>JBBELK010000165.1:0-1372655 GCA_037783545.1 Henricia sp. BOLD:AAB3569 | reverse complement strand
AATCAAGACTAGGTTTTTTGTGATATTTTGGGGCGGAAAATCTCACCATTGCACAGGTGGATTTGCGTGATACAAAGAAAACCAGCCCCAATAGGCCTGTAGCAAAAAGCAAACTTAACATCTTGATGCATAAATTGTTTTGGTGCTCTTGTTTTGTGCAGTTGTTGATGACCCCCCTATACCCCAAAGGGTTAATTAGCTAATAAGGTTGATTACAGAAGTTATGGTTCAGTTTTATGAATGACCACATGCCGTGTTTCAACTTGCCCCTTACCATGTTTCAACGTACCCCATAGGTGGGGTAAGTCAAGACAGCTCACATGGTCATGTTAAAGGTGGATTATATGAGCAATCATCAAAACGAGTCCTAACATTTTATGGGCTCCATTTGTAGCCCACATATGAAAGCTTAAAGTGGTATAGTTGTTTTTTCTGTGTTTTTTTCATATACATTGAACACGGATTTGGGTAAATTTATATATTGGAATCGATAGCTTATTCAATTCTAAGATATACTTCCCACTGACACTTCTGTCGCAAATGTTGCATTTCTGAGATAAATAAATGATAAAATTACTGCATAAAGTAATGCACAAAATGACGCCGGCGAGCGGTCTGTACGTAAGCGCGACAACAGAGGGCACTGCGCGCGTACGTGAATGGTTATCTTGTGCACTAACTGAAGGCAATTTTTGAAGAAGAAAACGTGATTTTTCTACAGAAAAGCAACATTTGCGACAAAAGTGCAAGTGGGAAGTATATCTTAAAATTACATTATGTGTTGCAATTCCAGGAGGTAATTTCCTTAAAATCTTTGTTCAATGTATACAAAAAAATACCGTTTTTTCTTTAACAAATTATGTTAGTGTTTTATAGACGATTTTGTGAAAAATTTTCAAACTAATGCCACTCTCCCCTTCTGGCTTGAATTCTATACTGAAGGTGTACGCCACTATGAGAAATTTGAAATCCAAGACTATGCTGGTAACCGAGGCCGGAGACACGCTGGACAAGACACTCTTCATCCGGGAACTCGACGTTACCAAGGAGGCCACAATCAAAGCGGTTGTGGACGAGATTCTACGTGACAACGGGATAATTGACGTCCTTGGTAAGTGAATGTAGAAATACAGAGTCATGCATGCAGGGTCATTTCATCATTAGCTTGTGTAACACATGCTCCTTCACATATATTAGATATCTGAAAAAGTTTTATAATTTGACAAGCTGCCATTTTCAACTGTTCCCAGTTAATAACGCCGGCTACTTAGGTGTGGATGCCATTGACCAACAACCGTTGGAATGGTGCCAAGATATGATGGATACCAACTACTGGGGCGTGGTGAGAGCTACGCGAGCCGTATTACCAGCGATGAAGAAACAAAAATCTGGCAGAATCCTTAATGTGGGCAGCATGGCTGGTCTAATAGGTGGGTACATGTAAATAAGGTGCCACAAATTTGCCCCATTTGTCCTAAAGCCTTGCTTTTTGTATGTCGTATTTTCAACTCATCGCAAAATTTGACCGTGCCAGTGTAAAATGTTGCCACACCATTTTGAAATTTCACGTGATCGAGAGTTTTGGAAGAAACAAAATCGTGAAAGCTGGGAAATGCCTTAACTTGGTGTTCCCTCGTATACTCGATTATTGGGGTCTGGTGCCTGGTGCCCTCTTAACCCCCGCCCCAAAGTTTCTTTTTCTCTTTGGTATATCTTACAATCACACCATCGAAACACCACTTTAATACAGTTTTCTTGAAAAAAGAAATTACAAATTTCAAAAATAAAATAAAATAAAAAATAGCAAATGAAAGTTCCATGGGGAAAGTCATGGCACCATCTTTTCTTCGTTTGCCAAATTTCCAGGGGGGTGGGGGATTTTTCATGGACAAATTTCGACAAATTTCGCCAGTCCGTGCGGGCGCCGAAGTCGCTCAGTGGTGGGGGGCGGGGGGGGGGGGGGGGGGGTGGGGGGGCTGGCGGTGGGGCCGGTGGGCCGGTGGGGCGGTGGGGGTGGTGCGTGCCTGGTGCATGGTGCCCTCTTAACCCCCGCCCCAAAATTTATTTCTCTATTTGGTATATCTTAGTACAATCACACCATCGAACTTTACACCACAGAAACACCACTTTATACAGTTTTCTTGAAAAAAGAAATTAAAAACTTAAAAAAAAAACAACAAATCATGGCACCATCTTTTCTTTGTTTGCCAAATTTTCCAGGGGGGATTTTGCATGGGGAGCACACCCCCCACCTTCCCCCAGATGATTTTATTTAAATTTAAGGTTGGCAATTTCTTCCACAAAGGTACCATTTGACACGTGGAAAAAATCATATAATGTTTGTTACTATGATTTTTCTATCAACGACTTTAGTCAGGTTTTTCTTCTAGGCTCATGAAGTAAAATTTTGGGTCAGAGCAAATGATGTAATGTCTTCTATTGCAGGTTCACCGTTTAAGGAGACGTATTCTGCCAGTAAATTTGCTGTTGAGGGCTTCTCTGAATCTATCGCGCCTATTCTGCGAGATGGATACAACATAAGGTAATATATTATCAGGTAAAAACACTTCAATGCTGTGTTTTTACAAATCATGCTGTGGCTAAAGACCTTTCCCAGGACGCCTTCCCCGGCCGTACACGTCGGCCATTGCTGGGACGCTCTTTTTCCAGTGCATAGACTGTGCATTTTACGTTGTTGTTCAATCGAACACCGCACATTCATGGCGCGTGCAACGCGCTCTTCGCACACACCAATTTACACTGAGCCTCCTTTGCGTGTTATTGCCACTCGCGTCACTGAAAATCACTGAATTAAAAAAATCTTTTCAATCCAAGCTAATTTGTGGAGGGAATTCGGCGTGAAACAACGCACCAAAAACCACAAAATTAGCCTCGGACATATTGGACGAAAGTGATTTTGAGACTTGATTTGGTAAGACCAAAACGAAACCGAGGTGAACAGCAAAACTCTGAACTAGTTCTTTCTTATCGGCCGGCCTTAACGCTTTATATCCGACCCGTCGGGACCCTGTAATAACCCAAGAGTACATCTTCAGTCTAGTGTTGTAGTCGAGTTCAGAGTACCGAGTTGTTCGAGTTCTTTCCATTGGCAGCCACTAGGACTTTAACAGGGTAACGTAAAAACAAGGTTAGCGCAAAAAAAATGCTCCTTAATCCCAACAAATTTCAATTGATAGTTCTTTGGAACCGTACATTGCGTGTGTCAATAGGTTTTTTGCACATTGTCTACATAATTCTTAAAATTCATTCTTCGAACTCAATAAACACACCTTTGACCATTGTCACTGACTTCATGGAGTGCGTTTTACGGGAATGATTTGGAAAAATTCTGCCAACAATTCCATGGACACATGCAAGTTAAAGATATACAGTCGTGCGTTTTGGGTGTGGCACCTCGAAAAATGTATTACATAAAATGTATTCGATTTCAAATGAGACATCAAAGAAAAAATATTGACCACTGTTTAGTTATCAAACAATTACTGTCAATATTTCGAATTATTTGCAGTCCGCTAATAATTTAGGGCGTAGACTTGCCAAAGTCTCAGCCTGCAACGCGCAGCGCACATTCCGCACTCCCGACGCAAATTTTGAACATAGCAATATCCCGCGTCATATCCGGTACGCATACGTGGCATTAGACTGGTCCCCTGTCCATGTGCGCTACGCTTCTCTCGCTATACGACAAAGGGAAAATAAATATGAGAACAGGGGACTAGTCTAAACTTGTCAGTTAAACTTGTCTTAAACTATCAGGAAGAAATACATTATTATTATTATTATTTCTTTCTGGTATTCATACCAAGGATTCCTCAATAGTGCTCATTGCACTTTCTTTTACAAGCGCGAGGAAACCCATGAAAGAATTCTCTGGATCTTTAGAGTGCATTACCATTACCTAACACACTGGACCAACGGCTTTACATCCCTTACGAAGGATGGAGCAAGTTTGGTTGAGTGCCTTGCCGAAGGGCACAGGTACCGCAGCCGGATTCTAACCCGAAACCCCAAGTTTTCACCCATGATTGCGAGTCGATGACCCAAACCACTCGGCCACGGTATCTGCACAATATTCAGTAAAAAGTTCAAAATCAACACAATCAGATTGCACGTGCGTGACACCTTCACCGTCGGCCATTATTGAACTGGCGTCACGTCCCCATGTGCGTGCGAGAGCACGTGACGTAAGCGAATGCCTAAGCGCAGTTTAAATTTCGGTGCGCAATCTGACTCGGTACCTCCAGCTCAACATTTGTGCGCGCAGGTTTTAAATGTGCTTGCGCTAATTCAAAATTTGCGTGAGCATGAAGATTGCGCCCAACATCCGTGCATGGTAATCTTAACTTTTCTGCCAATAATTTAGGGCGTAGACTTGCCCAAGTTTCGGTCTGCAACACGCAGTACACATTCTGCCCTCCGGACCAGTGGCCTGATCAATCTGTTTTCTTCTGTTTCCACTGTCTCAGAAAGTCTTCCGAGACAGAAGAAAAGAGATTTGAAAGGCCACCAATCCAGAGGGCGCGCTACACGCACTGCACCACAGACCAAACACTGGAAGTCGGACCGTGGCAAGTCCAGGCAAGGCAAAAAAAAGAAGGCAAAAACATTGTTTTTCACAGGGTTGCCGATGTATACCAAGTACACGTATGATGTTTTGTCGTTAAAATAAAGTAAATGCTCAAAAAATTTGTTTGGAGAAAAAAAAAATCAAATTTGCTGAGAACCACGGACTGTATACCGTATATCTTTAAGGCTTCAAATAACCATCAGAGGAAGCTTGGTAGGGATTGGGCAACAATTTATTGAGCTAGCCATGTTTTTAATACTTTTATGCCAACTTGTTAAAGTTGGTGTAGCTGCAAATTGGATTTATCACACGCTTTGCTGTGGGGATATGTAGGTTCTTTGGTTACAGTACGGCCAGCCAGTATGTGGCGCGCGCGCACACGCATATATTTCCCTGGTTTCCTGCAACAGATTTTTTGTGGAATACATGTATGTTTATCAGCGACTGCATATCTCGAGCGCTCCAGTCACGATCGTGGAGACTCAATTATTACTTTTCATAGAATCGATAAAATGATACCTAAATGTATGAAACATTTGATACAAAGTTTTATTATCGAAAATGGAATATATTGTTTTTTACGAGTTTGGGAATCGATTACGCCGAGTTCGGGGACGAATCCGAGTACAAAGGTGCGAGTACAAGACGAGTATTTATTTTTTTTGAGTACTGAAGATCAAGTTTGAGCCAAGTACCGTGTGGTACTCGAGTTGTACTCGAGTACGAGTACTATAACCATGCTTCAGTCCATCGGGTACACAATGCACTTTTCGACATTAGGCTGTGTCACAAAATCTTGAAAAGATTTCAAGATTTGAAAAATAAGGATGTCCGACATACCCAGCAGCATAGCATCATATGTTACAAAGGGACTCCTATACATGTACGTGTACCTCGACTCACTTTTCTAACACATCAAACCCCCTAAAACCTAAAGGGAATTATTTTATTTATTTGGATATTTGCATGAGAAACAATGGGGGAATCAATGGAGGGGTGGGTATCCTTAAGGGCCGGATCTGGTTTTTGGTTAAGGGTGGGGTTGTGGCTACTATACTGTGTGAAATTTAGGTGCTTTCTCCTGCAACCGAAGGCACATTCGGGTTTTTAAAAAATGGTTCAGGGAGGGGATTTTTAATGCAATATTTTATTTATTTCTTCATTAAATGTTAGTTTGCCGCACAAGGGTGGGGTTGCAACCCCCTCAATTCCCCCGTCCATATCCACCACTATAATCGTGCTGCATGATGTCCGGCATGAGTTACGGGCATTATCAATCTGGTGGCACCACCAAAATAAAGAGATACCTGGCTAACTTTTGGTTTCATATCACCTGCAGGGTCACTATCGTCGAACCAGGCCCAGTTCTGACTGAAATGACCAGGAAGAGCAATGCGGTAACACCAGAAGAAACCGCTAAAGATTTTGACCCTATTTTGAAGGATATGTATCTTCGATATATGGCGGCGTTGAACCAAAAAACAGTGAGGCAGACCGCAGACGAAATAGCCAAACTACATCTGGATATCATACTGAGTGAGAACCCGCATCTGCGGTACCAGACCAGCGACATGTTGGTGAAACGCGCTGCTACGAAACTCAAGGATGTAACAACCGACTTTCTGCTTGATGCACTTAAATAAGGAATAAAGAGAATAATGCATCTGTAATTTAGATTATGTATAGGAAAACAATTGATGCATGTATGATATGAAACTCTGCATAATGAAATTTAAAAGAAAGTGCTCAATGCATGAGCTTAAGTATTTTCCTCCCTAAAGATAAAAATGCATACTGTTGGTGGGTGGCGCCATTGGCAGCCATTGGCAGCCATTGGCCAGAAACACCAGGTAATCCCCATATGGGTTTGTCCATGAAGTTGGGTCACGTTTTGTGACATATCATATCTCAAAAACTGTGTCTCATTTTAGCCCAGCTACTTCAGTCAATATTTCATTTCAGAAAGAAAAGCATATTCCACTACAGTAAAAGTACTTGTATTATGGTGTACCAAACCACAGACTCAGTCAAATGTCTTGACAGTGTTAAACATATGTGGTGTCCACGTAGCGTAGGTAAAACAAGAATCTCATATTCAGTGAGAGATTGCCCAAAGAAAACAAGTGCCTTGTCAATGGCTACCAAACTTGCAACACCAAGTTTTCACGCAAGTATTTGGAGTCAGCGATTTAAATAAACCATTCTACCATGGTGCCTCTTTGAGAATAAACAGCCCTTTTCATTTCACGTGGCCTAAAGTGCAGATCTATTGGTGTCTGCAAACTAGCTGTTCTGTATGGAAGCCCTGTAGGGACGTAGTTAAATCACAAATAACGGCGCAGATATTTGTGACGAAATTAACGACGTCCGTCCTGGGCCTCCATAGTTCTGTGTTTGACCCTCTCCAGAACTGTGATATGTCAAGATCATCTTGCTGCCAGAGACCAGTATTCGTCTTCTGAAGTTTTATACTTGGTATGTTTTTCACCTTTATTTTGTAGTTTAGTGTTTTATTATATATTCTTTAAATATAATTTTCGTTTCATTTCGATTTCCGGGCATCTTGATTGAAGCCCCAATACATTATTTGCAGTTACCCAAAATTTTACTTCACAAGTTGACAAGAAAAACCGGACTAAAAGTGTTGATAGCAATGGTAACAAACACCATATGATTTTTTTCCCATGTAAAATAGTACCCTTGTGGGGGAAATTGCCCACTGAAGGTGCTTTTAAACAAATCATGTGCAGGTGATTTTTTTTTTATACTATTCATTCAAATTATGCATGGATTGTTAAAGGTTTTCTGAAGTATTAATGCATCTATGTGGCTGAAATTTCTACAAGGCAGTTTATCAACTTTATTCTTAAGTTATGTTATGTTTTTGATTCTGTTTTTAAATGTTTTTCAATCATGTACAGTCGAACACTGATAATACAAGGTCCTTTGTAAATTACCTTGCTATAACAGTAATCTTGTATTATCGGTCTTGAAAACAAAGTAAAACAATGACATTTTCTTGTTTTAAGCATTAGTTTGTATAAACAGTGCTTTTATTATCAGTGTTCAACTGTAATCAAGTCATCAAGTCGTTATTGTTTCTTTTAGTATGTTTGTTATGTAATACGAGGCTGTGTTTTTGAAAAGTTCGAGTTCAGTTTTATTTGATTTACATTAACGTTTGTGTTTTCCTGACTTTTGAGATGTTAGTTATACTTGAACTCTTTTGAAGGCTTTGTGCACAAACCATATTACACTTCATATCCATGCCACGGACACGCTGCAAGGGCTTAATTTTGTTCTCCAAGAGCAAAGTTATGTATGGCGTAATACATATTTATTGATCGTTTTCTAAAGCCAAATTCACCTCCAGTGTTTTACTGGCTCTTTGCTGGTAATAAAATACATAATTTCAATGAGGTAATATAAACGGCCCTCTAAAACCCAACCCGACATGCCCGAGTGAAAACACCGCCAACTCGCGTTGGTATTCACCAAATTCACAAGCCCTGTGGTTAACCACCCCAGGGAGATTAAGATTCTTATTATCAGTAAATATCTCGGTAGCGGTTCCACTGGGAGTTGGAAAGTTATGATCTTGGCTGTGAATTTTCCAGCTAGAATTTCTCTGTTAATTTATACTGTATAGATAACATCAGTATAAAAACAGTATTTAGCATTAAATGTTTGAGTTTTTGAACCACAAAAATCGATAAAAAAAACCCCCTATCTGTTGGCATGTGTTTTACATGTTTTACATACAATTTGGTATGCAGCATGGGTTGGGTGTAGTTCAGGCACCCACGTGTCCAAAACAAGTGGTTTGCTTAATAGTTTAAGGGTATTCAGTAATGGGTTTACGGTGGCACCATGTATTGAATCTATCTCTTTTAGAGAAGTGTGGCTCTGAAAAGAGCCAGTTGGTTTCTCGAGGTTTCAAACAGTATGCTCTGTTAAAAGTCATCAGGAGACTGCCAGAGACTAGCGGTAGCTGGTCTATGTAGAGGGCTTGGACTCGATGAACCGTTAAGTGTTGTGTGTTGCTGTGTGGTGATTGGGTAGCTGGATTCCTTGTTGAATCCCTCACAGGATCCCACAGAGGATCCCACAGGAGAGGGTAGTGCTGTGCGTGTGCACTGATGCGTGTCAGTTGGTGGCTGGTAGTGACGGTGCCATGGGTGCAGGAGACCCAGAAGGCAAACTATATGTGGAGAACTAAAGGAAGGGTGCCATGGGTATAGAAGACACAGAAGGCTGCTATTTGCACAACCGCCGACGTTGAGGGCTGCGTAGGAATCTACGCAGTCTCGAGTATACCAACCCGTCGGGTGGACGTGTGTGTGATCGCTCGGGATAATCAATGGTTTTGAATCATCATCCATTAGCTGATATATTTCGAGGAAAATGAAAGTGCAGCAGTGTGTTACCTAGCGTCGAGTTTGGGATGTTTTCTAAGGCGAAATCAGGTAACCAGAGTAATTTAGAGGCATTTAAACATTTGCGAGGTGTGGGCAGCACCGCGCACCAGTATCATTACGCAGCTTCAAGCAATCGCCGTTACCGCACGCATGGTTGGCACTACGTTGGGTAAGCCTACACGTACGTACATAGTCAAATTGGCTCTTTCTCAACAATGGTAGAGCGCGCTCCAGTAATTCCCTTTGAATTTTCGCGTGCCTTAAGCAATGCACCCCTCATTGGGCTTGCGTGTGTATTATAGGCTATAGTGCCAATATGCTGTGTGCGGGTTATGCTGCCTCGTCGTGTTTTATGTACCGGACAAGTTTCCAACTACATGTACTCGTTTGCTGAATGTGCTGAAGATGGACATGATTTACGCCTTAGTTGAGGTACGAATTGCTTCAATGCTTTATATGTCATAAGATATTATTCAGTTTTGGTAAAACATCTGTCAGGCCCATAAATATGGCGAATTAGGCCTAGTAGTCTCAGGCTCGTATTTTATAGGTATCACCCGTGTGGCGACGGGGGCCCAGTCATTCGACAGGTATACAGGTATACAGCCAAATATTTTGTACGTATACAAATGCATACGACTCTTTAATTAAGTTTGGGCTACTAAGCCCACCATGCACAAGTACGCATTATAACAATTAAAAAAGGCTAAGGGCAGTTTAACACACGCGTCTCCGAAACAGTGCTTTTCTCCGCCTTTTCATGGAGCCAGGCGGCCAAGGTACAGCGTGGGTCGGAGAAGGCATGGGCAGGTGAAATGTTTTCGATAATAGGCGTTTACACAAACAGTTTCCGAAATTTCAACTTTCTTTGTTGCTTTTTTCGTGCTCCCTATAGGAAACGGCGGATGCCAAGGATGGTTGGCAAGACATCGACCAATTGCAAGGTCTGGAAGACCGCTGGAGGGAGAATTTGTTCACCTTGGCGTCCTATGGATCTATATGGAGGACAACGCCGAGATCTGGAGCGAATGCTCCAACGGGTAAACAAGGCTCAGGGTGCAATGCTAGCATGTTTATAAACGGGGCACGCCCTTGAATCATGGGAATTAAAATACCAGTTTGGCAGGTTCGTTAGATGATAGAGGGCGGGCCTCTTTCAAGATTCGTAGTTCGGAAAGTGCCCTCACAATTCTTGTTTTGTTATTGCTCGAGCATGTATAGCGAGCGCAATATAACAATAAAAAAGGAGTCAGCCTAGCATTTGGGAAATCTGGTTCTGGCCTTTTGTTTCAAGGTACCTGTGTTAGCGCCCTCATAGGTAATGGAACAGGCCCTAAGTGGCAAGTGAATGGACTCTTGCTTACTAAATGTATGAAGTGGAGGACGGGCCCCCAAACGCGCAGTTTAAGCGCATCTTTTGTTAGGCAATTTACGAAGCACGGGTTGGGCTTCCGAGTATCAAGGCCTAGATCGTATTTCTATGGACCAGGACTGGTCCCTGAGTACATGTGGGCTATTTCACTGTGGGTGGTCATTTGAGTAGATTACAGTTTAACCCATCCTGGATAACTTTATCAGTGCATATACATGTTATGAGTGATTTTATATGACGGGTAATATGAAGGACAAGCTACAGAACTATTTTTACATAATTCTACGAGTTATTCGTTTTTAATTTCTCTATTTACATGCACTTTAAACACCATTTTGGAGTCTCATTTCAAGTTTTGCATTAATTTAAGTGCAATCATTTGTTGATGATGCATTATTGTGGTGATCATTTGGTGATCAATCATGGATATATAGTGTTCAACAATATTGTGAAACTTGGGTTGGTGTAATTCGGTCAACAAAAAAAAAAAACAAACAAACAAACAAACAAAATATGGTAATGTCCTCTCCAGGTCAAGGTATTCCACACAATGGAATAGTTTGGAGATATGTACTCACAAAGATGTTTGTATCATCACATGACACATTTGATGGAGTAAATATGACAATTTGACCGTGGAAGAGATTTGAGTAAATTTTATCAAGATCATATTCAGGGTTGTGGAAAATCCGTTAAACATTTGTCCTCTCCAGGACAGCATTCAATTGTAATATAACATGTCAACCATGATTGAAATATTTCGTTGTTAGGTTTGTAAAATTAACAGTACCATTCCTTCTAACAGGACAGTGCATGGCATTACCATTTCAACATTTAGTCTGGCCATTATATTGTGATATTCTGTGTTTAACAAAATGTCCTCTCCAGACAACCAATTACAAATTATTATTTCAGTGGAAAAAATAAACACGTTAATCATAATGCCACGCTCTGATATTTTTTGAATTATTAGTATACATCCTGAAGTTTTTAGATCAACAAACTTTTGTGAGTTGGACAAGTTTGAAATTTTACCCCGATTTGCCAGTGAGACTGAAAGTGTACACTTATTGTGAAATAGCCCATGTCTTAATTTCCAGTTCCTTCGAGGAGGCAGAGCATGGGCCTCTGAATGCTATGCTGTTGTCCGTGAGCACGTCAATTATACTGAATGATAGATATGTGTCGCCATTAGGCAGCAAGCATAGATGCACTGGGGGTTTGGCTTGACAATACTTAAAGTTTCGTCATAACCCCAGTCAGAATCTGTATAGGCCGAGGACGGGCCTCTAAAGGGCAAGTTCAAAGTACCCATAGATTACATGTGTACTTGCCGAGATCGGGCCTCTGAATACTAAGTGGTAATACATATTCCACATGTACTCGGTACTAGACAGAGGACGGACCGAGTAAATATTGCCCACGTACTCTATATACTAGATAGAGGGCGGGCCTCCCAATGCCAAGTTTAATATGCTCATAGCTTGCATGTGTACTAGGCAGAGGAGGGCCTCTAAATGCCAAGTTGAGATGCCAAGTTCTGATGTGACGCTAATTTTGGCATGGGTACCCTTTACTATACAGCCGACCTCTGAATTAGCGTATCCCTATTAATATGCGCTCTTATTTGGTATTGGTACATAAGGGCGTGTACATAGGCAGAGGACGGGTCTCTGAATTCAAAATTTCAATAAAAATCAATTTTATGAATGCCAAATTTTAATGTGCCCATGTTTTCTATGTGTATAGATACAGGTACTAGGCACAGACGGGTCCCTGTATGTCAAGTGTAATATACCCATAAATGGCGTGTGTGCTAGAGGACGGGCCTCGGGACACCAAGCTTAAAGTTGCATTGCCCGTGTTTCGGTGAAAGGATTAAAAATAAAAATTAATTTACACAAGCGAACGAATTTATAAAGCTTACGTGTCTCTGTAACGAAAAATATCAAAAACTTAAGTTTCCGACGTCGGGAGTTGGAGATGCAGGCCTTTTTCTTGAAACGTGCTTTTCATGTTGTGCATGTGCGCGTGCGCTCGTATGTACATGGTGTGTGTGCAATGTGCACATGTGCGCGCACATGTGCATTTGCGTCATGGCCCTGTCGATTGGGTGACCTGCCAGCCATTTGGTCGTTTCTTGTTTTTGATCGACTGGCGTTGGTCCTTGACGGATTTTTTACGTTCTTGGTGCCAAGTGGGGGCTGATAACTTTTTCTATTCGGGAAAGTTACCTATTTTACCCTAAAAAAAAAAAAAAAAAAAAAGGCAGTGCAACTTTGATGAGCATTTATATTGCACGTGCGATACACAGAGGGCGGGCCTCTGTATGAATGTACCCTTGATTTGCATGTGTACTCGATACCAGGCTGAGGGCGTGCCTCTGAATGCCAGGCTTATGGTACATGTGCAATGTAACCATATTTTGCGTATTACAATCGGGTCACGGTCTTAGATGAGAGACATTCTATGATTTGAAGCAAAAAAGCCCCTTTTCCCCTTGTCCAATCAAAATGTTTCATATATGAGTGGGACGGGAATTTTATGTAGTTTATTCATAAGTGCGAGTTGAATCTGTGTGTCACAGAGAACGACCGTGCCGTTCAATCCAGTGAGACAACCTACTGAAAAATGATCAGTAATCGTGTTGACCTCCATTGACTTTGCCGATTTTGAGGTTCAACACCCGTTCTTTGAGTGAAAAAAGCCCCTTTTCCCCGTGCATCATATATTTTATGAAATAATAACCAAACTAAAGGTAATACTCTGTACTTTGAAATGCATAGCGAGTTGGGGAGAAACATAGACGTACTTTTTTTTTATGTACTCACAAAAGTTCGCAGTGAGGGGCTGTTTTCCGTGTCATTTTCCTGCGCTGAGCGTAGGGTCACGGAGCTCAGCGAGCAGATGCGCGCAAGTTCATGGTGCAAATGTACTTGGCAGAGGACGGGCCTCTGAATGCTATGTTTATGGTGCAATGTACTTGCCAGAGGACGGGCCTCTGAATGCTATGTTTATGGTACAAATGTACTTGGCAGAGGACGGGCCTCTGAATGCTATGTTTATGGTGCAATGTACTTGGCAGAGGACGGGCCTCTGAGTGCTATGTTTATAGTGCAATATACTTGGCAGAGGACGGGCCTCTGAATGCTATGTTTAAGGTACAAATGTACTTGCCAGAGGACGGGCCTCTAAACGCTATGTTTATGGTGCAATGTACTTGGCAGAGGACGGGCCTCTGAATGCTATGTTTGTGGTACAAATGTACTTGGCAGAGGACGGGCCTCTGAGTGCTATGTTTATAGTGCAATGTACTTGGCAGAGGACGGGCCTCTGAATGCTATGTTTAAGGTACAAATGTACTTGCCAGAGGACGGGCCTCTGAACGCTATGTTTATGGTGCAATGTACTTGGCAGAGGACGGGCCTCTGAATGCTATGTTTGTGGTACAAATGTACTTGGCAGAGAACGGGCCTCTGAGTGCTATGTTTATAGTGCAATGTACTTGGCAGAGGACGGGCCTCTGAATGCTATGTTTAAGGTACAAATGTACTTGCCAGAGGACGGGCCTCTGAACGCTATGTTTATGGTGCAATGTACTTGGCAGAGGACGGGCCTCTGAATGCTATGTTTGTGGTACAAATGTACTTGGCAGAGGACGGGCCTCTGAATGCTATGTTTATGGTGCAATGTACTTGGCAGAGGACGGGCCTCTGAATGCTATGTTTATGGTACAAATGTACTTGGCAGAGGAAGGGCCTCTGAGTGCTATGTTTATGGTGCAATGTACTTGGCAGAGGACGGGCCTCTGAATGCTATGTTTAAAGTACAAGTGTACTTGGCAGAGGACGGGCCTCTGAATGCCGTGTTTGTGGTACAATGTACTTCTATTTTGCACATATGCGCGCTATACTTGGCAGAGGACGGGCCTCTGAATGCCATATTTGTGGTACAATGTGCTTCAATTTCGCATACTCTGTATTTGGCAGAGGACGGGCCTCTGAATGCCATGTTTGGGGTACAGTGTACTTCTATTTCGCATATATGTACTCTGTACCTGGCAGAGGGCGGGCCTCTGTATGCCATGTTGATGGGCCTTCGCTAGCACGCTGATTTTAATGTGGTCCAGGGGCACCTCTTTGTACCATTTTGTGAATCCCAAAGTTCAAGTACCCCGTTCGCAAAGTTTTGCTAAAAATTAAAAAAAACAAAAAAAACAAAAAAAAACAAACCAACCAGTACCATTGAGTACCAGTGGTATTTGAAAATGCTGGAGAGTCATCTGTGTGAGAGAGATTTTGATCAATCTTTGATCCCATCGCTACGCACGCAGCGAAGCGGAAACGAGGCACCTCCCAGTGGGTAATTTTCAATGGCAAACCAAGTGGCTTGCCAGTCCCCTTTACACCCACCCCGCCTGAAGTTCTCTCTGGTAGACTACAGGTAGATTTATAGGCGCTCGGATTCAGAGATCCAACTATTTTGTAGCCGGCACATTAAGCAATGATCCTGGTGCTTTGGGACGATATCTTAGCAGAGTCAGCCAATAGGGACGAAGTTCATGGTTGGCTTCATCATGGAATTAGTCTGTATAATTTTTTCCAGTCGTTTCATGGCAGATACAGGGGCAGGAATTGCTGTTTATAATTGCCCACCGAAAGGTATTTTAAATGCGCTCGTTTGTCAAGATTATGTCGCCCTTTTCATAGACACAATCACCAGGCGGTGGATAGAGGGCTCTATATACGTTGTGGGTAGGGTCAAGGAAGTACAGCCGCCGAAATGTGTGACTGCCTTGACAGTCTGCTTCTATATCAATGAAGGGACCTAATCTTTGGCGCAAGGACACACCCTTCAGTGTGGTACCTTTAGGCAATGTTGTCAGACCCATAACCAAAGGCGATATTTTCTCAAGTACCGACAACAGCCAGGGATACAAGCAAATCTTCTTGACCAAGGAGTCCAGAACCTTTTCCGGCTTCGAGTGGGTTTGGTTTAAAAAATAAAAAAAACAGTGCATAAGTTTACTCATCCATTGGCTTTTGTCTTCCTGCATGGCTTAAGAACAGAGGTATACATACAGAAATATGGATAGACGACCGTTTCATTGGCAAGTGCCATCCCAGCGATGGAGGGCCAAAGTATACGAAGGTTTAAAACACTTCACTCGTGTTTGTTTTATTGCGGTGTGAACAGGACATGCATGGGGACGGTTCCTACATCAGAGCTCTAAGGGCCGTTTACGTCGTACGCTACATACAGTTAAAGCTCGGCTTGTTCAGCAACTTAAAGAAAAGTCATCGGCAGCCATCGAACAGCATGGTGCATCTCGGGTTCGGCATCTGCTCCAAACCCTATCATTTCCGATTCCTGAGCATAAAAAGGTATCATTCGCTGAGGTACGAGAGACAATTTTGCGGGAGGATAAAATGCTCTAAAAACAGATGCAACGTTTTGTGGGCAAAGGCCAAAGTTTTGCTTTGGTGTTTGTTTGTTTCTGAGGGATTGCTCCTCCTTCATATCTACACTTGATATGATCTCGTGCCTACGCCTCTGTCACCACAAGTGCGGGAGGAGATTCTATTTTGGAGGTTTGTCGATAGCTTCTCGCAGCTGATCCCTTGAAGTCAAGGCCGCCACCTTGCTATCGCATTGCACTGTCGGCAGACGCATCTGGCTATAAATAGGGCGGTACCCTAGTCTTACCAGACGGTAGTGTAAGTTTCTGAGATTACTGGTCTGCAGACATTTTGGGACACACGGGTATGTGTCGCAAGGAGGCCTTTGATCTATATTTTGTGTGGCTCTCAGTCTTTGATTCGCTATGGAACTTGATGGTGGATGTGGTTGGAGATTCCAGAAATGTGGTGGATGCTTGGACTGGCCTCCGAGCTAGGTCTAAACCGCTTTCAAAAATGTTGAAGTTTAAATTTTTGTTTTGCCCTCTCCTTGGAGGCAAATTTTTCGCTCAAGTTGACCTAGGTCCCATCTGGTAGTCCCACAGGTTTTCACCTTTGATTTGATGGCACTTTCGTCAAATGTCCCGGCGCGCAGGAACGGGTCTCCACTCAAGTTCTTCCTTTCGCCTGTCAGAGGCAGGTCAAGCAGGGTTTTTTAGAATACCCGTCTTCTACGGGATATGTCCCGAATTTCTCAAGGGCTGGGGTTTGAGCTCTGGGCCTTCCAGTGCTACTTCCCACGTATTGTCACCCCCCGAATGGATATCGCTTACGCTAAGCGTCACCATGTTCTCCTTGTGTCCGACTCAATGTTCAGAGGGTTCAAAGGATTCGGCTGGCCCAAGGCATTGAGGGTGCAAATGTTAGCCAACGGAGGCACAACAATGGCCCCGTTATGTAGACATCTGGTAGTATCTTGCAGGGCTTTTCAGCCGGAGGTGGCTGTTCTGCGCGGAGGCATAAATGATTTCAGCCGATTGACCGACCCTTCGCAGGGTGTACTTGACGTGGTAGGGGTTTTTCGCGCTGTTGCCCAACTGATCAGGGAGAAAATTCCCAATATGCATATTTGTTCTTTCCTCAAGGTGCCAAACCAAGATGGTGGACATCAATCGCTCAGTCGCCGTAGTCAACTCATTATTGAAAGAGGTCTGTCATGAATGCTAGCTGGCAGTTTTTCTCGAACGATTACATCGTGGAGCAGGATCTTGCGGACATTGTGCACCTATCGATGATGGGATATCTAAGCTCCAGCGCAGGCTGCGGCTGTTTTCAGATCCGCTTCGGGCTTGCCCTCGGGAATTGCGATACAATGCTAAATTTCTTCTTCAATCATGCCCTCCCCTTCTTTACGAGAGCGTTTTGGTATCTTTTTGAAGATGATCAGTGCGGCAACCAGGCTGACAAAACTAGGAAACGAGTTGGATACGCAGGGATATGGAGTGCAAAAGAGCAGACTTATTTGCAGCATTAGACCGATTTCTGCGGGAGCATCAAAGCAAATGATGCTGTACTGAAGGGGAGGATCTGGAGTCAGTGACATCACTTGACATCCTATGCTTTTTGATCGATCGTGACTCAGAAGGTCGCACGCAGATTCACGGCTTAGGGTGAAAACATTTGGGTAAGCACGGGATCTGCAGCCGATTTCACGAATCCTTACGCACTGCGTAAGTCCGCTTGCGCAACATTTTATTGCGTAGGCTGCGCAACATTCCTGTGAAAATTACACGCAAGCTATAGGGCTTGCGCCATTTTGCAAAAGTTGCGCAAGCTGCGCACTCTTTCGTGAAATCGGCTGCCGCTCTTGTGGGTGCCCGCTTATATTAGCGGCATGCACCGTGGACTCTTATGTTGGGCAGATAAGGGCATACTTTAACTCATTCGGTAAGACCGAAGTCTGGCGAGTGGGATAAAAGTTCGCAAACCCTTGCATCTCTCACCAAGTTCGTAGATACATGAACGCAATGCAGCTGGAGCAGGCTGAGTCTCACATTACTTCAAAGCAGGCAATTCCATTGTTTTCTGATAAGTTACGATGGTCGGTGAAAGAGATCACTGACCGATCCTGGAGACTTGGCAAAGGCGAAGGTCTTTTCCCCTAGCGCTACGTGGTACAACGAGACTTGGCCCTTTTCCTCTGCCTATAATGGGCCGGAGACAGAGCTGGTGACCTAGGAGGAATCGGAACCTGAAAAATAACAAGGATCGAAGGAGGCGATTTTTTATTCAGCCACACTATTGGCAAGACGGTAAGTGAGGGTGACTCATCATTGATAATGATTCCAAAGTTGCAGGACCAAGGAAAGATGGATCCAGTCGGCGCAGTTCAAAGTCTGGTTGATCTTTCGCCCCTTGGCGGCCAATCGCAGAGTCCTCGTAAACAAACCCTTCGCCTGTTAACGGACCGAATTCACGGCTGAAGATGTATTTTGCCGCAACAGACAACCCTGAAAACCAGCTTTTGAGAGCGCACAACAGCCGTGCCATGGGTAGCAACCACACTGCGGCTCCTGGATGCATCGGACGAGCAGGTGATGGACCACTGCCAATGGGCGTCGCGGAAGACGTACAAGCACTATACCCAGGTTGAGAGAGTTATGAGCACGGTCCAGGTATTACGTCCAGGTATTACGCGACGCCGTCTCCACAGCTGAACAAAGTCCAATGGCAGATATCGTCGGACAATTCTATAGGCGTCTGAACTCGGGCCTCGGGGCCCGCGTAGCTTTCCCGCCATCTACATGCAGCTGATATGTCTAAAAATGCCATCACCTACTAACAAAACTACCCATTTTGTTTTTTAATCAATTTTATAGGCAGCGACAGCTTGAGAAAAGAAAAGAGAAGAAAATAAAATGAAAGAAAGGCAGCAAGACAACTAGTCCAGTTTTTCTTTCCTTTCTATCTGATACAGTCTCCCGCTTTCGTTTGAGGTTTGGGTAAGGATTGGAGTGTATTTGGGCAGGTTTGGGGGTTCTCGGCGGCCTAAGAGGGCAGGCTTTGGCGAAATCCATCTAACCCATATCTAAACCCTATAGATGCCGGAGTCGGACGGAAACAAAGGCGTTGTGCAAATAGGTTACTATTTGCACAACCGCCGACGTTGAGGGCTGCGTAGGAATCTACGCAGTCTCGAGTATACCAAGGTGGCAGGTGGGGAGTATTTGGACGAGAAGGAACGAGTCGGCAGAGGACGGTATACGGTTGTATGTCTCAACGGTGGTAAGATAATAGTTTGGCCTCGGCGGCCAGCTTCTGGTGAGTATTATTATATATATACCTTTTTTTTTCCCCGCCCACCCGACCTCCTTCCTCATTGCTGAGCTTTCCTATGGCTTCGGTTTCTATGCTCAATCCATCTAACCCATATCTAAACCCTATAGATGCCGGAGTCGGACGGAAACAAAGGCGTTGTGCAAATAGGTTACTAATAATGGGGCATTGGGCTGGAGGGCTTAGTCTTGAGAATGGGCTGCCAGATGACGTTGATGGAGATTTCGATGTCTTGGGGTACGGTATTGGGCTTGAAGATGGCCTTTCTGACTCGCCTTGTGTGCCAGTGGTCGATTTGGGGTGATGAGTTCCGCTTGCTGCCACTGTATGATATGATCCTCAGCGTGCGAATGTTTGATGATGGCAGACTTGTCATATTCGCCCCGTCTGCCGTGGGCTTTGTGCCAGCCTGGTGGAGAGGTTTCTGCCAGTTTCACCTACGTAAACTTTCCCGCACTCACACGGGATCCTGTAGACGCCTGGCTTGGAGTTGGAGTTTTGGCCATCATTATAGGTTTGTAGAAGATTGCGGAGTTTGGGAGGGTTGGGGCAGTGTGGAACACTTGGATTTTGTTTGAACGCAGTATGCGCTCGATGTAGTGGGAGGTGTTCCCCAAGTAGGGTAGGGTGACGACGCAGAGTGGCTTGTCGGGTTCTTGCCGGGCATGGTCAGGGTTGGGTCTGTTTTTTTCACCATGCAAGCTCTCAAACCTTGCTGGATTAAAGGTAATTATCTCCGATCCCTGCCAATTGTGAATTTGGTGAATAAAGATGGCTCACTTTTTTAGAGGGCTGTTATGATGTATTTTCCTTCACTTTTCTTAACTTTGCAATTTTTTTCTTTTCTAAACAATTTATCTCATCCTTGCCTTTACTATATTATACACTGTGTTGGGCTTAAAGGAACACACCTTCTTTGTTGGGCTATTTTGGGCTCGAAATAGACCCATACATTATTCTGAAGCGCATTCGAGAGTAAATTAGATATAGCCTGAAAAGACGCCGTCAAATTTAGCCGTTTTTGGGCACTTTTGAAAAAACCAAGGTCACGTGACTTTTCGGAACCAAATTCTGGTTCCGAAAATTCACGTGGTCTTGTGAGTTAGTTGTATTTCCAGCCGTATAAAAGTTTGTTACTGCAGAACTGCACCAAATTCAACTCTGATTTCCCCCCAATATTTATAAGTAATTCACAAAAGAGAGACTATTTATACAGGTATAAAACAAAGTTAAACATAAGTATGAAAATTCGAACATAATTGTTTGTTTCGAGAGTCCGGAGAACGGGAGCGAGCGCGTGCTACGGCAGGCTACCGTGGAGTGTAGAAATTTGCCCCGCGCAGTATACGGCAAATAGCCTAGTGCACACACACGGCCACGGGCGTGTTGCTTCGGTGCTTCGGTACGTGCACGTACGTTCGTGAAGAAAAAACATGATGCCAACTCCTCAAAAGAAAACGGAAATTCCTATTCGGTCGTCCGGGGGGGTGGACGGGTGGTGGGGGTGGGGGGGGGGGGGGGGGGTGGACGGGTGGTGGGGGTGGGGGGGGGGGGGGGTGGACGGGTGGTGGGGGTGGGGGGGGGGACTTTTTTCGTAGTGTAATTTTTTAGGGGACCCGTCTAAAGTTGACTACATTTTCACGGTACAAAGAGTGTGGAGGTGGTCGGAGGCTAGTATAGGACATGCGCTGTAAAAATGTTGCAATTTCACCATACTGCCAAACATTTTGGTAAGTACATGTAGTAGTATGTTGGGGGAGGGAGGGAGGTCTTCAAAAAAAAATACTATCTGTAGAACTGTGAAAATATTTACAACTTGGGACGGTCTGTAAAAGACGTGTGATGACAGGACGATACATAAGGCAATGTGCCAACTGCCAAGACAATACGGGACAACAAACCAGAACGATATCGGACGATGTGAAACGGTGTAACAGTGGCGCACCCAAGGGATGGTTTCCCTTTTATTTTTCCGAATAACGAAGATACAATATACACCTACATCTTAAAGTACTTGGCCTTATGTCAATACAAAGGAGTGTGGATATCGGCACTGATGACGTCATCAACATAAACGTAGGTGCTTGGATCTTGCACTTGCCATGATAGGACAAGTTATCAGCCAGCACCCTCCAACGACAATTCCTGGGTCCGCCACTGCAATGTAACGAGGTAACGCGACAAGAAGACTAAATGAGAGATGTGAGACAACATAACATGACGAGATGATAAATTATGTGATGTTAGACAAGACGACATGGTGAGACAATGTGCCAAAACGCACAGGATGAAACCAGATGAGAGGGCTATCCTTAATTGGAGGGAACGGAACAGATCACAACTCTCCTCAAATGTTGTTGCCGGAATAATATTTGCCAATGGTTGTCTGGCAGAGCCACGTGACCGTCCGGTCGTCTGCGAGATGAAGTGCTAAGAGGCCGCCTCGGAACTTCTGAAGGAGACACTCCAGGATATGTTGCATCGTTTCCTCAACACCTCAGGTACAAAGAAGAAATAACCTGTTGTTCCACCTGTAGATAGTAGCCCTGCATGGTCCAGCCCCAGGGCGGAATCAGTTTAGCTTGGTCCGGAGGTTATGTGGGAGTTCCATACCTGGGAGTCGAACAGTGGGATCGACGATCAGCTCATTGTTCTTGGGGCTGCTCTTGTCCCATTCCTCCCGCCAGAGTTGGTAGCTGTCATAGCTTGTTTCAGGGTTGGTCCAGATGGGTTTACGAGATAGTAGCCGCTGTCTCGGAGGGTGGTTAATGTCCTGAGAAATGGGGAGTGTATTGGTTGCAATCTTAGACAGGAGCTGGCTAATTGCTGCCCTACGACGGATGTGATGAGGGGTGCGATTTTGCACAAAACTGGCAAACATTCAGTGTTGGTAGAGCGAATTGTTCCACAGATTAGTCTCATTGTGGTGTTGAGTTGGACGCCCACCAACCTACGTGTGCGGAATTAGCCCACATGGAGGCAAACTATTCTGCCGCGGAGTAGCATAGTGCTATAGGGAGGAAGGTATGAGTGTTTCCGCATTAGCTCCCCAATCAGTTCCAGCTAGCTTATGGATGATGTTGTTTCTGGTGCGGATTTATGCATTGATTTTCTGCAGATGGGGTTTGTAGGTTTTATGGCACGGTCTAGTTGAACTCCAAGGTAGACTGGAGTAGGGTCATGGCAGAGCCTCTGGCCATTTAGGTAGATGGCTAGTTCCTTCTTGCTCTCTGAGTTGAGATAAAAGCCAGAAGACAGTCTTTGGGACACTTGGTTTCTTGCAATAGGTGCTCAGCATTTCATCATCTTTGTTGAGTTGTTCATTGAGCTTTTTGAAGCTGGGTACTTGGGCAGTACAACAGATGTCATCGGCGTAGATAATCGGCCAGTGGTTGATGTAGATGTTGAAAAGGGTTGGTGCCAGCACTGATCCTGGCGGGAGTCCGTTGTTCTGGTTTCTCCACGAGCTAGTCTTATCACCCTGAAGCGCCTGTTTGCCAGGAGAACCTGTATGATCTGAACTGTCCAAGGAGGTAGCAAGCGGGACAGTTCATTGAGCAGGCCCCTATGCCAGACAGTATCGTATGCTGCGGTGAGGTCCAACAAGATTCATGTATGGTTTATTTATACAACAAGTCCAAAGACTAACAATGCTGGATCCGCGCCTGGTATAGCTGGTCGTACCCAGCAGCTTTGCCCGTTTTCGAGTTTCTAGCTGCACTGATGACTTCTCCTGTGGTGAATGGTGTGAAGGGTGGGTGACATGAGAGTGTGACATGTGAGTTTGAGCTGTTCTCCATTCTTTGTGAACCTGTTTATTTATTTTGTTCTCAAGGCGAGCTTTGCCAATGTTGACGATGTGGGTTGCTACGGCCTGTGGGTGGACGCTCGGTCTGCTGGACGTTGGAGTGGGCTGTTGCTCCTCACCGAGTTGGCGTAGAAGTTTTCAGCCTTTTCGGCTAGAGTGTGTCAGATTTAGGCTGCTTGTTGTTTCTTTCCACCGAGTGCGTCTGGCATCATTGAGGGTTTGAATAAGGTAGTCAGAGGCCTCGTATCAGCATTACCAGTATCTTCATACTCCGTCAGGAGATGTCGAAATTCTTCATTGAGTCAGGGTGTATATGTAAACGGGGGTGGTTTTTGGTTGAGCTCGAGATTGCCAGCTGAAATGAAGGAGACACGAAAGAGTGGTGGTCAGAATTGATGTTGTAACGGCACTGAAGAATGCTGGGCAACACCAAACCAACCACCACACCTTCGTGGCTCAAGGGCTAGTCCACTTTCTGGGAGGGGTGATAAGTTATTGAGAATTCTTAAGATTAGGCTCTACTGGACCTGTCGATGGACAATGCCAACATATCTGCTCTTGTAACAATTTAAAGAGGCACAGTTTACACTCTCCAACGCTTGTCCATTGACGTCCTCGTCAATAAGTAAAACAAACGAAATCGGGCGTAGAATGTCATTGTACAGAATACCTTTCAGGTGGTTTCCCTAGGGTTACCCTTGTGGACCGCCGGAGACGTAGCCTGGATGGTGTCACTGGAATCGGGGAATCTGGTCTTCGTGGTTCTTCCGGTGCCCCAGGTTCAACTTGCTGGCTAGCAGGACAGACGTGTTCCCGTTGGTTTGCAACTGGGTCATGCGCAACAGGTGGTGTTGGAAGCTGTCGGCGGGGAGGGTGGATGCACTCAGGTGGCTCGTCAACCGGTTTTGCTGGTGCTGGGACTGAAGGCAGCTTCCTGCGTGCTCTTGGTTGTGGAACAGCCGTTGTGATTAGCCAACCCGTAGTATGGAAAGCTGGTGCATTTGGGTTGAGTTTACTCGTACTTGGAGGATTCGACATATCTGGAGTGGGACTGACATTTGGTTGAGGGGCGTCTTGTTGTACTGGATCTGATCTGAACCTCTCGCAAATGCCATTCCCTTGCGGGTGATATGGGGTTGTGTGGGTTTTTTGTGTGCCGTAAAGTTGACAAAGCTGTTTCACCATGTTGGATTCGAAATTGGCACCCTGGTCCACATAGATTCTGACCGGCATGCCGTAGGGAATGATGAATGCTTTCCACAGGGCCTTCACGGTAGTCGCAGCCGTCTGATCTTTAGTTGGGACTGCAACTGCCAATTTGGTGAAGTGGTCAGTGATCACCAGCACGTTCTCATAGCCACCAGATGATCGCTCCAATGACAGGAAATCAAGGGCCACTAATTGGAGAGGTGCGGAGGTTTTGATGGCTACCAGTGGGGCTTTTTGTGTGGTGGACTTTTTACGTAGGGCACATCGCTTACAGGACTCGCACCATTCGCGTGCTGAAGTTGCCATCTTCGGCCAGAAGAACCGTCTTCTTATTGCCTCTTGGGTGCGTTCAGGCCCCATGTGGCCAGATTGGTCATGCAGCTCAGTTAGAACATCTCTCCGTAAACACTCCAGCTGTTTTGGGTCCTGCACAACTCGGTGGAGGACACCATCGAGGAAGACTAGCTTCTTCTGCTCCCCAAGGATCTGTTTAGACATGTGGCTGAGTTTTGCCCGTTCTTCGGCACTGGGGCATCTACCTTGTTCGATATATTGGAACGTGGGGCCAATATCTGGGTCACTTCGTTGTAGCTTGGCCAGCTCTCTGGGCGACAACCCTGGCATCGTGGCGATGAGATCTACATCTAATGATGGACATGGGGAACAATCGGGTCTCAAACCATCAAAGAAGCCCTTCACAACTGCTACTGTGATGAGATTATCCGTATCCTCTCCGCCCTGATCATCTGGGCTTTCAGGACAGGGAAACCTCGAAAGGGCATCGGCGTTGTTCTTCTTACCGGGGCGATATTTGATGTCGAACTGGAAAGTACTAAGTCGGGCAACCCAGCGCTGTTCAACTGCTCGAAGCTGGGCAGTGTTCAGATGTACAAGTGGATTGTGGTCAGTGACCACCGTAAGCTTCGCTCCCATTAAGTATTCCTTGAATTTCTCAGTGAATGCCCACTTCAGTGCAAGTAGCTCCAACTTGAATGCACTGTAGTATGCATCGTTCCGCTCTGCCTTCCTCAAAGCCCTGCTGGCATAAGCAATGACCCTTTCTTTTCCATTCTGCTCTTGGGAAAGTATGGCACCAAGACCCTGGTTGCTAGCATCTGTGTACAGCACGAACGGCTTTGAGTAGCCTGGGTAAGCCAGTATCGGTGGGGACTTGAGGCTTTGACGAAGCGTATCGAATGCATGCTGACATTCTGGGGTCTAGTGGAATATTGTTTTCTTCTGGGTATTCTTAGGTTGGCTAGTGAGGGCAAAAAGTGGCTGTGCGATCTTGGAGTAATCTTTAATGAACCGGCGATAGTAGCCAGTGAAGCCTAGAAACCGCCTGACTGCCTTTGGAGAGGTGCGGACTGGCCACTCCTCCAACGCTGAACACTTCCCGGGATCTGTACCAATGCCCTCCGCGGAAGCTACGTGGCCAAGGAAATGGATAGATATCTTCAGAAGGTGGCATTTAGACGGTTTGGCCTACAGGCCGTGCTTGGCCAGTCGAGAGAACACCATGTCGAGCCTTTGCATATGAGATGGGAAATCCTGAGAAAAGATTATGACATCATCGAGGTAGAACATGAGGGTCTCACAAGCCTGATCCCTAAAGCAGCGCTCCATGAACCTCTGGAATGTTGCTAGAGCATTGCTTAGGCATTGGTGTTGTGAAGGCGGTCTTTGGCCTGTCCGCGGGGTCCATGGCAATCTGCCAATAGCCACTTGCCATGTCTATGGTCGAGAAATACTTGGCACCACGTAGGGCATCTAGGGATTCGTCTATTCTTGGGAGGGGAAAGGCATCAGGGATGGTCACTGAATTGAGCCGCCTGTAGTCGACGCAGAGGCGTAGCTCGCCAGACTTTTTCCTTACCAAGACTATTGGGGCCGCCCATGGGCCACAGCTTTCTCGAATTACTCCCTTACGTAGAAGAGTTGCAAGATGCTCTTTAACCTCCTGATACCGCTCCTTAATAGGTCCTGCACTCATTGTGGTGATTGTGTGCTGTACGGCTCTGGTGATGCCAAAATCATCTTCGCTCTTCGAGAAAACATCTCGATGTTTGTGAAGGAGACGGCTCAGAGTTTGGAAATCTTCTGTTGTCAGTGAATCTCTGTCGACATTCACAGGCACGGGGAGTTCTGAAGTAGAACCTGGGTCGGGTTCTACCTGGTCAGACAGAGATACCTCTACCTCCCTCACTCCCTGCTCAACCAGCTGAATTTGCATAGAGGCAAAGTCACCCTCCAAGACATCATCAAGGGAGCTCACCTGTGCCAATTTCATTCCACGTTGTACCTTAACATCCCACAGGTTTGGGTTAGCAACTCTAACTGGAACTAGTCCATCTTGGACCGTGCAGACGCTCTTTGGTACCATGAGATGTTTAGGGGGGAACTTTGACGGGGTTGCCTCAATCAATACAGCGTCTTCGTCCCAATATGACCTTGGACATTTGCCAGGGATAATCATTTCTGTGCCAGCTGGGATGATTAGTGGACGACGAACAGCTGCCACAACACAAGGTTCCTTGGGTCTAGGAGATGGGCCATTCTCCTTCCCTGGGGAAAACTTTCTAGGGTCTACGATTGTAGGATCGGTCTGGAGACAAGGGGAGGCGGGGACTTTGGTAAAAACATCTGGGCATCTACGGAGTATGTTCATACCAATCAGACAGGGAATACGCTTATTTACTGACGGCTTCAAGACAAAGAAAACTGCCTTCTCGAGAGAAAGTCCCATCATGTTGATATTAACCTCTACCACTCCTTGGTATGGGATCTCTAGGCCATTTGTTGCCACAAGACGGACAAAGGAACTGTCAAGGCTGCAGGTGCTAATGTTGCCATGGAAACATTTCTTGTATATCTCATCTGTCAAAGTAGAGACCTGTGAACCCGTATCTATCAGGCTGGGGATCACGACTCCTTCAATGGCAACATCGGCATAAATACACTTGCCCACTGCCTCTTCTGTTCTGATGGCTTTCCGTGTTATTGTAGAGTGTTCCAGTGTCTGGCCCTCGACACTGGAACATTCTAGTTTAACTGAGGTGTGGGGGGTTGTGAGTAAAAAGGTCTGCTCTGGCGCCTTCTGGGATTCTGTGAGCATTCTCGTGATCACACTGCAGGGAGATGGGGTTACCCTGGGCGTCCCACTGCGGTTGTCGTCTTGGTCTCGGCTTGGCCGCAGGTGGTAATCTTAGCTGGCTCATCTCGGCTTGCATTGCAGCCATCATCTTGGCCATTTCGTGCTGTTGCTGAACAGTGGTCTGGAGTGTACGTGGCCTGGAGTACCTTTAACTGGTCTTGGACCTGTGTACTGGCTTGAGCAGACTGGACCTGGACGCTCTCTCCACAACCACGATCTGCGGCTAGATGAAGAGCCTCTTTACGAGCATCCTCGAACGTCAAGCCTGGCCTCCTCCGCAGCTCCATGCGAATCATCCTTTGGGTGTCGATGTCTGCGATACCAGCGATAAACCTGTCGCGCATAAGCTGGTCTGGTCTACCAACTGCATCAGGGTCCCGCTGCTGTATTCCACTCAGAGTCTCCTGGAGAGCAAGGGAAAATTCTCTCACGGTTTCCCCTGCAAACTGTCGCCGCCCATGGAACTGTTGAAGGAGAGCTGATGTTGGTGTTTTATCCCCATACACCTCCAAAAGCCGCTGGAAAATCGTCTCAGCCCTTTGTCTGTCGGCTGGAGACATCACAAGAACCTCTCGTCTGGCCTCTCCTCCCAGGTACTTGAGGAGGATCTGCGGCTGTTGTTCCTCCGGGGTGTTCCATGCTTGGAGCGTTGAACCCATATCCAGCACCCATTCCTCAACAGCTGGGTCGTTGACGCTCTTCTTGCTGCCAGTAAACACGTTTACCTTGAAGTCGACTGGCACAAATGTAACATGGTGGGCTGCTTGTGCTTGGGCACACCATTGCCGACCACGCCTCCTCCATTCATAGTTGTGCTGACAATCCCACTTCTGACACGTTGTAAACGGGGGTGGTTTTTGGTTGAGCTCGAGATTGCCAGCTGAAATGAAGGAGACACGAAAGAGTGGTGGTCAGAATTGATGTTGTAACAGCACTGAAGAATGCTGGGCAACACCAAACCCACCACCACACCTTCGTGGCTCAAGGGCTAGTCCACTTTCTGGGAGGGGTGATAAGTTATTGAGAATTCTTAAGATTAGGCTCTACTGGACCTGTCAATGGAACTGTTATACAAAATACAGTTAAAACAAAGAAAGGGGGGTGTCAACAGATCTGCTCTTGTAACAATTTAAAGGGGCACGGTTTACATATAGACTAATCCGACGAATGAAAACTGCGGTGTATCTCCAGGGTGTTTACATGACGTCACAATAGACATACACCGCAGTAACAATGAAATAACTACAAGAGGGCGGGCTCAGTAGATGTTGCTCGGATTACACTATAGGTCGGTCTAAAGCCTCGAGAAATGTGACGTTTTGCAGCTTTTGAGATAGCCTTGGTGAAGCGTTCGTAAGCTTTGTTGATTGGGATTTTGTGGGAGGGGAGGGGGGGGGGGAGTTGGGGGTGGTGCAGACATTGGTTCTTTCCAGATCACTGGTGAAGTTTGTCCAGTCAGCTTTACGAAAGTTCCATCTTGTTTCGAAATGGATCTGGTGATGGGAAGTCTGATTCCAATGTGGATTACGATGGGTCTGTGTTGGCTACGTGGGGAATCGTGAAGGGCATGACATGAGGCTGGAAGGGCAAATCCATCCTTTGAGGGAACCCAGCAAAGGTCTGCAGAGTGCTGCGTTCCCCAGCGGGCTGATCGTTGTTTCATGTCCAGCTCTAAGTGAAAGGCTGGACCATTCCATGAGCCATTCGCCATTTTTGGCTTTTTCGCTTTGCGGCGAAAAAGCCTTTGTTTTCGTTTTGATTTTTTGTGTTTCCGTTTATTTCTTCTTCTTCTGATTTTTTCCCATAGACAAATTAAGCGCACAGGCGTTGTCGGCGCTTTTTCAGGTTGTTCCCAAACATTGATCTTAACCAAACTTGGTCACATCAAAGACATAGTAGAAGAGGTGTGCACCCAACAATGGCGTCATCATGACGTCATCAGGTGTCAGATTAAAGGGGCATGAAATTTAATGTTTTCCATATTCGAAAATTCATACAAAATCAACCGTTTGACCTACGATCTTGATTCTTTCGGCATATACGATCATTAATAAATCTCTTTCAGATGCGTACATGCCTTGACCTTTGACCTCATTTCCTATTGGTCAAACAGATTTTGAAAGGACGCCCTCTAGCGGCGAAATAAAAAATGTCAAAACATTTACTTATATGGCTACGTTTGTGCAAATCAGCTCAATATTAGTGATTGTTGAGCTGATGAAGTGCCAAACAAGTTTGTAAGGTAAAAACTTTAGTGACGTCATCGATCCTTTAAAGGCGGGGCATTAAAGGTAACATTTGGTATTTTTTAAGTTGAATAATTTGCTTGCTTCTGGAGTAGTGACGAAGTTAATTTTTCTCAGGCATGTTGCCTGCTACGAGGTCTGTGACATATCACAATATTATCATGATGACGTCATCAAGTGTCATATTACAATCAATTGAACATTAATGGTTTAAATCTTCAAAAATCAATACAAAATCAGCTCTTTAACATATGACCCTAATTCTTGCAGTAACAGTAACAGCTAACCGAGATCTAAATTTCGTACACAGACAATGACCTTTGATTTTGTTCACTTCCGGTACAAACCGGAAGTAGACAAAAATGGACCTGTATTTGGTGGTAAGTAATGCAGAGATGGAATCGATGGTGTTAGTGTCCACGGTGATCGGGCGTTCTAAAAATGTAAGTGATGACGTCATAACTTGGAAGGGCGCCCTCTTGCGACGAAATGAAAAGGTCTTAAAATGACCCTTTCATAGCAGTGTTTGCGCAAATTAGCCCAATAGTGCTGCTTATAGAGTATGTCTGAGTGGTTAAAACATTGATGACGTCATCAATCATTTAAAGGGAACACATTAAAGGTAAACTTTTTAAAAGTTAAATAGTTGATATGCTAACATACAATTTTGCAAGGTAAGCATGCTCCTTTTTGAAGTTAAATAAATGTGAAAAAGCCCTACGCTCTGTTCATAGAACAGACGTAGCTCTAGTCTTTTTTTCCCCATAGACAAAGCGCATAGGGGTCATTCTTCAGTAAGTGTCTTAATAAATCGTGAACAAAATATTTTCAAATTGATTATTTTTAGTGGAACATGATCATTAAGGTACACGACAACTATAATTAACGTTCGGCACAATCTTTAGGGGAGTTTAATTAATTTCATTAACATTAAATTTTCAGTGTTGTAGCATAGGAAAAATGTGCCAAAATGACATAGTTTGACAATGACTTCGGAAGCTGAGCAAATTCAAACAAGATAATTTAAAGTTTAAACATAGAATAACAACCAGTGAACAGAGGGCTTTGAACAGAATATAACGCAACTTATTGTCCTCATTTTATTGTCATTATTGGCAAATGAATATGCAAAATATATATATATATGACGCTCCAAAATATTGTGACGGAGATGACCCAAAATGCCAAAAAATCATCTCCGTCACGGCAAAAAGTGATGGAACTGACTGTGACGGATATGACTAAATAAACAATTAAACACCATCCATAGTCTGTTTGAATCCCAAATACCACACAAGCTTGGAAGTTTGCACAATTGTGATCGTTTTCGTGAAAACTTTTTAAGATTAAAAACACAAATAAGATATGTTATAAGGCGTTTGGAGATGACGTTGAATTAAGGTATTATTGTAATATTTTGAGAAAGTCTACAATTCCTTGGCTATTACGGGTTGCAGTTTTCTTTAATGGATTATTTTTTGCTCTATAGACTCTGAGGTATCCGATGGACTACTGCTAGTCTTGTTCATGTTCAGTTCTCTGTCAGATATGATGCTCCAAAATATCGTGACGGAGATGACCAAAAATCCAGGGACACCATTTTTGACTCTTAAAATGACAGATTTCATGCAGATATGGTTTAATTATGTAATTTTAATTTTGCATATGGAGAAGACCAACTATACTTGGCTTCTGGTAGTATAATTATCTTTTTAAGCTGCTTATTTTAAAAATTATTGCAATGGGGACATTTTGAGAGACACCACCGGGACATGCGTTTTTAGGGTTTTTTGAAGGTTCATCGTAAAAATTAAGCACCCTGTCGATTTTTTTCAGGAATTTGTGCCACTGCATATAATCAGAAATATGTTAAAAAAAATTTTTCCGCTTAAAAATAATATTTTTATCAGATAGTTTTTGAGATGTAGCATCTCAAAGTGTCGGGACACGAAAATAGACACTGTCGGCGCTTTTTAAGATTGTTCCCAAACATTGATCTTAACCAAACTTGGTCACATCAAAGACATAGTAGAAGAGGTGTGCACCCAACAATGGCGTCATCATGACGTCATCGAGTGTCGGATTAAGGGCATGAAATTTAATAATTTCCATATTCACAAATTCATAAGAAATTAACCCTTCGACCTACAATCTTGATTCCTTCGCCAAATACGATTACTAACAAAGGTCCTTAAGATACGCAAACGCCTTGACCCTTGACCTCATTTCCTATTGGTCAAACAGATTTTTCCTTGCCATTTGGCAAGGAACCGGAAGTTGGGGTCACAAAGGGGTCATGTCGATATATGATTTGTTCAGTTTATTGAGAAGTATTCAAATATCTATTACGGTTCTATAACCCCCTCGGAGATTTTTCTGGCCTTTTCCTCCCACTTCTAACACTGCAACTTCTTCTTCGTCATTCTCAACATGATAATAAAGTATAATTAAAGCTAAAACCGTACATTTGATGTCCTGTTCATCAAAGTCTATATTATGACGCCACAACCTCGCTAATGTGAAATCCAATGCTTTAGCTCATGGCACACAGGGCACAACGACTGCCGAACGTGCCATTATCCTACAAAAGCAACAACAACATTTGATGTCGGGGCGGTCGGGTTGGCGTACGGGTTCTTTCCTCGCCTTTCACCTCTGGGGTCCCGGGTTCGAATCCGGGGCGTGTATGTGGATTGGGTTTGCAGTCCCTACTTGACCGCGTGGGTTTTCCCCTGGGGCATTTCTCTGGGGGTTTTCCTCCCACTTCTAAAACTGCAACTCCTTCTTCGTCATCTCAAGTTGATAATATAGTATAGTTAAAAGCTAAAACCGTATAGTTAATGGCATAAAGGGCCTTAGTTGCCGAAGATGCCATAAAATATACAACAACAACAACAACATTTGATGTCATAATGGGCCTTAGTTCCTGAAGATGCCATAACATTAACAACAACAACAACACCAGCAGCAACAACACCTTCCACCTTGGACGTACAAAGAGTGTACCGGAGTGTTGTATCACGCTTGAGAGCTTGTAAACAGGTTTTCACAAGTCGCTGCCTACTGTCTACCTCAACACACTCTTCCCTTTTGTGACGGAGATGACCAAAAATCCAGGGACACCATTTTTGACTCTTAAAATGACAGATTTCATGCAGATATGGTTTAATTATGTAATTTTAATTTTGCATATGGAGAAGACCAACTATACTTGGCTTCTGGTAGTATAATTATCTTTTTAAGCTGCTTATTTTAAAAATTATTGCAATGGGGACATTTTGAGAGACACCACCGGGACATGCGTTTTTAGGGTTTTTTGAAGGTTCATCGTAAAAATTAAGCACCCTGTCGATTTTTTTCAGGAATTTGTGCCACTGCATATAATCAGAAATATGTTAAAGAAAATTTTTCCGCTTAAAAATAATATTTTTATCAGATAGTTTTTGAGATGTAGCATCTCAAAGTGTCGGGACACGAAAATAGACACTGTCGGCGCTTTTTAAGATTGTTCCCAAACATTGATCTTAACCAAACTTGGTCACATCAAAGACATAGTAGAAGAGGTGTGCACCCAACAATGGCGTCATCATGACGTCATCGAGTGTCGGATTAAGGGCATGAAATTTAATAATTTCCATATTCACAAATTCATAAGAAATTAACCCTTCGACCTACAATCTTGATTCCTTCGCCAAATACGATTACTAACAAAGGTCCTTAAGATACGCAAACGCCTTGACCCTTGACCTCATTTCCTATTGGTCAAACAGATTTTTCCTTGCCATTTGGCAAGGAACCGGAAGTTGGGGTCACAAAGGGGTCATGTCGATATATGATTTGTTCAGTTTATTGAGAAGTATTCAAATATCTATTACGGTTCTATAACCCCCTCGGAGATTTTTCTGGCCTTTTCCTCCTACTTCTAACACTGCAACTTCTTCTTCGTCATTCTCAACATGATAATAAAGTATAATTAAAGCTAAAACCGTACATTTGATGTCCTGTTCATCAAAGTCTATATTATGACGCCACAACCTCGCTAATGTGAAATCCAATGCTTTAGCTCATGGCACACAGGGCACAACGACTGCCGAACGTGCCATTATCCTACAAAAGCAACAACAACAACAACATTTGATGTCGGGGCGGTCGGGTTGGCGTACGGGTTCTTTCCTCGCCTTTCACCTCTGGGGTCCCGGGTTCGAATCCGGGGCGTGTATGTGGATTGGGTTTGCAGTCCCTACTTGACCGCGTGGGTTTTCCCCTGGGGCATTTCTCTGGGGGTTTTCCTCCCACTTCTAAAACTGCAACTCCTTCTTCGTCATCTCAAGTTAATAATATAGTATAGTTAAAAGCTAAAACCGTATAGTTAATGGCATAAAGGGCCTTAGTTGCCGAAGATGCCATAAAATATACAACAACAACAACAACATTTGATGTCATAATGGGCCTTAGTTCCTGAAGATGCCATAACATTAACAACAACAACAACACCAGCAGCAACAACACCTTCCACCTTGGACGTACAAAGAGTGTACCGGAGTGTTGTATCACGCTTGAGAGCTTGTAAACAGGTTTTCACAAGTCGCTGCCTACTGTCTACCTCAACACACTCTTCCCTTTTGTTAACGCACCAACCCGCCTACCCTAAAACCTGAACGAAATTCCTTTTAAATTCCTTGAATGTTTGAGACACAATTGGGCGAACAATGGAAAGGGCGGGGTAGGTACCCTCTGTCACATATCGTGCTGCACAATAACAAGATAACTCTGGTGCCTTCAATGCATTTTTGTAAATGCAACAATGGACATAATTTCTACTGTCGACACTGACAATTAGCCTACTCATACCCGACAGACATCGGTATAATCCAATGTAGTTTGGTGAAATCACTGACAAGGGTTAAGGCAGAGTGACCAAGCAGAGAAGATCACCTCCAGCTATTGTAGTAACCCGGCAAGAATGTGCCTATATGACCGGCTAAATTGCCAGTCTTTTTGAAGCCATGTATATCAGGACACTCGAACATGTGATCGTCAGTGCCAAGCTGGCGGAAATGGTGCTCAAGATGGTCAGCTTCAAACTTCCACGCGGCACACGGCAAAGCCGATGAGAAGCTCAGAGTATTGCAAGAGCCTGCCAATATCAACCATCTGGAAACTATATGTACAAGGGTTAATACCGAAATCTGGAGCCTGCTAAGCCCAAAACTTGGTCGTTGGACATAAAATTGCAGAAAGTGCATTCCTCGTGACAACAACAAGGGTTAACTCATTCGACTCTATTGCCATGATTTCGGCATGCCAAACACCCGTTGAATTTCAGGAGGCGCGAACTTATATCAAGCCGGATCTGTATAGATATTTCGCCGGCCTTTGTTCACCGCACGCTGTTGTTCGGGGACATCCTCCCACAACAATCGCAAGCAATGTTGGATCAGGGGACTCGCGGAGCTCAATCATGCAGAAAAAGCAGACAGGTTTTCGGAATTACCGCTGGCCAAGAAGAGGATCAATTAATTACCCGAACCAGCCCGAAGTACGGAGCAACGGCTCGAACTCCAAAGGACAAGCCAAGTAGACTCGGCTACGGATAGCTCTGTAAGTACATGTAAATCTCTTTCTACCCCTAAATTAAAAATTGTAGATATGCAGGAGGTCGTGGGTTGGAGTCCCCACCCGAGCACGTTTCTGTGTGTACAGGGGTTTATGGGGTACTTGCATTGTTGTCCTATTTTCCCTTTTCTTTAGAATTCCTCTGTGGGGTACCATTGTTCCTTTTGAATTTCCTTATGGGGTACCATTGTTCCATTGTGTTTTGTACCCCACAAGTGTGTCTGTGTAAAACCACACAATGACGTTTTTCTCATATTGTGTCGGGGAAGCATTGAGTATAGTGTTAATCAAGTCCACAACGCCGCAGGCGATATGATTGGTCGGATTGTCCTGTGGGAACTCTACGTGACTTGCATCACACGGGCGCGTTGCAAAACAGGTAACTAGCGCTCATTGGCTCAATTGACAGGTTTTTTAAAATCTGTTTTCAAAATGTTTACGTGTAGAGTGGGGCGCCGGTAATATGTTGTGACGTTGCATGTTCGGGTCAACTACTTGCATATAATGAGTAATGTAGCAGTAGCCAGTTCGTAAAAGGCTTTATGACAAGACAGAAGGCACATAACATAACAACGTTCGCCCAGCCTCATACTTCGCCCAAGACGCTCAATAATACAACCCCAAATAAAGCCTTGCCAAAAGGCTAACCCATGGGCAGTGGATGTCATAAAACTCTATCATATTGAATTTTCCTAATGGTCAGTACCCCGCTTAGATTGAGTTTTGTGAATACCGCCCCTGGCCCCTATCGGTTTTAAACGTATGTTTAAAGATAGTATACATGATTGGTAAACTGTTACAAATACATGTAGTTTTATCCCCCTGTGTGATTGAAGATATGCATGATTACAAACCAACCTGAGCAAAAACCAGCTCCGTATTTCGTCTAACTTTTGAGAAAACGGTCAAAAAAGGGTTTGCAGTCATTTCGCCCCAAAACCACTTCGCCCTGAACCATTTCGCCCTGAACAACGGCCTGTGCACGAAGTGGTTTTGGGGCGAAGTGGCATTTGGGCGATGTAGTGTTTAGACGAAGTAATTTGGGGCGAAATGGCACTCGGGCGAAGTGGTTTGGGGCGAAATGGCACTTGGGCGAAATGGTTTTGGGGCGAATTGAATTTGTCTCATGAGACGAAAACTAATTGTTTTACTCGTTTCTCAAAGACTATAGCACTTCAGACAAAACCATTTCAGGGGACGTTTTCTACGGTCATCATGTTTATATAAATTATATTGTGTAAGTTAGGCGTAAATCTGTGAAATTTTCTGAATTTCGAGATTACCAATGATGTATACTGCCTTTAAGTCCGGTCAAACCCACTTCTAATCCCTAAATAAAATAGTCATCTGCACTGTAAAAATTAAGTAGTCATTTTGCACCAAACATTAGTCAAATTGGAAATAAAAATTAGTCTTTGAACACGTGACTAATTTTGCAATCTAAAAGACTAACTGGACATTTTTTGACTAACCAATTTCAGGAAAATACTAATCTTAGTTTATGCAAAGACTAATGCAGATTTTTGTAAGACTAATTTTTTTGAAAGACTAATTAGATCACATCCATCATGTTAGTCACCTGAGTTCCGGAAGACGAATTAAATTCCAAATGACTAATTGTACGACTAATTAATTCGTGAAATACTAATTCCTTACAAAATTAGTCAGGCTTTGGAAGATTCCAAGGTTTGACGTCCCTCCCTCTGAACACTTACGTTAAATATGTCTTTCTTGAAGAAAATGAGCACGGCTCCATTGTCGGCTGGAAAATGTTTTTGTTCTATTTCAAGCCAAAAACGCAAAACAAAAATTTGCCCTTTGTGCAGCTGCTTTGAGCTCTTTGTGCACCATACGTGTAATATGTTATCTTCAAGCAAACTTGAATCCGTGGTTCTGATTGGTGGATTCATGGCAACAACAGTGTGACATTATCCTATGTCCCGTCTTCCGATTTTATGTCGCACTCTGCGTGATGCGCCCTGGTATTCCAAATGCATGCGTCCCCTACATACACGGAGCTGCACACTTCAATCTAGCTATCTGATGCGGCTTGTTATGCGCGCGATTCTCTGCACTGCGGCGCGTGTATTGCAGACTGCGCGACTGCAGAGTGTGCGCGTTATTAGTGCGTCAAGTTTGCTTGAAGATAAATTCGTTATCCGACTCGCGCTCGTGGAATACGGCATGATGTAGTGCGTTTGCGTCCCATATCCCACTCGGCCTTCGGCCTCGTGGGATATGGGACGCAAACGCACTACATGATGCCGTATTCCACTCGCGCTCGTGGGATAACTAATAGTAGCCATGTTCAGACGGGCACTACCTTCGAAAGTAAAGTTAACAACGACAGTCCCACTAACAACGACGCATGTCCACACGGTGCTTTAACAACGACGCGCAGGCATGCACACTGCCCATATACCAAAGGTGCGCGCTCGTAAGTAGCGCGCTACTCATAAGATTTCTCGTTGGTAAATCGTCGTTGTTAACTCATAAGTAAGTGCGTCCACACGGTCACTACTAACGAGCTTAACTTTAAGTTAACTTTAACAACGACTTAACTTAACAACCATCGTCTGAACGCACCTATTGAGGTAGCCTACTAGTAGTTAGTTCGATTAGTAGAACAGCTGAGTGGCGTGATATTCTTTTTGGCGCTGAAAAACGCAGCGTACATACGTGTATACACAGTACACACAGCGTTTAGCAGCGACAGATGCAGCCACGGCGACAGATCAGACTCAAAAGAGGTAGGGATTTCGTCCATAATTAACCGATTTATGTCCTTCAATCTCAGTAACTTTATGGCGTGGACTGTACTGAGAACTATAAGGCAGCGGCAACGTACGGATAATTTAGCAAACTGCAGGATTGTGCATGAATCCCGCGAGTCCAAATCGCGCAGCTAGGCTATGTGCATAACATAGGCCTAGGCGCCCTACGTACGTACGTGTAGGCTACGTACGTTTGTACCGTGTAATGTGACTACAACTTGCATACAATTAAAGGTACACACCTGCCTACTGTTTACATGATTTAGTGATGTAGCAGCATTGACAATACCTTTTTGATGGTCGTTGCGAAAAAATATCATCAAAATATCCCGTAATTTACTAAAGAAGAGCAAAATTAACAAAAACGGTCAAAAGACGGGTTATACGCTTTACCAGCCGTTGCAACTACGCGAGAGCCTCACGACTTTGTCACAAACGATTCGCTCTTCTCCTGCTCAGGATATCTCAAATTTTCTGCTCACAATTTCACTGGACAGCCCGGACGACCGAATAGGAATTTCCGTTTTCTTTTGAGGCGTTGGCATCATGTTTTTTCTTCACGAACGTACGTAGTACGTGCATCGTAGCAACACGCCCGTGTGTGTGTGTGCACTCAGGCAATTTGCCGTATACTGCGCGGGGCAAATTTCTACACTCCACGGTAGCCTGCCGTAGCACGCGCTCGCTTCCGTTCTCCGGACTCTCGAAACAAACAATTATGTTCGAATTTTCATACTTATGTTTAACTTTGTTTCATACCTGTATAAATAGTCTCTCTTTTGTCAATTACTTATAAATATTGGGGGGAAATCAGAGTTGAATTTGGTGCAGTTCTGCAGTAACAAACTTTTATACGGCTGGAAATACAACTAACTCACAAGACCACGTGACTTTTCAGAACCATAATTTGGTTCCGAAAAGTCACGTGACCTTGGATTTTTCAAAAGTGCTCAAAAACGGCTAAATTCGACGGCGTCTTTTCAGGATATATCTAATTTACTCTCGAATGCGCTTCAGAATAATGTATGGGTCTATTTCGAGCCCAAAATAGCCCAACACAGGAGGTGTGTTCCTTTAAACGTACGTACGTGGAGTGAAAATGTCTGTCTGCAGTACATGTGTTTTAAATGTATGTTGACAAACAAAGCGATCATGTTTAGTATCGTATGACGAATGTACGTTCTACATTGCAAAAGGTTTCTTCATTACGTCGATTAACATGTAACTCGAACGTTGAATGGAATTTGCCTCACAAAATGGCTGTGTTACTCGTGTTAATAATATTGTTCACAATTTGTTTCAAAAAAATAATTAGGCCTAGGCCTATTATTATGCGTGTACGTACGTACGTATACTCGTTACAGTGCTTTGCTTTATTGTTCTCAGTACATGTACATGTACATTAAAATCCACGCTATTAAAGTTACGTTGAAAGAGGTAAATCGGGCGAAAGCCCTACCTTACGAGTCTGATCTGTCGTCATTCGGTGGAATACGCTGCTTATCGCTGGGTGTATTCCCAGCAGGAAAAATGAGGTCGAAATGTCGGACTAATTTAGGGTACAAAGACTAATTAAGAGACGAATTGTTTTTCGGAATTGACTAATTAAATTTGTTAAATGACTAATTAATTTTTTTGGAAGACTAATTAAATTTGGTAAATGACTAATCACCCGAAAAGTTAGGCAAATTAGACCATTTTTAAAGACTAATTATTATTAGTCATTGCACACATGTAATGACTAACCTTTCGACTGGATGACTAAATAAAGATTAGTTAAATTATACCATGAAATGACAAATTTCTTTTCGTCAATTGACTACTTAATTTTTACAGTGTGGGATATATCTTATTCAAATCAGTCTCCAACAACACCCACGTAACTGACGTTACAAAAGCACACTTTTTGTCTTATTAATTATATTATTGCTACACCTACAGGTACGTAATTAGGAATAATTTGGGTATCTTCTCAATATGGTTTTAAGAGCCACTTAATTTTAACAAATGGGTGGTAAGTTTTTCACCGTAGCTATATTTCTTATGTAGCAGTGATTTAAAAAAAAAAAAAAGTGTTTGTAACTGACGTTGGCTGGTACCCTCTTACCCCGCCCCCCATTTTCTTTCTAAATTTTGTATATTAAGTTACAATCACATCATCGTACTTTACACCAGAGAAACAGCATTTTATACAGTTTTCTTAGTTTTCGTGAGAAAAGAATTTACAAATTTCAACAAATTAAATAACATAACAAAAAAAATGAATGTACATGTTCAAGTAACTGTTTACACGTACATGCTACAGTCGCTACCACCACTGGGCGCCGCCATCTTGACAGTCTTATAGCACAACAATATGTTCTCGTAAGTGGGACGCCAAGGTTTCAAATTAAAAATACACTAGTGCAGCAACAGGCAATCCATCTATTTTTGAGGCAGTGTCTCATCTTTCGAAAAAAAGTGTCATCACAATTTCGAAAAAGCAGTTTTGTGTTTGTTTTCACTGCTACCACGGCAACGCTTCGCATCAGGAATATATGTACGTATAGATACTGGCCTTAATTGTTGCAATATTGAGGCTCACCTTTCGCTTTCGGTCATAAAAGTGTCATTATTTTGCAAAAGTTGTTTACAAATTCAAGGAACAACGGCATTACATAACTAATGCATAATGTTGATAAATTGCATAGAATTTTCAACCACATATAGATGCAGTAATACTGCATGGTTTTTGTGTTCAATGAAGGGGTGTGGCCTGGGGCATGGTTTCTTTCGACACAATGGTGCGGACATTTACTGACATAAAGGTTCTAGTGGACACGGTAATGGTCCTGTTTTGTTTACATGTTCGTGAAAAGCATTTTATAACTCCTTCATAAATCCAGTTACAACTTACAAGCAAACTTGGGATGAGAGAAAAATCTTAAGGGCTTATCGGGATTTAAACTCGAGACCTCTGATTCACTAGGCAGATACTCTATTAGCTGAGCTATATATAAGGCACAGTTTGTATACTCCCTCAGGTTTTCCCTGTATACCCAATTCCTCTCTCTGTGTTGCATATGGTGGGAAAAGTAAATAACACAACATCCGGTATTGTGCCAGATCACCATTGAAATGAAACAACCAAACTTGGATGATAAAAAAATCGTAAGGGCCTTATCGGGATTCGAATCCGAGACCTCTGACTCACTAGGCAGATGTTCTACAAGCTGAGCCGTAAACAATGTTTTAGCTTACAGTTCATTTAGATTACTTTAAATTTTAACTAAGACCCAGGGATTTTGTAGACTTGTGTTGGATTAGGTGTAAACTATATAGGGGCAGATCCAGAGGGGGGTTTTTTGGGTCAAAACCCCTCCCTGCTCTGACACAGAAAAATTAATGTAATGCATTTTATAAACATCTATTTTAACCAATAATAAATGTCTGAAATTCTGGACTCGGTGAAAGGCAGTTTTTCCCCACACGCCAACAATGAAGATACAGCGTTTGTGATGAAACATCTTCAAATACTATACTTCAGTTGTACATTTCGTACAAAAGGTAGAATATTGGACAGAAATAAACCCATGTTGCGTTTTTAAACCGTTGCTATCGAGACTTTTAGTAAGGTATTTCTTGTCAGTCGTAAAGTAAAATTTCGGGTCGTTCGATTCCGGGGCTTGTTTGTGGATAGGGTTTGCAGTCCCCACCTGAACGCTCGGATTTTCCCCCAAAAGATTTCCCTGCTGGGAGTTTTCCTCACACCTTTAAAACTGCATCTCCTTCTCTGTCACCTCCAGTTGATATAATAAAGTATAGTTAAAGCCAATACCGTATAGCTGATAGCATTTGGGGCCTTAGTTGCCGAAGATGCCATACAATTAACATTAACAACAACAAAGATTTCGGTCATTACAAGTGATATATCAAATGGGACTTAAAGTATATATGCTCGATTTTCTGACGTTCTAAGCTTCGAAGAGCAAGAACCCAGTGAATGTGGTGGCGCGGTAGTGGCTACTGTACAGCTCCTGATCGCCGTGCAGCTGCAGGTAGACTTCGTCTCCAGCCTCAAGGTCCAGCACGACGCTGTTGGTTGCCATATCCTCGGTGTCCGAAGGCCCGTTTTCGATCACCGCGATGATGGGGTCACCTGCATAGGGAAGACACGGGTGGGATTTTGCTCAGTGGATGCTAACCTTTTACCTATAAATCGTTGTATAGGGACTAGTAAATTGTGGCAATGGTACTATAGTTTCATTGTGGAGATCGAGGCATCGTACAGATATAGCTAACACGGCGGACAGACAGAAAACCTCATATGCACACCTGGACAACATGTAACACGAGGTGAAAGTTTCCCGTTTCTCGGGCTTATACTTAACATCGGGACTTTTAAGCTCACTCCATGCCGTGAAATCTAACCACATGTTGGGGAAACCAAGCTAACTACTTGGGTAAAACCTGCGATGGATTGGCATCCCATCCAAGCAATGTCCCTGGTCACTCCATGAGCCAGCTTAGCTTGTGACACTGGGGATATACGGAGGAACACTCACCGTTATGCAACAGCTGAACCAAAGGAAGACTCCCGGCGGTCGAAGACTTGTAAACACTCATCGTGAAGAAATACGTTCCTGTTGAAGATGGGAGAAACAAAAGGGAAACACTTTCCGGCGAAATTATATAGTCGCCCTTAAAATGCAGTACATTTTGTGATGGAAAGAAATATGTTCCCTATGAAATCCCGTCCCCCGGACAGAATATCCTAATTGCCCCATGTTCTCTGGACAACATCGCTTATTGGAAATGCAGGATGGTCCAACCAGACACAATCTAAATCTAAATTGCGTACGCAATTCATAAAGCAGCTCGAACAACCACTATTCGGCTAAAAATAGTTCGACCATTTCGGCCCGAACGCAGTCTAGTCAACGACTGAATGTTTGGAAGGGCACTATCACTCGGCCCGGGGTATACTCGTCAAAGCACGAGTTACTAGGACGTTCAGTTAAAAACCCGGCACTTATCCAGAACGTTCGTGTATTTTTTTCGAAAATAAATGCTAACAACGTAAATGTATACATGCACATGTGTGCCTTTACGGGCGAGCGGATGTTCAACTATATAGCGCCGTGTGCCTGGCAGAAGAACATAAGCGGTCTTGCTTACTCCTTACCAGCAAATGCGCACCGGAAGATACCGGTATCTTTGTTGAAATGGTTGCCCTGATTGGAGAAGACCTTCTGGTAGGTGACGATGGGCGGTGTGTTGAATGCCTGGAGCTCGCTTGTCTTGGCAGCTGAGAAGGCAGACTTGGCTGCACGGTGCAGTTTCCCTGGCTCACCCTTGGGACCAGTCCGGCAGGAACATCCCCCCTTCCTTCCGGGGAAGCCGCGTTCTCCCTGCCGGCCTACAGGTTGGTTAAAAAAGTTAACCCAAATTAAAAGTGATTTTTACCCACTTCCTGTAATTTCAGAGAACTTGTTTTTACCTAGTTGTGATGAGTAGGTTGTTTTAGCATTATTCCTGAAAAGAATATTGACATTTGTCAACATTTGTATCGAATTCATTCACCCCGGCGGTCCCTGGGTCATAATCCCTGAAAAATTATCACTTATTCATATCGAAGAATATTGATTTAGCTTAGGTGGATTTTAAGATATGGCTTATTATACGTGACATGTACAAAACTGGTTTGTCCACGGGAGCTTCTTATCTTTAGCTTATGTCCTCAACGTGTTTCCCATGGTTTGCAATACAGGAATAGTGCTAATAAAACAACCTGTATACTCATCAAAACTGGGTAAACACAGATTCTCTGGAATTACACGAAGTGGGTAAAAAATCACTTTTAATTTGGGTTAACTTGTTTTGAACCACAATGTATTCATAAGAAACAATTCATATCGGTTCTTTGCGTTACATACAAACATCTCATCACAGCCGTAGGTAGCGTCATTCATAATTACTTCAAAGCCCCCAGTCCATCAATTGCAGTTACATTTTTTTGCTTTATGAGGTGACAGGAAAACCCCCACTTCAAAGTGTTGAAATAACCAATGATAACAAACACCACATGATTTTTGTTCCGTTTGTGGGAGAAACTGCCAACTGAAGGTACTTTTTGAACCATTCATTCAACACAAAACCATGCATGGATTAAAACATTTGTTAAAAAGTATTACTGCATCCTTGTGGCTGAAATTTCTACAAGGCAGCTTATCAACATTATTGGTCCTGTTTTTAAAATGTTTCTAATCATGTAAACTGTCTTTTACGCGTAAAAAAAGGCTTAGTGGGATTCCACCCTTACCTGGTCTGCCCAAGGGTCCACGGTCGCCCGAGAGACCAAGTTCGCCATTGAAGCCCATGAGACCGGGTTCGCCGGGTTCGCCAGTGGGTCCTATCGGCCCTCTCTTACCAGGGACCCCTCTTGGGCCTGCTGAGCCGGAAAGGCCAGACGGACCATTTAAACCTGAAAGTGGAAAGAAACAAAAATAAAATAAATTTTCCTGGAGATTAAAATATTTTATTGAATGATCGATGTGGTCAGTGGTCGAAGTGAACAAAACGGCTACAAGGAACAACATTGTCTTCTAGATCTGTGGTTTAATAGCACAACAACAGTAAAACTATGACTATATCCGGAGGCTTATAGCGGATTTTCAAATTGTCATCAAAACCGAAGGTCTTTCTGCTTTCCCCTTGTGGTAAAATGTACAAAAAGTAATGCAAAGAAAAGTGAATTCATTATTTTGTTTTTATTTGCCTCCAATCGTAGCCCGAAGGCCAAATTCTAGGAAGCAATAAATTACAAATTTCTCAACATTGAAATCCATTACAAATAACATAGAACATTACACATAGACAATTAACAAAATAATAAAGACGCGTTCTCCTCGATGTGTTTAAATTATTATGAAACTTAGAGATGTTTGTTCGATCAAGGTGGTGTTTTTGGTTTTGGTCTTATCCACTCATCTCTAAACACTGGATTGTGTGCACCAGCGACTGTTGTGCGAGAAGCGAAGCCACCGCCCACCAACTTGCTACGAGCAGAACATTGTTTCGCCGAGACCGGTCCCTGGTCCACAAAATTGCTTTGTATTTCTCATTCCACTTAATACTAGTTTTTTTTGTAAAGCTTATAATACTAGCGGAGCAGCCAACTCTCCCGGAGTTTGGAGAAGACATCTGGGAAAACAGGTTTATTCCATGACTCCAAACACATCTAAAAATCCCTAAAGTTGTTAATTGACAATCCAGGAGGATTTTTATCCATGTCAGGACTGACAAAATTAGTAATTTTCCATATAGAATCTGTTGCAAAATCCGGGAGAGTTGGCAGCTCCGTAGTAGTCCTGGCAGAACATTTTCGTGCCAGTATAAAGATGGCGAACGGTGGGTTCGCCCCATAGAGTTATATATAGAAAACTAGAGTGTGCACTGGCTATTCAAGTCACGTTTGTGGACTGTGCCGATGTGGGCTGCGCCATGTTTGCTTAATTAACGCTATGAGTGCTAAGTGGGCAAAACCCTTTTGCCCACCGAACACCCATAGCGTTAGGTCAAAATGGCTGCGTCCAAATCGGCACATCATGTATTGGGAGTGTGCACTCTAGTTTTCTATATGTAACTCTGGTTCGCCCAGGGACCCGTGGATCCAAACCACTGTACAAAAATCACTGGTCTTGCATTTTGTTTTACCTGCAAACCCTAGCTCTCCTGGTTCCCCTGCGTCTCCCTTGGCTCCTCTAGACCCACCCTTTCCGGGGGATCCGTTGATACCGTTATTACCAGGAGCACCGGGGTACCCCGCCGGGCCTTGCACCCCAGAGAGTCCTTGAGGACCGGCCGGCCCAGGAGCACCAGGCATTCCGACGAGTATGCGCGAGTCGCAGCGCTCTGGGCCTTGGGTGGGCGTCGGCCCAGTGGGTGTGGGACGCGCCGTGTCATCGGTGAAAGCATCGCATAGAGCGATCAGAAGAAACAGACATATGACGAAACTCGCTGGAAGTAGACGATTCATCATCAAACTAAAATATGCAAAATTAGAAGGTTTTCTTAGGAATACAGTAATTAAAGACAAATTTCTTGTTATTTTAATAAGATTTAATTAAGGTATACGTATACAGTTTGTGCGTTTTGGGTGTGGCACCTAAAAAAATAAAGGTTTTTGAACTGATAACTTTCTAGAAACAATATATCGATTATACTGTCAATATTTCGAAATATTGGCGGTTCGCCAATAATTCAAGGCGTATTGTATACTTGCCCAAGTCTGATCCCCATGCTCGGTCTGCAACGCGCAGCGCACGTGCGCCCTCCGTACCGGTGGTCTGTCCAATTTGTTTTCTTCTGTTTCTTCTGTTTCAGAAAGTGACAGAATAAAGGAGGGCGCGCTGCACGCACCACACCACAGACCAGACACGGGGAGTCAGACCATTAGCCTTTTAGAAGTATGGCGGAACAAAAGGAGAGGGCGCAATTTCATTTGGGTATGAATTATTTTATCAATTGTATTTCTTTTCAAAAACTTGATTTACATGTTGTAATTATAATACATAGACAGAATTATAAATAAAATAATAAGTGTAAAGTGAAAAACTGAGTTATTTTGCATTTTTGTCGATTTTATACCCACTGCAAAGTGCGCCCTCCTATTGTGTCCGCCCTCCTATTGTGTCCGAAATTCGTTCGGATATAAAAATCTAATTTGCTGGGAACCACTGACTGTATCTTTAAGTATGAACGGAAAGTGGATTTTAAAGTGGAAGAATCACTTTTCACGATCCACGACATTGTCAAATTAATAAAATATCACATGATTGGGAAAAATTAAAGCAGGAACTACAGCATCACATAAATAAAGAACAATGTTGATAAACTGCCTTGTCGAAAATTCAGCCACATAAATTCAGTAATACTTCAGAAAACCATAAAAATCCATGCATGGTTTTTGAGTTGAATGTATGTTAAACAAATTGTCTGCAGATGACTTTTTATAGCACCTTTAGTAGGCAATTTTTCCCACACAGGTACCATTTTACACGGGAAAAATCATGTAGTGTTTGTTAACAAAATTTAAGTGAAAAAATATATATTTTCCTTTGTTGTTTTTGGCATGGACCTTATTATCAGCTCCATAGTATATAATTTTTCTATACAACACTGTGCTATTTTATCCATACAAGCAAACATTAACAATTATTACAAACCAATTTACAAGAAGGAATAACAGTATGGCAGTTGTTTGACCAATAACTATAAACAAAATCCCCGAAATGTCCGTTTCGTTTATAATGCCTCATCTTTAGCAGACGACGGGAAATTTTACGTCTGCTACGAGTAGTCGTGTTTCGCGAAGATTGTTACATAATGTGCACGGATTCTTGATAGGTAACAAACGAAATAGCGCCATCAATGTAATGAATAAAAAACTTACGTGAAAAAAAAATCACATTTCCACTCATTAGAAAATATTAGATTTTCAGTATGTTAATGAGTGATGTTTTAAACACCAGCCAGTGTTGGAATGCACTCTATTGCAATTTGTTCTACATCTCCAACCGTTGATTGGACCAATGATAATAGGCCTACATATATCAAAACAGGAATATGGGCTATTCTATTGAGATTGCACACGTTTTCTCAAGTTTTCGGGTAAGCCACGATGTATGATTTCAAGGAGTCTATACGTCACTTCGTGTAAAACACTTTATATCCTTACCTCTTTTTAATCCTCGTCAGTTAGGATTCGTGTCCTGGACTGCTCTTTTCGAGAGTAAACCAGATTAGGTTGGCAGGTTCTGCTCCACAGGTTGCAGCGAGATTTGGTGAGTGATATACCAGAGCACTACCCAGGCACCATACCAGCTTATTAAATACGGCCCAGGCCGGATGCTACAAACTAAACAAGGATGCGTGTCTGGTACTGACTATCACCACTGTGTTACCCAGTGCCATTGCGATTGTTTCCGGAAAACGGAAACAAAAACACGTTAACGGAGCGTGTCTATATAGGCTTAAAATTTTTCCCATGGGTGTTAAGATTTTGATATCAAATAATGTGTCATATTTTTCTCATTACCATTCTGAAATTTCAAGCTCTAACTCCGCTTACTGCAAAGGATATCGTCAACAAATGTAAACTAATTTATCCACTTACGAAAAACAGTGCAATGGTTATGCCAACCTTTTTGCTTCTAGTATACAGTGCGAGTAAAAAAAACCTATACCCTTTTAACATTACCTGTTGTGTTTTAGTGTACCAATATTTTTATGAGATGCTTTGACATGTATTTTGGATAAGTTCTCCTGTGTCCTTTGGTAGCAGTTTAGTTAAATATAGGTAACATTCCCACATGGGGCCCACATTGGCCCCATATGTGCAAGTATAAGGGCCCCATATGGGTCCTGTATGGGCTGCACCCAACGCCCCATATGGGCCAACCATTGTTCTCCTGCCCAGATCATTTCCACATGGGACCCACATGGGACCCATGTGGAAATGATCTGGGCAGGAGAACAATGGTTGGCCCATATGGGCCCCACATGGGGCGTTGGGTGCAGCCCATACAGGACCCGTATGGGGCCCTTATACTTGCATATATGGGGCCAATATGGGCCCCATGTGGGAATGTTACCTATATACGTTCATACATGACCGCACATGAGGCAAATAAGGGTGTCGGGTGGAACACGACTTGCGCCAACATATCATAATTAATAACAAGAGAGTGAAGAGAGTAGAGACCAAACCAACCACCGCCCCCCCCCCCCTCCCCCCAGCCACCCCCCCCCCCCCCCAAAAAAAAACCTGCCTTTGTTTAGGTTGTGGCTTGTCCCTGTGGCTTGGTCTTGGTATTTACGAACATTTGAGTAAACGGTGGCACGAGTTGGACATCTTGCATTAGGAAATTGCTGGCGAAAGCTTTGGAAGACAGCCGTGATGTTTCATTGTACGTATGTTCTTGATTCTTGACAACCAAGTCACTGGCTCAAATCCTTTCCTTTTTCCTATAGCCATATTGAATTGGCGCAAGTCGTGTTTCCACCTGACACCCTTATATACCTCTCGTGCCGTCATGCATGAAACATAATTCAATTAAACTGCTACCAAAAGACACAGGAGAACTTATCCAAAATACATGTCAAATCATCTCATATAAATATTGGTACACTAAAACACAACAAGGAATTTTAAAAGTGTATAGGCCTACTCCTATTGGAGATTGCAAGTTTCATGTTTTCTTCCCATGGACAGTGTTTTGGAAAGGTATTTTAAATGATTGCTAGGTACCGTTAGAACGAAATTCATTTTCTCAAAAACAAATTTAACAAATGAAGCTCCTTTAAGAAGACATTTTAATCAGTTAAGTTGTCCCACAATCATCCCACAACATTAACTCCAGAAAAAGCCATTAAAAGCAAGTATAATCCTTGCAAGATATACGATTTTGTTTAAAGATAAGTCGTGGTTCCTTGTTGTCCAAGCTCAGTGGGCCACGTTTTAAAATTACGTATGAATCTACAGCAGATAGTAATCAAAAGCCGTCTTGTACTAGGGTATGCCGTTAACTCCGTGAATTTGAAGGCCCATTTTGCTACATAATTCGTCAGAAGAGCATAAGACAATATGATATCATGTTTCTGCAAAACGGAGTAATAATAATCAATAATAATCACAAGCATTTGTAAAGCGCCATCTATCTATGTAGACGTATTCCGAGGCGGCTGTTGCCGAGTACAAATATTATAGCCATTTTGTCTAAAATTTGCATTGCAGCCATCCTATACGCTAGTACAGTTTATCCAATCTCTTATTTAAAACCTGCCCTCATAATTCATGATGACATTACAGACAATGTACGTTTCTTAAAATCAATCAGTCACACATGTATAATATGACGATGTTTCAGGTTTTTCTTGAATTAGACAAAGAAGTTCTTTTGTTTGGTGTAATTTACTGTAAAATTAAATGTTATATACTTAAATTTACAAAAGCTCGTTTTCATATTGATAAAATGAAAATGAACAATAGATGTCCTTCTTTTATGGCTTTCAAGAGGAAACTTAAAAGGTATTATTTAACTGAGAAGTATGTATCTGTTGTGAGTGGATCAAGCCAGACGTTTTCCACAAAATGGGAATTTTCCCACTCTTTGTTCTGGGTAACAAATGTTTAGTATCAATATGCTATTAGTAACATTTAGATACCATAATTATTATGGATGTTACCATTATTTGTTTTATTATATAGGCCTATTGAGTATGTTGGCTGACTAAAGAGTAATAGAAGTATTGTCGGAATAAAAAATAAAAATCCTGAAAAACTGAGATTACTTTTTAATGTACATAATAATAATAATAATAGCAATCTTATATAGCGCCAAATGCCAGGGCCTCATAGACGCTTTACAGTATAAAAACAAAAACCAAAGCGATAACATACATATGGGTCATTCTATAAATTTGGGGTCCACTTTTTTTTGTCCCCGTTACACCCGACATCTTGTAAAATGTTGTATTTTGTAAATTCAGGACATTATTTAAATGCCTTCTATTTCAAAGAGTGATTACATAAAATACAATTCATAAAAATATGGTTTGAAGGCATTTTTAATGATACTTGTATGGCGAATAGCAGTATGTCAGGTGTAACGGGGACAGAAAAATGTCACACGTTGGACCCCAATTTTATAGAATGACCCATATACATGTACATAGATAAAAAAGATTAATTATAACGTTAAAACCAAAGAGCATCATCAAGAGCATCAAGTCTGGTAATACTGAACAAAAATATGTGTCTTAAGCTGGGACTTGAAATTACCGATGGAATGAATTTGACGCATGCTGTTATTTATATAACATAGCTCGCATCAACTGTAGCTTAGCTAAATTTATTAAGATTATTTTGTCAAAAGTAAGACAATTCACTGTTGTGGTCTGCTATACTTATTAACTACTGCATATGCTTGTTACCCCTTTTAAAAATGTGTAACACACATACTTTATTTTTACATTTGGGTCATTCCATGAAATTGAGAAACAAAGTGACATTTCTTCATTTCCACAAAAATGGTCAACAAGAGAGCAATGAATCACCATTGTTAATATATAACGGTGTTGCATGACGTGGTGTCTTACACTGTTTGGGGGTAATTTGGGAGTATTCACAAAGTGCCGCCATTTTGAATTATTTAACAAAGACGGTGGCCGTTGTGGATGTAACTCGGAAACCAATACAGTTCAACTGCTTTCTCACCGACTACAAATGTTTTCATGTTGAATTTGAAATTAACGCACAGTTCTAAAACTAAACAAGGATTGTTTAATTTGAGGATTGTATAGCTTGTGTGATTCAAGAAAATCTGTTAAAAAGCGCCAAATGTTACACCTACATTTGAACAAAATTATATTTTGCTCATGGATTTTGTTACAGGTAATGAGTGTTTTAAATTTCTCTCATCCAACAGCTTGAATTTCTGATTAGTATTGATTCATGGGGTTTTCAAGGGCAAAACAAAAAGTAAAAATGGTTGTGGATGTAACACGGAAACCGTGTTCCTCAACTTCACGGAATGACCAATTCACCTTTTTGGGCTCTCATATCCTTTTTCTGGGGTCGTAGAGATGAGTATTTAACCATCCAACACAACCGTGAACACACCCAGTAGCTATCCGTCTGGTCGGTGGTAAAAGGCAATGAAATGTTCAAACAAAGCCCCAGTGTTGTAGTACTCGAGTCCGACTTGAGTCACAATTTTCGTGACTCACATTGGAAAATGACTCGGACTCGGACTCGGACTCGGACTCGGACTCGACCATGATGACTCGGACTCGAATATGGTGACTCACGAGTCACTTATTTCAAAAATAAAAATATATATATATATTTGCCCGCTGCAGGATTCTTGGGGGACAAAAAAGTCCGATACGTGAATAATTAATTATGTATACTGCCCCACCAGACCGGCAAGGAGCGCATGAGTACATCATCATGCATATTGTGTGAACGAAATAATTTTATAGCAGATTCAGTTTCATTAATTTGGCGAACAAGTGACTCGTGACTCGGACTCGAGGAAAGTGACTCGAAACTCGGACTCGGGCTGGAGGCTAGTGACTCGAGACTCGGGATTCGGACTCGATATTGGTGACTCGCTACAACACTGCAAAGCCCACATTATACTTTAGCCGACTTCCCGGTTTGTTGACACCTATCGATGTGTACTTTTCCTGCCCCTACAACTTTGAGATTTTCTGAAAGGACATCTTTCAGATCTTTATTGAACATAAAATATTTAGCATTTCCCCACACCATCACAATAACAAAGTAGGCTACATAGACTACAAGACCACATGCTAAACATAATAGAAAATCCTGCACAGACCAAAAATATGATATCGATAAGTATGTAGAGCTGTACATGATATGCCCCTTAATTTATCTGAAAAACGGAAACCTTGAAATTCCACGCATCTATGGAACTCTGGGTACCAGTTGTTGGTGAACGTTGCACATGTTTGCGTACCTGGAACGCAGCCCTGATTAAGTAAGGCGCTGACAATAAAACAGCTGTTTAAAATATTTTGTAATGAGCGCTTAAAGAAGTTGCTTAGTAATACGCGTACAAGTCAGTTTTATCCGCGAATGCGACTAATCTCTATATGCGTAGAGAGATAAACACCCGTTAAACACCTTTCGTAGTTACGGGCCATAGTGTTTACAGTAAATGGTGTACCGAGTTGTGACTTTCACTAAGAAAAGTATCGTCAAATCATCCTATATAATTGCTTTTCTACGTAATCTAAATTACGGAATTCCCACTTTTATCCCTTAAGGGCGTCAAGCAGGGCGTCTGTTGTTACGTCCTTGAATTTCGTAGCAGCGTGTTTCACCATGGCCTCACTGGTCTGGTACCGCAAATGCGGGTTCTCACTCAGTATGATATCCAGATGGAGTTTGGCTATTTCGTCTGCGCTCTGCAACAGTGGCGTCAGTCTTTTTCGAAACGCCATAGTGCCTCGAAGAAACACATCTTTCAAGATAGGGTCAAAATCTTTAGCCGTTTCTTCTGGTGTTACAGCCATGGCCTTCTCTGTCATTACAGTTTGAACTGGGCCTGGTTCTACGATGCTGACCCTGAGGATAAAGGATGAATAAAAACGAAAATTCAGCAGAGACAATAATGGCCAGTCTACTGTAGTATGTACACCTTATTCACGCGGAAGATATTTTGAACCATGTCCTTGAATAAATTCTATAAAATGCTGCTGATTGTATAATAAAGTGACACACTATATGTTTTCCAAGCACTGTTAGAAATAATAATAATAATAATAATTTAAACAACGCTGAATGCCGCAATAGGGCGACATTTCGGGAAGACTCTCCCCGGAGACCACCGAAATTTCGGCAAGAGTCACTCAAAATGACACCTTATTTTTTTACCCAAAGCTTCCGGAGATGGTTCCAGACCGAAGAGAAACAGCTCCAGTCCCGATAAAAATGGTTCTCGACCTAAAAAAAAATGGTTTCTGACCTAAAAAAAATGAATTTTAAACTCCAAAATATTAGGGCGACACCAAAATGTCGCCCTATTGAGCAGGTCGCCCTAATATACCTTTTTTACACACGATTTGTCGCCCTATTCTAGCATTGATAGTAATTATACCATCGTAATGGCCCGGCTGCGATATTTCTTTCCGTACCACTTATTTGCTATGGGGCTTCATCGAGGTTTCTGATTGGTGCATTGCAAATTAATATTATATACTTTCTATACAGCGCCCTCGGGAGTTATTTAAGGAATATAAGGAAGACAATCGAAGAATTTGTCGAGTCGCGTGGTAGTCTAGTGGTTAAGACGCGAGACTATCGAGATAATGCGGGTTCGAATCTCGATCCTTTGAGTCATATTCCTTTTTTCACTATTAATTGAGGAAAGAGTGTGGTGTGGGGTTATGTTGAGGTAGTTATCGACAAAACACATCAGTATGCAACATATGCATAGGGGGTTAGACCAATCGGAAGCAATGTTCGCTTAACTGCGGTACGGAAAAAAATATCCCGGCCCGGTTAGCACGGTGGTCGAGAGGTTAAGACGTCTGCCTTGTATGCAGGAGGTCGTAGGTTCGAGTCTCACCCGAGCACGCTATGAAGTTTTTCATAGTGTCTCGGGAAAGCACCGAGTATACAGTGCTAATAATTACGTCGGGTAAGGGCAAAAACAACCTTACTTAGACAGCTAGTATCCCCCCCCCGTCCACATTTTTTAAGTCTTCATGTTTATCATGCAGGTGTATGTGTCTACAACACCATCACAACTTGTTTTCCACCAAAAATCGACAGCCTTTTGTTTAAAACGAAAAGCAGATCCGACCCTCTTCACCCGAAATTCTGAAACGCCCGAGGTCACTTGGTTTGTTGATAAACAGGGTTTTGACGTCATCATGAGAAACACATAAAACGGCCTGTGCAGTATTGAATGGAAAATATACGAAGTGAATGTTCTTCATGCCTGTTTTGTCCTTGTAATTCAAAATACAAACGTGAAAACACTTGATGTAATATGAAAATAATCTACTATTACCTTTTTTTGTGAAAAAAACGGCGAAATTGTGGCTCACAATGAAGCTCTTTTTAAGTAAATGGTGCATTGCGACCGGTGGTTCCCACGTGTTTGAAATTTGCACAACACGGTGCGTACATCGGCCGGTACAAGTTAGAACGAACGACTCGTTTTCTCTCTCTTGGTAATAAAAAAAGACAATCTTTCTGCCCTCTTTTTGTTTGCATGGTGTCTGGTAAAGCATACAACCACACAACTACTGGGCACATCTCTGGCTTTTTGCACGAGAAAAATTCTTCAAAAAACACCATTGAACAGAGACGGTTTTCGATTTTTTTTGCGTGTAAACGTACTGGAACTGCCGACCGTGTTTACTCGTGTTTCCCAGGATTGCGTCACGGCGTCATGCGCATACCATTAATACCTAATGAGCGTTTCAGAAATCGCGAAAATTTCATTTTCGAAAACCGCACTTTTGCTTGCGATTTATCCACTTAAAACGGACAATTTAAAATAAACAGCGGTGTACGTCGGCTGGAGGGATATGTGGACTATCGAAAAGGGTGCAAAGGCTGGATTTTTCGTCAAGGGGGATACTAGCTCTTTAACGTTCAATTTCCCCGACGCAAGTCTAAATAAATGTTTTAATAATAACATATCGGCCTTGCATCCTTTCGCCGTACTGAAGGTATTGTCTTAATTAAGCCGCCAATACCTCGCGTTACGTAAACTGGTTGGCATGGGACAAGGGTCACCAGCGTGTACCATACAGTATAGCTAACATGTACAGTGTATATCGGTGAATGTTACGACATGAGTGGGACTATAGCCATGATATGGGACAAACAAAGCATTTTGGCGTACTTTTTGACCATTTGTCCGGAGCGTTTTTTATTGAACAAAATCGCCCAGTCTCAAGCAGAATGCGCCTTTAAAAGAAACTGTTTTTTAAAACTGAATTTCAAAATAAAGCTAGGTTCACACATTCCCGATTTTTAAGCCGAATCGCCACGAATAGCAATTCTTAAGTAAATCGGGGAATGGTTCTTGGCTGCCTCTGGATGATTCTGGTAGTTCGGTGAAAGATCGGTAAGCGCTCCGACAATTTTGGACATGTTCAAAATTGTCGGGGTGATTCGGGAACAAATTTCAATTCTTGGTTCATTCTTGTTTAATTCGTAACTGATGTTGGATATTCTTACAGCATTCTTACAAGTTTCGCAGAGTCATTCTTGAGTATTAACAGTCCAGAACCATGCCGAATCATTACGAATGTATTAAGAACTGTAACGAATATTACAAGAATAACTTACGAGTATGATTCTGCAGTTATTCGTACATCATTCGTGACAACATCGTCACAATTCGGTTTTATTCTGTACTAAATCGCAATCATTCGGCTTGATTCGGTCTGATTCTGCTTCCAGTTCGTAACTAGTTCGTGATTATTCTTATTTTATTCTTAAGTTATTCTTACAGATAGCGAATCGGGGCTAACTTCTCCCGATGCCATCAAGAATTTTTATTAGGGATAAATCGGGGTGTTTGTGGCAGCAATTCGGGAATGTGTGAACATAGCTTAAAGATAGTGTACGTGATTGGTAAACTGTTACAAATAGTTTTATCCCCCTGTGTGATTGAAGATATGCATGATTAAAACCAACCTGAGCAAAAACCAGCTCCGTACAGTAAAAAAAAAGGTCCGCAGTCATTTCGCCCCAAAACCACTTCGCCCCGATCTATTTCGCAATGAACCACGGCCTGTGCACGAAGTGGTTTTGGTGCGAAGTGGCATTTGGGCGATGTATTGTTTGGACGAAGTAATTTGGGGCGAAATGGCACTCGGGCGAAGTGGTTTGGGGCGAAATGCCACTTGGGCGAAATGGTTTTGGGGCGAATTGAATTTTCGTCTCATGAGACGAAAACTAATTGTTTTACTCATTTCTCAAAGACTATAGCACTTCAGACAAAACCATTTGAGGGGAAGTTTTCTACGGTCATCATGTTTATATTCTGTAAGTTGGGCGTAAATCTGTGAACATTTCTGATTTTCGAGATTACCAATGATATATGTATACTGCCTTTAAGCAAAGAAAGAAATCTAGATTCGGGATTCCAACCCTAGCCTAATGTTTCAGGTAGAGCTCTATATATACAAATTGAGCCACCTACAATTTTGGGACGTCCTCGACTTATTATAATTCATATTCAGGTTTTAATAATGTGAAGCAGTGCGGTAGACCCATCCATATAATACACTGGATGAAGCAACGACGTCTAAAATTGAAGCCACCGTCCGTCATTGTACCCCACCAAATACAATGCACTGCCTAGACTGGTCATACTGTCTTCACTAGTCTACATCATGGTCTACATGTGTTAAGTGGAATGCAAGCGATCGCAATGACCAAGCATTGTTCGTAGGGTACAACGGCGGCCTGCGCATGGCTTAATTCTCGTATAGCCAACTACTATTGCACACTTCATCAAGTGTATATATATCGATGGGTATAGACCTCATTCACATACGAAGAATGTTCAATCGTGTCCTCTTGATCAACTGTTTAAAATATATTTATTCACTGGGAATGTGCCTTACTATTTACGTCGAGGTTTTGGGACGCATTTAGTCTGGCACTTTTCCAATTATCAGTATAGCCGCCATTTCGTGGGGCAGTTTCTTTGTTCCTTGAGGACATGCATGGTTGCACATATTGTGCTTCCATTGTTGAACGGTTTAAGTAACAAAAGATGCCCATCGAAATGGCGGCTATTCGATACGGTCTATACTATTTATAGAACTGATTTCCTTGACACTGATGGAAAATTCCTTGAATAAGATCCATTGTATTCAGCTACAACCCGTAATATAAGCACAGCCTTCAAGAAATTACCTTTTACCTTATGTTATATCCATCTCGCAAAATAGGAGCTATCGATTCAGAAAAACCCTCAACGGCAAATTTACTGGAGGTGTAAGTTGCGTAAAATTGTGTACCTGTGATATTTATGTAAACACGAATAAAGAAAATCAGCGAATAAACTGCAATTACACCAAAATATTCATACATTATACTTCTGCCTAAATGTACCATGGTAATAGGCTGCCGAAGTGAATACGTCATCTTTTGTTAGTTGCCTAGGCAATGGTACTTTTCCGACGGCCATGATGTTTAGAGCCAATTATCATGGCAACACGTCACACTTCGGCTATCTATTGGGTATAAACATTCACTGGTAATCTAAATCATTCATTGATAAAGCACGGGGAAACAGTTCAGAGCGTGATCCAAAACTGGTAAACACTGGATGAAGATTTGAAAATCCATATTTTACAATCATATTAAAACAATTTACAGAATAAATTTGACTGGGCACATTGTGCCATCACATTTTCAAGAAATAGTTCAAAATGCTTGACAAAATTACCTTTTTTTGTCAATTTTATAGATAAAAACAACCTCCGCATAAAACTGTAAAGTCAATTTCAACATGTGATAAACTGGGTGTGTCTATTAACATCAGTAGAAGGTAAACAACAGGTTCACTTTAGTTTTCATTTGTTGTTGACTAAGGAAAGGCATTTGTCTCTTGATTTCCGTCCCTCATGCACGCGTGAGGGACGAAATTGGATCACGCTCTTCACTGGTTTTAGTGTAGACCCAGTGACACACGAATGGTGATGTTTTCACTTTGGTGGTCTATAGCCTAATGCAACCAATTTTGTTGCTCGATTAACACGCATGTCATGCTGCAATTATTTGTGAGGCATGTAATAGACCGTGTATGTTAAATTGACCTCGAGAACGCGTCGACTTCCAGACACCTCGTATAGCAGCTTAACCACGGGCAGCGACCTTTTTTTTCGGTACCATTTTGACACCACGTAAAAATTACCAGTTTCACCTACCGATTCGGGGTCCACTGTAAACATTCTTAAAATCCCATTTATTTCTTGTGAGAAATGTTAACTGAGCAAAACGTTCATAACGTTTTTAATCTGACCTTTTATTTCCGTCTCACGTAATATAAAAACCACACAGCCATGACAGCGAGTTGCTGTTAGTCCGCCAGAGACTATGTAAGTTGACCTCGCGAACGTACGAGACCGCGCGAGACCACTGTTATTTCCGGGCACAAGACCCTATCTCTTCAACGCACGTCGCGAGCGAAATTTTTGGATTATTTTGTTTACGCGGGTTTTTGTAAACTCAGACGGCCCAAAACGCGTATCTCTAAATAAAATCTTGCATTCCAATTGATGAAGTGGGGTATATAATCAAAAATAAGCAATCAAAATGTAAAAATTCACGATCTTTTCTGAGCCATCCTGAGATATCAGGGAATTTCCACTCTGCAAAGCGACGTAACAATACCCTGAAGAAACACGCGCAAATCTGTGGAGTGAGCCGGCTGTTGTCTTGAGCCAACTCACGCCCGAGTAATTTTGATGTAATTTAATCAATTCGGTCATGTTATGCCGAAAAGAAACGATTTCTAGACTTTCCAGAAATTGTATTGGGTTCCGTTCCTTATGACTGTCCCATTCCTACCAAACTTTCAAACGACGATCTTAATTTACTCCGCAGTTTTTCAAATTAATAACAGGGATGCATGCTGACGAATGTAATGGAACGGATTCCCCAGTATGCTTTAAATAGCAGCCAATCGTCGACGCGGACAGCGGCCAGCATTACCGAGTACATGTATCACATGCATGCACGGTGTTTGAAATCTGCGCGCGTTACATTTGAATGCCTGCAATTATGCTGCAATGCACTGCCAAGCGTCCTGATTGGTCCAGCAGAGGCGACAAGATTTATGTCGCTAGTCCCACCGCGAAATGGGGCCTTTTTCAACAGGGCCACTGTACGCAGGAGTTTAATAGGGAGTGCGTTAAAGGGGCACTGTTGCAAGAGGATGTTCTGAGCCGACAAGTCAATCTTTGAAGATCGTAATCTACATGCAGCAAAAGATATGCAACACGCACAGCAGCTGACGTACGTAGGCCTACAGTGTACATACAGACCTCGCTAGCGATAGGCGAAATGCCATCTACCAAAAGTAGAGCTTACAGACTTTTGTTTTTAGAGTGCCCAAGTTCGAAGCATTAATTTTCACATGAATCCACACTTGGGTCATCCATTCCAAATTGGATGAAGAATATGCTAGCAGAGAAATTTATTCGGGTCACGAAATTTTAATAAATTGTTATCGTTTTTAGAGATAATTATGCATGTATTATATATTGTAAAAAAACATTTTAGTTAACCGAATCACTTTCGGGTCGGTTGTATAGGCCCCCCCCCCCTACTTAAGATTGGACAGAAAAATTTACATACAAAAAACAAAATATCGCCCGTGTTATAGGAATAGGCGTTTTAGTCGTGTTGTGCCCGGAAGCTCAGATTTGACCTTCGCCGCGATACTTACATTAGTGGCGCGAACATTTTGGCACAGTGTAGTTGGCGCGAATACGGTGCATTATGGCCTTGATTTGGCTTCAGACGGTCTTTGCGATTTCCATCTTGACCATGTGTACTTTATTTGTTTGGGTTCTTGATGGTGGTTTTATCTACTCTCAACAGAAGTGAACGTTCAGTTGTCGTTCAAACCAGGTATTTGTTTAGCCACATTAATATTTCTTAGATGCACCAAACCTGAGCTTGCCTTTCGTAAATGCACTTGCAAACCGGAAACAAAAGGTCAAACATTTTCTTCATGTTAAGGTGCCTTTTCCACTTATTGGTGTTTGGGCGCTTACAAACGCGGTACGGTAAGGTGTTAATTCCAACAAGATCGCCACAACGTTAAAACCCAATTGCCCTTCCCTGACTGGTCTCCGGAAGTGTGACCCAAAACGAGACTTACACGGTCTATTTACAAAAAGACGTTACGTAAGGGACAGACCTGCCAAACTGGATATGACTCCAATAATACCCATTGGAATTAGCCTTCCTGTGGTATGGCGGAAGAAAAAAGTTTGATTTTTTTTTATGACGCCCGATGATGACGTAATTATGACGTCACACTTGTATGCACGCCTTGGGATGAGGGTTGATACACCAAGTTTCATGCTTAATTGATATTTTGAACCTTTTGAAGAAAAGCTCTAGAATCGGAGTAGGAAAAAGAAGAAGAAGAAAAGACAAAGAACTAACACAAAAGCAATAGGTGATCATCAGGGATCACTCCGATCACCTAAAGATGCATGCAGTTATTTTGCATTTCTTCGAGTTAACACCCAAGTCAAAATGCGCCCTCTAATGTCGAGACCCAACTCGTGCACATTTTGCATATCTTGCATGAAGTATTCAAGGCCATATTAAGGCATATTCAAAGGGCACCTGTTTGCCAAAAGTGCCACAAACCTACTATATACAACAACAACAACAACAACAACAAGGCATATTCGCGATACATGCTGCTGTACGTAGGCCAATGTGGTCATTCTGTGCAAGCGCATTTCTCTGATTTGAAAAAAAAAAAAAAGCTGTGTTGCCGATTATTTCCAAACCTGTCACTGCAGACATACTGGTCACGTTAAGAATCCTTCCCGATTTCTGTTTCTTCATAGCTGGTAACACGGCTCGCGTAACTCTCACCACGCCCCAGTAGTTGGTATCCATCATATCCTGGCACCATTCCAGCGGTTGTTGGTCGATGGCATCCACACCCCCGTAGCCTGCGTTATTAACTGGGAACATTTAAAAAGTGACAGAAAGCGTGTTACTCTGTCAATCGACGGAAGGTTGGTTAAACAGCTAGAATCCCCCCGTCCACATTTTTTTAGTTTTTCTGTTTATCATGGAGGTGTATGAGTCTACAACACCATGACAACTTGTTTTTCACAAAAAATCGACAGGCTTTTGCTTAAAACGTAAAGCAGTTCCGACCCTAGCTCTTCACCCGAATTCTGAAACGCTCGAGGTCACTTGGCTTGTTTATCAACAGGGTTTTCACGTCATCCTGAGAAACATACAAAACGGCCTGTGCAGTATTGAATGGAAAATACACGAAGTGAATGTTTATCATGCCTGTTTTGTCCTTGTAATTCAAAATACAAACGTGAAAAACACTTCATGTAATATGACAACACTCTACTATTACCTGTTTTGTGAAAAAAACCGTGAAATTGTCGCTCACAATGAAGCTCTTTTGAAGTAAATACTGGTGCATTGCGACGGGTGGTTTTGTCACGGAACGAACGGCATTCACAGCGGTCTGTCTACAGCATTGGACGGTTCACTGCGGGGGAAGCTTCGACGTCTTTGAACATCGCCCGGTACAAGTTAGAATGAGCGACTCATTTTTCTCTCTCTTGGTAATAGAAAAGAACATCTTTCTGCTCTTTTTTTTCATAGTGTCTGGTAAAATATACAACTACGCAGCTACTGGGCATATCTCTGGCTTTTTGGACCAACAAAATTCTTAAAAAAACACCATCTAACAGAGACGGTTTTCCACGTTTTTTGCGTGTAAACGTATGGAGCTAACAATCGTGTTGACTTCTCTTTCTCAGGATTGCGTCACGGGGTCACGCGCATATCATGAATACCTAATGAGCGTTTCAGAAATCGCGAAAATCTCATTTTCGAAAAGCGCACTTTTGCTTGCAATTTATCCACTTAAAACCGACAATTAAAAAATAATAAAAATCCACGTCGGCAAGAGGGATGTTTGGACTATCGAAAAAATCCTAAATGCTGGATTTTTGTCAAGGGGGATTCTTCCTCTTTAAGCAGCCACGAGTTCGGAGAAAATGCATAGAAAAATTACGTTGGACGAGATTGTTGCTGTTTAAAAGAATCATCGGGAAAAATCGACCACTGTGCAGGATTCTGGAGATTTCAAGGACCTCCATGGTATGTTTTCCAATGTTTAATTTTGACTGTAAGGTGAAATTTCAGATTGGTGAACGGGCACCATTTTGGTCGTGCAGACATGGCCAATATTTCGCAATTGTCAATAAAACTTAATCAGCTTAAGTGATTCATCACATCCCAATGTAAACGTCAGAAAATCACTTTTAGCCTTCTAAAAGTAGGCAAAATATTGCTTACCAAGTACGTCAATTCTCCCATTTTCACGTAAAATCTCATCCACAACCGCTTGGATTGTAGCCTCCTTGGTAACGTCAAGTTCCCGGATGAAGAGTGTCTTGTCCAGTGTGTCTCCGGCCTCGGTTACTAGCAAGTTCTTTGACGCCAGGTTTCTCATAGTGGCGTACACCTACGGTAGAATTAATGTTGTTGTTGTTAATTTTAGTTTGTTCGGCATCTTCGGCAACTAAAGCCTTCATCTATGCGGTTTTAGCTTTAACTGTAAGCCTATACTTTATTATCAACTCCTGGTGGAGGGGGGAGCCCACACGGCCTTGTTTAATTTACGACTATAGTTATATCGTTCGACTAGAGTCTCTCGAACGACGAATAATTTCCGTCGTTCAAGGTACTTTACTCGAACTGCAGCAACAATTTCTTTTGAAATACCATTTAAAAACTGCGCATGCAGATGCGTGGCACTTTGCGTTGACGAACCATGCAGAAACGGCAAAATGTACTATAACTGCTGATAAGCCAATGGCTTAAATTTATATCCCATCTGAAGGGCGGAGTAAAATTGATAGTAGGCGGTTTGATCAAGACCGCAGACTTTTATACACGGCCGAGATCGAACCAGCAACCACTGGTTTTCTGCCATACGTACATGTGCGAGTTTAGCCTGGGTTTAGCTTGAGTTTGATAATATTTTCATACCGTCTTGTGTCCAGTTGGCCATTCAGGATTTTTTTAATGGAAAATGCAGTAATGCTAGTGTCCGTCCCATTTGTATTTGAAACAAATCTGGGGCTTTAAGTAACTTTTTCTTTGTCTTGCCAAGTCATGAAGTAAAATGTTTGGTCATTGGAAATAATGGCCTTTAATCAAGAGCCGTACAAATTCGATACCTTGAAATCATGTTTCTTCTCTTTGGCGAGTAGTAGGGCCGTAGCAAGGCCGATCCCAGACGAACATCCCGTGATTAGTACTGTCTTCGGCGCCATTTTAGCTCATATCGTATACCGGCAACTTCTCATATGTATCCCTATAGTATACTGTCCCGCTGCTCACTCAAAGTCTGAGGTATTCAAAATAGGTAACTTGGTGAACAAGGTAACAAAATGAATTATGTATATAGGTTATCTCTGATATTTTTATCTTCGCACTTTGTACGTTGACTATGCGCCACGAGTGCAGCTCTAGCTATACATTTAGCTATTATACATTTGCTTCCAAAAGGACTCACAGACAAACAAAACAGTGCGCCATGCGTTTTTTTCTCCAATGAATTATAAAAAAATAAATTGTTTGGACCTTTTGTGACATAAGTAAATACCGCAGAACAAGATAAAACAGCAATTGCTTCTTTGCATATCAATTGATATGTTTGTATATAGTTATGATTTGTATATCATTTGCATATAATTTACCCGCCGTCAGATACCAGATGTGGCGTTAAATGTAAATTATGAGAAACAATTTAGACCTTTTATTATGCGTTTCAAAGTCTGATTATTACGGTGGCCCTGGAACTCTCAAACGTTTCCTTGTTTTCGGTGGTTGTTGCATTGATTTGAGAGTGGTTTTTTTTTGCAAAGCCTCAAGTCCATGCACTTTCAGTTTCACATGCATGTCTGAGAACCGTCCCCTGCCTATACTCGTCCCAAGCTGTGCCCTCTCGATATGAATGTACAATCTTGTCGACGTGCATGTAGGGTGTTGCTCGGACATGAATGTATGTATAGCATGATGCTCGGTGTGCACGTTCCACCTTCTTGATATTAACAGTGCACCATTTCGATGTGAGTGTTGCGTCATAAACGCCGTACCAATGCAGCATGTTTCATCATGTTAACAAATTCACCGCGTTTTACGAGTTTGAAGCGGCCACGAACTCCGGAAGCCAATAGATATTTTTACAAAATTGCGTACGAGATCCGGCGAACGTACTAGATTTGTATACAATCCAGTTTAAAGGATTTGTGAAGTGAACAGTAACAACAATTAAGCTGGTTTTCTACACAAATCAAAGGATCAAGCTGCTGCAAACAAACAGGCAAACTCAAATTTGTTTTTATTTTAGAAAGGGCGCGCTGTTTATAGCTAATCATGGAGGGAACCCACAGTTGAAAAACAAAGAAAAAACATTACATTTCAAACAGTAACAGTAGCCCACTGATCCATTTTTTGTTGAAACAAACTTGTCAGGATTGTTGCAAATGACATATTAAACAAACTCAGTAAACTGATACAGTTCATAATATCAAGAAGCCACTGAAAATGACACCAACATTTGTACACAAGTCTATGGAGAATTCCTCTGTTGTCCTGAGATGACATCACCGCTTTGCTCATGAATATGGAAATTTCATTAGCATAAAAATAGAAAACTTGCAATTACACCAAAACGCAACTATCAAATTCTCTGAAATTGATTGAAATGTGTAAAACACATCCTGTACTCTAGTTTTATGTAATAAAAATCCTATTTCACACGTCCTTTAATTTGTGTTTATCCCAACCAACTAAACCAACAAACAATTAAAGGCACAGGCTCGTCAGCAATGCGCGTCCGCCAATTTCGTGCCACGAAATACGCAGCTCCATGCATTTGCTATGGAGCTGCGTATTTCATCGCACGAATTTGGCGCGCGCGCATTGCTGACGAGCCTATGCCTGTATGGTTTTTCAGCTTTTTATTAAATTTGTTTAAATACAATTTCCACAGTAGTAAACGACATTTTCGATGTGCATCTTCTCGATATGAATGTACCTGTACAATCTTGTCGATGTGCATGTAGGGTGTTGCTCGGTACGGACTTGTGAATGTAGCATGATGCTCGGTTTCCATATAGCACAATGCTCGGTGTGCACGTTTCACCTCTCTTGATATTAACAGTGCACCATGTTCGATGTGAGTGTTGCATCATAAACGGTGTGAATGTTCAACGTTCGCCGTATCAATGTAGCATGTTTCCTCGTGTTTCCGCACTATTGCTAAAAATAGAACTTCCAATGATGGTGACGTCACGCAACTAAGCGCACCTCAGACAGTCAAGTCGCCCACATGTGCTAGAACGTGCGTGTTTGAATACACGGGAGTGCATTTCGGCATTTGTTTTCGGTTTTGTAGTTGGTTTTTTAAAGCAAATATAGCATGAATTCACAGAACATTTGCTGTTGTGGGACTAATGATGTTCCGACAAGACTCATATGCAGGGATTTGTTTACTTTGTGTCGTTTCTGAAGCCGATTAAGCTTGAAAAAAAAATGCGATCACTTCGTAACCTCTAGGTTTGACAACTGTACATACACCGCGTATACCGTACCGCCTCGCCGTGGCACATCGGCCAAAATATGTAGCCGGCTCGGTCAGCCGCGTCTTTTCGTTAATTTCTACCCTACAAAATGCCCAACAACAACACTGTTCACGCTTTAAATGGCCACAAATATACTTGAGACACAATCTCAGCTACAAGCAGATATTGAGTTTTCAGTTGGGTACAGTGATTTACTTACATTCTTTGAAAAAGTGCAATTTTGTCGTCTGATTTAAAGATTTTTTTCAACACGATGAATTGAGTGAAATGCATGCTTACTGCATAGTGCATGTTTCCCGTATCACGACACATTGGGCCGAATTCATAAAAACTAGCAATTGCTTTTTGTAGGCTTTTGCTTACATCTTCATACATAAAAATAAGCAGTTTCTAGCAAGCAAAAGTGTCTAGTTTTAAGCAAAAGCAAAAGCTTGTTTCTTGCAAGCAAATGCCACCTTGATTAGCAATTGCCTAAATACGTATACATAACAACAACCTTTTGCTTGTGTTATTCAGCAATTGCTTGCAGTGTTATAAGATCCTTACATGGTAGCTTGACCTCTTACTTGTTCGTGATTTTACAAACAACCAGAGAAGATTTCATCATGTTTATGACTGTTAGAGATGACCGGGCTCGGCCTAAGGTGTACAAACCAAGGATTAATCGAGAAGAAATCTCCAAACCAACTTATCGTAAATTGTTTTGTTTCAACAAACAACATGCATGTTGAACGGCTACATGGTGCAAAAATTATGCCTGAGAATGGTAGGATACCCCGGATGAGGATTAAAAGCAAACCCATCCGTCTATACAAAGCCGTTACATAACATGCGTGCCTCTTGATGAATAGCGCTATTGTTCAGATCCCCAAGCAATTGCTGAGGAAGCCTAAAAAAAAACTCTCAGCCAAAGCAAAGGGTTAAGAATATGTTTTCAAGCAATTGCTTTTGCGTTTGCTTCTGCTTGATATGAGCTTATGCTTTTGCTCGGTGCTTCTTCTTATAAGCAGTTGCTAGTTTTTATGTATTCGGCCCATTGGTCTCGAAACAGACGGAAAAGTCACTCTTTGTGCAAATTAAAGTAAGTCAGTGTACCTCAGCTTAAACCTCGATAGTCGATAACTGCTCGACAAAGATTGTGGCTTAAAAATCAAAACCCCCATTTGGACAAGTTGTAGTATAATGTAAAAATGTGCAAAATCGATATATAATTTTCGCACTTTATATTATAGTACATGTAATATGATTTATTAATAACATGTTAAATCCTCCCTATCTTGGATCAGATGGCAGAAGTATAACAGCCAACTTTCTTCCATGCATGGCCGCGATTGAACATTGTTATCAGTGCGCAAGCCGCGGTCGGGCCGTCAGCGGCCCGCTAGCGGCACCGCTAGCGGGCCGCTGGTGGCAGCCACCCGCGGACCGCGGACCGCTAGTGCTCCGTTGGCGATTGACGAGCGGCAGTGGCACTGGTGGTTTGCCACTGGATACCGCTAGTGGTTCGCTAGTAGCTCGGGAGCTGTAAAACGCTGTTCGCGTGCCACTTGCAAGCCACCGGCGAACCGCCGGTGGTTTTTGGTCGGTGTGCCGATGCCGACCGGCCGCTTCCCAGCCAACGGCAGTCGACGGCGGTCCGTCGGTGGCTTGCGCACTGTAGTTATTTTCTACAACGTATAGCCTTTTTCTTTGTATACTGGCTCTGACCAGGGAACATATTAGTTCTCGACACGAACTGATTTGGTGGCATTTGCCACAGTGATTGCCTCTAATGAATGACAGCATTTTCATTTTGCCGGTATAGAATTACTCTGAATCTAGTTGTTTGACTTTCTGTTACTTTCTCCATGGCCCGCGTTGTCTGGCGTAAATGGCCTATAAGATGCCGATATACGCCATTTCCAAAAACAAACAAAACAAACAAAGCGTGTCCTTCATTTGTTTATGTTCCTTGTGGGAAGAAGCTGAACGGACACTGATTACATGTAAGTCCTTACTGTCAAGTGTATGACCTTGCCTCCCCTTGCTTGCCAGCCATGTTACTTGTATTAAAAGATTAAAAAACTGTGTTTTGTGCCGTTGTTTTGGGGGAAAGATTACCATGCACGGAAACCCGCTTGGACCCCACGCTGCGAGACAACTCTGAAATATTTAAAGGTTTTGTTTTGTAAAATTTCCTATGACATTTTTTTCTTCTTAATTTTGTGTTTTTATCATCAAACTAACATTTTAACCTGATTTATACATCGTAAAAGACAAATCCTGGGTGTCCGTGCATGGTAATTGTACCATTTTTAAAATCAATATTAACTATGTAAGATTGTACAGTTAAGAGTAATTTCTTATAAATAATCGACACTTTACTGAATAGAGTGACGTCACAAGAGTGGTTTAACAACACCTAAGTTTTTTAGCTCTTGGATACGCTGTGGGTTATTTTGCCAATATTGGATTCCTTTGTGCAAATTTAAGCCTTTCCGCTTTACAAGCACGGAATGCGCTTTTTTCACGCATGCAAACTTGCTAACAGCTCAACCACTATCCAATACGTCTGAGGGCGCTATTTCGACTGTAGTCTGATCTGTGATCTAGATTGGTTCCCGTCCACATATTCCACATAGGAGAATGTAGGGACAGATAAAGGCGCTTCATCTTGATATTTGATTGGTCGTCTTTGCGCGTGCGCATTGTGTGCTTTATATTTTAAAATGTGCGAAGACCTTTGCTTTAGGCAATGTTACTTTATTTACATTTATAGATATGTTCGACACGCACGGCCAGGTTACAAATGTCAATGCAAAATAACGCACTTACTAAAACAAATAATAATAATAACCACGTGACCGGGCAGAATTCTGCCCGTCATGGTTGCACTTTACCGATCCCTATATTTTTGCAATAAGTGATAGGATCGGGAACCAATCTAATCTGTGATCCATAGGCCTGCACAGCACGAAACAGCCTCAAAGGAGCACTAACTTTGAGAACAACGTTTAGTTAACGTTATAATTCGTAGTGCATGCCTCTTTTCTATTCAGTCATTACATGAATTTGCAAGTGGTAAGACATTTTGTACAAAAATCAGGAATTTGTTGTGCTTTAGTTTGTTTGTTTTGTGGAGATACTCATTTGTGTAGTACTGCTCTATAGGCTGGTTCCCGCTCCACATATTCCACATACAACAACTGAATATAAGGACCAGCTACGTCATGCATTTATTTTTAGGAGCGTATAACCGTTAATTTTCAAAGCGCGCTGCGCGCTACGCGACACGAGTGTATAACAATTTAAAAGGGGTTATTCCATATTTGACCAATGCAAATTTAATATATTATTAACCTTACAATATTACACATGCCCATTTTAGTTTGAAATTTATTCTGAAATTTCGCGTTTTCAATCCGTCAAAAAACCACCGGTGATTTGTAAACTGATAGACCAGTTGCGTGATACACTGTAAAAAATTGTGTTGTGTTACAGTCGTTTTTCTGTTGAAAAAGTAAAAAACGAACAGTAACTTTTACTGTTTTTGGAATTTGTTCTTATTGCACAAACATTCTTCCGTCTGTGTACATTTTAAAAATATTTTTCTGTTTGATTACAGACGATTTGCCGTTAAATTACAGTTTTGTTCAGGAACAAGACACTTTGAATACTCATTTGTTCAAGTACAGACAGGTTACTGTTCACCAACAGTTAAATTTACTGTTTTCCGCCCATGTTCCCTGGTACGCGGCAACAACTGTGCGGTGTCGATAGCGAGTACCAATGTACGCGAGAACCGATGTACGCGCGCGGGAAATTACAACAGCAAAATTCAGCCATAAATAACTGCACTGTGCATGCAGTTGGACGTGCAATTTCATGTCTGAAAATACCAGATTTTGCTAGGCGTTTCATGCCGAAATGTGTACTGGAAATTCCTCAATGAAGTGCTGATTTAAACGTGAAGTAACTGCTCTACATGTCGTGAAAGGCAAGTCGGTATTTCTCTTGCATTTTTGGTTTTTATTTGCGTGTTATTTGTAATGTAGTGCAGTGCTATACTGCCTGCAGTGGAGGTATACAAGAGCGTGCAGCCTGCCTCATAGATAGTATACGGGAATACAATGGATTCAGACGGCAATTGCCCCTTAATTCATGGTATTCCTGTATTGTAATGAGCCAAGTTAAATCCCCGGTATACTGAACGTTGTGTTGACCCTCCACTACATCTCAGCATGCAAATAAAAGCGAAATAGACAGCCGAAGTGTGACGTCATCAAATTTTCTTTTTTGCATTTCAGCATTTTCATGACCATATTTCGGTAGAACATGATGAAAAACCCTCACACATCAAATTTGACATGAATTGGTTCATGGTGGCCGGAGATATGGCCGCATGAATACCTAATTATCCCCATTGAAATCAGTGTAAATTGGCCTGGATCGTAACTTTTGGAACCAGGCCAATTTACACTGATTTCAATGGGGCTATTTATGTATTACTATACCTCATAAATATTCATCAGGCAGCCGCGGTATTTCATTGGTCCATTCCAGCAACTCAGCCGTGTGTTAGTTTTTACTAACACACGGGTACTATCACACGGCCTAGATTTGTCCCAGTACACTGTGATCTTTTTACCAACAACGCATTCACTTTTCGTTTGTGCAGTGGAGATTAGTGCAAGAGCTCATTGTACCAGTCTATTACAGGTATAAATCAAAATGGCGTTTACTGTGCTCGCTTTGCGATCGTAGAGAGGAAGAACTTGATGAAATTTTGGACAAAAAAGACGCCAAAGAATCAAAATGAGCTTTAGAAAATGCAGTTTGCATACTTGCAACAAACACTGAATGCAGGGGAATGACCATAAATAAAGTAGAACAGTTGGAAGAAAGGTAATTAAATGACTTTCTACGCCGAAGTTGAAAGTTCGCACCAAGTTTGACAATGACAGAATTGACGGTGTTCCATTTAAAACCCTTAAAGTTGTTGCAAAACTTTAATTTTTTAAACATAATTCCGGTGTTTGTCTGAATTTCAAAAATATTAAATGACTAGACATGAACTTTCTGCTCTGTGTCTCCTTAAATTGAAAAGAATGTTTTAGTTTAACCATTAACCAACTACTGCACGATAAAATTAAAACACATGGTAGAATGGACCAGTGAAATACCGTGGCTACCTAATGAATATTTTATGAGGTATAGTAAAACAAATACAACATTGTTTTCTTGGGAGATAGTGAAAACTAACGACCCCTCGGTGTTGGATGATTGGCACTATCTCCCTCGGCTTACGCCTCGGGAGATAGTGCCAATCATCCAACACCTCGGGGTTGTTAGTTTTCACTATCTCCCATCAAACCATGTTGTATTTGTATATTCATGCGGCCATATCTCGGGCCCCACTGAACCGATTCCCACCAAATTTGGGCTGTGGATGTTTTTCATCATGCTCCACCGATACATGGTATCCAAAACGCTGAAATGTAAAAAAAGTTTTTTGTGACGTCATCGCTTCTGTACTCTATTGAGAGGAAAATGCCGACTTATTTTCCACGAGGTGATGGTGCATCTCCAACACAAAAAGTGAAGGGCAAACTGTGCATATCCACACTCAAACGTCTACAACAAGAAACAGTCGTCAATAACCCATAATATGCTTCGTTCAGTTACATAAGAGTTGTTTCTGGACAGAAGGCTATGTTCAGGAACAAAACCATGCACAAAACGAACACTTAGTCGTCTGTTGAAAAACAGAAGAATCTTCTGTAAATTTACAATTCCAAATAACAGTAGAGTCTACTGTATGCAAACAGAGAAAACAAAAAAGTAGAATGTACTGTTCAAAAACAGTACGCTATGTAATGCCAATTGACATATGAATGTAGGTGAACAGAGATTTTTTTAACAGTGTAGATTTGCATAAATCATAGACTCCCGCCCTCACGCTATGGCACTCGCATGAGAGTGAGTCAAGCACCAGACTACCTGGCAAACCAGACCGTTTCCAGGGGGTGCAATCTGGTCCATACTAGGGGCGTTCGAGATGCTTCCTCGGGGCAGCCCTGACCTGGGGATGATCGTGCGAGGTGTGATCAGCCAGGTAGACCATGGGAACGAGGTTAGACACGGGTTACCCGGTGTCAGCATCTCGAACGCCCCTAGTAACCGGCGCGAAAGTCTGTGCGGTACCTGGAATACCTCGCGCATTACTCGATGCATTTTTAGCTGGATCATGGGCCATCCGAAATTACATGTTGAAATAAACTCGTTCAAACATGTGGACGTCATGAAAACAATGGGAACAAAAGGACAAAAATAAATTAATTCTGGAGAACTTTGAAGATATCCCATAATTATAAATGTAATTCTCGATATTACGTAATCTTGGAAATTAACTGATGACCCGAATTTCTCTTTGCAAATTATTAGATCCAAACGTATAAAATTCTGTCATTTTCTCAAAAGGAAAATAGGAGGTAATGAACGGGTTGTTCAAGATAGAAATCGAAATCATCTAAAAGAGGTATACAAGTACTTTGTTTAAACAGAATATGAATAGATTTCCCAGATGATTAGTATAGAAGCGACGCTGGCCGATCGTACAACGGGGGTGACGTAAACATAATATTTTACGATAGAGAGACAATTCAAACAATTATCCAAAAACAAAGGTCCCTGGTTTCTTTAGTGTTCATATTTTCAAATGAAAAGATGCACGACTGGATTAAATGGTTCAGAATATGAAACGAGGCTGCCAGTGCTAATAGACTGCCGAAGCGAATACGTCATCTTTTCTTGGTTGCCTTGGCAATGGCTCTACACTAAAAATCACTAAACCGTGTCCCTATGCTTTGCAAAGGTATTTTTTTCCAGACGGCCATTATGTTATGAGCTAATCACCATGGCAACCACGTCACACTTCGGCTGTCTATTAGAAATTTGTCAATCGAAACTGCTATTGCGAATATTAAACCTATAAACGAACGGAAAATACCACCGCGTTATTAACACATAACCATAAAGTTTAACATGACGTAATCACAACATAATTAGTTTTTTTATTACATAGAGCATACCACAGAAGCTAAAATGTCAGTGATTACGGCTTTGCATAATATTTGCATATAATTTAATGCTGATAATTTTCAATATCAGCATTAATGACGTCATCGACATGATGCCCGTAACAAAACGCAGCCGCTTGGATTTTGCTCTATAAGTAGGCATCATGGGACAAGTTGTGTCAGCCAGCCCCTTCCAACGACAAATCCTGGGTGCGCCACTGCAGGCATACTACATAGCCTACATGTAATAGTAAAATCATGCACCAGTGGACCCGCATCAACTACTGACAGTAGGCCTCAATGGGGTACCGATTTGTAATTTTTCACCAAGAAAAGTATCCTCAAACCATCTATTGCTTTTCTATACGTAAACTAAATTATGGAATTCCCATTTTTTTTTTATCCCTTAAGGGCGTCTAGCAGGGCGTCTGTTGTTACGTCCTTGAACTTCATAGCAGCGCGTTTTACCATGGCCTCACTGGTCTGGTACCGCAGATGCGGGTTCTCACTCAGTATAATATCTAGATGCAGTTTGGCTATTTCGTCTGCGCTCTGCATCACTGGTAGCAATCTTTTTCGAAACGCCATGATAAATTGAAGATAGATATCTTTCAAGATAGGGTCAAAATCTTTAGCCGTTTCCTCTGGTGTTACAGCCATAGCCTTCTTTACTAGTTCAGTTTGAACTGGGCCTGGTTCTACGATGCTGACCCTAAAGAAAAAGGATAAAAACAAAAACAAAAACCAACAAAAAAATCAGCACAGACAATGATCAGTCTGATATCCTTTATTCACAAGGAAGATATGAATCACGTCGTCGAATAATTTCTATTTTATGTTTTATATTACTGCAAGCTGCCAGACTACGCATGATTTCCAAGCCTTGTTATAAAAACGATAATAACACTGCACCAAGGCTGTTAAGGCTCGTGCCGTACCGAACAGGGACAAGTCGAGTCCATTATAGGAATCGATACTGTTGTTGTTGTTGTTGTTGTTGTTGTATATATTTTATGGCATCTTCGGCAACTAAGGCCCTTTATGCCATCAACTATACGGTTTTAGCTTTAACTATACTATATTATCAACTTGAGATGACGAAGAAGGAGTTGCAGTTTTAGAAGTGGGAGGAAAACCCCCAGAGAAATGCCCCAGGGGAAAACCCACGCGGTCAAGTAGGGACTGCAAACCCAATCCACATACACGCCCCGGATTCGAACCCGGGACACCAGAGGTGAAAGGTGAGGAAAGAACCCGTACGCCAACCCGACCGCCTCGATACTGTTGCGCCGAAAGGCTGCACAGCTACAATTTGATCCGTCTAAATGCTCATTATTTCTCTGGATTATCTAAAACTTTCACTGCTGGACTTCTGACAGTTGATAGACACAGATCTATGGGGCAGTTTAGTGTGTTTCTAATAAATTTTGACCATGTTGTGGATTTTTCTTGGATTGTTTGTGTTTGGTTTGGCCACGGGGTGTACTCCCCGTGATAATTCAAGCGAGTGCGTCATGGTCTTAGCGTACATCCCTGAAAACCTGCTAGATTTTCGGTACCGGTTCGCGTAAGCGATATTTTTTTTCCGTACCGCAGTTTAGCGAACATTGCTTCTGATTGGTTTAACCCCCATGCATATGTTGCATACTGATGTTTTTTTGTCGATAACTACCTCAACATAACCCCACACCATACCACACTCTTTCCTCAATTAATAGTGAAAAAATTAACAAGACACGAAGGAGATTCGAACCTGCAATCTTTCGATTGATAGTACTACGTCTTAACCACTAGACTACCTTATATCCTTTTATTTAATAACTCTTGAAGGCGCTATATAAAAAATATGAATATTCATTTACAATGCACCAATCAGACACCTCGATGAAGCCCCATGGCGAATATGTGGTACGGAAAAAAATATCGCGTCCGGTAACCAGCTTGATCATGCATCGTGGGAATCAGCTTGCGACGCTGGGATAGCGCGCCATCGGCCGACTAGACGAGGGTGTCGTAGTGGACGCCTTACAAAGAGACACAAGCCAGCCATTGTTACACCACCACAATGGGGATTAACACCTGATTTAGCTCCAACAAAGACCGACAAATCAAGCCCAAAGATAAATACACCTACACTCCCGGATTACACGAACAATGTAAAGCTGACTCTCCTGTATTGTCAATCTGCAAGGAACAAATCGGTTGAAATATCAGATCAAATTGTGGAAAGCAAATCTGATGCTGTTGCCCTTACAGAGACTTGGTTATTTGGAACTGAAGATGACGACAAATATATCGCAGAGATCGGTCCTTTATGCGGGCGTCACACAGTCCCAAAATTGACGCCAGATGGACACACGAATATGGAATGTTTAAATTCGCGCGAAGTTGGCCCCGAACTTGGTCAACATCCAATCAACAGCCGAAGCAAGTACGATGCTTACAGAAGGTCACACGATGGTACCCGAACCACACACGAAGGCAACACGAAGGCCACACGATGGCAACACGACGTCGTATTGAGAGTACGATGCGTTCGAAGTAAATCACGAAGGCGTCACGTGACCTCCCGATGTGAAAAACCTTCTGCCGACCGTGGAAAATTCAAATGCTGATCCGAGATTATTGGAAGCAGAACACAATTCGGCTGTCTTCGCCGACACCGTGGTCCCATCTCGATGTCATCGTACTATAATACGATGGCTACAAGACGGCGTTGGGAGGGCCTCACGTAGTCGTGATGCCTACCTAAGACAATCGGGAAGCTTCTTGTTTCCTTCGTATTGTCTTCGTGAGGCGAAAAATGCCCGATGGCACCGATGATCACACGAAGCAAAGAGGACGATGACACGATTTGACAAGATGCCCTCACGATGGCCTTACGAAGGGCAAAATGGACACACGAATTCAACACGAAAATGAACCTTCGCAACGTCTTCCGGCGATTTGTTGGCATGCCAAAGATTTTGCCACCGCTCACGAAGTTGCTGCCGGAGCCTGAGAAACTCCACCGGCGGTCATACGATGGCTTAAGATTCCCTCACGATCAGAGCCGAATTTAATAATTTCCTTTATCGTGTGTCCATCTGGCGTCAATTTCGGGACTGTGTGACACCCGCATTAGGATTCACATGTCTACATTCTCCAAGAACTGGTCGTCGAGGAGGGGGCGTGGCAGTCTATCACGGGTAGACTTCAAGGCATCGTGTTTACGTCACGAATGCGGTAATTCGTTGGAGTTCATGATAGTGCAGATGACGTCAGACCACAATACATTTAATTTAACTGTCCTGTATCGTCCGCCGTCGTCACCACATACTGGCTTCATCAACGACTTCGCTGCGATCATTAAAACAATGGCAGTTGAAAGAAATCATGTTATTGTTGGAGACTTCAACTACAACTGGTCCAACAAAGACACTCGAACCAATAAACTTGAGGATTTACTTGATAGTATGGGATTTGTCCAACACGTGACTGTGCCGTGTCTCGTTGTTTCATGTTCCAGTTGAAAAACATAAGTCACACACGTTCATACATATCAGATAAAGTTACTAAACAGCTTATGCACGCCTTTGTCGCATCTCGACTTGATTACTGCAATTCGCTTCTGTATGGGCTTCCAGTTTCTATCATTAACCATCTTCAAAGAATTCAAAATATTTCTGCTACAATCTTGACACGAACAAAAAAGTTTCAGGAAATCACACCAGTACTCAAACGTCTCCACTGGCTCCCCATCCGGCAACGCATCACATTCAAACTCCTTCTTATTGCATATCAATCCTTATACATAACATGGTTCCAGACTACATTCAACAACTAACAACACATTATGTTCCAGTACGTCAGCTGCGATCTAGCGATGCAAGCCTGCTGACTGTTCCACCATCCAGACTCAAATCGTTCGGCGACAGAAGGTTTTCAGTAGCAGCTCTACAACTTTGGAATCGGCTTCCTATCTCTATCAGACAACAACTAAATATTGCTATGTTCAAATCACATGTCAAAACATACCTCTTCAATCAAGCATTTCTCATGTAATCCTATGCTATAGCGCGGGGAATAGCTATTAGCTAGATGCTTGCGCTTTACAAGATTTATTATTATTACAAGTCCATCACAAGTCCACCACGAGTCCCTGGTCTTAATTCAAGTCACAAGCTATTCAAATGAACAAGACATTCTTTTGTGCGTGTTCATCCTTTGCTTCTTGTTGGACTTGTGCGGGACTTGTTACAGACTTGTTTTTTTATCGGCTCTGTACCCTTGTACCGAATGTATTTTGTGACTAGAAGGTACCCAAGAAACAAAAGACATTGTGCTGATCAAGTGCAACTCGATCCTGGGTGTCCGTGCATGGTAATTGTACCATTTTTAAAATCAATATTAACTATGTAAGATTGTACAGTTAAGAGTAATTTCTTATAAATAATCGACACTTTACTGAATAGAGTGACGTCACAAGAGTGGTTTAACAACACCTAAGTTTTTTAGCTCTTGGATACGCTGTGGGTTATTTTGCCAATATTGGATTCCTTTGTGCAAATTTAAGCCTTTCCGCTTTACAAGCACGGAATGCGCTTTTTTCACGCATGCAAACTTGCTAACAGCTCAACCACTATCCAATACGTCTGAGGGCGCTATTTCGACTGTAGTCTGATCTGTGATCTAGATTGGTTCCCGTCCACATATTCCACATAGGAGAATGTAGGGACAGATAAAGGCGCTTCATCTTGATATTTGATTGGTCGTCTTTGCGCGTGCGCATTGTGTGCTTTATATTTTAAAATGTGCGAAGACCTTTGCTTTAGGCAATGTTACTTTATTTACATTTATAGATATGTTCGACACGCACGGCCAGGTTACAAATGTCAATGCAAAATAACGCACTTACTAAAACAAATAATAATAATAACCACGTGACCGGGCAGAATTCTGCCCGTCATGGTTGCACTTTACCGATCCCTATATTTTTGCAATAAGTGATAGGATCGGGAACCAATCTAATCTGTGATCCATAGGCCTGCACAGCACGAAACAGCCTCAAAGGAGCACTAACTTTGAGAACAACGTTTAGTTAACGTTATAATTCGTAGTGCATGCCTCTTTTCTATTCAGTCATTACATGAATTTGCAAGTGGTAAGACATTTTGTACAAAAATCAGGAATTTGTTGTGCTTTAGTTTGTTTGTTTTGTGGAGATACTCATTTGTGTAGTACTGCTCTATAGGCTGGTTCCCGCTCCACATATTCCACATACAACAACTGAATATAAGGACCAGCTACGTCATGCATTTATTTTTAGGAGCGTATAACCGTTAATTTTCAAAGCGCGCTGCGCGCTACGCGACACGAGTGTATAACAATTTAAAAGGGGTTATTCCATATTTGACCAATGCAAATTTAATATATTATTAACCTTACAATATTACACATGCCCATTTTAGTTTGAAATTTATTCTGAAATTTCGCGTTTTCAATCCGTCAAAAAACCACCGGTGATTTGTAAACTGATAGACCAGTTGCGTGATACACTGTAAAAAATTGTGTTGTGTTACAGTCGTTTTTCTGTTGAAAAAGTAAAAAACGAACAGTAACTTTTACTGTTTTTGGAATTTGTTCTTATTGCACAAACATTCTTCCGTCTGTGTACATTTTAAAAATATTTTTCTGTTTGATTACAGACGATTTGCCGTTAAATTACAGTTTTGTTCAGGAACAAGACACTTTGAATACTCATTTGTTCAAGTACAGACAGGTTACTGTTCACCAACAGTTAAATTTACTGTTTTCCGCCCATGTTCCCTGGTACGCGGCAACAACTGTGCGGTGTCGATAGCGAGTACCAATGTACGCGAGAACCGATGTACGCGCGCGGGAAATTACAACAGCAAAATTCAGCCATAAATAACTGCACTGTGCATGCAGTTGGACGTGCAATTTCATGTCTGAAAATACCAGATTTTGCTAGGCGTTTCATGCCGAAATGTGTACTGGAAATTCCTCAATGAAGTGCTGATTTAAACGTGAAGTAACTGCTCTACATGTCGTGAAAGGCAAGTCGGTATTTCTCTTGCATTTTTGGTTTTTATTTGCGTGTTATTTGTAATGTAGTGCAGTGCTATACTGCCTGCAGTGGAGGTATACAAGAGCGTGCAGCCTGCCTCATAGATAGTATACGGGAATACAATGGATTCAGACGGCAATTGCCCCTTAATTCATGGTATTCCTGTATTGTAATGAGCCAAGTTAAATCCCCGGTATACTGAACGTTGTGTTGACCCTCCACTACATCTCAGCATGCAAATAAAAGCGAAATAGACAGCCGAAGTGTGACGTCATCAAATTTTTTTGCATTTCAGCATTTTCATGACCATATTTCGGTAGAACATGATGAAAAACCCTCACACATCAAATTTGACATGAATTGGTTCATGGTGGCCGGAGATATGGCCGCATGAATACCTAATTATCCCCATTGAAATCAGTGTAAATTGGCCTGGATCGTAACTTTTGGAACCAGGCCAATTTACACTGATTTCAATGGGGCTATTTATGTATTACTATACCTCATAAATATTCATCAGGCAGCCGCGGTATTTCATTGGTCCATTCCAGCAACTCAGCCGTGTGTTAGTTTTTACTAACACACGGGTACTATCACACGGCCTAGATTTGTCCCAGTACACTGTGATCTTTTTACCAACAACGCATTCACTTTTCGTTTGTGCAGTGGAGATTAGTGCAAGAGCTCATTGTACCAGTCTATTACAGGTATAAATCAAAATGGCGTTTACTGTGCTCGCTTTGCGATCGTAGAGAGGAAGAACTTGATGAAATTTTGGACAAAAAAGACGCCAAAGAATCAAAATGAGCTTTAGAAAATGCAGTTTGCATACTTGCAACAAACACTGAATGCAGGGGAATGACCATAAATAAAGTAGAACAGTTGGAAGAAAGGTAATTAAATGACTTTCTACGCCGAAGTTGAAAGTTCGCACCAAGTTTGACAATGACAGAATTGACGGTGTTCCATTTAAAACCCTTAAAGTTGTTGCAAAACTTTAATTTTTTAAACATAATTCCGGTGTTTGTCTGAATTTCAAAAATATTAAATGACTAGACATGAACTTTCTGCTCTGTGTCTCCTTAAATTGAAAAGAATGTTTTAGTTTAACCATTAACCAACTACTGCACGATAAAATTAAAACACATGGTAGAATGGACCAGTGAAATACCGTGGCTACCTAATGAATATTTTATGAGGTATAGTAAAACAAATACAACATTGTTTTCTTGGGAGATAGTGAAAACTAACGACCCCTCGGTGTTGGATGATTGGCACTATCTCCCTCGGCTTACGCCTCGGGAGATAGTGCCAATCATCCAACACCTCGGGGTTGTTAGTTTTCACTATCTCCCATCAAACCATGTTGTATTTGTATATTCATGCGGCCATATCTCGGGCCCCACTGAACCGATTCCCACCAAATTTGGGCTGTGGATGTTTTTCATCATGCTCCACCGATACATGGTATCCAAAACGCTGAAATGTAAAAACAGTTTTTTGTGACGTCATCGCTTCTGTACTCTATTGAGAGGAAAATGCCGACTTATTTTCCACGAGGTGATGGTGCATCTCCAACACAAAAAGTGAAGGGCAAACTGTGCATATCCACACTCAAACGTCTACAACAAGAAACAGTCGTCAATAACCCATAATATGCTTCGTTCAGTTACATAAGAGTTGTTTCTGGACAGAAGGCTATGTTCAGGAACAAAACCATGCACAAAACGAACACTTAGTCGTCTGTTGAAAAACAGAAGAATCTTCTGTAAATTTACAATTCCAAATAACAGTAGAGTCTACTGTATGCAAACAGAGAAAACAAAAAAGTAGAATGTACTGTTCAAAAACAGTACGCTATGTAATGCCAATTGACATATGAATGTAGGTGAACAGAGATTTTTTTAACAGTGTAGATTTGCATAAATCATAGACTCCCGCCCTCACGCTATGGCACTCGCATGAGAGTGAGTCAAGCACCAGACTACCTGGCAAACCAGACCGTTTCCAGGGGGTGCAATCTGGTCCATACTAGGGGCGTTCGAGATGCTTCCTCGGGGCAGCCCTGACCTGGGGATGATCGTGCGAGGTGTGATCAGCCAGGTAGACCATGGGAACGAGGTTAGACACGGGTTACCCGGTGTCAGCATCTCGAACGCCCCTAGTAACCGGCGCGAAAGTCTGTGCGGTACCTGGAATACCTCGCGCATTACTCGATGCATTTTTAGCTGGATCATGGGCCATCCGAAATTACATGTTGAAATAAACTCGTTCAAACATGTGGACGTCATGAAAACAATGGGAACAAAAGGACAAAAATAAATTAATTCTGGAGAACTTTGAAGATATCCCATAATTATAAATGTAATTCTCGATATTACGTAATCTTGGAAATTAACTGATGACCCGAATTTCTCTTTGCAAATTATTAGATCCAAACGTATAAAATTCTGTCATTTTCTCAAAAGGAAAATAGGAGGTAATGAACGGGTTGTTCAAGATAGAAATCGAAATCATCTAAAAGAGGTATACAAGTACTTTGTTTAAACAGAATATGAATAGATTTCCCAGATGATTAGTATAGAAGCGACGCTGGCCGATCGTACAACGGGGGTGACGTAAACATAATATTTTACGATAGAGAGACAATTCAAACAATTATCCAAAAACAAAGGTCCCTGGTTTCTTTAGTGTTCATATTTTCAAATGAAAAGATGCACGACTGGATTAAATGGTTCAGAATATGAAACGAGGCTGCCAGTGCTAATAGACTGCCGAAGCGAATACGTCATCTTTTCTTGGTTGCCTTGGCAATGGCTCTACACTAAAAATCACTAAACCGTGTCCCTATGCTTTGCAAAGGTATTTTTTTCCAGACGGCCATTATGTTATGAGCTAATCACCATGGCAACCACGTCACACTTCGGCTGTCTATTAGAAATTTGTCAATCGAAACTGCTATTGCGAATATTAAACCTATAAACGAACGGAAAATACCACCGCGTTATTAACACATAACCATAAAGTTTAACATGACGTAATCACAACATAATTAGTTTTTTTATTACATAGAGCATACCACAGAAGCTAAAATGTCAGTGATTACGGCTTTGCATAATATTTGCATATAATTTAATGCTGATAATTTTCAATATCAGCATTAATGACGTCATCGACATGATGCCCGTAACAAAACGCAGCCGCTTGGATTTTGCTCTATAAGTAGGCATCATGGGACAAGTTGTGTCAGCCAGCCCCTTCCAACGACAAATCCTGGGTGCGCCACTGCAGGCATACTACATAGCCTACATGTAATAGTAAAATCATGCACCAGTGGACCCGCATCAACTACTGACAGTAGGCCTCAATGGGGTACCGATTTGTAATTTTTCACCAAGAAAAGTATCCTCAAACCATCTATTGCTTTTCTATACGTAAACTAAATTATGGAATTCCCATTTTTTTTTTATCCCTTAAGGGCGTCTAGCAGGGCGTCTGTTGTTACGTCCTTGAACTTCATAGCAGCGCGTTTTACCATGGCCTCACTGGTCTGGTACCGCAGATGCGGGTTCTCACTCAGTATAATATCTAGATGCAGTTTGGCTATTTCGTCTGCGCTCTGCATCACTGGTAGCAATCTTTTTCGAAACGCCATGATAAATTGAAGATAGATATCTTTCAAGATAGGGTCAAAATCTTTAGCCGTTTCCTCTGGTGTTACAGCCATAGCCTTCTTTACTAGTTCAGTTTGAACTGGGCCTGGTTCTACGATGCTGACCCTAAAGAAAAAGGATAAAAACAAAAACAAAAACCAACAAAAAAATCAGCACAGACAATGATCAGTCTGATATCCTTTATTCACAAGGAAGATATGAATCACGTCGTCGAATAATTTCTATTTTATGTTTTATATTACTGCAAGCTGCCAGACTACGCATGATTTCCAAGCCTTGTTATAAAAACGATAATAACACTGCACCAAGGCTGTTAAGGCTCGTGCCGTACCGAACAGGGACAAGTCGAGTCCATTATAGGAATCGATACTGTTGTTGTTGTTGTTGTTGTTGTTGTATATATTTTATGGCATCTTCGGCAACTAAGGCCCTTTATGCCATCAACTATACGGTTTTAGCTTTAACTATACTATATTATCAACTTGAGATGACGAAGAAGGAGTTGCAGTTTTAGAAGTGGGAGGAAAACCCCCAGAGAAATGCCCCAGGGGAAAACCCACGCGGTCAAGTAGGGACTGCAAACCCAATCCACATACACGCCCCGGATTCGAACCCGGGACACCAGAGGTGAAAGGTGAGGAAAGAACCCGTACGCCAACCCGACCGCCTCGATACTGTTGCGCCGAAAGGCTGCACAGCTACAATTTGATCCGTCTAAATGCTCATTATTTCTCTGGATTATCTAAAACTTTCACTGCTGGACTTCTGACAGTTGATAGACACAGATCTATGGGGCAGTTTAGTGTGTTTCTAATAAATTTTGACCATGTTGTGGATTTTTCTTGGATTGTTTGTGTTTGGTTTGGCCACGGGGTGTACTCCCCGTGATAATTCAAGCGAGTGCGTCATGGTCTTAGCGTACATCCCTGAAAACCTGCTAGATTTTCGGTACCGGTTCGCGTAAGCGATATTTTTTTTCCGTACCGCAGTTTAGCGAACATTGCTTCTGATTGGTTTAACCCCCATGCATATGTTGCATACTGATGTTTTTTTGTCGATAACTACCTCAACATAACCCCACACCATACCACACTCTTTCCTCAATTAATAGTGAAAAAATTAACAAGACACGAAGGAGATTCGAACCTGCAATCTTTTGATTGATAGTACTACGTCTTAACCACTAGACTACCTTATATCCTTTTATTTAATAACTCTTGAAGGCGCTATATAAAAAATATGAATATTCATTTACAATGCACCAATCAGACACCTCGATGAAGCCCCATGGCGAATATGTGGTACGGAAAAAAATATCGCGTCCGGTAACCAGCTTGATCATGCATCGTGGGAATCAGCTTGCGACGCTGGGATAGCGCGCCATCGGCCGACTAGACGAGGGTGTCGTAGTGGACGCCTTACAAAGAGACACAAGCCAGCCATTGTTACACCACCACAATGGGGATTAACACCTGATTTAGCTCCAACAAAGACCGACAAATCAAGCCCAAAGATAAATACACCTACACTCCCGGATTACACGAACAATGTAAAGCTGACTCTCCTGTATTGTCAATCTGCAAGGAACAAATCGGTTGAAATATCAGATCAAATTGTGGAAAGCAAATCTGATGCTGTTGCCCTTACAGAGACTTGGTTATTTGGAACTGAAGATGACGACAAATATATCGCAGAGATCGGTCCTTTATGCGGGCGTCACACAGTCCCAAAATTGACGCCAGATGGACACACGAATATGGAATGTTTAAATTCGCGCGAAGTTGGCCCCGAACTTGGTCAACATCCAATCAACAGCCGAAGCAAGTACGATGCTTACAGAAGGTCACACGATGGTACCCGAACCACACACGAAGGCAACACGAAGGCCACACGATGGCAACACGACGTCGTATTGAGAGTACGATGCGTTCGAAGTAAATCACGAAGGCGTCACGTGACCTCCCGATGTGAAAAACCTTCTGCCGACCGTGGAAAATTCAAATGCTGATCCGAGATTATTGGAAGCAGAACACAATTCGGCTGTCTTCGCCGACACCGTGGTCCCATCTCGATGTCATCGTACTATAATACGATGGCTACAAGACGGCGTTGGGAGGGCCTCACGTAGTCGTGATGCCTACCTAAGACAATCGGGAAGCTTCTTGTTTCCTTCGTATTGTCTTCGTGAGGCGAAAAATGCCCGATGGCACCGATGATCACACGAAGCAAAGAGGACGATGACACGATTTGACAAGATGCCCTCACGATGGCCTTACGAAGGGCAAAATGGACACACGAATTCAACACGAAAATGAACCTTCGCAACGTCTTCCGGCGATTTGTTGGCATGCCAAAGATTTTGCCACCGCTCACGAAGTTGCTGCCGGAGCCTGAGAAACTCCACCGGCGGTCATACGATGGCTTAAGATTCCCTCACGATCAGAGCCGAATTTAATAATTTCCTTTATCGTGTGTCCATCTGGCGTCAATTTCGGGACTGTGTGACACCCGCATTAGGATTCACATGTCTACATTCTCCAAGAACTGGTCGTCGAGGAGGGGGCGTGGCAGTCTATCACGGGTAGACTTCAAGGCATCGTGTTTACGTCACGAATGCGGTAATTCGTTGGAGTTCATGATAGTGCAGATGACGTCAGACCACAATACATTTAATTTAACTGTCCTGTATCGTCCGCCGTCGTCACCACATACTGGCTTCATCAACGACTTCGCTGCGATCATTAAAACAATGGCAGTTGAAAGAAATCATGTTATTGTTGGAGACTTCAACTACAACTGGTCCAACAAAGACACTCGAACCAATAAACTTGAGGATTTACTTGATAGTATGGGATTTGTCCAACACGTGACTGTGCCGTGTCTCGTTGTTTCATGTTCCAGTTGAAAAACATAAGTCACACACGTTCATACATATCAGATAAAGTTACTAAACAGCTTATGCACGCCTTTGTCGCATCTCGACTTGATTACTGCAATTCGCTTCTGTATGGGCTTCCAGTTTCTATCATTAACCATCTTCAAAGAATTCAAAATATTTCTGCTACAATCTTGACACGAACAAAACAGTTTCAGGAAATCACACCAGTACTCAAACGTCTCCACTGGCTCCCCATCCGGCAACGCATCACATTCAAACTCCTTCTTATTGCATATCAATCCTTATACATAACATGGTTCCAGACTACATTCAACAACTAACAACACATTATGTTCCAGTACGTCAGCTGCGATCTAGCGATGCAAGCCTGCTGACAGTTCCACCATCCAGACTCAAATCGTTCGGCGACAGAAGGTTTTCAGTAGCAGCTCTACAACTTTGGAATCGGCTTCCTATCTCTATCAGACAACAACTAAATATTGCCATGTTCAAATCACATCTCAAAACATACCTCTTCAATCAAGCATTTCACATGTAATCATATAAGCGCGGGGAATAGCTATTAGCTAGATGCTTGCGCTTTACAAGATGTATTATTATTTCAAGTCCATCACAAGTCCACCACGAGTCCCTGGTCTTAATTCAAGTCACAAGCAATTCAAATGAACAAGACATTCTTTTGTGCGTGTTCATCCTTTGCTTCCTGTTGGACTTGTGCGGGACTTGTTACGGACTTGTGATTTTATCGGCTCTGGACCCTTGTACCGAATGTATTTTGTGACTAGAAATGTACCCAAGAAACAAAAGACATTGTGCTGATCAAGTGCAACTCGTACAGTAATAAGAAATATGACTCACTAAAAACAAAAACGAAATACGAACATCACAAAGGACTTTGCCAAAAATTGTTGCAAATATATGATTGTGTTTATTAGGGTAAATTTTATTTGGTGAAACATTTCCACCAACCAGAGATGATTTTTGTTCAGGCAGCGACCTTTTACCTGATATTATATCCATCTCGTAGAATAGGAGCGATCGATTCAGAAAATCCCTCGACGGCGGATTTACTGGCGGCGTAAGTTGACAAAAATGGTGGGCCTGCGATATTTATGTAAACACAAATGAACAAAATTATTAGTGAATAATGTAGTGATGTAATATAATATATAATAATGATAATAATAATATATGGCATTTATAATGCGCTTTTAACCGAAGGATACAAAGCCAAATCCCTCTGCCCAAAATTCACCGAAAATCGTTAAAGGGCAGTTGTGCAAATAGAATGCAAGAATTGTGCATTTTAGTGCCTGTAGGCCTATGGAATATTTATAAAAAAAAGTGTGGGGCAAAAAGTGCCAAATCTGCCAAATACCCGTTAGGAATTTAATGTACTCCCATTGTACTCCCAAGACAATGCTTTGCCTAGACTGCTCCACATTCCGCACGATCGCTTGCATTCAACTTAAAACATGTATATACTATTAGGAAAAAGGGTATAAATAACCAGTCTAGGCAAGGTACTTTATTAAAGGAGCGTGACCAGAGTTTCTGGAAAATAGTTTTCGATGTAACTTACCAATATTATCGAGTAACTCCCATACACACCTCCCATGTCCCAAAAACCCGAAAACATTCGCAATTTCCATGCAGTAAAAAATTAAACAAAATTATCGAGTATGCTTTCAGCGGATAAACGTTGATACTGGAAAATTAGTTTACAAATAATCGGTGGATTTTCGACGATATCCTCGGAAATATGCAGCCTAGAAGCGCGGGAGTTTCAGTTTCGTAATCAGAAAAATATAACGGATGTTATGATATAAAGATCTCATAACCCATTAGGGGTAAGTCCCGGGGAGTTATGGGTAAAAAAAAAGTGATCTGGTCACACTCCTTTAAGATGGCGGACGGTGGCTTTTCCAACCTATTACTGCAGCAATGGTGGTCACATTGAGGATTCTGCCTGATTTCTGTTTCTTCATCGCTGGTAACACCGCGCGTGTAGCTCTCACCACGCCCCAGTAGTTGGTATCCATCATATCTTGGCACCATTCCAGCGATTGTTGGTCGATGGCGTCTATGCCCATGTAGCCAGCGTTATTCACTGGGAACATTTAAAAAGTGACAAAAGCGTGCAACTCGATCAAATTATTAAACATTATCACTGAGTTTCGGAAACACACCAATTAAGTAAACAGATACGGATATCGCGACGGATAAGTCACAGTTTTCTGCGTTTTGTGACGTCATATGCGACCCGCTATTCGCTACGCGTTTGCACGGCACGGATATCGAGCTCGCTTTGCAAAAGCACTAAACGTGTAGCGAAATGTCGGATTTCAGGTGTTATGCCCTCATTTTTCGTTGCGTTTACGTTGACAAGCTGAAAAGAGTTATGAATTATGAATGTCCACGTTGTGGCCTACCGGCCACAACACGGCTTTCTCACTGTCGGAAATAGACTTATTTTAGGTAACACGCTGCAGTTTTGGAGTTGCGAAACCACCAAATGTGACATAGCATACGCGTATTCGTGGGCTTGCGAAACATCTTTATCGGCACTAGCCTTGTCCAAGGGCTATGATATTATGAGGCAGCCTCGCCTCAGGATACAATTCACCGCGCGATGGCGCACTTTCGCTGCATAGCATACATGCACATTCTTCACAGATTCGCACAATATCATAGCCCTTGGATAAGGCTATATTGGCACAAGCGTCACGATTGCCCCGTGGAAATTTGGATCCAATCAGAAGCCTCAATGTAAAACGGGACCAGTTTATTTATTGGGTCAGCCATCCGACTGACGATAGCAGAGTTCTGATTGGTTGATTAAGCTGGCATAATTAGGACTTATGACGACCTTGCAAGCACGAAATATAAGCAAGTTTTTGTCTGTGTAAAGAATTACATTTCTGAAAACTGGAAGGCCTGGCCCAATGCAACTTCCAGATGATCTTACGTGACGTCACAATTCTACAGCGAAATATAGCTCACCAAGTACATCAATTCTCCCATTTTCACGCAGAATCTCTTCCACAACCGCTTTGATTGTAGCCTCCTTGGTAACGTCCAGTTCCCGGATGAAGAGTGTCTTGTCCAGCGTGTCTCCGGCCTCGGTTACTAGCGTACTCTTTGACGCCAGGTTTCTCATAGTGGCGTACACCTGCAGTAAAATAAAACCAGTGGGCCCTATAGGCCTAGACTAATCCAACTAACGAAAACTGCGGTGTATCTCCAACGCGTTTACGTGACGTCACAATAGACATACATGTACACCGCAGTAACAGTGGAATAACCACATAGGGCGGGCTCACTCAATGTTGTTCGGATTACACTATACGGGATTTGCCAACATCCAAAGAGCAAAACCCAGAATTCTTATGGTTTTCTGTCATACATTTCCGAGTTTAAAGACACATTAATTGATTGGAAAGCTTTTAAAAACAGGAACAGCAGCATTACAAACTTATGTTGATAAACTGCCTTGTAGACGTTCAGCCACATAGATACAGTAATATTTTAGAAAACCTGAAAAATCCAGCATGCATGATTTTTTTGTGTTGAATGAATGGTAATTACAATATTGCCTGCAGACAACTTTAAAAAACCACCTTTAGTTGGGATTTTTTCCCGCAAATGTACTATTTTACACACAAAAAGACCTCATGTGGTGTTTGTTACCAATTAATGCTATCAACACGTTTAGTCGGGTTTTTCTTGCCAACTCGTAAAGTAACGTTTTGGATAACTGCAAATGATGTATTGGGGCTTTAACAATATAAGCCACCGTCAGGACACAAAAACAGACGGGGATCAAGTCACTGCAGAGAGGATATAAAATAACTGAGGTATACAATTTTTTGATTTGCTCTGTGGAATCATTGTTCCTTTCTCAAAAGTGTTCTTCCTATTTTCCACACCACCACATCTTAAGAGCTTAGGGCATTTCCATTCTGCTAAGTACGTTACAATCCCGTGTGGAAATCCCCTTATAGATGCCCAATATGTTTCGCAAGATGAAAGTTTTTACGAATTTCTGGATACCATGGTTAGAGAAGAATGTTATTATACTAGCCTGCAGAAATTTCAGCTACATCGATGCATGAATGCTTCAGAAAACATTTACAATTCATAGCTTAATTGCATAGTTTTTTGCGTTAACAAAATGTGTGCGCACACACATTTTTAAACCAGAAATAAATTATGTTGCGTTCGTTACTATTGCTATTAACGCTTTGAGTTATTAGTAATGCACATCTCAATTGTCCCCCTCCCCCACCCCCCCTCCCTGGGCTGCCCCACCTAAGAGGTGGGATTGTCACTTTTCGCGTGACAGAATCCCCACCCCTTGGGCACAATTTAGGTGACAAAAATCTCCACCCTCGGGTGCAAAACGTGCATTTATGCACAACAAATGTATTTCAATGGGTCAAAATCCCCACCCTGGGGCACGAACAATTTGACCAAACCCCCACCTAAGGGGTGGGGTTGCTTGGGGGGTTGGGGGACAATTGATAGGTGCATAATATCCAGTCATGACGACAGATTTTGGGCCATTGCAAATCAAGAACCAAAGTCGGAGTAGGGCCTATAGGTGGAAAAGAGCACTATAAACCTCTTTTGGCCATACCTTGAAATCATGTCGCTTCTCTTTGGCGAGTAGCACGGCCGTGGCAAGGCCGATACCAGACGAACATCCCGTGATCAGTACTGTCTTCGGCGCCATTTTAAACTTTGTCGTATACCAGCAACTTCTCGTGCCCTATAGTTTTCTGCCCCGTTGCAGACATAGTCAAAGTCCAAAGTCTTGTAAAATAGGTAACCAGGACGGTGAAAAAAGTTACAACATTAATTATTTGTAGATTATCTCTGATAATTGTTATCTCTGCACTTTGTGTTCCTACGCTGACTAAGCGCCATAATGCACCTATCACTAGGTGGGGGTTTGGTCACGTTTGGGCATTTGACCCTTTGAAATACAATTGTCTGTGCATTTGTATACAAGACGTGCATGTTTTGCACCCGAGGGTGAGGATTTTTGTCACCTAAATGTTGCCCGAGGGGTGGGGATTTTGTCACACAATCCCCACCTCTTAGGTGGGATAGGCCTGGGGGGGGTGGGGGGTGGGGGGTGGGGGGTGGGGGGTGGGGGGTGGGGGGTGGGTGGGGGGGGGGTGCACGGGTGGGGGGGGGGGGTGGGGGGTGGGGGGTGGGGGGGGGGGTGGGGGGTGGGGGGTGGGGGGTGGGGGGTGGGGGGTGGGTGGGGGGGGGGGGGGGGGGGTGGGTGGCCAGGGGGAAATAATTGATAGGTGCATGAGGGTTATTGCTATCTGCTTCCAAACGGATACGGACAAACAAATTATTGCAGCGTGCGTTACTTTCTCTGATGAATCAACAATTGTTCATTCGTTTTGGACCTTTGTTTGCGGGTTTAATACTTTGCTACAAGCGGATGGTGAAACGTTTTAAATGTAACTAATTGTCAATGTTGCGGACAGCACATGTGGCTACTTTGAGCGCCCATATAGACTTGGTAGTGATCACTTAAATTTGTCAGTTAAAATTTCGATTGTTGATTTTAAAAATAATTTTGTTACCTTTACCCCTGTAAATCTTTCAAAGGGCATTGACATTGTACCCAGTTAACTGCCAGTCTTTTCATAAGTAAACAAAGAGTTACATGACATAATTTCCCCACCGCAGTAAGAATTAAGAAATAACATGTCATGGGTCAAAGTTGTCATCTTATGCAGGTGTGTACTTACGCCAAATGCTTTAACTGCATGCATTTACTCCTATACCGTAGATGGGTAATTCCCCAAATTAGGGGTCCAAACTTTTTGGTGTCCCAGTTACGTACGACACTCTCTGCTAATTCAAAAATCACCACTTATGATCACAAATTGTCAGTAATGGACTGTGGCGTGTGATTTCAGGAGGCAGCATCATTTTCTTGAATATTTTGTTCTCTGATTCCTGAAAAATATTCAAAACAAAAGACCATAAAGGCTTATAATTTGTTCCATGGTATGGAATAGGAGTTTGGTGTCCCGGGTTACCTACGCCAATGAAAATTGGCTGTAGAATGAGTTTGCATTAACCTTGGTGCCATATCTACACACAAACATTAAATTTAAGTGGTATTTGTTGAAATAAAAATAATAATTTTCTACTGGGAAACCACTTTCAATAACTAAAGAAACTTGGAAATCTTAAAAAACATGTCACATTTTTGGACCCCTAATTTTGGGAATTACCCAAATCCTAGTGTTTATTGCTATAAGGTAACATTTTCTTATCAGATTTTAATTCTGGACGATTACTGAAGTTACGAGTTGTGATTATATACCCTGTGTATCCAAAGGAAGCGTGGTAAATTTCCCCCCCCCCCCACGCTGCCCCACCCCCTAGGTGGATTTTGACCCATTTAAATACAAATTTCTGTGCATAAATAGCAAGGCGCGCATGTTTTGCACTCGAGTGTGGCGATTTGATTCACCAAAAAACGTAACAATCCCCACCTCTTAGGAGGGCAGCCCGGGGATCGGAAGGGGGAGGGCGAAGGAGGAAACAATTGATATGAGCATTACTGTTAAGGATTATTTTAATAAACGGGTGCTTGGGGGCATATTCCATTCCAGATGACACGGCAGTGACAGTCGCTTACAAGTTTGTCTGAATGTGTCTATAGATATACACGGGGTTCCTCTTATACGTTCTAACGAAGAGCGTCATTTCGAGTCAAGGGTCCTCACAGGGATGTGCAAGATCCCAGGGACTAGAAAAACGTGGCCAACGCAATACGATCCAATGTCCGACGGGCTTATCGAGCGTTTCAACTGGTTGTTGTTCAGTATGGATTCAATGATGTTTGATCCATGTAGGAGTCGGCGCGACTGGGACAATAAGGTGGCCATCGTCACATTTGCTTATTTATCAGCGCCTCAATAATCCACGGGAGAAACACATGACAGGTTCATGCTAAGGTGTGGTGTTCTTGTCCCTGCAGACTTCATGACTGAAGGAGGAATGGGGGCTCAAAATGTGATCTGGACACGTTCCCTCGAGTCTGTATTGTTGGGGCCGTCCAAAAAGGGAAGGGGTGGGGGAGGGGAGGGGGGGGGGGGGGGGGGGGGGGGGGTGGGGGGAGTGGTTAGAGCCAATACGTACATGCACCCAACGTTAAAGTTCATGGGTGACGTCACGAATTTTGCGTAAGGGGGTGGGGTCTAAAAAGTCGGCATTTCGTGCGTACATACTTTATGGACAGGACGGCCCCTTCTTTCGGTACAGTCGTATTAGATATATATGTTGTTTTTAACATTAACAGTCTATATTCTTAACATGGAAATGATTACATTTTTTTTTTTTTTTTTTTATTATTTCGCATATTTATACAGGGTTAGCTCAAACAGCAGAAGCTGATTTCCATTAAGGCCCTGTTTGGGATTTTAAAACTAAAAACAATTACTATTTTAAAACCATCAAACAATTAAAATATTAAAATAAATCGAAAATATTCATAAATAAAACTACAGAAAACTAATTTTTTGTAAAAGAGAAATACATAAATACACATGTTTACATCAAACGAAAAAAGCAGAACAACTTATGTATATATCTAATAGGCCTATATATATGCAAAACAACAACATTTGTCAGTTTACAATAAAAACAATAATACTAAATTTGTTCAATAAAATGCTTAAAAAGGCACCGTTTAAAAACAGACAGTGAAGAGGTGGTCCTAAGGGTTACAGGCAATTTATTCCAGATTTCGGCACCACTTACTGGCAAGCTGGAAGCATAATACTCAGTTTTTACTCGTGGTACTTTTAATGTCATATTTGAGCACTGTCTTGTTTGCCGATTACTATTAAATAGAGTGAAATAATACTGCATGTAACCCGGACACATTGAGTGCAGGCACTTAAAAACAACGACTGTTTTCTTAAATTGTACCCTTCGTGTGAATGTCATCCATGTTAATTCTTGGAACATATCTGCTGAAGGTGTAAGATAGTGGCAACCAAGAATTAATCGAGCAGCTCTTTTCAATAGTTTGTTCATGGCTTCATCTAGAACGTGAAGTCTGCCTCCCCATACAGTGCTGCAGTAGTCTATACTTGGCAAGATAAGGCTGATAAAAAGATTGCGCAATGTGTTTTGTGGGACACATGTACGAATTCGTCTAAGTAATGCTAATTTTGCGGAAACAGACTTCACAACTGACTGAACATGCGATTTCCACAGAAGATCATTGTCGATAATCACACCTAAATATTTATATGAACACACTTGGGTAATTGAACAACCATTTAAACTGACATCAAGAGTATTACCGGAAATTTTAGCCTTTGTGCCAATGAGCATGGACTTTGTCTTAGTTGTATTAATCGTAAGTTTGTTTGAAACATTTTAACAATGTTCTCACTGACCGAACTATTTATAGCGAGAACCATAGTTTATTTCGACATGTTTGGTAGCCTAAACGATCACAAATAACGTATACAGTCTATAAGGCATAATACAATTCCGCAGAACAAGGTAAAACATTAGTTGCTGCTTTGCATATCATTCTATATAATGTGTATATTTACGGATTCGCATATAATTTGTATAGGCCTACATGTGGTTTACCTTCCTTCAAACACGAGATGTTAAGTTTTCAATTGTCATATCTCAAGAATACCGGTATAATAAGGCGTTTAAACGTATATTTTGCGAAATAAGACCTTTTCTGTGTTTCAAAGTCCGTTTCCTAATATAAACTGAGGTAAATTTTGGGTTAAAAGAAATGATACAGTGAGCTATTTAAGCGGGTAATTTTAGAAAATAAGACCATTTTAGCGGTTCACAGACCGACTTCCGGTTTTAGTCTAAAATGCAAATACATGTACATTATCTGGTTAACATAGGAAGCATAAGCACTGGAAAGAAAGGATATAACAAAACGACTAACTAACTAACAACTGAGTTAATTAACAAAAATGCCGACTTTTGTTAAAAATTATTTAGGCACGGCTTATTTCGTCGCCGCTTTGTATATTAGATGCGCCATTTTACCATTTCTCACTACGCGTACGAAGAAACACGAGACTTCAAATAATGCGCCACTAAAAAACAAACACCAGACTGATTATTTTTTCTACAACCAGTCTATAAAACGTTTCATTTAACACCACTAATAATGCAACTACAAAAGCTATGTCGTGGCGTACAAGGGACATTGCAAATCGCAATAATCTTTAAAAATGTTTGCGATGTCACACATTTTATCGCAAATATCTTTGCAAATGCAATGTCGTATACACTTTGGTCGCATACTTTGCTACATACTTTGCATGCTTGAAAGGCCAAGCTGAGGGGCCGAACTTGTTGCACGCTCGCGTTGTATGTGTCATCCATGTTAAGAATGAACGTTAGAAATCCCTCTCCCTATTTAAAGTTCCATGAAGGTACATTCAGTCGTAAAAACAAATCAGCATACGATTTCCCAAATATGCGTGAATTTAGCCTAATGACATTTTATATTAGCTCGAAATCGAAGGCACATCCGCAATCCTGTATTATTTTTAATTTGTCATCGACTTATTTCGCTAATGAGCAGCCAATTTCCCGCGCAGTGTTATTTAACATGTGCCTGGCACAACCATTCTCAGACATACATGTATATGATGCCTTAATTGGTACTGAGACAGGTCATTGGCGAAAAAAAGATCGAACTGATAGAATGAGAGAGAACTTTAAGGAATGCAGAAAGACATAAATGTACAATTAAAACAGAGAACCAACAATCAAAACTCCCCATATCTCATGTAACACTGTTGGCTACATCTGCCAATTATTCCTTATTTCCTTTTCGACAATCGTGATTTTGTTTGACCCAAAATTGAGAGTTCGCCACAAAAACAAAACAACAAAAAACAAAACAAATACGGCTTTGCATATTTGCATATCATTTACCCGCCTTCAAATACCAGATCCGAAGTTTCCTTTTGTAAAATCTCAAAATTAGTTGAAATAGACCTCGAAGGTATGTGGTGTTGGTTTCATTTGGTTGAATTAACTGTCGAGGTGTTAGCTTAATAGCTCTATAACAATCTAAACAACTGGTCTCTATAAAACGCGCTAAAAGCATTCACGCTGTAGCCGAGGTCATGGTGGTGGACTTGAAGAAAAGCCGAGTCCAATCCCACACACCGTATGCGTTGCACTGTACATTGTGTATTGATTGCTTTCGATGACGTAGAACATCCGGGAATGTGTGGTGGGCAACAGTCACGCGCGTACACGCGCGCGCCAATAGACGCACATGAACACGCGTAAAAAAATACTTACCAGCGTATTTTCATTCGAAGATGCCACACACGCGCGCTGCGATACGTTCAAAATATTGAGCATGCAGTCAGCTTGTAAACACAAAAGTGCTTCTACTTGATCGCGATTTTTAGCCTTAAGAAATACGTTTTTATCTTTATCGATACAACAGCCATGGCGCAACAACATAAAGTGCAACATAAAGTGCAACGTAAGTGCAACCAATGCGCTTTTCTTGCTATGTTTGCTGGTTATTACTCGAGCCACGTGGATCATGAAAAATCCCCACCATGGTGGATGGAAGGGGTGACGTCACCGGAAAGCAATCAATACAGTTGAAGTCAGAAGTAAATATAAATACATGTAGGCCTACACCACTATACCATCATCACCCAAAATGGAAAACAGGACTACCCGAACCATTGCAAGGTGTACAAGCTATGTTTTAAGTACTGCATGCACGTGAGGAATTCCACAAAATCAAGAATTTAGTAAAGAATGTTACAAAAATGGTGTAAGCACACCAGTTTTAACACTTGGTTGCATACAGTTGTATTTATTTTATACTTCTGACTTCAACTGTACGTGCATGCGCGCGTATACTTAAATTTGTATTTTTGTGGAGACATCCCTTTGTTCGCCAGATCCTATACCCGGGTATAATAGGGAACAAAAGGATGAAAAGGTCTCCACAAGGATTTCAGGAAATAGATATATGAATTTTACTCAAAAGGAGGATTTACTAAGGTATACTGATCTGTTGCAAGTTGAAGTATTTATACAAGGGACATTCGGTAGAAATTTCACCTCAGAAAAGTAATTCTGGTTGAAATAGGAGAGCTTTGAAAATTGCTTTTGACCCTCTAACCCGTTTGTACACATTCTACGCGCACGTAACAACCGGCTGTGTTTGTGGTGTGTGCAACACGCTTGCGCGTCGACAGTCAGTCAAATATTTACATAGTTGAATATTTATGAGATTGCCGCGCGAACGTTTTCAGCGCAAAAAATGGTGGTATGAAACAGCGGTTTTTTTTGCAGCGTTCCCTCTGTCTAAAATACAAAGTATGATTTTGTTTCCGTTAAAATAGAGCAAATGCTTTTAAAATTCGTTCCGAGAAAAATATAATTTGTTGAGAACCAAGTATCGTCAAATCATCTGTCCTTTTTTCTACGTAATCTAAATTACGGAATTCCTATTTTTATCCCTTAAGGGCGTCAAGCAGGGCGTCTGTTGTTGGGTCGTTGAATACCATTGCAGCGGTTTTCACCATCAACTCACTGGTCTGGTACCGCAGATGCGGGTTCTCACTCAGTATGATATCCAGATGGAGTTTGGCTATTTCATCTGCGTTTTGCATCATTGGTGCCAATTTTTTTTGAAACGCCGCCATTCCCCGAAGATAGATATCCTTCAATATTGGGTCAAAATCTTTAGCCGTTTCCTCTGGTGTTACAGCTATGGCCTTCCTTACCATTTCAGTTAGAACTGGGCCGGGTTCTACGATGCTGACCCTGGGGATAAAATGATAATAATTAACGTAAATTCAGCACCGACGGTCTACCGATAATATACCTTTTTATTGATACCGAAGATATTGTTAAGCACGTCCTTGAATAAAATATATAATTTACTGCTGACTGGAAAGGTGCCAGACTATACGTATGTTTATCAGCCTTGTTAAAGACAGTAAATCGGCTGTTGAGACTTGCGCCGTACGGAAAGTAATCTCCGTCTGGGTGTGGGTGAAAAACGGACTCTCCGGATCCTTCCAGATCTTCCGGATCTTTTTAAAAAATGGCTATTTAATGAATAGAAAGTGCCTAGTTTGACTTCTTAATACGCTTCCATACCTTTTACCGCCATGTACAGGCCTTATTTTTAAAGATCCGTAGTGGAAAAAATAAATTTCTTTTTTCTTAGTGTCCTGCACTTCCTACGCCTATTTCTTCGAAAATTGCACTTTGTGGATAGTCGATGTGGTGTATGATTACAAATTGGTGCAATACATGGTGGTAAAAGGTATGTAAGCGTATTTAGAAGTCAAACTAGCATGACTAGGTACATTCTGTTCGTTAAATATCAATTTTTAACAAAGATCCGGAGGGTCCGACTTTCACAAACTGCCTCTCCGTCTTAAGCCCCTACGTAAACAAGTGTGCACACATGAGACAAGGGTCGGCAGCGTACCAGACAGAAGCTGACATGTACATGTACATCGGGTGCATGTTTCGACAGGAGTACATGCACGTGGGATTAGTCATGAATTGGACACATACCATATTCACGCCGAAGTACGGCTCGTGTTATAAATTCTCGTATAGCCAACTGCTATTGCATACTTCATCCAGTGATTATATAAATTTGTCTGTCAAATCTTAAGTCTACAACCGACCCAAATGTGAACCGGGTAACTAAATTGTTTTTTTTACAATATATAATACATGCATAATTATCTCCCAAAACGAAAAAAATTAATGAAAATTTCGTGACCTGAATAAATTTCCCGGCTGGCATATTCCTAATCCAATTTAAAATGGATGACCCAAGTGTGGATTCATGTGAAAATGAATGCTTCGAACTTGGGCACTCTAAAACAAAAGTCTGCAAGCTCTACTTTTGGTAGATGGCGTTTCGACTATCGGTAGCGCTCGATGCGATCGATGAACTGTGCACGTACACGCATTCTGTATCATGTACACTGTCATCCTCTTGCAACAGTGCCCCTTTAACGCACTCCCTAACTCCTGCGTACAGTGGCCCTGTTGAAAAAGGCCCCATTTGGCGGTGGGACTAGCGACAGAAATCTTGTCGCCTCTGCTGGACCAATCAGGACGCTTGCAGTGCATTGTAGCACGATTGCAGGCATTCAAATGTAACGCGCGCAGATTGTAAACACCGTGCATGCATGTGATACATGTACTCGGTAATGCTGGCCGTTGTCCGCGTCGGCGAAATGGCTGCTATTTAAAGCATACTGGGGAATCCGTTCCATTACATTCGTCAGCATGCATCCCTGTTATTAATTTGAACAACTGCGGAGTAAATAAGGTTCATCGTTTGAAAGTTTGGTAGGAATGGGACAGTCATAAGGAACGGAACCCAATACAATTTCTGAAAAGTATAGAAATTGTTTCTTTTCGGCATAACATGACCGAATTGATTAAATTACATCAAAATGACTCGGGCGTGAGTTGGCTCAAGACAACAGCCGGCTCGCTCCACAGATTTGGGTGTATTTCCTCATGGTATTGCCACGTCGCTTCGCATAGTGGACATTCCCTGAGATCTCAGGATGGTACACTGTACGTCGGCTGCCGTGCGTGTTGCATATCTTTTGCTGCATGTAGTTTACAATCTTCAAAGATTTTTTTACATTATTTTTGAATATATACCCCACTTCATCAATTGAAATGCATGATTTGATTTAGAGATACGCGTTTTGGGCCGTGTGAGTTTACAAAAACCTGCGTAAACAAAATAATCCATAAATTTCGCTCGCGATATACGTTGAAGAGATAGGGTCTTAAAATAACAGTGGTCTCGTGCGTTCTCGAGGTCAACTTATATAGTCTATACTGTCCAGAGACACCTTTTCCTCCAGGATTATATCTCTGTACAATGTCATTCATCTTATCTCAAAATGAAAGAAATATCTTAAAACGGATCTAGGAGATAACTTCAGCTAAAGAACGGCAACGAATAGTGCCACAACATACCTGACTGAAAGCCCTGTGTGCAAATTTCCAATATACCGTATGTAACAAGGACACCGAAACATTTTACAAAGTATGTGTCATATGTTACATACGTTAAATAGGAAATTTGTACACAGGGTTTTCAGAAAGGTATGTTGTTGCACTAATTGTTGCTTAAGTCATGTAAGTTATCTTCGTAGATCTGTCTTAAGATATTTCTTTTGTTTTGAGAGAAGATAACTGGCATTGCACAGAGTTATGATCCTGGTGAAAAAGTCTTTCCAGTATTGAAAACAGACTTATAGCAGTTGGCTATACGAGAATTGAAGCCATGCACCGGCCTCCATTGTACCCCTCGAACAATGCTTGGCCTAGACTGCTCCCCGGTCTATGCGATCGCTTGCATATTCCACTTAACACATGTACATGTGGACCATGATGTAGACTGGTGAAGACAGTATGGCCAGTCTAGGCAAGGCATTGTATTTGGTGGGGTACAATGGCGAACGGTGGCTTCAATTCTAGACGTCGTTACTTCATCCAGTGTGTATATATCGATGAGTGTGACACAGTATATGAATGGGTACCAGACTCTTCTATGTCCGGAGGAGCTTGATATTTTGCATGGAGGTTCCAATGATACAGCTATTATTAGCGCTATAAAATATTTTTTTTTTTAGAGAATTGACTTCCTAGACACAACTGAATTGTTTTAAAATAAGATCTATTGTACTGTTGACAATTTTTTTTTGACGAGACAGTAATGCCAGTTACAAGCCGTAACCAGAGCATCGAGGATTTTTCGTCAAGAAACGACCGTTTACCTTATGTTATATCCATCTCGCAAAATAGGCGCGATCGATTGGGAAAAGCCCTCAACGGCACATTTACTGGAGACGTAAGTTGCATGAATTGGTGAACCTGCGATATTTATGTAAACACAAATGAAGAAAATTATCGAAAATAAACTGTAGTTAGCCTACATGTAGGCCTACATCAAAATGTCCATATCATTCTGCCTAAATTTTACACACATTCTTCGAAAGGCAGGTCCTGCAAATCGCGCAGACTAACAGTCTTATACTTTCGCTTATTCCAAGACTATTAAGAATTAAAATAAAGTGTGACACCAGTTGTCGTGGTAATTGGGTAGAAAACATTCGCTTGTAATCTGACACGTTCATTGACACGTTCATTTCATAAAACACGGGAAAACAGTTCACTGGTTTTGGTGTAGATCCACCTTGGCAACACTGCGACGTTGTCGATTCCGGTAACTAAGGACTCCTTCTCTATGTGCGTCCGCCATAACCGATGGCCATTCAGTGCCATGAAGTGTGTGTTCTGTGTTGTTAAAATTAAATAACTAGTGCACAACGCTCTCCCTGTGTGTGCACATGTCTTCAACAAAGAATGCGCAAATTGTTCGAAGTGGCAACATAATGTAACGTGCAGTTCATGGCACTGGATGGCTCCCAGTTACGGCGGACGTATACCGAGAACAGGGGCCGATTTCACTAACGCTTTGCGATGATCGCTAATCCCCAAATCAATCGCTAAACTCGAAATCCATCGCAACTTTGCGATCAACTTCGAAGAACGATTTCACAAAAACTTAGCGATGGCGTTGGCCATCGCTAGTTGTTATTTAGCGATGAATATTTAGCGACGACTAATTTGTCATCGTAAATGGAAACATTCATCGCTAAAGTACAATTTCGCGCCATTTGTTTAGTATTTTGAAGGTTTGGTGATTTTCAGTGTGTCTCGAAATGGCGTTTCAGTTGTTGTACATAAACAACGCAAGAGCATTACCGAGAGAAAGGGTTTTCAGGGACAGGAAAAATCCTCTGGATTCATACAATGACAAAAGGGTGCACAAATATTATCGGTTTACGCGGAATGGTGTCATGAGAATTATTGACATTTTAGAGCCACATCTCCGCCTTTCAACTCTTAGGAGCCACGCAATAGATGCAACCGTTCAAGTATTAAGCTCTCAGGATGCTTCTATTCCACAACATCCGAGCATCATGGCATATAGTCGCTATAGTGTCTGCGCTGCAGCTGAATCGTGCATCAAGTCACCGAATTTCTGGTTGTTTACGCGTTACTAAGCGATCGTCCTCGTCCAATAAATGTATTTATAATTAATACTCATCGCTATTGCGACGGCTTTAGTGAAATGCAAAATTCATCGCCATCGCAATAACGATGGATTTGAATTTAGCGATCATTCTAACGATGATCGCAAAATATTGTGTTAGTGAAATCGGCCCCAGGTCCTCGTTTCTTGGATTGGTGTACAGACCTTTATCACGCGTGGTGCGGCCATCTTCCATTTTCCCGTATTAAAATGAACGTAACCAAAGCGAGGCTTGCCGAAATAAAATAGTTTGGCCCCGTGTTGAAAATGTTCATTGTGTGCATCACAATGACATGCGCGCGGTGCGATCAAGAAAACGCGCAGCGCGGACAGTTGTTCTCTCAAAACAACAACGGAACACTGCACGCGCTATCGCGCAGATACGCAGACGCACTGATAATGCCCGACACGTACACGTACTATGCAGTGGGGAACAAAACAAAGGTGGACGCACCGTGATAAAGGTCTATAAACACGCTAGACTGGTCCCCTGTCCATGTGCACTACGCTGCTCTCGCTATACAAGGACAGGCACACGCCGAGCAATAACCACGGGTGATTGGCCGTGATATGCATGATCTATTTTTAGAGTTTGCTCAACGGCGAGTAATCGTTAATTTTGTCGCTGGGTTTTGCATATCCTATTCAATCTTTGCCATTCCTTATAATTATTTAGTAATTTTGGCAGTGGTGTACTCGTCAACGCCCAGGTTTGTACTGATACATTACTTTTTACTTGAAATGGCGCTGTTTGCCGTATTTTTAAGCCGCCAAACATCAATATCACAGTGCGGCCGTTGTTCAAAAAAAGTTTTTCATCGCATAAAAAAACTCGACAAAACATGACAGAAACCCCATCGAATGATATGAATGATGGTTGGATATAGAGCTATTTGTTCAACCTTGATTCCCACCGAAACCAGTATGTTTATTTGGTTCTGACAGCAATTTTACAGGCATATCTTCTGCTGTCGATGCAAAAATACCGCTGCTGCCGCCGCTGTAATTTTCCCAGACATTGATTGCGTAGCGCGCGCGATGCCAAATCGAACGAAGGCGCGCAACACGCTGTATTCTGGGCGCCTGCTTGGCGCTTGCGCAAACCGTGACACAGTCCTTTTAATTTGCATAAACATCCAGGAAATCCTGGATATTTATGCCAAACATGGCGGCGTGTACCTGTCCTCATATACGACGGAGGGGAAGTAAATATGTGGACAAGGGAACCAGTCTATAAACACGCTTGCTTGTGTGGTCACTCTGCGCAAGCGCATTCCCTGATTTAAAAAAAGTGTTACTGATCATTTCCCAACCTGTTACTGCAGTAATGCTGCTGACATTAATAATCCTTCCCGATTTCTGTTTCTTCATCGCTGGTAACACAGCTCGTGTAGCTCTCACCACGCCCCAGTAGTTGGTATCCATCATATCTTGGCACCATTCCAACGGTTGTTGGTCAATGGCATCCACACCCCCGACGCTTGCGTTATTAACTGGGACGTTTAAAAGGTTACAGATAGCATGTCACTCCGTCAAATAATGAAACATCGTTTTCCAAAACAAGCAGCATCGTAGCCAGGATTGTTTTCACTGGGGTGCACGGGGGGGGGGGGGGGGGGGTGCAGCGGTGCAGCGGTGCAGCCAGCATTGTTTTTCAGTAGGGGCAGGGCCCAGGGTCCAGTGGTATGGTGTAACGAGTAATGTGGCCGGTCCGGGGACGACGCCATTCGAGTCCCGAAGTCGCTCAGGGGAGGGGGGGGGGGTTGGGGGTGGGGGGGGGGGGGTGGTGGGGGGGGGGGGGGGGGGGGGTTGGGGGTGGGGGGGGGGGGTGGTGGGGGGGGGGGGGGGGGGTGGGGGGGGGGGGGGTGGGGGGGGGGGGGACGGACGCTATAGGTTTAATCTCCCTATACATGTATATTTGAATCAGGGCATATACAGCAGACATCCGTCACTTATTAAGCCCCGGGCACAACGGATCGTACGAAATTTTGTCGTGGTAGACCCATAAAATATTTGTCATGGCCAGATCTTGCTACATGCCCGAAATCTATTTATAGCAACTTGAAAACTATAAATAAGTTTGTGCCTGTGAAGAGAATGGCGTTTTTCTGACAAATTTTTAACAAAAGTGGAAGGCCTATGGTCAAATTAATGCAACCTGCAGATGATCCCGCGTTACAACAACGAAATATTTCTTACCAAGTACGTCGATTCTCCCATTTTCACGTAGAATCTCATCCACAACCGCTTTGATTGTAGCCTCCTTGGTAACGTCAAGTTCCCGGATGAAGAGTGTCTTGTCCAGTGTGTCTCCGGCCTCGGTTACCAGCGTACTCTTTGACGCCAGGTTTCTCATAGTGGCGTACACCTGCGGTAGAATCAAAACCAGTATACAGGATTTGCAAATATCCAAAAAGCAAAACTCTAAATTATTATGTAATGCCATTTAAACCACTGGTTTTCTGCCATTATATCTGCGAGTTTAACAATGCCACGACACAAACGCAGACGTTTGTATGCATGGCCATGTACTAAAGTAACTAAGGCAAATGCCGAAACAAATGCCAAAACACTGAGCGTGGCCCGATTTTGAATGAACTATAGGCTATGCACATATTATGACAAACAATGCGGCAGTAAACAGCCTATAGAACGAGAGAGAAAGTGAGTTTTTCTGTAATGTGCTAACATCATCTACACCTGCGGGATCACACCGGGGTCACTACTGAGCGACATATGTTGGGCAAGCTGTTAGGCACATGATGGAATGTGGGAAAACTCGGTGGAAAATTTGTAATAATAGAGTTAATGGTGTAATAGATTTGCATAAAGTCCCGCGTACAAGTGAGTCAAGCACCAGACTATCTGGCAAATCAGGCCATTTCCAGGTGGTGCAAGCTACATAGTAACCGGCGGGAAAGTCTGTGCGGTAGGCCTACCTGGAATACCTCACATATTACTCTATGCATTTTAAAGCTGTACCATCCGAAATTACATGTTGAAATGAACATGTTAAAACATGAAAAACATGAAAAACATGAAATCAATAGGGGCGTTCGAGATGCTGACACCGGGTAACACCAACTTACACCGGAGCGTTCTTTTAGCCATCACGTGCTACACGAGTCTGCCCCGGTGGCAGCCACCACTACCCGAGCTCGCGGGCGGGTCTGTGGTGTAAAGCAAGGTGTATGACGTCACGTAGTAGCCGCGAGTAGTACAACATGGCGGACAGTTTGGAATCGCGACGTGAGTACGAAGAAAAACACTTATTTATGACACAAAATAGGAGGGAATTGGGCTGTAAATACATTTTGCTGAATCAGTAGATGTCTGTGGGCATTGACGAAGTTTATTTCGGTGCTTTAGGGCTACTATTTTTGCGTGGCGCCGGCTTAATTTTTCACCCCGAGTCAAACGATAACGGCGTTTATAAATCGTGTTCCCAGAATTCAAAGCGAGACCCTGCGTCGTTCGTTTTGCATCTTCTGGGGGCTTCCCCCGGTGTAAACCCCCCGTTATACCCGGTGTAAGCATCTCGAACGCCCCTATGGTCAACTTTAAAAGCTGAAATTTAACGTTTCCAAACTGCAATAATACATTCATTTAAGTGGAGAAACGATTTAGGGTTATGTGACTGGTTTGAAGATGCCGATCATCATGTTTCAATCAACATGGTCCAGCTTAAAAATACATAGAGTAATGAGCGAGGTATTTCAGGTACCGCCAAGTTACCATGCACCAGCGTGCCCCACCTGGAAACAGCGCGATTTGCCAGGTATAGCATATGGTGCTTGACCCACTTGTACGCGAGCGCCATATAGCGCGAAGGTGGGACTCTAGCATTTATGCAAATATAAGGCGTGACTCTAGGATTTATGCAAATCTATCACGCAAGTGGTCTATTGTATAATATCGCATTGGACCTTTCCACGAAATAGTTTAGTATGCAGCAGCTATGCCACAGTCAACCAACGAAATAAGTGACTACACAGTCAACTGCTCTTTGCGCATAATGAGCTCCGCCTCTCAAAGGTTACCTTCTCGCTAGTCACAAGGCGTTCATACCGCTGCAGGTGATTTGCATAACTCGTGGCCACGTGAGGTCGCTGTTTACGCTGGAGTAGCGCGGCGCAGGGGAGGACAGCTAGCAGGCATTTTGTGAAGCCAGAACATAAACAGTACGCCCTAGAGTATGTATGAACGCTTGTCCAAGGCTACCGACGCCATTGTGTATGTTGACATCGGTCATGTCGGTACAAGCATGCAAGTCCTCAGGCTTGCCACGGGTACGGTACACGCGCCACCATGTTTAGTGCAGAAAAAAATTATCAACTCCTATTTTCATTATGTTTTATCACGGTGTTTGTTCATTCCCGATCCCCAGAACAACATGCGAACACCGTGACACGCAATTGAACATCCAACAACTGCGCATTGCAATGAATTTCTCTCGATTCACGGCCCCTGACACCAGCCGTTATGAGCGGGAACCATCATACTATGTATGCATATGGCGTTAGAGCGATGAAACCCCGCGATCATGGCGATGACATTATTTTTGGCACTTTTTGACTAAACATGACCTCCATTTCTGTGTGACCCGAGAACCGCTTTACCTACTGCTATAGTGCACTCTAAACCAATTTTGGCGACGATACATGTGTACCTTGAAATCGTGCTGCTTCTCTTTGGCGAGTAGTACGGCCGTGGCAAGGCCGATACCAGACGAACAACCCGTGATCAGTACTGTCTTTTTCGGCGCCATTTTAACCCGTGCATATAATCGGCAACCCCAAGTGTGTTCTATCACTCGACCGGTCACGAACTTGCACTGGAGTATACTGTCATGATACGTATATTCATTCATATGTGCCCTACTTTAGTTACAATAGGCTGGCGAAGTGAATACGTCATCTTTTGTTAGTTGCCTACACTCTGTTCATAGCGTGCTGTTTTTGAACAGTACATTCTACTTTTTGTTTTCTCTGTGTACATACAGTAGGCTAGACTGTTTTTGAATTGTAATCTGGAATTGTAAATTTACAGAAGATTCTATGGTTTTGTTCTTTAACAAAGCCATCTGTACAGACACAATTCTATGTTTGTGTGTGGATTGACAGTTTGCCCTTCACAGTTCACTTTTTGTGTTGTTGATGTAGCACACTGGTGGAAAATAAGTCGGCATGTTCCTCTCAATTTCCTAGCTTTTATTTGCATGCCGGGGTGTAGTGGAGGTTCAACGGGGCGTACAGTATACAACAAAATGTAACCCAACTCATTGACATACAGGAATACGATAAATTCAGGGGCAATTCCCGCCTAAATCTATTCTTGGGTTTCACTTTCTTGACAACCGGTTGCTATCCGCCATTACTGTGTCCATACTATGGCACGCCGAAGCGAACTTTTTTTTTTTAAATGTTAACGCATATGTTTGCAAATGTTGCGCAAGAAATAAGAAAGTTGGAATGACTTTTAAATGTTGATAGACTGTTTGAAACCGGCATACCGTGCTTTTTTAGCATGTTTTTAAAACAGTTGAGACTAATTGTTTTTTAGGATTGATGGTGGAACTATCAGTGTTAAATTATTTCCGCTTTGGCGCATAATATGGACACAGTAATGGCGGATAGCAACCGCTTGTCAAGCCAAGTGAAATCCAAGAATAGGTACAGGTGCAGCTGCATATAAACACACTGCTGTGTGTGGTCACTGTGTGTGGATATGATAGTTATTGACGTCACGCGTATGGCACGCCAAAGCGAAAAACTGAAAAACAAGTCTCAACATTTTTAAAAACTTGCCAACAAAAGCACGGTAGTGCCTATGCCGGTTTCAAACAGTCTATCAACATTTAAAAGTCATGCCAACCTTTTTTTTCTTGCGAAATGTGCGTCAACGTTGTTTTTTTTTATATTTTCGCTATGGCGTGCCATAGTATGGACACAGTAATGGCGGATAGCAACCGTTGTAAAGCCAAGTGACACCCAATTAATAGGGAGGTTTAGATGCACGTAAAACGCCAACGTGAACGCGAAATGGCTTGAGCACTAGTCATTAGGCCTATCTGTAGAATGTCTCAAAACCCAGGTTCGAATTTGTCACAGCAAAAGAGTTATTTTGCCACGAAAGTCACATTTCTGGATTTTTGTTTCCCTCTGTTTAAAGGCAGAGGCTCGTCAGCAATGCGCGCGCGCCAAATTCGTGCCACGAAATACGCAGCTCTATGCCTTTGCGACCAAGTGCTCAAAGCATTTCGCGTTCGCGTTCGCGTTCGCGTTTCACATAATTAATGACAACAAGCAGAATCGAACTCGGAATCATCGCTTGATAGAGCCTTTGCACCGGAGGTCATGACAGGGGGCAGGTTTTCATAAATGATGTGACAATAGATTCACAAAGTGTCTACTGTACTCGTGCATGATATACAGTGACAATGTGACTGCCCCCTGTCATGGCCGCCCGCCCGTGCAAAGGGTATATAACGCATAACCACAAGGTTGCGCCAATTAAGAAACTCGCCAAACTCTTTCATTTCCCTCCAATTTATTATTTAATTTAATTAACAATCCATCGGAAAACCATAGAGAAAGTATAATATCCACATATAACGCAATGTCAGAAGCAGAGAAGTTAATTGATGTCATTACTCCAAACACGCAAGGGCATGCCAAAGGAATATTATATGAACAACTAACAATGAAAATTGGGCACACACTATTGTTAATAACAATGGTTTGTGTCCAATTTCCATTGTTAGTTGCTCATATAGTGTTAGTGGACATAGAATTCGAGAGCGATTGGTGCCACTATCTCCAGGCTAATGCATAGTTCCGACCTGTCAATCAAGCCGAACCCGCCGACCAATCAGAACAGAGCTAGCAGACGGCGCCCACAAAGGTCAAAGTGATGCAATCATCACACAATCACGCGATTTTCTGCCCATACAGTTTGTATGTTGTATGCGCCAGTGACCGGGTGAATTTTGGTTTCAATGTCGGGCGATTCGCTGTTCAAAGGTAGGAAAGCGCATTTTTATGAATATATGTCACCCTGCATTACTAGCCCTTCGCTCAGTGTGTGCTACGGTAACTGTCGACCCTAAAACATAAATACCTTTGAGTTTTCTCCAATGAATCTGTGCTTTCCATGCCGAGTCCCGTTGCTTTGTACGTTGTGTGTCGCAATTTTTTTGCGATGGCTTGTAAGCGCATAGCAACAATATCTAAGGGGCGGGGTTAACTGGGCAATCTCGGAACTATGCATTACGCGAACATCGCCAACGTTTGCCACTGACAGCGTATTGCGCACTTGTTTTGCAGTAGCGTGACCGGATCACATTTTTTATCTCTATTTTCCCCATGGGTGTTAAGATTTTTATAGCAAATCATGTGTCATATTTTTCTCTTTACCATTCTGAAATTTCGCGCTCTCAATCCGTATATTTGCAAGGATATCGTTATAAAACCACCGATGTTTTGTAAACTAATTTATCTGTTTCATAAAGCAGTGCAGTGATAAGATCAACCTTTTTGCTTCCACATCCAAATTGGAGATTGCAAATTTCCTGTTTCTTCCCATAGATAGTACTTTTGGGCGGTATTTCACATGATTAGTAGATTAGAACAAAATCCATTTTCTGGAAAAATCTGAATAGGCCTACGCTTCTAATTCTTTAATAGTCTACGATCGTACCCACCGCCCTTACATGGCGCTGGGAAGGACAGAATGCGTTTCACAAATTCATTAGACTGGTTCCCGCTCCACATATTCCACATACAACGACTGAATATGAGGACCGGCTACTGTCGTGTTTAAAATAGCACTTTAAGCATTGCGTCATGCATTTATTTTCAGGAGCACATAACCGTTAATTTTCAAAGCGCGCTGCGCGCTATATGGCATGAGTGTACAACAATTTGAAAGGGGATATTCCTTATTTGACCTATATAAATTTAATATATTAACCTTAAAATATTAAATATGCCCATTTTAATATACATGTAGGCTAGCATCAAAAGAAAATTTAAACCTTGTCTGCATCACCCAGTGAGCTCCTACGGTTACCGTAACTATAGCCACTGCGTAGTTTTAAATCCGTGGCATCACCATAAATACACACGCAGCGGCACGCGTACGTGCACGCGACGTCAATTCAAATTCTCGAAACAATGACGAATTGTACCCGACGATTAACGGTAACGTCCGGACGACCGGACGTGCATTCGGGTAACTTCGGGAACCTTCGGGAAAAGGAGGAATTCCTCCTGTTTCAAAATGGCGGAATTGGCGGCTGCCGGACCTTAAAGGAGTGTGACCAGATCACTTTTTTTTACCCATAACTCCCCGGGACTTACCTTATGGGTCATGAGATTTTTATATCATAACATCCGTTATATTTTTCTGATTACGAAACTGAAACTCCCGCGCTTCTAGGCCGCATATTTCCGAGGATATCGTCGAAAATCCACCGATTATTTGTAAACTAATTTTCCAGTATCAACGTTTATCCACTGAAAGCCGACTCGATAGTTTTGTTCAATTTGTTACTGGAAATCGCGAATGTTTTCGGGTTTTTGGGACATGGGAGGTGTGTATGGGAGTTACTTGATAATATTGGTAAGTTACATCGAAAACTATTTTCCAGAAACTCTGGTCACGCTCCTTTAAATTCAGTCTAGCCTTTATATTATGGCTCGGTCACACATAGACGACGCACGGCTCGCGCACTGAAAATTCAGCAAAACATGGAAAATAGGATCAGTGCGTCGTTGTGCGCCCAACTTTTGTCAGGATTTGGGAGAGGCTCGCGAGCTGACACCGAATGCATAGCGTATTGCTGACGCGCTGCGCGTATACTGGGCGCATTAAAAGCGCATACAGACCGTATACAGAGCGCACATGTCAAAAACCCCAACGAATGCATCACGTGTTGCTAGCGTTTGGGACGAATGGCCAGCGCATGCACCGCGCGCTCAACGCAAAGCCCTCGAACGGCAGCGGTCACGTGACTGTGCCTATAAAAAGCGTCGGCTCGTAGATCGTATTTCATCTTCTGAGTTGGTTCTTCTAGACACGATCAGTAGGAACCTCTGTCATCATCCATGAGGGTCGGAGGAGAAGTAATGAGGAGGTGGTGCGGGACCCGCTTATTTACCCTATGGCTACACGCTACGTACACGCTACGTACACGATAGGAACACGCAAGAAGAACGTTGGGTGCGTTAGAGACCCGTTCAGCACGCTCATATTCGCCGCACGTTCGCTGGGCATGCGTTTGAAGCACGCTAGGTGTGCACTAGGCGTTCGCTAGATCTCGGCCTTCGCTAGATCTCGGCCGCCGAACTTACAACGAATACACAGCGTGCGCTCCGCGTATGTCTGGCGTTGGTCTAGTGCGCTCTGCGCGTGTCTGGCGTCCTTTTGACGTGTACATTCATCCGTCGAGCTCCGCGCACATTTTTGTGCATGCACAACAAATCCCGACGCACACAGCGAATGACGTCGAATGCATAACGTTGGTCCAACGCGCTCGACGAACGAGTAACGCATAATGACGCACACCTAGCGAACGACAACGCACTGGCCAAAATTGCAAATTTTCAATGCGCGGGCCGTGCGTCTCCCGTGCGTCGTCTATGTGTGACCGGGCCATTAGAGTAGTCATGACGGGCAGAAACCTGCCCGTGGTCACGTGGCACTGTCACGCTGTTATTTTTTTAAAATATATAATGTATCGTAATTATAGGATCGGGAAGCAATCTCAAGCGGAAAATATGACCTCGCGGTCACGTGTCGCATAGGGGAGACCGAAATAGACTACTTCCCAGTCCCTACATTCACAAAACAAACACGATCTCGGACTTGGAACCAAGTTCATGTAAACACGGGAATGCAAGGGAAATACGGACCATATACGGTATGAGTTTTTCTGTTGTATTCCAGTGTTTAAATGAACCTCGCGTGCATGGTTGACACGTACTGTGGATACTATGGGGAACAAGACAAAGATGGCCGCACCGTGACAAACATTAAACTCCATATTATCTATTTTGTTGAGAATATTTTGTTGAGAACCAAGTATCGTCAAATCATCTATCCTTTTTACGTAACCTAAATTACGGAACTCCCATTTTTATCCCTTAAGGGCGTCAAGCAGGGCGTCTGTTGTTGGGTCCTTGAATTTCATTGCAGCGCGTTTCACCATCATCTCACTGGTCTGGTACCGCAGGTGCGGGTTCTCACTCAGTATGATATCCAGATGGAGTTTAGCTATTTCGTCTGCGTTTTGCGTCAGTTGTGCCAATCTTTTTTGAGACTCCGCGATACCTCGAAGATAGATATCCTTTAAGATTGGGTCAAAATCTTTAGCCGTTTCCTCTGGTGCTGCAGCCCTGGCCTTCTTTACCATTTGAGTTAGAACTGGGCCGGGTTCTACGATGCTGACCCTGAGGATAAAAGGATTAATTAAAAAATTCAGCAGAGCTATAGAGACAATGACCGGCGGTCTACCGATAATATACATGTACTTTCATATTGATACGGAAGATATTGTGAAGCATGCATGTTCTTGAATAAAATATCTACATGTATATGTTTACTGCTGACTGGAAAGATGCCAGACTATACGTATAACCTTGTTACAAAAACAGTAAATCGCCCTTGCATATACCAAGGCTGTTGAGACATGCGCTGTAAGGAAAGCTGTCTTAAAGGCCCTGTAGATGACCTGTTTTTGAGCGATTATGCAAATAAAACCATTATAAATCAAAAGAAAGACATAAAAAAACTCATCCGAAAAAAAATTCAGCTTTTTCAAATGTACCACGTTTAAAAAAACCATGAAAATCCATATGCGTCTTCTTGGTCTTGGCGGGGTGTTTCAAATATTCGTTCACAGTTGATCGGGTACTATGTGGCTTGCGTCATGCACTCTGTGGCACACATCATATACTGCGTGTGCGCGCGATCCATAAAAAGGCATCGCGTTGGAACACGTACGCGGAGTACACAGCGCCCATGCATTTTAGACCGCGTAGATGCGAACCAAAAATAAGTAAATCGTTTGCAAACGATCTAAATAATTTAATCTTTACGGATTATTGGCTTTTTCGCTTTGAGCGAAAAAGCCTTTGTTTTCGTTCTGATTTTTTTTTTTTCTGGTAAAATTATATCATTTTGAGCGAAAACCTTTCATTGGATAGTTGCTATTAATTCAATCTTTACTTTCAGAACTTTTCCCCTGTAAACTCGTCGATTACTTTTTGGGGTCATTGCAAATGCTACACTGGGCCATTAAGCCGCTAGTACCGCGCGCTACGCAAACAAGTTACATATGAGGCGGCAGCGTACCAGACATAAGCTGACATGTACATGTACATCGGGTGCATGCTCCGTCAGGAGTACATATACAGTTGAAGTCAGAAGTATAAATACATGTACACCACTACCATCATCACCCAAAATGGTAAACAGGACTACCCGAACCATTGCAAGGTGTACAAGCTATGTTTTAAGTACTGCATGCACGTGAGGAATTCCTCAAAATCAAGAATTTAGTAAAGACTGTTACAAATCTGGTGTAAGCACACCAGTTTTAACACTTGGTTAATTGCATGCAGTTGTATTTATACTTTAATTCTGACTTTAACTGTACGTGGGACTGTCATGATTTAGACACATACCATATTCACGCGGAAGGACGGCTGGTGTCCCCTTAACTATGTAGAATGCAAATTATTGGAATAGTTCCAACTGTCTGTGCGTTCCAAATCTTGTTGTCAAAACGAGGATTGCAACGCATAAACAGTCTAGCACCTTTCCAATCTTCAATTTACAAGCTATATTACTCATTGAGGGGATACGGTCGAACCAACCTTCCGCGTGAATGGGGTCTATAGCAGCCAAACGACGCAATTTCGAGCAATGCTTGTGCGGTTCATCTTGCCGTATCTTCCGTCAGTCCCTTGCGCGTATTGACGCACACAATTTTGGGCAGAATGTGTCTTAAAGAGCCTGCTGTGTCCTTTTTAAAAGGAATTTTAAAATAAGCAAAGGAAACAAATTACAATCTCGGGGTTCAGCGCATTACAAACTAAGCCACCTACTATTTTGGAACGCTTTTCTACATGTACATAATTCCGCAGATTCTCCCCTATGGCGAGTGCGAGTTCTAGTCCATACGTGAAGTAGTGCAGATGAACTCATTTACACAGTACCATTTTTGTTCAGCCATGTGTCCTCTGGATAAATTATTTAAAACCTAACTTAATTATCACCGAAATCTGTTAGACTAATTGCGTGTTCCAACCCCCGTCTTTGCATCGAGGGTCAGAACGCATAATGTATTCGGTTTATTACCTTATCATCATTTGTTTTGTTTTTTTGTAGAGAACTGACTTATGTTTACCTTATGTTATATCCATCTCGCAAAATGGGAGCAATCGATTCGGAAAAGCCCTCAACTGCACATTTACTGGAGACGTAAGTTGCATGAAATCGTGAACCTGCGATATTTATGTAAACACAAACGAAGAAAATTATCGAAAGTAAACTGTAGTTAGGCCTACATGTATATCGACATTTCCATATCATTGTGCCTAAATTTTACACATTCTTCGGCAGTCCTGCAAATCGCGCAAATAGACTATGGATGAGCACATCTTTCATTATGACAGATTTAACCTTTTGCTTATTCCAAGACTATAAAGAATTAGAATACGCCTAAAGTGTGAAACCAGTTGTTATGGTAATTGGGTCAAAAACATTCGCTGGTAATCTGACACGTTCATTGATAAAACACGGGGGAACAGTTTACTGGTTTTGGTGGATATACCTTGGCAAAACACAATCAACTTTATAGCGGTCTATTCTTGGGTTTCACTTGGCTTGACAACGGTTGTTATCCGCCATTACTGTGTCCATACTATGGCACGCCAAAGCGAAACAAAATTCAACACTGATAATTTAATGTTGACGCATATTTTCGCAAATGTTGCGCAAGAAAAAAAAGGTTGGCATGACTTTTAAATGTTGATAGACTGTTTAAAACTGGCATACCGTGCTTTTGTTGGCAAGTTTTAAAAAATGTTGAGACTTGTTTTTCAGGGTTGATGGCAAAATTATCAGTGTTGAATGGCGGATAGCAACCGGTTGTCAAGCCAAGTGAAACCTAAGAATATGTACAGGTGCAGCATATAAACACACTGCTATGTGTGGTCACTTTGCGCAAGCGAATTCCCTGATTAAAAAAAAAGGGTTATGATCATTTCCCAACCTGTTACTGCAGCCATGCTGCTCACATTAATAATCCTTCCCGATTTCTGTTTCTTCATCGCTGGCAACACAGCTCTTATAGCTCTCACCACGCCCCAGTAGTTGGTTTCCATCATATCTTGGCACCATTCCAACGGTTGTTGGTCGATGGCATCCACACCCCCGTAGCCTGCGCTATTAACTGGAACGTTTAAAAAGTTACAGATAGCGTGTCACTCTCAAATTATAAAACATCATTTTCAGAAACAACTCACAAACAAGGGTTCCAGCGCGAAGCGAGCCGCTTCTTTAGCCGAGCCCCTCCTTTAGCCGAGCCCTTCGGGACATTGACACCAGCGTCACGAATTGTCCCGGCGGAAATTTGGATCCAATCAGAAGCCTCGATATAAAACAGGGGCCAGTTGATTTATTGAGTCGGCCATCCGACTGACGATAGCAGAGTTCTGATGGGCTGATTTGACTGGATTAACTAGGACTTATACGGCCCTGTGGCAAGCAAAACACTTAGCAACTTGAAAACTATAGTTTGTGTCTTACGTGGAAAGAATGACATTTTTCTGACACATTTTTAACAAATTTAAAGTGGAAGGCCTCCAGTGGGCCAATTAATGTATATCCAGGACGAATGTGGCAAAGGGACTTCCCCCTAACGCCCCTATTCCTCAATAACTCTTCCCTTTTGTTAACGCAACAACAACACCCCCTCCCCCTCCCCCCCTAAAAACTTAAATTCCTTGAATGCTTGAGACACAATAGGGAACAATGATAGGGACTACCTTTGTCACATCAGCGGCGAAGCTAGGGTTCTCTCCATAGGGGGCGACTAATACAATTATCTGCATTGTATTCTACGGATTTCAAAACCCTCAGAACTCCACTTTCCACTAAAACAAACAAATATTTAATGTTGGCACACTTTCGTTTCATTCTGGCCCACTGTGCGGCGCTGTGTCACATATCGTGCTGCATATGAATTATTTCAACCTGCAGATGATCCCGTGTGACAACAGCGAAATATTCCTTACCAAGTACGTCAATTCTCCCATTTTCACGTAGAATCTCATCCACAACCGCTTTGATTGTAGCCTCCTTGGTAACGTCAAGTTCCCGGATGAAGAGTGTCTTGTCCAGTGTGTCTCTGGCCTCGGTTACCAGCGTACTCTTTGACGCCAGGTTTCTCATAGTGGCGTACACCTGCGGTAGAATTAAAACCAGTTTATAGAACACCCAAGTAGATCCTTATCATCTGATTGGACGACGGATAGCAGGTCACGTGTCGTTCAATATTTAATCCATTTAATGCTACGTCACTAACCGTGCAGTTTTGTTCCATTTGCCGTGCAATTTTGTTCCATACTTTTTTTGTGTTTTATTGCTGGATGCGCCAATTGTATGCGTGTCAAATGTGACGACCCCTGACACAAAAACGTTTTGCAACTCACAAGCAACATGATGGGTTTTGTATTTTTGGCGGATGATGAAATACCTGAGCTTTTGAACAATTCTGATGCCGCCAACATCAAAATAAACTCGGATCTATACTTGGGCGTTAATCTGTCGGTCGCACATCCTGGCACCTTATTTGTGACCCGGTGTCCTATGCCTTTGTATACGGGCATAACACCGTGACTGGAGTGAAAACAAATTCGTCCATGCTTAGATACGTGTACATGTTGCGTAGGCAACGGCCTTGTTCCTTCGCTTGTAACCATGGGCACAATTAGTTGGTTTTCACTCCAGTGACGTTGCGGCGACCGACAGAATATAAAACAAATAAATGTTTTAATTCGTGCAATTGGAGGATTATTTTCACGAGGTGAAAAATGGAATGTTCAATTCAACGAGGCGAAACATTCGTTATTTGTATAATATAAAGGATTTGGAAACGCCTATAAAAAGCAATATACAATCTATTTTGAAATGACATTTAAATTCCGCACAGATGCGTGGCACTTTGCGTTGACGTCTTGACGAACCAGAAATGGCAACTGTACTCTGGCTTTTTATTCAATCCAAAGGGATGGAGCAAATATAAAAAAAGGCATAAAAGGTTTGATCAAACCAGTAACCACTGGTTTCTGCCATTATATTTGCGAGTTTAACGATGCCACAACAAAAACGCACCATGCTATACCTGGCAAATCGGGCTGTATTTTTAAGCTGGACCATGTTGATTGAACATATTGATCGGCAACTTCAAACCAGTCACATATGTCATTGCAGTTTGGAATCGTTCCAGTTTTCAAAGTTGACATCGATTTTAAGTTTAACAAACACGTTCTATTTCGTTATTTTTGACGAAAATTCACGATGAGTACATGTTTAACATGTTTATTTCAACATGTAATTTTGGATAGTCCGGAATAAAAATGTATACAGTAATGTGCGAGGTATTCCAGGTACCGCACATACTTTCGCGCCGGTTACTATATGTGGGTCTTTCCACAGTACAGAGGGCATTTTGGCAACACAGACCATATTTCCGAGGAATAACTTTGTCTGGTCTCAGAATAAAAGAAATACGTTTAAGTTGTTATGAAGAGATAACTTAGGCCCAAAAGAGGTTACAAATAGTGTGACAACATACCTTCTAAAAACCCTGTGTACAAATTTCCATTATACGCTCGTAACCGGGATGGACCCTTGTGTTACATTTTAGGCCATCCCGGTTACGAGCGTATATTATAAATTTGTACACAGGGTTTTCAGAAAGGCATGTTGTCACACTATTTGTAACCCTTTTTAGGCCTAAGTTATCTCTTCAGAACAACTGAAACTTATTGATTTTATTTGTTAAACCAGACAAAGGTATTTTCTGGAAAATATGGTCTGTGTTACCAAAATGCTCCCTTTGCCGTGGAAAGACTCATGTACCAGCTTGCACCACCTGGAAACGGCCCGATTTGCCAGATAGTCTGGTGCTAGACTCACTCGTACGCGATCGAGCGCCATAGTAGGCCTATAGCACGAGGGCGGGACTCTAGGATTTATGCAAATCTATCACGCAGCGTGTCTATTACGAGCACTTTATTAATCAAAAGCCGTACAACGTGACGGTCGCTTTAGGACCTATAAAATGCAATATAAACCAATTTTGCCGGTACCTTGAAATCGTGCTGCTTCTCTTTGGCGAGTAGTACGGCCGTGGCAAGGCCGATACCAGACGAACAACCCGTAATCAGTACTGTCTTTTTCGGCGCCATTTTACCCGTTTATAATCGGCAACCTCCAAGTGTGCATGTTCTATTGACCGGCCCTATGTGCCACTAACGTCAATATATATGTATGGGTCACTTCCTCTGGAGTGACCTACACTAAAAATCACTTAACCGTGTCCCTGTGCTTTTGCAATAGTACTTTTTCCGACGGCCTCACACTTCAGCTGTCTATTCTTAATAATATCCGGGCTCGATTTCACTTTTTTTTACAACCACCCTATGGAGCTCACGACTCCTCGCAATCGACTTGTGCGTGCGTGTGACCCAATTAAAACGTATACTGAGCCTAGCAGCACAATATATGCAAAAGTGTTCCCCACGTATTGATTTTAAAAAGCAGTCAAACCGAGGACGGGAACTTTCAGCACACAGAAGCTTTATGCAGTCATGCATAATGAGCTTTATGTGAACTTTTTGATGACAACTTAATCACAAAAGAAATTTTGAAATTTTGATTAAACTGAAAATTTGCATTTATCTGGCTGATTAGTATATTAGTTCCAAAACATTCGATCACTAGACTGCAACCGCCAGTCAGCCATATCGAAACAGGAGGAATTACGCGGACGTTATCGTTAATCGCCGTGTACGATTTGTCAGTGTTTCGCCGCGTGTTTATTTACGATGATGCAGACAAGGTTTGAATTAGATTTTTGATAATGGGCATGTGTAATATTTTACGGTTAATATTTTATTTTTTTATTTGCCAAATATGGAATAATCCTTTTAAAATTGTTGTACACTCACGCCGCGCTTTGAAAATTAACGGTTATGCACTACTAAAAATAAATGCATGACGTAATGTTAGTGCTATTCTAAACACCACGGTAGCCGGTCCTCATATTCAGTCGTTGTGTGTGAAATATGTGGAGCGGGAACCAGTCTAGTATACAGACGCGCGGAATATTGTGGGTTGCTTATAGTCTGGTACCCGGACCAATTTTTTTCTAGACTAAACTGATTTTAAAGGTCCGGACCGGATCACCGCCAGTATACATGTTGGTCCGCCATATTGAAACAGGAGGAATTCCTCCTTTTTCTGAAGGTTCCCGAAGTTACCCGAATGCACGTCCAGTCGGCGATATTTTTTTCCGTACCGCTGTTTAGCGAACATTGCTTCTGATTGGTTTAACCCCCATGCATATGTTGCATACTGATGTGTTTCGTTGATTAACTACCTCAACATAACCCCACACCATAGTACCACACTATTTCCTCAATTAATAGTGGAAAAAAGTAATACGACTCTAAGGAGATTCGAACCTGCAATCTCTCGATTGATAGCACAACGTCTTAACCACTAGACTTTATTTAATAACTCTTGAAGGCGCTATATAGAAAATATGAATATTCATTTACAATGCACCAATCAAACGCCTCGATGAAGCCCCATAGCGAATATGTGGTACGGAAAAAAATATCGCGTCCAGTCGTTCGGACGTTATCTTTAATCGTCGGGTACCGATTCGTCAGTGTAAAGGCCCGGTCACACATAGACGACGCACGGCCCGCGCACTGAAAATTCAGCAAAAATGATCAGTGCGTCGTTGTGCGCCCAACTTTTGTCAGGATTTGGGAGAGGCTAGCGAGCTGACACCGAATGCATACTAGCGTGTTGCTGATGCGCTGCGCGTATACTGGGCGCATACAAAGCGCATACAGACCGTATACAGAGCGCACGTGTCCCAACGAATACATCACGTGTTGCTAGCGTGTGGGACGAATGGCCAGCGCATGCACCGCGCGCTCAACGCACAGCCCGCGAACGGCAGCGGTCACGTGATCGTATTTCATCTTCTGAGATGGTTCTTCTGAGATGGTTCTTCTAGACACGATCAGTAGGAACCTCTGTCATCACTCATGAGGGTCGGAGGAGAAGTGATGAGGAGGTGGTGCGGGACCCGCTTATTTACCCTATGACTACACGCTACGTACACGCTATACGTACACGCCAGGTATACGCTAGGAACACGCAAGAAGAACGTTGGGTGCGTTAGAGACCCGTTCAGCACGCTCGTATTCGCCGCATGTTCGCTGGGCATGCGTTTAAAGCACGCTAGGTGTGCGCTAGGTGTGCACTAGGCGTTCGCTAGACCTCAGCCGCCGAACTTACAACGAATACACAGCGTGCGCTCCGCGTATGTCTGGCGTTGGTCTAGCGGGCTCTGCGCGTGTCTGGCGTTCTTTTGACGTGTACATTCATGCGTCGAGCTCCGAGCACATTTTTGTGCATGCACAAAAAATCCTGACGCACACAGCGAATGACGTCGAATGCATAACGTTGGTCCAACGCGCTCGACGAACGAGTAACGCATAATGACGCATACTATAGCGAACGACAACGCACTGGCCAAAATTGCAATTTTTTAATACGCGGGCCGTGCGTCCCCCGTGCGTCGTCTATGTGTGACCGGGCCATTTAATACGCCAAGTGTTTATTTTATGATGATGCAGACATGACAATGATTGAATTTGAATTTTGATGCTATATTGGGCATGTGCTTTATTGGCCAAATATGGAAAGACCCTTTTCAAATGGTTATACACTCTTTTGAAAATTAAAGGAAATGCATGACGTAATGCTTAGTGATATTTTAAACACCACAGTAGCCGGTCCTCATATTCAGTCGTTGTATGTGGAATATGTGGAGCAAAAATTTGTTTTTACGTTAGTTTACTAGAAAAAGACGTGACCTCGTGTCGTATAACATTTTGGCCAAACAAATTAGCCTACGTGTAGACTGGTTCCCGCTCCACATATTCCACATACAACGACTGAATGTGAGGACCGGCTATAAATGTGGTGTTTAAAATAGCACTAAGCAATACGTCATGCATTTATTTTTAGGAGCGCATAACAACATGTATACTGGCGGTTGCCGGTGTCGTAGGAGATCCAGTCCGGGTTGATTTGGGTCCGCCCGGATTGGATAGTACTGGAAATTTTCAGGTGATACGGTCCGACCAAGTGTTTGTAGACGGTGTGATCGAGTCCGGGCGCAGTATTTTTGGTCCGGTTATTTCAGTCGAATAAAGACTTTTAACAAGTAAAATGGTGTTATTAAGAGCCGATTTTTAAAATAAAGATAGCTGTAGAGTCTAATCTGCAGTCATCACCTGGTTTATTTTTTCTCAGGCACAAAACTGCTAGTACAAGGCCTACGTAATACTACGTACGTACGTGTGTAGCGCGGTTTTTTTGTTTGCCACACGAAAAGCATTGTTAGCGAGTTTATAACCTTAAAAATGGTTAATCAATTTATTTGGATACTCTATAGAACTTTGACTAATCATATGTTTCTTGTATTTTGTTTTCGTGGTACGAATAATAACTTTCGCTTTTTCCGTGAATGCTATGGATAATTCCAAAAGCTCCCCGCCGCTGGTTGGTTACAATTTATGAATAATTCACCACCTCCGGTGTGTTGAATTATTCAGCACGAAGGTCACCAAAGTGACCAATACGCTTTGGTAAAGGCGTTCGTGGCGAACAATCTGATCTGCAGTATGAATGTTAGTCTTTCCTCAAGCAAAACCGTGCACAGAATAAACCTCGCCACGGACGCCTTAAATAAAGGCTACAATCACCTCGGAGTCCGGCTGGCGATTTTTTTTTCCGTACCACATATTTGCTATGGGGCTTCATCGATTGGTGCATTGTAAATGAATATTCATAGTCGTTTGGTAGTCTAGTGGTTAAGACGTAGTGCTATCAATCGAGAGATTTTGTTTTTTACTATTAATTGAGGAAAGAGTGTGGTATGGTGTGGGGTTATGTTGAGGTAGTTGTCGACAAAACACATCAGTATGCAACATATGCATAGGGGTTAAACCAATCAGAAGCAATGTTCGCTAAACAGTGGTACGGAAAAAAATATCGCGTCCGGCTGGACTCGATCGACGGCCGGAACAGATTGACTTTCACACCGGACCTTAAAATCGGTCGTGGAATTTGTTGGTCCGGGAACCAAAATAGCCTACATGTACCAGCGCCCAGTTTGGGCAGCTGGGAACGAGTGAAATGTGTAGTGCTTAATTTTTTGGGACTTTTGGCTTTCCATATTATTCAATCACGTCGTTTGGGGTCTTGTCTCTTGGCCTCGCATAGTGCAATACAAATACTCTGGATATCAGAGACCGTGCTACCCACAATCGGAGCATTGTGGGTAGTTTTTCACAAAAATGGCGACCGACATCACCGACAGAATTTTTTTGAGAGTTATGACTGATTTTTTTTCGTCTGTAACGTTGACATACGCTTAAGTCCTGGGCGTTATATTTCCACTGTGTCAATGTTTGTATTTAAAGACGTTTTATGAATAATTCCGATTGGTTACAGACTAAGGAATTCAAATAAAGGTGGGTGCCGTTGCGTGATGTTGCGATGTTGGAAAATGGTTTGCCCACTGCATATCGCATGCACTGCCACCGGCCTAGACCCGTGAACGTGGCTTGTAAACTACGCCACGTTCTTGTGTCATTTTGAACCTGGCGAAGTTGTCCCTCTGACTCCCTCCGTTACACACACTGGATGTTATTTTTCCCATGTAATAAGTACTCACATATGAAGCTGTCTTGAAATCTGTTTGTACGTCAAAACTACCCCTAGAACTATGGGGGATACTTATCCCCCATGTGCGTGTTTCAGGCGCCTGAACCACGCATGTGGATGATCGCACATGTACCCGTTGATTTTGAAACATAATTTTTGGACAATTTAATGGACAAATAGTACTGAAATTCCGTAGATACACGCAAGGTGAGTGTCTCAAGAACTATCAGACGGAGTTTGGTGGCGATTGGGCAGCGGATTATTGCGCTAGCAAGAAAAGTTTCTGTCCGATCTTAAACTTCAGGCGCCGCCATATTGGAAAAAAACCACATGACCTATGGGGGATAAGTATCCCCCATAGTTCTAGGGGTACGTCAAAACTTGCATTTGACGAAATTTGAGGAAAATTCTGGCCCCAGTTCATGAAGTCCTGTTGCTACTGCGAGCTGCCATTTTCTCCAAACTGACGCATGCGCATTGCGTTAAAAAGGTGCTGCCCGTTTCGTATGATCCGACGGCTGTTTACTGTCGCAGCTAAAAGAGACATCGTTTTAGACAAGTTTCAAGTCCTTTCTTCTCTCACCGCACCGCGCACGGGCGCACTACTTGCCGCGACGCGAAAATTATTTGGCGAGACTGAAATCGAGAGAAAATCTTATTGTTAAGCATGCGCTATATATAGTGCACGCGCACATGGACCCGAGCAGCCAATCGTCTGCGGGTTTTTTTTTCGGGGTTGCGACATGAAACAGCCGTCGATCTGTTGCACGCAAATGACCCGGTTACTCGTCCGGGGTCAGATGTCAGGCTCCCTTGTCAGGTTAAAATCTAATTCTACACGTTCGTATGGGTCTTTACCGATGGGCAAATTTCGTCGAAATTACACAGCCTGAACAATCGGACGGGAAAATTTAGATTTCTAGGTGAGTACTCAACACCCATACGGAATTATGGATGGCGGATCGATTTTCGCTAGGTTCAAAATGACACAAGAACGTGGCGTTGTATACAACGCCACGTTCACGGGTCTACCACCGGCCATGCTCAGATGCAGCTGGCCACTTGGCACATCGACCATCGACCAAACCGCCACTTCGCCCAAAACGTCATTTCGCCCTAACAAAATTCGACCCAGTTACTCAGGCGTTTTAACTCGTTTAGATGTTACAAAAACAAATTTAAAATCACTTCATAAAAAATTAAAAGACAAAATCACCCGAGTTCAATATGAATATCATGAATATAAACAACATGAACTGCAAGAACAAAGAAAAAGAAATAAAATTGCGCAAGAAACATGTTAATATGTGCAATGTTTCTGAAATTATGAGCATTTGAATGGGTTTACCGGAAAAATTCCAGATCTTCAAGTTCAATAGAAACAGGTTAAATAAATAGCTGTTGGATGAGCATATACATTTTCACACCAGTCAGCCAGTCACAGTGCTGTGCCCGTATACAAAGGCATATGACAGGTTTACAGTCAACTCGACCATTTGCCAACTCGACACCTACCCGTACCAACTCGACCGTCGTACCAACTCGACTTAACAGTCGAGTCAACTCGACCGTTTTCCAACGACCGTTTACCAACTCGACCACTGCGCTGTATGTAGGGAAGTTGATCAGAATTTTTTCTTTAATTACCTTTCTTTAAAATGACTCATCTAGCATTGGAATGTGCAGACTTGAAGAAAAAAAACCAAAAATGTTGAATAGGAACAATTTAAGATTTTGTGAGGAAACAGAAATGTTTCAGCCTTTCTCATATGTTTTGCACACATACAAGGTCGGAAAGCTATAAACAACACATTGATCACGTTTACGTGACGTCACTTCCTACAAATTGCCACGTGCATCATGATTTTGAGCGTATTTTTTTGTGACGCGCATCGGTTGCGCTGTATTTCGAGCAACACGCGCGTGTGTTTGGAACTTGTTACAGCGTGTGCATGCACATACTTTATGGCGTTCAATACGCAGTAGCATTTTTTCCTACGAAGATGGCGTCTGTGAACAGACAATTACGGACGAGTTGACTTCTGCAATTAAACGTACACCGGTAGAATTGGACAACGGTCGAGTTGACCTGCACCCATATGACCGACAGAAGAAGGCTAAAGGCAGGAATGACGTGTTAAGATTTACCGCTGGGCGACTAGTGGATTTTGGAACTCGCGAGTAGTTGCAGCAATTACTAGCGAGTAGTCGATTAATCGCGAGTAGTTGGCAAGGTATCAAAAGGGAGGGAAAAAAAATGCATGTTTGTGTATTTTTTTTATAAGTAATGACCTGTAAAGCGAAAATTTACCTAATCTGTGCCGCCCCGATTCTGTTGCAAATAATGCATAGATGGTGAACTTCAGCAAGGATTATTTCGCATTTCTCTCCTACATGTGTAAAAACAACTACCTCGATTGACTTTGAGTAAAAAAAATCAAACGGTCTTGCTCCGTGATTAGACGGCATAAGTTTGACATATTTCTCCTTCAACCCGTGCATGTAGCTCCTATCACATATGTAACATAGCATGTATTAGTCGCGAGTAATCGCGCATTTACGAGTAGCGCAATAAAGCAGTTAATTAAACCGGCCGTACGCGGCAGATGACACGTGGAGATCTGCAGTCCTTGTACTCGATCGTTGTGGTTCAAAACATGCTTGTTACTTTCACCTAAGCACAAATGACACAATAAATTGAAATAGTCGGCATACACAACAAATAGGTCACGTGCACACAGGTCGCCTTTTAAGTGTGCTGGGAAACAGGCCTGTTACAGTAATATAGCACATTCGCGATTAATCGCGAGTATGTAACGGTACTCGCGGCGCCACGATTAATCAAGTAGCTTAAAAATGATAGTCATGAGTACGAGTATCGTTTAGTACTCGCGATTAATCGAGCTATTCGCCAAGCGGTATTTAGAGTGCTAAGCGTTAATTGGTCAGCTCGATAACAGCAGGGAGCACGCTACTGCGCATGTGCAGTTAGATTACATGGAGCGTGTGTACAAATTCTAAACCCGTGTTGTGTCGTCACAAAGAATTTAGGCACAGTTTCTCGGAACGTAAATAAGGTATTGAGCCGACCTAAGTTATACACAGGTTCTGGTTGGTTTTTATCATACACATACATGTAACACATCCCCAGTTGCACTTAGAGATAACGGCATTTGTAAAAATGTTTCAATCCAGTAAACTATCTTTTTTATATTCAATTGTAAGGTGGTTTAATGCATTGTCATCACAATGTTTATTATATTAGAGTGACAGCCAAGACCAACCCTTGACGTCATGGAGCAGGAGGAGAGTTTGGAAAGAGATGAAGACCCGTCTGAAGACGTGGGCCCAGACGCAGGCGATATAGAAGGTTTGTATTAAACTAAACCAAGGAACTGTGAAAATTAGGGTTTATTTGCCCTTTTCCCGATGTACGGTAATTATTAACATTGTATACTCGGTGCTTTCTCAAGACACTATGAAAAACTTAATAGTGTGCTCGGGTTGGACTCGAACCCACGACCTCCTGCAGACAAGGGAGATGTATTAACCACTCAACCACCGATCTAGTATATTTCCAATATGTGTCTGTTTTCAATACTGGAGACCTTTTCCTCCAGGATTATATCTCTGTACAATGTCATTCATCTTCTCTCAAAACAAAAGAAATATCTTAAGATGGATCTAAGGAGATAACTTCAGCTAAAGAACTGCAACGAATAGTGCCACAACATTCTTTCCTGAAAGCCCTGTGTGCAAATTTCCAATATACTGTATGTATTACACAAGGACACCAAAAAATGTCACAAAGTATGTGTCCTATGTTAAGTACGTTAAATAGAAAATTTGTACACGGGGTTTTCAGAAAGGTATGTTGTTGCACTATTTGTTGCTTAAGTTTAGTTATCTTCTTAGATCTGTCTTAAGATATTTATTTTGTTTTGAGAGAAGATAACTGGCATTGCATAGAGTTATGATCCTGGTGAAAAAGTCTCTCCAGTATTGAAAACAGACTTATATACGCTCGTAAACCGGGATGGCCTAAAATGTAAAACAGGTGTCTGTCCCTGTTACGAGCATATTGGAAATGTGTACACAGGGTTTCTAGAAAGGCACGTTGTCACACTATTTGTAACCCTTTTTGGGAATACATGTAAGTTATCTCTTTAGAACAACTTAAACTTATTTCTTTTATTTTGAGACCAGACAAAGGTTTTTCTTAGAAAATATGGTCTGTGTTGGCAAAATGCACCCAAATTAAAGGCGATTTTTCAAATGGTCAGAAGGGATGCATTTTTTTAAAAATTGCCTTCATTGGTAAACTGTTACAAATAGTTTTATCCCCCCGTGTGATTAAAGATATGCATGATTAAAACCAACCTGAGCAAAAAACCAGCTCCGTACTTCGTCTAACTTTTGAGAAAACGGAAAAAAAAGGGTTTGCAGTCGTGCGAAGTGGCATTTGGAAATGAGGTAGTGTTTGGACGAAGTGATTTGGGGTGAAATTGCACTTGGGCGAAGTGGTTTTAGGGCGAATTGAATTTACGTCTCGCGAGACGAAAACTACATAATTGTTTTGCTCATTTCTCAAAGACTATAGCACTTCAGACAAAACCATTTCAGGGGAAGTTTTCTGCCGTCATCATGTTTATATCGTGTAAGTTAGGCGCAAATCTGTGAACATTTCTGATTCTTCGAGATACCAATCATGTATACTGCCTTTAAGTAAGGTTGGAGTTGGGTTAATTTTGTTCTTATTGAACTGCAGAACCAATGGAAATAGAAGGAAGTGATGAAGGTAGTGGTGGAGAGGAGCAGGATGGATCGGAGGAAGAAGATCTGGAGGAAGATGATGATGATGATGAAGATAATGGAGAAGATGATGAAGAAGGTATCCCTTACATGTACAGCTATGTTTGGAAAATATTTTTAATGAATATTTTAAAAATCAGTTCCCAAATCAGTTCAACACAATCAAATGAAGGTAGAACCTTGATATTATGGCCCTGTCGAATGCGGATCTTTGTGTGTATTGTACAATCCTATTGCAGTTAAACCTGGATAATCCACACCCAGTTGCGTATAAACCTGTGTACAGTGTATAAGGCGCACATTTTTTTCACATACGGCAAAAATCAAGAGTTGAGTATGTGCCTTATTCACGGAGGCAGCCGGTCACGACAGCCGGTTGAGACCATCGATGTATACATGTACACTGGATGAAGTATGCAATAGCAGTTGGCTATACGATAATTTAAGCCATGCGCCGGCCTCCATTGTACCCCACGAACAATGCTTGGCCTAGACTGCTCCCCGGTCCATGAGATCGCTTGCATTCCACTTAACACATGTAGACCATAATGTAGACTAGTGAACCCGTATCTCAAAAATTTATTTACCGAATTACATAAAATTTAAGTTCTCGGGGTTTCTCGAGTCCAATCAGCACAAATGTTTTTTTTTTATGTTGCGCGATATATAAGTGCCTTTATTTCTCTATTTTATCCAATGGGGCGACACGGTTGGTTAGATCGACAATTTGGCGTAGCCCCAATATTTTTGAAGTTTAAAACAATTTGTTTAGGTCAAAAACCATCTTTTTAAAATCAAGAACCATTTGTATTAGGTCTAGAACCATCTCTGTTTGGTCTAGAACCATTTTTGGAACCTTTGGTTTACAGAAATTTGGTGTCCAATCGATGTCTTTTAGCCGAAATTTCGGTGGTCGTCTGGCAAAGTCATTACCGGTGGGTCGCCCCTTTGCTGCATAAAATTGTTGTTAATATTATTATTATTATTATTATTCTCCCCTGATTTTAACTTTTGCAGGAGACGAGGAAGAAGAAGAAGATGAAGAAGATGAAGAGGACGGTGAAGATTGGGATGGGGAGGAAGAGGACGAGCAGGAGGAAGGAGAGGGTGTAGTTGATGAGGAGGATGACTGGGAGACATTGGATGAGAAATGTCCCGTTTGTCTGGATGCATTCAGTAATAAGGAAGTTGGAACACCAGAGAGTTGTGATCACGTCTTTTGCCTCGATTGCATCCTGGAATGGAGCAGGGTAGGTGTGCAGGGGTCGACATTAACCTGAATATCATGCTGGTTAGAAGGACCAGTAGATTAGAGAACTCTACTGGTCATCCTGAAAATTTGGTGGTGCACTGGTGCTTTAAAAATGGCACCGCAACACTTTCTGGTTTAAGGTCATTGAGTGCAGGATGGATGGGATTGGTTTTTGATCCGACACTAGGGCATGTCTGGAGAGATCGGAGAAAGAAATGTAGTTATCTGAAAATGTCTAAAGTGATCAGGAATTGTTTGTGGCAACTAGGAATTGTTGGCATTGAGCATGTTGAGTAAGCAATGTTTACTGTGGATAAGGCATCGGGGAACGTTTCCATGAGTCAGGAAATGTTTTCACTGGTCCATCGGACCAGCATTTTTGACAGATCCCGTGGTCCTTCTGATATTTTACTGGTCTCGGACCACAGGACCAGTGCTAATTTCGACCACCATGCAATTAGACTTGGGCGATTCCACGCCGGAATCGAGTAGAATCGATCACACCTTAGGAATCGGAATCGCGATTCCAGATTTCTGAGAAGACTCGATTCCTAGTGATAACTTGCCGATTCCAGAAATTAACTTGCAATTTTGTAGCCAAAACACTCGACTTCTGCAAGAGTATTCAGCCTCTGAGAATTTCCACATTATAGGAACGTGTGTGTGGCACAGGCCAACATTATTTTATACACGTTTAAGTGCTGCTCGGTGCCAAAAACAGGTCGTCGTCTGCACAATATGCAGTATCGTCAACGTAAGCCTGGTTTCTATATCATCGCAACAAACGCAGAGAGTACCGCAAACTAGACGTTATCTGCAACGTAAACAGTATTGCAGACAGTCAACAAAGTTGAACCAAGTTTAACTTTGCAAACAGCATTGCAGTTGTTTGCGTCTAGTCTGCGTGTGTGTGTTACGATTATATGGAAACTAGGCTTTAAATGTTCTAAATGTAGTTAATGTTTACCCGCGAAAAATGGAATCGATTCCAAATGGCATCTTGATTCTTTTTTGGAATCGGAGTCGACTCCGAAAATGCTGGAGTCACCCAAGCCTACAAGCAATGCATAGTTCCGAGATTGCCCAATTAACCCCGCCCCCTTGGATATTGTTGCTATGCCTCACACGCTATCGTCAAAATGTCTACACACACTGCACAAACCAATGGGACTTTCAACGGCACAGATTCATTGGAGAAAACTCAAAGGTATTCATGTTTCAGGGTCGACAGTTACCGTAGCACGCACTTAGTAAAAGGCCAGTGATATACAGAGATGTCATATATTCATAACAATTCGCTTTCTTACCTTTGAACAGCAAATCGCCCGGCCTTGAAACCAAAAATTCACCGCAAACACCACATACAACGTATGGGCATAAAATCGCGTGATGTTGGTTTGTGAGGTAATGCACTTTGACCTATGTGGGCGCTGTCTGCTAGCCCTGTTGTGATTGGTCGGTGGGTTCGGCTTGATTGACGGGTCGGAACTATGCATTGACCTGGGGCCGGTAGTCAATTCAAAACTTAGATTTTAATAGTAAAAACTTTACTTAATATTTAACTTGGCTAAGAAGATAACCTATTTGAAATACTAAGAGTTCAAAGTTTCTGGTATGCTGGCCAATACCGGCGTAGCTTTATATCAGAAAGTGTTATAACAAAAGTTTAATATTTTATTTGTGACAAAATTGAGCACTGAGTTTTACTTGAAACTTTTTTAATAGACCAATCCAGTAAGCTCCACCCATTTTGGAATTGACCAATCACAGCCTCAGGTTCAGGTAACCAAAAAGTGGATCTCCATTTTGGTTACCTGAGTCCTCAAAATTTTGTGCACAGAGCTACGGCGAAATGCAGCACGAGTGACGCAAAAACACCATAAACATAATTTTTATCAGCGCAGAGGACCCTAGCCGGTCTAAAACAGATTGTATACGACTATCCTAACCTACTTTTAATCCCTTCATAAATGTGTTTTTGTGTAAACGGGAAAAACTCACAAAAATTAGCTTGTCGTTTTGCTATGTTGTGCATTCACTGCATTCTAGATGTGTGTCGAGATGTTTTTGTTCGATCGCGCGCGTTACACGTATTGCAGGCGTGTTGTACGTGCACGCACACGACCGGATACTTAAGTGCACATTTTGCTTCGAGCGTGCAGTTCTATGTGTGCGTTTGCGTGTTTCAATACGCGCTGACCAGGGCGCGGACGCTGACGCATGGCACGGCCACGCGACTCTACTGCACATGTGCCTCACATGTGTTTAATGTTGCTAGGCAATTTCTAAATGGGCGGAGCTTACTGGATCGGTCTATTGGTAGAGCTCAACATATATTATTTATCAGGCTGACCAGATCACTGAATTGATATTTTACAATTTGATTACTTTTTAACAGAATATCAACACTTGTCCCGTGGACCGAGGTTTGTTTCGTTCTATTTTGGTGCGTCATTCGCTACACAGTGAGGTAGTCCAACGGATTGAAGTGGATGAAGCGAAGCCTGGTGAGCAGGATGAAGAAGATACTACCTATTGCGAGGTATACCATTGTTATTATTTTTTAAATGTTTTAATTTTTGTATTTGTAATTTGTAATTTTTAAATGTTTTTTATTTTAATGTTTTTATTTTTTTATTAGGTGTGTGGACGTTGTGACAGGGAAGACCGTTTGCTTCTCTGTGACGGATGCGATGCTGGATATCACTGTGAATGCCTCGACCCTCCAATTGATCACATCCCCATTGAACAATGGTACTGCCCAGAATGTGTGGCTCAGAACAGGCATCAGGGTAGGTCTATTGGAGTCGTGGGGGTTTTTGCTTTGTTTCTGTAGTAAAGGAGTACAATTTTGTTTGTAGCAAACGTACCTAGAAAAGTAGTAAGTAATGCCGAGAATTGCGTGGTTTTGTCGGTGCAGCGGCCACCATACAAGGCAATTCAGCATCGTGATCCTCGGCATTGCGATTATTGTTGTGCCATCGTGGAACCGCGATGTCACGATTGTTCAAAGATACAGACGATTAGTTCACCGTGGGAACAAATCATTGCGATAGATGATGGTATCGTCTATCGGCATAATCTTAAAGGCAGAGGCTCGTCAATGCGCGCATGAGGCCAAATTCGTGCCAGGAAATACGCAGCTTTGTGCCTTTGCTATGGAGCTGCGTATATCGTGGCACGAATTTGGCCTCGCGTGCGCATTGACGAGCCTGTGCCTTTAATTGATAACATAAGTGCCAAATTAAGTCTGAAAAGAAAGGAATTAATGATGTATTGGCTTCACACTACATGCACTCAGTTCGATACAGATTGTCCCAAATGTCTTTTCCCATCAGAAGAAAGCAGTGAAGATGAGCCTGAAGTGATTGAACACACTGTCCCCACGGAGACTCGTAGGCATACGAGGAGACGTAGACCTGCAACTCGTGAGAACCCGCCAGCTCGTGCCATAGCACGAACTAACGTCAGTGAACGTGTCTTGGCGAGAATTAACCGAGCAAGGGAAGCTGAGCGACGACTTGAGCAGGTAAGCGTTACGCTTGGGCATTTCAACATTTTTATAATTCCCACTTCATTTAGGAGTGTTCGAATTAGCGCTGGTCCTTTGGTCAAATGACAGTTAAGATCATCTCAGGCCAGTTTGGAAAGCCTCACCAAGTGGTCCGGCTGGCCAGTTAAAATAAAACGGATCAATGTCGCAAATTACTATCAATGCTAGAATAGGGCGACAAATCGTGTGTAAAAAAGCTATATTAGGGCGACCTGCTCAATAGGGCGACATTTTGGTGTCGCCCTAATATTTTTGAGTTTAAAATTAATTTGTTTAGGTCAAAAAACATTTTTTTTAGGTCGAGAACCATTTTTATCGGGACTGGAGTGGTTTCTCTTCGGTCTGCGACCATCTCCGGAAGCTTTGGGTAAAAAAATAAGGTGTCATTTTGAGTGACTCTTGCCGAAATTTCGGTGGTCCCCGGTGAGAGTCTTCCCGAAATGTCGCCCTATTGCGGCATCCAGCGTTGTTCTAATTATTATTATTATTATTATTACATTTATGTAGTGCATATTCCATGAATATGTTCACATGCGCTTCACATTATAATGAGTTTTTTTTTACGAAGCTAATACTCCACCTTAACATCGAGATACATAGGTGGGTGGCGCCATTGGCAACCAACGGTCAGAGACACCGGGGAATCCCCTTACTCTTCATGAAAGAGTGCCCTGGGATCTTTTAGGTGCATTACACAACACACTGGACCAACGGCTTTACATCCCTTCCAAAGGATCAAGCAAGTGTGTTTAAGTGCTTTGCTCAAGGGCACAGGTACCCCAGCCGGGTATCGAACCTGCGACCCCAAGTTTTCACCCGAGTGTTGCAAGTCAGTGGCCCAAACATCTTGGCCACGGTACCACACAACTCGCACATTAGGGCTATGCCGTCTTGCTCAACTTAAAAGATATGCATTAAAAGATAGTGCCTTCTCTTTTTCGAAAATTGTGGAGAAAATCTACCAAATTTATTCACCCACATGTGGTTATTGCGAATATTTAAGGTGTACTTGCTATGAATTTAAAAAAATAAATCAATCGGAAATTTGCACCAGGCCACTTGAAATGCCGACGGGCCAGTGAAGATTTAAGCCAACTGGCCCTGTTGGCCTGTTGGGAAAAACGTTAAGAGCAAACACTACTTCTTAGGAATTTTAATTCCATTCAGGTTCGATTCCATTTTTGAAACAAAAGTTACCACTAAAATTTGAAGAAAACAATCTCGCAAACCTGTTACAAAAACACTGCTAAATTTCTACATCCATTTGCATTCAGTACTGGGCACTACCTGGAATTGATCACGTTCAAATTACGTCAATTCCTACAAATTGCCACGTGCATCATGATTTTAAGCGTATTTTTGTGTGACGCGCATCGGTTGCGACGTATTTCAAACAACACTCGTGTTTGGAACATGTTCCAGCGTGTGCGTGTGCGTACTTTATGGCGTTATAATACGCAGTAGCATTTTTTCCTACAAAGATGGCGTCACCTGTGAACGTGATAAATTGCAAAGATAATGGGAATCAATTCCTTCAAAAGACGGAATCACAATTATGATTTCCACTGTGAAATTGATTAAAATCTTATATTTCAGTCAAGTGCATCCGGTCCGACCACTTCTAGACCACGATCTACTTCAACTGCGACAAGGAAACGAAAGACCACCAAAAAGCGAAAGACAAGGAAGAAACGCAAAACTACCAAAAAGCGGAAGGCGACGTCTAAAACAGGAACGACAACAATACCTGGAAAAGGAGTCAAAAGGCGGAAATTTAAACGGAGAAAGAAGCGCCGATCAAAGGTGATGACCCAAATCATGCCCCTAAAGGAACGTGTCCACATCATTTTTGAACCCCCATTGTTACCATCTAGGTGTTGAGATTTTGATACCATATCATTTGTTATATTTTTCTCATTACCATTCTGAAATTGTTCGCTCTCAATATTTTCAAGGATATCGTAAAAAAAACACTGAAGTTTTGTAAACTAATTTACCCCTTCCATGAACAGGGATGTTATTGTTCCGGTTTTTCCAGGTACTTTCTTTTGTCTCATTGGTTTGTGACAATGATTATTCCGGGAAAAACCGGAACAAATCACATCCCTGCATGTGATTTGATGATCACACCAACCGTTTTGCTTCCACATCCAAATTGGAGATTGCAAATTTTCTGTTTTCTTCCCATGGATAGTATTTCGGGAGGCATTTATATAAGGTATTTTTAGAACGAAATCCATTTTCTGGAAAATCTGATCAAGCTGCCTTAAGGGTGGGCATAAATACAAATCTCTACCATTCTTTTCAAACAGATTTTGAAGCGCGTCACAAAAGCGGCGGTTCCAAAGACAATCAGGGAGCGAATCGCGGGAAAGCTGATGCTCGTTAAGCCGCGATCCGGCTGCATGATGCCCGATATGAAGGTCAAAGGTCAACAGAATATTGATCATCAGAGATACGAGATCGGAGCAGCTTCATTGACGATCACAGGCAACTATAACATGCTTGATGTCAGGTACATGGCAAATACAGCGGCCACCTGTTTATAGTGGCCACCTGTTTATAGTGGCCTCCTGTTTATAGTGGCCTCCCGTCTTTGGTGGCCTCCCGTCTTTGGTCCCGAATTCCCCGTGTATAATGCTTAAAGGTAGTCGACATGATTGGTAAACCGTTACAAATAGTTTCTCCTCCATGTGTGATTGAAGATATGCATGGTTAAAACCAACTTGAGTAAAAGTCAGCTCCGTACTTCGTCTAACTTTTGAAAAAAAGTCAAAAACTGTGCCGTTATTCTCCCTAAAGCTTTACAGTCACTTCGCTGAGCGGTCTAGTGCGTCGAACTCAAGTTCCTGTGCCAGTACTAGAATGTGGGTTCGATTCCGGGCCGTGTCGGGTTGTGGCACTTATGCTTTTGAGCAAGGCACTTAATCACACTTGTTCCATCCTTCAGAATGGATGTAAAGCCGTTGGTCCAGTGTGTTGGGTTTCGGTAATGCACTTTAAAAGATCCCAGGGCATTCTTTTGTGAAGAGCAAGGGGAGGAATTCCCCGGTGCCTCTGGCCGTTTCTAATTCAACTTAGAAGTTGATTGTTATTCGAATATCTATGTTAATTGATCCCACTCCTGTAATTGGCGGTCCTTCCGCTGTTGGATGTGGTGAATAAATAAATAAAAAACCACTTCGTCCAAAACCACGGCCTGTGCATGAAGTGGTGTTTAGGCAAAGTGGTTTTGGGGCGAAGTGACCGACATCGTTTGAAAAAATAATTTTCGCCTCATGAGACAAAAGTTGTTTCTCATTTCTCAAAGATTGTAGCACTTTAGACAAAACCATTTATGGGGAAGTTTTCTACCATCATGTTTTGTAAGTTATGTGTAAATCTGTGAACATTTGTGATTTTTCGAGATACCAATCATGTGTTCTACCTGTTTATAGTGGTCACATTTTTACTGTCCCTGAATGTGGCCAATATATACAAGTTTTGAATATTCCATGAGGGAGCGCGTGTGGTCTAGTGGGTATGAAGCGGGACTCCCAGTCGGAGGTTGGGGGTTCGAGTCCCACTTCGACCAACGTGTCTGTGTCCCTGGGCAAGGCACTTAATCCCAGTTGCCTCGTCAACCCAAGCGATATATGGGAAGCTGTTAAGGGGAATGCTACAATCTAACTGCTGATAGGGTTGTGCGCCTGACCAGCAGCCACCTAGTTGAAGCGAAATGGTTCTGGTGATTCCCTGATGACAGCGGTAATAATGGTAACAGCGCCTTGAACACCCTGCAGGTTGGATATGTGCGCTATACAAATCTAATCATTATTATTATTATTGTATCCCTTTGTTCACAATAACAAACGTCCAATGTATGGACCCCACAATGTTTGTAATTGTTTATAATGATTTGCAATTTTGTGTGGTTTCAATTTTGCAGTGAGACACCATCCACAAGTATAGCTGATATTCCATCAAGCAGTACTGGCACTCCTCAGATGTAAGTATTAGAGTGATCAGAGAATTGGGTCTTTCCACAGTAAAGGGGGCATTTTGGCAACACAGACCATATTTTCGAGGAAATACCTTTGTCTGGTCTCAAAATAAAAGAAATAAGTTTAAGTTGTTCTGAAGAGATAACTTAGGCCCAAAAAGGGTTACAAATAGTATGACAACATGCCTTTCTAAAAACCCTGTGTACAAATTTCCAATATACATGTACGCTTGTAACCGGGACGGCCTAAAATGTAACACAAGTGTCGTCCCGGTTACGAGCGTATATTGGAAATTTGTACACAGGGTTTTTAGAAATGCATGTTGTAACACTATTTGTGAATTTGCATTGTGCTAACATTGCCACAATTTCACGGCCACCGGTGTGCTTAAGCATGCACGTGCTTGGAAACGACCATTCTTGCCTCCCTAGTGTTCAGCAAATTTTGCCTCAAATTTTTGCCTCAGCAGTGCCGAAGGCTACGGTCTCCATAAAATCTAGCCGGAGCCTCCGTTGGCACAAAATCGGCTGCATGCTAAACAGCTCCATGAAATTTACCCCTGATAACATGTCTTTAACCCCAACTTAAAGGCACAGGCTCGTCAGCATTGTGCGCCCGCCAAATTCGTGCTCGAAACACGCAGCTCTATGCCTTTGCTATGGAGCTGCGTATTGCGTGGCACACATTTGGCGGGCGCGCATTGCTGACGAGCCTGTGCCTTTAATTTCTCCCCCTTTTTTTCTGATTTACAAATGCGATTCAGGATTTCTTCTTACCATTTCCCTCCCTGTAGTGCGTCTACATCAGCAACCACCGACCTTCTCGGCAGCATCTTTTCCGGTCAGGACATGCTTAACATGCAAAGCAGAGACGTCACCATTCACAGAGATGGATCCCTTTCCAAGATGACTAAAGGTAAAACACGTACAAGCCAGCGCCTCATTTGCAATCACCTGAAATCTCACCAAAGATCGTACTACAATTCAGCAATGCATTAAAGGATCTGATTGAACTTGATCACGGTGCGGCCATCTTTGTCTTGTTCCCTATAGTACGTGTTGGGCATGATCAATGCTAGTGCGTGGTAGTGCGTGTAATCATCCGTTGTTTTGAGATAATCACAGTCGGCACAGCGCGTTTTCTTGATCGCGCTACATGTGTGCCATTGTGATGCACACAATGAACAATTTGAACACGGGACCAAAATATGTTTTTCTGCAAGCGCCGATATGGTTACGTTCATTTTAATAGGGGAAAAGGGAAGATGGCCGCACTGTGATAAAGGTCTGTTACTGTAACAGTCATTGGGTACTCATAAATCTAACAACGTCTCAGATTTAGCATGTTTCTTTTTTTGTTTCAGTTTTGTATTACCAGATGTCTGTTCAAATAAGTCATAAATTCATTTCACACAAGTCTTTTTCTTGAATTTTGTTTTAATTTGCCAATCATACTTAAAAATTAGGGGGCTGGGGGGGGAGTTAGTTTTGGATGGTATCTTAAGTTATCTCTGGGAGGGGTGGTTATCTCATAAATAAACCCTTTGCATACCGCATCGTTTATTGCCGCATGTTTATTGTGTACCACATGTATGGGCAAATGTGTGGAAGCACTATGAGGTCATTGAAGAAGGAAGCATAATGTGTTGTGTGGTCGAGTAAACTCGACATTGGTAAGAACAGGGTTAAAGGGTTTATCCCTCTGTAGGGCTTGTTATTGAAGTTGCGAATTAGCCAATCCCAATCAGTGAGGAACAACTGCAATACTGTGTTACTGTGTTTCAAGACCATCATGGCTAGTTGCCTTCATAGCTCAGTTGGTAGGGCGTCTGCACATTAAGCAGAAGGTTCGCGGTTTGAATCCCAGTAGAGCTATGTAAGTTGTTTTTCATTGTATCCAGATTTCCCAAACTCATGGACATTTTTCCACAATTCTATCGAATTTGCCAGGGTTAGATTCCCAGGACAATGTAGCTAAGCCACCTCGATCACTGCCACACCAAAAAGAACGGGATTCTGAAAAGGTAAAACTGAGACGCACCCTTAGCAGCAGTGGGAACACCGACAAGATAAAGGAGAGTGCAGCACAGCATGCCAAAGATCAAGAAAAGGTTCAGAAAAGTCCAGAAGTCCACCGAAAGGATGGAAACGACTCCCCTAAGACTCTCAATCCTCAAGGTTCTGATAAAGATTCTCGGGTCCCAATGAGTGAAAGAGACGACAAGAGTAAAAATGACAAGGACGCAAAGTCAGAGAGCATGCATCATCGACCGAGAACCAGTGAAGAAGTTGGGAAACATTCTCGAAAAAGGGAGGAAGTGGTTCAAGATGTTCAGACAGGGGACCCAGAAAGCAGAGATCTTAAAGATGAATACTTTGAAAATCCAGAGGATCTTGAAGGAGATGAAGAAATAAAAGAAGTAGAAGAGGGGGAAGAATTAATAGAAGACCAGCATCAACTGTCTGGTAAGCAGAGTTATAAACAACGGCCAATTTCATAAAAGCTGTTTAGCAGAAAAAACTGCTAAATCCAAATTTTTTTTACTTTGTAAAAATAGGTTAGTAGTCAAAATTGTATGTCAACTTGTGTTCTCAACAGAACACCAGTCAGTTGTAATACTTATCACCTACGATTTTGACTGCTAACCCATTTTTTTCCTGCTAAACTGCTCTATGAAATTGTCTCCTGGTCCTCTCTCTCTCTCTCAAATCTTGATTCAAGACAAGTATTTTATCGCAAGTCCCAATTGAAGTTTCAAATTTGGAATTTTCGTTAACTGGTACAAAATGTCTGATTATTTAAACTGATTAATTTGAATTTATCCCTTTGGGATTTTTTAAATTATAGATACAGAAAAAGGTTCTGGCAAACATGAGGGTTCAATCACCTGTCGTGCATCTAGTAGCAGCTTTGAAGAATCTCATTCAGAGGAAGAAAGCACTGTCGCTAAGATTAAATCACCATCCAAATGGGCGCACAGGAGGGATGACCCAAAACGAAATGATTCGCACAGGAAACATCAAGATCAAAGGCATTCAAACAGCACGAGGAGTGGTTTCAGGGATAAACAAAGACGCAAGTCTTCCATTGAGGAGGGTCTCATTGAGGATGATGGAGAGGGAGATGAGAGTTCAAAAAGAAAAAGAGGGACTTCCGTTTCCGAAGAGGAGGGATTAATTGAGGATGAATTTGATCACAAGGCACGTGGTGAGAAGGAATACTCGGACGAAGAAGGATTAATTCCGGAAGATGATGATGAAAGCAAGCCGAAGCCAGAGAGTGACTTGAGGAGAGCGAGGAAATATGAGAGTAGTATGGGATATGACGAACATTCTTCTGCCGAAGAGGGAGAAGTTAAGACCGATGAGGAAGAAGGTACTGGTAACCCTCAGAAGAAACGGAAACGGGAGCGGAAACATCAACGTAATAAAAAGGACACGCGCACTGTGGTGATAGATTCAGAGATGTCGCTCAGTGTTCCTAAGAGACCACTAATGGAAATACAGCGAGCCCAGAATGTAGCTGCAGAGTCGAGAGGACCCGACATTGCTGCATCAAGACAGAGGGAGTTCGAGCGACATGACGTAGGGCGAGGGGAGCACGGTGTTTTTGGAGATCTGAGGCACGTCATACAGGTCAAGAGAGATGTTCCGTATAACCGGCCAAGTCGCTACGAGGTGTACTGGACGCAACTTGAAAGGCAGAGGGCAGCAGAGGCCGAGATGGCCAAGAAAGCTCTGGCTTGGGAAAGCCGAGGGATTTACGAGAGACCGTACATGTACGAAGACGAATGGAGCAGAATGGATCACGAGCGCAAGCCACTAGAACCCCAGTGGGAGAATTTTACTATCCACAGAGAGAGGTCTCCTGTTGAGTGGAGGAAAGAAAGAGATGGTTTGGGAGGCAGGGTTGAGGCTGAGCGGAGGATTGAAATGGTGCAACAAGTAGAGCGAGACAGAAGGCTGGAAGCTAACAGGAGGGTAGACTTGGATCAGAACATTAAATTGGAGAGAAGGGTTACTGAACGGAAAGTTGATGTCAAGAAAGAGTACGAACACGAGAAGAAACCAGATTTGTCCAGAGTTCCCTCAAGGACGGTGGAAGTTCAGAAAGGAAAATATGATTTCAAGAAAGATGCTAAACCCACAAAAGATGCAAGTAAGGGAAGCAAACCTCCACAGAGAATTGATGTAGACAGAAAACAGCATGTAGATCACGGAAGTGACAGCGGTCATCGAAGACATGAAGAAAAACGGGAATCCAATCCCAAAATAATTGTTAGCCATCATGAAAAAATGAGCTCCTCTGATAACAGTGCCAGAGATAAGCGAAAGAGGGAAAGAGATACAAACATGTCCCAGGACAAACACCATAGACAATCTACAAAATCATACTCTGCAGACGTAGATCCAAAGGTTTCCCAATCGAACAAGAGAGACAAGGAAAGACACAAAGATCGATCTGATAATAAAAACATTAACAAATCTGACAGAAAACTGTTAAAAGAGAAAGAAAAAAGAGAATCTTCCAAGAATAAGAGTCGTGACTATTTAAAAGAACAGTCGCCACACAGGGACGATTGGCACAAGGTCTTACCACTTCGTGGACATGATAGTTCAACCTCGGAAAATCGGCACCGTACAGACAAACATAGGTCTGTCTCGCGAAGCACGGAGCGGTCAACTTCACATGCCCGTTCTGAGCGAGCTTCAAAGCTCTCCAGAGATCATGCTGCACCCATCCACGAAAATATTGATGATTGCCATTCTGTTGATGTCCTTCCGTCAAAGAAACAGGACAAAAGCCGCAAATCTGATGAGTGTGTTTCAGGTTCGATAAGGGCGAAAGAAAAAAATCATAGGGAGAGTAAAAAGAAAAGTAAAGTTTTGGAGAGAAAAGAACCAAATATCCAACAAGCAACTAGCACTTGTGACAACCAGACACTTGTGCGTGGCAAATCATTGAAAAGGATGATCCGAGCTCGGAGTCCCAGCACTTCACACACTGGCGAAACAGGGGATGAATTAGAAACCTCTCGGCCTGTTTTAAATCAACTGCCAATCACAGTTCCGGCCACAGAAATGGTCGCAGATAAACCAGTGACTGAAAAAATCAAAAAGAAGAAAAAGGACAAAACAAAGAAAGCAAAAAATAAAGCAAATGAGAACGATGGTTCGAAAGGAAAGAAAGCAAAAAAGGCCAAAGCTGGGAAAACTAAAAAACACAAAGCTAGAGTAGCTGAAGCTGACGAATGTGCGGAAAACATTGTTGGAGAAAACGAGGCAGGAGAAAATGTCAGAGAAGAAAAGAATGCGGAGATGGAAGCGGAGGTAAACGTCAATGAAGAAAATGTTCAAGAAGAAAACAACATAGAAAACATTGACAAAGACATCACAGAAGAAAACATCAGAGAAGATGTCCCGGAAGAAAGTGTTACTGAAGAAACCGAAGAAAACGACACAATTGTAAATGAACCTGAAGAGGATTCCACAAAGCCTGCAGATAACCCAGTGCAAGAAAGCACCGATGCGCCACATAACAAACGGCCTGCAGAATCACCTGTGATTGCAGAGCCTGCTAAAAGGACCAAAGTGGACAAACCTCGGGAACAGTTTCTTCAAACAGAAGAAAAGAAAGATAAAGAGGAAGATAATGATGATGACGATTCATCAGATATCGAAATAATTGTGGGACCGGTTACAAATATCTATGAAGTGATCGATTTGAGCCAAATTTCCTCTGACGAAGAAACTTTCCAAAAAGGTAAAGATTCTGGCACACAGGCAAAAGACAGCAATTTGTATGATCCCTTTGATCCTACTGCTTCGCCGGATACAATCAGCTCTCCAGATGCTTCTCCAAAGCATACTTCCCAAAGGCGCTTTGCACGATCCAAGGATAAAAGCCGTACTCCGCAAAGAATAAGAAGTCCAGTGGCAAGAAGACCTTCCAGACGAAGTCCCACTCCTAAAAGACATAGAAGTATTTCTCCACGGAGGAGTAGTCCACCAAGGCAAAATAATTCATCCAGAGAACAGGGATATTCCTCTAGAAGAAGAAGTGTTACGCCACCTCGGAAAATTAAAGCACAGGATAACAGATGCCCTATTCCAAGAAAAGTCTCTCCTGTTCGTAGGCATATTTTGCCCCCAAGTAGAAGTTCATCACGATCTCACAGAAAACCACCTTCTCCAAAAAGACGCATTTCTCCACGGAAGAAGAGCATATCCCCACGAAGACAAGGTAATACCTGGAGAAGAGCAGAGTTGCCAAGACGCCGAAGCTTGTCTCCAATAAGGAATGTTCCTACGAAGAGACAAGCAAGTTCTACAAAGAAAACTATATCCCCAAGGAGACACCATATGCCCGCAAGAGCCAGGTCACCAAAGCAGAGAAGTCCATCACCAAGACAGAGAACCATACCAAATAAACGATCATTTTCGCCCACGAGACACAGTGTCTCTTCAAGAAAAAGAAGCCCTTCTCCCAGACATCACATTTCTCCTAAAAGAAGGCATGTTTCACCCAAAAGGAGAGAGCCATCACCAAGACAAAGACAGGTCTCTCCAAGGAAGCAAATTGAATCTTCAAGGAAGCAGTACATTTCTCCCAGGCGAAGAAGCATTTCTCCACTTCAGCGGGACTATTCACCATCAAGGAGAAGTGTGTCTTCCACAAGGAGGGATTCCACAAGAAGCTCGTCGTCAAGCTCTAGAAGTTCCAGAAGGCATGCCAGAAGGCATTCGAGAAGCCCAAGCTCATCAAGCAGCTGGACTTCTTCAACCCGTAGTTGGAGTTCCTCGCGAAGTAGAAGCCCGTCGCGAAGTAGAAGCCCGTCGCGAAGTAGAACACCGTCGCGCAGTAGAAGCCAGTCGCGCAGTAGAAGCCAGTCGCGCAGTAGAAGCCAGTCGCGCAGTAGAAGCCAGTCGCGCAGTAGAAGCCTGTCGCGGAGTAGAAGCCCGTCGCGGAGTAGAAGCCCGTCGCGCAGTAGAAACCTGTCGCGCAGTAGAAGCCGTTCCATCAGCAGAACGCCTTCTCCAAGAAGGCGGCATTACTTGAGAGACCGGAGGTCTTCATCATTTCGCTCTGAAAGCAGCTTTTCATCTGAAAGAAGCTCCTCTCCTGAGCAAAGAATCCCTCCTCGGCAGAGGTCCCCATCTCCTGAGAGAATGCACGCAGGGTTCCACCAAAGTCCAAGTCAGACCAGTCCCACCTACAGGCAGCAAAAGGAAGCTGAGAAGATGCCGCCAGTGCAGCCTCGTCAAGAGCTTCCTGACAGCACCCAGGGATCGTTTAGAGTAGAACCTTCCAGCCCTACCTCGCCCGATCAAACAATGGCACCTGCTACAAGCACCACCGATGTCCACCTGACCTCCAAAGCAAGCAGCCAGATAAGCCACATTCTTGGCCAACTTGCCAGTAACCCAGCCATTCAGTCGGCTCTCAACTCGGCTAATCTACTCCAAAGCCAGCAACAAATTGACACCCAGTCCTCCGACGGATCCATATCAGGATTTCTTAGGTCCAGTGATACATCTTTTACCTCCCCGATTGCACACAGAGGCGAAGCAATTAGGGATGACTTACAGACCCTTGCTGATGTCACCGAAGATAACATTGAGTCTTCAGCAGTGGATTTGTACAACAAGAATTCCAGAGATAGGGTAAGCTCTCATCCCTGAGAAAACCATCATTACTGGTCTGCAGTTTTGCTGAACGATTAGACATACATTTTCCAAGCAAAATTTTCCCAAAATTATAACTGCATTAGCTTGAGAAATGGGACAGTCATTCATAAGGGACTCGGATACTGCTATTTATATTCTAGTCTCGTGCCCAGACCTGATGGTGATGCTCGCCCAACAGGTCTGGGCCTAATTTCATAGAGCCACTTAAGCGCAAGCAATAATGGCGTGCTTACTGTAGCAGACGAGTTAAGCACTATTTCATGGTCGGGGCATAGTTAAACATGCATGTGCTTGGAAACGGCAATTGTTGCGTCACTACGTTTGGCTCTGCAGTTAAGGCACGTTTTCAGTTGCTTACCGTTAACGATGTCTATGAAATAGCCTGACGCTCGGTTAAGAGAAAATAGGCTGTTAAGCGGCTCTATGAAATTGGGCCCTGGACACTACCTGTGAGGGCTCATCGTTGATTTGTTGACACCAAGTACACTGCCATTCGCCATTCGCTCAAATCACTACACTATCAATATCAACAAGCCCACGTGCCAGTAGTCTGGTGCTGAGCAGACTGCGATAGAGATGCGCCACAGTGCTACACGATACAGCCACTAGACTCTGTCAATGTTTCAAATTTATTTGCGAACTGTTGCGAGTGCATTTAACCAAGTTTGGGAAAGAAATTCTTCCTGTTTCACTAAGGATGTTTTCATAAAGATGTGCCAGGTACTAAATAAGAACGTATAAGGTGAATGTGTTTTGGTTTTTGTGGAGACCATGTGATGTCTATTGCAGTACAGTGTCTGCATGGTTTACGTGCTTTACGCGCTGTACTGTGTTTATGATTTTTAAAATGAGCCAAAACCTTGCAGGGGTCGCACAATGAAATTCGGTGTCTACTGTCAACCAGTCAGCAATGAGCCTTCACGGGTATAGCCTTTTGGCAAGGGTTTATGGCTTTGGGGTTATTTTGTTTGGTAAAATGTTGGATAATCGGGCGTCTTGAGCGGAGTATATAAAGGCTGGGCGAATGTTGCGCCTTCTGTCTTGCTATACTGCTACATTATTCATTACATGCAAGTAGTTGACCCGAACGTGCAACGTCACAACAACATTACCCGCGCCCCACTATACACGAAAACATTTTGAAAACAAACTGTCAACTGAGCCAATGAGCGCTAGGTACCTGTTTTGCACGCGCGCGTGTGATGCAAGTCACATACAGTTCCCACCGGAAAGAGTCGGACCAATCACATCGCCTGCGGCGTTGTGGACTCGTTCATTATCAATGTAGGTACGGCACTTGCATTTACTTCGAAAATACCCCATTGAGCTCCATGTAAATGCGTTTAAATTTGAAAAATTGTTTATTACATCCAAGTATTATAAGGAACGAATATAATTTCCATTTGATTTTTTTGCTGTTTAATTTACCCAGTGAATTCAAAAGCGTAAGCCTACCTCTTATTTGTAGGAGCTCACGACGTAATTTGCATAGGGTGACCTGCTGATTTGGCTACCAACTTTGGAAAAACCTAAGAATTCCCTAAGTGAATGAGACACTCGGCGTGTGTAGACTCTACTCAAGTCACCAAATTGCCCAAATTCAGCGCTAGCTGAAAACGTGTGCTTACTGTAGCACAAAAGTTGTGCTAACTTTAAGGCTATTTCATGGCCGCGGCGTGCTTGGAAACGGGCATTGTTGCGTCACCAGTGTTTAGCAAATTTGCCTGTGAAGCTAGCAAACGTTTGCCAGTGCTTAAGGTTACGGTCTCCATGAAATAGCCGGAGCCTCCGTTAGCATAAAATCGGCTGCTAAACAGCGCCGTGAAATTGGCCCCTGTTGGGGAGGAGCATCCCCAAAAGGTCTTGAAACTATAATTTCAGATGGGAATTTAATCTGTCACCTCATGAAATTATTTGTACTATTGCACTCACAAATTTTCAATGTTTGTATATTGACACTATTAAATGTGGAGAATGAAATATTGCCCCAAACTATTGCCACGTGGAAAAGGTTACAAAAAAGGTTTATCTTCTGTCTTGCAGTATCTGAAGAAGCTTCAGCACCAGGAGCGAGTCGTTGAAGAGGTGAAATTGGCCTTAAAACCTTACTACCAGAAGCGAGATGTCAGTAAGGATGACTACAAAGAAATACTCCGCAAGTCCGTCAATCAGGTACTGAATTCCGGTTCACCTCAACCCAGACATTACATTAGCTTCTTTTTTAAAAGACATGGCAGCACAATAGGAGAGAGCACTTTGGCTAGGTTATGAATTCAAAGTAAACATTGAAAACAAAAAGTCACTTTGTTGTTTTTTATTAAAAAATAGCGACTTCAGTTTTTTTGCACATGTCACTTTTGGCAGTTGACCACTAGGGTCAATGTTTTATTGAAACCGAAGATCTAAAGCCTAGCATACATCGACATTGCAACTTGAAGCAACTCAACTGATTAGATGCTGATCATCAGTTGCGCAACTAGCGGCGACTGGGAACATCCAGTACATTGACCTTTCAACTCGTAGCAACTGTTTTTTTTTTAAATAGCGACTTCAGTTTTTTTGTTTTGCACATGTCACTTTTTGCAGTTGACCACTAGGGTCAACGTTTTATTGAATACGAAGGTCTGAAGCCTAGCATACATCGACATTGCAACTTGAAGCAACTCAACTGATCAGATGCTGATCATCAGTTGCACAACTAGCGGCAACTGGGAACATCCAGTACATTGACCTTTCAACTCGAAGCAACTGATGCTTGCAGTTGCTGTCGATGTGCGAGCACGTATTCAGACACGCGCGTGCAACTAACAGCAACTATTTGCAATTACGCGTACATCGAGGCAACTGACTGCAACTGGGTTCAACTAGTTGCCAGAAAGTAGAACATGAGCATCTCGCGGCAACTCCAGCTGCCAGTAGTTGCAAGTACGTACACATCGACCTTTTTGAGCAACTGATCTGTTGCTCCCAGTTGCGGCGAGTTGCTTCCAGTTGCCGGAAACACCAGTTGCCATTAGTTGCTTCCAGTTGCAATGTCGATGTACGCTAGGCTTAAAGGCACAGGCTCGTCAGCAATGCGCGCCCGCCAAATATGTGCCACGCAATACGCAGCTCCATAGCAAAAGCATGGAGCTGCGTGTTTCGAGCACGAATTTGGCGGGCGCGCATTGCTGACGAGCCTGTGCCTTTAAGTGCTTTCTTTTGTGATAAAATTTGCAAATGAAAAGACACTTGAAATAAACACAGTCCAAGCATCCAAGACGAGGTTGTCTGTGCTAATTTGAAATATTTTAATGGATGTCGACCGATTCAAGGAGCGTGTCCAGATCACATTTTTGAGCTCCCTGTTTTTCCCATGGGTGTTGAGATTTTGATACCATATCATTTGTCATATTTTTCTCATTACCATTCTGAAATTTTGCACTCTCAATCCGTATATTTTGAAGGATATCATCACAAAACCACCGATAATTTGTGAACTAATTTATCCGGTTCCATAAAACAATGCAGTGATTAAACCATCCTTTTTTTGTTCATGTCCAAATTGGAGATTGCAAATTTCCTGTTTTCTTCCCTTGGATAGTATTTTTGGGAGGTTTTTTATACGATTGTTAGGTTAGAACGAAATTAATTTTCTGGAAAAATCTGAACAAGCTCCTTTAAAGCAGTGGTAATGTTACTGGATTTTACTGGCCCCTTTTACCATGCTTCTTGTACCGCTGGGCGACAAGTGGATTTTCCTACTCGCGAGTAGTTGCAGCATTTATTTGCGAGAAATCAATTAATCGCGAGTAGTTGGCAGAGTATCAAAAGGGAGGAAAAACAAAATGCACGTTTGTGGGTATAAGTATCAACTAATTTACCTAAGATCTGTGCCGCCCCGATTCTGTTTCAAACAATGCATAGATGGTGAACTTCAGCAAGGATTATTTCGTATTTCTCTCCTAAAAAACTACCTCGGTTACCTTTGAGTAATGAAAATCAAACGGCCTTGCTTCGCGATTAGACGGCAAAGTTTGCCATAAGTTTTGCCCTGAGTATCTTTTTGATGGATACCGGCGCATTACAAATATTAATTATTATTATTATTCTAATTCTCCTTCAATCTGTGCATGTACTTACTGTCACAGATGTATAGCATGTATTAATCGCGAGTAATCGCGTATTTACGAGTAGCCCAATGAAACAGTTTATTGAACCGGGCGTACGCGGCAGATGACTGCATTACCACTGGGCGAATAGCTCGACTAATCGTAAGTAATAAACGGTACTCGTACTAGTGACTACTCGATTAATTGCGGCGCTGCGAGTACTGGTACATACTCGCGATTATATGCTACACGCTGGCTGAGTGTGATGTCAATTTCTGCGCGGACGCGTTCACTCGCTTCACAATGGTTCACGCTACTTGCATGGCAACGCATTTCGATCTTCCATTTGTTTTTTATACGGAATTCCGGCTTTTTCTTATTTTTGGAAAAAGAAATCCGGCAAAGCATTTTTTCCAGGCCGGAAAAGTAGACGGCTGGAAATATAAGGAGAATATATTTTCAACTCTTCAAGTCCGAAAAAAAAACGTGGGAAATTGTCTTACTGATCAACGATGTCCGGATATGCCATGTATGCCATGTATTTACAGCCTATGTACATGTATGTACACGCACATAGCACGTTTTGCCAATGATTTGCACACATGCAGTATGTCTGTATCGCGGCCATAATCATTCACAGCTAAAGTATCGTGAAACCAAACTATCGATCAGAAGTACATAGAGGGCGCTGTATCCATACAGCAGTGGTTAGATCACATGCATACTGACATATCCATTGCACTCATACTGTCAATGTACATACTGTACACTATACTGTGCTAAGGAGGCCATGTACACACATACATGCAGTTATGATAGTGGATTTTTTTCCGGCCCTGAAGGTAAGGGCCACTAGTGGCATCCCTGTATGTGACAGTAGCTACATGCAATTGCATGGGTTGAATGAGAATGGTAAACTTACATGTATGCCATCTAATCGCAGAGCAAGACCATTTGATTTTCATTACTCAAAGTTAATCGAGGTAGTTTTTTCGGAGAGAAATACAAAATAAATACTTGCTGAAGTTATCCATTGTTTGAAACAGAATCGGGGCGGCACAGATTAGGCAAATTTCCTCTGTAGAGTTGGTTACTTCTAAACACAAACGTGCATTTAGTTTTTCCGCTCTTTTGATACTTTGCCAACTACTTGCGATGAATCGATTACTCGCGATTAATTGCTGCAACTACCGTACTCGCGAGTAGCAAAATCCACTAGTTGCCCAGCGGTAACTGCAGTCGTTGTACTCGATCGTTGTGGTTTAAAACATGCTCGTCGGACTTTCGGCTAGCACAAAGGACACAATAATTTGGAATAGTCAGCATACAAAACAAATAAGTCACCTGTACACAACAGGGGCGGATCCAGAGGGGGGCATGGGAGTGCACACTCCCCGCCCCCCTTTTAAAAACAAAAAAAACAAACAAACAAACCAAATTCCACTTTTTGTGCACACTTTTCCTGCTTAAAGTGGTTAAATGTTGCCTCAGATCGCACCACAGAGCATCTAGAATCCATCTAGAAGCTGTTAGGGCTTTGTGCTACACGCTCGCTATTTCATTATCAGCATTTCATGCTTAAACATTTCACGCAACCCCCACCCCCCCCCCCCCCCCCCCCCTTTCAAAATCCTGGATCCGCCCCTGCACAAGTCGCCTTTTAAGTGTGCTGGGAAACGGGCCTTTTACAGTGTAACAATATTTATAATCGCGATTAATAGTGAGTATGTAACGGTACTCACGGCGCCGCGATTAATCAAGTAGTTTAAAAATGGTAGTCACGAGTACCGTTTACTACTCGCGATTAATCGATTAATCGAGCTATTCACCCAGCGGTACCTTCTTGTCTAATAAAAACTTCATATGTATGCAATGCCACATGTATTTACTGACAGGTTTGCCACAGCAAGAGTGGAGAGATTAATCCAGTCAAGATTAAGAAGCTTATCGAAGGTTACATCCAAAAGTTCAAATGCAAGAAAAAGGAGGATGAGAAAAAGCAGACGACGCGGCCGGAGCTGACGTTCCGACTACTGACCAAGAGCTGAAGGTAGCTTGATGCTAAACATTTGTTGTTAATTTGATGGCATCTTCGGCAACTAAGGGCCCTTCATGCCATCAACTATAAGGTATTGGCTGTGACTTTACTATTATCAAGTCACGAAGACGAAGAAGGAGATGCAGTTTTAGAAGTGGGAGGAAAACCCCAGGGAAATCTCCTAACCCTAACCCACACGGTCGAGTAAGGACTGCAAACCCAATCCACATACACGCCCCGGAATCGAACCCGGGACGCCAGAGGAGAAAGGCTGGTTGAGAACTACTACCCCAACCCGACCGCCAGCTAAACATTTGGTCAGTTGTGGGAACAAGACATGATTATTGTTATTCGTTTTACGGATGGTTTCATTTGTGCGATGTACTTGTGTTAGCACGAGCATACTCTTGGGTGCTTGTACAGCCAAGAATGACGTGCAGTTAAGCGAGATTATACGCCCACTACTTTCTGATAGCCCGCAAGCGTAATGATGTGACTAACAATCCTCTCTGCATGAAGCATGATGGAAATAAGTAGAGTACCCGCTGAACTGCCGCTCATTGTATTTGTGTTTACGTACACGTACACGTACGTGAAATTCGCTGTACAGGGTGGATAAAAAAAATAACGAAACCGAGATAGTATTGCCAATTGTAACTGAATCTCCTCTTTAAAATTACGCCCTAATCATGTCATTATGTTTCCGGTTGACTAAGCAGTGACCAGTGTTATGCAAGGGTCTAGTTTGGGATTTGCGCCACTTTATTTAATGCATGGCAAAGCCTGTTTGGACGACCAAGTATTCATTGGTATAAACCTAGGACGCCTCAGAAATTAACAAGTCGATAACAATTTTAGTGGGGGAAGCCTGCATTTTCTTAAACAGAACACATTCAGTCCTACATGAGAATGCAAAGACTTTCAGTTGAGTCTAAGGTCTGGGCGAAGGGGAACTTGTAGGATTCGAGAACATTAAAGCAATTCAGCAGGCCCTAGGGAGAACGCATAGACAAAATGGTTTAGGACTGGCCCTAACCATCTTCAACAAAAGTGTTCGGTGATACCCTTACAGAACTGTGGCTCGTAAGACAACATCAACTGCTTTCTGGCGATCTTCAGAGGCGTGTTAGGTTTTGCCAATGGATATTTGATCGTCCAAACGGGCTAGTATGCCATGGTTCGGGTCGCTGGACGCCATTAAAGAAAGTGGCGCAAATCCCAAACTAGACCCTTGCATAACATTGATCACTGCTCAGTCAACCGAAAACATAATGACATGATCAGGGTGTCATTTTAAAGAGAAGATTCCACCCTATCAGAGGATATCTCCCTGTGATTCAGATGTGCCCTACTTTAGTCATAACTAGCGATAATATCTCTGTTTATTTTTGTTGTATCCACCCTGTAGTTTACATCGCGCTCTTCAACTGATTGGGATGCAGTTAGCCCCCGGCACTAGAGCCACCTCCGCAGAGTCTCTGGAGTATTTGTGGTAGACATTTTTTACAGTAGCAAAGTGCCTACCATGTAACGAAATTGAGACTACTGGTCATATACCTTTTAGGTTTTTGTGATCTAAAAATTATCGCTCAAAATTAAGTTATTTTTGTTCGCTTTGGCCAATATCTAATCATTGTCTTCGGTGAGTTTATCTCAAATTGGTGTGCGCCACCAAGTCATGCAGTATGCATTTCGGGTATGGACGCACTTGGATGGAGCTGTGACTGTTATGTTTGTTGTTTTTTAAACTGGAGAAGCAGGTGTGGACACAATATGGATGATTCATAAATACCTTGGACAGTTTACGCATTGGCTGAGAGCATGTCACGTGGGCAGTTTTAAACTAGCGATAATGACCAGTTATAATGCCCGGCCGGCTGGTCCGCGTTGTGCCCTTTATGCGCCCGAAGCCAAATTCCGGTCATGCGCGTGCGTGCGCGCGCATCACGCCTGCATTACGCGTAACACGCGCCATCAAACACACTGTGGGTGTAGGAAAGTGAAGGTAAAACATGGCAAAACGACAAGCTAATTTTAGTGAGTTTTACCGATTTACACAAAAAAGGTATTTATGAATGGGATTAAAAGTAGGTTTGGCCAATCTTAAACAACCCGTTAAAAACCAGCTAGGGGTCCTGGGCGCTGATAATACCCTCGCCTGTCAGTGCCCAGGACCCCTAAGCTGGTTTTAAACGTATGTTTAAGATTGGCCAAACCTACTTTTAGTCCCTAATTAATGTTCACTGTTAAAATGAAAGACTTTTGAGACATGTGGTAGCAGCAAATATTGTATGTACTTTGTACTGGTCTTTTTTCAATGTTTATATCATGTTCGATGCAAGGTAATTAATAATTTCATCGAGCTGCTCAACCGGACCTGTAAAAATACCGGCGGGGCCCGGGCCCTTAAACTGCAAGGGAAACGGCCGACCTTGCGGGATTATTTAGACACGGTGCCGTGTGTCTGGGGGATCCACTATGACCGGCCTCCTCGGGGTTGCCTTGGAAAACTACCCAGATTCCACGTAGTACTTATATACAATGTTTCTTCAATTTTATTGAAATATACCACTTGTTATTTATACAACTAATTCCAAGATCATATATTTTCCACAACTTACATGAATTTATTAATTTTAATCAAAACCAAGCATTTTTATATATTAACATAATCCCGCCATGAATATGGCCTCTGATGCCGGCATGGCGTTAAACCACAAACTCACTCACTCACTCGAGCTGCTCAACAGCCTTTTTCTGTTAACCGAGCATCAGTCTATTTCATAGACATCCTTGACGGTAAGCAACTGATAACGTGCCTTTACTGCAGGGCCAAACTTTGTTTAAGACAGTGACGCACCAATAGTCGTCTCCAAGCGTGCGTTTGCTTAACCATGCCGCGGCCACGAAATAGCACGTAACTTGTCTGCTATAGGGCAGTTTCACGCTGTCGCAGGTCACTAAACCCTCCCGTGTTTGTCCTCCAGATTGGGGAGAGAACAATAAAGCCACATGCAGAAATGCATCCGATCTGAATGACAAACACGGGAGATGTTTAGTGACCCGTGACAGCGTGCAACTGCTCTATAGTAAGCACGCCTTTTCAGCTAATGCTTTCATTTTATCAATGAAATCTATGCTTTAAAACCACTCTACTCAGTTAAAGTCATACAAATCATATTTGGAGCTTGCTTTGGGGGTTAAAACAAAGGTTTTTAGTTTTTATGCTAATGCGAATATGCATGTTTATGACCAAGGTCACAATGTCACAAGAGGCAAACACAGGAAGATCACATTTAACTGTGCACAAAAGATTCCACTTTTTTCTCAATTTTCTTGAAACTTTTGTAATCCATGGCTGTTTGAGTTTTACATGTTGCCTGCTGTAAGCCCTGACAAAACTGGGGGTAGAAACTGCAGCAATTTGCCACAAGTCCAACTTGAAGTCTTATGTTTTTTCTTAACTTTCCCTTCTGTCTTCCTTATGTGATGCACTCAAAACAGCGCCCTCTGTCTGTGATTTATTGCAATGAAATCTTCAAAGTTGAAAAAGGCCACCTTTTATTGATTTTACATCCAAACGAACAATAGTATGTCTTGCTGAACAAGTAATCCGTCATTATGAAGCAAAGCTTAGGCAAAAAGTTGTTTAGCATGTCACAGGCCCTTTAGGCAGCGCTATGAAATTGGCCCCAGGTTATAGGCTGTACCACTGTTCTCAAAAGTCTCCCATTGCTGAAAATAAGAAGCTAACATTTCCACGCAATGTTGAGACCCGGTTTGTAAATCTAAGTCATCACTTTCTGTAGATGTAGCTTGCATGAAAACTGTTAATAGTAGAAACCAAGGTATTTTTGTTGGTTAAAAAAAAATGTGTGACTTAAGAAAAGTGTCATCAGTCGGAGACTGTAACAGACGCTTATATACCGTCTGTCATTAGCTTTAGAAAGGTGTAAAAATTGACTTCCAGTTCAGGGGTTCTGATTAGGCAGGCCAGAGGTCTACTGCCCATCCTCAGAAGTACCTTGTGGTCAGGGTTGTAATGAGTCAATTACTCCATTTCAGTCGGATTCAAGTGACAATATTTAATTTTTTTATTTTGTTTTATCTAATGGGCTTAATAAACTTCAATTCGCAGCCCGTAGGCTGAATTGCATGAAGCTTACAAGTGTGTTCCACATAAACATTGAGATATGTAGGTGGGTGGTGCCATTAGCAGCCGACGGCCAAATACACCGGGGAATCCCCTCTCAAAAAAGTGCTCTGGGATCTCTTTAGTGCATAGACTATGTAAGTTGACCTCGCGAACGTTCGAGACCGCGCGAGACCACTGTTATTTCCGGGCACAAGACCCTATCTCTTCAACGCACGTCGCGAGCGAAATTCTTGGATTATTTTGTTTACGCAGGTTTTTGTAAACTCAGACGGCCCAAAACGCGTATCTCTAATTAAAATCTTGCATTCCAATGGATGACGTTGGGTATATAATCAAAAATAAGCAATCGAAATGTAAAAATTCACGATCTTTTCTGAGCCGAAAAGTGAATCTTTGAGGATCGTAAACTACATGCAGCAAAAGATATGCAACACGCACAGCAGCCGACGTACGTAGGCCTACAGTGTACATACAGACCTCGCTAGCGATAGGCGAAACGCCATCTACCAAAAGTAGAGCTTGCAGACTTTTTTTTTAGTGCCAAAGTTCGAAGCATTCATTTATTTTTCACATGAATCCACACTTGGGTCATCCATTCCAAATTGGATGAAGAATATGCTAGCAGAGAAATTTATTCAGGTCACGAAATTTTAATAATTTTTTTTTCGTTTTTAGAGATAATTATGCATGTATTATATATTGTAAAAAAACATGTTAGTTACCCAAATCACTTTCGGGTCGGTTGTATACTTAAGATTGGACAGAAAAATGTATATACAAAAAACAAAATCTCGCCCGTTTTATAGGAATAGGCGTTTTAGTCGTGTTGTGCCCGGAAGCTCAGAATTGACCTTTGCCGCGAGACTTACATAGTCTATTACACAACACACTGGACCAACGGCGAAGTTACATCCCTTCTGAAGTGTCTTGCTCAAAGGAACAGGTGCTACCACGGCCGGATATCAAAGCCACAACACCAAGTTTTCATCCCTGTTGCGAAACAACATCTTTAGCAACTTGCCGAACTCAAGTTTTGCATCAAAGGTCTGAACGCGTGCTTACAAAATCCGAATCCTATTAATTGACTAGAATCCAGTCACCTGGCCAAGTGACTAATTAAAGCTGCTTGTGAGTGAAGAAGAGATCATCATTCATGTAGTTGATAACTTTTTAAGACCTTGGGTCATTCCGTGAAGTTGGGATACGATGTCTCCTGTTACATCGGATACCTTGTTATACAGTTTGCGAATTTTATTAGTCAATAGTACTAACAAATATCAGCGGTTTAATGAAACAAAATAAAAACCTCCAGTATTTGTTAAAAATATAGGAGCATCAGTGAACTAAATGGAATTTTGTGCAAATGCAGGTGTGACAGTTAGTGTTTTTAACATTTTTTTTTGAACCACGTGAAAATTCAAGTTTGAATTTTCCAAATTTGGATTACAAAGGTTTGTTTAGACCAAGAACTGTGTGCTATTAAATTCAACAAGATTACTTTGAGGGTCGGAGTGAATTGAGAAAATTAGCGTGGTGTCCCCGTTACATCGGTAACCATCATTTTCCCCAGATAATTCAAAATTTATAAACTCCAACTAGACTCAAAAATTATCACAGAAAGGGCAAAGCAAGCACATCGTGCAACATCATTATAAAGAACACGACTTTCTGCTCACTTATTGGCCATTTGGTGGAAATTAAGAATTGTCACACTTTTGTGTCCCAACTTCGTGGAACGACCCCCTTGCGAAAAGTTTTATAAAAATCACATTCAGTACTCTCATTGTTCTCTTTAGCATGTTTAGTGTTAATGCACACTATAATATCTCTGTACATGTAGTTTAAGCACCAGTACACCATTTGCATTTACCCAAAATTTTACTAAATAAGTTGACAAGAAAAACTTGACTAAAAGTGTTGATAGCAATGGTAAATATATATATATGATTTTTACTCTTGTAAAGTGGTACCTTTATGGGAGAGATTGACAACTGAAGATGCTTTTTAAAACAGGCATCTATGTGGCTGAAATTTGTACAAGCCAGTTTATCAACATTCTTTAGTTATGTAATATTGTTGTTCATGTCTGTAACAGTTTTTCAATCATGTGATCTGTCTTTAAACCGTTCCACACTCGGGTGTAGTTAAGTAGGTCTTTTTCTTCTTCAAAGTTCAGAGTGGTCTCGCCGAGATTTTTAAGACTTCCTTCAAACAAATTTGGTTTTACAAGTTGTATAATCAATTCTATAAAACTCTTCCAAAAGGCAGAGGCTCTAAAGGCACAGGCTCGTCAGCAATGCGCGCGCGCCAAATTCGTGCCACGAAATACGCAGTTCCATGCCTTTGCTACATGGAGCTGTGTATTTCGTGGCACGAAGTTGACGCGCGCAATGCTGACGAGCCTTGCCTTTAAGAGTTTATTCAGTAATAGAGAAATACAAACACAGTACATGTATTTCTCATATACTGTATCAAGATACCTTTCTAGTGTCGGAGAATGTCAGTGAATGGACGTATTTCTCTAGCTCTTAAATTGTCAAACGTCATCCACGATTTGCGTTAAAGGCACAGGCTCGTCAGCAATGCGCGCGCGCCAAATTCGTCCCACGAAATACGCAGCTCCATAGCAAAGGCATGGAGCTGCGTATTTCGTGGCACGAATTTGGCGCGCGCGCATTGCTGACGAGCCTGTGCCTTTAACCCAACATGTGCCGTAGTCTTTAAGCTGTTGAAGTTGGCACATAACTGAAAGAAGAAGAAGAAGAAGACTCGTGAACTGACAACATGCACAAAATAGACAAAAGAACAGTTAAAATGTCATTACGAACACCTGGCACCAGCTTTGAAATTCAAGAAATGACAGCTGGTACAAAAATCTGTCTGTGCGAAGTCTTTAAAAACGTTTATGGATCATGTAGTAGACTAATTATCTGTCTCGTTTTTTGATGTGTCCTTAGTATAGATGATTGTCATTGTAATTTTAGTTATACAATCTTCTGACGGATTTGCATTATTAGAAGTCCAAACAATTTTGGACAATTTTTGTTGGTGCTTTATAGTGCATTCGTTTAGGTCGCTTTTTTTTCTTCTTTTTTTGCAAGTTACCGGTAGTCTCAGGAATTTTCTCGCAAGTATTTACTTTAATATTTTGGCCTGCAGTAAAAGCTTATAGTGGCGTAATTCTTTTAACGAAGCACCATGTATATATGATATTACTAAGTATTACTTGTAGGGTTGTGTTCGTAACAAACTACAACGGTAAATTATTTGTGAATGTGTACATTGTAAATCCTGCATTTAGCTGCATGGTCGCATTAAAAATGGAGCGTCTTCAGAAGTTTTTGTCTTTTCTCGGTGTGTGTGTACTGTGTTATGGCCATGCGATCCTGTGGAACATGATCAATTTGCACGTTTCACGTGTGTAGCGTCTGGTGTACTGACGTACGTCCTTTCACATGCACACTTGGTATCCACCTGACCAGACTAAATGTTTGTTGCTACGTGGTGCACGTGGAAAATGTGAAATACAAAATCAACACCGTGTTCACCGTCTGGAGAGAATGGCACAAAACCGACTGTTAGTTGCTAGGCATTGGTATGCACCACGTAGCAACAACAGCATAGTGTGTGAGGAATTCGGAGCATCAGCCATTGTGCAAAGGTTCCACGTAAAAGACTAAGGCGCGAGGTAAATATAGAAACGGTCAGTATACCGGTAAACGATTCGAGTTAATCCCTCTTCAAGTCGTTTCTCTGTTGACAGAAAACCGTATGCAGGTTTGAAGGAAACCGTTTCCAACTTGCTGGGTTGGTCGATGATTGACAGGTTTACAACTAGCCGCCCGCACGTATATATGGCAGAGGGACTCCCCCTAACGCCCCTATACCTCAACACACTCTTCCCTTTTGTTAACGCACCAATCACCCCTAAAAATTCCTTGGATGTTTGAGACACAATAGGGGAACAATGGTAGGGGGGAGTCCGTTTGCCACATATCGTGCTGCATATGCCCGCACGAAGGGAACAAAAGGCTGCTACTGGCCGACGACTTCAAAGAGAGCCGCCCGAACCCTTCAGCCAGGCGCACCCCCGGGGCATGAATGGGTTTAGTTTAACACCCTTGTCACGTGATAAACAGTGGCAGCTCGTCAGCTAGGAGTAGTCACACAATGGCTCTCTATTGTTCAGCGAACGTGGGTGGGGTTGAACATGGCCAATTATCTATCGTCTGCCCAGACAACAAGTTAAATCGTTTGCTTGTTCACTAAAAACCGTGCAACGGTGTATCGTTTATGTACCGTTTCCCGGCATACAGACCGTTTCTATTTTGACCTCGCGCCTAAACATTAATTAAATGAAGAGGCACCATTCAGGTTTCACTAAAAATCATTTATTTACTAATAGGTCTCCTGACTATTTAAAACCTTTTTTTATTTGAATTCACTAATTAATTATAATTATTATATTTATCCATGGAAACATCGGAGGCCAATTTCATAAAGATGCTGAGTAGAAATAATTGCTAAATCCAAATGTTAATTGCTAATAAAATAAAATGGGGTTTCGGCCAAAATCCTATATGTGTTTTACATTTGACTGGTGTTTTGCTATTCTTTCTAAAAATACAAATTGCCATACAATTTTGACTAGTATTAACCTATTTTTGTAAAGCAAACAAATTTTGGATTAAAGACGGAGGCTCGGCAGTACACCACGAACAATTTCGTGCCACGAATTTCACCGCGCTCCATATCTTGACCCAGTTAGGGCAGCTGCTTTTACAATCCCAGATATTGGAGGCTCATTATTTATGCGGGCTCACCACAGTTTGTTTATGCGTTGCTATGGAGGTCAAGGAGAATGGACGAGAAAGTGTAGATTCGTGAAAAGATTTCGCGAGAACGAAACTTCACTTTTGATGTTATTCTTGGACTTTAAACCATTCCATCATCCAGAACAAATAGAAACGCGCAAAAGCCATCCTGTCAATAAGTGCTGTAGATCATTTGTAAGGAACAAAATAATTATGTAAGCAGTGGGCTTTTTTTTCTTCTCTGGATACAATTCACGGCGTTCTATTTGGTGTAAGAATGGAATCACTCATGTAAACAAGCTGCATTTCTGGGGGTGCAGGATATCCAGTTATTTTGTTCGTATTGTGCTGCTAGCAACACCTACTACATCGCCATATCTGATGCAGAAGATTTTGACATTTCTGGAGTCGTGTTGGAGTTTGGAGACGACAAAAGCGGATTTGTCTCTGGATTTATACAGTGAAATTGCAGTTTTTGGAAATTAAACAGCGTGGACAAGGGAAACTATATAGTCTTTTTAGAGTTTTGAGACGACAAAAGCGGATTCATCTCGGGATTTATACGAAATATGACAGCGCGGACAAGGGAAACTTGGTGATAACCAAAAACACCAAAGACGTCGGAAAATGTTCCCTGTGAGTATTATTTGAGTGATTGAACAAGATGGCCTTTCAGAAAGTGAAAACTAGGGAAAATTGGAAAGAGTTGAGAAAGTTGATCATGGCTTAAGACCGTTGTGTACAAAACATATGAGACAGGCTGCACAATTTCTAAGTGTTTCCTTACAAAATCTAACATTTTTATCGCTCAAAAGTTTTGTTTTTCCATCAAATTTCCAAAAAAATTATGATCAACTTCTCAAGTCTTACCGGAAAATTTAACATTTTTCAGCCAGTTTTATACGTTTTGTACACAAGGTCTGAATCCATGGTCAAGTAGGCCTACGCAATTCTTTCCTTGTTTCTTGTATATGACTCTACAACCATCAAAAAAGCCTTATTTCCTAAAAGAAACGGGGTTCGGGAGCGAGGATTTGCCTTTTTAAATTTTGGAAAGTTTACCATACACGGACACCATCAGGGACCCCATGCAAGAAACCTATGGGAATTAAAACTCTACAAAGTTTGTAAGATTTTACGTTAAGAATCTAGGTGAGTACCACGACATGTCCGTTCAGACGGACACTACTCTGTTACTGGCCGACATATTCCAGAACTTTAATAGAGAAACCTGTCTGAAACACTGCAGACTAGATACCGCCAATTACTTTACTTCGCCCGGTCTGAGTTTGGATGCTCTGCCAAAACTCTAAAGCCCAACTATAGAATTATTAACGGATTACGACAGGCATCTGTTAGCCGAACGTGGAATAGGGGGTGGCATCTTTAACGTGGGTTCTGAGCGACACGCCAAGGCTAATAACAAGTACTTACACGATCACGATGGAACCAAACCCAACACCTTCATTCAGTACCTCGACGCCAAAAGTCTTACTGATAGAAAATTAAAGTTCTTTACCGAAGACGCGTTAAAGAGACTGGACGCACACTCGGAAATGGGATATATCTTGGAAGTTGATTTGAAATACCCCCAAGAACTTCACGACACGCATAACGATCACTCACGGGCCCCCGAGAATTTAAACATACCGCAATAATTGTTTTCGGATTATCAAAAAGTACAGATAAAAGATGCGGTGCGTCAAAATCCACTCTTGCTAGGCGCTCGCCGCACAACGCGCTTGTGCAACAAGCCCGCCAAATCGCTTCGTTGAACGAAGGGAGCCGTTCACATCAGGAAATCTCTTCGTCGAATCGTCGAATCTAAAGTGGCAATAGCCAACACGTACGGTAAGAATTACGCCATTCCGCTGGACATTAGAATTGTAAACGACCATCATATCACGCGTTTTATCTGAGCGAACTAGAGGGCAAGTTGCCTTTTATCACCAAGTGGAACGATCACTCAAAAGTGGTCCAGTCTACCGACACTGAAGCGACGTATAAGATTACTCACTAATTGAAATTGCAGTATGAGGTGGTGAACGAGCCCAAGCTAGCCATGCAAATTAGAGACTTGAAGGTACAGGATCCGGAGGGGGAGGGGGTTGGGGGTTCTTTTTACTTTGACAGAGTCCACCGGCAGTATAGTACGAAAAGACCCTCAATAAGTACGACAACGCCTGCATGAACGCTAAATATTAACACCAATTTAAAGAGCTTAAGGGGGTGCTTCTAGTTTTCAAGGACGTAGCGGACGCCAACCCCGAAAACTCTTGCGTTTAGGCGAAATCTGCAAGTACTTTGTTGACGACCTAGAAACCCATCAACCTTCAGCAGTGTCTAAATACGATCAGCTGCATCCTATTTATATGGGCAAGTACCTGACCGACAAGTACGCGCTTTGTCTGGACTTTAGAACCACAGACGACAACTCGGCGCACGGAAGCAGTACACATATCGGGTCGCACGGTGGATGGAAGCAGTGAAGTGAAGTGAAGTTAGTGAAGAAAGATTTAAAAGTTTGCAATAGGCCTATCAGTGAGGTTTCGGTGTGCACTGTCAGTGATTACGACCACAATTAAAATTAGCCAAACCTCAAAATATTTACCTTTCGCTTTAAGGTGTAGAGGTGTTGCTACCAGCGGTAACAACAAAACTACACTCGCGAGAGAGCAACGACTGCGAGTTATCTAATCTGGCGATGAGCGGTCGGCACGACAATCACTCTTGCTGGCTGTTGACGCAAAAGTATAATAGCGTACTAAATGACCTTGGAGAGCATACCGAGCATCGCTATATACAGTAATTATATATATATATAATCAATTACAAACTAGGATAGGTTTTAGTTCACCATATTTTATTCCGACAAATCTGTTTCGTGGATACCTCCACTCGTCAGGGAATTGTAATGGCATTCTCGAAACATTCTACCTGTGCATCAAGTTGGGGGACGCGCGAACGCAAAAACGCGCGCTGGGATTGCGGGCGTATGTTTATTACATGCATGACGCGGGCGTGGGGAAAATATGGCCGTGTCCGATACCCGGTCGCGGCTCGACATCGCACACGAGTCCATGGGATGCAGCTGCAGTCACCACCATAGACCCGCGTGTAACTTGAAGCCGCAGCCAAACAATTCGGACACGGCCTTACATTACACTATGCGCGTGGTTTGGGCGTGCTATATCAGTTTGAACTTTCCCGCGTGCCGGCATGCGCTAGTTAGCTCAGATCTTTTGTTTAGAGTAGCCATTTCTGGGTGGCAGATAATATAGAATTTCTCCATTGTGCACAAGTTGTATCTTTTGCTGATGTTAGAGTATGATTGAGCATTGCTCAAGATTTTCCACTTAGTTGTGAATTCAGTGTTTTTGTCTTTTAGCGTCCATACATGTTTTGATAGTTCTGTCTGGTTCCTGTGCGCTTCTTTCTTGAATGATTGCCGGTGGTTTCCGAGTCTTTGTTTAAACTCGGTGCTTGTTAGGCCTACATACGTCTCTTCACTCGTGTTGGTTTTCACAGTGGCTTGGTAGACGATGTTTGGTGTTCTGCATTTTCCATCCAGCGGGCATTCATTCTTTACCCTGCCGTTGCATGGTTTGGTTTCTGTTTCTGGTGCCTGCTTCTTCATTATATTTTTGTTGTGAGCGTCCAATGTTGACTTCATGTTTGGCATACAACTGTATGACAGCTTTAGTGTGTTCTTGTTGAAGATTTGTTGCAGTGCGTGTGCTTTGGGGAAACTCTCGTTAACGATCTTTAAGAATTGGCGTCCAACGTTGGTTTTTACTCTTAAGTCAAACGGCGGGTTGTACCATGTGACGTTTCTTTTTCTGGATCGCTTCTTTCGCTCATTTGGTACGCTTGTTTTGAATTCAAGCTTGTGGTCGTAGCCGCTTTCCTTCAATGCCTCCTGGTATACGCTGGTTGACTTCTTGAATTCGTCTTCGTTTGATGAAATGTCCGAAAGTCTGCGGTTGACGCCTTGTGGAATTGCTCGAATGACGTTCTGCGGGTGGTTGCTCTTCGCGTTCACGTATATTGGGGTGTTTCCTGGTTTTAGGTATGGCCTATGCACTCCGCGATTAAGGTCGAGCGTGACATCAAGATAGTTGACAGTTTTTTTGTTTGCTTCAATAGTTATGCGAAGTCCGTTTCTTTTGAATGTTTCGCATATCTTCTTCTTGATGCGCTCTACTACATTCGGTGGCTCGTGGAAGACGGCCAACCCATCGTCCCTGTAGAGGCCAATTGCATTGCCGTAGTGGGGTTTAAGTTGGGACAGCAGGTAGACGACGACTAGTTCACAGCATTCTGCGCCGTCATACGATCCCATGGTGACGTCAAATAGACTACTGCTTTTCTTTACCCATGGTTCGTTATGTCTGAAGAGCAACGTTTGCTTGGCATGGATGATAGTTTTCCTGTCCAATGGGGCGATCTCTGTGTATTGTGATGCGAAGTCTAGTGCCTCATTTAAGAGTTTCTCGGTGATTGACGGGTAGAATTCAACAATGTCAAAGCATATAAACGCACCTTCAGTCTTGTTCGGGATGTCGTTGAACCATTCAAGTACGGCATTAGTGTTTTGCCACAAGTTTACTTTACCTGCTTCCGCTACTTTTGTAACGATCTTCTCCGTGATCTGTTTGCTAGCTCTGCCCATTTCCGACTTGCAGGGGTTGATGAGGCGGCAAGTAGGAACGTTAGTGAAATTTGGCTTGTGGTCCTTTAGCGTGATAAATGGTTCGCGCTGGGCAATCACGTCAATTCGGTCCTTCAGTTGGAGCTCCCCGGCGATCTTTTTCGCTTCGTCGTTGATTTTGTTAACTTGTCTGTTTGTGCTTTTTCGGTACGTTTTGCAGATGTTTTTATCAACCAGTTCATGGTAGTCGTTCGGTGTCATTTTGTAAAAGTTCGTGGTTTTATCCGCTTTTACTATCAGCTTTGGCTCTTCATTGATCTGCTTGATGTCATTCTTTAATTGGCATTGGAAGTCGTTGGTGTTCTTGTCAAACTCAATGTTTTGGATTAAGTCTGTCATTCTGTTTTCAAAAACACGCATTTCGTCTATGACAGGGGGTGTTTTGCTGGAGCTGAATCCGTAAGTATCTTTCTTACTCACTTTAAGTTCTGGGTGGAGGTAGAAAAGGGCTCTCCAGCGCATGTTTCGAATCAGTTTTTCTGTTTGCTGAATTAGTCTTCTAAGGTAGCTTCCTTGGTTTGCACAGGGAATGTTCTTCATCGAGTAGTTGAACGATGTTCTATCCATGTTGAAGAATCTTCGGAAGATCGAGTGCTCGACGTCAATACAGAGGGAGCATTTAATACGTGTTTGTAAACCGATTCAACTTCGGAGAGTGCTCTACTTTACACAAGGAGCGGTACAAAATCAATTACAAACTAGGATAGGTTTTAGTTCACCATATTTTATTCCGACAAATCTGTTTCGTGGATACCTCCACTCGTCAGGGAATTGTAATGGCATTCTCGAAACATTCTACCTGTGCATCAAGTTGGGGGACGCGCGAACGCAAAAACGCGCGCTGGGATTGCGGGCGTATGTTTATTACATGCATGACGCGGGCGTGGGGAAAATATGGCCGTGTCCGAACTACCCGGTCGCGGCTCGACATCGCACACGAGTCCATGGGATGCAGCTGCAGTCACCACCATAGACCAGCGTGTAACTTGAAGCCGCAGCCAAACAATTCGGACACGGCCTTACATTACACTATGTGCGTGGTTTGGGCGTGCTTTATCAGTTTGAACTTTGCCGCGTGCCGGCATGCGCTAGTTAGCTCAGATCTTTTGTTTAGAGTAGCCATTTCTGGGTGGCAGAAAATATAGAATTTCTGGGTGGCAGATAATATATAATGGGAGACTTTTGGCTATCCTGGTTTAGACACAAGAGGGCGCCCTTCACGATCCCGGAAGTGATTTTCTTCTGACTTCGGTCTCGTTTGTTTTACGTGTGGACGTAAATTTCTTCAATTTCAGAGCTCTATTTCTCAGCAATGAAGTCCCGTACATCCTGTATTTTTGTGGTGTGTGGCGGAAGGACTAGTCATGGTTTTCTAAACAATGCATACTAACTGAGAAAGTTGTGGAGTTTATCTATAAAAACGGCAACAGTGGTCAACAGCGGCGCGCGGCAGCGGCTTCGGTGTACTTCAAGCGCGTACGTCACTCACCGCTCTGTATTTATGGCTGTTATGTACGCACTATATAAACGGGGTACTCAATGCAGTGTGTCGCTTTTCGGACGACTTTCACCGGTTTAAAGACGATTGTATGAGCAGTGTTCACGTCACATTTCCTCCATGATGTCACTATCAATTTCCATTTTTTGTTGAAAAGAGCAAAATGTCTTACCCCCATGGGCGCCCAGTCACTTCATTGAAACTTTGTGAAAACAAGTTTGAATGACACATGCAGTATTTGAATTTGTAAAAACACAAATTAGGCCAAAAATTAGTCTTCCAAAATGATGCGGTGATGCGTTTTTTTTTTATTATTTTTTTTTTTTGGTAAGGGGATTCCAAGCAATAAAGTCAAGTTGACATGAAGCCAACAGGCATGTTTATAATCGAAACACTCAACAACAACAAAAAACCTTTGACGCAGAGGGTTGAAAGTGACGCGTGCGTCCACGATAGTTTTTTGTTTGTGTTTTTGACTTACATGTGTAACGTGATATCAATTTTCACCCAAGAGGCATGGTTAAGTACCACCCCTACCCCGGACATGAGAATTGTCACTTTTTGAGTGACAAAATCGCAACCCCTGGGCCAAAATTTGTGACAAAATCTCTACCTCGGAACATCTGGTCAATGCCGAGGCATATGTTACCAAGTCCCCACCCCACCCTTCAGACAATGCCTGCAGGGAAGGGGTAGAATGTTGATAAAACATTTGCATACATGTAAGTATGAAAGAAACAAAAAAACTTCTTGCTTGCTATTTTGTTAATGGTTTAGAAAACTATAAATGTAAGTGTACATGTACATGATAAATCTGCATAGAATATACCAAATAATGTTCATTTTCAACATAATTGCAGAAAACCCTGCAATTCTTAGTCCGTGTAGCATTAGGTAGACATGGCTTCGGAGGAATGTATTACGAAGGAAAGTTTGGTCCGAGAACGAGTCGATAAAAGCACGTGCAACATCAGTTTTGAGTTGCAGGGTATTCCGCAATTGCTTTCAAATTTTTTACATGTAGTTTTCAAATTACCACCTGCTGACAGGGCTGTGTACGGAATTGAGCAGTTGGCCATTACACAGTATGAGACTGGCTGAAAAAGAAATTCCAAGAGTTACATAAAAGACACCCGTCAATTTGCCACTTCTAATTTTGGGTTTTCTATCAAATCAGCATGTTCTGATGCCTGTTAAATCATTTTGAGGAATACAAGTAATGGTCAACTTATCAATTATGGGGCCAAAAGAAACATGACAATTGTTAACTTGAGACTATCGGCAAGTTTAAGCTGACATAACATTATTAAGTTATTGATTAAGAAATTAAAAAACTCAAAAAACAAAAAGAAAAAGCTAGCAGTCTTCACATGACATGTTTATATGTACTGGTAAATCCATGCAATGTACATTTACAGTCCTCAATGCTCCTGCTAGTTGCTTGGTTTTAAAAGCTTTTTAGAATGTGTAAACACAGGAAATTAATAAGTATTTTAGCTCAATAAAATAATTAAATGGCAACAAAATGTTGATTTATTTTTGAATTTTTTTTTGACCATTGATAATTTGAGCATACATCACATGATTGAGCTGCATAAATCAATGTTACAATACATGTACATAAATTCACAAAATTATAATTAATTCAGTCATTTCACAAATGTCGACTCTGCTGCCATGAAGGCATAACCATCCTGACTACCCATGTAAGAACGCCTGATCTGAATCATTTGGATTTCCTGGAAAGCCTTGGTTGCTTCATTTCACATGTCGGGAATCTGTCGGAGAAACAAGTCATAAATAAAACAAGAGGTTCCTTAACTCCTATTAAATTGAAACATTAAAGATACTTTTTTACGGTTTGAATTCCCTTTACTGGTCGCCAGGAAATTGTTTAATGTTTTTCACTTCCTTTTAAAATATTTGCACGTTTTGGTGGTTTTTACGTTTTTATGAGAAGAATAAGTGGCGACCAGTAAACGGAATTCTTTCCGTTTTTACAAAATCAGTCTGCCTGCTGTATAATAGGCCCAACTTCACATCAAAACAAAAGCAAATGTCTACAGGTATGTTTACAAAAAAAAAGATGTGAATATTGCTTTATGACGTTCAAGTTGAGATTCGCACTGAAGTGAAGACTGAAGCAAGACCTAATTTGTGAGATCTAGCTTTTACCTGCTTGCTGTCCTTGCGGGTGCCTTTAAAAGCCATAATGTGTGTGGAGTTGACATCACGTTTGTTGATTGTTCCTCACAGTCACACTGTTGTAGACCCCATTTCTAGCAAAACAAAAATAAATAAATAAAATTTCTAAGCATTAGGCCTACACTGGGAAAATGTGTATTTGGTTTTACCACTTCAACCAGTTCATTTGTGATGAGTAAAAAATAAATAAACATATTAGTATAAGAGATATCTCAAAAATATTATTAAAATATATATACCACTCATTGCCAAGTCTGTCAAAAACAGCATAATTCCATGACCAGGTCTATGCTATGGTCAGCGCCAGTGTAGCCTAGGCCTGGATTAGAAATGGAATAGGCCTCGCGGACATGCACATAACTATGAAAATGGAAAGGTACGTTGAAGAAAAACAATAGATAGTATTCGAACACGTGCGAATACGCCATTTTGTAAGTCAAATAATTGTGGAAGTGATGTGCGTGCGCGTTGCGTGTGTCTCTAGTGGGCGTAGCGCGGTTTAGTTCACCAATGGGAGCCTTCGTACATAGCGTTACGCGTGCTATGTACACACGCGGCGCGCGCGCGCATTGCTTCCGCAGTGGCGCGGCGTTGTTTGACACACAACATGACGTCATGAGAAAGCTATCAATAGACTGCATTTCCTCTGAAGAGATGGGAATTTAAAAATCACAAATGTGATGATCAGAGTTCAGACTTTCTTCATGCCATTTTCACTCCATTGTTCGACGTTTAAGCAGTTAATCAATTGTACTCGGATTTCCATAGTAGCCAAAGCAAGGCCTAAGTTAGGCGAGGCCTCGACACGACAGCCTAAATTATACAGGCATGTACTTCTAGTTCTACACAACCGTCCGATATTTTATATGCACTGTTGGCATCGTGCACACACTACATGTATACATCGTAACACGATCAACCACATGCAGTGACCGAAAACAAAATGACACAAAAAACCCGTGCGTTTACTTACCTCTTGGCAACCAACGTTTCCGCGCGACGTTTCAGCTTTTCCTTTTCAAAGTCCATTTTTTAAGTTCTTCAATGGTTGATTTTTCATAATGACTGTTTGGGCTTTCCATCGTTGATTAATGTAGGGTTAAACGGAGACATTTCCAACCGCATTTTTAGCACGAAAATACGTGTAATGCAATGGCTGTCACCGTGGCGCGAAATGCGCTGGGACCGTATGTTTGGCGCCCTCTGTTGATATTGCTCCTCAAAAGTCTCCCATTGAAGCAACCGTCCGCCATTGTACCCCACCAAATACAATGCCTTGCCTAGACTGGTCATACTGTCTTCACTGGTCTATATCGTGGTGCAAGCGATCGCATGGACTGGGAAGCACTCAGTCTAGGCCAAGCAATGTTCGTGGGGTACAATGGCGGCCGGCGCGTGGCTTCAAGTCTTGTATAGACCGCATCGAATAGCCGCCATTTTGTGGGGCTTGATGGAAAATTTGTAAAATTCGGCATTTGCTTGACCAAGGCTCTACTGAACATTTTAAACTTCATCAACCAGTAGAAAGAGTTGCCAGTTTTTATGCTAACCGTGCCTTTTCATTTTGTGCACCACACCTGTGGAATAGATTACCAATATCGGTGTACCAGTCTAAATCATATGAGGGTTTTAAAAGGCGTCTTAAAACCTTGCTTTTTAATGAACCGACTTTTAAATTTCGAAATGACCGTGCAATTTTGTATTTATTATCATTTTTATTTGTTTTCAATGTTGCATCGCGCTTTGAGATATTTTATATGTAAAGCGTGTTATAAATAAACTGTATTATAATATTATTATTATTATTACCTTTTGTTACTTAAACCGTTCAACAATGGAAGCACAACTGCCCCACGAAATGGCGGCTATTCGATACGGTCTATAGCCAACTGCTATTGCATACCGCGCCGCGATGGTATGACTATGTGTGTCGAATGTATGACGCGAGCGCGACCCCTGACACACACATTGTACAACTCGCATGCACTATAGCATATAGCATAGCGACATGGCGGGTTTTGTACTTATGAGGGACGATGAAATAAACTCGAAGGGTAAGCCTGAATAATTTTAAGTAAACAAAAAAGTAGGATGACAATGATCTACTTGGCCGTCATATAAAACATAAAATGAATGTTTTAATTCGTGCAATAGAAGAAATTTCTTCTCGGCTTCGCCTCGTTGAATGGAACATTCCATCTTTCACCTCATAAAAATATTCCTCCCATTGCAATCCTAAACATTCACTATATGTATAGAGATTCATGATGATTTGCAAGTCGGAGTATAAATGCTATGTACGTAAAAGATGTTGAAAATATAGCAAAGATGCATAAAACTATCGACCGTCTCTAATTCACAAATTGCCAATGTTGTCAGCTGGTCTATCCCGTGCTTATTCCCATTCTCATTTTGCGAAGTTGGTTGCACTTAGATAAAAACGAAAGATAATTACTTTTTAAATTAAATTGTCAACTAAACAGGGCGGTGTGCTATTTTGGATGACAATTTTGCAGTTCTAAACAGACTAATAATGCGCTAAATTTAATGTCATCTTAATTCAATTCATCTGCACAAAACGTAAATGAAATGCTAATTTTGCTATTCGATATTCACTTTCTGCAGGAGACCGAAAACCGTTTTAATATGGAGGTATATAAAATAAATTGGCCGATTGTTTGTCGAAATTTAGCGGGAAAACGTATAAGGTGATTAGGCAATCCAACTAAAGAGGCATACTTTGCACCGGAGTCTGCATGCCCTCATTATTTGAGATAATAATGGCGTGCACTTTTGTATGGAATTCCATATATGGAAATCAATCGGCGTCTCAGTTGGAAAAACTGCAAAAAACTTCGTATAATAAAATAAGGTAATACGCGTGTATAGAAAAATAAATATTTCGAGGGGAAGTATTGACCAGAAAGTGTGGCTAACAAGTTCGGTTACCCTTCATAAACTCGAAACAAGTTCAAAGTGGTATCGGTCCAACTATTTATCTATTTATAAGTCATCCCGGTGTAGCTTTGGTCGAGTGAACCTGTGACCCGCAACGACAAACTAATATGACGTCACGGCAGGCATCAAAACATAAGGGGTGTGGTTTTCACCGTGCGCGCACAACATGCAGCTGTGCATAAATGTGGATACAGAATGAGGTCGTCGGTCAGATGGCTTTGAATTGTTTGACCTTTGATATATTGGCGGATCCATAAATTGTTCCAGGGAAGGGGTCAGGTCTATCAGATTACGTATGTCAGATTGTTGCGGACAGGCGGACACATTATAATGGAATACATTTGGGTTGACCCCCAAAACTTGTGACATTTGAACAGCAAGTTTATGCAAAGCATGCTGCGTGCGCACAACAACAGGCAAGATTTGAATAGAGGGCGCTTTGGATGTAAACAAATGTCACTAGCTGCTCGGTCTGTAGGTTTTCCCGGCAGATTTTGCAGTATTAGTACAGTGTGGCTAGCAAGTTCGTTTACCCTTCATGAACTGAAAACAAGAACAAAGTGATACCGGTCAAAATTATTTATCTACTTGTTAGTCATTTTGGTGTAACTTGCGTGAAGTGTTGTGAACCTGTGACCCGCAACGACAAAATGGGGAATAGTTTTACCGGCCGATTTCGCAATTTTACCGTGCAAAGTCATGAAAGCTTTATTCAATTTAACTCGGTGGATTGATAAAGTGAACACGCATTTCGTTTTTCTAAAAAAGAGTATTTTGTATTGACAAATATTTATTGAGCGACATACATTAGCTTTGTCCAAAAGGGTGAAGGTAGTATCATACTGGGCTGCAACAGCTCGCGACTAGTTGGAAACACAACATTGCGAGAAAATACGCGAATTAGCGACAATTTTCACTTGGATTCACACTGAATTGGTACTTACGACACGTTTGCGTATGTCACACGAATGTTGCACGAATGTCGCAAGAACTCCCGGCAAAATTTGTGCCGAAAATCACCTGGCTATTTTTTTTTTTTAATTATCGTCTCAAAGAAATAGTTTTACACTACTCAAAAGAATTAAAGGAACAAGAGAACATAATGTTTTTGTCATGGTCTATATGGTCTACCGTTAGAACAAGAGGAATTAAAGTTATGTGAAAATCATTCAGGTGTTGTCAATTGATTCTCAAACAATACTCAACAATGTATGGCGAAATTTATTGATGTGGTAGCCTGTTAACATGACTAAAACATGAATGAACAAAAATATGGATATAATCATCTGGCAGGTTATCATGACTATCCGTACATTGTCCACGTTTTGGCAAAGTAAACGTTAATTAATCATTGTCTAGTAACTGGTATGACCTCCACGTGCTTGTATGCACTCCTGACAGCGTCGAGGCATGCTTAAAATTAACTGTCTTATGGAGTCTTGAGGAATGTTCTCCCACTCTTCAACCAAGGCCTCTCTGAGTGTCTGTACAGAGTCCGGAGCATGTTCTCGACCTGCAACACGTCTGCCAAGCATGCCCCATGCATGCTCTATAGGGTTTAGGTCAGGAGATCTTGCCGGCCAGGGCATGGTGCTGATTCCCTCATTCTCAAGAAAGTTCATGGACACTCGTGCAGTGTGTGCACGAGCGTTATCTTGCACCAGGATGAAATTTTCACCTACGGCAGCAGCATATGGCCTCACAACAGGTTCCAGTATCTCATCTCGATACCTCAAACCTGTTAGTGCACCACCAGCTACCACGACGAGGTCCGTACGCCCCTCCAGGGAGATACCCGCCCACACCATAACTGATCCACCCCTAAAGTGGTCAAATTCGACAATGTTGCAGTTGAAATATCGTTCCCCCGACCGTAACCAAACCCTTACACGTCTATCATTGGTTGAAACAGTGAATCTGCGTTCATTTGAGAACAGTACTGGTGCCCACTTAAAACATTAAGGGTAAATTACAATGCGGAGAATCCAAGAAATTGCCTTTTTATTATCTATAAAAATACAAAATTAAGAGGAACTAGAGCTTCGCGTTTGTGTTTTTTTACAAACGCAAGGTGATCGGGTGACATGAACATTGATCTTATGATGACGTCACACTTTTAAAATTTGTTGAAAACTTGAGTTGGTCGATGTTGCAAAAGAAACATTCACATATCGATTGCCAGTATTGGAATTCTTAAGACATATGACTCTTTGATTATTATACGTTAAAATTTTAGTGTGTGTCTGATGACGTCATTATTGGCCCAGTCAATCTCACCATGACGTCACTATTGTGTGCACAAATTGCTCAAGGATCTACTGAAGAACAAGTTCTTACATGTAGTGAAATAATCTTTCGAATATATATTACAGTTCTCAAGATTTTGTCATTTGAGATAATTTACGTAACCACCGTGCACGTGATGACGTCATCATTGGTATAGTCATCAAGTCCACATGTGTGGGAACAATTTGTTCCGTAGAACTATGGTCAAATTCCCTACCACTTTGGCTCTATTTGCATTCAAAATGCTAAAAAATGGCTCATTCTCGATTAACTTCCGGTTTAGACCAGAAGTAGGGGTCACACAGGGGTCATGTCAGTGTATGATTTGTTTAGTTCATTTAGACATATAATGCTGTGAAAGAATTGTTCAAGTATCTATTATGGTTCTTGAGACATGAATTTTGGAAATAATAACCTTTGAATTTTTGTAATTTGACACCTGATGACGTCATGATTACGTCACACTTGATGCCATCATGATACTATACATGCTGGTGAAAGTCTTCCATAAGGTTTATGTCTGTATCTAATTTAATAAAGATCCAGCTTGGTTTAATGAGCATTGTTGCTCGGTATTTTATAAAATCTAAGATTTCCGTTTTCGTTGAAATTTGACCTCCAATTGACCCCAGAAGGAAGGGTTAGATAACAATGCCCACACAAAGAAATTTGTAGCCCACGATCTGATCCATAAGCCTGCTAAATACCAAGATCTTGGGTCACGTGGTTTTCGAGACGGAAGCATTTTAAAACATGCACATTTTGGGTTTTTTCGGGGTGTAATTTGATACTTGATGACGTCACGATGACGTCACGCTTGATGCCATCATAATATTATACACGCTGGTAAAAGTCTGCCATAGGACCTATGCCTGTACTTAGTTTCTTAAAGATTCAGCTTGGTTTAATGGGCATTGTTGCTCAATAAGTGCAAAAATTGAGATTTTCGTTTTCGTTGAAGTTTGACCTCAGATTGACCCAGAAGGAAGGGTCAGATGAAAATGCCCACAGGAAGAAAATTGTAGCCCACGATCTGATCCATAAGCCTGCAAAATACGAAGATCTTGGGTCACGTGGTTTTTGAGACGGAAGCATTTTAAAACATGCATATTTTGGTTATTTTTGGGATGTAAGTTGATACTTGATGATGTCACGATGACGTCACACGTGATGCCATCATGATATTATACATGCTGGTGAAAGTCTGCCATAGGACCTATGCCTGTACTTAGTTTCTTAAAGATTCAGCTTGGTTTGATGGACATTGCTGCTCAATAAGTGCAAAAATTGAGATTTTCGTTTTCGTTGAACGTTAACCTTAAATTGCCCCCAGAAGGAAGGGTCAGATAAAAATACCCACACGAAGAAAATTGTAGGCCATGATCTGATATATAAGCCTGCCAAATACGAAGATCATGGGTCACGTGGTTTTCCAGACGGAAGCATTTTAAAACATGCATATTTTGGTAATTTTTGGTTTGTAATTTGATACCTGATGACGTCACAGTGACGTCACACTTGTATGCACACCTTCACAAAATGTATATAGGCCTACATATATTAGTCATCAAAGGTATAAATCAAAGCACATAATTTGTTAAGATTGAAAAGAGTTTGGCCAAGAAGGAACATTTTCGTAATTAGATTTGTTTAAGATGGTTTAATAAAATCCTGACAATGACGTAATGATATCAGGCCTATATTAAGCTTTGCACCTTACTAAACCTAAAAGGAAGAAAACAAACATTGGAATGAATGCTTCACGGCAAAACTACGGTTTTACTAAGGTTTATGTCTGTATCTAATTTAATAAAGATCCAGCTTGGTTTAATGAGCATTGTTGCTCGGTATTTTATAAAATCTGAGATTTCCGTTTTCGTTGAAATTTGACCTCCAATTGACCCCAGAAGGAAGGGTTAGATAACAATGCCCACACAAAGAAATTTGTAGCCCACGATCTGATCCATAAGCCTGCTTAACTTGGTCACATCAAAGACATAGTATAAGAGGTGTGCACCAAATAATGGCTTCATTGTGACGTCATCCGTTACGTCATTATAACACTTTAAAAATGCCTGAAAAGCGGAAAATTGCTGAAATATGCACTTTTTAAAATGGTTCCCTTGCCAAAACCACATGACCCAGGGTTGTCATATTTGGCAAACATTTAGATCAGATCATGAGCTTTAATGTTCTTAGTGTAGGCATTTTCATCTGACCCTTCCTTCCTGGGTCAATCGAAGGTCAAAGTTCAGCCAATTCAAAAATCACATTTTTTTGTATTTGTTTTTACTTATGAAGCAATATTAGCTATTCAACCATGCTTGATTTTCATAAAACTAAGTACAGGCATGGGCCCCATCACAAACGTCCACCACCATGTAGAACGTTACCATAACGTCAATGATTACGTAATTATAATAATTTTAAAATGGCACAAAAGTGGATTTTTATCATGAAAATTACCAAAATATGCATTTCGTAAAACGCTTCCCCGTATGAACCCACATGACCCAGGGTCCTCATATTTGGCAGACGTATAGATCAGATCCTAGCCTACCATGTTCTTAGTGTAGGCATTTTCATCCGACCCTTCCTTCCTGGGTCAATCGAAGGTCAAAGTTCAGCCATTTCAAAATTCACATTTGTTGTGTTTTTGTGTACTTATGAAGCAATTTTAGCTATTAAGGTACGCTTGATTTTCATAAAACTAGGTACAGGCATGGGCCTCATCACAAACTTCCACCACCATGTACAACTTCACCATGACGTCAATGATTACGTAATTATAATTATTTAAAAATGGCAAAAAAGTGGATTTTCTTTATAAAAATTAGCAAAAAATGCATTTCGTAAAATGTTTCCCTCTATAAAACCACATGACCCAGGGTCTTCATAATTAGCAGACATTATAGATCAGATCCTGCGCTACAATTTGCTTTGTGTAGTCACTTTTATCTGACCCTTCCTTCCTGGGTCAATTGAAGGCCAAAGTTCAGCCAAGTCACAATTTGCGTAAAACCATGCATAACCCATGCACTCGCGTTTTGCTACCGTGAAAGTGATATAGCGCCCTCATAGTGATACATGTATAGCTAAAGAGAGAATGCGCAATACGTGTAAACATATAGTACATGTACTTGTCTGATTACGAAATTGTCCTCCTTGGCCAAACTCTTTTTAATCTTAACAAATTATGTGCTCTGATTTCTGCCTTTGATGACTAATATATGTATATTAGTATTTCGAGTAAACATCGCATTTTCCATCCCAAATGTGAACAAATAAAACTAAAAATGAACAGTTTAGAATTCGCAAAGGGAAATCAAAATTGCCTCTAAACTGAGTTTTCAGGATAAACTTTTTAAATATTTAATTTATAACGCCATGTGACATTATTACAAATAGTACTAATTTTACAGTAACCTAATTGATGTTTTTAAAAGTGCAAAAACTGAAAATTGCCATATTTTCAAATCTAAACAAATATTTTCTCGATCGATGAAGGCTTCTGTACTATTTACATAATATACATGTTATTTTGTTTTATATGAAATTTGGCTCAAGACTCTCTTAGTATAAATCCTGAACCTACATGTTATGATACTCCTCAAGGAGCTAATTAAGTAATCAAAAGTTTTTACCTGCACCATGACTTGATATCTCACAGTTCATCAAACACCTTGAAGTGGTAGATCTGTATAGCAGTACTTCCCCCACTTAGGCAAACTGACACAACTCAAAAACTGTTCATCATCAGTTATAAGATTAAATGAACATACAATTTAATGTTTTCCATATTCAAACATTCGTAACAAATCAGCCGATTCACCTATGATCGTGATTCCTGCGCCATATACGGTCATTAACAAAGGTATTTAACTGATGATCTCATAATGACGTCATCACGTGTCAGATTAAAAGTGATACAAATATTATAAATACAAAATCATAACAAATGCGAGCTACAACCTTGACTCCTTCCCATATACGATCACTAGCAAAGGTCGTTAACTTTTGGCTTTTCCGTTTATTTCTTCTTCTGATTTTTTTCCCCATTGACATAACGCATGGGCGTTGTCGGCACTTTTTGAGGTTGTTCCCAAACTTGAGGTTGTTCTTAAACAAACCTGGTAACATCAAAGACATAGTAGAAGAAGTGTGCACCCAACAATGGCGTCATAATGACGTCATCAGGTGTAAGTTTAAAGGGGATGAAATTTAATGTTTCCATATTTTATTTATTTATTTATTTATTCCATTTATTTACCCAGGGTGTGCAAAATTTCATAAAAAATCAACCGTTTGACCTACGATCTTGATTCTTTCGGCATATACGATAATTAATAAAGGTCTTTCAGATGCCCACATGCCTTCACATTTGACCTCATTCCCTATTGGTCAAACAGACTTTGCCTCGCCATTTGAAACTGGTAAGAGGTATTTGGATGGGGTCAAAAGTGTTTGAGTTCGACTAGAGTGGGGTATCCAAAAAATATCGCCATAACCTGTGAACTTGCTCACTTCCGGTAGAAACAGGAAGTGCATTTAAATGAACCTATTTTGTGAAAGTGGGGAAAGCTGCCGAGATGCGGTTGGTAGTGTCAGTGTCTAAGGTAAATAGGGTTTCCAAAAATGTAAGTTTCTACGTCATTCCATAAAAGGGCGCCCTCTAGCGGCGAAATTAAAAAGTCTTAAAATGACTCTTTAAAAGCAGTGTTTGCGCAAATTAGCCCAGTAGTGGTGATTGTAGAGTGCGTCGACCACCAAACATGTCTGTGTTGTTAAAACATTGATTACGTCAAGGTAACACATTAAAGGTAAACATTTTTTAAAATTAAATACTTTATATGCTAACATCTAATTTTGCAAGCTAAGCATGCTTAAAAAAAGTTTTAAAAATTAGAAAAAGCCCTACGATCTGTTCATAAAACAGACGTAGCTCTAGTTTTTTTTTTTCTTCTTCCTTTTCCACTCAAACGTTTCCAGAGCTTTTCTTCAAAACGGTTCAAGCTATCAACTTGAAACAACCCCAATGTGAAGGTGTGCATACAAGTGTGACGTCATTGTGACGTCATCGGGTATCAAATTACAACCCAAAAATGACTAAAATATGCATGTTTTAATATGCTTCCGGAAAACCACGTGACCCATGATTTTCGTATTTGGCAGGCTTATAGATCAGATCATGGCCTACGATTTTCTTTGTGTGGGCATTTTCATCTGACCCTTCCTTCTGGGGTCAATTGGAGGTCAAAGTTCAACGAAAACGAAATTCTCAGTTTTTACACTTACCAACAACAATGCCCATCAAACCAAGCTGAATCGTTAGTAAATTAGATACAGACATAGGCCCTATGGCAGACTTTCACCAGCATGTATAGTATCATGATGGCATCAAGTGTGACGTAATCATGACGTCATCAGGTGTCAAATTACAAAAATTCAAAGGTTATTATTTCCAAAATTCATAAGTCTAAATGAACTGAACAAATCATACGATGTCATGACCCCTGTGTGACGCCTACTTCCGGTACAAACCAGAAGTTGTTGGAAAATGTGCAATTTTTTAGCATTTTGAATGCAAATAGATTCTAAGTGGTAGTGAATTTGACCATATTTCTACGGAACAAAATGTTTCCACACATATGGACCTTTTGACTATACCAATGGTGACGTCTTCACATGGACGGTGGTTACGTAATGTGGTGTCAAATTACGGAAATTTGGAGCTGAATTGTTTTAAAATGCTGTATCCTGAGAACCACAACAGATATTGGTATGATTCCTTCGCCACATTTAAGAACTTGATGTTAATCAAATTGTTGAACAATTTGTGCACAGAATTGTGATGTCATGATGTCGTCACAGGTGTCAAATTACCAACATTCAAAGGTTATTATTTCCAAAATTCATATCTCAAGAATCATAATAGATACTTGAACAATTCTTTCACAGCATTATAGGTCTAAATGAACTAAACAAATCATACACTGACATGACCCCTGTGTGACCCCTACTTCTGGTCTAAACCGGAAGTTAATCGAGAATGTGCCAGCTTTTAGCATTTTGAATGCAAATAGAGCCAAAGTGGTAGGGAATTTGACCATACATGTAGTTCTACGGAACGAATTGTTCCCACACATGTGGACTTTATGACTATACCAATGATGACGTCATCACGTGCACGGTGACTACGTAATATGATCTCAAATGACAAAATCTTGAGAACTGTAATATATATTCGAAAGATTATTTTACCACATGTAAGAACTTGTTCTTCAGTAGATCCTTGAGCAATTTGTGCACACAATAGTGACGTCATGGTGAGATTGACTGGGCCAATAAAGACGTCATCAGACACACACTACAATTTTAGCGTAAAATAATCAAAGAGTCATATGTCTTAAGAATGTTTCTTTTGCAACATCGACCAACTCAAGTTTTCAACCAATTTTAAAAGTGTGACGTCATCATAAGATCAATGTCTATGTCACCCGATCACCCTGCGTTTGTAAAAGATACAAACGCGAAGCTCTAGTTTTTAGTTTGTTTTGTTCACATTTGGGGTGGAAATCCGATGTTTGCTCAAAAAAATGTATATAGGCCTACATATATTAGTCATCAAAGGTATAAATCAAAGCACATAATTTGTTAAGATTGAAAAGAGTTTGGCCAAGAAGGAACAATTTCGTAATTAGATTTGTTTAAGATGGTTTAATAAAATCCTGACAATGACGTAATGATATCAGGCCTATATTAAGCTTTGCACCTTACTAAACCTAAAAGGAAGAAAACAAACATTGGAATGGATGCTTCACGGCAAAACTACGACATTCCCTCAATAACATACAATTACTTTCTTGTAGAGAGTGGACTCTCTTAAATAAGACTGAAATAACATAAAATATTGTATCCTATTCACATGTCCTTTTGTTAAACCATCTTCTGTTAAATTACACGTCCGTGGTAGACACAGTTAAAAGACTGCTGCGCCTCCACGCAAAAAGTTACCGTGTCACCGTCTCGGCCGGCGCCGTGTCACACAGGGCACACGTAATAGACAGCCGAAGTGTGACGTGAGTTGCCATGGCGATTGGCTCTAAACTACCGTGGCCGTCGGGAAAAGTACCATTGGAAAAGCACTGGGACACGGTTTAGTGATTTTTAGTTTAGAGCCAATTGCCTCGGCAACCAACAAAAGGTGACGTATTCACTTCGGCAGTCTATAGACAGCTGCGGTAAAAATTGATTTCTGCGAAGTTTGCTCGCATTGAGAACGGTCAAATCTAAAACTAGGCCCCTGGCATAACACTGGTTACTGCTCAGTCAACCGAAAACATAATGATATGATCATGGTGTCATTTTAAAGACGAAATTCAACCCTAACAGTTGATATCTCCTGTTCATTCATACGCGCCCTACTTTAGTTACAATTAGCAATAATATTTCGGTTTCGTTTTTTGTTTATCCACCCTGTATATACGGAAATTTTGACTTGGCTGAACTTTGGCCTTCAATTGACCCAGGAAGGAAGGGTCAGATGAAAATGCCTACACAAAGAACATTGTAGCCCATGATCTGATATATAATGTCTGCTAAATATGAAGACCCTGCGTCATGTGGTTTTATAGAGGGAAACATTTTACGAAATGCATCTTTTGGTAATTTTCATGATAAAAATCCACTTTTGTGCCATTTTAAAATTATTATAATTACGTAATCATTGACGTCATGGTGACGTTCTACATGGTGGTGGACGTTTGTGATGGGGCCCATGCCTGTACCTAGTTTTATGAAAATCAAGCATGGTTGAATAGCTAATATTGCTTCATAAGTACAAACAAATACAAAAAATGTGATTTTTGAATTGGCTGAACTTTGACCTTCGATTGACCCAGGAAGGAAGGGTCAGATGAAAATGCCTACACTAAGAACATTGAAGCTCATGATCTGATCTAAATGTTTGCCAAATATGAAAACCCTGGGTCATGTGGTTTGGGCAAGGGAACCATTTTAAAAAGACACCGTAGATTCTTCAAAACTGTCTGTATACGACCAAATGGAAATGACCCGATCCGGCAAAGACTCAGATATTGTTATATCATTTGTTTCCTGCTTGTTAGTTTTGGCAAGACATTAGTGCATCATTGCGTTTAGGGGAGAGCGGGGTTAGTTGGAACAATTTTCACAAAATCGTCTATAAAACACTAACAGAATTTATAGAAAAAAAACATATGTACCACTTTAAGCATACATATGTGGGCTACAAATGGAGTCTATAAAATGTTAGGAATTTTTGATGGTTTCTCGTATAATCCACCTTGAACATGACCATGTCAGCTGTTCCGACTTACCCTATGGGGTAAGTTGAAACCTGGTACGGGGTAAGTATGTGGTCATTTAACTAACTTATGTACTATAATTAGCAAGTCACACACTTAAGCCGTAATTTGGGGCGCTAATTAACCCTTTGGAGTGGGGGGTGTGGGTAATTAACAACTGCACAAACCTTAGCACCAACATTTTGTTATGCATCAAGAAGTTAACACTGCTTTTTGCTCACTTACAATGCAGTGAAACTTGTATATAGTGGCCACTCTTGGGACCGTTAAAAAAACTAGCCACTATAAACAGGGGTCTTTCTTAAACATTTCACAAATGGCATTTGGGAAAAAAGATGCCTGGCCACTATAAACAGGTGGCCTGTTTATCAAAGTGGCCTTAAAGGTAGTATATTTGTTTGGTAAACTGTTAAAAACGGCATGATTTTCAATGGTAATTGAAAGCATGGGTCGAGAAAACTACCCTGTAGAAATTTCAGCCACAAAGATGCAGTAATAGTTGAAAACCTGAAAAATCTAAGTACGGTTTTTGTGCATCGCCTACAGGCGATCTTTGGAGATTGAAATATTGTTGTCAATTCAGACGAAATGGGGGCAATGGAGGCAATTCAGACGAAATAATTTCACAGGATGATTACTTCCATTACCATCTTGATAACAAGTAAGCTTCAAAGTAATAATTCAGAAATGTATTTGGAGGGTAATTACCCAAAGTAGACTACCTTTAATAGTAGAAATTTCAGTTGTAGAAATTTCAGCCACAAAGATGCAGTAATACTTCAGAAAACCTGAAAAATCCAAGTACGGTTTTTGTGCATTGCCTACAGGCGATCTTTGGAGATTTAAATAATTTTGTCATTTTTCTTATGAATGGAGGCATTTCAGACGAAATAAGTTTACAGGATGATTACTTCCATTACCCCTGCATCTTGTAAACAAGTAATCTTCAAAATATTAATTCAGAAATGTATTTGGAGGGTAATTACCAAACAAGTAGACTACCTTTAATAGCAGGTTTCAGTACTGTACAATTGTTTTTCATAGATTATAAACAAGTGAAAGGCAAAATGTTATCCCCCTTGCACAAAATATGAGAAAATAAACTAAAACCTCTAACGTGGATGAAGTGCAGGATACAAGCCGGTCATATATTTGGGGACGAACGTTTGGTTCCCCGAACCCCATGGCGTACCTTAGTCGATCATTTTTGAAAGAATACTTCTTGTGAACCATACTATTCTACCTTTGGACCTTATTTACACATTGCACCTACTTCGGATGCGCTTTTAATAACTACCTTTGATAAAAAATAGTGCTTAATTCCATCCCTATCTCTTTCAAATGCACTATTTTTAGGGAAAATAGATAAAACAGGGCGCCGTACACTCTGTGGCTATCAGCTTGACTGACCTCAATGCAAGAATAACAGTTTGAAAGATTAAAACTTTTTTTCCCCTCCAAAATTAAACACGTATATATACCCAAGAAAGCCGCCTTTCCATAGGTCCGTTTTTCATCCTTGCGTACGTTGCGTTTGCTGCGCTCGTCCGTCTGTATCGAAGTATGGAGCGATTCAGACGCAAACGGATGAAAAACGGACCTATGGTAAAGGCGGCTTAAGAGTGAATTCATACATTATTTCGATAAAAAGAACAATAAATGTGACCCAATAAAAACATAAGGATTTCACAAAGAATGGCTATTGCAGCGTTGCCTTGTCCTGTAGGCGCCGCAATTTTGTCCGAGAACTGGGCAATGAATGTTTTTTTGCGTACCTTTTGGTGTACTGCCATAAGATTGGCGTTTTAGCTGTGATTTCCCCGTGTTAAACACCAACTCGGGCTTCGTGAGTAAATTACCGCAAGATTTTCATCCGTCCCTATTTTGTCCTAACGGAGGTTTACAAAGTTTGTCACCAAGATCGTTAGTAAATAGATAAATAGATTGGACCGGTATCACTTTGAGCTTATCTTCAGTTCATAAAGGGTCACCAAACTTAATTTGTAAACTTAGCCACACATACGAGCTAATCAGTTTGTAGCAAGACACGCAATTCGGAAAACTGCAAAAACTCCGTATCCCACGGTAAAGGTAATACAGTTTCATATTAAAACACAAAAGTGTTACAATCCAAGACTTTATCGTGTTAATTACAACCATTATGTCTTGGCTTTAACACGATAAAGCGTTAGATTTTAACACTTTTAAGATTAGTCACTCACCACACGTTTTAATTGTTGATTTAACAATAGATTTTTAAGCGTTTAGAAGAACGCAACATGATTCGAGCTTGGGGAAGTATAACTGAACATGGGTGATGCCCTAAATCCATAAATCATCACCATTCATCCTTTATTTTGTAAAACCATTTATGAAATTTGCATATTTACTCAGTTTCCTAAAAGTTATGGTATATAAGTTCTTTTCAGGGGTTAAGAATCATGTATACCCTCTAAATATCTACATTCATAGAAAAATTATTGGTTTCTCGCGTAAGGGGGGACACCAAAATGCCTTTTTCTCATTAGAACCAGTGTAATACTTGTTTCATACCATTTATGTGTTTATTTTTGAAGATGTAGTCAATTCCAAGCTAAAAACTCAATTGATTAGTCTGTCAGTGTTTTCATTACACTTTTATGGACACCAAAGTTGTTTTGCCTAAATTTTCAAATTCTGAAACAAGTTTACAAAATGTTTACAAGTTTACAATTTGTTCATCAACTGTGGGTTTTATTGTCAAAACCAATGTGTTATCAATCATTCAGTTTACAAATAACCAAGCTAACCCACCGAAAACTAGGAAAATCTTAGTTTTAAAATGATGTGTTTAAATGTCACAAATTTTTGCCTAAAAAGTGATAATTTTAGCCTATTTTTAGTCAGAATTAGGACAACGCATATTCATGATACCAATTTTAAAGGTTTTGTTTAGTACAAATTGATGTTGGTGACACAAGCAAAACTAAAAAATAAACATGTGGACTAAAGTAACTTGAGAATTCAACATGAAAGTACAATCTACCCATTCATGCCATTGGGGCCCGAATTTATGGAATCACCCACATCAACAGTGATTGGGACTATCTCCCCGAGGTGCAGCGGAGGGAAGTAGTCTCAATCACACAATGCAGAGGGAACAGTCGTCTTCACTACTTTCCCCCAACCTTTATTATTTTGTAGCGAGCTTACACTACTTTCCTCCATTTCGATAATTCTAATACGACGCAAATTTAACTGTGAATTTACATGTACCTTCACTGTTTATATTATGGGGAAAACCGCAGCTGTATACTTCACATCTCTTCGAAGATGTGAATATAAGTGCTTGCAAAACCTTTTCCTTGTCGTAGACTATAGACCGTATCGAACAGCCGCCATTTCGTGGGGCAGTTTCTTTGTTCCTTGATAACATGCATGGTTGCCCCACGAAATGGCGGATATTCGATAAGGTCTATACTAAAGTGGGACGTCAGTTACCATGGTAAACAGGTGCACACATAGACGGGAATCTGAAACGTCCATTGCCAAAGCGCATAGGAAAACTGATCATAGTGTAGACCCAGTAGCCTTGTGGCAACACAAAAATAATGACGTTTTCACTTAATAATACTCTGGAGAAATGTTCTGACCCAGTCAAATGTATGATGACGTACAAAAGAGCATGATCGCATATGAAAAAAATATATATTTGCCAAATATTTGCGGTGTATGCAAATATTTGTGATGTCGCAAATATTGTCGCAAACATCTTTGCAAATAATTATTTGCGATGTCGCATATTTCTTCGCAAATATTTGCGATGTCGTAAATTACGTCGCAAATATCTTTGCAAATATTTGCGATGTCGTACATTTTCCCCTCTTTATCTCAGCTGGCATCAGGAAAATTACGCAATGTTTTATGAATACAAACACCGTGTTGGTTACCCTTCTCCCAAATTACTTTTAGAAGGCTAACGACGTTTACATTGGGACGTTATCATTTTCTATATGGGTCTGTCCACAGTAATGGGGTACATTTCTGTAACATTCAAGATCTTAGGTCCCAGTTCACTTTAAATGTCTTAATTTTATCTTTAAATTATCAAGCTAAACTGAGGAAATAACTTTTTCACCAAGGAGTAAGAAAAATAGTCCTACAACATACATTTGTGAAAACCTCGTGCACAAATTTTCCTATTACGCATGTAACAAAGACGGAAAAATATATGTGACATACTATAGAATACCCCCTTTCATTATTCCCCTTCATTTGTTCCCACGTTGTGTCGCAAACATCCAAGGGATTTTAAAGAAATTTGTTCCCACTGGGGTAACGAATCAATTTTTAATTCAGAAACGTAAAGATAATACATGTAAATGTACTTGAGATGGTACCTACATGTATTTTAAAAAATATATATAATAATATTCTGACAAAACGATTCAGGAGGCTCTTAGATGTCTCATTTTGTATCAGTCTGTAATATGTATGAACACCTCTTGTGGTAAGACTGCAATTGTATGTATTTTTGTCAATCATCTCCTGGGGTTCGTTCTACAAACGTCCTAAGATCCATCTTATAGGGGTTCTTAAGTCATATTGTAGGACGTAAGCACAGTCAACTCCTATTGCTAAGACCTTTTCCACTAAGTCCTATTTTTGTGAAATGAACCCTAGCTCTTGGACCTAGAGGAAATCACTAAAGGATAATTATTGAAAGCGATTCATTCCAAAGTGTTTGGTTCGTGCCTTGTTATTCACACGTACTCAAACTTCTATTCTTATCAAGAATTGGCATTTTAAGAATATTGCATTTCTTTGATGGAGGATACACCTTCTTGCATAAGTGTTGGTACCCTACCGACAAGACTGCTAAAGTGAAAATGTTACCGCCTTGTGTGTTGCCAAGGTTAGTAGGTTACCGGGTCTAAACCTAAAACCAGTGAACAATTTCAATGTGGCTTAGCAATGGACGTTTCAAAACATGACGTATCCACTTTGGCAGTCTATTGTGATTTGAATTATGCGGTAGCATTAATTGGCATCTCCCACCATATGCAGCATGATATGTGGCAAACTGACCCGCTACCATTGTTACCCCATTGTGTCTCAAACATCCAAGGAATTCCTTTCAGTTAGGGGTGTTGGTGCGTTAACAAAAGAAAGAATGTGTTGAGATAAAGGGGGGAGTCCGTTTGCCACATATTGTGCCAGGTATATCTTCCTACAACACTCGGTCTTGTAGCCACACTGGTGTTTGACGTTGACAACTTTCTGCAATGGGTGGGAGTGTATAATCCAATCTGCCAAATGCTCCCTTTAGTTGCTGCACTTATCCCCAGTCAGCAGGACTGGCTAGCACATACATACAATTGCACATGCAGCCTAGCCTGCATGGCAGGCAACATGCTTAGCGTGTTGAAGGAGGACTGCTTTAGATTGAAGAATGGTGTAATACGATTTTGAAAGGAACCGGATACCCTCTCGCCTGTCCAAACATCTGACACACATTATTTTGATAAATTTACCTTTACCATACCATCAACTCGTTAATCACTAACAAATGTACAAATAATGTAATGAAATACTAGTAACGTATTTCTTGCTTTCATATCAGTGGAAAAGATGTCATATTTGTCAAAACTGGTTGTGGATTGGCACATATCGTGCTGCATATACGCATTTTAATGACAATTAACTTCATTTGCATATTTATGACATCATAATTGACTCTATTCATAACTTAACCAATTCTATCATGATCCTTGACCCTTAAACCATGGGAAAAGATATCTTGTTTGTCAAGATTGGTTGTGTATTGGCCAATTTATTGAGAATATGAGATTTTCTCCGTGGGGGGTAAAGCGGAAATCTTCGAGGGGGTCTGCAGAAAAATGTATACAGATTTGGGCGTGACACCCAAACTTTTTGAAAGGTCTTGGTACGTACAACAATAAAATCATGGGTTACTTCGTACATTTGAGATGGACACGAACTCCCTCCTAGAGCCTAGACTATTAAGTTAAATATGGCGGCCAATATCGCAGCCAATATGGCGGCCAATGTGGCGGCCAATATGGCAAAATATGAAGAAAAAAATGATATACATGTATAATGGACAAAAAATAATGATAAACACATACATTAAAGGCAACCACTTAGAACTAACCCACACCAACGTATTGGGGAGCCCTTTGTGATCCAACAACATATTTTGCATGTTAACAATAGACTAAAATGCTCTGGAGATATCTAAAATGGCGGCCAAAATGGCCACTAAAATTGGTCTAAAATGAAAAAGATTATACAAGTATATTAGCCAAATAATGACAATCATTTATAAAAAAATTCTAGGATTTTCTACCATGCTCCAAATTCAAAATGGCTGCCAAAAGTGACCATATATGAGGAGAATGATATATAATGGGCCAAAAATAACCCACAGCTTATAGATGGCGATCACTATAGCTGCCAAAAGTGGCCAAATATGAGAAAAATTACACATAATAAAGAGAAAAATGAAAAAAAACTATTGCACCTTCAAGAACTAACGCACACCAACTTTTGGGGTGCCTTTTGAGGTCACAAAACATGTTAATTAAAAAATGGTCTAACGATATCCAAGATGGTGGCCAATATGGTCACCACAAATTTTCAAAAATAGAAAAGGTCATATATTTTAATAGCAAAATAATGATTTCAATGATTAGTTATATTTATTTTTTACTCACAAATGTTTATCTGGTGTGCTACTTTGCTAACATGCTTTAAATTCAAGACAGTGATCAATATGGCAGTCAAGTGTAGCTGAATGTAAGAAAAATTATATCTAATCGGCCAAAAACTAATTATAAAACATAAATTAAATGATGTTGTTCACCCTTATCAGTTGTCATCTTGGTATTCTTATCATGTTTGAAGTTCAATGAGGCTGTATGACCACCAAAATAGATTTTCAGGTCTACAACAAATATTAAATATCCAGATATGGGATCATGGGTATTTGTTGTTCGTGAAGAAGGAGTCTTAAGTGGGAAAGAGCGATTCCAGAAACATCAACGGTATTGAAATGGGTATAATTATTGGGGTACACAAAATGTGAACAACTCAATACAATTCGAACTAGAGGTATGACGTTTGTTGTTACAAACGCCAGGTGATCGGGCTAAATGAACATTTTGTGATGAATTTCAGACGTTGTTATCACCTGTGGAATGGCAAAAATAGAAGTTAAGCAGCCGATTTCACGAAACTTTACGCAATTGCGCAAGTCCAATTACGCCATTACTTGCGCAATAACTTAAGGGGGAAAGTGGACTTGCGCAATTGCGTAAAGTTTCGTGAAATCGGCTGCTGTATACACTAATCCGGTAACTAATATCTCCTCCCTGCATATCCGCCACAGCTGGGGGGGTTGATAGCTTGCACCGTTTTGAGATATGAATTGTTGAAATAATAACCTTTGAAATATTGTAATGTGACACCTGTGACGACATCATGACATCACAATTTTGTGCACAAATTGTTGAACAATATGTTGAACATCAAGTTCTTAAATGTGGCGAAGGAATCATACCAATATCTGTTGTAAATTTCAAGATACAGCATTTTAAAACAATTCAGCTCCAAATTTGCGTAATTTGACACCACATTACGTAACCACCGTCCATGTAATGACGTCACCAATGGTATAGTCAAAAGGTCCACATGTGTGGAAACATTTCGTTCCGTAGAAATATGGTCAAATTCACTACCACTTTGAATATATTTGCATTCAAAATGCTAAAAAAATGCACATTTTCGAACAACTTCCGGTTTGGACCGGAAGTAGGCGTCACACAGGGGTCATGACATCGTATGATTTGTTCAGTTCATTTAGACTTATCATGTTGTGAAAGAATTGTTCAAGTATCTACTACGGTTCTTGAGATATGAATAATTTTGAAAATAATAACCTTTGAATTTTTGTAATTTGACACCTGATGACGTCATGATTACGTCACACTTGATGCCATCATGATACTATACATGCTGGTGAAAGTCTGTCATAGGGCCTATGTCTGTATCTAATTTATTAACGATTCAGCTTGGTTTGATGGGCATTGTTACTGGTAAGTGTAGAAACAGAGATTTCCGTTTTCGTTGAACTTTGACCTCCAATTGACCCCAGAAGGAAGGGTCATATGACAATGCCCACACAAAGAAAGTTGTAGAACAGAATGTTATCTATAAACCTGCCAAATACGAAGATCCTGGGTCACGTGGTTTTCGATACGGAAGCATTTTAAAATATGCATATTTTGGTTTTTTTGGGAGGTGTAATTTGATACTTGATGACGTCACGATGACGTCACGCTTGATGCCATCATAATATTAAACACGCTGGTGAAAGTCTGCTATAGGACCTATGCCTGTACTTAGTTTCTTAAAGATTCAGCTTGGTTTGATGGGCATTGTTGCTCAATAAGTGCAAAAATTGAGATTTTCGTTTTCGTTGAACTTTGACCTCAGATTGACCCCAGAAGAAAGGGTCAGATGAAAATGCCCACACGAAGAAAATTGTAGGCCATGATCTGATATATAAGCCAGTCAAATACGAAGATCATGGGTCACGTGGTTTTCCAGACGGAAGCATTTTAAAACATGCATATTTTGGTCATTTTTGGGTTGTAATTTGATACCCGATGACGTCACAGTGACGTCACACTTGTATGCACACCTTCACATTGGGGTTGATGTTCCTACCAAGTTTCAAATTGAAAGCTTGAACCGTTTTGAAGAAAAGCTCTGGAAACGTTTGAGTGGAAAAAGAAAAAGAAAAAAAAGAAGAAAAACTAGAGCTACGTCTGTTCTATGAACAGAGCGTAGGGCTTTTTCACATTTTTTTTTACTTAAAAAATGAGCATGCTTACCTTGCAAAATTAGATGTTAGCATATCAACTATTTAACTTTAAAAAAGTTTACCTTTAATGTGTTACCTTTAAAGGATCAATGACGTCATCAATGTTTTAACCACACAGACATGTTTGGTGGTGGACTTACTCTATAAGCAGCACTATTGGGCTAATTTGCGCAAACACTGCTATGAAAGGGTCATTTTAAGACTTTTTAATTTTGACGCTAGAGGGCGCCCTTTTATGGAATGACGTAGAAACTTACATTTTTGGAAACCCTATTTACCTTAGACACTGACACTACCAACCGCATCTCGGCAGCTTTCACCACTTTTACAAAATAGGTTCATTTAAATGTACTTCCGGTTTCTACCGAAAGTGAGCAAGGTCACAGGTCATGGCGATATTTTTTGGATTCCCCATCCCAGTCGAACTCAAACACCTTTGACTCCATCCAAATACCTCTTACCAGTTTCAAATGGCAAGGCAAAGTCTGTTTGACCAATAGGGAATGAGGTCAAATGTGAAGGCATGGGGGCATCTGAAAGACCTTTATTAATGATCGTATATGTCGAAAGAACCAAGATCGTAGGTCAAACGGATGATTTTTTATGAATTGTTTAATATGGAAACATTACATTTCATCCCCTTTAAACTTACACCTGATGACGTCATGATGACGCCATTGCTGGGTGCACACCTCTTCTACTGTGTCTTTCATGTGACCAAGTTTGTTTAAGAACAACCTCAAGTTTGGGAACAACCTCAAAAAGTGCCGACAACGCCCATGCGTTATGTCAATGGGGGGCGGGGGGGAAATCAGAAGAAGAAATAAACGGAAAAGCCATACATTAACGACCTTTGCTAGTGATCGTATATGGAAAGGAATCAATGTTGTAATTTGCATTTTAAAATATTTTCATGCACCTTTAATCTGACACGTGATGACGTCATTATGAGATAATTAGTTAAATACATTTGTTGATGACCGTATTTGGTGCAGGAATCACGATCATAGGTGCCTGATTTGTTATGAATGTTTGATCGTATATATTTTAATTTAAATATTTAATTAAACTGTTCATTTTTAGTTTGTTTTGTTCACATTTGGGATGGAAATCCGATGTTTACTCGAAAAACTGATATACATATATTAGTCATCAAAGGCAGAAATCAGAGCACATAATTTGTTAAGATTGAAAAGAGTTTGGCCAGGAAGGAACAATTTCGTAATTAGATTTGTTGAAGATGGTTCAATAAAATCATAACAATGACTTAATGATTTCAGGCCTATATTAAGCTTTGCACCTTACTAAACCTAAAAAGAAAAAAAGAAAAAAACATTGGAATTAATGCTTCACGGCAAAACTACGACATTCCCTCAATAACATACAACTACTTTCGTGTAGAGAGTGGACTCTCTTAAATAAGACTGAAATAACATAAAAGGTTGTATCCTACTCCCATGTCCTTTTGTTAAACCATCTTCTGTTGAATTACACGTCCGTGGTAGACACAGTTAAAAGTTACCGTGTCACCGTCTCGGTCGACGCCGTGTCACACAGGGCACACGGAATAGACAGCCACGGTAAAGATTGATTTGTACGACGTTTGCTCGCATTGAGAACGGTCAAATCTAAAACTAGGCCTCTGGCATAACACTGGTCACTGCTCAGTAAACCGAAAACATAATGACATGATCATGGTGTCATTTTAAAGAGGAGATTCAACCCTAACAGATGATATCTTCCGTTCATTCATACGCGCCCTACTTTAGTTACAATTAGCAATAATATATCGGTTTCGTTTTTTTAAATCCACCCTGTATATACGGAAATGTTGACTTGGCTGAACTTTGGCCTTCAATTGACCCAGGAAGGAAGGGGCAGATGAAAATGACTACACAAAGGAAATTGTAGCTCAGGATCTGATCTATAATGTTTGCTAATTATGAAGACCCTGGGTCATGTGGTTTTATAGAGGGAAACATTTTACGAAATGCATTTTTGGCTAATTTTCATGATAAAAAATCCACTTTTGTGCCATTTTAAAATTATTATAATTACGTAATCCTTGACGTCATGGTGACGTTCTACATGGTGGTGGACGTTTGTGATGGGGCCCATGCCTGTACCTAGTTTTATGAAAATCAAGCATGGTTGAATAGCTAATATTGCTTCATAAGTACAAACAAATACAAAAAATGTGATATTTGAATTGGCTAAACTTTGACCTTCGATTGACCCAGGAAGGAAGGGTCAGATGAAAATGCCTACACTAAGAACATTGAAGCTCATGATCTGATCTAAATGTTTGCCAAATATGAAAACCATATTTGGGCAATTTTCCGCTTTTTAGGCATTTTTAAGGTGTTATAATGACGTAACTGATGACGTCACAATGAAGCCATTCTTGGGTGCACACCTCTTATACTATGTCTTTGATGTCACCAAGTTTGGTTAAGATCAATGTTTGGGAACAACCTGAAAAAGCGCCGACAACGCCCATGCGCTTTGTCTATGGGAAAAAAATCAGAAGAAGAAATAAACGGGAAAAAAAAAAATTTCAAAACGAAAACAAAGGCTTTTTCGTCCTAAACGAAAAAGCCAATAAACGGAAAAAAAAAATCAAAACGAAAACAAAGGCTTTTTCGCCGCAAAGCGAAAAAGCCAAAAAAAAAAAGAAATCTTACGAGAGTAATAGGTGATCGGGCTGTAGGCCCGATCACCTAATTAATCGTACACTCCCCAACATGATAGAAGCCAACAAGCAACAGAGGGATTAGGATGGGCAGTTGTCGTGTGCGATATTTCCAAAAAGATGCATCCCTTGGGTCCGGGTCTACATGTACTGGGGAGACACCAATGCTAATGAATGTCCCTCAATAACTATTTGTCAATACAAACTACTCTTTTTTTAGAAAGACTAAATGCACATCAATCCACCGAGTGAAATTGAATAACGTTTTAATGACTTACATGTAGCACAGTAAAAGTGCTAAATCGGCCGGGAAAACTATTACCCATTGTCGTTGCAGGTCACAGGTTCAGAAAACTTAACGCAAGTTACACCAAGATGACTAACAAGTAGATAAATAGTTTGGACCGGTATCACTTTGATCTTGTATTCAGTTAATGAAGGGTAAACGAACTAGCCACACTGTGGTTTAAATAGGTTGCATTCTTGATGAAACATTCATTTAAATTGCATCAACGGCCGTTCAATTTAAAAAATAAAAGGGGGTTCACGCAGGGGGCATCAGAAATAAATTGATATCAAGTGGGGGTGAGTGGGTCTGTTGGCCGAAAATTATTGGGGAAAAAAACAAATTTTATCGGCTCTGTGCATGTGATGGACTTGTAATGGACTCGACGACAACCCTGTTGTTTAGTAGCCAGTCGTAAGGTAATTTTGAATCGAGTGCATTATTATTATTTTAGGGAGGGGGTGGGGAGTGGGTAGTGAGGGGTAAGGGGAGGGGGTGGGCGGGAGGGGGAGGGGGGGCACTGAAAGAATTAAAACAAGGGGCACTGAAAGAATTAAAATATTAACACGTTTGGTGGTTATTGACCAGTAAAGAAATTCGTTCTGCATGTTTATTTGGTTTAAAATGGAGATCCACTTTTTGGCTACCTCAACCTGAGGCTGATTGGTCAATTCCAAAATGGGCAGAGCTTGCTGGATCGGTCTATTTACAAGTCGGACATCACATAAACCGTCCTGCACTAAACGTATTTTCCCTCAACATTTTTGTTTTTCCCCTACCTGTTGGTGCTTAATAATTCGTTTTTAAGGCACAGGCTCGCCTGTTGTTTCAAGATCACCTTGAGACGATAGTTTGCACCATCGCCCTCATGAGCAGTCAATATTTGTATACCTCAACAGTTTAGAGAAAACAATCGTGTTCATGTTTCAAATTTTATTCTTGCTTTGGATTTGAGCTGATAGCTCAGAAGTGTACGCCATTGTTATCTCTAATAATAAGGGCGTGCGGACTATTATTAGTATTAATATGTGTCCTGTGCAAAGTCTGCTAGATATATAGTTGGTTTACCTATAATCACCTTATCAGTTTCCCGCTAAATTTCGACAAACAAGCGACCAATTTCTTTTATATACCGCCATATAAAACGTTTTTCGGTCTCCTGCAGAAAGTTAATTCATATCGAATAGCAAAATTAAGCATTTCATTTACGTTTTGTGCAGAGGAATTTATTTAAGATGACATTCAATTTAGCGCATTGTCAGTCTGTTTAGAACTGCAAAATTGTCATCCAAATTAGCACACCGCCCTGTTTAGTTGACAATTTAACCCAAAAAGTCGTTATCTTTCGTTTTCATCTAAGGGCAACAAACCACCTAAATGTATTGTTCCCCAGGGGTGGGGATTTTGTCACGCGAAAAGTGAGCCCGGGGCGGGGAGGGGGGAGGGGGTGGGGGTGGGGGAGTGGGTGGGGGGGGGGGGGGGGGGGGGGAACGAGAATAGGAATAAGTACAGGAAAGACCAGCTGACAAAATTGGCAATTTGTGAATTAGAGACTGTCGACAGTTTTATGCATCTTTGCTATATTTTCAACTTCTTTTGCGTACACGTCATTTATACTCCGACCTGCAAATCATCATGAATCTCTATACAAATAATTTTGGATTAAAAGTAGGTTTGAATGGTCTTAAACATACGTATAAAACCGGATAGGGCCCAAACCGAAGGCGCGGGCCATTATCAGCGTCCAGGGGCCTTATTCACAAAGCACCCGCAAATTTTGCGTTTTGCGGGGCCAGTAAGTGGATGTTAAGGGCACGTAAGACTTGCGTTAAGTGTTATTCACGAAGCACCCTGAGAGTTTCCTTTGAAGACCCGCAAACTGCGGGCACCCGCAACTTAACGCAAAGAGCAAGTTTTAGTTACTGGTTATTATCGTTCGTTTAAATCCGGCCACGGATGCCTCAGCCAATGAGGATGCGTAAACTGTTTTAGGTATTTATGAATGTAGTTTAATGCAAAAACAAATCTATCTCGAATATCAGTTTGAAACATAATTGTCGAAATGAGTGTCATTTTGCACCATCAATTCACCGTTCAAACATTTGTTCAATGAGCGAGACACATTCTACAAGTATGATTAAAGGATAGCCTACATAACACCAGAAGAAGGACAAACAAAAAACGGCAGTTTCACACTTACGTATTTCGATTCACTTATAGTTATAGCAAGTTATAGTAAAAAAAACACCCTTTAAAAGACATATTGCACCACTTCGTAAAATAAATACTACGACACTAATGGGGCTTCATAGAATCACACAATGACAAATCCATCTATCATCAGCGGATGGTGTCGTTATAAAATAAGCCTTTTGCACACACACAGATGACCATACTAAATGTGTGGTTGACATGTAATGTGACCCGGTTTATGGTATTCTTGGGTTTCACTTGGCTTGACAACGGTTGCTATCCGCCATTACTGTGTCCATACTACACTGCAAACAAATAGCTGTATTTTTACAGTACCTTACTATACTGTAATCTCTCACAGTAATTTACTGTACATATGTTTTACAGTACATTACTGTAAAATCACAAACAAGGGTACATGTAACAAATATTGTAATTTTTACAGTACCTTAATGTCGATTCAGTTTTTCTTGAAATTAAATATACTGCCATGAGTGCCGCCATTTTGACGCTTAAGACGACTCACTCAAGTTGTGTGCCCGTTGCGGGAAGTCTGGAGTTCCCGCAAATTTACGGGCAGTTTACGAGTGCACGCAGATTTAAGTGGGTTTTGTGAATAACCCGCAAAAGCTTAAGTTGGGGTTACGGGGTAGTTGCGTGTCCTCAAATCGTTGCGGGTGCTTTGTGAATAAGGCCCCAGGCCCCTATCCGGTTTTATACGGATTGTATAAATTCCACAAAAATGCATACTTTTTCATATAGTGTTAACATTCCATTTCACAAATAGGCAACCTAATGCGTTACTTGTGCATTCAATTGCGCAAAGGTACCCTTTTCAGAAGATAAATAGTGTGGACCGGTATGACTTTGATCTGGTCTTCAGTTCATGAAGGGTAAACGAACTTGCTGGCCACTCCTCACTGTACAAAAGTGCAAAATCTGCCCGGAAAACTTAATCAACGCAGTGCGTGACACATTCTTGAATGCGATACCGAAACCTCGGAACAATGGCGATTCCACGCTTTCGGCGGATTCCCTCTTTGGTTGCAACACCACACGTGTGCTCGCGTGTTAGGGATATTTCGTACGTACGGAATATTAAATTGTACGTACGGAATAGTAATTCGTACGTACGGAATAGTAATTCGTACGTACGAAATAAAAAAAATTTTCACCAGGTCCTAAATACGCTTCCGTACGTTTACATCCAAAGCGCCCTTTATTAAAATCTTGCCTGTCGTTGTGCGCACGCATCATGCTTTGCATAAATTTGCTCTTCGAATGTCACAGGGGTGGATCCAGAGGGGAAGTTTTGCGTGCGCACGGTGAAAGCCACACCCCTTGTGTTTTGTCGTTGTGGGTCACAGGTTCACAAAACTCCACCAAAGTTACACCAGGATGACTTATACATAGATAAATAGTTGGGCCGATATCACTTTGAACTTGTTCTGAGTTTATGAAGGGTAACCGAACTTGTTAGCCACACTCTCTGGCAAATCAGTTTGCAGAAAGACACCACATTGTGAAGTTGGGAAAACTGCAAAAAAATCCGTATAAGGTAATACGCGTGTACAGGAAAATACATGGTTCGAGGGGAAGTATTGAAAATGAATAGCACCGTGGAATTGTGTGATTTGGACTATCTCCCCGAGGTGCAGCGGAGGAGGTAGTCTCAATCGCCTAATACAGGTGACAGTAGTTTTCACTGCTTTCCCTGAAACCTTGATTAATATTTAGTTGATGTGTTTGCACTACTTTCCCTGTTTTAATGCAGAAGCGACGCAATTTCAAAAGTGAATTTTAACCTTTACTGTTAAAACATGCCTGGCAGTGTCCCTCTATATACAGGCTGTCCAAACTTGGGATGAAATTTAAAAAAAATAATGAGGGCCTTATCGGGATTCAGGACATCGTGCCGGTCACCCTTCTCCCGAATCGTTGTATTTTTTCCCCTCTCTTATATCTGCAGATATACACCATGGGTTTGGCAAGTCGTCTGTTGAACGCCATCATCTATTTCCAGCATAACCTAAGCCTCAGATTGGTCGTATGGCTCACTATTTTCGTGATTTCATCTAAATGGCGTAACTGGTGGAACAGGAACATCACAGAGGACCGGCTGCTAGCTTACGTCAAGAAAACGGCCAAAAGAGGGGACCCAACCAGCGTGGTGGATGCAGTGGAGCGATACAACGACGTGGAATGGACGATGATACTCGACTCTGACAAAAGTAAGACTCTACAGTTTGATCATAATCTTTTATTTACATAATATCATACTATTTGTTTGTTTTTCAAACTGTTGTGCACGCATGCACACAAATCAGCCCTCTGATTACGAAACTTATAAGCTAACCTTCCAATTACTGTAGATTTCGCTATCCCTATACCTTTTTGTCTAATAAATAATTATAGGCAATTTATAAAATTGTATTACTTTTCAGACATGTGTTAAAACAAGCTTGTACGAAAACTGGGTCAGGAGGCCAGATTAAACCTAGTCTTGGTCCAAGACCGTCGGTGATCGATATTGGGATTGTGCACGCATTGCACATTCCTAATATAGACCAACCGACAAGCTCGGGTCTTGGGCCAAGACTAGATTAAACCATTCTAACGCGTGAAATAGGGTCTATGGGCAACGATTGAGTCAACTACAGAAACGTCGCCAGGCATTTTCTTTGAAGTATACATTTAAATAATGTTTCAACTTACCGCTAGAGGGCGTTCCCTCACCAAATGATGTCCCCACATTCAAATTTGAACAGTTCGATGGGGCACGACCATCTATACATATACACTGGATGAAGTATGCAACAGCAGTTGGCTATACGAGAATTGAAGCCCACGAACAATACTTGGCCTAGACTGCTCCCCGGTCCATGCGATCGCTTGCATGCCACTTAACACAATGTAGACCATGACGTAGACTAGTGAAGACAGTATGACCAGTCTAGGCAATGCATTGTATTAGGTGGGGTACAATGGCGGACGGTGGCTTCAATTTTAGACGTCGTTGCTTCATCCAGGGTATATATATCGATGGGCACGACAGTTACATGAATCTATGTAAAATAAACTTCCAAATAACAGGGCACTTCTATATGTATTCCGGTAAATAAAAAACAAGGGCATTTATTAATTGTGCAAGATTTACAGCCTGATTATATGAATGTTGCTCCCAACTCCACAGCCCGGTTGAATTAGTTTTACAGATCTTTGAAGATGTTGTTGTTGTTAATTTTATGGCATCTTCGGCAACTCCTCGGCATACTCCTCCATGGTTGACTGTGCTGTAGTCTGTGTCTTTAGAAGTAATTCAGAGAAGCATGTTTCGGCAGTTTGGATTGGTAAATCGTGTTGGTAAATGTACAATGTCGGGTTAGGGTAACGATCGACTTCTTTCTGTTTTATAAGGTTTCAGGCGAAATTCTTAGGCCTATCGTATGCAATGCATTATATAATGCCGTGATTTGCAACTCAATCTTCTTTTTTTTTTTTAACAAATCCCCATGCAGATGAATATTAACACATTTGTTGTTGTTGTTGTTGTTGTATATTTTATGGCATCTTCGGAAACTAAGGCCCTTTATGCCATCAACTATACGGTTTTAGCTTTAACCATACTTTATTACCAACTTGAGATGACGAAGAAGGAGTTGCAGTTTTAGAACTGGGAGGAAAACTCCCAGAGAAATACCCAGGGGAAAACCCACGCGGTCAAGTAGGGACTGCAAACACAATCCACATACACGCCCCGGATTCGAACCCGGGACGTCAGAGGTGAAAGATTTATGACATCTGACACTTTATGATGTCATCATAACAGAGACCCATTCAGAAACAACTTGACTGCGACCATTGAACTTGGTCACCGCTTAAAAACTATGCAAACAATACAGTTCAATGCTTGATGACGTCATTAATGTTTAGACCGTACAGCTGGCATGTTTCACACTCACAGGTTCTTTTCAGAACCATTATACAAGATATACAAATTCACATGGTGCTAACTCAAACCCATACACATGTTGATTTCCACCATGCATAGTCTTAGGTCTTACTAACCAAAATCTTTAAAAATGCTTAATTTATCTCGTGGATGTTGTCTCATCGCAGGAGAGAAAATTGAGGCATTAACTCGGGAAAAGGCACCCATGATGTGCTTCGAGATGGGCTGCTACATAGGCTTCTCGGCCATCGTCATAGGAAAGGATCTACCCGCTGGAGGGCGTATCATCACCACGGAACCCAATCAGCGATTGGGAGAGGCTATAAGCCAGGCACTCCATGCATGACCCGAATGCGGATCGCACAGTTCACAGCTGCAAGGGCCCGAATGTGGATGTGTATGCACCTGCACGTACACGATGTACATCAATTGGGTACATTCCTTCCATAACCATGACGGGTTCGTACACGGGCTGTGATGGGAAAGCACGGAGTGCCTGGCTTATAGCCTCAGCCATCAGCGATTTGCCAAGATTGCGCGGGAAATGATAGAGTTCGCCGGTCTAGATCAGGTAGGTGAACACTGACCTCGCTTTCACTACATGTGTTAAGTGGAACGCAAGCGATCTCATGGACCGGGGAGCAGTCTAGGCCAAGCATTGTTCGTGGGGTACAATGGCGGCCGGCGCGCGTATTTTTTTTTACACCACTGCGAGGAAAAAATGAGGGGTTTCAGTGTACCTTTTTAGCGTCTTGAGAGGAGACTATATAATAGGTCAGGGTTCAGGGTTGGTTATTTTAAAGGAATTGATGGTTTTGAATGCGGTCGGTTTGCAACCAGCTTCGTGGTCTGGTTAGAAGAGAGCTCGACTTGTAATTATAAGGTCCCTGGTTCGAATCTCAGTCATGTTTGGGATTTTTCGAAATTTCTATGTTTCTTCTTTTTCTCTAATAGTATGAGTAAGAGTTCTGACTATTTCCAAGATTGTCACTTGAAAAGTATGTCATTGGAAACTTAGACTCTATTCGGGTTAAAAAATTCGGGTGTAGGCCTACCCCTCGCTGCGTTGTAAAAAAAATTAAATTCTCGTATAGCCAACTGCTATTGCATACGCCATCCAGTGATTATATATCGATGGTAATTAGCCTTTTAAAAGTATGGTGGAACAAAATGAGACTAGGCGCAATTTTATTTGGATATGAATTTTTAAACAAGAGACCATGCAGTTACATGAGGATTTGCATAAATCCTAGAGTCAGGCCTCATATTTGCATAAATGCCAGAATCCCGCCATGGCGCTCGCGTACGAGTGAGTCAAGCACCATACTCCTCCATGGTTGACTGTGCTGTAGTCTGTGTCTTTAGAAGTAATTCAGAGAAGCATGTTTCGGCAGTTTGGATTGGTAAATCGTGTTGGTAAATGTACAATGTCGGGTTAGGGTAACGATCGACTTCTTTCTGTTTTATAAGGTTTCAGGCGAAATTCTTAGGCCTATCGTATGCAATGCATTATATAATGCCGTGATTTGCAACTCAATCTTCTTTTTTTTTTTTAACAAATCCCCATGCAGATGAATATTAACACATTTGTTGTTGTTGTTGTTGTTGTATATTTTATGGCATCTTCGGAAACTAAGGCCCTTTATGCCATCAACTATACGGTTTTAGCTTTAACTATACTATATTATCAACTTGAGATGACGAAGAAGGAGTTGCAGTTTTAGAAGTGGGAGGAAAACCCCCAGAGAAATGCCCCAGGGGAAAACCCACGCGGTCAAGTAGGGACTGCAAACCCAATCCACATACACGCCCCGGATTCGAACCCGGGACGCCAGAGGTGAAAGGCGAGGAAAGAACCCGTACGCCAACCCGACCGCCCCTAACACATTTGTCTGTGTGTACGCGCGCTATATAGGCCTACCCAGCGCGATTTGGGGCATAATTCACTTCCCTTTTGTTAACGCACCAAACCCCCATAAAAACTGAAAGGAATTCCTTAGTTGAGACACAGTGGGGAACAATGGTTGGGGGCTGGGGGTACCCTCGGCCCAATATCGTGCTGCATATGGCATATGACGCGCGTAAATTACTGCAACTTGCCAGACTTGCATGGTATTTTCTATTGTAGCAGCTCCACGGGGGATACAGATCTTTGTTATGATAATTAGGATTGACAACCTTCCAGGGCCCAATTTCATGGAATTGTTTACCGTAAGCGCAGAATTCTTGTTTACTGTAGCAAAACATCTGTGCTTACGGTAATGTCACAACAATGTCACTTTATTATGTCCTTTGTGTAATGAAGACCAGCTTGGTGATGAATTTCATTATGTTCTTGTTTGCACTGCACTTAGCCATGGGAGATCGAGTTTGATTAAGAATGTTTACTGGGCTAGGCCAAACAAAGAGAAATTGAGTTTGCTTTTTAACATAACCAGCTCCCATCAACTGTATAAACTGTATAACCTTGCAAAATTTATAAAGATTATTTTATCCAAGTTCCCATAATAACTTGTATTGTATCTACAGTCTTCTCTGGTTACTCCTCATTTAACTTATTATGTTTACTTGTAAATATGTTTTTCTTATTAATTAACGTACTTATTGTCATGTAATTTATACTGGCTCTCATACCTCTCTGGGGTCGCAGAGATAAATAAACCATTCAACCATTCATTCATTCATGAAATTGGCCCCTGCTCAGTAGAATCCCGCCCTGCTTCGTCACTACAAAATGTGAATCACAAGAGGCTACGGTTTGGACGCTGGTTTTTCGTTGGTAGCTGTGGGCGGAGCATACAAAGCAAGGCTTTTCATTGGCTGCGACGTAAATGACCGTCTTATATACGTTTAAAATGCATGAACACTACTTGGAAGAGGAATGTTGTAGCCTTCAAACCATGCATATCATGGTTACACATTCTACGTTTTAAATTCCGTTAAATTTGGATTGCATTTTTTTAAAGACACATTGTATTGGGCCCATTTATAGTATCCTTTTTGTTACTCTCCATATACAAAATCATTATTTACTTGCTTGTAACGTGGCTGGACGCCTCGTAGCCTATTCCAAAGTGATCAATGTAACGTTCCTTTCGCTTATCGACTTATTCTTTCTTTTTCTTTCAGCCAATCAAAATGCTACTTTTGATCCTGAATAAATTGGTCATTTGCAGACGAATTTAAACCAACATTTCAGATCACGTAAACAAGGCCTGACAAATTGTATTGAACAACTTGCATCAGATTTGACCGAGAGGGTGAAATTTAAAAGTCATATTTATACGAAAAAAATTAACTCGATTTCTGAATCAGCCACTTTCGACTGGCATCCAATGTCAAGGAAATTGTCTGTGTCAGAAGTTCCGCCACGGTTCCATTTCTTTATAAGTTGCACAAGAACGATCAGTGTTTTACATGTAGTATGTATGTTTTTTTTCAGGTCATTACGGTCTTAACCGTCAAGGCAGAGGAGGCGATTAGCGCACTTCGCAGCGAGCATTCAGTGGAGAAACTCGACTTTGTCTTCATCGATCACGACCCCAAGAGTCAATATCTGATTGATCTCAAACAACTCGAGAGGGCCAACGCCCTTCAACAGGGAACGCTCGTCGTAGCAGACAACATCCTGTTTCCAGGGGCACCCGACTATCTCGGCTACGTCGAGAATTGTGAAAAGTACAAAACGAAGCGATTTAATAACATAATGAGGGGATTCATGATACCAGACATTCTGACAATTTCTACATACTGTACCAATGACCATTAGAAAAAAACTAACATACAAATTTACATTTTGCCAATGTATGCAGACATGGCTGTTACACCCTCCCTTTATTAAAAAATGTGTTTGAAGATCAATTTGTCATCAACTGAAATTATGGACACGCACCTATGTATCAGTTGTTTTCCCCATCCCCCTCCCAATGTAGGGTAAATTAGGTCAGTGGCGAATCCTGCCTCATTAAAATACAGGAATACAAAGGAAAAGCGGGGGCTACAGCCCCCTGAAATGCATTTAGGCCATAGGGCATGTGCCATTTATATGCTAAATTTCAGATTTTCGTGCAACAGCAGTGGGGACAACCTAAAATCATCATAGATTGGTTGGATATGTGATCACAAATTTAAATATCCCCAAATAGGGGGGGGGGGGGGGGGGGTGGGGGGGAGGGATGAGGGGCACATATAACAACCATAATGGTACATCGACTAAGCCTACATGTCGGCGTAACGCCTTTTTTTCTGGCATTTTAACAATTTGTTATAATTTAATCTTTGGAACACTGCTCAGAGACCACTGTCCTAAGTTTCTAAAACAAATGCATGAAGTAATTTTGATTTTTAACGTATAGTTGATGAAAACCCATATTTATGGATGGCACATCAAGTATACGTTGGTATGTGAAAATATGGAAATTTCATGATTTTTATATTATAAAATAAGCAATTTTAAGTGTCCTGTTGATAAAAGGTCAAGTTGAGGAATGTTGCATTAACTACATGCTGAACAAGGCCCAGATTATTTTTACTTTTTTAGTTGTCAAATGAAATCTTTAAAATTGCATCGTTTACATTACATGACTAAAGAAACTTAAAATGATCAACAAGTGGTGTCTTTTGATATACATGTAACTTGTTTCGATCTTATAAATACACATGTATTTTTAAAAATTCTTCATAAAATGTACATGTACATTGTACAATGGCAAAACTAAATTTCTCTCCTCTTATAATTACATTCACATTGTGCAAGCTACATCAAAATGCTGGGATTGACCAATGCCGAGCGCAAATTGACCATGCTTACTTCTCTGATCATTCCAAGCCAATTCAATGTACATGTACATGTACCCGGTACCTGAATAATTTTGAAATGTTGATAGAATACACAAGAACCATAAGAAATGACTCGTGGGATACATGTACGATAGCTTTTTTGAAAGAGAAAACATTACATGTATGTGTGATTACGTTTGCACCCCAAATAGATAATTTTTGATTTATAGGCCTAAATACAATCCAGTCTGTCAGTAAATGTACCTGAACAATAATTTTGAAATTGCTTAGTGCGATCCATTGAATACATGTATGACAACTTGGTTTTTGAAAGAGAAAAAAATATTTGTGATATGGGTAATTCCAAAAATTAGGGATCTAAAAGTGTGACATGCTTTTTAAGATTTCCAAGTGTTTTTAATGATTGAAAGTGGTTTACCAGTAGAAAATAATTAGGAGGGAGGGGAGGGGGAGGGGGAGGGGGGGGGGGGAGGGGAGGGGAGGGGGGGAGGGGGAGGGGGGGGGGGACTCGATCGTGAGGATGTACGACAGGTGGCACAACCAATCGTCAGGTGGTACGACCAGTCGTGGTGGTGGTGTGACCATGTGAGCACGACTGGTGGTGTTACCATGCGCGACTAGTGGTACGACCATATAATTAAGACCTGTCAAGTTTTGAACATGACCATGCATCGACCTTGCTGGGACTGATTTTGCTCTGGCGATAACCCACTACCTCTGCGGCCAGTCACGCGCTCTTTGTAGGTCAGTCGTGGCAATCGTATTGATCGTAGAAAATTGTTGGACGGTTCAAACATTTTCTACGATCAACACGATTAATTTCCAATCGTGATCATCGCATCAGATCGTATTTGATCGTAACAAAGCGCGACAGATCGCATCCAATCGTGCTTCCAAATCGTGGTGATCGGGATCAACCTTGGACAAGACAAACATCACCCTCTGTTGAGATGCGCTGCGATCTCCCACGATCTGTACCTTCCCTTTATTAAAAAAATGTATTTGAAGATCAATTTGTCATCAACTGAAATTCTGGACACGCACCTATGTATCAGTTGTTTTCCCCATCCCCCTCCCAATGTAGGGTAAATTAGGTCAGTGGCGAATCCTGCCTCATTAAAATACAGGAATACAAAGGAAAAGCGGGGGCTACAGCCCCCTGAAATGCATTTAGGCCATAGGGCATGTGCCATTTATATGCTCAATTTCAGATTTTCGTGCAACAGCAGTGGGGACAACCTAAAATCATCATAGATTGGTTGGATATGTGATCACAAATTTAAATATCCCCAGATAGGGGGTGGGGGGCGGTGAGGGATGAGGGGCACATATAACAACCATAATGGTACATCGACTAGGCCTACATGTCGGCGTAACGCCATTTTTTTCTGGCATTTTAAACAATTTGTTATAATTTAATCTTTGGAACACTGCTCAGAGACCACTGTCCTAAGTTTCTAAAACAAATGCATGAAGTAATTTTGATTTTTAACGTATAGTTGATGAAAACCCATATTTATGGATGGCACATCAAGTATACGTTGGTATGTGAAAATATGGAAATTTCATGATTTTTATATTATAAAATAAGCAATTTTAAGTGTCCAGTTGATAAAAGGTCAAGTTGAGGAATGTTGCATTAACTACATGCTGAACAAGGCCCAGATTATTTTTACTTTTTTTAGTTGTCAAATGAAATCTTTAAAATTGCATCGTTTACATTACATGACTAAATAAACTTAAAATGATCAACAAGTGGTGTCTTTTGATATACATGTAACTTGTTTCGATCTTATAAATACACATGTATTTTTTAAAATTCTTCATAAAATGTACATGTACATTGTACAATGGCAAAACTAAATTTCTCTCCTCTTATAATTACATTCACATTGTGCAAGCTACATCAAAATGCTGGGATTGACCAATGCCAAGCGCAAATTGACCATGCTTACTTCTCTGATCATTCCAAGCCAATTCAATGTACATGATGCATGTACCCGGTACCTGAATAATTTTGAAATGTTGATAGAATACACAAGAACCATAAGAAATGACTCGTGGGATATGTAATGTAATGACTCGTGGGATACATGTACGATAGCTTTTTTGAAAGAGAAAACATTACATGTATGTGTGATTACGTTTGCACCCCAAATAGATAATTTTTGATTTATAGGCCTAAATACAATCCAGTCTGTCAGTAAATGTACCTGAACAATAGTTTTGAAATTACTTAGTGCGATCCATTGAATACATGTATGACAACTTGGTTTTTGAAAGAGAAAAAAATATTTGTGATATGGGTAATTCCAAAAATTAGGGATCTAAAAGTGTGACATGCTTTTTAAGATTTCCAAGTGTTTTTAATGATTGAAAGTGGTTTACCAGTAGAAAATAATTAGGAGGGAGGAGGGGGGGGGGGGGAGGGGGAGGGGAGGGAGGGGAGCGACCTGATCGTGAGGATGTACGACAGGTGGCATCCAATCGTCAGGTGGTACGACCAGTCGTGGTGGTGGTGTGACCATGTGAGCACGACTGGTGGTGTGACCATGCGCGACTAGTGGTACGACCATATAATTAACACCTGTCAAGTTTTGAACATGACAACGACCTTGCTGGGACTGATTTTGCTCTGGCGATCACCCACGACCTCTGCGGCCAGTCACGCGCTCTTTGTAGGTCAGTCGTGGCAATCGTATTGATCGTAGAAAATTGTTGGACGGTTCAAACATTTTCTACGATCAACACGATTAATTTCCAATCGTGATCATCGCATCAGATCGTATTTGATCGTAACAAAGCGCGACAGATCGCATCTAATCGTGCTTCCAAATCGTGGTGATCGGGATCAACCTTGGACAAGACAAACACCACGCTCTGTTAAGATGCGCTGCGATCTCCCACGATCTGTTACGCTCTGTCGGGTACCATTGCTCACGACCTGACACGATTGACTCACGAGTAGATGCGAGTAGATGCGAGTAGATGCGAGTAGACACGCTTTTTCACGGACGCTCACGATCTGTTACGAGTTCTCGCGCCCATATATATACCGGACAAGATTGAATGCGCTTCATTCAGCGATCTATACTTGAAGAGAGCACATTTTTACTGTCAATTTGCTTTTGGTAGTATTTTAGAGATGCCAGCCAAGGGTACCAGAGGCAAGAAGGGAAAGGGCAAGGCTGCCCCACCCCCTGAGCCTGAACCAGTCCAGCCAGAGCCGACACCAGAGGAGGCAGAGGAGACCACCCCAAGAGAAAGAAAACAGTAACTGACTTTACTGAAAAGCAAAAGGAGGAAATCATTGGGTTCCTCATAAGAAATAAGGTCCTCTACAGCAAACGCCTTGCGGGGTTCAAGGATGTCACCAAGAAGGAGTATCTCTTGGCTGCACAGGCTGTGGTGCAACTTAAATTATGGTACACAAGCATGAGGACCATGATGGGCCGGCTGCAGAAACGCGCCAGGAAGAGTGGGTGGGGGAGAAGTTCTCCTTTTTTATCCCTCTCATTGAGACGGTGGATGCCAGAAATGTGGCCTCCTTTGCAGCAGCAGCAGCAGCAAGTGCCAGTGGCACTTAACTCACCCCCTCCACCAGCTAAACCTCAGTAGTTGCCTCTACCTCCAGCAGGGCTCCAACAACACCACTCCCAGCAGCCTCACCACCATCCTCGCAGCCAGCCTCCCAGCCAGGGCTTCATGAGGTAGTTCTTGCGTGCGAAGGCGTCATCCCCCAAGATGAAGGAGGGCATGTCTTGGTGGTCATCAGGGCTTGCAGTCAGAGGGCAGGAGGGCATGTCTTGGTGGTCATCAGGGCTTGCAGTCAGAGGGCAGGTGGGGGGGGGGGTGGGTTGGGGGAGGGAGGGGAGGGGGGTGGGGGGGGGGGGGAGTCCTATGGCTTCCTCTTCTAGGCCGTTCTCAGAGTCGCCGAGCGTCTGACATGTGTCCTTTTCCACCAAGCTCGATCCACACAAACTTGTAATCTGCATCTACCAGAGCCAGGAGTGGTATCGAAAAGAAGCCATTGTAATTGTAGTCTGCCAGTGAGTGGCTTCTTGATAGCAATGTGTTTGCCATCTAGGGCCCCAATGGCGTGTGGGATGTTCCATCTCTTCTCAATCTGGTTAGCTAGGGCTGTCCAGGCTTCATATGGCAAGTAAACGTCCCAGTCGCTTTGATCTACCTTAACATACATACTTAATACGGTCTGTACTGTTATATTCATCCTCTCTACTAATCCATCTGATTGAGGGTGATAAGGTGTAGTTCTAGTTTTATGTATGCCTAATAATTTACAAATACTACGAAATATTTTGCTCTCAAAATGTGTCCCTTGATCTGTGTGAATGCTCAATGGGCAACCGTAACGACAAATGCAATTTTTAATACAAGTTAAAATTACTCAACCAGTCATTTAATGGCATTTTGTCATTGTACTGATCAGGTTGTACCACAGGTTTAACAAACGTTTGGGCTGTACGTGAAAGTATATTGGCGATACATTACTCAAATCTCGAGGGTAAACAAATTCAGTTTCCTGACATAAATTAGGAGTAGAAACACGGCACCTAAACTTGATGTATCCCTGTGAGATTTCCCTGTTCGTTTTGTCCTTGTCTGTGTAGGCCTAGTATGACCCACCGCACCTGCAGGGGACCTGTGGCTGGGTACAGAATACGTAGTACCTGCAGGCTCGGTGAGCCCTTGCTCAGGGGCACGTCTAATAGCTAATTCCATGTCCTGCATTAATATTTCTTCTTCCAATTCATTTATGGTTTTTAAAACCTTCTCCCTAGAGAAAAAGTGGTCCATAGCCCGACATATCCCCTCCGCTGCCACTAAAATGTAACGAGGCCGGGTTATAAAAACCGATTTATCAAAACACAAAAAGTCAGGTTCCTGGTCAACTATTTCTCTATCTCTATGTCTTTTAATTGTTAAAGATAATGCCAAAATTAATGCTAGTACATGCACAAAAAGATAACCAAGCATGCAAAATAAATGTTTTTAAGTGCACAAGCAAGCAATTAAAAAGCATAAGCATGTTAAAAACTAAAGCAAACTAAATGCAGGACATGACTGGCACATAAGCAATGGGCATAGAGGCATACACAGATGGAAAATAACTCACATGTACTCGGTGTCCAACGAACAGATTCATCCCACAAGGAACATCAACAAAATGAAGTACAGTACACATCAAATGACTACACAAGGACAAGTATAACCACCCAGTCTGTACCCAGCACACAAGTGCCTGTGCAGTTGTTGTTGTTGTTAATTATGACACATATGACAGGTGATGTCCTTTGTGCCACTACATAAAAAATAGCACATTCTGCAGAGTTTTCCCAATTTGGAAAATGATAGGTGGACTGTAGGTCAGGACGTTGACAAATCATTCTTAGGACAAAATCATTCTTAGAAAATACAAAAACAGATTTTTAATTTATTTTTTTTTAAGACAAAAAGGGGTGGGGTTAAGGAACAGGAGTTTGTGGTCATCCAGGCACAGCGCCACCAGGGTTTTGCAAGGGCGGCCGTTTCCCAGGCAATTTGAGAGCACAAGGCCCAGCCGGTATTGTCGCAGGTCCGCAAGCCTCCAGGTGATGAAGGGCAGCACTGTGCCCAGTCAACCACTCACTCACTTCTACCAAATACTTTAAAGTTACATGGGTCATTCTTCAGTAAGTGTCTATTTTCGTGTCCCGACACTTTGAGATGCTACATCTTAAAAACTATACGATGAAAATCTTATTTTTAAGCGGTAAAATAATCTTTAACATATTTCTGATTATATGCAGTGGTACAAATTCTTGGAAACAATCGACAGGGTGCTTATTTTTAACGATGAACCTTAAAAAAAAAACCAAAACGCATGTCCCGGTGGTGTCTCTCAAAATGTCCCCATTGCCATAATCTTTAAAATAAGCGGCTTAAAAAGATAATTATACTACTAGAAGCCAAGTATAGTTGGTCTCCTCCAAATGCAAAATTTAAAATTACATCATTAAACCATATTTACATGAAATCCGACACTTTAAGAGTGAGGGACTGTAAATATCGAGAATCGGGTGGCCACGGCCAAAAATAGATTTTGTTCATACTTTCATATTTGACGGACCTTTGCCCCAAACAAACAAATTTGGTAAAATTTTTGAAACAAATTACTTTGTTGCCATGGCAATAGCCAAATTACGATTTTAGGATAGTTTTGCCACTTTTTGAAGAGTGAAATTTGCATAATTTCAAAACTGCTTCACCATTAAACAAGGTATAGAAAATGATTTTCTTTAACAGTTATGGATAGGTGGGTCCTTGGAGGCTGCAGTGGATGTATATAAATAATCACCAGGTATGTCGGTGGGTTATACCATTTATTCCGAATAGGGGTGTTTTTTTACTTTTTCAAAGTATGAAAATATACCATTTTTTGACAGCTCATAACCCATATGGTAGTGCTCCAATTTGAATATCGGCCACATATTGTTGGGATGAGACATTGGTCTTGTGGTTTATTAAAAAAACAGCTGCGGGAAACATACTTTATTGTTCGCAGTGTTGCCAGACATTGTCCCATTTTTTCAAATGTTGGTGGAAGGCTAAGTAGAATAGGCGACATTTCAAAAAGGTGGCAGAAAGAGGATTTTCTTTTGTAGAAGGTTGTAACATGTTGATTTGACCTAATTTTGAGGTGGTGAATCCAAAAATGATGGTTACGAAGCTGTATTTTACGTTAAAGGGGATTTTTGGCAAAACAGTAAAAAAAATTGTTGAAAAACAAGGTTTTTTTTGGACAGGAAAACCCTTTTCCTCAAATAGAACATGGTAACATGCCACTCGTACTTAATTTGGAGTGGTGAATCCAAAAATGACTGTTACGAAGCTGTATGTTAAGTTAAAGGGGCAATTTCGGCAAAAAAGTCAAAAAATTTGTTGAAAAACTAGGGTTTTTTTAATACAGAAAAACCCCTTTTCCTCAAATAGAACATGGTAACATGCCACTCTTACTTAATTTGGGGTGGTGAATCCAAAATTGACTGTTACGAAGCTGTATTTTAAGTTAAAGGGAATTTTCGGCAAAAAAGTCAACAAATTGCGGGTTGAAAAACAATTAAGTGTTTTTAGTACAGGAACAACCCCGTTTTCTCAAACAGAACATGGTAATAACAAGCCACTCTTATCATTTGGGGTGCTGAATCCAAAAATAGCGGTGTCTAAGATGTATTTCGAGGGCAAAGGTTCTTTTGGGGAAACAAAATCTAAATGATGTTATAATTAAACACATTTTAAAAGCCTGCAGTAAAAACAACAACGAATATACAGTGATCATCGTTGTTCTCTTAATCCATCATGGCGGACATACACTGCAAAAACTGTGGTGTTAAATTAACACCAGTGGTGTTGTCTTATATAGATACCAAGCCTGGTATCTACATAGGTGTTAATTTTAATTCCACACTTGGAATAAATGCATTATTTTTAACACCCTTGGTGTTAAAACTAATACTTGTGGTGTTAAAATTTAACACCAGGCTTGGTATCTATATAAGACAACACCCACTGGTGTTATTTAACACCACAGTTTTTGTAGTGTAGAGCCGCCCAGATCAAACACGATGCAGACTGTCACAGCTGTTGTACTCGTGTCCGGTGATCAGCTTCCAGGTAGCACACCCAGGTGGTGCTTGGGCGGCCCCTGGGTCTCATACAGGCAACGTCAGAATATGGAGTCCCGGTCCCCCTTCAATGTTGATGCGCAGCTTAGTTAAGGGTGCCATGAGCTGGCATGTCATCTGGTAGCAGTCAATGTGGCCAAAGAGAGGGTGACGTCTTCGTAAGATGGTTGGATGGATATCTTCGAGACCGGGGGTTCCATTATGCACATATCATTCGTTCCCCTCCCTCCCTCTCCCGGGGTTCCCCCCGCCCCCTCCCACCCTTCCACCACCCCCCCCCCCCCCCCCCTCCCCCCATCCCCCTCCCACCCCCTCCCCCCACCCTCCCACCCCATCCCACCCCTCCCCCACTAGGTGGGGATTTTGCCAAATTGTTCATGCCCCAAAGGTGGGGATTTTGTATCGCAAGAAAAGTGACAATCCCCACCTCTTATGTGGGGCAGTCCAGGGGTGAGGGGCGGGGGAAACAATTGATAGGTGCATTATTGTGGTGTTGGTAACCAGACAAATGTCTTGTCGAAGCTGAATTCAACAAAATTTTTGTATTTGTTTTAAGGAGAAGTGTATCCGAGAAACAAACAGCAAAACAAACCAAAAACATAAAAAAAGTTGCAAGCAAAGACATAATTTTCGACCACTTTGTTTTAGGACGAAATGGATGAAAAAAGTAGGATTGGCATGTTCCCGTTTTATCTTAAAAATATTTGTTTTGTACTAAAACAAGCATCTCTTATCCAAGTAATTTTCTCACCGTTTAATTATAATGTACAGGTTTGCAACTAAATTTACCCCATCCTTCTCTTATTACCACTTTCAAATGATAGGCCGTTGTTGATTTTACCTGGAGCAAAAGAGATTTTAACACTCCTAGTAATGTGTATTTTGCACACTTCAAGTTCAATATATTCATATTCCACTGTAAAACTGATATGATAAGATTACATGTGTAATCATTTTGAACCATGTTATGTGGTTGTGGTTCTATAGGATCGCTTCAATACCAAACAACACCTTTATAGTAACAGTATTGTTTGGATTTAGGAATTAAAAAATTGCTTTTATCCTTTTTGTCAAAACAAAACACTTTGACCATCAAAATACAGCTTGCTGGTAAAGTCATGTGGATTCAGCACCCCAAATTAAGTAAGAGTGGCATGTTACCATGCATTATATTATACGCAGATATGTGTTTGTTTTTTTAACTAAAAACTTAACGTTTTCAATAATATTTTCAGTATTTTTTGCCAAAACCCCTTTAACTTGAAATACAGCTTGGCAACCATTTTTGGATTCAGCACTCCAAAATTATGTAAAAGTAACGAGTAACGACCTTCTAATAAACAAAAGCCTCTTCTTGTCAATTAAGCTATATCTCCTTTCTCCTCTTTTTGTTTTTACCAAAAACTAGTGTTTATAAACTTTTTTTTAATGTTTTACCCCAAAGAAGCACTTTTGCCCTCAAAATACAGCTTGGATACTGTCATTTATGGATTTAGAAAGAGTGGAATGTTATGGCATGTAACCATGTTCTATTTGAGAAAACAGTGGGTTTTTTTGCACAAAAACTGGTGTTTTTTAACCAATTTCTGGCATTTTTGGGCCACAAATACCCCTTTAACTTAAAATATAACTTCATAACTGTCATTTTTGGATTCAGCACCCCAAAATTAGATTAAATCAACATGTTACGACCTTCTACTTAACAATGCCTTTTTTTGACACTTTTAAAAAATGTCGCCTATTACTTAGCCTTGCACTAAAATTTGAAAAAAATGGGAAAATGTCTGGCAACACTGCGAACAATAAAGTATGTTTCCCCCAGCTGTTTTTTAAATATTCCACAAGACCAATGTCTCATCTCAACAATATGTGGTCGATGTTGAAATTGGAGCACTACCATATGGGTTATGAGCTGTCAAAAAATGGTATATTTTCATACTAAACAAAAGTAAAAAAACACCCCTATTTGAAATAAATGGTATAACCCACCCAAATACCTGGTGACTATTTTTTTTATACATGCAATGCAGTCTCCAAGGACCCACCTATCATAACTTTTAAAGAAAATTAATTTCTATATCTTGTTTAATGGTGACGCAGTTTTGAAAATATGCAAATTTCACTCTTAAAAAAGTGAGAAAATGGCACAAATCTAAATTTGGCTGTTGCCATAGCAACAAAGGTATTTTTAAAAAACTTTTACCACATTTGTTAGTTTGGGGCAAATGTCCATCAAATATAAAAGTATAAAGGAAATCCATTTTTTGGCCATGGCCAACATTTTCAAAAAATTATCGATATTTACAGTCCCTCACTCTTAAGAGTCAAAAATCGTGTCCCTGGATTTTTAGTCATCTCCGTCACGATATTTTGGAGCATCATATCTGATAGAGAACTGACCATGAACAAGACTTGCATTAGTCCATCGGATACCTCAGAGCCTATAGAGCATGAAATAACCCATTAAAGAAAACTGCAACCCGTAATAGCCAAGGAATTGTAGACTTTCTCAAAAAAATACAATAGTACCTTTATTCAACGTCATCTCCGAACGCTTTATAACATATCTTATTTGTATTTTTAATCTTTAAAAGTATTCATGAAAACGATCACAATTGTGCAAACTTCCAAGCTTGTGTGGTGTTTGGGCTTCAAACAGACTGTGGATGGTGTTATAACAGTTTAATTGTTTATTTAGTCATATCCGTCACAGTCAGTTCCATCACTTTTTGCCGTGACGGAGATGATTTTTTGGCATTTTGGGTCATCTACGTCACGATATTTTGGAGCGTCATTTCTGGTTTTTTTGGCATTTTCATTTGCCAGTAATGGCAATAAAATGAGGACAATAAGTTGCGTTATATTCTGTTCAAAGCCCTCTGTTCACTGGTTGTTATTATATGTTTAAACTTTAAATTATCTTGTTTGAATTTACTCAGCTTCCGAAGTCATTGTCAAAATTTGTCATTTCCGTCACGAAAGTGTGACGGATATGATTTTGGCACATTTCTCCTATGCTACAACACTGAAAATTTAGTTAATGAAATTAAATAAAACTCCCCTAAAGATTGTGCCGAACGTTAATTATAGTTGTTGTGTACCTTAATAATCATGTTCCACTAAAAATAACCAAAATTTGAAAAACGTTTTTTCACGATTTCTTAAGGCCAAAAATAGACACTTACTGAAGAATGACCCACATATGTATCATAATACACATAAAAACAATAACACCACCACTTGAAAGCAGTAGATAAATTCGGAAACCTTACATGAAAAGTTTAGAAATAATAATAAAAAATACTTCAAAACTATAGATAAATACACAAAAAAAGTTAGGTTTCCACGTTACAATTTTTGATGAAGTAAAGTCTGTATTTTGTTAGCGTTTTTACTTTCTCCAAGTAATTTGTTCAGTGTCATGTCACAATCTGAAAAGCCCAGTGATTTTTGGAGAGCAGTTCTCCGTGTGTTGAATTTTGTGCAATACAAAAGGAAGTGTGTAATATCATCATACTGTTGGGGCGGTCGGGTTGGCGTACGGGTTCTTTCCTCGCCTTTCACCTCTGGCGTCCCGGGTTCGAATCCGGGGCGTGTATGTCTACGCCTCTGTCACCACAAGTGCGGGAGGAGATTCTATTTTGGAGGTTTGTCGATCATAGCTTCTCGCAGCTGGTCCCTTGGAGACAAGGCCGCCACCTTGCTATCGCATCGCACTGTCGGCAGACGCATCTGGCTATAAATAGGGCGGTACCCTAGTCTTACCAGACGGTAGTGTAAGTTTCTGAGATTACTGGTCTGCAGACATTTTGGGACACACGGGTATATGTCGCAAGGAGGCCCTTGATCTATATTTTGACCGACCCTTCGCAGGGTGTACTTGACGTGGTAGGGGTTTTTCGCGCTGTTGCCCAACTGATCAGGGGAAAAATTCCCAAGATGCATATTTGTTCTTTCCTCAGTGTGCCAAACCAAGATGGTGGGCATCAATCGCACAGTCGCCGTAGTCAACTCATTATTGAAAGAGGTCTGTCATGAATGCTAGCTGGCAGTTTTTCTCGAATGATTACATCGTGGAGCAGGATCTTGCGATTGTGCACCTATCAATGATGGGATATCTAAGCTCCAGCGCAGACTGCGGCTGTTTTTAAGATCCGTTTCGGGCTTTGCCCTCGGGAATTGCGATACAATGCTAAATTTCTTCTTCAATCAGGCCCTCCCCTTCTTCACGAGAGCGTTTTGGTATCTTTTTGAAGACAAAACTAGGAAACAAGTTGGATACGCAGGGATATGAAGTGCAAAAGAGCGGACTCATTTGCAGCATTAGACCGATTTCTGCGGGAGCATCAAAGCAAATGATGCTGTACTGAAGGGGAGGATCTGGAGTCAGCGACACCACTTGACATCCTATGCTTTTCGATCGATCGTGACTCAGAAGGTCGCACGCAGATTCACGGCTTAGGGTGAACAAATTTGGGTAAGCACGGGATCTGCTCTTGTGGGTGCCCGCTTAGATTAGCGGCATGCATCGTGGACTCTTATGTTGGGCAGATAAGGGCATACTTTAACTCATTCGGTAGGACCGAAGTCTGGCGAGTGGGATAAAAGTTCGCAAACCCTTGCATCTCTCACCAAGTTCGTAGATACATGAATGCAATGCAGCTGGAGCAGGCTGAGTCTCACATTACTCCAAAGCAGGCAATTCCATTGTTTTCTGATAAGTTACGATGGTCGGTGAAAGAGATCACTGACCGATCCCGGAGACTTGGCAAAGGCGAAGGTCTTTTCCCCTAGCGCTACGTGGTACAACGAGACTTGGCCCTTTTCATCTGCCTATAATGGGCCGGGGACAGAGCTGGTGACCTAGGAAGAATCAGAACCTGAAAAATAACAAGGATCGAAGGAGGCGATTTTTTATTCAACCACACTATTGGCAAGACGGTAATTAGTGAGGGTGACTCATCATTGATAATGATTCCAAAGTTGCAGGACCAAGGAAAGATGGATCCAGTCGGCGCAGTTCAAAGTCTGGTTGATCTTTCGCCCCTTGGCGGCCAATCGCAAAGTCCTCGTAAACAAACCCTTCGCCTGTTAACGGACCGAATTCACGGCTGAAGTAGCCTTTAGTCAAGGAGTCCGTGGCGAGGTTTGTTTTGTGCACGTTTTTGCTAGCGCTTGAGGAAAGACTAACATTCATACTGCAGACTGTTCGCCACGATCGCCTTCACCAAAGCGTATTTGTGACCTTCGTGCTGAATAATTCAACAGCAACGGAGGTGGTGAATTATTCATAAATTGTAACCAACCAGCGGCGGGGAGCTTCTGGAATCATCCATATAAGTATAGGTAGCATTCACGAAAAAAGCGAAAGTTATTATTCGTACCAGGAAAACAAAATACAAGAAACATGATAGTCAAAGTTCTATAGAGTAACTCCACATAAATTTATTAACAATTTTTAAAGTTATAAACTCGCCAACAATGCTTTTCGTGTGGCTACACACGTAGGCTTATAGTACGCTCCCCTCAATTAACACCTAGGTCAAGTCATCCCCAGGTCAAGTCGTCCCCGAGACAAGTCGTCCCTGGCTCAAGTCGTCCCCGAGTCAAATCGTCCTTGCACCCCGTGTACAAAACCTATATAGCCATATGACAATTAATTTGAACAAAATCTGACTTTTCTCCTAGATTTTTCTCAAGTTGCAAGGATAATCGGTTTGGGCCTGTCGACTACCATATTTTGTATTTGGAAGCAAAAATTTCAAGATGTACAAGCACAAAATCACTGCTTGTTCAATTTTGCTGAGATTACCTGCAACTTTTTATACGATTGTCGCAGAGTGGGAGGGTTACGTAAAACACAGCTTTTCGAAGATTGACATGGAGTATCGTAAGTGGTCGTGGCTTGTCGCAGATGTTGTGGATTTGTACTGTCATCGTAACTAAATCTTAAGGAATCGTAATGAATCGCACAATGCGTAATCATGATCGCAGACATTTGTACGTTTCTGAACAAGTCGCAGATGTCGTAGATTCGCACTGTCATCGTAAGGAATCGTAATGAATCGCAGACATTTGCTGTATACTGAAAATGCATATATCGTTACAATACGATAAGCGCTACAATTTTCTAAGATTTGTAACAAAATGATCAATTGTCTGAACAACACGCAGATGTCAGCACAGTAGATTTGTACTGCGTCATCATAAGAAATCATAACAAATATTAAGGAATCGTAACAAATAGTAAGGAATCGTAACAAATAGTAAGGAATCGTAATGAATCGCACAATGTGTGATCATGATTATGATCGCAGACATTCGTATGTGTCTGAACAAGTCGCAGATGTCGTAGATTCGTACTGTCATCGTAAGGAATCGTAATGAATCGCAGACATTCGTGTACTGAAAATGCATATCGTTACAATACGATAAGCATATAAGCGTTAACATTTTCTAAGATTTGTAACAAAATGACTGTCCGAACAACCCGCAGATGTCGTCACAGTAGATTTGTACTGCGTCATCGTGAGGAATCATAACAATAAGTAAGGAATCGTAATGAATCGCACAATGTGTGATCATGATCGCAGATATTCGTATGTGTCTGAACAAGTCGCAGATCCTGTCGTAGATTTGTACTGTCATCGTAAGGAATCGTAAAGAATCGCAGACATTCGTATGTATTTATAAAAAAATTAATATCGCAACAATACAATAAGCGCTAAGCATTACGATTTTCTAAGATTTGTTACAGTGCAATCGTAGCTTGTCGTAGAGTTTCGTAAGCTGTGGCTTGTCATGGACATTTGAACAGGATCAACAAATTTCCTGATCGTACCGTGTCATCTCTTAAGGAACTGTTAAATTGGGAGATCACTAAGAAAAATAAAGGGAAAATTGTGTATGTTTTCGGAATAAATTGCACATTGTAACCATATCGTAAGCGTTAGAATTTGCAAATTTAAAGACATGTCGTAAAGTGGCTGAGAATCCTTACGACACGAACAATACTTCCTACTTTTGCACGTGTCGCAGTCGCAACAAATTGTGGCAAATCATGCAGTGGGTGACCAAAAACTGTACAAAAGTCTGTGACAACCTGCGAGACGCTACAAAATTGTACCTGTATCGTATCTTAAGATGATTGCGACTAGTCGTAAAAAAATATTGCACAGCGGAATACCGGCCTAGCTCCCACTGTGCGATTTGGCTTTCAAATTCCCAAATTTATGATTTATAGAGATCACCAGAGCCAGCTAGTACAATTGTCACACAGTGGCAGTGTTTTTCGTAAGTAATCGTAACTTAAGAGTTGTCGTAAGTTGTTGTAAGTAATTGTCGTGGCTTGTCGCAGGTTGACAGACATTTGAACTTGTTCGTCGTAACAAATAGTAAGGAACTGTTTATTCAGGGTATATATCACTAATAAATCCTTTTAAATATGACATGATAAATGCTCCAGAGAGTTTAAATTGGGTGACAAAGAAGCAATTTTAGCAGTAAGAACATTTTCTTTTGAAGTAAGATCTTGTTGAAAACAATTTTTATGCCATGCTTCATTGACTTAGTACATCATACATTGTACGCAAAACAACAATGCACCGTGCGGCATTGCCATGCACTAGCGGGGCCGCCGCCGCAGACGACCGGCGGCGTGTACCGGCGCAGCACGGTGTACTGTGCGGCCGGCCGGTTCGGGAGTAGGCCTTGGTGAATTTAATATTCCCCTAAATCGCGATCATCTCCAGAGAGCATTTTCTTGGCCTGAATATGTTGCGACTTATTAAGTTTCCCGAAATATTTAGCTTTTTATTCTTCGAAGATTCATACAAACTACAACTGCCTAATTTTCTATGCGTATGACGTCATGCAGTTTAACAGTTCACCTTCTCATTGGTCAATGGGGAATCCTGACCTCATGCATTATGCACGTTACCCCTCTACCAAAACGGTAGACAGAAATAAAGAAAAACATAAGCCCCAAAAAACGCTATGGTAAAGGCTGTCGGGGCGGACAGTCCGTGCGTGCTAGTCTTTCCTCAAGCGTTGGTAAAACTGACTGCGCGCGAATATATAACTCGCCACGGCAGCCTTGACTAAAGGCTACGGCTAAAGAGGTATTTTGCCGCAACAGACAATCCTGAAAACAGCCGTGCCTGGGTAGCAACCACACTGCGGCTCCTGGATGCATCGGAGGAGCAGGTGATGGACCACTGCCAATGGGCGTCGCGGAAGACGTACAAGCACTATATCCAGGTTGAGAGAGTTATGAGGCGTCAGAGCACGGTCCAGGTATTACGCGACGCCGTCTCCACAGCTGAACAAAGTCCAATGGCAGATATCGTCGGACAATTCTATAGGCGTCTGAACTCAGGCCTCGGGGCCCGCGTGGCTTTCCCGCCATCTACATGCAGCTGATGTCTATAAATGCCATAACCTACTAACAAAACTACCCATTTTGTTTTTTAATCAATTTTATAGGCAGCGACAGCTTGAGAAAAGAAAAGAGAAGAAAATAGAATGAAAGAAAGGCAGCAAGACAACTAGTCCAGTTTTTCTTTCCTTTCTTCGGTTTCTATGCTCAATCCATCTAACCCATATCCAAACCCTATATATACCGGAGTCGGACGGAAACAAAGGCGGTTGTGCAAATAGGTTACTATTTAAAAACTTTTTTTCTATTTGAATTCACTAATTAATTATAATAATCATATTTATCCATGGAAACATCGGGGGCCAATTTCATAAAGATGCTGAGCAGAAATAATTGCTAAATCCAAAATTTGATTGCTAAGAAAATAAAATGGGGTTTCGGCCAAAATCCTATATGTGTATTACATTTGACTGGTGTTTTGCTATTCTTCCTAAAAATAAAAATTGCCAGACAATTTTGACAAGTATTAACCTATTTTTGTAAAGCAAACAAATTTTGGATTAAAGACGGAGGCTCGGCAGTACACCACGAACAATTTCGTGCCACGAATTTCACCGCGCTCCATATCTTGACCGTTAGGGCAGCTGCTTTTACAATCCCAGATATTGGAGGCTCATTATTTATGCGGGCTCACCACAGTGTGTTTATGCGTTGCTAGAGGTCAAGGAGAATGGACGAGAAAGTGTAGATTCGTGAAAAGATTTCGTGAAAACGAAACTTCACTTTCGAACAAATAGAAACGCGCAAAAAAGCCATCCTGTCAATAAGTGTAGATCATTTGTAGGCCTAAGGAACAAAATAATTATGTAAGCAGTGGGCTTTTTTTTCTCCTTTGAATACATTGCACGGCGTTCTGTTTGGTGTAAGAATGGAATCACTCATGTAAACAAGCTGCATTCTGGTGCTGCAGGACATCCAGTCATTTCCTTCGTATTGTGCTGCTAGCAACACCTACTACATCGCCATATCTGATGCAGAAGATTTTGACATTTGTGGAGTCATTTTGGAGTTTGGAGACGACAAAAGCGGATTTGTCTCTGGATTTATAACAGTGAAATTGCACCTTTTGGAAAGTAAACGGCGTGGACAAGGGAAACTATATAGTCTTTTTGGAGTTTTGAGACGACAAAAGCGGATTCGTCTAGGGATTTATACGAAATATGACGGCGCGGACAAGGGAAACTTGGTGATAACCAAAAACACCAAAGACGTCGGAAAATATTCCCTGTGAGTATTATTTGAGTGATTGAACAAGATGGCCTATCAAACATCATGAAGTGTGGAATTTTATAGAAAACTTAAAGAGCTAGAATCCCCCTTGACGAAAAATCCAGCATTTGCACCTTTTTCGATAATCGACATATCCCTCCAGCTGACTTGCATCGCTGTTTATTTCAATTAATATTGTCCGTTTTAAGTGGATAAATCGCAAGCAAAAGTGCGGTTTTCGAAAATGAAATTTTCGCGATTTCTGAAACGCTCATTAGGTATTAATGATATGCGCGTAACCCCGTGACGCAATCCTGAGAAACACGAATAAACACGGTCGGCAGTTCCATACGTTTACACGCAAAAAAACTCCGAAAACCGTCTCTGTTCGATGGTGTTTTTTGAAGATGATTTTTCTCGTGCAAAAAGCCAGAGATGTGCCCAGTAGTTGTGTGGTTGTATGCTTTACCAGGCACCATGAAAACAAAAGAGCAGAACATTTTTCTTGTTTATTACCAAGAGAGAGAAATGAGTCGCTCTTTTTGTAACTTGTACCGGCCGATGTTTAAACACGTGGGAACTACGGCCCGCAAGGACCGTTCCCACTGCTGTACACAGACCGCTGTGAATGCCGTTCGGTTTGTGACAAAACCACCCGTCGCAATGCACCAGTATTTACTCCAAAAGAGCTTCATTGTGGGCCACAATTTCACAGTTTTTTTCACAAAACCGGTAATAGTAGATTGTCATATTACATGAAGTGTTTTTCACGTTTGTATTTTGAATTACAAGGACAAAACAGGCATGATGAACATTCACTACGTATATTTCCCATTCAATACTGCACGGGCCGTTTTGTGTTGTTCTCGGGATGACGTCAAAACCCTGTTCATCAACAAACCAAGTGACCTCGAGCGTTTCAGAATTTCGGGTGAAGAGGGTCGGAACTGCTTTGCGTTTTAAGCAAAAGCTTGTCGAATTTTTGTGGAAAACAAGTTGTGATGGTGTTGTAGACACATACACCTCTAGGATAAACAGGAAAACTTAAAAAATGTGGACGGGGGATACTAGCTGTTTAAAGTTAGAAAGTGAAAACTAGGGAAAATTGGAAAGAATTAAGAAAGTTGATCATGGCTTCAGACGTTGTGTACCAAACATATGAGACAGGCTGCACAATTTCTAAGCGTTCCCTTATTACAAAACCTAACATTTTTATCGCTCAAAAGTTTTGTTTTTTCATCAAATTTTCACTTACCGATGCTTGAAGAGTCATTTTAAAAATATATTCTGATCAACTTCTCAAGTCTTACCGGAAAATATAACATTTTTCAGCCAGTTTGATACACGTTTTGTACACAAGGTCTGAATCCATGGTCAAGTAGGCCTATATACGCAATTCTTTCCTTGTATCATGTATATGACTCTACAACCATAAAAAACAATTTGTTTAAAAGAAACGGGATTCGGGAGTGAGGATTTGCCTTTTTTGGAAAGTTTACCATACACGGACACCATCGGGGACCCCATGCAATAAACCTATGGGAATTCAAACTCTACAAAGTTTGTAAGATTTTACGTTAAGAATCTAGGTGAGTACCACGACCTGTACGTTCAGACGGACACTACTCTGTTACTGGCTGACATATTCCAGAACTTTAGAGAAACCTGTCTGGTGAAACACTGCAGACTAGATACCGCCAATTACTTTACTTCGCCCGGTCTGATTTTGGACGCTCTGCTAAAACTCTAAAGCCCAACGAGAATTGTTAACGCATTACGACGGGTATCTGTTCGTCGAACGTGGAATAAGGGGAGGCATCTGTAGCGTGGGTTCTGAGCGACACGCCAAGGCTAATAACAAGTACTTACACGATCACGATGGAACCAAACCCAACACCTTCGTTCAGTACCTCGACGCGTTAAAGAGACTGGACGCACACTCGGAAATGGGATATATCTTGTTATAAGTTGATTTGAAATACCCCGAGAACTTCACGACACGCATATCGATTACCCACGGGCCCCCGAGAATTCAAACATACCGCAATAATTGTTTTCGGATTATCAAAAAGTACCGATACCGAACGATGTGTGGTTTTCCAGCGGCGCGTCAAAAACCACTCTTGTTAAGCCCAATTCATACTCGCTCGGCAACCTACATGCGGAACGGAAATTTTGTCCGAGTAGGGTCAAACAAGTTCAACAGTGCGCGGTCAGTCCGCATCTGAGCGGACGGGTCGTTTCCACCCGTTTCTATGCGCGCGCTCTAAATTAAAACGCGCATACAAAGTGCGCCGCAGAGCCCGTTTATACCTCGGCGACTACTATGCGCAAAGCTGATTTGTATGATCGCGTGAAAACTCTGCGGCTACTGTACACTCGGCGAGTGTGCGGCGGGTATGCCGCGAGTGAGTTCAATTAAAGTGTTATATATTTTTGATTATGGACGCACAATTGCGAGTTGGTGAAGGAAGATTGAAAAGTTTAAAATATTAGTAAGGTTTCAGTGTGCTCTGTTAAGCGGGCCTCCCACTGTGCGATTCTTGCCACGAAATTCCAACGATTAGCTACGATTTGGTACGATGTGTATAGAGTCTATAAACAGTATCAAGTAATCTCACCAAATCGTAGCCAATCGTTGGAAATTCGTGGCAAAAATCGCATAGTGGAAGGCCCGCTTTAGTGATTACGACTACAATTAGCCAAACCTCAAAATATTTACCTTTCGCTGTCAGTTTTTCATTAAGGAATAGAGGTGTTGCCATCAGTGTGAACAACAAAACTACACTCGGGATATTTGGGTAAACGTACGTACATACCGGTGACGCAAAATTGCCTGAACGACGTCGTTTTGCTTATACCGTGTGCGACCAAACCCTCACTAATAGGCCTATACATGTACATATGAAGCTACCCAAATAACCACACTAGTACTGAGCGTTGATCTATGAAAGAACCAAATCTGGCAAGACTTGGGCTTCGTTCCAAGCACGCGAACGGTTTGTTAACGTTGGCGCCAACGTTTACTAAATGTGGAATGGATTGTTTGCCAAAATACATTGTCAAGATGGCGGCGCCCACAGTCCCAGCAGTCGTACGGACATCGCAATGTGGCTCTCCGCTGCTTACCAAATTTCTGAGGAAATGTGACACGTTGCTATTGATTGTGTACCGCCAGCGATTAGGGAGAAAACCACGAAAGGTGCAATCTATTTGTTATTTTCCAAACTGCAAACCATCGTCTGTCATCTTTCATGTCGCGCACGCCATTTTGAAATGATTCGCGAACACCTACAAGTTGGCTTACGTTGGCGACGCACAATACATTCCACTCAAAATTGTTGGCCAACGTTGCCAACGTTTACAAACGTTCGCGTGTGTGGAACGAAGCCCACATTTATATTATATTTATTGTCGGGCGTATACAAGGATAATTTTTAATACCGTGATTCCTTGTCCGACCGTCTTTAAAAACAAGACGTTCTGTGAGTACGAGTGGATAACGGGCGACGAACGCCCCGTGCTCTGCGATTTATAGAAATTAGGTCCAAACAGGCTCGGAATATTTATAGAAATATCATGAAGGGATTTCACACGACTGCAGCGCTCGACAAGGTTTTGAATAATAGTCTGCGAGAGAGTAACAACTGCATGCGAGTTATCTAATCTGGCGATGAGCGGTCGGTACGACAATTACCCTTGCTGGCTGTTGACGCAAACGTATAATAGCGTACTAAATGACTTTATAAAGCATACCGAGTGGATCGCCATGTTTTATTGCAAGGACGAGTTATCGTTTATTCAGTGTATGGAAGAAAATGAAGAAGTTCCCAGAGAAGAAATTGAAGACGTAGAGTAAAAGCTTAAAAACTTTAAATATACCAAGCTTATTTTAAAGACCGATCTTTCGGTCACTTACGACGTGTTATAAATAGTTACGTTTGTCGTAAATAATTCCGTTAAGTGTTGCAAATATTTACAATCAAAAACAATTATTTAAGTTTGGTATTATAAATAATGGACAATTGCACCGCAATAACGATAGCACACTAGATGGGTGTATTGACGTTGTTGGGCATAATATCATTAGAGCTTTCATTGGATATTTTTCAGATATATCTATTACGCAGAAAAGTTATATTATAAAGTTAAGTCTATATTTAAAAGATAAGATTGAATTAGACAATATATTGAGAAACAGTGAAGATTTGAAAACTAAAATGCTAGAGGTCGTGGCTTCCGGTAAATCTAAAGCCTACCTCGGAAGGGAATACACCCAAAAGGATGTGGAAGCGATGAACGAAGAAAGTCTTACTAAATTAAATCAACTCTACGAAACCAAGATCAGTGACGAGATGATAAAAAGCTTGAGCTTGCCGTTAATATCCGCATTCACAAAGTCGTCAAGTTTGTTTTGCCTAAATTCGGGATAGGAAACTTCAGGTTAGACTTTGACGACGAGTCTAAATTCCACGTCGAACTAGAGACCAATCCGGCAGTGAACTCTAGCATCAGTACAAGTAGAATGCTGAGCAAAGTATACTTAAAAAAATAAGGTCACTTTGTCGGTCCGCTCCCGTGGAACGGGATGACCTATAGAGACGAATAAGAACCAATGTCTTCCTTCTCAGGCAGAACAGAGCAGTGATCAGGCGTACATTTGGTGTTACGCTTTTCGTGCAAATCTGTGTGCATAAAAAGACGGTCACGTGAGGACGGAAGGGTGCTAGCTAAACTTTCCGAAAAGCTGATAGCAAAACAAGAACATGTCAAGTTGACTTCTCCTGCTCCTTGATCCTGTTTTGCATCTTCCATTTTTTGGCGCAAGTTAATTTTAGCTTTGTTTACAAAACTAGCCCCTGTTCATTCAGGCGTGAAATTCCCAACATGATGACGACGTTAATGAAAACATGAAACTTATGTCTACCGATATATGCGAAGTAATTTTCTAAATATTATACAATTTCCATTTTTATATCTACAATTTTATGAGTGTATACTTTTTTGTATACACCCTGTATACAAGACATGGAATAAAAAATGAATTAAATTTAACTAGATAATAATTGTTTGATAATTATAAAATGGACAAAAATACTATAGCAAACACCGTTTATCACGCTGGTGTATTGTCTGTGCTGGTGTATTGTCTGTTACGCCATTTTGGGTAGAAATTTGTGTATCATGAAGCCCGTAGACCTGGGAAAGATAGACCTAACCGCATCGGCGACCTTGGCCGCATTCACTAAGAATAGGTTGGTGACACAGGGCATATTACCAACCAACGTAGCGAATGAAAATTCTTTTTGAAATTGTTGATTTTATTGGTAATTATAATAAACAGCAATGGCAACGGGTGGTGGTGGTAGAGATATGGAAGGCATTCGAGAAAAAGGCGTAGATTTATATAATAAAGAACAAGAAAACGAAGATGAAGAATTTCATGACAGCTACAATCAACCTCCACCGTTAGAAACCCAAAAAGGAGCTGACTAGAGGCAAAGGCGAGTAAGTAAAGGAATATATCCTTGATACAACAGCAGCACCCCTATGGGAGCAAATTTGCACCATGTGAACACGATTTGCACCTTGAAGGGAGCAAGTCTGCACCATAGGGGTGCACATATGTTCACATGGTGCACATTTGCTCCCATAGGGGTGCTGCTATTGTTTTAAGATAAGCACCTCAGTTGCATCCTAATTTGTTGTTGTGCATTAGTGGGCACCACCATGGAGGTAGGCACCACGTAGTAACAACAGCATAGCTTTCTAAACTGCACCTCAACTTGAATGTGAGGATTTCGGGGCGTCAGCCATAGTGAAAAGGTTACACGCAAACAACTAATTAATCATCGAATGAATAAAAAGGCACCATTCAGATTTCACTTTAAATAATTTATTTACTAATTTATTTACTCATTTGAATTTGCTAATTCTAACAATCAAATTTGTCCATATCATTTGCATGTGGATTTTTGTTGCGAATTTCAGGAACAACAGCATTAAACTCTAGATGATAATAAACTACATTTTCAGCCACTAGATGCAGTAATACTTCAGAAAACTATTAATACATGCATGGTTTTTGTGTTGAATTAAATTTGAAGCACCTTAAGTTCAGATGCCATTTTTTTACACAAAGGTATAATGTTTTTACGGGGGAAAATTGCGTATATTCCATTGCTTGTCAACTCATGAAGTAACATTTTGGGTCACTGCAAATGATGTATTATTAGGCTTTAAAATGCTTACGATATACAAATTACCATTTTTAAAGTGGTTGTTAATTTTGGGGAACTACTACAGGAATAGTCGACTCCCCCAAAATGTTTTTATAGGAATTAATAAATAAAACGAACAAATTCAAAAGTACGTGTGTCATAATGCGTATAGCCACGGGTTTGGGTTAGGGGTTTGTTGTGTATAGACCGTATCGAATAGCCGCCATTTCGTAGGGCAGTTTTCTTTTTGTTCCTTGAGGACATGCATGGTTGCACATATTGTGCTTCCATTGTTGAACAGTTTAAGTAACAAAAAGTGGCACACGAAGTGGCGGCTATTCGATAGGGTCAATAGTCTTCTACAGACCAATTCGAGACCTCTGACCTATATATGTACTCTGGACTGACTGCAATAGCAGCTGGTTATTTCAGAACTGAAGCGACGCTCCAGCCATCTTTGTATACTCCCAGGATTGCTTTGCCTGCAGACAATTCTCCCGGGTACGTACATGCCATCACTTGCATTTAACATAAACACATGTAGACTAGTGAACTATAACTAGTCTAGGCAAGGCATTATCTTGAGAGTACTAAAATGGCGGACGTTGGCTTCATTTAGTAAGTCGCTTGCCTCGTCCATTGTTTATATACCTCAATGTTCTAGACTAATTAGCCATTGTCGGGGGCCACCCAGTGCACAAAGTGTAGGTTTTCAGTCGCTTTAAATTCTGCCTACGTGGCGGTCTAGTGGATAGCGGTCGAGAAGTCCATGGTTCGAAGCCATGGTCATTGCACTGCGTTGTGTCCTTGAACAAGACACCTCACTCCACGTTGTTTCTCTCCACCCAGGTGTATAATGGGTACGCACAAAAACAGTTAGGGGAACTCAACTAATTGCTGGGGGTAGACCTGCGTAACTGGCATCCCATCCAGGAGGAGTGGCAATTAATGCGCTAGTCACTCCATGCCACAAGAACTGGGGATGAGTACTGGCCGTATGAGCGGACCAAGCATCATTAAAATACAGGAATCCAATGGATTTCGGGGGGCTGTAGCGCCCGCTTTTCCTTTGTATTCCTGTATTTTAAAGGTACACACCGGCCTACTGTTTAAATGATTTAGTGATGTAGCAGCATTGAAAATACTTTTTTGATGGTCGTTGTGGAAAAAAAAAATCATCAAAATATTCCTTAATTTACTAAAGAAGTGAAAAATTAACAAAAACGGTCAAAAGACGGGTTATACGCTTTACCAGCCGTTGCAACTACGCGCGAGCTTCACGACTTTGTCACAAACACAAACGATTCGCTCTTCTCCTACTCGGGATATCTCAAATTTTCTGATCACGATTTTTCTGGAGAAGTTGGCATCATGTTTTTTCTTCACGAACGTACACCAGAGCAACCAACCCGGCCGTGTGTGCACGCGGGATATTTGCCGTGCTGCACGGGGCAAATATCCTACACTCCACCGTAGTTTGTCGTACTAGCAAGCGCTCGCCGAGTCCCATTCTCCGGACTCTCGAAACAAACATTTATATTCGAATTTTCATACTGTGTTCAACTTTGTTTCCTACCTGTATAAATAGTTTCTCTTTTGTCAATTACAATCGGAGTTGAATTTGGTGCAGTTCTGCAGTAAGAAACTTTCATGCGACTGGACATGCGACTGGACAAAAAACTAATTCGCAAGACCATGTGACTTTTCGGAACCAGAACCTGGTTCCGAAAAGTCACGTGACCTCTGTTTTTTTTTAAAATTGCTAAAAAACGGCAAAATTCCGTGGTTTCTTTTCAGGATATGTTCAGTTTATTTCGGAAGGGCATTTATAATCTTGTATGGGTCAATTTCGAGCCCAAAATAGTCCAACGAAGCCGGTGTGTACCTTTAATGAGGCTGGATTCGCCACTGACCTACTTTACCCTACATTGGGAGGGGAGTGGGGAAAACAACTGATACATAGAATTTCAGTTGCATACATTTGCAACATGTAAATTTGTATGTTAGTTTTTTCTAATGGTCATTGATACAGTATGTAGAAATTGTCACAATGTCTGGAATCAAGAATCCCCCCATTATGTTGTTAAATCGCTCCGTTTTGTACTTTTCACAATTCTCGACGTAGCCGAGATAGTCGGGTGCCCCTGGAAACAGGACGTTGTCTGCTACGATGAGCGTTCCCTGTTGAAGAAGGTTGGCCCTCTCGAGTTGTTTGAGATCAATCAGATATTGGCTCTTGGGGTCGTGATCGATGAAGACAAAGTCAAGTTTGTCCACTGAATGCTCGCTGCGAAGTGCGCTAATCGCCTCCTCTGCCTTGACGGTCAAGACAGTAATGACCTGAACAAACCATACATACTACATGTAAAACACTGATCGTTCTTGTGCAGCTTATCAAGAAATGGAACGGGACTTCTGACACAGACAATTTCCTTGACATAGGAGGATGCCAGTCGAAAGTGGCTGATTCAGAAATCAAGTTTTATTTTTCCGTATAAATATATGACTTTGAAATTTCACCCTCTCTGTCAAATATAATGCAAGTTGCTCAATCAAATTTGTCAGGCCTTGTTTACGCGATCTGAAATGTTGGTTTAAATTCGTCGGCAAATGACAAATTTATTCAGGATCAAATTAAGTAGAATTATGATTGGCTGAAAGAAAAAGAAAGAATAAGTCGGCGAAAAGAAAAGGTTCATGAATCACTTTGAAATAGGCTATGAGGCGTCCAGCCACGTTGACAAGCAAGTAAATAATAAGTTTGTATACGTAGAGTTACAAAAAGGATACTAAATGGGCCCAATACAGTGTCTAAAAAAATGCAATCTAAATTTAACGGAATGTCAAACGTAGAATGTGTAACCTACCATGATATGTGTGGTTTGAAGGCTACAACATTCCTCTTTCAAATGAGACATCGAACGCTCAAAGTTATAAGTAGGCTAATTTCGCAAGAGAGGTCAAATTGACCATGGGACCAAGTTTTTAAATGTAGTGATAATGTCGTTTGAGGGAGTACCCTTGGACATTGCCCAGTTGACTTTTCTGTCGAGAGAAAATACACTTTTTTTGCCGAATCGCACGTCTGCCTGCAAGTGGTTGATGACCCACTGACAAACATTCCTTCGCCTGTAGCAGCCAATGTTGTGCGCACATTTAGTAGAGGTACATGCATAGGTCCAGCCAAGTGATGCGTTTAAACGTAGTATGCGGTAGGCCCAGTTCATCTGACATCTGGGTAGACTGGTTCCCTGTCCTCATATCTACTTCCCCTTCGTCGTATATAAGAGAGCAGCGTACGTAGCGCACAGGGGACCAGTCTAACATCTGGGTTGGCATCAAGCTACGCCTTAGACTGGTCCCCTGTCCATGTACGGTACGCTACTCTCCGCTGTACAGGGACAGGCATACGCCGAGCAATAACCACGCGTGATAACCACGCGTGATTAGTCCGTTGTACTAAACATATGTACGATCTATTTTTACAGTTTAGCTCAACCACGAGTGAATTTAGCAATTGTTAATTTGCATAAACCTCCAGGAAATCATGGATTTTATGCCAAACATGGCGGCGTGTCACTGAACCGTGTCCCTGTGCTTTGCAATGGTACTTTTTTTTCCGACGGCCATGATAGTTTAGAGCCAATTGCCATGGCAACCACGTCACACTTCGGCTGTTTATTGTGAGAAAATGCACTCTGACCTAATTATGTGGGCACTTGAATGGCAGATCGAAACTATGCATTGGTACCTTCTCTTTGCAGGTTTCTCCATTGATTATCACATGCATTCAAAAACTTGGTGCCATGGTCAATTTGACCTCTCTTGGGAAATTACTCATAACTCTGTCAAAAAATATAATTTCAATGTTTGATGTCTCATTTGAAAGAGGAAGGTTTTGGCTTTCAAACTATATAAACAATGTATAGTTAGACATTGTACGTTTCGCATTCTATAAAAGGTAGTCTAGTAATTACCCTTAACAAATCTGAATTATTATATTTAAGCTTACTTGTTATCAAGATGGTAATGGTAGTAATCATGCTGTGAAATTATTTCGTCTGAATTGCCCCATTCATGAGAAAAATGACAACTGTAGGCGATCTTTGGAGCCATTCATTCGTGTACAAAAACCGTACTTGGATTTTTCAGGTTTTCTGAAGCTGCATTTATACATGTATGTGGGTGAAATTTGTACAAGGTAGTTTTCTCGACCTATGCTTTTAATTACCAGTGGAAATAATGCCGATTTTAACAGTTTACCAAACTGTATACCTTAAATTTGTATTGCATTTTTTAGACACCCCGTATGGAGATCCGGTTGAAAGCGAGGTCAGTGTTCACCTACCTTATCTAGACCGGCGAACTCTATCATTTCCCGCGCAATCTTGGCAAATCGCTGATCAGGTTCCGTGGTGATGATACGCCCTCCAGCGGGTAGATCCTTTCCTATGACGATGGCCGAGAAGCCTATGTAGCAGCCCATCTCGAAGCACATCATGGGTGCCTTTTCCCGAGTTACTGCCTCAATTTTCTCTCCTGTGATGAGACAACATCCACGAGATAAATGAAGTATTTAAAAAAACAAGATTTTGGCTAGTAAGACCTATAAGGCTATGCATGATGGAAATGTGTATAATGGTTCTGAAAAGAACCGGCGAGTGTGAAACATACCAGTACAGTCTAAACATTAATTACGTCACCAACCATTTAAAGGTGAGACATTTAAGGCACAGGCTCGTCAGCAATGCGCGCGCGCCAAATTCGTGCCACGAAATACGCAGCTCCGTGCCTTTGCTATGGAGCTGCGTATTTCGTGGCGCGAATTTGGCGCGCGCGCATTAATTGTTGATGCTGTATTGTTTGCATAGTTTTTGAGCGGTGACCAAGTTCAATGGTCGCAGGCACGTTGTTTCTGAATGGGTCTCTGTTATGATGACGTCGTAAAGTGTCAGATGTCATAATCTTCAAAGATCTGTACAAAAAAATTCAACCGGGGCGTTAGAGATAGGAGCATCATTTATATAATCGGGCTGTAAATCTTCCACAATTAATAAATGCGCTTGTTTTCCCATTTACCGGAATATATATAGAAGTGCCCTGTTATTTGGAATTTTATTTTAAATAGATGCATGTAACTGGATTGGATAAGTAGAGTTAGTGTCGTGCCCCATCGAACTTTCCAAACCTGAATGTGGTGACATCATTTGGTGAAGGAACGCCCTCTAGCGGTAAGTTGAAACATCATATAAATGTACTTCAAAGAAAATGCCTGGCGACGTTTATGTAGTTGACTCAATAGCTGCCCATAGACCCTATTCACGCGTTAGAATGGTTTAATCTAGTCTTGGCTGCTCTATTAGTCCTGCAAGAGGGCGCACTATAGGAATATCAAACGCGTACACAATCCAATATCGATCACCGACGGTCTTGGGCCAAGACTAGGTTTAATCGGGCCTCCTGACTCAGTTTTCGTACAAGATTGTTTAATAAGTAATACAATGTCTGAAAAGTAATACAATTTTATAAACTGCCTATAATTATTTATTAGACAAAAAGGTATAGTGATAGTGGAATATACAGTAGTTGGAAGGTTAGCTGCTAAGTTTCGTAATCAGAGGGCGCTGATTTGCGTGCATGCGTGCACAACAGTTTGAAAAACAAACAAATAGTATAATGGTATTATGTAAATAAAAAAGATTATTATCACACTATAGAGTCCTACTTTTCTCAGGGTCGACTATCATCGTCCACTCCACGTCGTAGTATCGCTCCACTGCATCCACCACGCTGGTTGGGTTCCCTCTCTTGGCCATTTTCTTGACGTAAACTAGCAGCCGGTCCTCTGTGGTGTTCCCGTTCCACCAGTCACGCCATTTAAATGAAACTGTGAAAATAGTTAACCATACGGCAAATCTGAGGCTTAGGTGATGCCGGAAATAGATGATGGCGTTCCACAGACGTGCCAAACCCATGGTGTATATCTGCAGATTAGGTGGGTTTTTTTTAAGAGAGAGAGAGAGACAAAAAAATAGAACGATTCGGGAGAAGGGTAACCGGCATGATGTTCTGAATCCCGATAAGGCCCTCATGATTTTGTTTGTGTATCTTATCCAAAGTTTGGTTTTATTTCAATGGTGATTGGGCACCATACCAGATGTTCCATTCGTTACTTTGCCAAGTTGCGCTACCATGCAACACCGAGATAAAAATTGGGTTCATATACTGCAAAAACTGTGGTGTTAAATCAACACCGTAAGTATTGTCATATATAGATACCAAGCCTGGTGTTAAAATTTAACACCATAGGTGTTAGTTTTAATTCCACACTTGGAATAAATCCATTATTTTTAACACCCTAGGTGGTAAAACTAATACTTGTGGTCAGTAATTGATTTAGCTTGCGTCGGGTGGTGTTAAAATTTAACACCAGGCTCGGTATCTATATAAGACGACACCACTGGTGTTAATTTAACATCACAGTTTTTTCAGTGTACATGGGAAACCTGAGGGAGTATACTAATGTGTCTTATAGCTCAGCTGTATAGAGCGTCTGCCCGGTGAGGCCCTTATGGTTTCTCTCTCATCCGAAGTTAAGTACGATGTTTGTATTTCATAAAACTGCTGATGCGAGCTGGAATAAAGAGGGAATTGTGCAATGTGGTGCGCAAAACTCGGCATCATCACCAACTTTGCAAAGTGGGGTGGTACAACACGTTGGAAGGGGCGCATAAAGCAACTGACACACATACTGGTGTACACAATTATTTTCCAAACCTCAATTTGCGGGCACGAAAATAAAGGGGCCGACGCTTTTTGTACCCTCCCCTGTTAAAACTTGATACAAAATATGACTTTTAAATGGAATTCATATGCCACTACACGACGTGGTGTGCTATACCGAGACGCGTTCACTGTTCTCGGTTGTGACTTCCACCCACGAGCTCTTGCATACACTGTGCTTGTCGGTTCCGAATATCCCGATATTATTGACGATTTAATTATTTAGTATACATAAATTGATGCAAGATAGAAAAGGTAAAAAACAGATGATTCAAAAAAGGATTTTCTGTTTGTTTGTAGGGTCTGTTTGTTTGTTTTTCAAAATTTTCCATTTTGACCGATTCTCCAATAAATTAATGTACGTGTGTATACGCGTTGTAAACTGGGAATCCAGCAAGTTTTAATCATCATTTTTAGTGCAAAAAGTTTAGAGTGTGGGATTGGTATGTCTGAGACATATTTCAAACGGGCTTTCGTAAGTGTCCCGGGTGGTGCGTTGGGAGGTGGCAGCCCCTTATAAACACCCAAACTTTCGGTTTAATCATAATTCAGAGTGCAACCCGAATTTTAGCACGGTTCAAGTCCAACCTATACTACATATACCCAGCACGATATAATTAGAATGCGTTTTCCACGCCAAAGCTGGTCCCTCGACTCAATACCAATGAATCACTCTCGACAGGCAACTCTCCATCAAATCTCAAACACCGGTATTAAAGAAAACCACTCTTGATCATAATAGTTTGCAATGCTATCGACCCGTTGCCAACATTCCATTTTTATCCAAGGTCATTGAGAGGGCGGCCCTATGCCAAGTCATGGACCATGTGGACAGCAACAGGCTTGGGGACCAGTACCAGTCTTCGTATTAGCGACACCATAGTACGGAGACTGCTCTTCTGAGGGTCAAAAATGACATTATTGGGTCCCTTGATAACAACAAAGCTGTCCTCATGGTCCTCCTTGACATGTCGGCCGCTTTCGACACCGTCGACCATCATATTCTTTTGCATAGATTTGACACTGAATTTGGGCTACGTGGTTCAGTCAAGTCTTATTATTATTATTATTATTATTATTTCTTTCTGGTATTCATACCAAGGATTCCTCAATAGTGCTCATTGCACTGTCACTCGCAAGCGTGAGGAAACCCATGAAGAATTAGAATTAGAAATGGCCAGAGACACCGGGGATGATCCCCCTTGCTCTTCACGAAAGAATGCTCTGGGATCTTTAGAGTGCGTTTCCATTACCTAACACACTGGACCAACGGCTTTACATCCCTTCCGAAGGATGGAGCAAGTGTGGTTGAGTGCCTTGCCCAAGGGCACAGGTACCGTAGCCGTGGGGAGGTTCGAACCTGCAACCCCAAGTTTTCACCTATGATTGCGAGTCAATGACCTAAACCGCTCGGCCACGGTACCCCACGGTACCCCTTGGTTTAGTTCATACATCACCAACTGTAATACTAGGGTTTCAATTACAGGAAAGTTACCCAAGGAACAAACTCTCTCATACTCACTACCCCCGGGTTCCATTATCGGTCCACAGGCATTTATATTGTACACCACAGTAGTTGGGGCCATTATTCGTGATTTCCATGTTTTGTTCCATGCGTATACGCTGACGATATTCAACTTTATGCTGAATTCGACCCGGAGGTCGAGGGTGATTGTTAGCGTGTGCTTGACCGGTTGTCCTCCTGTGTCCTCGCAGTGAACACATGGATGGCTCAAAACATGTTGCATAAACCAAGACAAGACCGAATTCGTTGCGTTTGCCAACAATAGGGTTTTATTCTCTGTCTGTACAATTGGGTTGAAACTGTGTGATTTGGTTATTCCTGTTTCCAAATCTGTTCGGAACTTACGCGTTATGTTTTGATGGTACACCTAACATGTCGTGTCATATTGCTTTTCTTTGCGAGTCTATTAATTTTCATCTGGCAGTGCGTAATCTCTGGCGCATACGGCGATTCCTAACAAAAGAAGCCTATATCATCACGCCGTCAGAGCACTTGTCTTGTCGCGCCTCGACTACGCTATCTAATTCACTTCTGTTCGGCGCTCGTGAATCTGACTTTTAGGGCTTGCAGCGTCTTCAGAACGAAGCCGCGCGGCTCGTCTTTGCCTGCGGCCGGGACCATCCGTCAGCTAATTACATTGGCTGCCTGTTAGACAACCCATTATTTTTAAAATTATCACTGTCATATATCATGATAAATGCCTGCATGATCAGTCTCCATAATATTTAGTTAACCTCATACAGTTGCTTAACTTCAACAGTTCTAACACCCAGAGACAGCGACTCCGCTTAGATTCAGATCGCACCCGGCTTTCCATTCCAAGATCCAAGAGGAAAGCCGGGGATAATTCCTTCAGCATTGCTGGTCCTTGGTTGTGGAACATATTGGCAGTCGATCTGAGAGAAACTGAGTCGCTGCCCCTCTTCAAGCGTTCTCTCAAGAATTTCTTATTTCGGTTTCCTTTGTGAATAATGTACCCAGTGATTCCCGTTGACTACTGTTTTGTTATTTGTTTGTCTTCATCCATTCATTGTTACGCGCTCTGATATTTGTATAGCACGATTTAATACAATGCTCATTATTATTATTATTATTATTAAACGGCAAGCCGGTCTGGAAATTACAATGATTCTATTTTGCACAGGACAGAGGGAAGTTTTGCATGGACATCAATTTTATTTGAATTCGAGTTGTGGAATAGCCATTTGACAAGGCCTCGTGAATTTGGGCGATTTGGTGACTTAAGTAGAGTCTATACACGCCGAGTGTCCCATTCACTTGGCCTTTTCCGAACTGACATGCAATTCTTATGTTTTTTCTTTATAATTGCTACCGAATTCGGTAGCAGAAATTAGCCAGTCACGTGCAGGTCACCCTATGCAAATTACGTCGTGAGCTCCTACAAACAAGCGAGGTAGTCTTACGCTTTTGAATTCACTGGGTAAATTAAACAGCAAATTAATCAAATCAAATCAAATTCCGAATAAAACTTGGAACGAGTCCACAACGCCAGAGGCGATGTGATTCGTCGGTTGGAACGTAGGTGACTTGCATCACACGCACGCGTGCAAAACCGGTACCTATAGCGCTCATTGGCTCAGTTGACAGTTTGTTTTCGATCTGTTTTCAAAATCTTTACGTGTGGTCGCATACCACGTGTTTTCAATGAAACAACTTGATATTATCTCATTGCTAAAATCGTCTTTCCTAACTAGAAAATAATTATGTTTACTGGTTGCCACTTATTCTCCTTATAATGACTTAATAACCACAAAAACGTGTTAATATTTTAATGAGGAGTGATTCTAGGAGTGAAAAAAACATTGGGTCGGGGTAGCTTTGCGCTGGGCCGGGGTAGCTTTGGGCCGGGGTAGCTTGGGGCTGGGCCGGGGTTAATTCGGGCTGGCTTTGAATTGGGTCGGAGTGGCTTCTGGCTGGGCTGAACTTCCAGCTGGGGTCGGGTGGCTTGGGGCCGGGCTGAGGTGGCTTCGGTCTGGGGTGGCTTTGGGCTGGCTTCGGGGTGACTTCGGGCTGGGCCGGGATGGTTTCGGGTTGGGCCGGGGTGGTTTTGGGTTGAGCCGGGTTGGCTTTGCGCTGGGCCGGGGTGGCTTGGGGCTGAGCCGGGATTAATTCGGGCTGGCTTTGGGTTGGACCGGGGTGGCTTCTGGCTGGGCTGAACTTCCAGCTGGCATCGGACTGGGCCGGATGGCATCGTTATGGGCTAGGGTGGCTTCAGGCAGGACACATATGGCTTCGAGCTGCATGGGCTGAGGTAGCATCGGGCTGGGCTGGGACGGCCTCGGAGCTTCGGGATGGGCTGGGATGGCTTAGGGTTGGGCTGGGCTGGGATGGTCATTTGTTGATAAAACCTGTGTGTGATGAACTGACCTCCTGAACCACGTACAGTGTATCTCTAAAACAGTCGTAGAAATACAGATTGTCAGAGTGGCGCACCCTGTCTTAGCGGCTCGTACGGTGGCTGATGCAGCCAGTCTTTTCTCTACCCCCTTCCATGCCTATATATTATGACCGCCATTTTGAATTTGTGGCTTTTATTGTTTGTCGAAGGTTGGATTGAAATATCATGGATACCAGTAAATTCCCTGACACTGAAAACCCCAGGGTAGACATTTAAGTCACCGTTTTACTCCAAATATTACAGAAGTTACAGCCATTTTAACGATTTTCAAGGTCATTGGCGGCCATTTTGGAATTGGCCCAGATTTCACCCATTTCTGGTGACTTCATTTTGATAGACTTTTTTCCTGTCATTCACCACATTCAGTAGGACCAATAACCACTGAAAAATCTTTTGTTAAATTTTGTTAGAGGTTGGGAAACTTTTTTTCTAGCAAAAAATGGTGATAAACTGTCGGCCATTTTGAAATCCAAGATGGCTGCCGTCTGCAACCACTCAGATTTTGCCAACATGGTTTTTCTTGTTCCTTGGGGTGTAATTTAGACATCTAGCTATGTGGCATTTTCTAATCATCCCACGGGCCTTAATTTCTTACCACGTGCTGCCTGACAAATAGTACCTTTAACTACATGCTCTTAAAATCACTCCATCTTAAGCTTCCATGTTATGGTACAGTCAAAACTCTGATAAGAGAACTGCTCATTGAACATTCTGCTCATAATTATGAAAATTCCTTATTCTTCATCGTGTTCATTCCTCATTGTTCATAAAGCTCGACTATGCAAGTTGTGAAACAAACACTAAAAAATACAGCTAGCACGGGAAATTTTGTTTTGGCCATGGACAAATGGGTGTAAATAAAAAGGCCAAGTGAAACAAGATAGCCGCACTACACTCGAGTTTATTCATTTATCTGAAAATACAGATGTCAAACTTTACTGGTGAACTTCCAGAAACCACGGGAAATAATTGAGAACTTGACCATATTGTTTAAGAATTCCATACTCAGACGTCACATTTTGTTCTTCTAAAGTGCAAATCAAAAGAACAAATTTTGGAGGGAAAAAAACATGAAGATTTTACTAGGAAAAACTTATAAATCTTCCGAGTTTAGTGCAGGAGGGCTTATGTGACGTCCGACTCGTAAATTCTTTTCAAAATATTAATCAATTCTTACCCTATCGGACTTTAGAAATGTGCGTGAACGAATCAGCATTTTATGAAGTACGACTTTTACATGCTAGGCAAAACAGTAACGAAAACGATCAAAATCTGCCACAAAAAGACCAACAGTCGTTCTTATACAATACACAATTATCCTATTTCCAAAACCACGTACAATATTGGTCGTCAAGTTATCTCTAAACAATCAAACAGATAAAGTTTTGATAACCATTTTAATACAACAAACGTACACGCTACGGTAACCATCTGCCATCTTTAGATGCGTTTACCAAAAATTAGAGTGAGCCCTCTAGCGAGAGGTATGGTATCCGCCATACCTCAAAAACGCTAAATGGAGTTTGCTACCAGAATTGGACTTAGAGATCTGATTGGTCGAGACACGGGGCTTTATTAATATTCATGCAACATTTTTAAAAAATGTGCTTGTGAATTCGATTTCCTTAAGTAGTGAACCTATCAATATCCATTGCTCCTGAATTTCAAAATGAGACATAATCATAGTAATAATCCGACCTTTCTGATGGCCCAAGTTTGGGTTAAGAAATTAATTCAAAAATCAATTCAAAAATCGTAGCCGACAATTCTCTCAATTGTTGTGGGGGAGATTTTTTTATGTACATGTATATTATTTGATTTACACTCAAGTGCGCAGTATAAAGGCTCGTGATTTAAAGAAGACCTACTACATAAAGCTAAAAGTTAAACGCAGTTCATCTGAATAAATATACGAATCTATTGAAAAATGTTTTTACTGCACATTTATTTCAACACCCCCCTGGTAAAAATGGACGCTACCACATCGTGGAGTGCGGTGCGTGGATTACCGTGATTGGTTCTTGATATGGCAACAGCGTCAACGCGCTTTGAATCGTGGATATTGTCGTGCAATCAGGTTTATCAAGTCTGTACATCGGTCGAAACCAAAATATATACTGCACATAAAAACGGCTATCGATCGTGCGCGGTAAAATGGCGTTAGACGGACAAAACACGACCGTATACCGAATTGATTTCAAGTCTAATGTTTCCCCGGATGACATGACAGGGAATCTAATTCTTATTATAAATGAAAAAAATAGTCTTTTCTGCATCAAAATCAGTTAAGCGAAATAATATTTGTGGACTTTTCCGGGTGGCAGCCTGTATAACGGGACACTGCCAGGCATGTTTTAACAGTAAAGGTTAAAATAATTTTTGAAATTGCATCGCTTCTGCATCGAAACAGGTAAAGTAGTGCAAACACATAAACTAAATATTAATCAAGGTTTCGAGGAAAGCAGTGAAAACGACTGTTACTTATGTATTGGGCTACTGAGACTACCCCCTCCGCTGCTCCTCGGGGGGATACTAGTCCCAATAACACAATTCCACGGTGGTATTCATTTTCAATGCTTCCCTCAAATCACGTATTTTTCTATAAACGCGTATTACCTTTTTTCTGTAGGATATGGAGTCTCTGTAGTTTTGCCAACTTCACAATGTGGTGTCTTTCTGCAAACTGATTTGCCAAAAAGTGTGGCTAACAAGTTCGGTTATCCTTCATAAACTTAGAACAAGTTCAAAGTGATACCGCTCCAACTATTTATATATGTATTATACAGGCGCGGATCCAGGGGGGGGGGGGGCGAGGGGGCACGTGCCCCCCGGGCAAATTGAGTCCAAAAAAAAAAAAAAAATGGGCGGGAAGGAAAGGAGGTAAAAGAAAAAAGGGGGAGGGCAAGTAGTGCACCATTGATGATTCTATGCACATGCGTATTGTATGATGATGCGTGAACATGTAGTGGTATCAAAGTGTATACGAAAGCCAAGCCTTTGACTTTCAGGCTTACGATCAGCACTTATAATACACTCCCGTACACCACATTCTAATGCCTGAATAGTTTACGCTCACCATCAGAACTTATCATAATGCTTGGCATATGGAAACTAGTCAAGTCCAGTATTTCGTGTATATTTGATTTCCATAAGAGCTTCAGTTATAACAAAAAATCAAGGATGTGAGGTTGATAAAAAAGGATAAGATATTAAAGACGCAGAGGAAAAAATAAAGCCAATATCCAAGGTACACAGCGCATACGATTTGCTTTACTGTCATTATTAAAAAAAGTTAATTTTTCGTGTAAAATTTTTCCAATGACGATTGAAGTGACTTTTTTGTCTTCAAATACATACATTAGGTACTACCCTAATTGAGTTTGACCATTTTTCGTTTGTTATCGGTAGTCTGTGAAGTCTGGTTTGCTGACCTGATTCCTCAAAGTATATAAATTGTTCTGTTTCGTCTGAAAAAGGTTCAAGGTATACCTTGTGGAAATTTTTGCCGAAGACAACTTGACGCCAATACACATAGGCCTGCCTACTAATGGTCTATTATGTCTTGCAGCCGATCTGCCGATGTTTTAACACAGGGCATTAGGGCAAGGAACAGTCTGAAATCAAGTCCTTTTCTTAAACTTTTCAACTGGACTGAATTAAAACCAAGAAAAAATCCGGAAAAATAAGAAATGATGATGGGTAAAAACTGCATATTAAATGCCAAATTGGGGAGGGAGAAACTTTATAGATTTTTGTCAACTTAACTGGGCGAAAATAATGGCTAAAAATAATGGCGAAAATAATTCTTCATACACACAATTCTCAAAACACACAACAATCTTCAAAACATTTGCTTAAAAAAGTCAGTTAAAAGTGGCCAGGAATCGCCTTATATTGCACCACAGAGCATCTATGAATCCAAAATTTCCCGGGGCCCTTAAGCGGGCCCCGGACCCCACGCCGTAAGGGCTTCGCGCTACGCCCCCCCACCCCCCATTTGTCCCTTTTTGTTGTGCCCCTTTTTATTGTGACTTAAAAAGGTCAGTTAAAAGTGGCCAGGAATCGCCTTAGATTGCACCACAGAGCATCTAGAATCAAAAATGTCCCGGGGCCCTTAAGCGGGCCCCGGACCCCACGCCGTAAGGGCTTCGCGCTACGCCCCCCCCCCCATTTGTCCCTTTTTGTTGTGCCCCTTTTTGTTGTGACTTAAAAAAGTCAGTTAAAAGTGCCCAGGAATCGCCTTAGATCGCACCACAGAGCATCTAGAATCCAAAATTTCCCGGGGCCCTTAAGCGGGCCCCGGACCCCACGCCGTAAGGGCTTCGCGCTACGCGCTCGCATTTGTCCCTTTTTTTTGTGCCCCCCCGTCTACAAAATTCCTGGATCCGCGCCTGGTATAAGTCGTCTTGGTGTAACAATCGCCGAGTTTTGTGAACCTGTGACCCGCAACGATAAATTAAATGACGTCACGGCAGGCATCAAAACATAAGGGCTGCTTTCGGGCGTGTACTCGTGTTAACACAAGTATACTCCTGCGCGCGCGAACGGCAAGAATTATAAATTTCGTTCGTTCTTATTTCCCTCGAGAAAGACTACCCTAAAGTCAACCAGTACGATTCTGGCTGTTCGATCGCCTGAGGGGGTCAGATAGGAATTTTACAGAGTATTTTTCCGCATTATCAATTGGCAGGTTTTATCTCTGTTTTTATACATATATATATATATATATATATTCAGCTAGAAGTACCGTTAGGGCGACCCATTAGGCACAAAAAATGGGTGTTAGGGGGAAATTGCGGATTAGGGGGAAATTTGTATTTCCCCCTAACGAAAATGTCTGTTTTTTAGGTCAAAAACCATTTTTATTAGGTTTCAGACCATTTTTATTAGGTCACAAACCATTCTTATTAGGGCACAAACCATTTTTGGGAGCTTTAGGTAAAGAGAGTTAGTGTTCATTCGAGAAGTTTTCCCGAAAATTTGGTGGTCCTTTAAAAGAGAGTTGCCTTTAAAACATATTGTTTTGCCAAATTTCGCCCTTACGGTCGATCCAGCCAAATTTATATATATATATATATATACTGGATGAACAATGACGTCTAAAATTGAAGCCACCGTCCGCCATTGTACCCCACCAAATACAATGCCTTGCCTAGACTGGTCATACTGTCTTCACTGGTCTATATCGTGGTGCAAGCGATCGCATGGACTGGGGATCACTCAGTCTAGGCCAAGCAATGTTCGTGGGGTACAATGGCGGCCGGCGCGTGGCTTCAAGTCTCGTATAGACCGCATCGAATAGCCGCCATTTTGTGGGGCTTGATGGAAAATTTGTAAAATTCGGCATTTGCTTGACCAAGGCTCTACTGAACAATTTAAACTTCATCAACCAGTAAAAAGAGTTGCTAGTTTTTATGCTAACCGTGCCTTTTCATTTTGTGTACCACGCCTGTGGAATAGATTACCAATATCGGTGTACCAGTCTAAATCATATGAGGGTTTTAAAAGGCGTCTTAAAACCTTGCTTTTTAATGAACCGACTTTTAAATTTCGAAATGACCGTGCAATTTTGTATTTATTATCATTTTTATTTGTTTTCAATGTTGCATCGCGCTTTGAGATATTTTATATGTAAAGCGTGTTATAAATAAACTGTATTATAATATTATTATCATTATTACCTTTTGTTACTTAAACCGTTCAACAATGGAAGCACAACTGCCCCACGAAATGGCGGCTATTCGATACGGTCTATAGCCAACTGCCAGTGCATACCGCGCCGCGATGGTATGACTATGTGTGTCGAATGTATGACGCGAGCGCGACCCCTGACACACACATTGTACAACTCGCATGCACTATAGCATACAGCATAGCGACATGGCGGGTTTTGTACTTATGAGGGACGATGAAATAAACTCGAAGGGTAAGCCTGAATAATTTTAAGTAAACAAAAAAGTAGGATGACAATGATCTACTTGGCCGTCATATAAAACATAAAATTAATGTTTTAATTCGTGCAATAGAAGAAATTTCTTCTCGGCTTCGCCTCGTTGAATGGAACATTCCATCTTTCACCTCATAAAAATATTCCTCCCATTGCAATCCTAAACATTCACTATATGTATAGAGATTCATGATGATTTGCAAGTGGGAGTATAAATGACTATGTACGTAAAAGATGTTGAAAATATAGCAAAGATGCATAAAACTATCGACCGTCTCTAATTCACAAATTGCCAATGTTGTCAGCTGGTCTATCCCGTGCTTATTCCCATTCTCATTTTGCGAAGTTGGTTGCACTTAGATAAAAACGAAAGATAATTCCTTTTTTTAATTAAATTGTCAACTAAACAGGGCGGTGTGCTATTTTGGATGACAATTTTGCAGTTCTATAAACAGACTGATAATGCGCTAAATTTAATGTCATCTTAATTCAATTCATCTGCACAAAACGTAAATGAAATGCTAATTTTGCTATTCGATATTCATTGACATGATTCATCTGTGGTCCGTTAAAAATAAAATCAAAATTAATGCCAGTAAAACTAAATGTATGCTAATTGGCTCAAAGAAAAAGATAAGCGCGCATGAGCTCAGAGTACACATTAATAATGATCAAGTGCATAACGTTAAATCGTTTAAATGCTTGGGTGTTATTATTGACGAAACCTTAAGTTGGAACCAACATGTCGAATATGTAAAGAAAACAGTTTTCTCGAAATTAGCTATGTTAAAAAGAATTCGCGACTGTGTAACTCAACAGCACATGAACACCCTTATGTTAAGCTTAGTCATGCCTAGTCTAGATTATTGTTGCACAGTATGGGGTGACCGTTACGCATCTCATAACAATGTCTTGAACAAATGCCTCAAACGTGCAGCCAGAATAATACTGAAATGCGATTTCCTAACGCCATCAGCTGACATGTTTAAAAAGCTCGACTGGCTTGCCTATCCAGAGAGAGTTAAATACAAGAAAGCTATATTTGTCTTTAAAAGCATCAATTTCTTGGCCCCGCAGTATATGGCAAGTCTATTTACACCTTACGTACAAACCCGAGAAACTCGTCAATCTGCCGAAAAGACACTAAAAATTCCCTTTACACGAAAGGGGTCTGACGCCTCGAGTTTTGCTGTAACTGGCGCCGCAATTTGGAACGGCCTTAGTGCACACCTTAGAACTATGTCTTCTTTGAGCTCATTCAAATCGGCACTTCGCCAAACATACACATAATATTCACATTAACTTCAAGTGAGAAATGCTAATTTACGGAGTCGTATGACTTGGTTGCCATAAAATCAAACTTTAATTATGGAGCCGGAGGGGAATTTTTTTTTTTTTTTTTTTTTCTCTTAAAAAGAGTTTTTGCGGGTTTTTCGCCCTTCCCGTAATTAGCTTAAATTTTAGTGTCGCATGCATGTTTAATAATTACTTGTGATGTTGTTCTTCTGTAACCATTAGTTTTTTGATGTTGTAGTTGTTGTACAAATGTATCTTATTCCAGTTTATTAGTAATTATGAAGTTCAATTTAGTATATTTGTTCTATGTGTGTTTGCAGGGCCCCAATGGAAACCAGTTTTTGTAAACTGTTTGGGCACACCCTGGGTAAATAAATGGAATAAATAAATAAATAAATAAATATTCACTTTCTGCAGGAGACCGAAAACCGTTTTAATATGGAGGTATATAAAATAAATTGGCCGATTGTTTGTCGAAATTTAGCGGGAAAACGTATAAGGTGATTAGGCAATCCAACTAAAGAGGCATACTTTGCACCGGAGTCTGCATGCCCTCATTATTTGAGATAATAATGGCGTGCACTTTTGTATGGAATTCCATAATGGAAATCAATCGGCGTCTCTTTTGCAGCAGTTGGGAAAACTGCAAAAAACTTCGTATCCCGCTGAATAAGGTAATACGCGTGTATATAAACATACATGGTTCGAGGGGAAGTATTGACCAGAAAGTGTGGCTAACAAGTTCGGTTACCCTTCATAAACTCAAAACAAGTTCAAAGTGGTATCGGTCCAACTATTTATCTATTTATAAGTCATCCCGGTGTAAATTTGGTCGAGTGAACCTGTGACCCGCAACGACAAACTAATATGACGTCACGGCAGGCATCAAAACATAAGGGGTTTGGCTTTCACCGTGCGCGCACAACATGCAGCTGTGCATAAATGTGGATACAGAATGAGGTCGTCGGTCAGATGGCTTTGAATTGTTTGACCTTTGATATTGGCGGATCCATAAATTGTTCCAAGGAAGGGGTTAGGTCTATCAGATTACGTATGTCAGATTGTTGCGGACAGGCGGACACATTATAATGCAATACATTTTTTTCATTGTTGGTGACAGAGCAGGGGGCAGGGTTGACCCCCAAAACTTGTGACATTCGAACAGCAAGTTTATGCAAAGCATGCTGCGTGCGCACAACGACAGGCAAGATTTGAATAGAGGGCGCTTTGGATGTAAACAAATGTCACTGCTCGGTCTGTAGGTTTTCCCGGCAGATTTTGCAGTTTAGTACAGTGTGGCTAGCAAAATCTGTGCCGAAAATCACCAGGAGTTCACATACGTGTCGCGCGACATAACAGCAAAAATTTCAATAGATTGTCATGGTAATGAAACAGTCCACTAACACTGGTCATACAATACTTCTATCACATGAGGATTTCACTGGTAACGTTCCCTACTAAGCAAGAGCTTTTTGTGCTTAAGCAAATATTTGTGCTTAAACACCTCTATGAAATTGGCCCCGGGCCCAATTTCATAAAGCTGTTTAACAGCCGATTTCATGTTAACCGAGCGTCAGACTATTTCATAGACATCGTTAACGCTAAGCAACTGAAAACCTGCCTTAAATGCAGAGAGAAATTTTGCTTAAGATAGTGACGTAACAATGACGGTTTCCAAGCGCGCGCATGCTTAAGCGGCCGTGAAATAGCCTTAACGTTAACACAACTTTTCAGCTATAGTAAGCACACGTTTTCAGCTATAGCGCTTAAGCAGCTCTATTAAATTGGGCCCCGATTGGACGATATGAGGTCACGTGTCGTTTAATATTTATTCCATTTAATGCTAACCGTGCAATTTTGCTCCGTTTGCCGTGCAATTTTGTTCCATACGTTTTTTTTCTCCATTGCACGGCCGGTATAGTTATGTGCGCCCACACCCACCGTATCAAAATCAGCGTGGTTGTACGTGTATGACTATGCGTTTTGAATGTATGACGCGAGCGCGACCCCTGACACAAATAGTCGAGTATATATGGGGCGGTCCGCGTGCACGCACCAACGCCCCCCTCTGAAGCATATCTGGGATGCTAACAAGAAAATTAAATGATCTTGAGATGACCAAGATGGCTAATATGTCCAAAATGGAAAAGATCATATATTTGCCAAATTTAACATGATAAAATAATTTATAAAATTGCTAGTTATATGCGTTTTCAATTTTTTCTGGCATCCCCTATTTTTCTGTCATACATCATGCTCTCAATTCAAAATTGGCGATCATATATGGCTGCCAAAAGTGGCCAAATGTAAGAAAAATGATATACAATGACCAAACAATAATGCATAAATTATATGCAACCCCCTTCCGATCTGCTAAACTAACCTCCCCGACTTTTTATGATGCCTTTTAGAGTCCTAAAACAGTTTTGGATGTTAACATTATTAAAATAAAATCTTCTGGAGACAAAGATGGAGGCTAATATGGCTGCCAAAAATGGTCTAAAATTAAAAGGATATCATAAGCCGAATAATTAGCATTTATAAATTGCTATTCATATGTTCTTGACCCTCATTTATTTGTGGGGTCCCCTTTTTTCTATTATGATTCAAATTTTTGATTACAACCACATGGCTGCCAAAATGTTCAATAAATGAATTAAATGAACCCCCCCCCCCCCCCCCCCCCCCCCCCACACACACACACACACACACACACCCCAATAACAACCTTTTATTTGGATTTTAACAGAAACAAACCCTGCGGCCCTTGAGATATCCAAGATGCCGGCCAATTAGCTGACAAATCATATCACCCATATGATGCAATAAAAATTAATAAAATGGTTAGTTACTGGTATGTTTTCTACCCTCAACAATCATATTTATGCTATATTTTGTTACTTCAAATTCCATAATATGCAATCAGCATGGCTGCCAAAAGAGGCCAAATGAGAAAAATGTCTGTAAATTGTGCTTGCTGGGCTAGTGCGTTTTCCTTTGCTCGCTTAAGGGATCCTCCACTAAGACATCCAGTGAAACTGAAACTTTTCTCACTGTAGCATTGGCATATTGGATAGGTGTCTCCCCAGTACATGTAGATCCGGACCCAAGGGGTGCATCTTTATGGAAATATCGCACACGACAACTGCCCATCCTAATCCCTCTGTTGCTTGTTAGCTTCTATCATGTTGGGGAGTGTACGATTAATTCGAATTGTATTGAGTTGTTCACATTTTGTGTACCCCAATAATTATACCCACTTCAATACCGATGATGTTTCTGGAATCGCTCTTTCCCACTTTAGACTCCCTCTTCACGAACAACAAACACCCATGATCCCATATCTGGATATTTAATATTTGTTGTAGACCTGACAATCTATTTTGGTGGTCATACCAGCCTCATTTAACTTCAAACATGATAAGAATACCAATATGACAACTGATAAGGGTGAACAACATCATTTAATTTATGTTTTATAATTTGTTTTTGGCCGATTATATATCATTTTTCTTACATTCAGCTACACTTGACAGCCATATTGATCACCGTCTTGAATTTAAAGCATGTTAGCAAAGTAGCACACCAGATAAACATTTGTGAGTAAAAAAATATATAACTAATCATTGAAATCATTATTGTGCTATAAATATATGACCTTTTCTATTTTTGAAAATTTGTGGTGACCATATTGGCCACCATCTTGGATATCGCCAGACCATTTTTTAATTAACATGTTTTGTGACCTCAAAAGGCACCCCAAAAGTTGTTGTGCGTTAGTTCTTGAAGGTGCAATAGTTTTTGTTTATTTTTCTCTTTATTGTGTGTAATTTTTCTCATATTTGGCCACTTTTGGCAGCTATAGTGATCGCCATCTATAAGCTGTGGGTTATTTTTGGCCCATTATATATCATTCTCCTCATATATGGTCACTTTTGGCAGCCATTTTGAATTTGGAGCATAGTAGAAAATCCTAGAATTTTTTATATAAATGATTGTCATTATTTGGCTAATATACATGTATGATCTTTTTCATTTTAGACCAATTTTAGTGGCCATTTTGGCCGCCATTTAGATATCTCCAGAGCATTTTATTCTATTGTTAACATGCAAAATATGTTGTTGGATCACAAAGGGCTCCCCAATACGTTGGTGTGGGTTAGTTCTAAGTGGTTGCCTTTAATGTATGTGTTTATCATTATTTGTTGTCCATTATACATGTATATCATTTTTTTCTTCATATTTTGCCATATTGGCCGCCACATTGGCCGCCATATTGGCCGCCATATTGGCTGCGATATTGGCCGCCATATTTAACTTAAATCATGATAGTAAAATAGGGGACCCCAGAAATAAATTTGCGAGGGTCAAAAACATAACTTTTGTTATGTATGTGTTTATCATTATTTTTGTATATTATAAATCATTTTGCTCACAGTTGGCCACTTTTGGCAGCAATATTGGCCTCCATATGGGCCGCCATTTTGAATTTGAAGCATGATAGAAAAAAAGGGACCCCAGAAATAAATTTGTGAGGGTCAAAAACATATAGCTAGCAATTTAAGTGCTTTCATCATATTATTGGGCCAATATATGATTTTGGACCATTTTGGCCGCCATTTTGGCCGCCATTTTGAATAACCCGAGTGCATCGGGGTTTTTTTACTGTTAACATAACAAATGTGTTTTAGAATTTAAAAATGCACCTATAAAACAAAGTTGGTTTGGGGGTGCGGCTGGCGAGCGACCTCACAAGCGACCTCACAAGCGACTTCACGCAACAGCTTGTATGGACATGGGTCTTTCCACACTAATGGGCCTATTTGAAAGATAAGTCAATAATTCCTTTCAAATGTCTTCAGTTTATCTCAAACCTAAATAAATTTCCTTGTACTATTGTCAGGAGATAACTTTTGCCCAAAAAGGTAAGAAATTGCGGCCACAACATACATTTCTGAAAAGCTTGTGTACAAATTTTCTTATTACGTATGTAACGTGGATAGACCAATTTGTGACATTTTTTTCTGTCTTTGTTACATACGTAATAGGAAAATTTGTGCACGGGGTTTTCAGAAATGTATGTTGTAGGACTATTTTTCTTACTCCTTGGGGTAAAAGTTATTTCCTCGGTTTAACTGGATAATGTAAAGATAAAATTAAGACATTTGAAGTGAACTCGGACCTAAGATCTTGTATGTCACAGAAATGTACCCCATTACTGTGGAAAGACCCACATACATACGTGCACACTCTCCCATCCCCCCACCCCCTAACCCCTAGAATTGACGAAACAATATTTTTCTAGTAGGTTTGCATCTGTACTTCATTTTAAGACATGTTATGATGAGATTAACTGGGACTCACTACTTGATTTTGGATGTTACATACATGAACCCTCAAGCCCAAGAAGTTTGACGGCTATTTTAGGGTTAGGGGAAATTCAAATATCCATTGTTCCATCAAAAATAGAGGTACAAGTTACCCCTCAAAATGTATGTATTGTATTTCTTTCCAAAAACTTGATTTACATGTTGTAATTATAATACATAGACAGAATTATCAATAAAATAAATAAGTGTAAAGTGAAAAACTGAGTAATTTTGCATTTTAGTCGATTTTATACCCACTGCAAAGTGCGCCCTCCTATTGTGTCCGCCATACTAAGGCTAATTAAAAACGCGCTCAAATGCAACTTGTCCAAAGTAAAATTTCGTAGACAACAACGTTGCTATTGTCAAAAAAGTGCATTGTGTATTCCCATCCTCCAAGTAAAAGAAGGCAGACTAGAGCTTATGTGCTTCACGAAGCACGGATATCAGCCTAAAATAGCTTTTATGAAAGGTTTGTCTGACCTTTGAACAATGCAGAAGGTTTGGGAAACATTTGACTGGAAATTAAGATCCATATATAGTTTTATTGAACTGGCACTGCTCCAGTGACCTCCAAAATACCCTCCATCGAGCTCCAGCGGTCGATTTAGACGGGTGCACGTCTGCACTAGTGCATGTGGGCCAACTTTTTTTTTATATGTGCATGTAAGCAGTAGGCCCTACCCGTGGTATATTTGCCACGTTAAACCAACCAACCAACTTGTCACAACGCGCGCACCGGATTTGTTGTGCACGCAACGCATGATCGATCGACCAGCATAATTACCGTATGTACGTACATGTACGTACAGCATTGCCAATAATGTACCGATATGCCGCTGTTTGAGTAGCGAGACGCGAGTGTGGCCGTTTTCTAAACACTTCCTTAAAGGGCTCCTTATTTAGGATTTTTATTAATGAAATCTATGCTTTAAAACCACTCTACTCGGTTAAAGTCATAAAAATCCTATTTGGAGCTTGCTTTGGGGGTTACAACAAAGGTTTTTAGTTTTTATGCTAATGAAAATATGCATATTCATGACCAAGGTCACGATGTCACAAGAGGCAAACACAGGAAAATCACATTCAACTGTGCACAAAAGATTCCACTTTTTTCTCAATTTTCCTGAAACGTTTGTAATCCATGGCTGTTTGAGTTTGTTTTACATGTTGCCTGCTGTAAGCCATGACAAAACTGGGGGTAGAAACTGCAGCAATTTGCCACAAGTCCAACTTGAAGTCTTATGTTTTTTCCTAACTTTTCCCTTCTGTCTTCCTTATGTGATGCACTCAAAACAGCGCCCTCTGTCTGTGATTTATTGCAATGAAATCTTCAAAGTTGAAAAAGGCCACCTTTTATTGATTTTACATCCAAACGAACAATAGTATGTCTTGCTGAACAAGTAATCCGTCATTATGAAGCAAAGCTTAGGCACAAAGTTGTTTAGCATGTCACAGGCCCTTTAAGTTCCTTCTTCTATACGTTCCGGCTACATGCAATTCACCATCTGAGCAATACAGCGCGTAAGCGCGTATAAACGACCAGGAAAAACACCAGGGGGTATCGCAATACTTTGAGCAATTGGATATACCCCTCTAGGCCACCGCTGTATGTTGTGCATGGTATGGATACATGTACAAACACGTGCATGACTTGTATTACTACATGTATATACTGTGTGTAGCGATCGCTGAAGATCATGAATGCGCTATATTCATACGTAAATTTGCGCGCGACGGATACATGTGATTTCTAAAACCAGGTGAGGGTATCACGCTTTTGAATTTTATTTTGTCATTGAGGAAATAAACAAACAGCGAGTTCCAATAGTGACTGGACAAAACAAAATGCATTTTTTTGTGTAAGTTCTTTGCATGTAACTTTTTTAGTCTACATGCAAGTACCAGTGCATGTAAGTCGACCTCTGATACGCTCTAAAGTGACCTTCGACGATGTCCAGAAATTGGACCACTGAAACTGACCATTGACCTTCAGTAGGGTACAATTGATTTCGCCTTTCAACGTAGATTCCAAAAATACCAACATTGGTCAGTTTCGACAAAGTTTACAATTTCGGCAAAAACTGACCATTGGTCAGTTTTGTCGATGTTTTGTATTTTTCAGCTCGCCATTGAACGTAGATTCTAAAAATACCACCCAAAATCCATTTGGACGAAGTTAAAAATTTCGGCCACTGCTGACCACTGACCACTATCTCAAAAAATTGCGCTTCCTGGCTGACCCCGAAAATGACCTTCATGTTGCCATACGACCAAGTTGAAAATTTCGACCACTGGACTGACCAATGACCTATAGAACTTTTAAGAAGCATTTGTATAAGATGGGACTCGGATCAACGAAGATCCTGTCCAAATTTGGCTGAAAACGACAAAGGATTTTGGCAAATATTGGCACATATAGCATTTGGGTCATTCCAAAGAAAATGACCCGTACTGACCATTAGGTAGCCGATGGCCAAATTCTGTGAACAACCCATTTGTAGCTTGGTCCAAAGATGTTACTGACCACATTTGACATTAATTGGGTCAAGTCTCAAGACTGTGGAAAAAGAAGCATTTTATATTTTGGAAGAAAATGACCAGTAGAGACCAGTAGGTGACCATTGACCTCACGTGGTGGCCACCCAAGATATGACTCCGGTCAAGTAAGACTCTGGTTGAAATTGGCCACGGTGTTTGGCAGTTATTAGCAGATATGTGATGTCACGTGACCGTTTGCCCGAAGAAAGAAAAAAATAATTTAGAAAGAAAGAAAGACTTTTTTTACTTTTCCAAGAAAAACCTTTCCAAAAAGAGATGGGCGGGGAAAGCCGGTGCCGCCAACCACAGCGTGCAGGCCTAGAGCACCCGCACGTTGCGGCCCAGGCAGGGAAAGGCGGACGGTAGAGGGCGATAAAAACACCGCGCTGTGCTTATGGCGGAGCACAGCTACCCTATTCCGTCCACTGGGAAGGGTGGGGTGAAAAACAGAATCGGGGAATGATTTTTCATCTTTAAAAATAGACAAAATGTTGTAACAAAAACACGGGTGGGGAAGAGCACCCGCCAACGCCCAGATCGGTGGCAAAAGCCATATCTCGGCAATGTCGAGCAACTGATCCAGGCACCGGCGAGCTGTCGACGTCGTTCAGCCCATCCCAAGGTCGGAGGGATACCCCACGTCTCGACGAGTCGAGCAGCCGACCCCGGGACAAGCAAGCCGACGCCGACGGCAAGCCCCCACTTAGCAAAACAAAATTAAATGTGGAAAAGTTAGGAGCTCCCTCCCAGGCACAGCCCAGGGACGAGCCCCAGGTGGAAGCACCCCCTCCCCAGAGCAGTGGCCATTGCCATGTCTCGATTTCTCGAGCTGCACACCCCAAAAGGGGTCAATCCCAGGGGAAAAAAACGGGAGGAGGCTCGTAGTGGGGTATCCTCTCCCCAGAGCAGAGGCATACGCCATGTCTCGACAGATTCTAGCAGCTGCCCCGGGGAAAAGAAACCCCAAAATCAAGAGAGAGTGGTGACTATATCAACCACGTCATTCTGTTGTCATTGTAAGTAAAGAGAGTATCGTTAAAGGACATTTGCGAAGAAAACTATCAATACTATTTACAGATTTGTAGAAGAAAAATTCGATGAGAATTCTGTGTTTTATTCTTTGGAGCCAAACCGTTTTAGGGTTAACAAAGTCGGAAGTACGGTACAAAAAGTAGATGATATTTTACAGCTGATGATGAGGTAGTTAGCGAGGCGGACCGCTTCTTTTGTACGGTTCTTTGCGTGCGGGACTAGAGCCCAGTATATGTCAAAGCTGAGATGTAGAGACGGGAGAAGACGAGCCAGAAGAGAAGCGAGAAGGTCAAGGGTGGGTTGGATGGCCGGGCACTGGATGAAGAGATGCTGAATCGTTCCGCGCTCTCCGCACCATCCACAGTTGGAGGAAATGTCCGGGTTGAAATGATGAAGAACGGTGAAGGAGGGTATATAGGAAGTTGTGAAAAAGTTGAAATTGTACATCCCTTTCTTTCTTTGAAGCCAAGTCTGTGCCAATGAGAAGCTGAAGACGATAAAACTGGTGAGTTGCAGAACGTGATGAAAAAGGCGTAGATGGCTTTGGGTGGTGCGGATCAGTCCATTCTGTGCAGATGGCAAACTGAAGCAAACCGGAGAGTCAGGGTATGTTGGAACATTCTCAGTGTTCATCCGGGGACCTTGAAGGCCATCTGTACAGAAGATGGGAGGAAAAGCTTGAAGAAGAGCGAGGTGAAAGTGATGAACGTCTTGTTCCAAGAGGCGGTGAGATGGGGGACGGAAAGACGAAAGAAGAGCGTGGCCATCCATCCAGTGTCCGGTCGCTGGATCTAGCAGGTGACGGACGAGAGTGGCCTTAACACGCTTTGAGCCGCACGGGAGGCGATTCCCCATTACCAGCTGCATCGCCCATGAGGGCGCTATTTAGGGGCAGGTTAATGACGTGGTTGATATCGTCGGGTCGCGCTTCTATGCGAGCTCCGGATGCCGTCCAAGCACGCAAAATGTCGCTATAGTAAACAGGGAGACTGGTATGAAATTTAGGGTCGGTACAAATGTGAAACAGTATCTGTTGAAAATCATATATAAGTTTCCTGTACTGACGCAGTTTTGTTGAGTTTTTCTTTGCATCTTGTCCAGTTTTAATTGTTGTAGTTGTTAGTATAGAGCCTTTGCACAGCGGCCATGACAGGGGGAAGTCACATTGTTACCATGAGTCATGCATGAATATGTGCTTTGTGGTTCTATTGTTACATAATTTAAATAAGAAAACCTGCCCACTGTAATGGCCGCTGGTGCAGAAGCTCTATTGCCGAGATGAACTCCCAGAAAAGCGAGACCTTCACTATTCCAGGAAAAATTCAAGGGCTTGTCAATTCGTCCGGTCCAGGAACCGACCCACAATCCCTGGGATTTTTGGGTGTTTAAACATGCTGCGGAGGCGTCGCAGAAAAGGCCGTAGACCTTCATTGCTGGTGATGAGCAAAGTCACGTCGTCTGCGTACGCGGACGCAACTAATGAGGTGTTGGAGCCGGGAATGCGAAGCGAGAATTCGGAGAGTTTTTGTCGGAGGTTATGTAGCAAAGGTTCAATGGCGATATTGTACAGCAGCCCCGAGAGCGGGCATCCCTGCCTTATTCCCTTATCAAAAGAGAAGGGAGCGGTTAGGGAGCCACCGACTTTGACGAGGCTCTCTGTGCCGCTGTATAAGAGTTGGATGTGTCGAATGAAGCGGTCCCCAAAGCCCATGGCTCTCATTACATTGAACAGGTAGCCGTGGTCAACGTTATCGAAGGCTTTCTTCTGATCGAGGTTGACCACGGCTAGGGGAAGATCATTGACATTGTAACAAAATAAAGTGTCACGAATTAAGTTTAAGTTTTCGTAGAAGGATCGGTACGGAACACAGTAGCTCTGGTCCGGGTCGACGACGCTGCCAATGCACTGCTTGAGCCTGCCGGCAAGCAACTTGGCAAAAATCTTATAGTCTGTATTGAGAAGGGAGACGGGGCGCCAGTTGGCTAAATTGGCCAAATCCCCTTTCTTGGGGAGAAGGGTGATCACGCCCCGTCTAAAGGATTGAGGAAGAGAACCAGAAACAAGTGATAAGTTAAGAACAACAAGGAAGTCGTCTTTGAGGGTAGGCCAAAGGCATTAGAAAAATTCGGAAGTGAGGCCGTCGAGGCCGTGCGTTTTATTTTTGCCAAGTTGCCCGACGGCGAGGTCAAGTTCCTCCAGAGTCAGAGGACGATCGAGGTAAGCCGACTCTGCAGGATCCAGTCGATTTAAACCGGTAACAATTTCACTGAAGGCGCCCTCGTCAGTAGGGGTTTGAGAGTAAAGTGATTTTTAAAAGTCACGGATATGAGATTTAATTTCTTTCGGGTCCTCATAGATTTTTTCCGGAAGGGAGTCGGTCCCGAGAGATGTGTTTGGAGGTGAAGTTGTTCTTTTCAAGGTTGAAGAAATAAGTCGAGCAAGTGTCAATTTCGGTAGAGAATTTGAAACGTGATCCGACAAGAGCGCCTTTAGCCTCGGATTTAAGCAGGAAATTTAAGTTATCTCTTTGTTCGGCAAGAGCAGCTTTGATTTCGGGCGTAAAGACTGGCGCAGACTGAAGTTCGTTGATTTGTTGATTGAGTTGGAGAACATTTTGCCGTTTTTTTTGCCACTTTAGTGCTGATGGACTTTTTGTGGGACTTCCCGAAATCCCACCACGAGGCTAGATCCGGGAAGTCACGTTTTTTGTTTGTCCAATCACCCCAGAAGTGACGAATAATTTCTTTGTAATTTTCGTCGTCCAGTAAGCACTTACCTTTTGAAAACTAGTCGGGCATTTTAGGCTAATTTGTACAGCACTGTGGTCAGAGAGAGAACAGGGAATAATAGAAGAAGAGTTGACCGAGGAGATAAGATAAGAAGGAATGTAGAAACGATCCAACCTGGCTTTCGAAACACCATGCATGCTGGCCGGATTATTTCGAAGCCAGGTGAACACCGTTTTGGTGGGGTTCAGTCTGCGCCAGGCATCACAGAGGGACAGTGCATTGACAGCGTCTCTGTGAGCCATGGCAACTTTGGGCCTGCGTTCAATGGGCGTACGCAGACGATCGAGACTAATTAAAGTCACCAGCAACGACGACACCGTCATCGATGCTGGAACTGTGGTCCACAAGAGCTTGAATAGCGTCAAGAGCGACTTTGTAATTTTGAGGAATATAAGTATTATAAAGACGGTAATTGGTGTCTTGAAATTTTAAATTAATGTAATGAACATATCCGGGAAAGACAGAAGAATGAGAGATAACGTCAATTTTGTTGGTGTTGATAAGGGTTGCTACTCCCGACCCCATGGTGGGGCCGGGAGAGCAATACAGGGCGTGGGACCACACGTTCCAGCACGAGTCTTTTTCATTTAGATTATAGGTTTCTTGAAGGAGAATAATATATGGGTTATGATACACTCTGTCAAAGAGAACTTGCAGAGAAGCATTTTTGATGGGGAAGGCGCAACCTCCAGTGTTCAAAGTAATCAATGACAGTGTCATCGTATATACAGGCATAAAGCAGATACATACACTCCATTACAAAGAGAGAAAGATATAGAGAGTTGCGACAACTAGCAGTCATGGGGGGACGCCATCATGTTTTAGCAATTAAGGCACAACTTGGAATTGGTACCCCAATAGACCGTGTAAGTTGACCTCGAAAACGTGAGGGACTCCGCGAGACTCGTCGATTTCCGAAGACCTCGTATAGGACGCAAAGCTATCGTTTTCGTTCGTATACGTCAATATTCGGATTTTCACCCCCGGATATGAATTTCAATTGAATAAGGCTTGAAAGTCAATTTATTACTTGAATGTGGGAAAACTTAATGGAGCAAAAAGTTCAAGTAATTTTAAATCTGACCTCTATTTCCGTCTCTGAGATAAACTGGTAACCCTGGACGTAATATAAAAACCACTCAGCGCATCGATGGTAGTCTGCAAGTGGCACGAATATATTTGCGTGTGTATTTGACGAGAATACGTTGCGTTATAACCGTTTAAAAAAAAAACACTTGATTCGGCTTCAGACGCGTCTTTGCGATTTTCTGTCCGACTTATTTGTTTGAGTTTTTGCAAATGTGTTTGTGGTTTTTCTACTCTCAACAGAAGTGAACGTTGAAGTTAACGTTCAAACCGGATATTTGGTTTAGCCACGTTCATATTTCTGAGATATACCAAGTCTGAGCCTCTATTTCGTAAACCGGAAACGAAAGGTCAAACATTGTTATTGTTTTGACAAGTTCAGACAACAGTTTCTTCATTATAATAATTAAATCAGTAGGATTCAAGATGCTTTTTCCATTTATTGGCGTTTGGGCGCTTACAAACGCGGTACGGTAAAGTGATAATTCAAGAGATCGTCACAAAGTTAAAACCCCATAGCCATTAACAACCAGATGGTTGTATACACAAATCGAAGGATAAAACTGTTACAGACGGGGCGGTCGGGTTGGCGTACGGGTTCTTTCCTCTCCTTTCACCTCTGGGGTCCTGGGTTCGAATCCGGGGCGTGTATGTGGATTGGGTTTGCAGTCCCTACTTGACCGCGTGGGTTTTCTCTGGGGGTTTTCCTCCCACTTCTAAAACTGCAACTCCTTCTTCGTCATCTCAAGTTGATAATATACTAGTAGAATAGTTAAAAGCTAAAACCGTATAGTTGATGGCATAAAGGGCCTTAGTTGCCGAATATGCCAAAAAATATACAACAACAACAACAACTGTTGCAGACAAAGAGGCACTCAAATTTGCTTTTATTTCAGAAAGAAGTGGCCTTTTCTCCCCTTAAAAAAATTATTGACAAGTGAGGGCGCTGTTCACAGTTGAAAAACACTTTTCCATGACTCGAAGGCATGACGTCACCGCAATACAATGGGATAACCACAATAGGTCGGGCTCACTGTACACCGGTTGGCTCGTGAGCCCGCCCTCTTGTGGTTATTACATTGTATTGCGATGACTTCATGCCTCAATCAGTGATAATTTCAATGATGTTAAACAGCTGGTATCCCCCGTCCACATTTTTTAAGTTTTCCTATTTATCATGGAGGTGTATGTGTCTACAACACCATCACAAGTTGTTTTCCACAAAAAAATCGACAGGCTTTTGCTTAAAACGCAAAGCAGTTCCAACCCTCTTCACCCGAAATTCTGAAACACTCGAGGTCACTTGGTTTGTTTATCAACAGGGTTTTGACGTCATCCTGAGAAACATACAAAACGGCCTGTGCAGTATTGAATGGAAAATACACGAAGTGAATGTTTATCATGCCTGTTTTGTCCTTGTAATTCAAAATACAAACGTGAAAAACACTTCATGTAATAATATGACAACAATCTACTATTACCTGTTTTGTGAAAAAACGATGAAATTGTGGCTCACAATGAAGCTCTTTTGAAGTAAATACTGCTGCATTGCGACGGGTGGTTTTGTCACGAAACGAACAGCATTCACAGCGGTCTGTGTATAGCATGGAACGGTCCATGCGCTGCATGCGGGCCGTATAGTTGCCACGTGTTTGAACATCGGCCGGTACAAGTTAGAATGAGCGACTCAATTTTCTCTCTCTTGGTAATAGAAAAGAAAATGTTTCTGCTCTTTTTTCATAGTGTCTGGTAAAACATACAACCACGCAGCTACTGGGCATATCTCTGGCTTTTTTGGACCAACAAAATTCTTAAAAAAACACCATCTAACAGAGACGGTTTTCCACGTTTTTTTGCGTGTAAACGTATGGAGCTGACAATCGTGTTGACTTCTCTTCCTCAGGATTGCGTCACGGGGTCACGCGCATATCATGAATACCTAATGAGCGTTTCAGAAATCGCGAAAATCTCATTTCGAAAAACGCACTTTTGCTTGCAATTTATCCACTTAAAACCGACAATTAAAAAAAAAAATCCACGTCGGCAAGAGGGATGTTTGGACTATCGAAAAAAGCCTAACTGCTATATTTTCCTTTAAGAGGGGATTTTAGCTGTTTAAGTTTACCAGAAAAATAAGTAAAGCTAGATAATGTTGGACGAGAGTTTTTACTGTTTAGAAAAGTCAGTGGGAGACACCGATCAGAGTCGAATGACCTCCATGATATGCTTTTCAAAGTCTGTTTTTGATTGTAAATCTACTACAGTACAGATGTAAACGAGGCCCAAGATGGCGCCGTGGATTTCTGGCAAATAAATTAAAGTGAATCTTCTTGTTCCAAGGTTAACGTTAAAAAGTAATTTTTAGCCTTCCTGAAGTATGCAATAACAAAAGGAGGGTATATATCTAGGGCCATCGGTCAGTGATACTGCTGTTTGTATACCAAAAAAAATGTGTATAGAGCTGTGGTCATGCATAGGCTACATTGGCAGAACATTGGTAAATCTGCACTTAATTTAGCTGGTGACCATCGATTGAGTATGTGGAAATGGTCATGATGTCTGGTACCAAGAGTCCGCATACTACGTTGTCATATCGCTCCGTTTCGTAATGATCACAATTCTCGACGTAGCCGAGATAGTCGGGTGCCCCTGGAAACAGGACGTTGTCTGCCAGGATGAGCGCTCCCCTTCGAAGGACGTTGGCCTTTTCGAGTCGTTTGAGATCAGGCAGATATTGGCTCTTGGGGTCGTGATCGATGAAGACAAAGTCGAGTTTGTCCATTGAATACTCGCTGCGGAGCTTTCCGATCACGTCCTCTCCCTTGGCAGTTAATACCGTGATGACCTGAACAAACGAAATATGCATAATGACAATAATATAAGCGAGGTTTCGGTCGCACACGGTTAGGCAAAACGACGGCTTTTGTGAATATTGCGTCATATATGTATGTGCGTACTTGTGGCGTTTATACAAATATCCCAAGTGTAGTTTTGTTGTCTACACCAATAGCAACGTTTCTACACCTTAGTGAAAAATGGGCAGCGAAAGGATAGATGTTAAGGCTTAGCTAATTTTTGTATAGTCGTAATCACAAACCGTGCACTGCACACCAATCTTCCTAATAATACCACCATATCGTTCTGTTATAGCAACTTTACAACCTACGTTTGGTCTCTTTCATCTCTGCATATCAAAAGTTTCTACTGCAGGTCTCAAATCTCTGGTAGGCCCTTCGAGACAATGGTTGGTCAATTTGGCCTAATCAGAATCCTCGCAAAAAAACAAAAACAAAACACTTTGGAGGGCGGATGACGTCACGAGGTCACGTCATAAAACGCTGTGCACTTTATGCAGAATAATTATGAAAAACGTGCTCCATAATCGAATAAGATAGGCCCTACATCTAAATGCAGTTATAAGGGATTACCATAGGCGGATCCCGAATATTTTTTTATGGGGGAGGGGGGAGGGAGGAAGGGGTTGCTGAGAGTCAAAGATTTTTTTAAACTCCCGTCGCAATGTTAAAAACGTGATATTTAGGGTCCAAGTTACCTGGGGCCAATTTCATAAAGCTGTTTAGCAGACAAATTGGCTTAATTAAAAATTTGTTTGCTGTGTAAAAATGTGTTAATAGTCAAAATCGCATGTCAACTTGTGTTGTTCACAAGAACATCGGCTATTCTTACTAAGAACACAAGTTGACATACAATTTTGACTATTAACCCATTAATTTTTATAAAGCACAAACTTGTTTGATTAAGCGAATTTTTCTGCTTTATGAAATTGGCCCCTGGACTCCCATAGACTGGGAAGGGGAGTGTGTTATCTTCCCCCTCTCTTCCCTGCAAACCCACCCCCCCCCCCCCCCCCCAACCTTGTTTTTAAAAAATATTGAGGGTGGGGTGCAACCCTCAAGCTTTTTAAAAACAAATTTAGGAGGGGGCAGGCTATTGCCCCTCAGCTTTGCCACCCCCCTTCCCCCCTGATCCGCCAATGATTACATCATCATCGGCGTATACGGATTTACGAAAAGTTTAAAATACGCGTCTTACTAATGTTTTTAAAAAATGACCCCTTTTAAGCGTTTTCGTGTTCGCGAATAATGTACAAATCCCAATAGGAACCCTTATAATTGGTACGCACATTGGAAACGTGTGCGGCTCCGGAAAAAAACGGGGTGGTTATACATTAGACAGAATGATTCTGTCCCTACGAGATTTCCCGTATAGGGACAGAAGGAACCCCTTTCATAAAGGGGATTGTTGTCATTTTGCCTCGAAATTAAAATCATGCCCAAAAATTTCCTCCAAGTTCAGATGTCCATGATTGGAAAATGATTAAAAAAAAGACCACTAATTCGTAACAGCGCCCTCTAGCGTCCAGATTTTACAGTTACGAAGAAAATCCTCGTCCGGATTCCACGCAAGAGGAAATTTTGGCTTCAAAAACGGTTCTGTAAGTCTTTTTTTATCATTTTCCAATCATGGACATCTGAAACCACTGTAGGACACAACTAGGAGGAAATTTTTGGGTGTGATTCTAATTTCGAGGCAAAATGACAACAATCCACTTTATGAAAGGAAAGCTCACTGACTAGTTATACATGTATCACTATTTTGCGTAGTACCAACGAAATGTGCGCATGTGCTCATGGGCATTTTGATGTGAAATTCTCATTATCTATGTTGTTTCAGATAAAATAACCACCCTGTTTCCCGTACGCGTACGGAAAAAAATGGTTCCCTAATAAGAACTGGCCCTCGCGTGTTCACAAAGCAAAAATATAAAGAATGCTCAACACAGGTTGTGCCGATTTCGCCGACGCCATTTTCGCTTAACGCCATCCATGCAAAATGGGCAACATGACTCGGAAGCTGACGTCACCCTCTGCCAGCGAATAGGACACGGTGTTTGTGTTGCCCTTTTTCAGTGCATCTATGGCGCTAATCCAAAATGGCGGCGGCCATGTCGATACAGTCCATACACGCGATCATTAGGGAGTGCACACTCTAGTTTACTATATTTAGTATTGTGTTCACCCACTTGATCTAGACCAGCGAACTCTATGATCTCCCGCGCAATCTTGGCCAATTGCTGATTAGGCTCCGTGGTGATAAGGCGCCCTCCAGCGGGCAGATTCTTTCCCACGGCGATGGCCGAGCAGCCGATATAGCAGCCCAACTCGAAGCACGTCATGGGGGCATTCTTCCGAATGATCGTCTCAAGTTTCTCTCCTGCGATGAGGACAGACAACAACGACATTTACGAGATAAATGAAGCATAACATGTGCCCCACACTCAAACAACTCTTGAAAGAGATCTGACGCCATTGGTTACCTTTAACTTTGCCCTCGTTTTCATAATTAAGGCATACAGTTGAGAGTTAAAGTTACATTAAGTCCCAGTACATCATATGCTGTGACCCAAAATTTTACTTCGTGAGTTGACAAGAAAAACCCGACTAAAAGTGGTAAATAATAGCAATGGTAATAAACACCATAATGATTTTTTTTCCCGTGTAAAATGGTACCAAACGTTTGTGGAAGAAATTGTCAACTGGGGGTGCTTTTTTACCATTCATTAAACACAAAACTGCATGGATTTTTATATGTTTCATTGTATTGCTTCATTTATGTGGCTGAATGTTTAACAAGGTAGCTTTTAACATTGTTGCGTGTATATGAAAATAATGTTTGGTATGTAATATAGAGAGTGCTCTATCGCTTACTTTTCTCAGGGTCGACTATGAGCGTGAATTCCATTTCTTGGTTGTACCGCTCAATTGCATCCAGCACGCTATTTGGATCGCCTCTCTTGGCCGTTTTCTTGACGTAAGCGAGCAGCCGGTCCGTTATGGTGTTGCGGTACCACCAGTTACGCCATGTAGCCGAAAACCAGAAAATAACGAGGAATACCACAAGCCTGAGGTTCATGTTAGGCATGAAAAGGATGATGGCGTCCCACAGATGGGCCAAACCCATGGTGAGTATCTACAGATTCTAAAAAACGAAGAGAAAATACGATTTGAGAGTACTTTTAGAAGGCTGAAAGTGTTTTTCTGACGTTTACATTGGGACGTTATCATTTTATATATAACACTTTTAGCCCCTTACCAATTTAACTCCATTCACTATCTTGAATGTTTCTGCACGACCAAGATGGCCGCCGTACTCCAAACTAAAATTTTACTTTACAGTCAAAATTAAACATTGAAAAACTTACTATGGAAGTCCCTGGAGTCTCCAGAATGTTGTACCGTGGTCCGTTTTCCCCGATAATTCTTCTAAACAGGAAAAAACTAGTCGAACGTAATTTTTCTTGACATTTTCGAGCAAACTCGGGAGAAGAGCCATGATTTACCACGTGTTTAGAGATGCAGTGACGTCATACAATGAGATGACCACAAGAGGGCGGGCTATCTGGACCGTGATTGTTCTTCTCTAAACACGTGGTAAATCATGTCTTTTCTCCCGAGTTTGCTCGAAAATGTCGAGAAAAATGACGTTGGACTAGTTTTTTCCTGTTTAGAAGAATCATCGGGGAAAACGGACCACGGTACAACATTCTGGATACTCCAGGGACTTCCATGGTAAGTTTTTCAATGTTTAATTTGACTGTAAAGTAAAATTTTAGTTTGGAGTACGGCGGCCATCTTGGTCGTGGAGGAAAATGCAAGATAGTGAATGGGGTTATATTGGTAAGGGGCTAAAAGTGTTATATAGAAAATGATAACGTCCCAATGTAAAGGTCAGAAAAACACTTTTAGCCTTCTAAAAGTAATTTGGGAGAAGGGTAACCAACACGGTGTTTGTATTCATAAAACTGCGTTATTTTCCTGATGCGAGCTAAGATAAAGAGGGGGAAATGTACGACATCGCAAATATTTGCAAAGATATTTGCGATGTAATTTACGACATCGCAAATATTTGCGAAGAAATATGCGACATCGCAAATAATTATTTGCAAAGATGTTTGCGACAATATTTGCGACATCACAAATATTTGCATACACCGCAAATATTTGGCATATATATATTTTTTTTCATATGCGATCATGTTCTTTTGTACGTCACCATACATTTGACTGGGTCAAACAATTTCTCCAGAGTATTATTAAGTGAAAACTTTAATAGTTTTGTGTTGCCACAAGGCTACTGGGTCTACACTATGATCAGCGAACTGTTTTCCTATGCGTTTTGGCAATGGACGTTTCAGATTACTGTCCAGCGAATGTGTGCACCTGTTTACCATGGTAACTGACGTCCCATTTTAGTATAGACCTTATCGAATAGCCGCCATTTCGTGGTGCACCTTTTGTTACTTAAAAGGTGCAACCATGCATGTCCTCAAGGAACAAAGAAACTGCCCCACGAAATGGCGGTTGTTCGATACGGTCTATAGTCTACGACAAGGAATAGGTTTTGCAAGCACTCATATTCACATCTTCGAAGAGATGTGAAGTATACAGCTGCGGTTTTCCCTATAATATAAACAGTGAAGGTACATGTAAATTCACAGTTAAATTTGCGTCGTATTAGAATTATCGAAATGGGGGAAAGTAGTGTAAGCTCGCTACAAAATAATAAAGGTTTGGGGAAAGTAGTGAAGATGACTGTTCCCTCTGCATTGTGTGATCGAGACTACTTCCCTCTGCTGCACCTCGGGGAGATAATCCCAATCACTGTTGATGTTCAATAATATACTTTCCCAAGCTCGAACCATGTTGCGTTTTTTCTAAACGCTTAAAAATATATTGTTAAATCAACAATTAAAACGTGTGGTGAGTGACTACTCTTAAAGGCTATGTCACACAGCCACTACGTACAATTAGCGCATATTCCACGGATGAAATTTTGGTCATCATCGTGATACATGCGCGATATACGTAATTCATAAGTGTTTCATGCGTTTTTCATTCGTCGATGTGCGCAGATGTCCGTCGAGGGTTTCGGCAGACGTACTTTACGTGATTTCGGTTTTGAGCTGCTCAAAATTTTTGGTCGGTTGAGATTTACGGAGTTTATGCGTATTTTACGTAGTCTATACGCAATTCTTACGTAAATCTTACGTAAATCTTACGCAGTTGTGCGTGATTTTTGCGAGATGCATACGCAAATTTTTGGCTTTCCACGACCGTTCCAGGTATGTCCACGTATGTTTAACGGACCTTTCACGCATGTACCACAGATGTATCACTTTTATATCGCGCATACGGCGCACATATCGCGTTAAAATTACGTAATTGACGCAATTCATTCGTGGTTTTCAGTGTTTCATCCGTGGGAATTTCAGCCCATTTTGGGCCAGATTTGGCTTTTACGTAGATTTACGTGTTCTTTGCGTGGTTTATTCGTACTTCTTCCGTGGTTTTAACGTGGTTCATTCGTGATACATCTGTCAAAATTTCACGTAAAGACCCCAACTTTTCTCAATTTGTCCACGTATATCCACGAATGACCAAATTTTATCCGTGGAATATGCGCTAATTGTACGTAGTGGCTGTGTGACATAGCAAAAGTGTTAAAATCTAACGCTTTATCGTGTTAAAGCCAAGACATAATGGTTGGAATTAACACGATAAAGTCTTGGATTGTAACAGTTTTGTGTTTTAATATGAAACTGTATTACCTTTACCGTGGGATACGGAGTTTTTGCAGTTTTCCGAACTTCACACTGCGTGTCTTGCTACAAACTGATGTATGCTCGTACGTGTGGCTAAGTTTACAAATTAAGTTTGGTGACCCTTTATGAACTGTTAAGCTCAAAGTGATACCGGTCCAATCTATTTATCTATTTACTAACGATCTTGGTGACAAACTTTGTAAACCTCTGTTAGGACAAAATAGGGACGGATGAAAATCTTGCGGTAATTTACTCACGAAGCCCGAGTTGGTGTTTAACACGGGGAAATCACAGCTAAAACGCCATTCTTATGGCAGTACACGAAAAAGTACGCAAAAAATCATTCTTTGCCCAGTTCTCGGACAAAATGGCGGCGCCTCCAGGACAAGGCATCGCTGCAATAGCCATTCTTTGTGAAATCCTTATAGTTTTCATTGGGTCATATTTATTGTTCTTTTTATTGAAATAATGTATGAATTCACTCTTAAGCCGCCTTTACCATAGGTCCGTTTTTCATCCGTTTGCGTCTGAATCGCTCCATACTTCGATACAGACGGACGAGCGCAGCAAACGCAACGTACGCAAGGATGAAAGAACGGACCTATGGAAAGGCGGCTTTATTATATACTGAAACGCAAAAGAAACTTGCCGCCTTTTAAACCTTTAAATAGCAACAATAACACTGCGTGTAGTAATGTGTGAACTTATTTGTGGACAATAGTGTCCTCACTGTTAGACCAAACGGTGTCTGAAGGTCACTTGAACCTTCAATGGTCACTTCATGGCACAGCTGTTGAACAGCTGTTTTGACTGTCAGTGATTAGCCAAGGGGTATGGGATGATTGTAATGAGCTGCACGTGATGTCTTCATGTTGGCTATAAAAAGGCCAGTGCAAAATGGGCATTTCAAGCAACAGAATCCAGCAGCAATCCATCCAAAGACTGGTAGGCAGTATGCGCCGACGATGTGGTGGCCACACATGCACGCTATTGAAAGGGGACTGACATTGCGCCCTCTTCTGTTCTTTACTGTAGAACAAACTGATGAGATGGTGTATCTTGGTCAAAAATTTGACATGTCATCAATAAAATGCCAATGTTTCAATTAGCAATTGTTGGTTTGTTTTATTTTGAACTGTTACAATTTCTTTACATTTTAAACAAGTGGTAAGTTTCTTTTGCGTTTCAGTATAGCACAATGTATTTTGTTTCTTGGGTATATACGTGTTTCATTTTGGAGGGGAAAAAGGTTTTAATCTTTCAAACTTTTATTCTTGCATTGAGGTCAGTCAAGGTGATAGCAAAAGAGTGTACGCCGCCCTGTTTTATCTATTTTCCCTAAAAATAGTACATTTGACAGAGATAGGAATGGAATGGAATTTTGTTTTATCAAAGGTAGTTATTTAAAGCGCATCCGAAGTAGGTGCAATGTGTAAATAAGGTCCAAAGGTAGAATAGTATGGTTCACAAGAAGTATTCTTTCAAAATTTATCGACTAAGGTACGCCATGGGGTTCGGGGAACCATGCAAACGTTCGTCCCCAAATATATGGCCGGCTTGTATCCTGCACTTCATCCACGTTAGGGGCCGTCCATAAAGTACGTACGCACGGAGGGGAGGAGGTGGGGGGTGGGGAGGGGGTTGACATTGCATACACCATGCGTACAGGGGTACGGGTTGGGGAGGGGTTCCAAGCCAACGCGTATGCATGTACGCAAACCGAAAATGTCTTTTTAGTAAATCGGGAAAGGATGGACAAGTTGACCATGGCTTCAGACCTTGTACAAAACATATTACTAGGCCAATTTAGGTTCATTTTCATTAAATCTGTATAAACTGATGATTGATGTGTCATTTTAAGTAAGAAAAAATGCAAATACATTTTGTCATTTATTTCAGACTTTGGAGGCGACATGCGAATCGTACTAGAAGTATATACATGTAGCACTATGCATGTAGTACTGAACATAGATCTACCAATGCTTTATTACCAATGCTGAGGTCATGCGTATGCGTACAGGGGAATGGGGGCGAGGGTTAGAGCCACTGCGTACGACATGCGTACAGGGGGTGAGGGGGAGTCTAACAAGTGGGCATTTCATGCGTACGTACTGTATGGACGGCCCCTTAAAGGAACACGTTGCCTTCGGGTTGCGCTTTATTAGGCGTTTTTGGGCTATTACAAGCGTTTGAAGTATAATGAGCACGATCTGAAAGATGTTTAAAAAGTAGAATATAATGATCCACACAAACGTGCCTTAGAAATGCTTCAATTTTGCGTAATTTCTCGAAGCAGCACGCTCCGCCATTTATGGGAGTCAAAATCTTGACTCCCATAAATGGCGGAGAAATTATATTAGTCTTATTTCCAGTCGCAGCTGTTGAAATACTTCTGAACAATTATTTCATTAAACAATTTCGTATTATCATCAGTTTTTTTAATTCGTGTCTACAATAACCATTGGGTATAAATCATCCAAGTCCTTTCTATCGGTTTGTCCCATGACAATATTCTTACCCTGAATAGCGAGGTTTTCGTTTTTTCTTTTTTGACGCGTCTGCTGTGTTCTCTTGACGATCCATTTTTTGACAGCCAGTCGGTGTGTACGTGTGTGTGTTTACATTTCACACATGTCTCGGGAGGCGGAGAATAGTATGGTACCTTGCGTTCATCTGATAGGTTTACCTGACCACTGGCTACGGCGCCAGCCTAACTCCTGTTCGTCGCTGCATTTTGCCCACTACCCGGACGATCGTATTGACGGCTTGAAATACGTATACATTTCGCGGGACATGTAGTGGGGGTCAGAGGTCAGTGTTTTTTTTTTTTAATTACCATTCACTAATTATAACACATTAAATGTGTTTTATTGCAAGAACAACTCTTAATAAGTATAAGGAACACCCTCAAACGTGAGATTTCGTGAAATCTGAAGGCAACGTGTTCCTTTAACGTTCACTCGGGTTCTGTTTCGCGTGCTGCGGCTGGTTCACATGGCGCTGTGCTGGCAGCTAAAACATACACTGGGGAAATTGGCGGTCGGGTTGGCGTTACGGTAGTGGTTCTTTCCCCGCCTTTCACCTCTGGCGTCTCGGGTTCGATTCCACGGCGTGTATGTGGATTGGGTTTGCAGCCCCTGCTTGACCGCGTGGGTTTTCCCCAAGGGGATTTCTTCCCATTTCTAAAACTGCATCTCCGTCTTCGTCATCTGAGGTTGATATATCGTATAATTAAAGCTAAAACCGTATAGTTGATGGCATAAAGACCCTTAGTTGCCGAAGGTGCCATGAAATCAACAAGAACAACAACAACAACCCTGGGGTCATATATGAACAAACTACAGGCTTTGGCGCACGATAACCCCGCTCACTTCTTTCTTTGGGTTTTAAAGGATTCCTTTGCTTTTTTTCTGGTTGGGAATGGGTCTGGTTCATTAGGAAAACGGAAAAGCGTAGGTATAAGTACAATAGGGGAAAACAATATACAGTTGTAGTCAGAAGTTTAAATATAACTGTGTGAAAACTGGTGTGCTTAAAACTGCGTTGTCACTATTTTTGTAAAGTCATGATTTTGTGGAATTCCTCACGTGCTTGCAGTACTTAAAACATAGCTTGCACACCTTGCAATGGTTCGGGTGGTCCTGTTTACCATTTTGGGTGATGATGGTAGTGGTGTAAATGTATGTAAACGTTTTACTTCAACTGCATATACAAAAAATACGTAAAGGCTGCGTTGAAAAGTACCAAAACATCTCCACAAGAAAACACAAGTTAAAGGTACACACTTTCCTACTGTTTACATGATTTAGTGATGTAGCAGCATTGACAATACTTTTTTGATGGTCGTTGCGAAAAAAATTCATCAAAATATCCCGTAATTTACTAAAGAAGTGCAAAAATAACGAAAACGGTCAAAAGACGGGTTATACGCTTTACCAGCCGTTGCAACTACGCGAGAGCCTCAAGACTTTGTCACAAACGATTCGCTCTTCTCCTGCTCAGGATATCTCAAATTTTCTGCTCACGATTTCACTGGACAGCCCGGACGACCGAATAGGAATTTCCGTTTTCTTTTGAGGAGTTGGCATCATGTTTTTTCTTCACGAACGTACGTGCACCGAAGCAACACGCCCTTCCGTGTGTGTGTGCACTCAAGCTATTTGCCGTGTACTGCGCGGGGCAAATTTCTACACTCAACGGTAGCCTGCCGTAGCACGCGCTCGCTCCCGTTCTCCGGACTCTCGAAACAAACAATTATGTTCGAATTTTCATACTTATGTTTAACTTTGTTTCATACCTGTATAAATAGTCTCTCTTTTGTGAATTACTTTATAAATATTGGGGGGAAATCAGAGTTGAATTTGGTGCAGTTCTGCAGTAACAAACTTTTATACGGCTGGAAATACAACTAACTCACAAGACCACGTGACTTTTCAGAACCAGAATTTGGTTCCGAAAAGTCACGTGACCTTGGATTTTTCAAAAGTGCTTAAAAACGGCTAAATTTGACGGCGTCTTTTCAGGATATATCTAATTTACTCTCGAATGCGCTTCAGAATAATGTATGGGTCTATTTCGAGCCCAAAATAGCCCAACAAAGAAGGTGTGTTCCTTTAATGTCTGAAATCATGTGAATGTATGTATACTACCTGTCAAAAAAATCCTACTTCGATCCTAATAAACGGATTTAAACCAAACATTTAGATCATTTAAACAAGGATTGACAATTGTATTGAGCAACTTGCATCAGCTTTGTCCTATTTACAGAGATTTAAAATCCTATACGAAAAAAACCTTTAAAGACAAGCTCTATCTATATCTCTGTATTTCCACTGAAGAATATATAATTAATATTAATAATTTGACGCCGGAGGACGTGTAAACACGCTCTGGCAATGTATAGTTCACATGGGCGGTTGACGAGTACAAAAAAGTCAGCTTTGCCGCTGTCTTTCACGGTTGAGTATAAACACGTCAGTAATTGTCCACCATTATTCATTTTGTACACACCGTGACTTGAACTTGACGGCTGTGGACGACGTGCCTGGCTCGCGGACTAGAGGACCGTCGTGTACGCCTTTGGACTGAGGCTTGACAAGCAATGGACAGAACTTTGAGTAAAACTGACTGAATAACTGAATAAGTGTGAACCAGTATCGTATTTCAAGTGTAGTTAGACGACACTTTGCAAGTACTATGGTTATAGTGAGTTGATTAGGAATTGAGAACTTTTGATAAATTTATTTATGGTTGATCAACGTATAATTGGAAAGTGATTAATCGGAGAATTGATAACGGACGACTTAAGGCCAACTATATTTGATAATGAGATTTGAATTGAAAGAGTTAAAGTTGCCTTGAGAATTATATTAGTATAAATTGGAATCCATTATCATTATTTTGTAAATACGTAAATACCTAAATAAAATACTTAAACAGCTAGAATCCCCCCATCCACATTTTTTTAGTTTTCCTGTTTATCATGGAGGTTTATGTTTCTACAACGCGATTACAACGTGTTTTCCGCCAAAAACCGACAGTATTTGTTTAAAACGCAATTCAGTTCCGACCCTCTTCACCCGAAATTCTGAAACGCTCGAGGTCACTTGGTTTGTTTACAAACAGGGGCGATACGTCATCCTGAGAAACACACAAAACGGCCTGTGCAGTATTGAATGGAAAATGTATGAAGTGTATGTTCATCATGCCTGTTTTGTCCTTGTAATTCAAAATACAAACGTTAACACCTGATGTAAAACGACAATAATCTACTATTACCTTTTTTGTGAAAAAAACCGTAAAATTGTGGCTCACAATGAAGTCGAGTCTTTTGAAGGAAACACTGGTGCATTGCGACCGGTGTTTGTCACGGAACGAACAGCGGTCCGTGTACAGCAGTGGGAATGGTGCCTGCGGGCCGCGCCGTAGTTCCCACGTGTTTGAAATTGGCACACGGTATATGCACATCGGCCGGTACAAGTTAGAATGAGCGACTTATTTTTCTCTCTCTTCGTAATAAAAAAAAGGATCTTAGCTTCTGCTCTTTTTTTTCATGATGTCTGGTAAAACATACAACCACGCAACTACTGGGCATATCTCTGGCTTTTTGGACCAAAACAATTCTTCAAAAAACACCATCTAACAGAGACGGTTTTCCAAGTTTTTTTGCGTGTAAACGTATGGAGCTAACAATCGTGTTGACTTTTCTTTCTCAGGATTGCGTCACGGGGTCACGCGCATATCATGAATACCTAATGAGCGTTTCAGAAATCGCGAAAATCTCATTTTCGAAAAGCGCACTTTTGCTTGCAATTTATCCACTTAAAACCGACAATTAAAAAATAATAAAAATCCACGTCGGCAAGAGGGATGTTTGGACTATCGAAAAAAACCTAAATGCTGGATTTTCGTCAAGGGGGATTCTTCCTCTTTAAAGCAATATACAAATTTGTTTCGTATAATTCTTGGTTTTGGTGTAAGGACCCGGGGTAGCCACTTGCAAGCATTTTAGTATAATAGTTAAGGGTCAAGTGGTTACAATTACTCGCTACCGGTCCCTACAATCCTACGATTAATAATAAACACAGTTCTTATATAGCGCATTTCAGATCCGACGGATCTATCAATGCCCTTTTTGCATTATTACCCTGGTCATTGGGCTCAGTAATATCATTCCTTAATCCTTCTCAGCTCCCTGGGGAGTATATACAGCCCCGGCTGCCTATTACTAGCGCTCAACGGCTGATCAAACACATCAACTTTCGCTACCCTCACAGGTACCCATTTTGCTCCTGGGTGGAGAGAAGCAATGCGTGACAAAGTACCTTGCTCAAGGATACACGCACCATGGATGGACCGGACTGGGATTCGAACCCACTACCTTTGGAACTAACCCAGGTTTTGAGTACGATCGGCTAGACCGCTCCGCCACAGCACTCAACGTTTTCTGGCGGGTTTGCGATTCATATGAAAACGCCAGAATTAGGCTTGGGTTCTCGTAGCGCTTTTGACCAGACTTCGACAAAGGTCTTGAATAATTGGTTTTTCTTTTGAGCCAATATATTTCCCCCAAACGTCGGGGGAGCCAATCAGCGATCGAGATCAGATGCGCCCGTGATTTATTTATTACGATTTGAATAGCGCACACGTAGACGAATGTACGTACAGCTAGCGCGGGTGGACGATGTAGTGTGAACGCCGGTTTATTATGATGTATTGTCAATGGTCATATTTTATTCAGTGGACGATAAGTGTGTGTGGTGCACGAAAATGTAACATCATCCATATTTTTTCCAAAAATAGATTTCGTTCTAACCTAATGCATATGCTCACATAAAAATACCATCCCCAAATGACTAGCTATCCATGTGAAGAAAACATCACTACTTGCAACCAGAATTAGTTTATTAAACGTCGGTGGACTTTTGACGATACGGATTGAGGGCGTGACATTTCACAATGGTGGTGAGAAAATATGGCACATGATATGGTATCAAAATCTCACCACCCGTGAGAAAAATGGGGTGGTCAAAATTTGATCTGGTCACGCTCCTTTAATAAAAAAAAAAGGGCAACAGCGCCACCATTCGGCAGGAGCGTAAAACGGCTACACGTGCTGAAGTTGAAGCGAAGTTGAGTTGGCGAAGTGTGTTGTTGCGTTCTAATTTTACAGGTAAAATATGTAGCCTTTTCTCAAATTATGTACAAGATGACAGTACGAGTAACTCCTGAACTAGCTTGGGGATCACTTGTGACTCTCTTACACTAACAAAATAAGATATTTCGTTAATATTCTTAGAGTCAAACCTTCGCCTAGACCCGTGAACGTGGCGTAAACAACGCCACGTTCTTGTGTCATTTTGAACCTGGCGAAGTTCAAAATGTTACACACACTGGATGTTATTTTGCCCATGTAATAAGTACTCACATATGAAGCTGTCTTGAAATCTGTTTGTACGTCAAAACTTGCATTTGACGAAATTTAAGGAAAATTCTGGTCCCAGTTCATGAAGTCCTGTTGCTACTGCGAGCCGCCATTTTCTCCAAACTGACGCATGCGCATTGCGTTATATTGTGCTGCCCGTTTCGTATGATCCGACGGCTGTTTACTGTCGCAGCTAAAAGAGACATCGTTTTAGACAAGTTTCAAGTCCTTTCTTCTCTCACCGCACCGCGCACGGGCGCACTACTCGCCGCGACGCGAAAATTATTTGGCGAGACTGAAATCGAGAGAAAATCTTATTGTTAAGCATGCGCTATATATAGTGCACGCGCACACGTGACCCGAGCAGCCAATCGTCTGCGTGGTTTTTTTTCGGGGTTGCGACATGAAACAGCCGTCGATCTGTTGCACGCAAATGACCCGGGGTCAGATGTCAGGCTCCCTTGTCAGGTTAAAATCTAATTCTACACGTTCGTATGGGTCTTTACCGATGGGCAAATTTCGTCGAAATTACACAGCCTGAACAATCGGACGGGAAAATTTAGATTTCTAGGTGAGTACTCAACACCCATACGGAATTATGGATGGCGGATCGATTTTCGCTAGGTTCAAAATGACACAAGCACGTGGCGTTGTATACAACGCCACGTTCACGGGTCTAACCTTCGCCATATTTCCACTTCGCCCTATAATTTATAAACCTGCCTAACCTACTGCCTAGCCCCGGCCCGCGAGCAGTGCTTCGGAAAACCTCAGCCCTGTCGCCTAATGATCTACCCCAAATCTGTGGCAAATCTGTGAATTTATCGGACGTTGGTAAAACGCGGAACGGTGGAACGGAACGGTGGAACAGGAAGGGTGGAGGGGTGGAACAGAATGCGGCACATGGTACAGTGGAATGTAGCCCTAAAGTTAGGGCTGTAAATTGCTCGCTTTTCAAATCTGACTTATTACAGTCGCAAATCACAGCCCTAATTGAGGGATGTACGACAATACCAAGTCTGAAACTGCTCAAATCTGACAAAGTTCTACTAGAAATATCGTCCGAAGCACATCAGACCGAGCACTTTTGCATACACCATTGTAATCCTGAGAGTCTAGTGTTTCATAAAATAACAGTAATGCTTACGGAATCGTCAATTTGGCCATCTACGATCATCTGGAAACATTGCACAAATTTCGGACAACGTTCTGAGCCGCATTCCCTGGGCGACGCCATCTTAGCTGATATGCTGGTGCTTCTCGATCATGAGACGTCAAGGAGCCCGGCTAACTGTGCAATATGCATAATTCATATTGACGTCCGTGTGTTTATCCCAGCTGGCAAGTACGTCACGCGCGCGCCGCGCAGTGCAGCTAGTTATCGAACTGTGCGAGTGACGTACTTGCCAGCTGGGATAAACACACGGCAGCAATATGAATTATGCATATTGCACAGCCGGGCTCCTTGACCGAGAAGCGCCACCACGCGTCCAGCATATCAGCTAAGATGGCGTCACCCAGGGAATGCGGCTCAGAACATTGTCCGAAATTTGTCCAATGTTTCCAGACATCGTAGATGGCCAAATTGACGATACCGTAAGCGTTACTGTTATTTTATGAAACACTAGACTCTCAGGATTACAATGGTGTATGTGAAAGTGCTCGGTCTGATGTGCTTCGGACGATATTTCTAGTAGAACTTTGTCAGATTTGAGCAGTTTCAGACTTGGTATTGTCGTACATCCCTCAATTAGAGCTGTGATTTGCGACTGTAATAAGTCAGATTTGAAAAGTGAGCAATTTACAGCCCTAACTTTAGGGCTAAGTGGAATGGAACCGTTCCGTTCCACCGTTCCGCGTTTTACCGACATCCGAATTTATATATTGTCGATAGCTTATTCAATTCTAAGATATACTTGCTGATATACTGACCATGCTGACACTTCCGTCGCAAATGTTGCATTTCTAAGAAAAGATAAATAAATGATAAAATTACTGCATAAAGTAATGCACAAAATGACGTGGCGAGCGGTCTGTGCGTAATCGCGACAACAAAGGTAGTCTTGGTGCAAGACGATACTGCGTGATATTTGTCACTGACGGCCGCGCGCTAACCAACACTCACCGACAATCGCCAAGAGAGGGCGCCATACACACCAGTCTCCAGACACTGGATCACGGACGTAGACTGGTTCCCTGTCCTCATAGTACAGTGTATGGCGCCCTCTCTTGGCGAATGTCGGTGAATGTTGGTTAGCGCGCGGCGGTCAGTGACAAATATCACGCAGTATCGTCTTGCACCAAGACTACAACAAAGGGCGCTGTGCGCGCGTGTGAATGGTTATCTTGTGCACTAACTGAAGACAATTTTTGCAGAAGAAAATGTGATTTTATATCTACAGAAAAGCAACATTTGCGACAAAAGTGCGTATATCTTAAAATTACATTATGTGTTGATTCCAGGAGGTAATTTCCTTTAAATCTGTGTTCAATGTATACGAAAAAAATACCCACACAACAGACAAGTTGCAAAAAATTTATCAAGTGGTTGTTGTTTTATGCCAAGTTAAAAAGCATCCAATTTGCGTGTGGAATTGTCAATAAACACGATGAAAATGAATAGACGGCAACTTCAAAAATTGTGATGTGATGCAAAGCGCCCTCTTTAGCACGAAGCATGTTATTTTTTCTTGGTTAGTCTTAAATTCAAGCGTTATGATCTTGTCTTTCAAGAGTTTTATCATTTCTGATGTTTACCATGTTTATATTAATCAATTTTAGCTGATAACGTTTTATTGTCCATGGCGAAATGTTGACCATGTTGCACAATCAAAATGGCCGCCATTCTCCAAACAGAAATTTCACCTTGCAGTCAAAATTAAACATTGAAAAACTTACCATGGAGGTCCTACCACTCAAGAATGTTGTGCACCGGTCCGTTTTTCCCGATGATTCTTCTAAAACTTGGAGCGAACAGCGAGATATGATGATTAACCAATTATTGCAAAGATAGCCCGCCCTCTTGTGGTCAAATAATTAGTGAACCAGATTCTTGATTGTCGTAAAAATAAAATGACTGGAAAATGTTTGTGTACATTTGTACATGGAAATGGTTCCTAAATGTTGGGGTTACACTTACAAATTACAAATGCACTGTCTTTTGTGATCATTTTTTTCCCCAGTGAAAATGGTGCGTAAAAAGATTGACAACCGTATCCGTGTGCTGATTGAAAATGGCGTTGCGCTTGGTCATCGTTCAATGTTCGTGGTTGTCGGAGACCATGGCAAAGATCAGGTATTTAAAAAGAAAATGGTTAAATACAGATTCTGTTTTGACGTGTAACACGCAATTTTTGGTGTGGTGCCTACATGTAATCACCGTTGAAATAAAATAACCAAACTTGGATGAGTCTTTCCACAGTAAAGGGGCATTTTGGCAACACAGACCATATTTTCGAGGAAATACCTTTGTCTGTTCTCAAATTAAAAGAAATAAGTTTGTTGTTCTGAAGAGATAACTTAGGCCCAAAAAGGGTTACAAATAGTGTGACAACATGCCTTTCTAAAAACCTGGTGTACAAATTTCCAATATACGCTCGTAACCCGAGACGGCCTAAAATGTAACACAAGTGTCCGTCCCGGTTACGAGCGTATATTGGAAATTTGTACAGAGGGTTTTTAGAAAGGCATGTTGTCACACTATTTGTAACCCTTTTTGGGCCTAAGTTATCTCTTCAGAACAACTTAAACTTATTTCTTTTATTTTGAGACCAGACAAAGGTATTTCCTCGAAAATATGGTCTGTGTTGCCAAAATGCTCCCTTTACTGCGGAAAGACCCATTTAAGTAGATCCTACTCGTACATGACACAGTGTCATTGTGACTGCCCCCTGTCATGGCCGCCTGTACAAAAGGTTCATTTCATTTTCCCATCCGCATCATTACAGGTAGTGATTCTACACCACATGTTATCCAAGGCCGTTGTCAAAGCTCGACCATCAGTATTATGGTGCTACAAAAAGGAACTTGGTTTCAGCAGGTATGCTTCATTAATACTCAATTTTGTTTAGATCAGGTCCAAATTCAACTTAGAATGTCCCAATACATCATTGGCAGTGACGACAAATGTTACTAAAATGCCTGTTTCAAACGTTGCGCTTGTGCCGTGTCAAATTAAATTCAACTTAATTGTTTTAAATATTTGACACGACACAAGCACAACGTTTGAAACCATTTGGCACTGCAGAAGAATTTAGCTCGACAGGGTCTGCCGTGCCAACTCAATTTAGTGCGGCAGTAGCACGGTGCGGTTTCAGACGACGTGCTTCTGCCGTGTCAAATTTAATTCCAGTTCGAAGTTGGTCCGTAATTTTGTTCACAATTAGGAATGCGCATGCTCGCAGCGCGTATGTGAGTAAAGAAATAACCAACAAACAAGTGCATCAAAACAATAAATCTGGTGACTTACAATGGCAGAATGGAAAACGCACGTGCACAACGTCCATGACGTGCACACGACTCATCTGCCATGTTGGATGTATTTAAAGGCACAGGCTCGTCATCAATGCGCGCGCGCCAAATTCGTGCGACGAAATACGCAGCTCCATGCCTTTTCTATGGAGCTGCGTATTTCGTGGCACGAATTTGGCGTGCGCTCTTTGCTGACGAGCCTGTGCAATTAAGTTTAACGTTTGAAACCACTGCTGTGCTTACGCCATGCTACCATCGTGCCAAGTTTAATTTTATTTGACACGGCACAAGCGCAACATTTGAAAGTGTTGATAGCAATGGTAACAAACCCAACATTATTTTTTCCCCGTGTATAATGGTACCTTTGTGGGAGAAATTGCCAATTGCATTTTTGACCCTCTCATTTTTTTTCTCATGGTTAGTGAGATTTTGTTACTACACCTCATAAATATTCATAAGCAAATTGGAGCGCGTCATTGGCCGATTCAGCCGCGCGATTGGGAAGTAAAAATGCTACGCGCCCAGGTGACGTCAGTCCGGTGAGTATCCAACTGGCTGCCGTGCGGTATTCTTTTCTGGTAGCACCAAAAATTCCCTCTGGAACCCGCCTCGTCAAAAATGTATTGGAATCTTCACGGAACCAGACTAATTCAACTCTATTGCCATGGTACAGACCTCTGCAGCTCATAAACAACAATGGCAACATTACTGAGTTTGGATTACAGGAAAATAAATTGTTTGTTGTAATTGTATACTGGCCTTGAATCTGTTATTTTGTCAATTTGCTCATGAACATTTCTGAGGTGTAGTAAAACAAATACAGCATGGTCTATTTCTGGAAAGTAGTGGGAATTACTGGTCCCTTGGTGTAGGTCAGCTTGACTACCTCCCTCCGCTTCGCGTCGAGAGGTAGTCAAGCTGACCTACACCTCGGGACCAGTAATTCCCACTACTTCCCCTCAAACCATGCTGTATTTGTATAATACCATACCACGTGTCATATTTTTCTCATTACCATTCTAAAATTCTGCGCCCTCAATCCGCATATTTTTTGGGATGTCGTCAAAAATCCACCGAAGTTTATTGAACTCATTTATCCGGTTTCATAAAGCAATGCAGTGATCACACCAACCTTTTTGCTTCCACATACAAATTGGAGATTGCAAATTTCCTGTTTTTCTTCCCATGGATAGTACATTGTATTTTGGAGAGGTACCCGGTACATGTATTATACAATGTACACTTGACCAAAAAAGTTTTGTCACCAGTAAGACATTTGTAGATACTTATTATGAAATTGGATTTAATGTAGGAAATAATATATCAAAATTTTAGCTGAACATATCAACTCAAAGGAATAGAGCTCAACGGAGTCCATGATGGCAAGCTTCACTGAACAGGAATGCAACAAAGGAGTGTGGGGTCAGAATGAAAAACACCAAAAAACAATGCAACTTGTGATTTGGGCAATTTGTGTGTAGACAATTAGGACATTTTTAAGTGAGTTTGGATTTATCAATGTCTTGTCAAAAACATCCAAATCAAAATGGTTAAATTGTCCAATCTGAATCGTGCCATTGCATTAGGTATGGTGGAAGCAAAATACTGAACTGTAACTCCCCTTGCTTGAGTGCAATAAAGTTGACAATAAAGTTTCATTCTGACCCCACACTCCTTTGTTGCATTCCTGTTCCGTGAAGCTTGCCATCATGGACTCTGTTGAGCTCTATTTCTTTGAGTGATATGTTCAGCTAAAATTTGATATATTATTTTCCTACATTAAATCCAATTTCATAATAAATATCTACAAATGTCTTACTGGTGACAGAACTTTTTTGGTAGAGTGTATATGATCATTAGGATAAAACAAATGGGCTATTTCACAATAAGTGTACACTTTCAGTCTCACTGGCAAATGGGGGTCAAATTTCAAACTTGTCCAACTCACAAAAACTGCTGATCTACAAACTTCAGGATGTATACTAATAATTCCTAAAATATCAGAGCGTGGCATTATGATTAACATGTTTATTTTTTCCAGTGAAATAATGATTTGTAATTGGTTGTCTGGAGAGGACATTTTGTTAAACACAGAATATCACAATATAATGGCCAGACTAAATGGTAATGCCATGCAATGTCCTGTTAGAAGGAATGGTACTGTTAATTTTACAAACATAACATAAAATATTTCAATCATGGTTGACATGTTATATTACAATTAACTGCTGTCCTGGAGAGGACAAATTTTTAACGGATTTTCCACAACCCTGAATATGATCTTGATAATATTTACTCAAATCTCTCCCACGATCAAATTGTCATATTTACTCCATCAAATGTGTCCTGTAGATGATACAAACATACTTGTGGGTACATATTTCCAAACTATTCCATTGTCATGAATACCTTGTCCTGGAGAGGACATTACCATATTTTATTTAACGGGAAATCCACTTTATTTTGAAATGTTCATAAAATTAAAATTTTTCGACCGAATTACACCAACCCAAGTTTTACAATATTGTTGAACACTATATATCCATCATTGATCACTAAATTCACCACAATAATGCATCATCAACAAATGATTCCACTTGAACTAATGCAAAACTTGAAATGAGACTCCAAAATGGTGTTAAAAGTGCATGTAAATAGAGAAATTCAAAACGAATAACTCGTAGAATTATGTAAAAATAGTTCTGTATCTTGTCCTTACCCATCATATAAAATCATATAAAATCACTCATAACATGTATTTGCACTGATAAAGTTATCCAGGATGGGTTATACTGTAATTTACTCAAATGACCACTTATTGTGAAATAGCCCAAATATAGTTCTTGGAAAAATCTGGTCGCGCTCCTTTAAAAACAGTCTGCAGAAAATGTTTGGTAACATTCATTCCTGCACAAAATCCATGCACGGATTTTTCAGGTTTTTAAAAATATTTTTCTACATCTTTAGTTATGTAATGCTGTTGTTCCTGTTTTCCAATCATGTAATCTGTCTTTAATTTGCGACGTTGCAGTCACCGCAAGAAGCGCATGAAACAGTTGCAGAAGAAATTGAAAAGCGGTGTTTTGGACGTGAAGGAAGACGACCCGTTTGAGTTGTTCATTGCAGCGACAAACATCCGATATTGCTACTACTCAGAAACCCACAAGATTTTAGGAAACACATACGGCATGTGTGTGTTGCAGGTAACGTAAAGATTAGATTTGTTTCCTAATCGCTGGTCCTTATCGGACCTTCGGACTGTAGACAATAGATCGTGTAAGTTGACCTCGAGAGCGTGCGGGACTCTGTGAGACTCGTCGACTTCCAGAGACCTCGTATATAAGTTTTAAAGTTAGAACACATCATTGGTAATATCGAAAATCCGAAATGTTCACAGATTTACACATGACGGTAGTAAACTTCCCCTTTAATGGTTTTGTCTGAAGTGCTATAGTCTTTGAGAAACGAGCAAAACAATTATTTTTCGTCTCGCGAGACGTAAATTCATTTTGCCCCAAAACCATTTCGCCCTGCGCCACTTCGCCGTGAACCACTTCGCCCCAAAAGCCACCTTGCCTCAAAACTACTTCGCCCTTACACCACTTCGTCCGAATACCACTTCGCTTCAAAACACTTCGTGTACAGGCCGTGGTTCAGGGCGAAGTGGTTCGGGGCGAAGTGGTTCGGGGCGAAGTGGTTCGGGGCGAAGTGGTTCGGGGCGAAGTGGTTTGGGGCGAAATGGTTTTGAAGTTAAAGTGACTGTCAAGCCTTGGTAAACCGTTACAAATGGTTTTATCTCCCTGTGTGATTGAAGATATGCCTGATTAAAACCAACCTGAGCAAAAATCAGCTCCGTACTTTGTCTAAATTGTTTTCCTTCAGGATTTTGAAGCAATGACACCGAATCTCTTGGCCCGTACCATTGAGACCGTGGAGGGGGGCGGACTGGTCGTAATGTTGCTTCGTACTATGACATCTTTGAGACAGCTGTACACATTATCCATGGATGTCCACTTGCGATACCGCACTGAATCCCACCAAGACGTCGTAGGTAGATTCAATGAAAGGTAATCCATGTTGCTTAAAGATGTACAATGTACATGTATATTGTCCGTGCTTCTCAGCAAATTCGTTATTTTCCTCCTAACAAATTTTTTCTTTGAAAACATTTATTTTATTTTAACGAAAAAAGAAAGAAAAAAAATTTGTATTTTAGACATTGTCGACCCTGCGAAAAATTGCGGCTGTTTTTGCGCCTTACCGTGAGTTAAATTATTGGCGGACCGCCAATAATTGAAAATACGGTCAGTATTTTGATTTATTGGCAGTCCGCCAATAATTCAATTAAATTGAAAATTTTCGTTCTCATTTGAAAGCGAATGACTTACGTTTCTAGAAAAAAAATCTAAATGCCCAAGACGCAGAGACAGTACGTCTTGAACAGCCAATGTTCTGTTAACGGAGGGGAATTAACCCTAAGAAAGAAGACATTGTGCCGAACAAGTTTAACTTGTACATTATTTTTACACAGAGAAAAAGAATTTAACTGATGAAAATACGAAGGGAAAGTCCAGACTGTCCTCTAGTCCAATGGTACCAGGGGTCGATTTCACTAACGTTTACGATTCTTCGTAACTCGAGATGAGATGAGTTACTGCTCCATAACTCGTGTTTCGTCCTAAGAACAATTTCAAGAAACTTGCAATGGGTTTAACGATGCATATATGCCATGGCAACGCACCGTAAGCTACGATGAGGCAATGGGTCATTGTAACGTACATTTTGACCAACGATGGTCGTTGTTTTTGCCGTTTTTGGAAGATGAGACGAACTCTGGCTCCCCCAAAAACTGATTGCCACTCTTGTTAGATTCTCAGTATGCTATACGATATAAACAAGAGAAAATGTATATTACGGTACCTACCTACGATTTTAGCTGGGGACAAAGTGTCGCTTCAAAACTGTTCAGTGTCCGATGTTTTCACTGCATGCATGCAAAAACAAGAAACATATGCAGTTGGCCATCCATACATTGTCTACGTCGGCCACAAAGTCGTGTACGTAACGCGTGGAATAAAAATTTGAATGATGCCACTGCACGCGTCCTACGCGCGACTTTAAAACGCGCAAAACAAATTGCGCTCACGCACTCTGTGACTGCACGAAATGGTACGCGTCCAGTAAGCTGCGTGCCACATTTAACGCGCGCGCTTGCACTACGCAGAATGGACACGGAGATATTTTGAAGTCGTGTAGCCGACGACCGTTTTATTAAAAACTTAATTCAGAACAGCAAACAGCCTTAGAGTAAATATGCAAATAGCCCTAATCGATAATCGAACGCATCGTGCTTACGATAGGTTTGGTGAAATTCACCGCAGCACCCATCGTAGCCACGATCCATCGCAGCCGTACGATTCATCGTAAACTTATTATGGACCTTAACTTACGAAGAGTTTAGTGAAATCGACCCCTGGGTCATTATGTAACTGTCATGCATGACTCGGGGATGCCAGTCTTCCGACTATAGCCGGAATTCCGGCTTTTTCTTATTTTGAAAAAAGAATTCTGGCAAAGTTTTTTTTTTCCAGGCCGGAAAAGTAAACGGCCGGAAATATAAGGAGAATATATTTTTAACTCTTACTGATCAACGATGTCCGGATATGCCATGTATGTCATGTACAACCTATATGATGTACATGTATGTACATGCACGTAGCACGTTTTACCAATGATTTGCACACAGGCAGTATATCTGTATCCCGGCCATAATCATTCATGGCTAAAGTACCACAAAACCAGACTGTTGATCAGAAGTACATATAGGGCACTGTATCCATACAGCAGTGGTTAGATCACATACATACTGACATATCCATTGCATTGCATTCATACTGTCAATGTACATACTGTACAGTATACTGTGGTGGCGAGTCCATGTGCACACATACATGCAGTTATGATAGTGGATTTTTTCCGGCCCTGAAGGTAAGAGCCACTGATGACTGAGCAAACATGAAAGGTGGTGAAATCATAACTGTGACAAGTTGGCAGCTTATCCTAGGGTTCACTTCAATGGCCTCCCTTACAGTTTGGACATTTTTAGCAGACCTCCCAGTTCGTCTACGCTGGAGTGTCCCTAGCCTTGTCCAAGGCCGTCTCCAGGTTTTTTGCTGTACGAGAGAATATTGGGTCTAGCGCGCATGCAAACTATACTGCACATGGCATCAATAACGAGCCACTGTGCGATAACGACTTCCATAGTAAAACCGTACGGCAACACACTGGCTACGTACTGCGTACATAACTGCGTACGGCCTGGCCTAGCTCGAAAGACAGCCTTGTCGAGTCTGTCACTTCCAGGTTTAATGTGTTTCTTTATATTTTTGGCCGAAAATGGGCGGGCTTTGGATTTGCGGATATGCAGGGTATGAATATTAAAAATTTGTCTTGAGCCAATCAGGAGCTTCATGAGTAGCACGTAATGACGCGAGCAGCATTATGCATGTATAGCGTCCTCCATGTTATGAGAACCAGGGCATGATCGATGGACGAAAACAACAAATATTCTCGGGCTCGTAGCATTTATTGTGCTTGTCTGTTGACGTATTTGATTACACTTCTGGGGGACAACGGTCGTAATATGACAGCTTTCCTAAATGATTTGTGTGAGCTCTTAATACTGCCTCGGATGAACAAACTAGGGATCGCACATCATAGCGTTTATTAAACATAGCCTGGCGTGCGTCGACCAATGAAATTTTAGCTCACGCTGGGGTGGTTTCCCTATTACTGTAATGAGTTTCGCTGGCTGAATGCAGAACCATCAAGGCGTTGGGTTTAGGACCGTACCGATACATGTACGTGTATGTACAAATGTATGCATAGTCGTAGCGCGGCGTGTTGTGAGCCAATACGTGCAACAGATTCTGTAGCTTGTAAGCGCTTTGTTCAGTTTTATCTTCAGCGGGCAGTCTATAACTTAAAGACAAGCCCAATGCCTTGATCAAGGGTAGAGTGTCCCTTGTTGATGTTCAGAATTGTTCTTCATACTTTTTCACATTTTTCCAGATGGTCTTTTTTGTTGGTACCTCGCTCTCAGGAAACCGGTTCTGAAAGGCCTCTTGAACGGCAATGAAACTTCTCGTTTCATGATACCGTTTGACCACGAACGCTTGATGCTCAGTTGTCAATTGAACCGTGTTGGTAAATCATTTGAGCTGTCTGTGCTTGGAAATGTTTCTGGTCAAACATTCTTACATGGAGTTACTGCCCAACCAATAGACCGATCCAGTAAGCTCCGCCCATTTTGGAATTGACCAATCACAGCCTCAGGTTCAGGTAGCGAAAAAGTAGATCGTCATTTTGGCTACCAGAGTCCTCAAAATTTTGTGCACAGAGCTACGGCGGAATGCAGCACGAGTGACACAAAAACACCATTAACATCATTTTTATCAGTGCAGAGGACCCCAGCCGGTTTAAAACGGATTGTATAAGACTATCCAAACCTACTTTTAATCCCTTCATAAATGTGTTTTTGTGTAAACGGGGAAAAACTCACCAAATTAGCTCGTCGTTTTGCTATGTTGTGCATTCACTGCGTTCTAGATGTGTGTCGAGATGTTTTTGTTCGATCGCGCGCATTACGCGTAATGCAGGCGTGTTGTACGTGCACGCACACGACCGGATACTTAAGTGCACATTTTGCTTTCGAGCGTGCAGTTTATGTGTTCGTGTGCGTGTTTCAATACGCGCTGACTAGTCGCGTGGCCATGCGGTGCGCATGGCCACGCGACTCTACTGCACACGTGCCTCACATGTGTGGCATGCTGCTAGGCAATTTCTAAATGGGCGGAGCTTACTGGATCGGTCTATTACACAATGTTGCAGGCCCTACCATCAAACATTATGTAACGGCAAAAGAAGTTTAAGATGTCCACACATCCATTACCACACGGGAAAATAACTTATCACAGTGATGACAGTCTGGACTTTCCCTACATACACACCTATTTTTGAAATATTGCACAGATTTCTGATAATTTGTATTTAAAGATGGGTTTCTTTTTTTTATGGTATCACAAATTCGTCAAAACATGCCTTATTTTTTTTCCAGATTTCTGTTGTCGCTCACAACCTGCAGTCAATGTATGGTGATTGATGATAAACTCAACATACTCCCTCTGTCATCACACAATTTGTCTCTTCAACCAGTAACTCCCAAGACCACGGTAAGCTACAGAAACTAAACATGTTGATTACGGCTGGGCGATTAGCTTGATTAATTGATTAGTCTTGAGTAGTAAACGGTACTCGTACTAAATTCAATGTTTGTGTGTGGATAAGGCACCCAGGTTAAAGGGACACAGCGGCTTTGTTGGGCTATAGACCCATACATAATTCTGAAAGTCTTTCCGAAATAGACTGAGGAGAACCTGAAAAGAAACCACAAAATTTGGCTGTTTTTTAACATTTTTCAAAAAATCGAGGTCACATGATTTATCGGAACTAGATTATGGTACGGATAAATCACATGGTCTTGGAGTTAGTTTTATTTCCATAGAACCATTTTCGTAAAAACCAGCGAGGTTGGTCATTTGCGGTTGGTTTCTATTCTTGTTGGAAAATTAATGTGTACATAACGTATTTTCCAATTTGTACACAAATCTGCCAAAAGATTTCATAAGACCAGAGTCTAACTGGTGAGAACATTGCAAACTCTGTGATTAAAAAGGCCGGTGCTAGATTGCAATTTCTTTATAGACATGTCAACTGCTTAAATGAGAGATCCCGTAAAACACTTTGTACTGCTCTCATACAATGCCATTTTTATTATTGTTGTACATCCTGGTATTCAGCATTATCTGTAAAATTGAAAAAGAGGTTGCAAGTTACACAAAATAAAATTGTTCGGTTTATTTTGAATAAGGATTCAAGATCACATATTGGCCAAACAGAGTTGAAGAAGTTGGGTATGTTAAGTGTGAGTGATCGTGTTACACAACTTAAACTGAACCATGTTTATAAAATTTTTCATGTGATGGCACCAGACTACCTTTGTCATAAATTTAGGAAGGTTTCTGATCTGCATAATTATTCTACCAGGGGTAGTTTTATAAATTTTGTCGTTCCAAGAATGAAAGGGCAAGAGTGCAATGCATTTTTTTATACGGGAATTCATGAATGGAATTTACTTCCCAACAGTGTCAAATGTTCCAATAGCTTTTATCAATTTAAGAGGGCAGTAAAAGAACATCTTGCCTCTTGGTCAAATCTGTAATTTGCCTGTCACACATTTTTACCAGCTATGCCAGTTATTTATATGTATTTGTTATTGTCTATGTGTAAGGACCCCGGTGGAAATAAGCCGTTTATTATCAGCTTTTTGGGTTATCCTTGGCTTGTTTTTATGTAGTAATTGTACTTTTGTTTGTATATTTGTGTTTTTGAGCTATGTTTTTTGTCTATTTTAGCCAAAATAAATAAATAAATAAATAAAAAGTTGATATACATGTACGTACGAGAGAATCTCTCAGATTTTCGGGTCTTTGCTTCGCGTTCGCGGCGATAAATAATATCCAAAGAAAAAAACAGCATAGGCCTATTAAGGGCAATAAGGACACCAAAACATTCATTCGAGTTGCTTTCTCGAGTCAGCGCTGACCTGAGGGATCATGCAGGGTGTGATGAGTCAGGGAAACAAGGAAACGAGGTTAAACATGCGTCGACCCATATCGAACGCCACCTTTATTTACAAACACATGATACATACTACACCGCGACGTCTGGTTAATTTTAAAAATTTCTAGTTAAATTACGTGACATTTTCAGAATTGTTTTTTCACAACGACCATTGACAAATTATTGTCAAGGTTGCTAGATCGATACATTGTGTAAACAGTAAGCTGGTGTGTCCCTTTAATGCAAACTCATTCTACAGCTAATTTTCATTGGCGTAGGTAACCCGGGACACCAAATTCCTATTTAATATAATGGAACAAATTATGAGCCTTTATGGTGTTTTGTTTCAAATATTTGTCAGTGATCGGAGAACAAAATATTGAAGAAAATGATGCTGTCCCCTGTAATCACAGACCACAGTCTATTCGTGATCATGATCATACGATTTTTGAAGCACAGGGTGTCGTACATAACTGGGACACCAAACGTTTTGGACCCCTAGTTTTGGGAATTACCCATTTTTCCAATGAAGATGGCATCTGTGCGAGTCGTTCAATATAACTTGCAGTATTTCTGTTCCAATTTTTTCTTCTCCAATTTGATAGGATGACACATCAAGCTCAGCTGAAGCAGACTTGAAAGAACTGAAAGAATCGCTGCAAGACACACAACCCGTGGGGGCGCTTGTCAACTGCACCAAGACGCAAGACCAAGCCAAAGCGTTGCTCAAGTTCGTTGAAGCGATATCAGAGAAAACGCTGCGTAGTACAGTGTGTATGACAGCGGCTAGAGGAAGGGGAAAGTCGGCTGCATTGGGACTGGCTATGGCTATGGCTGTGGCTTTTGGGTAGGTCATACACCCTTAATTGCAGTGGCTATGGCTTATGGATATATTATACAACACATAACTGGCTATGGCTGTGGCTTTGGGGTAGGTCATACACCCCACATTGCAGTGGCTATGGCTTATGGATAACTTACACAACACATAACTGGCTATGGCTACGGCTGTGGCTTTTGGGTTGGTCATACACCCCACATTGCAGTGGCTATGGCTTATGGATATATTACACAACACATAACTGGCTATGGCTGTGGCTTTGGGGTAGGTCATGCACCCCACATTGCAATGACTATGGCTTATGGATATCTTACACAACACATAACTGGCTATGGATATCTTACACAGCACATAACTGGCTATGGCTGCGGCTTTTGGGTATCTTATGCAGCACATAACTGGCTATGGTGTTCTGAAACCACCAGGCTTTATAGCTCTTTTGATAGGGCATCTGCACATTAAGCAGAAGGTCCGTGGTCCGTATCCAAGTGGAGCCAAGCTGTTTTTCACTGCATCAAGATTTTCCAAACTGATGGACATTGTCTACGCTAGTTTAAAAATGCATTCCAATCCAAATGTGGTTTCCGTTAATTTGTTATTAATTTCCGACAGATACTCCAACATCTTTGTGACAGCACCAAGTCCCGAGAACCTGAGAACTCTTTTTGAGTTTGTTTTCAAGGGATTCGATGCTCTCAATTATCAGGTAATTTAGTTATTTTGTTTCATCAATGTGTCGTAGCTAAGATGTCATTAATTCAGTTTGGACATATTGGGCGGATTGCAATAAAATCGACTTAGCCAATGGTCTAAGACCGGTCTTTTATAGCTGGTTATATATATATAAGTCTTTGGTAGAAAGTGTTCTGTCTTTTAATCTGGTTTCATGGTATGGTGGTCTGACAGTGAAAAATAAAACTAAGCTGTCAAAAGTGGTCAACCAGGCAAGTAAAATTGTTGGGATAAAACAGATAAGACTTTCTGAGTTGTATATTCGGGCCTTGAGAAGGAAGGGAGTTCAAATCATGGGTGACCTCTCCCACCCTCTTAATAGTTCCTTTGAATTGCTCCCGTCTGGGCGACGACTAAGGGTACCACTTGCCCGTAAGAATGCCTATAAGAAATCATTTGTACCATCAGCAATAACCGAGCTTAATTTGTAATTTGTGATTTTAATGTGTGTAACATTTGTAAATAACTGTGTTTATTTTGTGTCATGTGAGCTAAAGACAAATTTCCATTTTATGCCTGTCATTTGGTGGATAATAAAGTTTATTCTATTCTATTCTATTCTATTAGCCAGTCTCGGCTTAGTCGCTGTTTTAGCCCATTGCAATAAACCAGTCTAACTGAAGTACGGCTGCGCCAGCCGAAAAATACGCACATTGATGCAAAGTGATGCAGCCGGCTATCCTTGCATGACTTGAAGCCAAACAAACGTCCTCACGAAGCCACTTGATGACGCGTGTGTGGTGCAGTTTTTGCAGAGAAACTGACCGCGAAAGTTATCAAATAGCACTATAAAGGCTCTAATGGGCACAATGTACATTTTGTTCGTCTTTTTTCATGCAAAATTACGAGATGTAGCGCAGTGTCCACAAATTTTAGCCTGATCGCCGCGGGCTAAAATTTTAAGACTGGTTTAACTTTAAGACAACGATATTGCAAGCGGGCTATAATTATAGACCGGTCTTAGTGGATGCCGCGTTAGCCGGCTAAGCCTATAGACTGGTCTTAGACCGCATATTGCAATCCGCCCCAAGATGTGTCTCAAACTTAAGATGGTTATATTGCAATCCACCCCAGGACTTTGCTCAAAACACCATTGTTGTGCAAGTATTGACATGATTGATAATGCTTTAATGCAGGAACATATAGACTATGAATTAGTGCAGTCAACGAATCCCGAGTTCAACAAGGCTGTCATTAGGGTCAACATATACAGGGAACATCGCCAGACGATTCAGGTAAGAGCTGTCAATTGGGTCAGGTTAGAGCAATATAGTGGAAGCGTCACCCTTTGTGTGTTGCCAAGGTTACTGGATCTACAATAAGACCAGTGAACTGTTTCCCTGTGCTTAAGCAATGGACGTTTCAGATTACCAGTGAATGTTTAGACCCATTTACCATGGCAAATGACGTCACATTTTAGGAGTCTAAATGGACGTTACGTGGACTGGCACACGTCCACAGTCAGGTTTAGGGTTGGGGCAGCTTAGGTAAGGCGTGAGATCAAAATAGAAATGGTTTGTATACCGGTAAACGATTCAAGTTAATCCCTCTTCAAATTGTTTCTCTGTTGACAGAAAATCGTGTGCTGGTTTGAAGGGAACAGTTTCCAACTTGCTGGGTTGGTCGATGATTGACAGGTTTACAACTAGCCGCCTGCACGAAGGGAACAAAAGGCTGCTACTGGCCGACGACTAAAAAACCGACTGACCCTCCAGCCGGGCGCACTCGGTCGGGTGACTCCCTTTGAAGTTATCGGCCAGTAGCAGCCTTTTATTCCCTTCGTGCAGGCAGCTAGTTGTAAACCTGTCAATCATCGACCAACCCAGCATGAATGGGTTGTGGTTAAACACCCTTGTTCTGGCAGTAACGTGATAAACAGTGGCAGCGAGTCAGCCAGGAGTAGTCACACAATGGCCCGTAATCTGATAAGCTCTCTATTGTTCAGCGAACGTGGGCCGGGTTGAACATTGCCAATTATCTATTGTCTGGCCAGACAAGTTGAATCGTTTGCTTGTTCACTGAAAACCGTGCAACGGTGTATCGTTTATGTACCGTTTCCCGGTATACAGACCGTTTCTATTTTGACCTCGCGCCTAATAGTTTAGAAGAGAACTTTGAAGAAAAAAAGGTGACATTTTGGGAAAGTTTTTTTAAAGGCACAGGCTCGTCAGCAACGCGCGCGCCGGATTCGTGTCTCGAAATATGCGGCTCCATAGCAAAGGCATGGAGCTGCGTGTTTCATGGCACGAATTTGGCGCACGCGCATTGCTGACGAGCCTGTGCCTTAACTACATGAGAAGGAATATGTCCACATGAGGTATGGAACGTACGGACAATAGACTGCCGAAGTAAATACGTCTTCTTTTGTTAGTTGCCTAGGCAATGGCTCTACACTTAAAATCACTAAACCGTGTCCCTGTGCTTTTGCAATGGTACTTTTTCCGATGGCCATGATGTTTAGAGTCAATTACCATGTCACACTTTGGCTGTCTTTTGCGTGTGCGGTCAGTGACACCCATAGTTAACCAAATGTCTTACGTAAAATAAATCAGTCTATAAATTTACTCGGCAGTGTTGGAAGGTAGATTTCAACAAGGCCATTGTGGCATCACACATTGATCTGTTGTAGTGGTTGCCTAATTTGAGCGCTACCACTCTGTTTATTTTTGTTCAAAGATAGTATACATGATTGGTAAACTGTTACAAATAGTTTTATTTATCTGTGTGATTGAAGATATGCATGATTAAAACCAACCTGAGCAAAAACCAGCTCCGTACTTTGTCTAACTTTTGAGAAAACAAAAAAGGTTTGCAGTACTTTGCCCTGAACCACGGCCTGTGCATGAAGTGGTTTGGGGGCGAAGTATTATTGGACGATGTAGTGTTTGGACGAAGTGATTTGAGGTGAAATGGCACTCAGGCGAAGTGGTTTGGGGGGAGGGGTGAAATGGCACTTGGGCAAAATGGTTTTGGGGCTAATTGAATTTTCGTCTCATGAGACGAAAACTAATTGTTTTACTCATTTCTCAAAGACTATAGCACTTCAGACAAAACCATTTCAGGGGAAGTTTTCTACGGTCATCATATTTATATTGTGTAAGTTAGGCGTAAATCTGTGAACATTTCTGATTTTCAAGATTACCAATGATGTATACTGCCTTTAATCTAAATAAAATTAGTTGTGTATGTACGTACATGTACGCTTCACTATTAAATAACGAGAATTTTCATAGAATGAAGTGATTTTCCTAATATAATGGGATCAAAGTCATTTTGTGGTCGAATCAGTTTTGTTTTTGGGTCTGCTTTGCTTACCATTTTCATAAACGTAATCTGTATTGATTAAGTGTCGTGCCAATTTTCGTGCTCCCTAATGTAATTTGTCTGCAGTACATCCATCCAGGCGATGCTGTAAAGCTCGGCCAGGCAGAGTTAGTGGTTATAGACGAGGCCGCAGCTATTCCCCTACCGCTCGTCAAACAACTACTGGGGCCATACCTTGTGTTTATGTCGTCAACCGTTAATGGGTAATTCATACCAAATTCCACATATACTGAAACGCAAAAGAAACTTGCCACCTTTTAAACCTTTAAATAGCAACAATAACACTGCGTGTAGTAATGTGTGAACTTATTTGCCGACAATAGTGTCCTCACTGTCCGACCAAACAGTGTCTGAAGGTCACTTGAACCTTCAATGGTCACTTCATTGAACAGCTGTTTTGACTGTCAGTGATTAGCCAAGGGGTATGGGATGATTGTAATGAGCTGCACGTGATGTCTTCATGTTGGCTTTAAAAAGGCCAGTGCAAAATGAACATTTCAAGCAACATGCCACGATTGCAATCCATCCAAAGACTGGTAGGCAGTATATGCGCCGACGATGCACTGCCTGTATCCAAATCAATGGTGGCCACACACGCTATTGAAAGGGGACTGACATTGCACCCTCTTCTGTTCTTTACTGTAGAACAAACTGATGAGACGGGTGTATCTTGGTCAAAAACTTGACATGTCATCAATAAAATGCCAATGTTTCAATTAGCAATTGTTGGTTTGTTTTATTTTGAACTGTTACAATTTCATTACATTTTAAACAAGTGGTAAGTTTCTTTTGCGTTTCAGTATATGACCTGTCACAACGAAATGAGTGGAAAGTCGCACTCCACTATTTCCTATAAAGACGGTTTAAAGTCAAAAATTGAAGGGAGGTCAATTTTAGGGTTTTGTAATATTTGGAAAGAGTAACTCTTATTCTATTTGATTCCAAACATAATTTTCAGACCAATTTTGACGATAGCTTTCTTTGTGCTAAGTAAGACATTTTATTTGAAAATGTGTAAGATTTGTTTAAACACTACAGAGCGTAGTATTTTTCAAGACCCTCCTTACAAAATACTACTTAAAATTTGTTGTCACAACCCTGAAATGTCAACATTTTACAGTGCATGTAAAGTCCTATGCAGCCCTCGACCCCCCTTCCCCTTCCTACACTTTGTAAAACTATGAAAATGTTAAAAACCTTGGACAGCCCCTAACCTAACAATCATATGGTTCTTTCTATAAATTAGTGGTCCAAAAGTGTGACATTTAGTGTCCCCAATTACACCTGATGTGTGTTATTTTTCGTACAAAAATCATTAAAATGGCCTGTAAACCATTTTGTATGAATTGTACTTTATGTACTCTTTGAGATGGAAAGTATTTAAAGAATGTGTCCTGAATTTACAAAAACAAGATGTAAAATGTAACGGGGGGACACCAAAATTGGACCCCTAATTTATAGAAATACTCATATACATGTGAAATACCTTCCCCAAAATACTATCCATGGGAAGAAAACAGGAAATTTGCAATCTCCAATTTGGATGTGGAAGCAAAAAGTTGGTGTAATCACTGCACTGCTTTATGGAACGGACAAATTAGTTGTTTTATGTAGAAATTTCAGAATGATCAGACAAATTTAAGACCAGACAACCAGTTTATTCTCATTGATAATTACGTTTTTGGTCAGATTCTCAAATTCTTTGACAGCAAAATTTGTCTTGTCGTCGTTTTTGCAATATGTTCTCTTCTACAAGTTTGATCTCTGGTTTTATCTGGCCGATATGCCAAGTGTCTGGGGTTCGAATCCTGACAAGGACCCTACAAGTTTCCCATCCTCTCATATTGTGGTTGTGTAGATATGAAATAAACCATTTTTCTATTTTAGATACGAGGGAACAGGACGATCGCTATCCCTGAAATTAATCCAACAACTACGAAAGCAGAATGCCACTTTGGGGTTGAGTGCTAAAAACGAAGCGGGCTCGTCAGCTACAGGTAATAGACTTTCTGCGAGGTCGGACATGACGGGGGGCACTCGCATTGTTGCCGTGCGTCATACATGAGTAGGCACCTACTCCCTGTTTTGGTTGTAGCGGAGTCCTCACAAGTCTCTGGGTCTAAATTCAAGTCACAAGCTATTCAAATGAACTCCAACAAAGGCTTTCTTTTGTGCATGTTCATCCTTTGCTTCTTGTTAACAGGCTTGTGAAAGAATTGTCACGGACTTGTAACTTTATCGGCTCTGGACTTGTGATAGACTTGTGATGGACTCGACTACAACCCTGTCCCCTGTCATGGCTGCGCTGCGCTATTTCCTATAATGATGGTTCAAAGTCAAAAATTGAAGGGAGGTCAATTGTAGGGTTTTGTAATATTTAGCAAGAGTAACTCTTATTCTATTTGATTCCAAGTTTTTAGCATCATCCAACAGTTAAAAACATCATTTTCAGACCAATTTTGACGATAGCTTTCTTCCTGCCGCGTAAGAAATTTCGTTTGAAGATTTGTAAGATTTGTTTGAACACTACCACTTCTCCAAGCTGTGTTGCATTGGGGGAATAGTTTTACCTTATGTGTTATATACCATTGGAAAGCTCTTTTTCTGCTGAATTCAAAAATACCAATATCAAAATTTTGAAAATTCTGACTTTCTGCGCAATTTGTGGTGACAGGGCATTATTGTACATGTATGTTGATATTTAGGTCGAGTTCTACAAGAAGTCAACCTTCAAGAATCAATTCGCTACAGTATGGGCGACGCCATTGAACAATGGCTGAACGGTTTGCTGTGTCTGGACGTAGCCAATGTGCAAAGGATATCATCGGGATGCCCGCTACCGCAAGACTGCGATTTATATCCTTGACAATGTCATCTAGAAATGCCAGTCTTCCGGCTATAGCCGGAATCCTGGCTTTTTCTTATTTCGGAAAAATAAATCATGCATTTTTTCCAGGCCGGAAAAGTAAACGGCCGGAAATATAAGGAGAATATATTTTCAACTCTTCAAGTCCAAAAAAACCTGGAAAATGTTCTCACGTACTGATCAACGATGTCCGGATATGCCATGTATGTCATGTATGTGCAGCCTATGTACATGCACGTAGCACGTTTTGCCAATGATTTGCACACATGCAGTATGTCTGTATCCCGGCCATAATCATTCACGGCTAAAGTATCGCAAAACCAGACTATCGATCAGAAGTACATAGAGGGCGCTGTATCCATACAGCAGTGGTTAGATCACATATATACATACTGACATATCCATTGCATTGCAGTCATACTGTCAATGTACATACTGTACAGTATACTGTACTGGCGAGTCCATGTGCACACATACATGCACTTATGATAGTGGATTGTTTTCCGGCCCTGAAGGTAACAGACCCACTGGCATCCCTGACATGTAGAAATCTTACTACTGTTGTGCAGTTCAGTACATGTACATATGTCTGTGGGCAAAAGTTTACATACACCCTGGCAAAGAAACCACTTTGAATTAACCTCTTCGCGGCGGCTAGGCATTTTCCAATTTATTCCCCTGGAGCGGGAGATTGCACTAGCAGTTTTGGTTATAAATGCAGTATACATGTATGTCTCTGGGGCTGGAGACTTGATGACTAGTTTTTATTTCAAGTCGTAAATCAATCAAGTCATTTTCTCCAGAGTCCAGTCGCAGGTCAAAAACCAAAAACTGACTTGACCCCAACTTAACAAGATAAAAGACCAGCTCTGCCCTTGTACATGTAGTACTGATCCAGGAGCTAATTCTGTATAACTGCCCCCAAGACACAGGCACTTAGAACTGCATATGCACTGTTGCCTGTCGCGAAGTGCCCTATGACCTGTTTTTGAGCGATTCTGGGAATAAAACCATTATAAATAATTTTAAAAAACCAAACGATCTGAAGATGATTTAGCTCCGTCAAATGTACCACGTTTAAAAAAACCCAAGAAAATCCACGTGCAGTTTGGCGAGGTGTTTTAAAATAATATTTTAAATTCGTCTCTTCGTTCTCAGTTGGTCGCATATGTATGCACTCTGTGGCTCGTGTCATACTGGTCGTGTGCGCGACCAGTCCACATGTACAGCGTATAACGGACCTACAGAAAGTGTGCGAAGCCTGAATCATGGTATACTTTCCCCCAATACCTCTATCTGACACACCAAGAATATGCTCTACCAGTTGAGCTATAAGGCACAGTTGTATACTCCCTCAGGTTTCCCCCTAAGGCCTTTGACACACCAGGCAGATGCTCTACCAGCCGAGCTATAAGGCACAGTGTTATATACTCCCCCAGGTTCTCCCTCATGTTTTCATAGGGAAAACCTGTGCCTTATAGCTCTGCTGGTAGAACATCTGCCTGGTGAGTCAGAGGTCTTGGGAAAAACTTGAGGCAGTATACCACTGTGCCTTGTAGCTCAGCTGGTAGAGCATCTGCCCGGTAAGTCGGGGGGTCTTGGGGAAAACTTGAGGGGGTATACCACTGTGCCTCGTAGCTCAGCTGGAAGAGCATCTGCCCGGTGTGTCGGAGGTCTTGGGGAAAACCTAAGGGGGTATACCACTGTGCCTCATAGCTCAGCTGGTAGAGCATCTGCCTGGTGTGTCAGAGGTCTTGGGGAAAACCTGAGGGAGTATACCACTGTGCCTTATAGCTCAGCTGGTAGAGCATCTGCCCGGTGAGTCGGAGTTCTTGGGTTTAAATCCCGATAAGGCCCTTAAAATTTTTCTCTCATCCCAAGTTTGGTTGTTTCATTTCAATGGTAATTAGGCACCACACCAGATGTTGCGTTCCTCATGCGTCTATGTGGAACTGAACATATGAAATGAATGCCTCTATTTTTCTATAAGGCTTTTTTAACACCATTGTAATTCCTGACACGTCCGCACATATTACATCAACCGGGACACATTGTTCAGCTTCCACAAAGCTTCAGAGGTATTCCTGCAATGTCTCATGTCCATCTATGTCGCTGCACACTACAAGGTAACGGTGTTGAAAAGACTCGGACTCGAGACCTGATTTTCACTGACTTGACTTGAGACCCAAAGGCAGGTTGATTTGACATGACTTGGGATTCGAAGGCAGTTTGACTTGAGACTCGAAGACAGTTTGACTTGACTTGATTTGGGACTCGAAGGCAGTTTGACTTGACTTCGGACTCGAGCAGAGGGAGACTCGGTGGCTAGTTGACACTTTTAAATTGACTCGCGAAACCCGTTCGACCAGGTTTCGGTGGTTAGTTGACACTTTGAGACTAACTCTCGAAACCCGTTCGACCAGGTCTCAGTGGTTAGTTGACACTTTTGGACTAACACACGAAACTTGTTTGACCAGGTCTCAGTGCATGGCTAGTTGACACTTTTAGACTAACTCACAAAACCTGTTTAACCCGATTTTCACTGACTTGACTTGGGACTCGAGTGCAGTTTGACTTGACTTGGGACTCGAAGCCAGCTTGACTTGACTTGAGACTCAAAGGCAGTTTGACTTGACGTGGGACTCAAAGGCAGTTTGACTTGACGTGGGACTCAAAGGCAGTTTGACTCGACTTGACTTGGGACTCAAAGGCAGTTTGACTTGACTTGGGACTCAAAGGCAGTTTGACTTGACTTGACGTGGGACTCAAAGGCAGTTTGACTTGACTTGGGACTCGAGTGCAGTTTGACTTGACTTGGGACTCGAAGCCAGTTTGACTTGACTTGGGACTCGAAGGCAGTTTGACTTGACTTGGGACTCGAAGTCAGCTTGACTGGACTTGGGACTCGAAGGCAGTTTGTACTCGACTTGGGACTCGAAGGCAGTTTGACTTGATTTGGGACTCGAGTGCAGTTCGACTTGACTTGGGACTCGAAGCCAGTTTGACTTGACTTGGGACTCGAAGCCAGCTTGACTTGACGTGGGACTCGAAGACAGTTTGTACTCGACTTTAGACTCGAAGGCAGTTTCACTTGACTCCGGATTCAAAGGCAGTATTTGATTTGACTTGGGACTCGAGGAGAGGGAGAAAATTTGAAAACGAGCTGTGGAGGGAATTTGTGTGATTATTTTCTGTGTGTCGTTTCCCTCCAAAAACCGTGGGGTACCATGGCCGAGTATTATGGGTCAGTGACTCGCAAAACTCGGATAAAAACTTTGATACCTGGTCGTGGTACCTGTGCCCTTGAACAAGGCATTTAAACTCACTTGCTCCATCCTTCGGAAGGGATGTAAAGCTGTTGGTCCAGTGTGTTGTGTAACTCAGATACCAGAGCATTCTTCCATGAAGAGTAAGGGGATTCCCCAGTGCCTCTGGCTGTTGGCTGCCAATGGCATCACTCACTTATGTATCTCGATGCAATTCAGCCTACGGGCAGCGAATTGAAGTTCAACCCATTAAAATCCCTCCACGCCACTTTTTTCTCAAAGCATTGCATGTAAATTTGAAAAGCTTGGTGTGAATTCACCCTTAAAGGCCCTGTATATGATATGTTTTTGAGCGATTCTGCGAATAAAACCATTATAAATCAAAAGAAAGACATCAACAAACTCATCCGAAGAGATTTCAGCTTTGTCCAGCGTTTTCCTGGTCTTGGCAGGGTGTTTCAAATATTCGTTCTCAGTTGATCGGGTACTATGTGGCTTGCGTCATGCACTGTGGCGCACCGTATACTGCGTGTGTGCGCGATCCATAAAAATGCATCGCGTTGGAATACGCACATGCACACGCAGTACACAGCGCCCATGCATTTTGGACCGCGTAGATGCGAACCAAAAATAAGTAAATCGTTTGCAAAGGATCTAAATAATTTCATCTTAACATTATTTTTTGGTAAAATTATATCATTTTGAGCGGAAACCTTTCATTGGATAGTTGCTAATAATTCAATCTTTACTTTCAGAACTTTCCCCCTGTAAACTCGTCGATTACTTTTTGGGGTCATTGCAAATGATACACTGGGCCTTTAATATAATTCTTAGTTAGCTTATTTAATAAATAATTATCTTTTTTCCCCCTTCAGAATACACCCAATGACCTGCAGCTATTGTCCGACGCGCCAGCCCACCACATATTCTGCTTGCTAGGGCCGGTAGACCCAACACAGAATACACTGCCAGAAATACTGTGTGTGCTGCAGGTATACAGCTCAAACTGTAGATAAAATGGTTTAAGTCCCAAGTTTTTAAGAGCAAGTCTCAATTCAAGTCCCAAGTCTTCAAGAGCAAGTCTCAATTCAAGTCCCAAGTCTTCAAGAGCAAGTCTCGATTCAAGTCCCAAGTCTTCAAGAGCAAGTCTCAATTCAAGTCCCAAGTCTTCAAGAGCAAGTCTCAATTCAAGTCCCAAGTCTTCAAGAGCAAGTCTCAATTCAAGTCCCAAGTCTTCAAGAGCAAGTCTCAAGTCTTCAAGAGCAAGTCTCAATTCAAGTCCCAAGTCTTCAAGAGCAAGTCTCAATTCAAGTCCCAAGTCTCTAAGAGCAAGTCTCAATTCAAGTCCCAAGTCTTTAAGAGCAAGTCTCAATTCAAGTCCCAAGTCTCTAAGAGCAAGTCTCAATTCAAGTCCCAAGTCTCTAAGAGCAAGTCTCAATTCAAGTCCCAAGTCTTTAAGAGCAAGTCTCAATTCAAGTCCCAAGTCTTTAAGACAAAGTCTCAATTCAAGTCCCAAGTCTTTGAGAGCGAGTCTCAATTCAAACCCCAAGTCTTTAAGAGCGAGTCTCAATTCAAGTCCCAAGTCTTTAAGAGCGAGTCTCAATTCAAGTCCCAAGTCTTTAAGAGCAAGTCTCAATTCAAGTCCCAAGTCTTTAAGAGCAAGTCTCAATTCAAGTCCCAAGTCTCTAAGAGCGAGTCTCAATTCAAGTCCCAAGTCTTCAAGAGCAAGTCTCAATTCAAGTCCCAAGTCTTTAAGAGCAAGTCTCAATTCAAGTCCCAAGTCTCTAAGAGCGAGTCTCAATTCAAGTCCCAAGTCTTTAAGAGCAAGTCTTAATTCAAGTCCCAAGTCTTTAAGACAAAGTCTCAATTCAAGTCCCAAGTCTTTGAGAGCGAGTCTCAATTCAAGTCCCAAGTCTCCAAGAGCAAGTCTCAATTCAAGTCCCAAGTCTTTAAGAGCGAGTCTCAATTCAAGTCCCAAGTCTTTAAGAGCGAGTCTCAATTCAAGTCCCCAGTCTTTAAGAGCAAGTCTCAATTCAAGTCCCAAGTCTTTAAGAGCAAGTCTCAATTCAAGTCTTTAAAAGCAAATCTGTATATTTGATTTCTATATTTTCTCAGGTATGCTTGGAAGGTCAAATCTCCAAACAGACTATTTTGTCGAGTTTATCTCGTGGCAAGCGAGCATCCGGAGATCTCATCCCGTGGACTATCTTACAACAGGTATAGACTCTTTGCACCGGCAGACATGACAGGGGGCAGGTTTTCATATTTAAATGTGTTCAGCACACAGCTTAATGCAGTCATGCACAATGATACTGTTTTGTAAATATTTTGATGTCAACTTGGGTACTTTACAAAGTTGTCAACATTTTCACGGTTCTACAAAGCGTAGGAAGGGGGAGGGGGGTTGAGGGCCGCGACTTTACATGCATGCACTGTAAAATGTTGTACTGACAGAAAAATGTTGATAAGTAGTATTTCCAGGGGAGGGAGGGGATCTTGAAAAAAACTACGCTCTGTAGAACTGAAAATGTTGACAATTTGGACAGCTCATGAATGAGAAAAGAATTTAAAAAAATGTTCTTAACAAATTATTTGGTAATAAGGTTTTAGAGGAATATTTTGGGTCATTTACCAAGTTTACAAGACTAGTTTTACTTTGTAAATTTTTAACTTTTGTTTATGGTCGTTTTCAAAAACGCTCGTGGTTCTCTCTTAAGTTTCAAGATAACGACTTTCCGAGTCTATCTGGTGCCCGAGTTGTGAGGATAGCAACACACCCAGACTACCAAGGAGTGAGTATGACCCAGTCCAACACATTTTAAAGGTCAAATATATCATTCGCAAAATAAATTGTTTTTGTATGGATTCCTAAGTATGGTCATAATATCTATGGCATGGAGTATACCATGGCCGAGCGGTTTGGTGCATTGAATCCAAGACTGTGCTTAAAATATACGGTTGTGGGTTCCAAATTCGGCTGCCACCAAGGTGCATGTGCCCTTGGCTAAGGCATTTGCCATAAGTTGCCTCTCTCCACCAAGGAGTAAATGGGTACATGCAAGGGTTGCAGCCGTAGAGCGCTTGTGTGTAAAGCCGGCCGTAAACTTTGCGTTCCAACTCCGTTGCGACTGCACAGACATGCCAAATTTCGAGCATGCTCGAAATTCTGAGATTGCGCTGCGACGGACTAGTACACAAAATTGTTACCACATCGGAACGCATCGCAAAACCTGTACAACTTGTGATGCGACTGCACAACATGCGCTATTGTAATCGGATAACTGACAAAACGCAAGGTGTACAGCCGGCTTTAGTCTGCTGGGGCTGCGTACTCCCAGGGAGTTGTACCCAATGGCCAGGGTGATAATGTGTCAAGCGCCATGAGTATCCCACAAGATGCCATTATCATCTGATGAAGAATGTTGGTAAACTAGTTTGAACATTTTTTTTGTAATACTGCTCGGTCTGCTTTCATTAGGGATTAAAAGTGGGTTTGCCTGATGGCAGCGGTAATAATGGCAATAGCGCCAGGAGTACCCTGTAGGGGAATGGCACAATCTAACTGCTGATAGGGTTGTGTGCCTTGGCCAGGTAGCCACATGCTTCTGGTGATTCCCTGATGGCAGCGGTAATAATGGCAATAGCGCCAGGAGTACCCTGTAGGGGGAATGGCACAATCTAACTGCTGATAGGGTTGTGTGCCTTGGCCAGGTAGCCACTTATTAGTTGTAGCGAAATGCTTCTGGTGATTCCCTGATGGCAGCGGTAATAATGGCAATAGCGCCAGGAGTACCCTGTAGGGGGAATGGCACAATCTAACTGCTGATAGGGTTGTGTGCCTTGGCCAGGTAGCCACTTAGTTGTAGCGAAATGCTTCTGGTGATTTCCTGATGGCAGCGGTAATAATGGCAATAGCGCCAGGAGTACCCTGTAGGGGGAATGGCACAATCTAACTGCTGATAGGGTTGTGTGCCTTGGCCAGGTAGCCACATGCTTCTGGTGATTCCCTGATGGCAGTGGTAATAATGGCAACAGTGCCAGGAGAACCCTGTAGGGGGAATGGCACAATCTAACTGCTGATAGGGTTGTGTGCCTTGGACAAATAGCCACTCAGTTGTAGCGAAATGCTTCTGGTGATTCCCTGATGGCAACGGTAATAATGGCAACAGTGCCAGGAGAACCCTGTAGGGGGAATGGCACAATCTAACTGCTGATAGGGTTGTGTGCCTTGGCCAGGTAGCCACTTAGTTGTAGCGAAATGCTTCTGGTGATTCCCCGATGGCAGCGGTAATAATGGCAATAGCGCCAGGAGTACCCTGTAGGGGGAATGGCACAATGTAACTGCTGGTAGGGTTGTGTGCCTTGGCCAGGTAGCCACTTAGTTGTAGCGAAATGCTTCTGGTGATTCCCTGATGGCAGCGGTAATAATGGCAATAGCGCCAGGAGTACCCTGTAGGGGGAATGGCACAATGTAACTGCTGGTAGGGTTGTGTGCCTTGGCCAGGTAGCCACTTAGTTGTAGCGAAATGCTTCTGGTGATTCCCTGATGGCAGCGGTAATAATGGCAATAGCGCCAGGAGTACCCTGTAGGGGAAATGGCACAATCTAACTGCTGATAGGGTTGTGTGCCTTGGCCAGGTAGCCACTTAGTTGTAGCGAAATGCTTCTTGTGATTCCCCGATGGCAGTGGTAATAATGGCAACAGTGCCAGGAGAACCCTGTAGGGGGAATGCCACAATCTAACTGCTGATAGGGTTGTGTGCCTTGGCGAGGCAGCCACCTAGTTGAAGTGAAATATCTGGTGATTCCCTGATGGCAGCGGTAATAATGGCAACAACACCAGACATACAATAATAATTATTTAAACAAAATTCCTGATTGTCAAATTTGTTATGATTTGTATTTGTTTCCCCCCAGATGGGGTATGGTTCCAGGGCATTGAGGCTGCTGCAGAGTTACTACGAAGGACAGTTTCCTAATCTTAGTGAAAAGAGTGCAGCAACAACTGGTGTCAACACTGTACAGAAAGATGTAGGTCCGACCCTGGGAAATCTGGACCTCAAGCCAAGCCCCATTCATTTGTGTATATATTACATGTGAGCCACCTTGCATAATACATATAGAAGCTATCAATCATCCTACTTCTGTCCCAATGACACAATTTAAACAACAGCCGTTTGCAACCAATGGCCTGACAGAGATATAGCCCAAGGGTACAGCGCTTCCGGAGTCTCCCTTTTGAGTGCAAGTGTAATTTTATGTGCGGTGCACGTCCGAGGGTAAATCTTATATTTTGTCCGCAAGGTTGAATTCACACTGTGCTTTTTCAGTTTCCAGTAATCTATTTGACCAACAATTTGTTCTCTGTACCAGTAAAATTTGCTTATTACTGCTTTATGGCGCTGCTTAAGCGCTAGCTGAAAACGTGTGCTAACTGTAGCAGAAAAGTTGTGCTAACTTTAAGGCTATTTCACGGCCACAGCATGCTTAAGCATGCGCGTGCTTGGAAACGGGTGTTTAGCAAATTTGCCTTTGAAGCTAGCAAACGTTTGGCAGTGCTTAAGGTTACGGTCTCCATGAAATAGCCGGAGCCTCCGTTAGCACAAAATCGGCTGCTAAACAGCTCAAAACCGGATCATCAACTGAGGCTCCACGGACAATTACAAAATCAATTTTTAAATTATTATATGCAGGCTTTGACTATTGCTCAAATGAATAAGCCCTGGAATCGGCAACAAATAATTGACGAACTTGAAATGGCATTAATATTTTAATGGGGGAGGGGTTGGTGGGGGTGCAATTTGACATCTTTGCGCCCCCACTTTTATAAGTGGGGGTGCATCAGCCCCCCTTGCGCCCCTGTCTCCTACGCCTATGCCATTATCTCAATTTTTATGGATATGGCATTTATTTTGCTTTTGCGGTGAAACTCTTCATATGTTTTTTTTGTGAATTTGTGATTTTCAGTGCATCATTTCACTCGAAATTCCCTCCACATTGCTTTTTCTAAAAGCGACGAGCGTTGCAATTACGCGCAAAAAAGCTCAGTGTGAATGCGCACCTTAAAGGGTAATCTTGAAGATTACCTTTTAAGGTGCGCATTCGCACTGAGCTTTTTTTGCAGATTAATTTTACAAAATCGCCAATTTCAGATAATTGTTTTGGGATGTGCAGGAAGTTAGCTTGCTTGAAGAATCGATCGGACCAAGAAAGAATCTCACCCCGTTGCTGGCGAAGCTCAGCGAACGACCTGCGGAAAAGTTAGACTACTTGGGCGTGTCGTTTGGCATCACTCTAGATTTACTCAGGTATAGTAATTCGGGATTTTAGTAAGAATCATGCTCCGTTGGTGACCAAGCTTTACACAATTTGGTAGCTCGGGCTATCGAGCCTTTTGGAGGCTCCGGCTATTTCATGGAGACTGTAACCTTAAAGGGACCGTATCATGGTTTGCGCACGTGCAGCAAAATTACTTTGGCTGGGTTTTGCAAATCCTATTCAATCTTTGCAATCCCTTATAATTTTTTGGTAATTTTGGCAGTGGTGTACTTGTCAACGCCCGGGTTGTTCTGATGCATTACTTTTTGCTTGAAATAGCGCTGTTCGCCGTATTTTTAAGCCGCCAAACATCAATATCACCGGGTGTGCGGCCGTCGTTCTAAAGAGTTTTTTCATCCCATCAAAAAACTTGACAAAACACAACGGAACAACATCGAATGATATGAATGACATGTTGGATACAGCAATTTATTCAACCTTGATATCCATAAAAACTGGTATGCTTATTTGGTCCTGACAGCAATTTTACAGCATATCTTCTGTCGATGGAAAGACACCATGGGCGGCCACTGTACAAAATGGCAGTTTTCTCAAAATGCCAAAAATTGATATATTACAGCGTTTAGCGATAAAACTTTTTATTTCATTACAATTTTTACCTTCTTTATTTTTGTTGGATTCGTAGGTTTTGGAAGAAAGCTGGCTTTGTCCCTGTCTACCTTCGACAGACGCCCGTAAGAATTTTTGTTGTTGTTGTTTTTTTGGGTCATGTGTATGCCGAATTTCCAATGGAGTGCCGAAGAGTGACGTGGTTGCCATGGTTATTGGCTCCAAACATGGCTGCCAGATAAAACACCATTGCAAAAGCACAGGGAAACAGTTCAGTGATTTTTAGTGTAGAGCCATTGCCTAGGCAACTAACAATAGGGTGACGTTCACTTCGGTTGTCTATACAAATCTGAATGACATTTCTGAATCAGACTTTTTAACAAGAGGTCAAATTTTTCAAAAACTCAACAAAGTCCACCTTAAATATTACCTTAAATGGCTGAATTTTTAAAACGGAGTCCGTGACAGTGCTTTTCATGTCACATTTTTGACCTCCCATTTTTCCCATTGGTGTTGACATTTTGATACCATATCATCTGTAATATTGTTCTTATTATCATTCTGAAATTTCCCGCTCTCAATCCATATATATTATAAACACCAATGTTTTGCAAACTAATTTATCTGGTCCGTTAAGCAGTGCAGAGATCACATCAACCTTTTTGCTTCCACGTCCGAATTGGAGATGGGTCTTTCCACAGTAAAGGGGGCATTTTGGCAACACCGACCATATTTTCCAGGAAATACCTTTGTCTGGTCTCAAACATAAAGAGATGTTGTTCTGAAGAAATAACTTAGCCCAAAAAGGGTTACAAATAGTGTGACAACATGCCTTTCTAAAAACCATTTGTACAAATTTCCAATATACGCTCGTAACTGGGACGGAAACCTGTGTTACATTTTAGGCTGTCCCGGTTACGAGCGTGTATTTTGGAAATTTGTACACAGGGTTTTTATAAAGGCATGTTGTCACACTATTTGTAACCCTTTTTGGGCCCAAGTTATCTCTTCAGAACAACTGAAACTTATTTCTTTTATTTTGAGACCAGACAAAGGTATTTTCTGGAAGATATGGTCTGCGTTGCCAAAATGCCCCCTTTACCGTGGAAAGACTCGGATTGCAAATTTCCTGTTTTCTTCCCATGGATAGTATTTTGGTGAGGTATTTTATATGATGTTTGGTTTAAAAAGAATAAAATCCATTTTCCGGAAAAATCTGAACAAATTTATTTAATTAATACATAAAAGTGTTGCAAAGCTGCTTTAAATGATACATAAAAGATTGTATCTTTGTCTGTTTTTGTGATTCTTAGAATGAACTGACTGGCGAGCATTCTTGTATCATGCTTAAAGTCATCAATGAAGATCGTCATGACGATACGCAAGGCGAATCATGGCTCACGGCCTTCTACAAAGGTTTGTACGCAAAATAATCGGCCTTCACATTATCGCGGAAAAATGGTCTTGTGCACGCTGTGCCATTGATTTTCATAGGAACTGATTTTTCGCTTGTGTACAACCAGTTGCAACACACAACGCTCCGAGTCTGGTTTAACTTCAATTTGTTGGTTGAATTGCATGCAGCTTACAAGTGTCTGCCACTTAAACATTGAAATACATAGGTGTCTGGGTGGTGCCATTGGCAGACAACAGTCAAAAACACTTACTCTTTACGAACGAATGCTCTGGGATCATTTAAGTTTACACAACACACTGGGCCAACAGCTTTGCATCCCTTCCAAAGGATGGATCAAGTGCCTTGCTCAAGGGCACAGGTACAACGGCCTAGTGTTAAATACCTTGCTATTTTGCTGCTTGTCTGTGTATCCATATGCATGACCAAAAAAACGAAAGTGAAATATTATTGTCTTCATCAGATTTCCGAAGACGTTTCGTGTCACTGTGTTCCTATGAGTTCAGAAGCTTCAAGCCTTCGTTGGCACTGACTATATTGCATCATAAGGACTACAAACTACAGCTGCAGGGTAAGTTGTGTACATGTTATTTTGAATCGTTCCAACCAGGATTATATAAGTGGCATTTCAAAAGCTTACAATGGATTACACTGGGTTTACACCGAGGGAAGTATTTCACAAAACGGGGCGGTATTCACAAAACGACTTAAGGGGCTGTGTCACGCTTTAAGCATGCGCAGCTAAAAATGAAAACGTTGGGCTAACTTTTTTTCAAATGTAGCTGTGTTTTGCAAATCCTATTCAATCTTTGCCATCCCTTATAATTCTTTAGTAATTTTGGCAGTGGTGTACTTGTCAACGCCCAGGTTGCACTAATGCATTACTTTTTATTTGAAATGGTGCTGTTTGCCGTATTTTTAAGCCGCCAAACATCAATATCACCGGGTGTGCGGCCGTCGTTCAAAAGAGTTTTTCAGCCCTTGTAAAACTTAACAAAACATGACAGAGACGACATCGAATGATATGAATGACATGGTTGGATACAGCAATTTGTTCAACCTTGATTTCCATCAAAACTGGTGTGCTTATTTGGTCTTGACAGCAAGTTTACAGCGTATCTTCTGTCGATGGAAAGACACCCTGGCCGCCGCCGCCGCTGTAGTGATTTTTGTTCTTCCAGACATTGATCGCGTGCGTGCGCGATGCCAAATCGAACGTGTCGATTGTAGAATACGGCCAAAGCCAAGATGCACGATTATTAGCATGACGTTCGTGTTATAACCATGATCATTGCGCCTGAATAGCACACAAAATGGCAGCCGCAGGCACCGCGTTTCATCGCGAATGTTAACGAAAGGTCCGATTAGTATAGACGATTTATTGATGAGGTGGAAGCAATATCCCATGATCAACGCTGATAAATAAAAGAGACTGCAACCCCAGCTAATTCAGTAGCTATTAATGATTGCTGTGGTGCCCCTCCAAGTTCAAGCAAACTGCCGTGATGCCCTTTTTAAACTCACAGAATTGCCGTGATGCCCTTTAAATGTGGAAAAAGGCAAGGCAATTATTGTCGTGCCTCTGAACACGAATTTAGCGGCCTGACAGTTTCATACCTTTCTTTTACAGTTTGCTTGATATTTTTTAAAATTGTGCAAAAAAAATTATGGGGTACATAAAAAAAACATTAAATGGTGCTTAGGTTTTTGCAAATCCACTCTATACATGTATTTTCTCAACAGCTATGACTGCCTCTGAGCTGGAAACACATTGCAGCGTTTATGATCTGCGACGTTTGGAACTGTATTCCAGAAATATGGTCGATTATCATTTGATTATGGACTTGGTGCCAACGGTGGCGAAACTGCACACGCTCAACAGAATTCAGGCGCTCTTGTCCACTGCACAGTGTGTAAGATAATGTTTCTCGTTCCTTATGTAAGGTGGTTTCACACTGAACAATAAATGTGAATTTCCTCACGGATTGTAACGGCGCTTATGCCGGGGTCACACAGTGCCGATTATGGCTCCCGTTTGAGATCAGACAGCGCTACGACACGAACAGTGAAAAAGTCGGATTATTATCCTCAATGATCTGGAACGTCCTATCATTGTCTGAACGTAGTCGTATACGTTCGTAACAGAGTCCTATGGATCGGGAATGGTCCGGAGAGGTCTGCTAACATTCGGGAAACTCTGCCAATTTTGTCTAGTCGGATTATAATCGGGACTATGTCGTGACCGATTCTGCTGTATCGGATCAAAATCGTAACAATGTCCAGTGTTGTCTGGACGGTGTTTGGACGGTGTCCTGTGGATCGGGATGCTGTCGTGATGAACGGGCATGTCTCGAGAAATTTTTCATTGCCGTTTCCTCCAGATTGCGTCCAGAGCGTCGGGTCACTGTCGGATCTCTGTCGGATCGCATTCGGGAGAATCGGGACGCTGTCAGGACAGATTCGGTTGTTTTTTACCCTGTGAAAGATACAAATCGGATCAGAATCAGATTGAGAACTGGAGAATCGGGATGAATTCGGCTGGGAACGGTTGAATCGGGACGTTTCCTGAACAATATCTGATTGTTGTCGTGATTAAATAAATGTTTTTACAAATTTTAATAAAAAGTTTGAATTTCCCATCACGAATCACAGGATCTTGATCAGACTTTTGACAAATTTTAATCGGGAATGGTCCTATCAAGGACGGCAGTAAAAATCCTGAATGTGTGACCGCCGCATTAGCAGAGTGGAAATTCCCTGAGATATCAGGATGGGTGTACACTGATTCAAAATCTGTAGAGATGTACATGTATGTGTTTCAGGGCCCCTGAAATGTAAAATTATTTTATACACAGTTCATGATGCATACAAATTACCTGTTTAGAAAGACAATAGTACTGTTCATTTTGATGCCCCATGAATAAAAAAATGCAATTTTTTAACTTTGAAAATTTATTTACAGGAACTCACAGAAGGAGGGCGCTGTTTGGGGCATGTCACTTTAGGAACACACAGCAGAAAAGCAAAGAGAAAACATAAAACTTTAAACTTGAATTCTGGATAATTGCTGCAGTTTCCAGCCTTAGTTTCTACGTGGCTTACAACAGGCAACATGTAAAACAAACGTAAACAATCATGGGTTACAAAAGTTTCAGCAAGTTGGAGAAAATACTTTGTGCACAGTTGGATGAGATTTTCCTGTGTTTGCCTAATGTCTCATCACAACTTTGCTCATGATGTAAATTTAAACAACGCTGAATGCCGCAATAGGGCGACATTTCGGGAAGACTCTCCCCGGAGACCACCGAAATTTCTGCAAGAGTCACTTAAAATGACACCTTATTTTTTTACCCGAAGCTTCCAGAGATGCTTCCAGACCGAAGAGAAACAGCTCCAGTCCCAATAAAAATGGTTCTCGACCTAAAACAAATGGTTTTTGACCTAAAAAAAATTATTTTTTAACTTAAAAATATTAGGGCGACACCAAAATGTCGCCCTATTGAGCACGTCGCCCTAATATACCTTTTTTACACACGATTTGTCGCCCTATCCTACAATTCATAGTTTTTTCCATTAGCATAAAAATTAAAAACCTTTGATTTTAACCCCTAAAACAACTTCCAAGTAGGATTTTTAAGACTCGGAATGAATGGGGTAGTTGCATAGCAGATTTCATTGGTAAAAATACCATTTCAGGGGCGCTTGAAATTTTCAAACTCTGACGAAAATTTCATGTTTTTTTATTTAGTCATCTAATTATGTTTGTTTGTGTTTGTTTATCAGGCAATCTTGGTTGGCCTCGGCCTTCAACATAAAACCATCGACTGCCTGGCTATGGAATTGGACCTTCCAGCCAGCCAGATATTGGCGCTGTTTAATCGCATTATTCGGAAGGTTGTGCAGGAATTTACGCAGATACTGGAGAAACGAGTTGAAAGTGAAATGTTCACGACGACGGACAAAGAAGTCACGATGGAACCAACACGACAAACAATGGCGCAGGACTTGGTATGTTTCCAATGCAGTCTTAAAACCTGTATAGAGGATCGAAATGTCCCTAAATTGTAATCGACCATTTCGCCGATGACACCACAAACTTACACGCAGTGGCACTTCGGTGCTCGTCTCAGGCGCAAAATGACGTCGGCACGTAAATTGTGTTTTCACAAACTGACACCCAACATTTTTGTTTTCACGAACTGACATCTATCATAAATTAACAAATTAGGGAGTGTTTAGGTCAAATTTTTGCTATATTCCACAAGTATATGGATAATATCATTCGTGTCTAGCTTTTGCGAAGCTTTTGTTTTGAATAAATTTAACGTTTTCTTGGGTGTCGGCTCGTGGAAACTGAAATTCATGCGTTCCAGTATATGAAGTGCGTATGCACACTCGGATGTCAGTTAGTGAAATTCATGCGTTCCAGTATATGGAGTGCGTGCGCACACTCGGATGTCAGTTAGTGAAATTCATGCGTTCCAGTATATGAAGTGCGTGCGCACACTCGGATGTCAGTAAATTCATGCGTTCCAGTATGAAGTGCGTGCGCACAATCGGATGTCAGTAAATTCATGCGTTCCAGTATATGAAGTGCGTGCGCACACTCGGATGTCAGTTAATGAAATTCATGCATTCCAGTATACACCAATCCGGTAACTAAGATCTCCTCCCTGCATATCCGCCATAGCTGGGGGGCGTCCAGTGCATGGGCTGTGCGTTTTGTGTTGCTGTTAGAACGAAAAGTGCTCATCCATTACATGCACGAACGAGCCTCCTTCGCGTATACGCGACGCGCCCGCCTTTGCGTACACGCGACGCGCCCGCCCGCCTTCGCGCGCACACAACCCTACAAAGACGCGCAACTTGTTCGAAGTAAACAAATGCAGCTTCAGCAACAACAAAAACATACAGTTCATTCAGTGGAAGCCCCCAGCTATGGCGGATGTACAGGGAAGGAGACCTTATTACCGGATTGGTGTATATGAAGTGCGTGCGCACACTCGGATGTCAGTTAGTGAAATTCATGCGTTCCAGTATATGAAGTGCGTGCGCACACTCGGATGTCAGTTAGTGAAAACTTGTTTCCCCCACTGTGCGGTTTTCACGAACAGTAACAGAAGTGCACTTGGGTGTTACTTCGTGGTGTCGGCGACGATTTTCAGGGATAGAAATAGCTAATTGAAGATCGGGGGTCATTAAAAATTAAAGGCACAGGCTCGTCATCAATGCGCGCGCGCCAAAATTCGTGCCACGAAGTACGCAGCTCCATGCCTTTGCTATGGAGCTGCGTATTTCGTGGCACAAATTTTGCACCCGCGCATTGCTGATGAGCCTGTGCCTTTTAAGTGCAATGATTTTTAAAAAAAAAGTTTTCTGAGGAGAGGAGGCCAGTTTCATTAACCAAAAAAAATGTGTTAAGAAAAAAAGGAAATAAATCTGACACAAATGGTTTTAAATTTCGACATAAATATAACAGGAAGAAGCGGCGAGTGAAATCGAAGCAAAACAGAAACGCGAGTTGGAGAAGTTGAAACTACTTGACATGAGTCAGTACACTATCCAAGGACAGGAGAAAGATTGGAAGAAAGCACTGGAATCGGGAAAAACGAAAAGCACAGTCAGTATTCCTAGGTAGGTACAATAGTAGGGATACAATTAAATATGTCTTTCATGTTCAACTCAGTGAAATTCAAGTTTCTGTAAACACACCCTCAATTGATAGGCATGTACTCATAGCTTGACTCGTCCTCTTTCAAATCTTGTGTTCAGTAAGGGTGGCCACTATTGGATAACTTTGGTTATTGACTTTGACAACCAAAAAGCTCTCAGAAGTAATTTAGCCCCCGTCACATATGTCGCAGGATATTTTTCATCATACGAAATTCTTGGGCTACGATCTTAGCTGCAGTCACAAAGAAAAATCATGTCGTGCGTCCGTCGGAGGTAAATCGTACGAATGTCTTGCGATTGTCCTGCGACTGTCCTACGTTTGCCTATGTTTTTCGACGTGCGATTGTCGCAACACAAAACAACCATCGTACGTTAATCGTGAGACTGTCCTACGAAGACCCTCAAAATTATATGATAATTGTAAGCATGTTGTAGGACAGTCGGACGATTATGCTACGACATGGTCACGAGACGCAGGACGCTCAAATATCGTAGGACAGTCTCATGCTTATCGTAACCCTGTCCTGCGACGTATCTGCCAAGGGCTTAAAGGGCCCCTGAAATGCTCAATAACTTGTGTAGAAAGACAATACTACTGTTCATTTTGATGCCCCATGAATAAAAATTGTTTTACTTTAAAAATGTCTTCACATGAACTCACAGAAAGAGGGTGCTGTTTGGGGCATGTCACTTTAGGAACACACAGCAGAAAAGCAAAGAAAAAACATAAGACTTCAAACTGGAATTGTGGAAAAATGCAGTTTCCAGCCTTAGTTTTTTCATGGTTTGCAACAGGCAACATGTAAAACAAACCTAAACCGTTGTGGGTTACCAAAGTTTCAGAAAGTTGGAGAAAATTGTGGAAACTTTTGTTCACAGTTGAATGAGATTTTCCTGTGTTTTCCTAATGTGACATCACCACTTTGCTCATGCATATGTAAATTTTCATTAGCATAAAAATCAAAAACCTTGATTTTAACCCCCAAACAACTTCCAAGTAGGGTTTTTATGATTGTAAATTGATGGACTAGCTCCATAGCACAGATTTCATTGATTAAAACACCATTTCAGGGGCCCTTTAAGACACAATCTTAAGGTTCAATCTTGTCACAAATTCCACAGACTTAATGCACATTTTACCTTATGATGAGGAACTAAATATACAATATAACCATTTCAAGACCACCTCCCTCCCAGAAATGTTACATGTACTTACCAACATTTTTCTGTCAGTACCACGAAGTGTAAACATTTTACAGTGCATGTAAAGTCATACGCGGCCCTCAACCCCCTCCCCCTTCCTACGCTTTGTAGAACCGTAAAAATGTCAACTTTCGACAGACCGCTACATCTTCATGCATTTTATTTTGTTTCCAGCGCTGACAAAGGTCCAGTCAAGAAAAAACAAAAAGTTGACCAACAGAATACGGACTCGCCGTCTGCCAGTAAGAAAAAGAAAAAGCTGAAATTGGCCAAGTCTGCTAAGCATTAGGTCAAGTATAATAAGCACAAACTCGAGGACTCATGTATGTTTCCTTTGTGTAATGAGTGAAATTAAGTTATCGACTTCTTCTCTAGACAGGTTTTTTTGTGCTTATATCTGAAGTTAACTTATACCAAAGAAACAAAAGCAAAGTACTGAACAAAGAGCTAGTCATAGATAGGCCCTATGTATCATCCGCAAGATACAACTTTTTGCAGATTCGAGGAATAAGAGTGTAAAATATCTAAGGAATAATGTTGGTAAACTAGCCTGAAGAAATTTTAGCTACTTAGATGCATCAATGCTTCAGAAAACTTGAAAATCTATATACAGTATTATGGATTTTGTGTACAATTGAATGGTAAAAAAGTCCTGTGCACGGGACTCTAAAAAACAAAACCACCTTTGTCGATTTCCAGCATGAAATACCATTTTGGACGGAAATAAATTCATGTGGTGTTTGTTACCATTGCTATCAACACTTTGAGTAAGGTTTTTCTTGTCAATTCATGAAAAACAAAATTGGGTCATTGCAAATGATACAATGGGCCTTTAAAGGAGCGAGTCTAGATCACGTTTTTGAACCCCTCAATGTTCACATGGGTGTTGAGATTTTGATACCATATCATGTGTCATATTTGTTTTATTACATTCTGAAATGTTAAGTTCTCAATCCGTATATTTTCAAGGATATCGTCAAAAAACCGAAGTTTTGTAAACTAATTTATCCAGTTCCATAAAGCAGTGCAGTAATAGACTTGAAACGTATTGACGTCACGCAATTATGTTTACCGCGGTGCATTATGGGTGAAAAGTGGGACGAAATCTCTGCATCTCTAGTTTGCGTGCGTTGTATGCATAGCGCCTAGCGTATTATAGTCTAGTCAATTTACGATTTGACCTAGAACTAATGCATAGTTCCGACCTGTCAATCAACCTAACCCGTTGACCAATCACAACAGAGCTAGCAGATGTCATCCACATAGGCCAAAGTGCACTGTCTCACAACAACATGATCACGCGATATGTTCTGCCGGCCCCACACAATTTGTACAGTGTTGTATGCGATGATCCGGGTGAATTTTTGGTTTCAAGGCCGGTCGTTTCGTTCAAAGGTACGAAAGCATGTATTTCATGATATGACATCCCTGTATTACTGGCCCTTCACTCAGTGTGTTCTAAGATAACTGTTGACCCTGAAACATGAATACCTTTGAGTTTTCTTCAATGAATCTGGTAACGTTCCTCAGTCTGTATGTTTCGTAATAGTGGATGCATAGTAATGCGACCACTTGCGAGCAGACGACGGCGTCTCAGAAACTAGTCTAGTAACGTACTAGGTGTCATGTATTGAGCACCGTAGTTACAGTTGACTTACGACCTGTGTGTCTGAATAAACGACACTGTTGATTCCCGTACACTCGTCTCCGCAGTCAGTACTTAACACTAGGTGCATGGTAATCACGACCACTTGCGAGCAGACGGCAGTGTCCAAATCAGGTGCTCACTTAAGAAAAACGCTCTTAAGCGAGCACCTGATTTGGACACTGCCGTCTGCTCGCAAGTGGTCGTGATTACCATGCACCTACCATCGCAAAACATGTAAGTTGGAGTACGTTACCAGACTAGTTTCTGAGATGTCGTCGTCTGCTCGCAAGTGGTCGTATTACTACGCATCCACTATTACGAAACATACAGACTGAGGAACGTTACCAGACTAAATTTTAACTCTTAATGTTTGTCTTCAAAAACTGCTTCAAAAACACCTTTCCACTCAAAAGAAACAATTAGATTTTTAATATGTTGTTTATATGAATGTTGCGGCCTAGATTCATGCTAGAAGGATTTCTATTGCAATTAGTTCTAGGACAAATCGTAAATTGACTAATACGCTAGACGCTAGATGCAGAGATTTCGTCCCACTTTTCACCCATAATGCACCGCGGTAAACATTGCGTGACGTCATAGGTCTATTAGACCAAACTTTTTGCTTCCACATCCAAATTGTAGATTGTGAATTTTCTGTTTTCTTCCCACGGATAGTATTTTATGTGATTGTTGGGTTGAAACAAAATACATTTTCTAAAAAAAAATCTGAACACACTCGTTTCATTTTAGGCCTTTTTTATTTCGTTGGATTATTTTTGTGGCTCCAAGTCGGGCACATAGCGGGGGGAAAATGTGAAAGAGTGCGCACTTTGCTTTATAAGCGATATAACGAGCCCAACTTTTACTTTGTCTATGAATTTGGCATTACTAAATCTTGTGCTGAATGCTTATGCAGGGAAATTGTCACATAATTATATAATATTGAATGGCTTTGAGGGTGATATGAGAATATACCGCATGAGTTATGAAAATAATGAACGAGCTTAAGGTGAGTTCAGTATTTTCATGACGAATGACATCCAATATTATTATTGTTATGTAAAATGAAGCTTATAGCTTCTTTGTTTTGTAAGATATCTGCCAGATTTTTGTCTGTTTGGTGTTAAAAACTTTAGTTCATGTGCAACGTTTACAACTGCATGTGATCTTGTTACTGTTGTACAGTATTTTTTGTTACCGTACTCGCGCGCATTGCACTCGCATGCTTTCATTCACTTGATGCATGACACGTGCGTACGCACGTGCTTAAGTGCACGCACATTAGATTGGGGCTCTGTGCTGCACAGCATCAGAATCGCACGGTATCTGCAAAAGCTTCATGTTTCACGGTACATAGCTATATCATATCATGTTATGTTGCGCGGGGACATTTACTAGCAAAGATAGCATTCAGAAGGAAAGTTATTTTGTATTTTATGTCGTTTATTCGTAAGCTTGCAAAGTATCTTTTTTACATCTATTTTTTTTCAAATTTTGTTTTTAATGTGTTTTTATTCAATTGTATACATGTACATGTAGTTAGGGATTAAAAGTAGGTTTGGCCAGTCTTAAACATACGTTTAAAACCGGCTAGGGTCCTGGGCGCTGATAATAATGGCCCGAGCCGCCAGGCGAGTGCCATTATTAGCTCGACGCAACAGCTCGACAAACAAATCGACGCACAGCTAGCAGTTTGAACGTACAAACAACAAGATGAAGCGAAAAAGTGAATGCAACGACAAGCTAATTTTTGTACGTTTTACCGATTTACACAAAAAAGGTATTCTTTCTTGGTTTCAATACCAGAAATAATTGATAACTACAGCTTTGAGACATGCTCATCTGTGTATCGGATCCCTGTTTTGTCATGCAAAGCTACACATGGGTATTCCTATAATTTGTTTAATTATAAGATTACATTTATTTGTTTAACATGACCTTCAACTGACACCAATCTCAAGAACAAAACAAAGGGATGCAACATACCTACAGAATACGCGCATCACTTCTTTTGAGAAACTTGACATCAAAGTCTCTAGAGTAACAATCACCTCTCTGTTGAGCTTTTGTGATCAGCACAGAGGACAGTACGTCACAGTGCTCATCGATCCCCTGAAGTCTGTCTTGTTTTTCGTCACTTGGCTAAATACCCGTTCACATTCTGCATTGCTGTGTGGAATAGTTAGGATGCCCAGCATGACCTTTGCAAGTCTGTCATAACATAGTTGCCCAGATGGATCCTTCTCTGCAGCCATTGCTTGTCACAATCTGTTTCATTCTGCACTTTGATTAGCAAGAAACTGATTCTCGAGTACATCTGTGGCCTCGTACTTTTTGTTTCACCTTCTTTAACAAGCAGCATGCATGGAAACTTGTCTGTGAAAAACCTAACAGATGAGAACTTGGCATCTACTCCAAAATTTAGGAGAACTTCTGGATTAAGACTACGAGCAGATAGCTAGCGCGACTGTCAAATTAGTTAATGTCATGGCAAGCCTTGCTTCCCGAAGCATCTTTTCCCGATTAATTAAACCAACAGTCTTTACTGCCATCAGATTTTTCCTGCTTGCAACAGCAACAGCCTGACCGTGCCATACGCCCCATTCCCCAGAGCACTATACCATCAGCCACCGGTGTCTCTAGCTTTTCTGGGTCTAGGTTGGTTACTGTGAAATGAGGAGCTGCAGTGCCAATGTCGGCAAGCTCATGTTCAACTGCCTGACGCAGAAGATCCCAGTATTTTCTATAGGCAAGCAGAACGGTGGTGTTGTAAAGTGGAAACGGCTAACCTGTAAGCATGTTGACAGACTTTGTCGGCTAGTTATATATAGTTTTGATACCATTACCTATGTACACTACTCAAAAGAATTAAAGGAACAAGAGAACATGTTTTTGTCATGGTCTATATGGGCTACCGTTAGAACAAGAGCATTAAAGTTATGTGAAAATCATTCAGGTATTGTCAATTGATTCTCAAACAATACTCAACAATATATGGCGAAATGTATTGATGTGGTAGCCTGTTAACATGACTAAAACATGAATGAACAAAAATATGGACATAATCATCTGGCAGGTTATCATGACTATCCGTACATTGTCCACGTTTTGGCAAAGTAAACGTTAATTAATCATTGTCTAGTAACTGGTATGACCTCCACGTGCTTGTATGCACTCCTGAGAGCGTCGAGGCATGCTTAAAATTAACTGTCTTATGGAGTCTTGAGAAATGTTCTCCCACTCTTCAACCAAGGCCTCTCTGAGTGTCTGTACAGAGTCTGGAGCATGTTCTCGACCTGCAACACGTCTGCCAAGCATGTCCCATGCATGCTCTATAGGGTTTAGGTCAGGAGATCTTGCCGGCCAGGGCATCGTGCTGATTCCCTCATTCTCAAGAAAGTTCATGGACACTCGTGCAGTGTGTGCACGAGCGTTATCTTGCACCAGGATGAAATTTTCACCTACGGCAGCAGCATATGGCCTCACAACAGGTTCCAGTATCTCATCTCGATACCTCAAACCTGTTATTGCACCACCAGCTACCACGACGAGGTCCGTACGCCCCTCCAGGGAGATACCCGCCCACACCATAACTGATCCACCTCCAAAGTTGTCAAATTCGACAATGTTGCAGTTAAAATATCGTTCCCCGGACCGTCTCCAAACCCTTACACGTCTATCATTGGTTGAAACAGGGAACCTGCTTTCATTTGAGAACAGTACTGGTGCCCACTGGTCCATCTGCCAAAATTGATGGTTTCTAGCAAAGTCCAGCCGGGCTCTGCGGTGTACTACGGACAAAATGGGGCATGTGGCTGGTCGTCTGGCTCTCATACCATCTTCATGCAGACGATTCCTGACTGTTTGATTGGAAACACGGACATCAGTTGCCCTGTGGAAGCTTGTGGCTAAGGATCTTGCAGTAGATCGTCGATTTCGACGTGCCAGGATCCTCAGGTATCGGTCATGGGGAGGGGTAGTCATACGTCTGCGACCTTGTCCTGGCCTCCTGGTGTACAGACCATCTTCCTGAAAACGTCTCCACAACCGGTTGATGACACTTACGGACACATCAAAATGTACAGCCACCGCACGCTGTGTATTGCCAAATTCAAGGAGCTGGACAGCTCTAGCAACCTCAGCTTCAGTTAACTGACGGCGAACACCAGTACTCAGTCCCAGCAGACAGACAACAAACAACAGAATTGGAAGGACCTTCATTTTGTTGCAAGAAGTGATAACAACTAGTGATGACAAGTGTACCAATACCAACACCTTATACAGGGTAAAAGAACACGCCTGTGGACACCCCCGTGTCCACGTGTTAGAAGACACGCATAATTTCACCAACATTGTTGAGTATTGTTTGAGAATCAATTGACAACACCTGAATGATTTTCACATAACTTTAATAGCTCTTGTTCTAACGGTAGCCCATATAGACCATGACAAAAACATTATGTTCTCTTTTTCCTTTAATTCTTTGAGTAGTGTATATCATCCTTGATTTTTATTTTATGAGAATGTTTGTTCGAAAACCCTGGCTAACATTAGAGACTGGTCCTTCTAAGATATGGTTGTATGCGCTGTGATGTAATTCTTGGGTTTCACTTTCTTGACAACCGGTTGCTATCCGCCGTTACTGTGTCCGCATACTATGCCTTGCTTCCCGAAGCTTCGGTTCCCGATTGATCTATGGTGGAGGTTGCCAGCACAATACAGGAGAACATGCAGGTGGCAGAAAGGGCTCGGGTGAAATTAATTTCCATGCTATGGCTGAACTTAAGAAAAACTTAGTAAGAAAAAGAAAAAGCTGAAATTGGCCAAGTCTGCTAAGCATTAGGTCAAGTAGAAGCACAAACTCGAGGACTCATGTATGTTTCCTTTGTGTAATGAGCGAAATTAATTATCAACTTCTTCTCTAGACAGGTTTTTGGTGCTTATTTAAAGTTAACTTATACCAAAGAAACAAAAGACATACATGTAGTACTGAACAAAGAGCTAGTCATAGATTAAAGTTGCACTGCCCGTGTTTCGGTGAAAAGATTAAAAAAATTAATTTACACAAGCAAACGAATTTAGAAAGCTTACGTGGTAAACATTGCGTGACGTCATAGGTCTATTAGACCAAACTTTTTGCTTCCACATCCAAATTGTAGATTGTGAATTTTCTGTTTTCTTCCCACGGATAGTATTTTATGTGATTGTTGGGTTGAAACAAAATACATTTTCTAAAAAAAAATCTGAACACACTCGTTTCATTTTAGGCCTTTTTTATTTCGTTGGATTATTTTTGTGGCTCCAAGTCGGGCACATAGCAGGGGGAAAATGTGAAAGAGTGCGCACTTTGCTTTATAAGCGATATAACGAGCCCAACTTTTACTTTGTCTATGAATTTGGCATTACTAAATCTTGTGCTGAATGCTTATGCAGGGAAATTGTCACATAATTATATAATATTGAATGGCTTTGAGGGTGATATGAGAATATACCGCATGAGTTATGAAAATAATGAACGAGCTTAAGGTGAGTTCAGTATTTTCATGACGAATGACATCCAATATTATTATTGTTATGTAAAATGAAGCTTATAGCTTCTTTGTTTTGTAAGATTTCTGCCAGATTTTTGTCTGTTTGGTGTTAAAAACTTTAGTTCATGTGCAACGTTTACAACTGCATGTGATCTTGTTACTGTTGTACAGTATTTTTTGTTACCGTACTCGCGCGCATTGCACTCGCATGCTTTCATTCACTTGATGCATGACACGTGCGTACGCACGTGCTTAAGTGCACGCACATTAGATTGGGGCTCTGTGCTGCACAGCATCAGAATCGCACGGTATCTGCAAAAGCTTCATGTTTCACGGTACATAGCTATATCATATCATGTTATGTTGCGCGGGGACATTTACTAGCAAAGATAGCATTCAGAAGGAAAGTTATTTTGTATTTTATGTCGTTTATTCGTAAGCTTGCAAAGTATCTTTTTTACATCTAATTTGTTTCAAATTTTGTTTTTAATGTGTTTTTATTCAATTGTATACATGTACATGTAGTTAGGGATTAAAAGTAGGTTTGGCCAGTCTTAAACATACGTTTAAAACCGGCTAGGGTCCTGGGCGCTGATAATAATGGCCCGAGCCGCCAGGCGAGGGCCATTATTAGCTCGACGCAACAGCTCGACAAACAAATCGACGCACAGCTAGCAGTTTGAACGTACAAACAACAAGATGAAGCGAAAAAGTGAATGCAACGACAAGCTAATTTTTGTACGTTTTACCGATTTACACAAAAAAGGTATTCTTTCTTGGTTTCAATACCAGAAATAATTGATAACTACAGCTTTGAGACATGCTCATCTGTGTATCGGATCCCTGTTTTGTCATGCAAAGCTACACATGGGTATTCCTATAATTTGTTTAATTATAAGATTACATTTATTTGTTTAACATGACCTTCAACTGACACCAATCTCAAGAACAAAACAAAGGGATGCAACATACCTACAGAATACGCGCATCACTTCTTTTGAGAAACTTGACATCAAAGTCTCTAGAGTAACAATCACCTCTCTGTTGAGCTTTTGTGATCAGCACAGAGGACAGTACATCACAGTGCTCATCGATCCCCTGAAGTCTGTCTTGTTTTTCGTCACTTGGCTAAATACCCGTTCACATTCTGCATTGCTGTGTGGAATAGTTAGGATGCCCAGCATGACCTTTGCAAGTCTGTCATAACATAGTTGCCCAGATGGATCCTTCTCTGCAGCCATTGCTTGTCACAATCTGTTTCATTCTGCACTTTGATTAGCAAGAAACTGATTCTCGAGTACATCTGTGGCCTCGTACTTTTTGTTTCACCTTCTTTAACAAGCAGCATGCATGGAAACTTGTCTGTGAAAAACCTAACAGATGAGAACTTGGCATCTACTCCAAAATTTAGGAGAACTTCTGGATTAAGACTACGAGCAGATAGCTAGCGCGACTGTCAAATTAGTTAATGTCATGGCAAGCCTTGCTTCCCGAAGCATCTTTTCCCGATTAATTAAACCAACAGTCTTTACTGCCATCAGATTTTTCCTGCTTGCAACAGCAACAGCCTGACCGTGCCATACGCCCCATTCCCCAGAGCACTATACCATCAGCCACCGGTGTCTCTAGCTTTTCTGGGTCTAGGTTGGTTACTGTGAAATGAGGAGCTGCAGTGCCAATGTCGGCAAGCTCATGTTCAACTGCCTGACGCAGAAGATCCCAGTATTTTCTATAGGCAAGCAGAACGGTGGTGTTGTAAAGTGGAAACAGCTAACCTGTAAGCATGTTGACAGACTTTGTCGGCTAGTTATATATAGTTTTGATACCATTACCTATGTACACTACTCAAAAGAATTAAAGGAACAAGAGAACATGTTTTTGTCATGGTCTATATGGGCTACCGTTAGAACAAGAGCATTAAAGTTATGGGAAAATCATTCAGGTATTGTCAATTGATTCTCAAACAATACTCAACAATATATGGCGAAATGTATTGATGTGGTAGCCTGTTAACATGACTAAAACATGAATGAACAAAAATATGGACATAATCATCTGGCAGGTTATCATGACTATCCGTACATTGTCCACGTTTTGGCAAAGTAAACGTTAATTAATCATTGTCTAGTAACTGGTATGACCTCCACGTGCTTGTATGCACTCCTGAGAGCGTCGAGGCATGCTTAAAATTAACTGTCTTATGGAGTCTTGAGAAATGTTCTCCCACTCTTCAACCAAGGCCTCTCTGAGTGTCTGTACAGAGTCTGGAGCATGTTCTCGACCTGCAACACGTCTGCCAAGCATGTCCCATGCATGCTCTATAGGGTTTAGGTCAGGAGGTCTTGCCGGCCAGGGCATCGTGCTGATTCCCTCATTCTCAAGAAAGTTCATGGACACTCGTGCAGTGTGTGCACGAGCGTTATCTTGCACCAGGATGAAATTTTCACCTACGGCAGCAGCATATGGCCTCACAACAGGTTCCAGTATCTCATCTCGATACCTCAAACCTGTTATTGCACCACCAGCTACCACGACGAGGTCCGTACGCCCCTCCAGGGAGATACCCGCCCACACCATAACTGATCCACCTCCAAAGTTGTCAAATTCGACAATGTTGCAGTTAAAATATCGTTCCCCGGACCGTCTCCAAACCCTTACACGTCTATCATTGGTTGAAACAGGGAACCTGCTTTCATTTGAGAACAGTACTGGTGCCCACTGGTCCATCTGCCAAAATTGATGGTTTCTAGCAAAGTCCAGCCGGGCTCTGCGGTGTACTACGGACAAAATGGGACATGTGGCTGGTCGTCTGGCTCTCATACCATCTTCATGCAGACGATTCCTGACTGTTTGATTGGAAACACGGACATCAGTTTCCCTGTGGAAGCTTGTGGCTAAGGATCTTGCAGTAGATCGTCGATTTCGACGTGCCAGGATCCTCAGGTATCGGTCATGGGGAGGGGTAGTCATACGTCTGCGACCTTGTCCTGGCCTCCTGGTGTACAGACCATCTTCCTGAAAACGTCTCCACAACCGGTTGATGACACTTACGGACACATCAAAATGTACAGCCACCGCACGCTGTGTATTGCCAAATTCAAGGAGCTGGACAGCTCTAGCAACCTCAGCTTCAGTTAACTGACGGCGAACACCAGTACTCAGTCCCAGCAGACAGACAACAAACAACAGAATTGGAAGGACCTTCATTTTGTTGCAAGAAGTGATAACAACTAGTGATGACAAGTGTACCAATACCAACACCTTATACAGGGTAAAAGAACACGCCTGTGGACACCCACGTGTTAGAAGACACGCATAATTTCACCAACATTGTTGAGTATTGTTTGAGAATCAATTGACAACACCTGAATGATTTTCACATAACTTTAATAGCTCTTGTTCTAACGGTAGCCCATATAGACCATGACAAAAACATTATGTTCTCTTTTTCCTTTAATTCTTTGAGTAGTGTATATCATCCTTGATTTTTATTTTATGAGAATGTTTGTTCGAAAACCCTGGCTAACATTAGAGACTGGTCCTTCTAAGATATGGTTGTATGCGCTGTGATGTAGCCTAATTCTTGGGTTTCACTTTCTTGACAACCGGTTGCTATCCGCCGTTACTGTGTCCGCATACTATGCCTTGCTTCCCGAAGCTTCGGTTCCCGATTGATCTATGGTGGAGGTTGCCAGCACAATACAGGAGAACATGCAGGTGGCAGAAAGGGCTCAGGAGAAAATTAATTTCCATGCTATGGCTGAACTTAAGAAAAACTTGAGGGTCACAGGTGTTGATCTAATACGCGAAGAGCTTGACTATCCGAGGACTGTATGTGCACACAAGGACTGCAGCATTGAAAGACTCGCGGTCAGAGAAAAAAACATTCAGAAGATTAACTACCCAAAGGTGTGCCATGATCGTTGCCTTTGTCTGCAAGGAATCCCGACAGAACTAACGAACGATTGGAAACTAAAGGACTGCCTCTGCATGGATGGAACGAGCTGTGGCCATTGTGGTCACCACTATACTTATCACATGTCTTAACATATATACGAATTGGAGAAGGTCTCCAAACTTTTCATATCAGAAGCTGTCCAAGAGAAAATTATGATGGTAAAAACTATGAAAGAGAAGATTTATAAATTCAAGATTTGCCTTGACATAAAAAACTAACGATCTTTAGAAAGAGAAATCAAAGATTTTGCAAGTGAGCGCTAAGTATGGGGCGTTTTAAAAAAAGAACGCGATGATCCCCTACAACGACGCGGTTGGTGACTATCTGGACATGCTCATCAGGCAGGAAGAAGACGACGAGGTAGAACATTTGAGAGACAAAGAACAACTTCAAAGAGAAGCAGATTTTGGATGAAGCCTTGCAAAAGGGAGAAACCACCACGCCGAAAGAAATCATGGACCTTTAGCAGGAACTGTTTGAATTGGAGCACTTTGGGAAGACTTTGAAGGACATTTTTGATGGCATTTCCATTTCACGTTCATCCAGAAGTATATGCTGTTCCAGGAAACTGTGGCTCCTGTCAACCAGCGTGGATCTATTGGCGGTTTGCCTTCTAATTAATGTTTTAGGAAAGGTGCAGTATGCAGGTGCCAGGGTTATGAAAGGATTGTACAACTTAATGCCAACAATGACGGGCATGCATGAGCAAAGGCGTCGCCAAGGAGGGCCCTTGCCGGAGGGCACGTTCCCCCCTGAAAAAAATCCCGTGTCCCTCTAAATGAGACTTGAGGTTTACACAACTGTATGTGTAAGCTGCTTTGCGTGCCCCATTTTAACTTGTTGAAACCACGCCCCCTTGAATAGTCTGGCGACGCCGCTACATCTCAACACACCAACAGCCCACCAATGATATGCCTAACCACGCCCCCAACATTCAAGCCCAAGCCATTCTGCTTCAGAACACTCAATCATTCTTCTCAACCAGTACTTATAAGCCCTGTATCGTCAGAAGTCCGAGTACACTGTTCTTTTCACACCCACCAGTTCTTTCGATCCACATTGTGCAACTGCAAATCGTTTACACATGAATGAGCATCTTTATGGTGGATATACATGTAAAATATACATTATACACTCAATTACATTTAGGGAGCAATCCATTTGGTATCCAATAGTGTCTCTAAAGCTACATTATTTCCTAATGAATTTAACACCGCATGTGCCATAATCATGTTTTTCCTATCAATAGTGATACATGTGCATGTATTGTGAAATGATTAAAACAAATTGAAATTGTTTTCATTGTACAACTTTAAATGTAACTTGTATGACCACCACGGGCATTTATACATTACATACATGTACATGTACCGTACATGTACATTTATTAAGCATAGATCGGATGAGTCTATCAATGTAATCATGAGGAAGAGCTGCCCATTTTCCAACATGGGCTGTTTTCGGAGGCTGGTTACGGGCTCGTTAAGGGATTGTTCATGTCTCTCAAGCATATCCCAACAATGCTCTATGGAATTCAGATCCAATGAACTACCTGGTCAGTTCGTAACCTCTATGCGATCATCCTCCAGAAAGTTCATCGATACTCGATGAACGACCCACCAACCATGGCACGATTACGGGGGATATGACCAAGGCAGACAAGCCGACATGAACCTCTCAAAACAAGAGAGTATCAATTGTTGCCCATTATTGATTTTCCAATTGCTGGCAGATTACGACACTTTTTATCACATTGGAAAGCCACCGATGCATGGGTACTTGACACGATTTCCCATTGCCATATTGAATTCAGGGATCTTCCCTTTCAACCATTTGCTCCCAAAGCAATAAAATGTTCAAACACCGAATCTGTTATGATTGATAATTAAATTGAATCGTTACTGGACAAAGGAGCCATTACCCAAGTCGACCCTTGTCAGGGGCAATTTTTGTCAAATGTCTTTTTAAGACCCAAGAAAAACGGATCTATGCGAATGATAATCAATCTGAAAGAACTCAACAAATTTGTTGAATATCACCACTTTCAGATGGAAACATTAGAGTACGCCTTGACTTTGATTCACAAAGGCTGTTTTTTCGCATCCATAGATCTCAAGGATGCTTATTTTAGCATTCCTGTCGCCGTAGAACATCAAAAGTACTTGCGTTTCCAATGGAGAAACGATTTGTGGCAATATACCTGCCTTTGTTTAGGGCTTTCTATAGTGCCCCTCGCATATTCACCAAAATAATGAAGCCGGTTGCAGCTACTCTGCGCAACATAGGCCATATGTCAATCATTTTGACGATTCTTTGCTCATTGGCGACACGGAATATGAATGTATACAAAATATCAATGATCACTGCAAACTCTTAAATTACCTTGGTTTTGTCATTAATCGGGAAAAGTCTATCGTGACCCCTACTCGGAACTTTATTCCTCGGTTTTATCATTGATTCTAATGATATGACGGTGAAACTACCACCTGGGTCTTTCTATAAATTCGGGGTCCAAAAGTGTGACATTTGGTGTCCCCCGTTACACCTGATATGTGTTATTTTTCGTACAAAAATAATTAAGATGGCTTTTAAACCATTTTGTATGAATTGTACTTTATGTACTCACCCTTTGAGACGGAAAGTATTTAAAGAATGTGTCCTGAATTTACAAAAACAAGATGTAAAATGTAACGGGGGACACCAACATTGGACCCCTAATTTATAGAAAGACCCACCTATACAAATATCAACCACTATTGAATTATGCGATTCACTGGCTAAACGGAACGAGCCTACCATACTGTTTGTGTCTAAGGTTATCGGGAAACTAATGTCCTGTTTCCCAGCAGTACCCTTTGGTCCACTATTCTATAGGAACCTTGAAATATGTAAAGACACTGCACTTAAAACAAATGAGAGAAATTTCAACACTAAAATGAGTTTGACAATAGAAGCAAAATCAGAATTGCAATGGTGGATTACAAATCTAACCAATTCATACCGACCTATTTTGCCCAAAGAGGCTGATATTCAGGTCCAAATGGACGCATCCCTCAATGGATGGGGAGCCTTTTGCCAAAGGCTAAATATTAAAACCAACAGCAGATGGATAAGTTGTTAAATGAAACAACATATTAATTACTTGGAACTGTTAGTAGTGTTTTATTCACTTCTGTAATTTTCCTCCTATTACAGGTAAAACTGTATCAATTTTGACGGACAGTTCTTGTACTGTTGCCTACATAAACCATATAGGTGGATGTCACTCCCCAGAACTGAATAAATTAACAAGAAAAACGTGGCTATGGTGCTTAGATCACAATGTTTGGTTAATAGCTACGCATATACCTGGCAAGACCAACATTACGGCAGATGCCCTATCTCGCTCGTTTAGCGATAATCTTAAATGGCAATTAGACCATGAAATATTTAATAGAGTCATGTTTGAACTCGGCTTCACCCCAATAATTGATTTATTTGCATCTAGACTGAATTACCAGTTGAAACCATTCATATCATGGTTACCAGACCCAGAAGCAATCCTTTGCGATGCATTCGCAGTATCTTGGGCAGGTGAATTAATTTATTGTTTCCCGCCTTTCTCTCTTATTGACAGAGTCTTACAAAAGATAGAACAAGACGAGGCGACAGGAGTACTGATTTTTCCCCTGTGGAAACCCAACATTGGTATTCAAGAATGCTGCGTCTTTTAGATACCAAAATCCGACAGGCTACTTCGCCTTCCCCACGACCTAGAGCGGCTTCATCCAATGAAGGACAGCCTCACCCTGTGTGCAGCTCTCTTATCAGGGAATCCCTCTCATCAGCAAAGGGATTTTCAGATGGAACTATCAATATTATCATGCGATCCTGGAGGCATGGCACACAAAAACTGTACAACTGTGCACTATCAAAGTGGATACGCTTCTGTTCTGAACAACAGATCCATCCAATTTACTCGCCTTTAAGTTCGGCTTTAGATTTTTTGACACTATTGGTTAATGAAAGTGCCCAGTATAGCACCGTTAATACTGCAATATGTGCACTATCATCTCTGTTATGGATAGATAACCAACAGAGCACTTTTGGAAATAACCCATTGGTTACTAGATTCATGCGTGGGGTCTATAATCTGAGACCACAATTACCACGATATTCATTCACTTGGGATGTCAGTTTGGTTCTTCGTTACTTGAGCACTCTAGAACCACTAACCAGTATTACTCTGAAACAACTTACTTATAAGCTTGTGTGCTTATGTGCTCTGACTACTGGACAGCGTACACAAACCCTATCAAAACTTGATTTGGGTTATGTAAATATTGAAAATTATGTTGTTAAATTTAGAATTAATGAACTGATAAAGACATCCAAGCCAAGCAGGCGACAACCAACAGTTGTTTTGTCGAGATACTTTCCAGATAAAACTTTGTGTTGTTCGAACTTTACTTGAGTATGTAAAAATAACAAAATCTTTTTGCAACAACTTAAAGTTGTTTTTGAGTTACGTTTCCCCGCACCATGAGGTGGGGACAGAAACCTTAAAAAGATGGCTAAAACAGTGCCTGGAACAGAGTGGAGTTGATACTTCAATTTTCAAGCCTCATAGCTTTCGCTCAGCATCAACATCTGCTGCTGCTGCCAAAGGAGTTTCCATAACCATCATTTTAGAAACGGCTGGTTGGAGCAACGCAATGACTTTTGCCAAATTTTATGACCGCAGCTTGGAAAAGGAAATTCCACAAAAGACTTTTGCTACGGCTATTTTGCAAAACAAATAGAAATGTATTGTTCTTATGTTCCGAACAAAATGGGAACTTGTTATTGCTATATTCTTTGCTATTTTTGTTTTGCAACAAGAAATGAAATAGAATAACATACAAGCATTTGGATAATGGCAAAGAACCATGAATAAGTTCGATATGGAGTGAATAAATATGAATTATGAGATAAGAGACAACAAATTTTCATTGTCTCTTTTATGTGTTTTTCCTTCATGTTTTACACTGGTTACAAGCTTTGAAGTCTCACGTGATTCCGAATGGAGGTGATGGTGAGGTAGAATCCTAAAATTAAACGAAAGAAGTGAAGTTTGATTGGGATTCTACCGATCCATTACCGAAATGAGGAGTCGCGTGACTCCCACCCAAGAAATTTAATATGCTTTTCCCACCCTTATTTCGATTGGGTGAACCAGTGTAACGCATGTAATATACTAAGCTTTGAAACACTGGCGCCTGAATGGATTTACCGGCCTTATATAGCGTGCTTAATGCGTTCCTTCCTTTGTTTGCTTTAAAGAGTGGCATATTTGGAATACCAGACAATACAATCTCACGTGACTCCTCATTTCGGTAATGGATCGGTAGAATCCCAATCAAACTTCACTTCTTTCGTTTAATTTTAGAATTTTCGGTCTTCGGGAACGAGTGTGTGAAGGGTGCGGGGGTGCGTGCCATGTCGTCGAGAGAATTTTGAAATGTTCAAAAATTCGGCACGCATAAATGTTCGTGCCATGTGCGTGCCACTTGCGCGAACCATGCGTGAACACTGCGCGAACTCGGCGCGAACACTGCCGAAGGATGCGTGTCAACTGTCAATGCGTGTCAGTGCGTGCCACGGGGGACATTGCGGGACAATGTGGTACGGTAGACGTGAACAATGCGCGAACAATACTTAACTTATGCGTAAACAAGTCGTGCCATTGCGTGTCAATGCGTGCCAATGCGTCCCATTTTTGGTCATGGCACGCCTTGCCACGACGCATTGCGCGGCATTGCATTGACAAAAATCGGGCAAGTGTCAGGGTGGCTTAAGCTTTGTTGAGCAGTGCTGGACAGAACAACAAAATACCTACCCAACACCAAACCATTCATAAGTCACGGACGTTAGAGGGCCACGTGACTCTTGTCTGGTTCCCAGACCTAAAGATTCTGTCTATAGAGATTCGTTCATCGTGACCAACTTGACTTCCAAGTTGAGTCAACTCGACCATTCACTAACACCGCTGTGCATACACAGTGCACAACGGTCGAGTTGGTAAAATGGTCGAATTTGTAAAACGGTCGAGTTGACCTGCACCAGTGTAGCTTTTTCTACCGTCGCATCGCGGGTGAGTATCTGTCCCGGCCCAGCATGGTCGGATTTAGAGCAATCTGCGCCACAAAATATCTGCACGTGGTTCCTATTTTAATGATTGACTATACTGGAGATACGACAAAAGGAATCTAGCAGGACGATAACAGAGAGCGAGTAGCAAGCATTTGAAGAAGAAATAGGCATTCGAAAATGTCTAGGTCAGGTGTGATGTATCGTAGCTAGCTAGCTATAGGTACTGGACTCAACCTTGTAATGTTCGTATCTCTGCGGATCCGTTTATCGACTTTGTTATGTTGTTGATGGAGCGCGCGTTCTGGGAGATCTGTGTGTGTTGTCGTGAGTTTTTAAGTCGTCCTTTTTCGACATCACTGGCTATTCCCCGAGATCAACAGAGCTGCATCTAAAGTGACGAGATGCGGACGAAAGGGAGGCGGTCAATAACAGACTGAAAAACATCCAGATTTAGGGCTGCACTTCCGACTATCCATGCAGCGTAACAGTGTTCGGAACAAGACCGAGTCCCAATAGACCCTATGTAAGTATATGATAAGCATCCAAATAGGTAAGAATTTAAAAGTCGGACATCTCTATTAAAGACATATTAGTTATTATAGTAATGCAGATCTCAATAGAAAAGAAAGTTGGCAGGACAAAATGGAAATAATTGAGTAGTTGATTATGGCTTAAAGGAACACGTTGCCTTCAGATTTCACGAAATCTTACGTTTGAGGGTGTTCCTTATACTTATTAAGAGTTGTTCTTGCAATAAAACACATTTAATGTGTTATAATTAGTGAATGGTAATTAAAAAAAACAAACACTGACCTCTGACCCCCACTACATGTCCCGCGAAATGTATACGTATTTCAAGCCGTCAATACGATCGTCCGGGTAGTGGGCAAAATGCAGCGACGAACAGGAGTTAGGCTGGCGCCGTAGCCAGTGGTCAGGTAAACCTATCAGATGAACGCAAGGTACCATACCATTCTCCGCCTCCCGAGACATGTGTGAAATGTAAACACACACACACACCGACTGGCTGTCAAAAAATGGATCGTCAAGAGAACACAGCAGACGCGTCAAAAAAGAAAAAAACGAAAACCTCGCCAATGAGGGTAAGAATATTGTCATGGGACAAACCGATAGAAAGGACTTGGATGATTTATACCCAATGGTTATTGTAGACACGAATTTAAAAAAACAGGCACATCACACGCAACGGAGGAAGGAAAAATAATGTCTTTCTCCAGGCTGGAAATAAGACTAATATAATTTCTCCGCCATTTATGGGAGTCAAGATTTTGACTCCCATAAATGGCGGAGCGTGCTGCTTCGAGAAATTACGCAAAATTGAAGCATTTCTAAGGCACGTTTGTGTGGATCATTATATTCTACTTTTTAAACATCTTTCAGATCGTGCTCATAATACTTCAAACGCTTGTAATAGCCCAAAAACGCCCAATAAAGCGCAACCCGAAGGCAACGTGTTCCTTTAAGCCCCCGTCACACTTATTCGGAATTAGCAGGAATCAAGCAGAACCAGCCGAAATGAAAATTTTTCAAAATTCGTGCCACGTTCGGGCGGGAATTTCAAACTAACCAACATTCTTACAGCTTTGTAAGAATGCCGTTCGAATACTTATAATGCGCTTCGAACCGTGCTTAGAAATGTGCTTAGAATGTAACACGAATGTCCTGAGTGTACCAAGAATGCCACCGGAATGGTCCCCGATAGGGTATAAAACGCTGCCGAATCTGGCAATTTCATCAGTCTCAGCCTAGACCATGTTGCTTTGCGGCAGCTAGCCGCGTTTTTATGCGATTCGGTGGTGTTCTGAATTACGTCCGGACTCATTCAAGGGCCAATCGGGACGTTCCGACTGCATTCGAGATGTATTCGAGCGGCAATATAAATATTCAGAAGGCATTCGAAGTGCATTTCAGCTGAACTATTTTAGTATCGAAATAGATTCCGGCAGCAATCGAGATACACTCGAGGTGCATTCCGGCTCATTCGAGGCACATTCGGGACATTCTGGCAGGATTGCCATGGCTTGCCATTTCGATTTTTCCCTCGAACGCGATCAGAATGTTTCGAATTCTGTTGGAATACCGTAAGAATAGTTAGAATGCAGTCAGAATGCAGTTAGAATATACTTTGAATGCCGTTCGATTTTTCTCCTCTCCGAATGCACCTCGAATGTTTTGAGCATGAGCAAAACATTCGGGCCGGCCACAAGAATGGGCCTAAATGTTTGGAATGCACTCTGAATGCAGTCAGAATTTTTAGAATGCACTTCGAATATCCCGGAATATACGAAGAATTTTCATTTCGACGGCATTCCGGCTCATTCCGCCTCAAGTGTCGCTTTCTAGAGTAAATTAGATATATCCTGAAAAGACGCCGTCAAATTTGGCAGTTTTTGAGCAATTTTCAAAAAATCAAGGTCACGTGACTTTTCGGAACCAGATTTTGGTTCCGAAAAGTCACATGGTCTTACGAGTTAGTTTTGTGTCCAGCCGCATGAAAGTTTCTTACTGCAGAACTGCGCCACTATTTAACTCGGATTTCCCCCAATATTTAAAAGTAATCGACAAAAGAGAGACTATTTATACAGGTATGAAACAAAGTTGAACATAGGTATGAAAATTCGAACATAAATTTTTGTTTCGAGAGTCCGGAGAACGGAATGAGCGCGTGCTACGGCAGGCTACCGTGGGGTGTAAGATATTTGCCCCGCGCAGCATGGCAAATGCACACACGGCCGGGTGCGTTGCTCCGGTGTACGATTGTGAAGAAAAAACATGATGCCAATTTCCTAGGAAATAGGAAATTAGGAAATTCCTATTCGGTCGTCCGGGCTATCCAGTGAAATCGTGAGCAGAAAATTTCAGATATCCTAGCCGAGTAGGAGAAGAGTGAATCGTTTGTGATAAAGTCGTGAGGCTCGCGCGTAGTTGCAACGGCTGGTAAAGCGTATAACCCGTCTTTTGACCGTTTTTGTTAATTTTGCACTTATTTAGTAAATTACGGGATATTTTGATGATCTTTTTTCACAACGACCATCAAAAAAGTATTGTCAATGCTGCTACATCACTAAATCATGTAAACAGTAGGCCGGTGTGTACCTTTAAGACATTGTGTACAAAACACATGAGACCTGCGGAAAAGTGTTTTTCTAAGAAAATCTATATTATGTATCCCATTCTTAATTTGTTTCCCCTATTATGCACTTACTGATGCTTAGAAGGTCATTAACAAATATTAATGATCAACTTCTCAATCCTTACCGTCCGACTTGTAAATCCTTTCCTCATTCTGTCTTTGTATTGTACGTGTAATTACAACATGTAAATCAATTTAATGGAAAGGAATACATGTACAGTAATGTATTGTTAAAAGAAATACATGTATTCCCCAATAAAATTGCGCCCACTCCCTTTGTTCCGCCATACTTTAAAAATGCCAATGGATTTTGCTGCAGTGTACGTGAATGAATTTCCAGTGAGTTGTTGAAGTGCGCCATGCACGTTAGGGGATGAATTTCCAGTGAGTTGTTGAAGTGCGCCATGCACGTTAGGGAATGAATTTCCAGTGAGTTGTTGAAGTGCGCCATGCACGTTAGGGGATGAATTTCCAGTGAGTTGTTGAAGTGCGCCATGCACGTTAGGGAATGAATTTCCAGTGAGTTGTTGAAGTGCGCCATGCACGTTAGGGGATGAATTTCCAGTGAGTTGTTGAAGTGCACCATGCATGTTGGGGGACATCATCACCACTATATAGATCATTAATGTGGGTTGAATAGTAAAAACGAATGGCATAACTTTGTCTCCCTTTACGTCACTGCTTAACCATTCAGTACAGCGGTGAACAATTAGTGACTCTTTTACTCATCCAGATTTATAATTTTGGGATGAGAGAAAAAAATCGTAAGGGCCTTATCGGGAATCGTATAGATCCCTAGCCGGTCTAAAACGCACAGTTCATTTAAAGGCAGTATAGCATCATTTGGTAATCTCGAAAATCAGAAATGTTTACAGATTTACGCCTAACTTACACAATATAAACATGATGACCGTAGAAAACCTCCCCTGAAATGGTTTTGTCTGAGGTGCTATAGTCTTTGAGAAATGAGTAAAACAATTAGTTGTCGTCTCATGAGACGAAAATTCAATTCGCCCCAAAACCATTTCGCCAAAGTGCTATTTCGCCCCAAACCACTTCGCCCGAGTGCCATTTCGCCCCAAATCACTTCGTCCAAACACTACATCGCCCCAAAACCACTTCGTGCACAGGCTGTGGTTCAGGACGAAATGGTTTTGGGGCGAAATGACTGCAAACACTTTTTTTACTGTTTTCTCAAATGTTAGACGAAGTACGGAGCTGGTTTTCGCTTAGGTTGGTTTTAATCATGCATATCTTCAATCACACAGGGGGATAAAACTATTTGTAACAGTTTACCAATCATGTTACACATTTATTCCCTAATGCGTACTCTTTCTATACCGTATATGATAACACACCGAAAGTGCGCCGGATAAGTTTAGGGTTGGCATTTTTCATTTGTAACACCGAAGCCGGTGCACCGCGTTAGTTTAGCTACGCGTCATAAGTTAGGTCCAGTTTATTTTTGGAGATGTAGTTTTAGGGTCTCTCGATAGATGCACATTGTTCAAAAGCCTGTAAACATTATTCCAAATTCCTATCTAAATTTATTGGTACATGTACTTTATAAGAAACGTAAATTAGTAGACATTTAACGTTTCTGTAAATTGCGGAGTAATAGGTTTCCAAAGTACATGTACTGTGCGTGCGCGCGCGTCTCTGCGGCCATTTTGATTCTTGAGCTCACGGCGGTCAGAGGTACAATTTGTACTCTCAAAGTAATATTCCTTTTGCAAATGCTTATTGATTTTATTTAACGAAGCTTTAACGATTAATGTGATGCATTAATGTATCAAGAAGTCATCTGTTGGGTCAACAAGTTCTGGTTCAGTAGATTATGCACGATTTTATGAGCATTTCATCTGCACTAAAATTGGGTCGCACAGTCTGACAGTGTGTTTATGTCATACATGTGGTATCCTGGCGTCATGGGTTTTCGATCGGATAACGAGAAAATTCCTCAGAAACCAAAACGACAGAAAATATCTGAAAAAAATGTTATCCACATTTAAGCACTATCCTTGAATTTTATAATCCACAACAGACCATATAATACAATTCCTGCTTTTTTTTTTTCAGATTGCCCGACAGCGATAAGCTCTGTTTGCGCCACGGTGATAGCAGTGTCGCATGTTTTCGATCATTCGTTTGATGGGCCATTTCTGTTGACGTATGGCGTGCCAAGTGTTTTAAATTGAGCAACAAATGGCCAGTTTTCCAAAACACCCAAGTTCAGAAGCTGGCCTACTTTTCTGTCAGTAAATGAATAGGAACTAACAGTTTTGTAAGCGGTGCTGATTGGCTTCGCAGGATACGCTGCGAAGTTTAGCAGTGCATGGTGGGAGCGGGCAAACTAAAGTGGCGCCCGCAAAGTGCAGTGTTCTGCGTTAGGATTCCTCCTAACGCAGAAAAAGATATAAGAATTTGTTGGATTTGGCATGCCATGAACTTTCAACTAGCAAGGCAATCACGCAATCGATCCTGCACGAATGGAAGACGGGACCTTGAGCGATCTGAGGATGCTTTTGGTGGAATGTTTGATAAAAGATCACGTCCGTATGATACACTTGATTAAAAGTCCAAAAGTGTGATAGTGATCATGAGCCGAAAATACACATTTTGCAAAGTTTAGAAGATAACTCATGCCAGGTAATTTGATTTGCAGCAAGTTGAAGGCATAGACAAGCGACCGATTCACCGTTTGCAAAACGGCCACAAATCACGGTGGATCTCGTACAGTCCGGCGGTAAATCAGTGTAAAGTTTGCTGATCGAAAACACATGACGATCGAAAACATATGACGGCACGATACTATCTTTAACCAAGTCTTTTTACAGGAAATTGCTTTGTTTAAGTCAAATCAAAATTTCTACACGTTCTAAACTGTCAAGACTGGCGTACGCACCTTTATTTTTCTCCAATCGACGAATTCACCTCCACGGACAACGCGGTCGTGTCAAAATGGCGAAACGCTATCGTGCGAGCTTGGTCACGATAAAGTACGCCGATCTGTTTTTGACACGGGCCCAAACGGCAGAAACGAACGAACACGCAGCGCATCCGCCCGAACTTCACCGTTCATGCGTTCATTGTGATTATAGCGCCCTCTTTCTCCTAAAAGTGACCAACACGCGGACACATGACCAAGCTCGCACGATAGCGTTTCCCCATTTTGACACAACCGCGTTCAATGTCCGTGGAGGCGAATTCGTCGATTGGAGAAAAATGAAGGTGCGAACGCCAGTTGTCAGAGTATTACGGCCAGGGCGGGATGTAAAACGTGTAGAGATTTTGATTTTACCCAAACATTGCAATTTCCTGTAAATAGACTTGGTTATATTAAAGATTCCGTTTGGAGCCACGTTTTTGATACGAAAAAATTAATAGTTCTACTGAGAGTAGGCCTATCCGGTTTAATAACATCATTTGTTTCATTTTAAAAAAAGGCCGATAATTTCAGCTATCTGGAAGTATGTAAGGGGGTGCCGTTACAATACGGAAATAGATGACCACCAAACATTTGATAACGTATATATGCCAAAGCAAAATACAACTACAAAAGCGCTTATTTTTGTGCTACGCAAATTTATTGATTTTAATGCTGATTTTATAACTCTACTGTGCAGAACATTCTTACTTTTTGTTTTATTTAAAGTGTTTATGAAAAGGAAAAAAAATACCATAGGCCTACACGTTCGCCAGTTCAGACTACGTGCACTAATTCTACGGAACATGGCATAAGAAACTCCAAGCATTTTCAAAGCTGCTAAAATCATGTGTTCTCACCTAATTTCAAGTTTCTGACCATTATGTCATAATAGGAAGAATTAGTAGCGAACGTGTATGCTAATTCAGTGGCGTACCCAGGATTTTCGTTGGAGGGGATTGGCTGACACAACTTGTCCCACGATGCTTAGTGCAAAATCCATGAGCCTGCGATGACGTCATCAATGCTCTTATCCATAGCCCTATGTATTGACATGACGGCGACGTCTGTCAAATGTTGGTTGCCCATTTCTTATTTCAGAAAAAAAGGAAAACCTCGGGTAGTGTCATACAAGCCCCCAAGGCGCTCCCCACCTGGCCGGGTGCGCCACTGTGTTATGTATACTTATGAAAATCCAATTAAACCCTAAATCACACAAATTAAACCAAAATCTACATATATTATTTGTTTTAATACAATCGTATCTTAAAGCACTATCGGCTGTATCAATATCTTATATGGGAAATAATTGGGAAGTTGATCATGGCTTCAGACCTTGTGTGCAAAACATATGAGACGGGCTGAACATTTTAGTAAGTGTTTCCTTACAAAATCTTCAATTTTCCCACCCATCAAATCTGGGCTCACCGATGCTTGATAAGTCATTTTATAGAAAAAAAAACTGATTTCTCAACTCTTACCCTTATGCAATAAAATAAAGCTTGTTCTTTTTTATTCACATCACCCATACATGTACAATAATCCAATCCAGCTACAGGAGTACTCGTCTTCTACCATAGAATAACGTAAAAACAATTGAGTAGTCGATCATGCATTAGACCTTATGTACGTTCCTTTATTTCATGTATAAGAATATTAACAGTAGTTTAAATAACCCTGAATGCCGCAATAGGGCGACATTTCGGAAAGACTCTCCCCGGGGACCACCGAAATTTCGGCAAGAATCACTCGAAATGACACCTTATTTTTTTACCCAAAGCTTCCAGAGATGGTCACAGACCTAAGAGACACAGTTCTAGACCTAATAAAAATGGTTCTCGATTTAAAAAAAATGGTTTTTGACCTTTAAAAATGTTTTTTTAACTCAAAAATATTAGGGCGACACCAAAATGTCGCCCTATTCAGCACGTCGCCCTAATATACCTTTTTTTACACACGATTTGTCGCCCTATCCTACAATTCATATTTTTTTATGTAACCTTGATTATCTTGAGTTGTGTGACCTGTACAAACTCTCTCCTCTCTCTATGGAAAATGTGATGTGTTCGGTGTCGCAATTAAGCCTTGGAACTTTCCGGAACCAGATTTACCGTGCCATTGTAGCTAACGCAATCTGATTTGCTTTGTGTTTAAATTGTTGCCGTGTTTCTTGTATATAGTCCCCCTTGTACTATAGTTTTCATTTATTTAATTAGCCTTTTTTTTTAGTCTTCTTTATTTTAAGCAGACTTTGTATATATTGAATTTAATTAATTTGAATTTAATTAATTTTTACACATGTTTTATTTAATATATTTATTTATTTCATAGCATTGTTTTTCATAGCATTTATTTATGCCGTCCTGTAATTGACGACTCGATCGCTGTTGGATTTGGTTGGTAAATAAATATTAATAAATAATAAAATAAATAAACAACAAGATTGGCTAAAAACATTATAAAAGTTGTTTATAAGAAAATCTAATTTTTCCCACTTTTAAGTAAGGTTTTTCTATCACATCTATATACACGCACGGGTTACATGTAAGTCACTTTAAGGGGGAAAGCATGATTAACTTCTCTATTATTTGCTGCAATTTTAAAATTTTCTTTTTTCCCATAAAAGCGGAGCTCTACAGCTCAATTTATTCTCTAAAACAATACAATGAAAATATATTTACAAGTAAAAGTGAAATATAACAAAGTTATAGTCACATCCTTTAAGCAAAATTAAAGACGGTATACGTGATTGGTAAACTGTTACAGATATGCATGATTAAAACCAGCTCCGTACTTTGTCTAACTTTTGAGAAAACAGTCAAAAAAGGGTTTGCAGTCATTTCGCCCCAGAACCACTTCGCTCCTGAACAATTTCGCCCTGAACCACGGCCTGTGCACGAAGTGGTTTTGGAGCGAAGTGGCATTGGGGCGATGGTGTGTTTGGCGATGTGATTTGGGGCGAAATGGCACTCGGGCGAAGTGGTTTGGGGGCGAAATAGCACTTGGGCGAAATGGTTTTGGGGCGAATTGAATTTTCGTCTAATGAGACGAAAACTAATTGTTTTACTCATTTCTCAAAGACTATAGCACTTCAGACAAAACTATTTCAGGGGAAGTTTTATACGGTCATCATGTTTATATTGTGTAAGTCAGGCGTAAATCTGTGAACATTTCTGATTTTCGAGATACCAATCATTTATACTGCCTTTAAATCAAAGACCATGTGTACAATACTACTTTTGTCAAAAGATGACATTATTACACTAAATTATTTAACAAAAAGTAACCGGGAAATAACAAACAAAAAGGACATACAAGTTTAATGAACTGATACAATCACGTGTCTATAATACTTAGAAGAAAAATAATTACGTCCTTTCCTCTTACAGTATATCTTGCCAAAAAAGACATCGTGTCAAGTCGTTGTTTTTCCTAGTAACACGAATTTCTTCAAGTTATTTTTATACACATGTACAATATTATAATTATTAATTCCGTAAAAGACAACTTTATACACCTTATTTTCCAAATGACTCTGTGTAAGCGCCCTATAAGGAAAAAAAACATAAATCACTACGAATATTATATCTGATAAATAATGGGTCGAATAGACTACTAAAGTGTGACGTCAGTTGCCATGGTAATTGGGTCTAAACATTCGCTGGTAATCTGAAACGTCCATTGGTATAGCGTAGGGAAACAGTTCACTGGTTTTAGTGTAGACCCAAAAACCATGGCAACACACAAAGGGTGACGTTTTCACTTTAGTAGTCTATTCTTGTTATATTTTCTAAAAAACCTTTTCGACAAAAAGCCAAGCATCAATATGTTTACTACAATTAATGAAAAGATGTTCAATTGTTTCCCTTTCTACATTACAAAGAGGACATACATCATCATCAACATTACCATAACTTTTGAGTTTATCTCTAGTTGGCAAAATTCTGTGTTTATGTTTAAACCATATGTCTTGGTCATCTGCATCAAAACGTTTACACGTCCCATTACTCCATATATTATTTCAATCCAAAAGATCTGTATACAAAAAATCACTACATACATTTTCAGAAGTTGGTTGAACAATTTTCATATCAGAGCGTGATCCAAAACTGGTAAACATTAGATGAAAATTTCAGAATATTTTAAATTAATCAAAATAGTGTATCAAATGGTAGAGAAATGTCCACATTTTACAATTATACTAAAAAAAGAACGATTTCTTTTTTTGCTGGGCACATCGTGCCGTCAAATTGCATGCGAGCTTTTACAGCGTGAGGGACGGACAAAAGGAACATACAATTAAATGGCAGTTTTCAATATGAAAAGTTTGCAATTCTCCCCTACATAGGTAACATATTTTCACCTAAAGAGAGTATAAACCACGGTCGTGTACAATGATACTCAAGTTCATGTATGTAGGAGGTCGTGAAAAAAAGATATGCCATTTTGTCCGTCCCTCACGTACCAAATACAACTAATTTCTTTTCCCTAGCTACTCGATTCTTTTTCGTTTTTATTAACGTACCGTATCTATTGACCAACTACATTACCTATCCAGAAATAAACAGTATACACCACTCAAGCCTTCTAGTTATTTTACTTTTAAAACGTGACCCGGTCGTCTGCAAATCCATTTTATAGAGGAAATAAATCCTGTGCTCAGCAAATTGGTGTGCTTAGCAGCGCCATGAAATAGGCCCCTGTTCAGTGTCGATGTTTTTGCTGCATGCAAAAACACGGAAGCTACGCTGCAGTTGTTGGCCTTACATTCTCTACGTCGGCCACAGCGTCATGTGCGTGTACGTACGTGTGTACATGTGGAATACAAATTTGATCTTAACTTACGAAGAGTTTAGTGAAATCGACCCCTGGTTACGCTCTTTTAACTTGATCACTAGCTTGTAGCAGCCGAAGAAAAGGAACATGGGTGACATCATGACGTCATTTCCTCCATTTTATCAGATTGTAAAACCAATAATAAATATTGAGCAAAAATGCTTTATACAGAACCTTGCCGAATTGAGTCGAAATGAACGTAAATCGCCCACTGCAAGCACCGACTCAAGAGCCGTGTTCACCAATGTTGCAGCTCTGAAAATTTCACGACCGAGCCCCGGTCAGTTGGCCACGTCGTAATCTTCATCTCACGAACGGACCACGCGGTTGCCTCAAAATTGCTCTCTAAGTAACCAAATGCCTGAAAATTCCGCTGTTGTTCTCTATAGACGTTTTAAGAGCGACTGCACTTGATGCGATTGTACAATGCTCCATGTTTGCTGAAATTCACGAATGAAAAGCACACCCTAAATTATCTTTCCGTAATTTATGTCACCGCATGCGCCAACAAGCTGTGCTTTTTGCCCAGTTATTCGACTATTCGGGTTGCGTTACAGTTTGAACAGTCTGCGACGAATGTTAAAGGCACAAGCTAGTCAGCAATGCGCGCGCGCCAAATTCGCGCCACGAAATATACGCAGCTCCAAAGCAAAGGCATGGAGCTGCGTTTTTCGTAGCACGAATTTGGCGCGCGCGCATTGCTGAAGAGTCACGAATTTGGCGCGCGCGCATTGCTGACGAGTCGCGAATTTGGCACACACGCATTGCTGACGAGATTGGGCCTTTAATATGCTAAAAGGAATGAAAAATGAAAGAAAAATGTTATCCGAGAAGTTTAAGACATGGTGTAATTCTCGTGTTTCGCATGATTAGCGTCTAGAGGTGTAGGCCTACATGTACTGAGGTGGTTTCTTTCATACACTGTAAAAAATTGTGTTGTGTTACAGTCGTTTTTCTGTTGAAAAAGTCAAAAACGAACAGTAACATTTACTGTTTTGGGAATTTGTTGTTATTGCACAAACATTCTTCCGTCTGTGTACATTTTAAACATATTTGTCTGTTTGATTACAGACGATTTGCCATTAAATTACAGTTTTGTTCAGGAACAAGACACTTTGCATACTCTTTTGTTCAAATACAGACAGTTTACTGTTCACCAACAGTTACATCCACTGTTTTCCGCCCATGTTCCCTGGTACGCGGCAGCAATTGTGCGGCGTTGATAGCGAGTACCAATGTAGATAATAATTTAATGTCTGAAAATGCCAGCTTTTGCCAGGCGTTTCATGCCGAAATGTGTACTGGAAATTCCTCAGTGAAGTGCTGATTTAACCGTGAAGTAGCTGCTCTACATGTCGTGAAAGGCAAGTCGGTATTTCTCTTACGTGTTTGGTTTTTATTTGCGTGTTATTTGTAATGTAGTGCAGTGCTATACTGCCTGCAGTGGGGGTATACATGACCGTGCAGCCTGCATCATAGTATACGGGAATACAATGGATTCAGACGGCAATTGCCGCTGAATTCATGGTATTCCTGTATTTTAATGAGCCAAGTTAAATCCCCGGTACACTGAACGTTATGTTGACCCTGCAATACATCTCAGCATGCAAATAAAAGCTACGAAATTGAGAGGAAAATGCCGACTTATTTTCCACGAGGTGATGGTGCATCTCCAACACATAAAGTGAAGGGAAAACTGAGCATATGCAGAATCAAACGTCTACAACAAGAAACAGTCGTCAATAACCCTTTATGCTTCGTTCTAGGCCATGGGCCAAAACCTGTAGGAGGCCTAGAAATTGAGTTTAGTTTTTACTTTTTAGGGGCAACTTAAAATTAGGTGATCTTTACTAATTCGATAGTGCTGAATCCGAATCTGGTTGTTCACATCGTCCAAATTTGCACATTAACCCAGGGTGACAATTTTTCCCTAAATTTTGGTAGTTTTTGGTAAAAAACAGTATTTTTATCATAGTGGCTTTCTTTTAGATCCGAATGCTTTCAAACTTGCCACAGATAGTTGTCAGTCATACTAGCATAACATGAGTCAATATTTTGCACTTCGGGTCGCCGCTAGGGGGCGCTATTCTTATGTTTTTGCCAAATTGTGTGACTTTTGCCCCAACATTTGAATTTCTAATCTGCATAAGCAGCATGTGTCTTGTTTTGTGTTGGTTGTATTTGATCTCTGAACAGGAGAAAGGTTGAGGAGTAATTGAGCTTACATTTAAGGTGTAATCATCCTCATTAAACACACTGCTTAAATATACATATAATATATATGCATTATATAAACAAAAAATGTACATGCTTTCTTTTATAGTACATGTATTTTATTTCTTCCATGAAAACATAGGCCCCTGCTACTAAGCATGCTAAGCTCTGCATTGTATAAGGCACAGATAAAGATGAACTGATAAAACGACAAAAGCTTTAAAGGTGTATATGTGTCATGAAAATGAATACTGCTTTAAACACCTAAATAGGGCAGTATATTGAATTGCACGTAATTTCTTCTGTGGTGGTCTGTTTCTTCCACGAACATTAGGCCTTTTATTAAGCTTTATACAGCACAGATGAAGATAAAATTAACGCTTTACTTTAAGCTTTAAAGGTGTATGTGTTATGAAAATGAATTATCCCTTATATCGTGAAGTGTAATAAAAAAAAACAGTGTGCTTTCTTTTGTGGTGGTCCGTTTTCTCTTTGAACATGGTACCGATAACTTTTAAAAGCGTTATAATGAATACTGCTGAAACATATAAATTATGGTAATTATAAAAACAAAAATCACAGGTTCCGCACCGCGTAGTTACAAATGCACATACATGTATGTACTTTATTTTGTGATGCTCTGTTTCCTCCGTGAAAAATAGGCTTGCTACTAAACTTTATACAGCAGGGATAAAGATGAAATGAACTAGGAACTAGGGGGGGGGGGGCTTTAAAGGTGCACGTGTCATGAAAATATGCATGTACATGTATACTGTATATCATGTCACTAATCGCTAATGTGGTTTAAAATAATATGTGCACACTTTTAAATGACCTGATTCACTTCTGCTCAGTGAAGCTGGAAAATTGTAACAAAGTGAGCACATCCAATCAGTCTGTCTCTTCATCTGAATCCTCCTCCTCATCGTCATCATCATCAACATCTGTGAACGTGTTCTGACAGTCACTACATGTACATTTGCAGAGGTCAGTGCATGGAAGGTTTGCTTTCTGACATGAACAGCTTGCTGTGTTGCAGCGAGATTTCTTGCAGCTACAGTGCACATGTTTCAGTATCTCTTGCGGAGCTGCAGGGATCGACATCCATTTGAATGTCAAATGTCCATCAATCACCTTCCAGCCATGATGAACCGGGTTTGGTGCGAGGATGCATGGATCTAAACAACGCCTGTAAATTGCCACTTGATAGAATGCCCTCATCGCATGGAGTTTTAGGGAGTCTTTGTTTGGTGGCAAAGCTTCATCCACGCGGCATTCCAGGGTGAAGATATTTTGACGTGCATCATTGACATCTGAAGTATTTTCTTCGTACAAGGCACACACAAAGGCCTGACCAGTCCTTCCAATAAGTCATCATTTGGGGTCCACTCACAGCCAAGAAACTTGAAGACATTTACTGCTTCAACTGAATCCAACATTATACGCAATGGCTGGACTTTTCCCTTTCCTTTGAAAGCACTTACTGTGTCACATCCGGTGAACACATGTAAACCAACGATAGCCTGACAAGCTTTATGGCCATACCACGATGACGGCCTGTTGATGTCGAGAACAGTTTTCTCCTGTCCACTGCCTATCCTTGCATACACTTGACATGGTAATTCATGAACCACTGCTGCAGTCAACAGAAACACATCAGTGTCACGGCTATTAATAACAACACATCCGTATGTATACTGGCATGTGCGGCGTGCAGTAGAAGCCTTGTGTCAGCTTCCTGGTGACCACACTTTAACTCTGGGACATCTTGCTTCGCCACACCTTCTTCACCGAGGCAAAGCCGTGTACACAACTCACCATGACATTGATATACTTCAATTCCAACAGGAATGTGAGCATTTTAACGACTCCATGCATCGAGCAGAAACTTCACAAGCCTTTCCTTGTTGCTTGGGTAGCTTCTGATCAGGTCTTGTTATGTCAATCTGCAGAACACCTGAACCCTCCCTACGCGAATGCTCACAGTCCTATATGGACATCTCTGGGTAGCGATCAGTCACAAAGTCCAGTCGTGTGCATTTCATCCTAGAACATAGATTAAGAGCCTTGGTGAGCAGTGCATCAGCCAATTCCGCAAAGGTTCCACCCTTTATATTACAGGACTGAATCAGTGCCATACCGTCGATCATCAGGGCTGATCCGTTGTGAGAGTGAAACTCCAGACGAAAGCCGGCTTGATTTTCTTGTTGGTTCTTGAGACGACTCTTCAGTTTCTTTGACCGCAGTGGAGGTTGGAACGTCCGGCGTCTTTTTAGCCAAACGCTTTTCAGCTCGTTCAATTTGCGTCGTATCACAAAACCTGTGAAGTTCATAAAATTCAAAAATTTGTTACCGAGGCTCCAATATTCTTTTTGGGGGGTGGGGGGTGGGTATTGTACGTGTCGAAAAAAAATGTCCTACTTTTAAATAACCTTGTCATTTTCTAACAGAAAATGTAGGCATAGTCGCCAGGTCCATTGATGAACAATGGCTGGTGAGTAGGGAGGCAACCTCAGGAACCTGGCGACTATGCCGACATTTACATTAGACCCTAGCTGTCCACGTGGAAGGACTGTATGTTCCCTGAATAAGTTCTATAGATTTAAAACTGCTGATTGGAAAGATGGCAGCTATAGGCTACATGTATGTTTGCATTCCACATCCAGACATCTCTTTGTCAAGATGTTAGGGACTGGCATGACTGGAAATTGTATATCACCTTTCCAAAAAATTGATTATAGGGAAAGAATAACATAAACATGATAGGCCTAAATATCCAAAGACTAAGAGTTTCCAAAGAAAAACTAGTTTTTTTTCTCGCCACACTTAAACTTTCTGGGGCGTTATCATGTCATTTTAGGAAGATTTAGTGACGAACGTGTATATACATGTACCTGTAAAATAAATTAACAAGGTACAGCTCTCCATTTTGCATGTTTTGTATACCTACCTTAGCAGCGCCGATGGTATCCAAGTCCAGCATCGGGGGCACTTTTCTGCACTATTTCTTCGTTTTGATCAGCCAATTCTCGCTGTTTGCCATCGAGCAACTTCCATCTGCGATTGCAGTCACAAAATTTCTGCCAACTGACGGTCGTAAACAGGGTTACTTTTCCTTTTTCATTCTCGACCAAATGACAAACGCACGTGGGCACGGGCGCTGCCATCTTGAAATCCGCCTCGTATCCAAATTAAAACGGTGGTATGGCAGTTTGCAACGGCAGTGGTACATGTAGTTCGAGGTTTAGGACTAGCGCCCTCTTTTGGTAGATTCACGTTAGGAAAACAGCGTTAGAAAGCCGTAAAAATTACCGATTTTCTGACCTGTATTTCTCAGAGGCTATCGGTCCTACCCATAAGAAGAGTGCTCCACTTCTGTCAGCTTCTGGCGTAGCTATTACTGACCCACCAGCACAGCTTGACCGCTGGGCAGAACACTACAGCTCTCTCTTTGCTAGCGATGTTGAAGTGTGCTCCGATGCATTAGCCTTTCTGCCGCAACTTCCCATCTTGCACGAGCTTGACAGTGACATAACCCTGTATGCAGTAGAACGGACAATCAGCGGTCTTAAAAACAACAAGTCCCCTGGTGTAGACGGCATTCCTCCTGAAGTTCTGAAGTGTGGTGGTGCTGCCCTGACAACCGAGCTCTTCAACGTATTCCGGCTCTGCTGGCACTCGCGCTGTCTACCACAAGACCTGAAGGATGCGAATATAATTACTCTCTTCAAAAACAAAGGTAGCAGACAAGACTGTAACAACTACAGAGGTATTTCCTTGTTGAGCATAGCCGGCAAGGTCCTTGCCCGTGTACTACTTCCCAGGTTACAGGTCATCGCTGATAGTGTCCTTCCAGAGAGCCAGTGTGGGTTTCGTGCTTCCCGATCAACTGTCGATATGGTTTTCTCCCTTAGACAGCTACAGGAGAAGTGCATTGAGCAACTGCGCCCGCTCTACGTCGTCTTTATCGACCTGACGAAGGCTTTTGACTCTGTCAGTCGCTCAGGCCTATTCTCCATCATAAAGCGCATGGGCTGTCCAGACACACTTCTGTCCATCCTCGTAGCTTTCCACGATGACATGCAAGCCACAGTCCAAGTCAATGGCTCAAAATCTGGAAAGTTCCCGATCCTGCGCGGCGTCAAACAAGGTTGTGTGCTTGCTCCCACCCTGTTCGGGATCTTCTTCTCGGTTCTCCTCCTGCGTGCCTTTCCTGACCCTTCTGGCGTTTTGCTCCATTCCCGCAGCTCAGGAAAGCTCTTTAACCTCTCTCGTCTCCGTGCCAAGACTAAAATTAGACGCGTTTTCATCAGAGAACTCCTGTACGCAGATGATGCTGCTCTTGTCGCCCACCGGGAATCAGACCTCCAATCCCTGTGTAATTCCTTTGCCAAAGCCTGCTCAGAGTTCGGCATGCAGATCAGCCTCGGCAAGACAGTTGTCCTCTCGCAGGGTTGCATAGCTCCTCCCCTGATCTCCATCAACGGGTCTACCCTGAATGTCGTTGATGAGTTCGCATACCTCGGCTCGATCATCTCCAACAATAACTCCCTTGACGCTGAACTCGACTACCGCATCGGTAAGGCTGCAACCACATTCGGTCGTCTCCGCCAACGTGTCTGGAGCAATCGAGACCTCTCCATCAAACTGAAGATTAGCGTCTACACGGCTTGTGTACTTAGTGTCCTGCTGTACTGCAGTGAATATTGGACCACGTACCGTCGCCAAGAGCGCCGTCTCAACTCCTTCCACTTCCGATGCCTTCGTTCCATTCTTGGCATCTCCTGGCGAGATCATGTCCCAAACGTCTCCATCCTGCAGGTCACCGGAACTTCCGATTTGTTCACTATGCTGAGACAGCGTCGCCTTCGGTGGGTCGGTCATGTGCACAGGCAGGTTGATGGCCGAATCCCCAAGGATGTCCTCTACGGTGAACTTGTCGACGCTCCTCGCCCTCGCGGTCGACCTATAGACTGCGATACAAAGACGTCCTGAAACGAGACCTTGTCACTTTTGGGATACCACTTAACTCCTGGGAGGCAACTGCCAGCAATCGTCTCCATTGGCGTTCTGCTGTCCATAACGGTTTATTCTCTTCGAGACAACTGTACATTGATGACTGTGAGAGACGCCGTCTCCATCGTCGTTCGCGACGGGATGGGCCATGATGATGATGGATTTCTCATTAAGGAGCAGACGGTTCAAATGTGAACAGGTGAAATATTAATCATTACGCCCCAAACTACTTATAACCAAAGAATAAAGTTGCCCCTAAAAAGTAAAAACGAAACTGCACGATACAGGTTTTGGCCCATGGCCTATTCAGTTACATCATGGTTACAACTTACATAAAGTTGTTTCTGGACAAAAGGCTATGTTCAGGAACAAAACCATGCACAAAACGAAGACTTAGTCGTCTGTTGAAAAACAGAAGAAACTTCTGTATATTTACAATTCCAAATAACAGTAGCATCTACTGTATGCAAACAGAGAAAACAAAAAAGTAGAATGTACTGTTCAAAAGCAGTACGCTATGTAATGCCAATTGACATATGAATGTACTGTAAATGAACAGAGATTTGTTTAACAGTGTATGCACGCTAATTAGTATCTACTTGACCGGACTAATTTTGTTTTTGTTTCCAGGTTTCTTATCCAAAATACAAAACAAAATGGGAATGCAGTAACATTTATTTACAAATGTTGGGATATTAACATGGGCTAATACAAAGTCACCATATAACATTAAATGGGCATAACATTTTAAATGCAAAGCGTAAATTGGCTTCCGAAAAATGTACAATTAAATTGAACACAGATAACGAAAAGTAACACTAAATGTTGCAGATCTTGCGGTTTTAAAACCTATGTATTTGAGATCTGGGCGCTCATTAATGGTTTGCCGAAGGAATGGCCGCAGATCGCCTTCCTGTCCTATGGCTATCTTCCCGGTAGCAACGTCGTATGTCAGCCAGAGGCCGCGAAACTCATCCGGGCTGAGTAGATAGGGACTAGGTGCGGCCGTCTTGGCGTAGCGGCTGGGGTCGTCAGCAGAGTATTGGTGCATGAATACCACTTCATTGCCGTCAGGATTGATGCGAAAGACGATGGTCTCTTTTGGAGATTGGTGGCTTAGGATAATCTGGGCCTCTTTCTGGCCCTGGATGCTCAGGGCGATTCTCTTGACATTGACGGCCGAGGGATGAAACTTCACTTCAGTCCCCGTCACCACCGTCTCGCATTCTGAAGAACAACAATCAAGAAAGGAAGTATTTGGCAGAAATATATTGGTAGATTACCAAAATATCATGTGGGCAATAAAGAGTATCAAACAAAAAACTTAGTAATTTAAAGAGGAAGAATCCCCCTTGACGAAAATCCAGCATTTAGGTTTTTTTCGATAGTCCAAACATCCCTCTTGCCGACGTGGATTTTTATTAATTTTTAATTGTCGGTTTTAAGTGGATAAATTGAAAGCAAAAGTCGCTTTTCGAAAATGAGATTTTCGCGATTTCTGAAACGCTCATTAGGTATTCATGATATGTGCGTGACCCCGTGACGCAATCCTGAGAAAGAGAAGTCAACACGATTGTTAGCTCCATACGTTTACACGCAAAAAACTTGGAAACCCGTCTCTGTTAGATGGTGTTTTTTGAAGAATTTTGTTGGTCCAAAAAGCCAGAGATATGCCCAGTAGCTGCGTAGTTGTATATGTTTTACCAGACACTTTGAAAAAAAAAGAGCAGAAAGATTTTCTTTTCTATTACCAAGAGAGAGAAAAATTAGTCGCTCATTCTAACTTGTACGGCCGATGTTCAAATACGTGGAAACTACGCCTGCAGGGGACCGTATACAGACCGCTGTGAATGCCGTTCGTTCCGTGACAAAACCACCCGTCGCAATGCACCAGTATTTACTTCAAAAAAGCTTCATTGTGAGCCACAATTTCATCGTTTTTTCACAAAACAGGTAATAGTAGATTGTTGTCATATTACATGAAGTATTTTTCACGTTTGTATTTTGAATTACAAGGACAAAACAGGCATGATAAACATTCACTTCGTGTATTTTCCATTCAATACTGCACAGACCGTTTTGTATGTTTCTCAGGATGACGTAAAAACCCTGTTGATAAACAAGCCAAGTGACCTCGAGCGTTTCAGAATTTCGGGTGAAGAGGGTCGGAACTGCTTTACGTTTTAAGCAAAAGCCTGTCGATTTTTTTGTGAAAAACAAGCTGTGATGGTGTTGTAGATACACCTCCATGATAAACAGAAAAACTTAAAAAAAATGTGGAAGGGGGGATTATAGCTGTTTAAATATAGAGAGTACTACTTGAAAGCCGTGTTCCAGGTAGTTTATTCTTATGTCTGTTGAGATCCAATGGTGGATAAAATAAGGTTTTGAATGCAGATAGACAATAAAATCTGGACAAATTTTGTAATCGTAACGATTGAAATTATTAGAAACGAAATGTAAAAACCAATTGAAAGTGCTAAAATGAATTAAAAAAAAAAGATAATTTAAAAAAAACAACAAAAAAACGAATTCCCTGTTTCAATAACACAAATACAATTCCGATCACCGCACGAGACGGATTTTACGCAATTAGGACAAATTAAAGGTACACACCGGCCTACCGTTTATATGATTTAGTGATTTAGCATCACTGACAATAATTTTTTGATGGTCGTTGTGACAAAAAATAATCAAACTGTCACGTAAATAAGTAAACAAATTTAAAATTAACAAAAGAGGCCCATATATTGGGCTATACGTTTTACCAGCCGGCCATCGCTGTATAATAGTAAATAAAGGTGGCGTTCGGTACGGGCCGACACGTGTTTAAACCTCGTTTTCCCTGACTAATCACACCTTGCATGATCCTCCAAGGTCAGCGCTGAATCGCTCCAAGGTACTCGAACGCAGTGGTTTCTTGCACGTCCGCAATGCATGGTGCTTTTTCTTCGGATATTATTTGTATCGCCGCAAATCCGCGAAAATCTGAGAGGATTCTCTCGTCCATATCAACACCCAGAAACCCTTGTAAAGAAACCTGTTGGCAGATTTGTCTACAAATTGGGAAATACAGTATGTAAATAGTGTTCGTAGGACATTATTTTCCATCAAGAAGAGAAACCAACCGCGAATGACAAAAGCAACTCGCACTTCACGCTGGTTTCTACAGCTGGAAATAAAACTATATAACTCGAAGACCACGTGATTTTCTGGAACCGAAATCTGGTACCAGAAAATCACACGACCTTGGTTTCTTTGACATATGCTCAAAAACGGCCAAATTTGATGGTTTCTTTTCAGGATCTATTTAGTTTATTTCTGAAAGACTTTTAGAATCTTGTATTGGTCCATTTCGAGCCCAACAAAGCCGGTGTGTCCCTTTAAGCCGTCTGTATTGGTCTGTGGAGCGATTCACACGCAAACGGATGAAAAACGCATGTTAATTGTTTTGAATTATATAGGCCTATTGCACAGGAAATGAAATCCATTGGTAACTTGCCTAAAAAGACCAGTTGCGTGTTAAGCGGGGCACTGCAATTTTTGCCACGAATTTTCTACGATTGAGTACGATTTGGTACGAGAGTGTGTAGAGTCTATAGACAGTATCTGGTAATTGTACCAAATCGTATCAATTCGTAGGAAATTCGTGGCTAAAATCCCACAGTGTGAGGTCCGCTTTATATAGTTGCATAAATCATAGAGTCTGGTCCCGCCTTATATTTTCATAAATTATAGAATCTCGCCTTCGAGTCTATGGCACTCGACAATGAAAGAGTAAAGCACCAGATTACCTGGCAAATCGGACTGTTAAAAGTGATGATCGCTGGTACATTTTACATATAAAATTACCTGTTGATTTAACATGTTAAAACATGTACCCGTTATGAAATTTCGTCAAAATAACGAAATAAGCGTTATTTAACTTACAATTAATGTCAACTTTGAAAGCTGGCACGTTTCCAAACTGCAACTATAGGTACGTCTGTTCTTTGAACACATCGTAGGTTTTTTTTTTATTTTTCAAAACATTTAACTGAATGTATTTTATATAATTGATGACGTCATCGTAGTTTTGACTAAATAAGCAATGTTTCGTGGTGTACAAGGTCTATTATCACCAAAGAGTTATATAGAAGACTAGAGTGCGCACTCCCAATACACATTTCCACATATACTAGTACTGACCTTATTAGTAATTTGCGCAAACAGCCATAGAGATACACTTTAAGACAATTGTTTTCAATTCCGTCAATTGAGGGTGTCCTTCCGTGAGTTTAACCGATGGCGTAACCACAAGTTCATTTACCTCGTATGGTTGCACACAAGTAAATAGGGCCCCCATAGGAACCAATGCTAAATGCCCAATTTTCAAAAATCATTTAAAAATACTCACAACTCTCAGCGTCTGGAGACAACAACCAAAATAGTCATTGAAATCTCATCTTTTTAATTCTGTTCAATTTTATGGGTGTAATCCGTCACTTTTATTCCCTAATTTCCACATGAAACAAAACTACCCCTGCAAGAGTGAAAATTGCCAAACAAACCAGTGCCATTTTGGAAAAAAAGTCACATTGGCTACTGGTGAAAATAGGGCAACTTTCACGAGCTACATTCTCCAAAATGTTTGTAGTTGGAAGAAATAATACCCCACATCACGATGGTGGCCAGTTTCCCCACAAGACCACACTTGTTCAGCTCACAATTCTCTCTAATATAGAAGAATTTGAGTTCATGAGCTCGCGCACGGATCTCTGACTATTTACTTGGGTGCACCCGTATAGACAGCCGAAGTGTGACGTGTTGCCATGATGGTGTTTCCTAAACATCACGGCCGTCGATAAAAAGTACCGAGCAAGTTCGGGCGGGCGACTATAGTTAACTAGACCATTGTCGGTATGGAGCATGCAACTCTATGATACGGAGCAAGCTCGGGCGGTCGACTATAGTTAACCAGACTAACCTACCCCTGGGGCTTGGTTCCTCTAGTCAGACTACATGTAGCTAGTCAAACCACGCAGCGTTCGGGTGGCATCTACATCATATGGTTTAGTCTATAACTATAGTCGCCCGAACTTGCTCCTAGATGTTACCCGAACGCTGCGTGGTTTGACTAGCTAGTCTGACTTGAGGAACCAAGCTCCGGAGGTAGGTTAGTCTAGTTAACTATAGTCGCCCGCCCGAACTTGCTCACCATTGCAAAAAAAAAACACAGACACGGTTTTTAGTGTAGAGCCATTGCCTACGCACTATGCTGGCCTTGCGTTTCTCGCCAAAATACAGTAATACCATTTCATGGGCCACTTTAACTATCGTTTTCGTGCAATTTAGGTTTATGACAATGTTCCTTACCCGTTGCAACTTCAGATGGTTTTGTTGTTACGGCAACCGTCGCTTCCGTTGTTTCTATTTCCGTGTCTGAAAGAGCAAAATACCATTTTGGATTGGACCATTTTGCAAGACAGTACCCTATACAAATTCACCTGTTCAGATTTCCAGAAAATGGATTTCGTTGTAACTTAAAAATCACATAAAATACTATCCATAAACTCGACATTTGCAATCTCCAATTTGGATGTGGAAGCAAAAAGGTTGGTGTAATCACTGCACTGTTTTATAAAACCGTTATGCTGAGACTCACGAACAAGACAAAACGCCGAATGGTTTTTGTTCTCTGCCGTCGTACAGGGGTTTATTGAGTCTTCGTTGAAAAACGTGACCACAATGCACACCGGTTTACCAAGTAACTGTTTAACATAAGTTAGAATACCGAAGATAAGCTATAGGTAGGCTTGTCAATACCCCCGCAGGGTAGGCGTATCAATACCCTGCACAATACCTTAGTTTAATCGACTACTTTTAATTACATTTAGTCTAGTTTACTATAATTGATGATATTGGGTAGGCTTATCAATACCCACAGGGTATAGGCATATCAATACCCTGCACAATTACGTTTAGACCTCGGGCATATCCATGTTCCGCAGCGGTGTACCTCGGCGGAAATGAATGTGCTCTGTTAAGTCTAGTTTACTCGATTACTTTTGATTACATGTCAAATAATAATGATGATATTGGGTAGGCTTATCAATATATCATGTACCCTGCACAATTACGTCCAAGGCACATCCATGTTCCGTAGCGTTACACTCGGCGGAAATGAATGTGCTCTGTTAAGTCTAGTTTACTCGATTACTTTTGATTACATGTCAAATAATAATGATGATATTGGGTAGGCTTATCAATATATCATGTACCCTGCACAATTACGTCCAAGGCACATCCATGTTCCGCAGCGTTACACTCGGCGGAAGTGGATGTGCTTTGTAAAGTCTAGTTTATGCGCCTATCAATTGTTTCCCCCACCCCTCCCCCCCGGGCTACCCCACCTAAGATTTGCGTGACAAAATCCCCACCCCTGGGGCAACATTTAGGTGACAAAAATCCCCACCCTCGGGTGCAAAACATGCGCAAAAATGCACAAAAATGCACAGATAATGGGCCAAATGCCCCACCCTGGGGCATGAAAAATGTGACCAAACCCCCACCTAGGGGGTGGGGTAGCGCGGGGGGGGGGGGGGGGGGGGGGGGAGGGGTGGGGGAAACAATTGATAGGTGCATTACAAGAACACATATTGCACACTTCATGGCACTGGATGGCCCCCAGTTATGGCGGATGCGCAGGGAAGGAGTCCTTAGTTACCGGATTCGTGTATATTTGCATAAATCATAGAGTCTCGCCTTCGCGCTCTGGCACTCGCCAATGAAAGAGTGAAGCACCAGATTACCTGGCAAATCGGTATGTTTCTAAGTGATGCTCACTGTTACATGTTACATATAAAAATTACCTGTTGATTTAACATGTTGAAACATGTACCCGTTATGAAATTTCGTCAAAATAACGAAATAGGCGTTATTTAACTTATAATTAATGTGAACTTTGAAAGCTGGCACGTTTCCAAACTGCAACTAAAGCTACGTCTGTTCTTGGAACATATCGTAGTGCTTTTTTCAAAACCCAGTGTTTGATACCTTTGCTACTGAATGTCTTTTATATAATTGATGACGTCATCGTGGTATTGACTATACAGAAGCATGTTTCGTGTACAAGGTCTATAATCACCAACATATACTGACCTAATTAGTAATTTGCGCAAACAGCCATAGAGATAAACTTTGAGACAATTGTTTTCAATTCCGTCAATTGAGGGCGTCCTTCCGTAAGTTTAATTGATGACGTGACTACAAGTTCATTTACATTGTATAGACAGCCGAAGTGTGGCGTGTTGCCATGGTGGTTCCTAATCATCACGGCCGTCGGAAAAAGTACCATTGCAAAAAACACAGACACGGCTTTTAGTGTAGAGCCATTGCCTCTGCACTATGCTGGCATTGCGTTTCTCGCCAAAATACAGTTAATACCATTTTTAGGGTCCACTTAACTAGCGTTTTCGTGCAATTTAGGTTGATGACAGTGATTGTCTGCGGTCTTTCACAGACTGAAGTAAACAACGGGACAATATTGCATCCAAAAATTATCCGCAATGCGCGTTTCTGGATCCTCTCAATACGTTGACTCTGGTTAACAGTCGGGGGCCAATTTCATAGTAAGAGCTGTTTAAGAGCCCATTTTCTGTTAACCGAGCGTCAGGCTATTTCATAGATATCGTTAACGGTAAGCAACTAAAAACCTGCCTTAACCGCAGAGCAAATGTTTGCTTAAGATAGTGACGCAACAATGGCGGTTTCCAAGCGCGCCCATGCTTAAGCACGCCGCGGCCATGAAATGGCCTCAACGTTAGCACAACCTTTCTGCTACAGTAAGCACACGTTTTTAGCTAGCGCTTAAGCAGCTCCAAACTGGTGCCGCGTACTCGGTAAGAGGTCTAATGTATCCCATATAGATTGTTAATAAATTCTCGTATGGAACATTATGCCGCTTTAAAAGGCGTAGCATCCCAGACAGCAAGCATAGGTCGGCAAACGTCGCCCGTCGGTGTACGACGTCGGTACCACGTCAGATATGGGCCGGCGATTTCCGTATTTGCTATACTTCGGCATTAAGTTAGACATTTGGTCAACATGACGTCACTTTAACGTCAATATTTGACGTCAATAGTGTGTCATACATATAAATATAACGTCGATAAGACGTCATATAAAGGTTATCACATTACGTCAGTACGGCTTCGACATACTGCGTCGAATTAACGTGGGTTTAGGGACAACAATTTACGTCATGCTTGCGTCGCTATTCTGACGGCAACCAGACGTCAAATTATCGTCACCACTGTGACGTCACAGTGGCTTCTTAAATGTGACGCCAGAGGGACGTCGTTGTTTAGTTACCACTGTGACGTCAGTCTCACGTCGACAATCTTACGTCGGCCGCACGTCAACTTGTGGTCACCACTGTAACATCAGAGTAGCGGCGCAAACTATGGTCATTACTGTGACGTTGTATAACGTCGGTCATCGGACGTCAGTCAGACGTCAAATTGTGGTAACTCCTGTGATGTCGGTCTCGCGTCGGTCTTCAGACGTCAGTGTGGCGTCATGTTTTGTCCACCATTGTGACGTCAGTGTGGCGTCGCACATCTGACGTCAGCCGGACGTCAAACTGTGGTCACCACTGTGACGTGAGTCTGCCGTCGCACAACTGACGTCAACTGGACGTCAAATTATGGTGAACATATTGTAACGTTTGTCCAACGTTAACAGCAACGTACAAACAACGTTAGGCTAACGTTGATATGACGTGAATAAGGTTATCAATTGAGCGGCATGGCGTTTGGCCAACATTAACGGCAACGTTCAAACAACGTTAGGCCGACGTGGAAATAAATTTGTGAATCGAAGGGCATGACGTTTAATCCAACGTTAACGGCAACATGTGGGCACACGACGTATTAAAGACGTCTTTTTTCAGTCGTTTTTTAGTCGTGCGTCATAAAGTGGTCGTGACCAAAAAATGACGTCTTATAGACGTCTTTTTCTAGCTGTTAAAACAAATACAATGCATTTTGGGATTGCATGTATCTCAACAGATTTACCGTGTAAAAAGGCTAATTTGCTTCAGTTTTGGCAGTTGTTTTGATTTTTGTAAATGGGTTGTTGCTTGATAATAGGCAAATTGGCAATTGTCGGGGATGAACAAACTCAAAGTGACAATTAATTATAATTAAATTTGGTATTCGGTTAGTAGGTGTGTGCCAACCATGGGTTACAGGGTGCAGGTTTTTGTGGAGCATAAATATAAGTCGCGCATAAATATTATGTATGAGTAGTGTATCCGTAGTGTATGAGTAATGTATGAGGCGTCAGGAAAAGATGTCTTTTAGGCGTCAGGGAAAAGACGTCTTTTGGCTTTGCATATAGTACCCCACAAAGACGTTTTGCGCCTATCAATTGTTTTCCCCCACCCCCCCCCCCCCCCCCCGGCTACCCCACCTAAGAGGTGGGGATTGTCACTTTTTGCGTGACAAAATCCCCACCCCTGGGGCAACATTTAGGTGACAAAAATCCCCACCCTCGGGTGCAAAACATGCGCAAAAATGCACAAAAATGCACAGATAATGGGCCAAATGCCCCACCCTGGGGCATGAAAAATGTGACCAAACCCCCACCTAGGGGGTGGGGTAGCGCGGGGAAGGGGGGGGGGGGGAACCACTGATAGGCGCATTAATAACACGTCAATAATTTACGTCTGCCGTTGAGCCAGCATTGAATTGACGTTGAAATAAGGTTGGAAATTGAATGGTATGACGTTTGCCCAACGTTAACGCCAGCGTAAAAATAACGTTGATCAGACGTAAACAATAAGGTCGGACATTGAGTGATAATATGACGTTTGTCCAACGTTAACGCCAACTCATAAACAACGTTGTGCCAACGTTATTCGGAAGTGCAACTTTATGCTACGTTTACACCATGTCCCCGGCAGTTCCGGCGCCCCGGTAGAGGAGCACCGTGGAGGCACCGGGATGGGCGTAGGGGACCGGGGTGGCGAAACGTGAATGACCGTAGCTCACCCTTGGCACCGGCCGGTGAGCAGCTCTGTCAAAAAATTTGCCCCGGCAGTCCCGGCACTAATGAGAATCGTCCTGGGCCGCAGTGGGACGGTGCTTCCGTCACAGGGCGTGACGGACCGCAGTGTGCCTTGACTCACCGGGGTGTGGCACCTTGGGGTGCCGGGGACCTCTGATCGCGGCCGGTGCCTCGCGCTCCGCCACGTTTGGAAGCCCGGCACCCCACGGTCTGCCAGGGCCCGACACTGTAGCGGCACAGCATGGTGTGAATGCGGCCTGGTGAACTGCGGTGCGACAAGGTGTGTGACGGTTGTTGCTCACGGCCAGTTACGCCTCACTGCGTCGCGCTCCAGGACGAAGTAAAAATGAAGGTGTGGAGCGCACTATTTATACCCACCGGGGCTCACCGGGAGACCACCGGGTGACCACCTGGCGTGAAACGTGACAGCTGCCACGTTCAGTCGCAGGGCGCCTCAGCAGACCCTCGCACACCGTCGGGAACGTATTGGGCCGGGACAACAAACGTGACACGAACGGGACGGACGTGAAGCACCGCATCAGAACTTAGCAGGCCGGCCTGGGACGTGGACCCATCCGTAGTGGAACGGCGCTTGAAACGTAGCGCGCCGTCCGCCTCGCGGCCCGGAACCGGCACGGCGCGCCACGCTTTCCGTACCGGGACGTAACGCACCGTGGTAGAACGCAACACACCGGCCCAACTAGGGCCGAGTCGAGCCAAAGTAATAAAAAGACGACAAAAGTTCCACGGCACGCTACGTTTTGGCCAAACCGGGGCGCCGGGACTGCCGGGGACATGGTGTAAACGTAGCATTACGTTGGAACAACGTTTCTTCGTCAATTACCGACGTTGATCCAACGTCGGGCTAACGTAAGTTTGCTGTCTGGGATGTAGAATTTCCTGTTTGAAATTTTTAAAATATATTTCATATACTGTGTGTCCCATTTCAAGTCATTTTGAATGTAGACGCCCAATGCATAGTTCCGATTTTTCCCAGTTAACCCCGCCCCCTTGGATATTGTTGCTATAGCTCACATGCTATCGTCAAAATGGCGAAACACAACGCACAAAGCAATGGGACTTTCAACGGAAAGCACAGATTCATTGGAGAAAACTCAAAGGTATTCATGTTTCAGGGTCGACGGTTATCTTGGAACACACGGAGTAAAGGGCCATTAATACAGGGATGTCATATCATGAAATATCCCAGACAGCAAGCATACGTCGCACCGACGTCGGCATAGGTCGGCGAACGTCGCCCGTCGGTGTACAACGTCGGTACGACGTCGGTACGACGTCGGTACGACGTCAGATATGGGCCGGCGATTTCCGTATTTGCTATACGTCGGCATTAAGTTAGACATTTGGTCAATATGACGTTACTTTAACGTCAATATTTGACGTCAATAAGGTGTCATATATAACGTCGGTAAGACGTCATTTAAAGGTTATCACATTACGTCAGTACGTCGTCGACACACTGCGTCGAATTAACGTGGGTTTAGGGACAACAATTTACGTCATGCTTGCGTCGCTATTCTGACGGCAACCGGACGTAAACGGCACGACGTGTTAAAGACGTCTTTTTTTAGTCGTTTTCGAGTGGTGCGTCTTAAAGTGGTCGTGACTAGATTTACCGTGTAAAAAAGCTAATTTGCTTCAGTTTTGGCAGTTGTTTTGATTTTTGTAAATGGGTTGTTGCTTGATAATAGGCAAATTGGCAATTGTCGGGTATGAACAAACTCAAAGTGGCGAGTGATTAGGATTAAATTTGGTATTTGGTTATTAGGTGTGTGCCAACCATGGGTTACAGGGTACAGGTTTTTGTGGAGCATAAATAGAAGTCGCGCATAATGGTAGTGTATATGAGTAGTGTATGAGTAGTGTACATGTATGAGTATTAATGAATATGTATAAGTAATGTATAAGTATCAATTAATATGTATAAGTAATGTATAAGTAATGTATAGGGGACGTCAGAAAAATACGTCTTTTGGCTTTGCATACGACCCCACAAAGACGTTGATAAGACGTCAATAAGACGTTTACGCCAACTTATAAACAACGTTGTGCCAACGTTATTCGGAAGTGCAAGTTTACGTTGGAACAACGTCATTAGGGCTAACGTTGGTCCAACGTTTCTTTGTCAATTTCTGACGTTGATCCAACGTTGGGCTAACGTAAGTTTGCTGTCTGGGTACGTGCTTTCATACCTTTGAACAACGAAACGACCGGCCTTGAAACCAAAAATTCACCCGGATCATCGCATACAGCACTTTGACCTATGTGGGTGATATCTGCTAGCTCTGTTGTGATTGGTCGGCGGGTTCGGTTGATTGACAGGTCGGAACTATGCATACCTCTCAACACTCACAGTAAGATTATGGTTGTCAATAACAATGTCGGACAGAATTGATGGTTTTCGCATAAAGGAAATATCAATTTTAACACATTTTGCAGGATATTCAGCTTAATTTTATTGCTGTTTGACCACACAGCTAGATTATCAACAGCTTGTTGCATATTGGACAATTGGTCAGCTCCCTGACATTCAACCAATGTCAAATCATCTACGTATTTGAAAGTAAACAGTCGATCACATGGTTTGGCATCATTAATGATAGGGCCGAGTCTCGTGCCCTGGGGAACTCCGGCATTGAGTGTTAACCAATCAGAGCAAGTGGAAAGATAACGGACACTTTGCTGGCGAAATGTTAGGCAAATCCATTGGTTTACAGCGCTCATCTTAACCGCAGAGCCACTACCTATGCATATTTTCCTAGAGGGTGCAAATCATCCGCTAATGTTTTGTACAATACCCACCGTGCCCTGCGCGCCCGCCAGACACTCTCCCCTTTTTTTTCTTAGCGCGCGATGGTGAACGGACGTGTTTTTCTGTCACGCCTTCATCGTTAGTTTTCCAGTTGATTTTCAACGGTTTCTTCTCCGGGATTGCCTTCGTGCACTTATGGACAAATCTACGAGGAAGAAATATACCAAGGACATGGCGGTTCCCGCGACTGGACGCTCCATCGGACCGCCGTCTTTATCGGAGGCTTCATGTAGGGTGGCACCCACTTCCCGTGAGCCTACCTCCGGCCGTGAATTTGGTGGGGGCACCTCCCCCCGCCTGCAAATTTCACCCCGTCGTCTAGGACCCGACGACGACGTTGGCCTAAACATCGAGGGAAAGCAGCCTACCGGTAAGGGTCGTCATCGGAAGTCTACCTTCAGGCCAAGGGCTCTCGGGCTACCTCCGGCGTCCAGCTTTGCTCCCGGACACCCGAGCCCTTCCGTCGTGACCGCCGAGGGAAATCTTCCCTCCGAGGGCAAGCGGGGCATCCGCCGTACTCTTGGCCTCCTTGGTTCTCGGACATCCTTCCAATTTCAACTTCGCTACCGGACACCCGAGTTTCATTGTCACGACCACCAAGGAAAACCTTTCCTCCAAGGGCAAGTGGGGCATGCCCCCCGCGCCATTGCCCCGTCGGCTCCCTGGACATGCTCACCGCTCAATGCACGCCGAGGATCTTCACCAGGCTGCCGAACCAGTTCCGGTTTCGAGTTCTGTTCTTAAGGCTGGCTCACATAGTAGCGGCAGATAACCCGCGAAAGGCGACGGACGTGAAAATCACAAAATTTTGGCGGAAAAACGACGGCAAAAGGGGAAAAGCAAGATTCGCTGACGGGTGGGAACGACCTTCAGCGACAACACGACGGCAAGGGACGAATGGCTGCGGCAGGGAACGGAGTCTAGCGACCAAAATCGGACGTTGTCTGGCCGGCAAATGCCGATGTCTCGACGGAGCCCGGCAACAAGGAACGAGGTCAGACGGCTGGCAGCGGATTGGCTGGGGGAAAGGAACGGCGGCTGACGGTGGGTTGCGGCGACGATTTCTTTTTATATGAACTTCAAAATTGCATCGTTCCGGACAGTCTATTGAAATCGAACTGAAGTCAAAAAACGCAGAAAAAGTAAAATATCGTGGATCATCGTTTCAAAATCGTAACCCATCGCAGACCACCGTTGCAATGCCGCAGGTACTCGCAAACGACCCGCCATCAAAAGTCATCACCCGTCACCCGGGCGGTCGGGTTGGCGTACGGGTTCTTTCCTCGCCTTTCACCTCTGGCGTCCCGGGTTCGAAACCGGGGCGTGTACGTGGATTGGGTTTGCAGTCCCTACTTGACCGCGTGGGTTTTCCCCTGGGGCATTTCTCTGGGGGTTTTCCTCCCACTTCTAAAACTGCAACTCCTTCTTCGTCATCTCAAGTTGATAATATAGTATAGTTAAAGCTAAAACCGTATAGTTGATGGCATAAAGGGCCTTAGTTGCCGAAGATGCCATAAAATATACAACAACAACAACACCCGTCACCCTCCGGACACAATTCGCATACCATTGTCGCACCAAGGTCGTTACAATTTCGTTACTTGCCGCAATGTGTCGTCAGGGTTCGAGATGTGACGTCACTTGCCGTTGTTTTGTCGTCAATGGTCGTTGACAACGACTATACCAACGAAATTGTGACGACCTCAAAACGACTAGAGACGGCCTCGCACGGCATGGAAACGTCAATGAAATGAAGGTTGCGGTCTCCAACGAAATCTGAACGGAATCACAACGATTTTTTTGCCGCCAAAAATATGTTCAACATGCTGACAATTTTCCGACGGACGCGACTGATAATTTCGGCCGTCTGCGGTCGCTAGCGGATTCGTCGCAGCTTACGTAGCTTTCGGTACCCCCCTATTCGTCACAGTGTGAGCCAGCCTTTAGCGCCTCAGGCATCCGTGGGGTGCCTGGCCCGTCGAAGTCAGCCTATGGGACGTCCTTTGTTTTTAGCCCCCGCCTTACTCCGCTGCACGGGCCGAACCTACGCCCACCGGTCCACCCATTCAAGGTCTACCGTTCGGGTCGCTGCAACGACCATTGACTGCGGGACACTCGAGCCTGCCTTCCACTTCAGAGTTGTTTGTTTGTTCTCCGGTGTTCCAGCCCCTCCGTCCGCGCCCGATTCCTCTTCCGAAGATCGCTCCGGCCTCCGGACAAAGAAAGGTAAATCCCGCCGCAAGAGACACCATACATCCTCTGGCTCGGAATCTCATTGCCATCGCCGAGCCAAACGCCGTGAACGCTCGAACACTTTTTCTCCAGCTACCTTGTTCCAAGCGTTTCAGGCCTTGTCAGCGCCAGGATTCCCCTCGCGGCAACTCGCCCCCTTTCCGGGCCAGTTCGCCCCTCAGGCCGGTTTGACAGCCTCGGTCGGTGGACACGCTCCGAACATCAGTCAGATCGCCCCCAGCGTCGCCCCATCTACTCGCACCGACCAGCCTCCTCCGGCCCAGGTCGCGCTCCTCAGTGTCTACCGGCCATTTCTGTTCGTCCGTCGTCAATTCCTCCGTCTCAGACGCCGAACTTGAGGATCGTCGCCGTGCGTTCCGGACCCCCACCACACATGTACGGTCCTCTCTGGTGGGTTCCTCCCCTCATTTACTCTCAGACCAAGATTCTGATGATGAGGGTGATAACGCCTTGGATACACTGAATCTATCCCCTCTAGAAACCCAATTTCGTCTAGTTCAGAGGGACATGATCCGTGTTCTGAACCTTCTATATACATCTCTACCGGAGCCGGACCCTGCTCCCCAACAGTCCTTCAAGCAGCGTACGGCTTTGGGTGAACCGGCCAGCCGCACCGCTCCCTTCCCGGTGCTTCCGCTAGACCAGTTTTGCATCAAGCACATACAAAACGTCGCTTCTCGCAAGAAATGGATCGCCTTCGATAAACGGGCAAACAGTTATTTTCGTTTACCCCAGAAGGAATTTGAGGATTTTCTGGCGGTTCCTCTCGTCCCCGACTCCGTCAAAGACAAACTGGCCGCAGATGGTTCGGCTTCGGGAACGCCCCGCAATCTTTTGGTGGAATCCGCCACGAACAACCTGGAGACCACACTTAAGAAGGCCGACTGGGCCTCCAGGCTGGGCATCCGGGTTGCGTCGTTCATGCTTCTCCTGTCCGAATATCCTGTCCGAAGATACATCTATTCCCGCCGACATGCTCTCCGCAGTTTTTCGCTGCCTGGACGACTCCCTCCGCGTGGCCCTGGAGCAGTTCAACCTCTTCTCGTCGAGGTAACATTCTGGACGTCCGAGGGTGCCAGGAAACGCCTAGAGTCGCTTCCCTTTTTGGTCCGGATCTCTTCGCCGGTAATTTCCAGGAAGCTATGGAAGCTGAGGCGAAACGCATCGAAGCTACAGACAAGATTAATCTTTAAAAGTCACCGAAGCCCGCCTCAGCCCAGGCGAAATTCTATAAACCTAAAGATCGCCTGTCGTCGACCGACCATTCAGGAACTTCCCGGGACCGTTCCTTTCGCGACCGTCCCTATACCTCGTTATTCCGAGCGACAGCACGCACTTCAAGCCAGCGCCGAGACCGTTCCTCTAACCTGGGTGGCCGACGTTACAAGCCTCCGGCCTCCCGGTTCACCCGGGGCTAGCGCCAATGACTCCGTCCAGCTCCAGCGGCCTCCTATAACCGGACCCGTGGGCGGCCGCCTTCAAGCCTTTACAGGGTCCTGGACCCGGACCGTCTCAGACCGATGGGTGCTCCAGACAATTCGACACGGTAACTCTATGGAATTCACGAGCCCCCCTCCGTCGGACACCTTGATTCGCCGGACCCACGTTTCTACCGATCCATCCAAACGTCTGGCTCTAGAAACAGAAATCGGGTCTCTCCTCTCCAAGAACGCTATCCGCGTGGTCCCAACCGGAGAAACGTCCGGTTTTCAGTCGACCTTCTTCCTGACTCCCAAAAGAGACTCGGGAGAGTGGCGGCCTATTCTCAACCTGAAAGCACTGAACAGGTTTATCTACCCAAAGCAATTTCGCATGGATTCCCTTCGGACGATTCTCGACTCGATTCCGGTCCCTGCATGGGCTACTTCAATCGACCTGAAGGACGCGTATCTCCATGTACCCATACACCCCAGTCATCGCAGATTCCTGCGATTCCACTACAAGGGGACTGCTTACGAATCCACCGCTCTCCCCTTCGGCCTATCTACTTCCCCTCACGTGTTCACGAGGATCGTGAAATCAGTGGCTACGTCCCTTCACAGAAACAACATCACGATCTTCATGTACTTGGACGACTGGCTCGTTGTAGGCCGCTCAAAGGCCGAAGCCAGCCAGGCATTGCAGGAGACGTTGTCCATGACCACTCAACTTGGCTTTCTGGAAATCGCGGCAAATCCCCTCTCAGTCGCCGACGTTTCTGGGAGCTGTCCTCGACCTCAAGAGGAGCATTGCCTTTCCTTCGGCTCCTCGCATTTTCAATCTCCAGCAGTTCGTCCGCCTGTTTCTCGAGAGAGAGACTCGGCCCCTGCAGTAGCGTGGCTGAAACTGCTGCGGTTGATGGCAAGTTTGGTGGACCTGGTACCATTCTGTCGTCTCTACATGCGTCCACTCCAGCTCCATCTCCCTGCCCACTTCCGTCCGAAGACTCATTCCGTCAACCGCTTGGTCTCTATTCTCGAGATGTTGGCAGTCTTCAACGCTCTCCGACACTTCAGCTGTCTCATTCGGGACCATGTTGTACTTGTCAAGTCAGACAACTCCACAGTCGTGACCTACATTAACCGCGAGGGAAGCACCCGATCTCCTCGGCTAGGCTCTGCCTCTTCGCGTGGGACATTTTTCACTGGAGCCTGGATTTCAACTTCACACTGACGGCTTCCCATGTACCAGGCCCAGACAACTCGATAGCCGATGCCCTCTCCAGGGGAAGGATCCGGCCAACAGAGTGGACTCTGCAACCCAGTGTGGTCGAACAGATCTTCTTGACAGTCGATCGTCCACACACAGATCTGTTTGCGTCGGGAGCCAACAACCATCTCCCAGTTTTTTGCTCCAGGCACCCCGACCCCGACGAATGTTTGCCTACGCGTTCCCCCCCCCCCCGATATCCTTAATTCTTCAGGTTCTCTCGAAGAAAGAACAGGAACCCTGCAAGGTTTTTATCGTGGCTCTGTTCTGGCCTCGGCAAGCTTGGTTCCCTGAGCGCTGTAGACTCCCTCCCCACATAAGTGTGGGAAGGGTCTACTAGCGAATACTTACCCGTAGAGCATATACCGCCCTCCTCCCCACTCGGGAGCTCGATGCATTCTCCTCTTATCTTGCCGCTTAGAGAAAAGGAGAGAGTGTCATGGCGAGCGCGCAGGGCAAGGTGGGTATTGTACAAAACATTTAATTTAGCGGATGATTTGCGCCCTCTAGGGAAATATGCATAGGTAGTGGCTCTACGGGTAGGTATTCGCTAGTAGACCCTTCCCATACTTCTGTGGGGAGGGAAATAATGGCAGGTTTCACGCCAAAATGAATTAATTTAGTTATAGCGATTGTATGATCGATCCGGTCAGATGCTTTAGTAAAATCCGTAATAACCACAGATGATGATGACTTGGGTTTTTCAGCATTAAGATCAATAGGGTGAAGCATATTAATAAGACGATGGCTGGTTGAAAGTAACTTCCTGTTACCAAACCTGTTCTTATCAAGGAGAATCCATTTTGCAATATATGACTTTAATTGCAACTTTTGCAAAATGGTCAGTTAACGAAATAGGCCGCAATTGGTCCACAGACGAAATGACGTGTTGATTATATGAGCAAGGAGAGTGGCGAGTTCCACCCAAAAAGTACGAATAATGTGTGCAGAGATACCGTCTGGCCCGTACCTTGTGTACCTCGAATGGGTTTACAATATACAATGTAGGACACAGAGCAGGGCTTGGGAGGTTCGCTGGTAAAGCACTTTGATCAAGCAGACTGCGATATGAACACATTATTTATTGCATTAGCGATGCTGAGATAATCATCTGGTGATATTTCCGAAACATCTATCGGTATACGTGATTGTTTCTACTACCCGTAAAAGCACGAATTTCACGATACCATGCTGACGGGTTAGTGTGTTTCAGGTGTTGGACTCGTGAGGAATAATAGTTGTGCTTTAGCTTTAACAATAGTGTATTTGATCTTATTTCTCAGTCGTGCCCAAGTAGACTTATCACCACGATGGAAAGCATTTTGTCTGTCACGCGCAGCATAAGGGATTACAAACCAACCGACACCCATGGTTTGTCACATGTATGAAGTTTTACTTTGCATCTACGAAAGTAACTATCGATGGCTGTAATAAGAGTTTGTGTAAAACATTCACACTGGACATTGACGTCAGAATGTTTTAATGCTTCTGACCAATCATGGTCCACCAGCCAGGTACCAAAAGCTCTCATTGCACTATCGGGCATACGTCGACTATACCGATACTTAGTGGTATTACATTTCGCCGTGTGCTCTAACTTAGGTGACCAAGGGTCGATTTTACTAACGTTTATGATCCTTCGTAACTCGAGATACGATGCGTTACCGCTCCGTAACTCGTGTTGCGTCCTAAGAACGATTTCAAAAAACTTGCGATGAGTGTACCGATGCATATATGCCAAGGCACCGCACCGTAAGCTACGATGAGGCAATGGGTCATCGTAGCATACTTTTTGACCAACGATGGTCGTGGTTTTTGCACAGGGTTTTTGCCGTTTTGGGAAGACGAAACGAACTCTGGCTCCAAAAAAAACTGATTGCCACTCTTGATAGATTATATGCTGAGCGATAATAAAGAAGATAACATTTTAAAATTTGATTTTAGCCTAGCAGGTGAAAAAGTGTCGCTTCAAAACTGTTCAGTGTCGATGTTTTTGCTGCATGCAAAAACACGGAAGCTATGCTGCGGCTGCTGCCGCTGCAGTTGGCCATCCATTGTCTACGTCGGCCACAGCGTCGTGTGCGTGTCACGGACGTATATATAAATTTATCTTCAAGCAAACTTGAATCCGTGGTTCTGATTGTTGGATCCATGGCAACAACAGTGTGGCATTATCCTATGTCCCATCTTTCGATTTTATGTCGCACTCTGCGTGATGCGCCCTAATATTCCAAATGCATTGCGTCCCCTACACGGAGCTGCACACTTTAAACGTGACGGCGAGTACGGCTTGTTATGTGCTTGTTATCTGCACTGCGTCACGCAAGTGTATTGCAGCCTGCGCGACTGCAGAGTGCGCGCGTTATAGACCTTTATCACGGTGCGGCCATCTTCCATTTTCCCCTATTAAAATGAACGTAACGAAAGCGAGGCTTGCCGAAATAAAATAGTTTGGCCCCGTGTTGAAAATGTTCAGTGTGTGCATCACAATGACATGCGCGCGGTGCGATCAAGAAAACGCGCAGCGCGAACATCATTGATTCTCTCAAAATAACAACGGAAGACTGCACGCGCTATCGCACAGACACGCACACGCACTGATCATGCCCGACACGTACACGTACTATGCAGTGGGGAACAAGACAAAGATGGACGCACCGTAAAGGTCTATTAGTGCGTCAAGTTTGCTTGAAGATAAATTCGTTATCCCACTCGCGCTCGTGGAATACGGCATGATGTAGTGCGTCTGCGTCCCATATCCCACTCGGTCTTTGGCCTCGTGGGATGTGGGACGCAGACGCACTACATGATGCCGTATTCCACTCGCGCTCGTGGGATAACTATACACGAATCCGGTTGCTAAGGACTCCTTCCCTGCAAGCCCGCCATAGCTGGGGGCCATCCACTGCCATGCACTGTGCGCTTTGTCTTGTTGTTAAATCGAACAGCGCAAAACGCGTACGCGTACACAGGCTTCACAAGCAAATAAACGCGCAAACTTGTTCGAAGTGACAACATAATGTAACAGCATATCATCAACACAAAACCCACAGTTCATGGCACTGGATGGCCCCCAGCTATGGCGGACGTACACGGACCATGACTTTCCAGCTCGGATTGGTGTATACGTCCGTGGTGCGTGTACGTGTACGTGTGGAATAAAAATTTAAATGATGCTACCGTGTTCAACACGCGTCCTACGCGCGACTTAAAACGCGAAAAACAGAAACCGCCCACGCGCTTGGTGACTGCACAAAAGGTATTAGTACGCGTCCCGAAAGCTGTGCGCCATATTTATCGCGCGCGCTTGCACTACGCAGAACGGACACGGGGACGTTTTGAACTCGTGTAGCCGACGACCGTTTTATTAAAAACATAATTCAGCACAGCAAATAGCCTTAGATTAAATATGCAAATATCCCTAGTCGATAATCGAACGCATCACGCTTACGATAGGTTTGGTGAAATTCATCGCAGCACCCATCGTAGCCACGATCCATCGCAAACCTTATTACAGACATTGAAGGTACACACCGGCCTACTGTTTACATGATTTAGTGATGTAGCAGCATTGACAATACTTTTTTGATGGTCGTTGGGAAAAAAATAATCAAAATATCCCGTAATTTACTAAATAAGTGCAAAATTAACAAAAACGGTCAAAAGACGTGTTATACGCTTTACCAGAGGGCGCTCTCATCGATGGATTGACACGTTACGAAAAAGCTGCTACAAAATTTATAAAATTACGCCTTTTAATCAACTTCCTGAGCTACGGATTTGGTAATATCTAGTCTTACTACTCACCTTTCAACTAAAGGTAACTTTTGTGCCTACATATATCCGACATGCCACCAAGAAAGGACAAAAAACACGCTGTCTCTACTGACACGAATGATGCGTCTGAACAAGTGAGTGATGGCTGCACAGTGACGTCTAATTCGGACAGTAGCGTGCTACTCCTGCTTCGTAAGGAAATACAGGATGTGAAAACTGGAATTCAAGATAAATTGGACTTGGTTATCAAGAACCAGCAGTCTCTCCTGACGAGAATCACTAAAATGGAAGACGAATATAATGATCTAGAGAAGTCTGTCACCTTTATCAATCAGACGATAGAGGAGATTCAGGCTGAGAACAAGTCACTCTCTTCGAAACTTGCCAACCTGACTACAAAGTTTGAATTTGCCGGTCGGAAAATTACACAATTGGATGAGTCTACATTACACTTGGAACGATATTCAAGGAGCTATAATCTTCGATTTGGGGGCATTCCTGAACTCAGTGATGAGTCTCCTTCATACCCGTACGAAAAAATCAAAGAAATTCTTAAGGAAAAATGCAATCTCGAACCTGAAATAGAAAACGCACATAGATCTGGCCGGACTCCGAAGTTACCTTCTGACAAACCCAGGCACATCTTGACTAAATTCATTTACCGCCCCGAACGCCAGGCAGTTCTCCTTCGAGCCAAAAAGGCACTTTCTGAATGTGGCATTTATATGATACAGGATCTTCCTCCAGCGGATGCAGCAAAAAAAAGAAGCTTGAAGGACGTCATGAGCAGGGCATACCAAGAGGGCAAGAAGCCAGTCTTCCGCAATGGTCAACTCTACATCAACGGCCAAAAATATCTTGCTAAATCTTAGACTCCAACATGTAGCCAGCTTGTTATAGCCCATTTGGGGACCCGAGACTTGGTGGTGTCACTTGTTTGTTTGCATGCGAACTCCACGGTCCTGTCATTTTCGCTGCCATGGGGCTTCTCCATGGGTTTGCCTGCATGTAGATGAGCCGTGACGTCATTGTGCTTCGGGTCTATGTTATTACGGCCTTAAATTCTTTAACTTATACGTTACAGTAGCAGGGTTTTCGGAAATGTGTCAATTCGAATTCTAATGTATTAGCAATATATTTACGCCCAAATGTATTATTTAAATTTAAATATAAGTGTATGTGTATGTATTGTTCTACGTGTTTATACAGATCTATTTTGCATGTGTATTACAGGTCAGCATAAATTAGGTTCATCTCTTGATAAGAAAGTCTTAATTTCCAGATTAACGATGAAGATATTGATTTAAATAATTCATTTAATATATCCAATAATTCATCTTATTACTCTACTGAGCAAGTTCCTCAGGAAATTAACTCGAGTTTTCTTTCAGTGTTGCATATTAATATAAGGAGCTTACAAAAGAATTTTGAAAACCTTAAAGTTATTTTAAAGATGCTGAAACACAAATTTTCTATAATTGCACTCTCTGAAACTTGGCTAAAAACAGATCCCCATAGTTATTATTCTTTGCCTGGTTACCAACTTATTGTGAATAATAGAAAAGGTGCTAAAGCGGGGGGTGGGGTTGCCTTATATGTTTCTACTGATTTAAATTTTATTGTTAGAGAAGACCTGACTTTTTCGAATGAGTCACTTGAATCTCTTTTTATTGAACTGGTTTATCCAAAAGTTAAGAATATTATTTCAGGCGTGGTTTACAAGGCACCTTCTATTAGACACGAGGAGTTTATGGATACTTTTCAAAACATTGGCTCACGCTTAGCTCTCCAACATAAACCTTGTATTATTTCCGGTGATTTTAATATTAATTTACTGAACCTTAGTGATTTTTCATCCCAGTCATTTATTAATTTGTTAACATCTTATTCTTTTCTCCCATTAATCAATAAGCCAACTCGCATCACTAATACATCTGCTACACTCATAGATAACATATTCACTAACATTTTACCTTCACCAGAATCCGGTATTATATTAACCGATATTTCTGATCATTTGCCGGTCTTTATGTTTTATGAGTCATCTAGTACTTCTGGTCTAAACAGTGGAAGTGCCTATTCCTCGTTTTCACGTAGTTTTTGTAACAATAATTTTGAACAATTTAACAATGATTTGTCAGCTACTAATTGGTCTGAAGTTCTTAATTGTAATAATCCAGAGGTTGCATTTAATACATTTATGGATTCCTTTAATTATCTGTTTGATAAAGATTTTCCTCCTAAACAACAGAATCAACATAAAAAAATAAACCATTGTTCAAATTCACCTTGGATTACCCCCTCATTACTCAGATCTATTAATAAAAAAAATAAATTGTACCATAAATATTTGTCAAACCCAACAAACTTCCGAAAGACTAAATATACAAGGTATAAAAATTATTTAACCAGTTTATTACGTAAATCCAAACAACTGTACTATGCTAGTAAATTTGAACAAGAAAAGAATAATTTACGTAATACTTGGAAACTAATTAATTCAGTTCTAAATAATAAAAAGATTTCCCAAACTATTAGTACTGTAACGGCCGTCCCGATCCGCCGCTGGGGGCGCCAGCACCGTTTCACGGTGGGTCTAACTGACGTGTTGGTGGCGCCATTGCGGCTGCCCACGGAGCCGGGTGGCGTGAGCCCCTGCCGGAGGATCGGGATACCCGTTCCGCGCGGGGACGCGATTCTCTGCGCCATCTTTGATCTTTGTGTTTGTTGAGGAAAGTTGGATCCAAATAAACCTGCGGTACTTTCATGCTGAGAATTGTCTTTTGCCTTGTGTTCTTTTCGTGCCGAGTTTCATAACAAGTAGGGAATATTCTTGTTACACTGGCGGCAGCGGTGGGGCGGCACACTGAGAGAAATACAGGTGGAATTCGAGATTTTCAAGCAATGAATTCACGAGACCGGGGAGGTCTGGTATCAGACTCGCCGCGGAGCGGGGACATGCCAGAAAGTGACGAGTACCAGTACGGAGGCCAGACTGACAAAGCCCACAGTAGTACGTTCGTAACTGTAGATGAATTACTGTACTCGTTTGTTGGGGAAAACCCGAGAGAAAACTCCGGGTGGTGGGAGGATACTGGTAAAATGTTAGAGCCTGAGATTGTAGAGGGAAAAAGGCCGGTACGTACGGTACGGCCTGACCCTGCCAATCCGAGTAGTTTTTGCGGGGGGTTAGATCAAACCAGCGACCCATGGACAGACCTAAGTTCGACCCCGGTGCATTTTGAGCCGGGAAAGTTCCGGTGGGTTCCGGAGGATCCACCCCGCACCGCACACGACCATGTTGGAGGGCTCCCATCGGAGACCCGCATGCCGCGTGACTACGGCGCGGAACCTCCGGACCGACTCCGCACCGCACACGACCATGTTGGACGGCTCCCATCGGAGACCCGCATGCCCCGTGACTACGGCGCGGAACCTCCGGACCGACTCCGCACCGCACACGACCATGTTGGACGGCTCCCCTCGGAGACCCGCATGCTACCAGACTACGGAGCGGAACCTCCGGATCGACTCCGCGCTGCACACGACCATGTTGGATGGCTCCCATCGGAGACCCGCATGCCACGAGACTACAGCGCGGAACCTCCGGATCAATTCCGCACCGCACACGACCATGTTGGATGGCTCCCCTCGGAGACCCGCATGGCACGAGACTACAGTGCGGAACCTCCGGATCAATTCCGCGCCGCACACGACCATGTTGGACGGCTCCCACCGGAGACCCGCATGCCACGAGACTACGGAGCGGAACCTCCGGATCGACTCCGCGCCGCACTCGACCAGGGAGAACAGCTCCGCTTGGAGCCCCGCACGCTACCAGACTATGGCGCGGAACCTCCGGACCGACTCTGCGCCGCACACGACCATGTTGGATGGCTCCCATCGGAGACCCGCATGCCACGTGACTACGGCGCGGAACCTTCGGACCGACTCCGCACCGCACACGACCATGTTGGAAGGCTCCCCTCGGAGACCCGCATGCTACCAGACTACGGAGCGGAACCTCCGGATCGACTCCGCGCCGCACTCGACCAGGGAGAACAGCTCCGCTTGGAGCCCCGCACGCTACCAGACTACGAAGCGGAACCTCCGGATCGACTCCGCGCCGCACACGACCATGTTGGATGGCTCCCATCGGAGACCCGCATGCCACGTGACTACGGCGCGGAACCTTCGGACCGACTCCGCGCCGCACACGACCATGTTGGAAGGCTCCCCTCGGAGACCCGCATGCCACGAGACTACAGCGCGGAACCTCCGGACCAACTCCGCGCCGCACACGACCATGTCGGACGGCTCCCACCGGAGCCCCGCATGCCACGTGACTACGGCGCGGAACCTCCGGACCAACTCCGCGCCGCACACGACCATGTTGGACGGCTCCCCTCGGAGACCCGCATGCCACGAGACTATGGTGCGGAGCACGATAATTTGCTCCGCACTGCACAACCCTATGGTGCGGAGCAAGTGAAATTGCTCCGCACTGCACAACCTTATGGTGCGGAGCAAGTGAAATTGCTCCGCACTGTACAACCCTATGGTGCGGAGCACGATAATTTGCTCCGCACTGCACAACCCTATGGTGCGGAGCACGATAATTTGCTCCGCACTGTACAACCCTATGGTGCGGAGCAAGTGAAATTGCTCCGCACTGTACAACCCTATGGTGCGGAGCACGATAATTTGCTCCGCACTGCACAACCCTATGGTGCGGAGCACGATAATTTGCTCCGCACTGTACAACCCTATGGTGCGGAGCAAGTGAAATTGCTCCGCACTGCACAACCCTATGGTGCGGAGCAAGTGAAATTGCTCCGCACTGTACAACCCTATGGTGCGGAGCACGATAATTTGCTCCGCACTGCACAACCCTATGGTGCGGAGCACGATAATTTGCTCCGCACTGTACAACCCTATGGTGCGGAGCAAGTGAAATTGCTCCGCACTGCACAACCCTATGGTGCGGAGCAAGTGAAATTGCTCCGCACTGCACAACCCTATGGTGCGGAGCAAGTGAAATTGCTCCGCACTGCACAACCCTATGGTGCGGAGCAAGTGGAATTGCTCCGCACTGCACAACCCTATGGTGCGGAGCACGATAATTTGCTCCGCACTGCACAACCCTATGGTGCGGAGCATCAGGATTCGCTCCGCACTGCACAACTACATGGCGGGAGGCTCCCCTCGGAGAACCGCACTGCACAACCCTATGGTGCGGAGCATCAGGATTCGCTCCGCACTGCACAACTACATGGCGGGAGGCTCCCCTCGGAGAACCGCACTGCACAACCCTATGGTGCGGAGCATCAGGATTCGCTCCGCACTGCACAACTACATGGCGGGAGGCTCCCCTCGGAGAACCGCACTGCACGACTGTATGGCGGAGGGCTCCCCTCGGAGCTCCGCACTGCACAACTATATGGCCGGAGGCTCCTCTCGGAGAACCGCACTACACAACCCTATGGGGCGCCACCGCGGAGCGGGAACCCGGATGCAGACACTCCAGCCACCCAGCCAGCCACGGGGTCCGGTCCATCACCGGCACAACCGCCGACCGCGGGGCCCCCCGGAGGAGGTCGACGACCGATGATGCTTCCAGATAAGTTTGACGGGGTTTCCTCGTGGTCGGATTACCTGGTCCATTTTGAGAGCGTGGCCAGAGTCAACCAGTGGAGCGAGTCCGAGAAGGCAATGTTTCTGGGCGCCCATCTGAAGGGCTCGGCACGGGAAGCTCTGGCTGATATGGCACCGGAGGCTCGGACGGAGTACCTCCGTATCCTAGAGTACTTCGAACAGCGTTTCGGAGTCACGGCCCAAGTTCCACTGCATCGGGCCCAGCTGTCGATGTGCACCAGACGTCGGGACGAATCTATCAGTGGCCTGGGGCAGTCGATCAGGCGGTTGGTTTCCAAGAGCTACCCGAACCTCCCCACGCAAGCTCGGGAGGACCTGGCTGTGGATGCTTTCCGGAATGCATTAGGTGACGAGCAGCTGCAACGCCACGTTTTTTCGAGAAAGGCGACGACCCTGACCGAAGCAATCACCCTGGCAACGGAGATGGAGGCTTTCCTGGAGTCCCAGGTACAGAACAGGAAGGGAAGACAAGGAACCAGGGAAGTGAGGTCGGTAATGGAGCTAGCGCAACCTACACCAGACAGGAACACCGAGAGCACAGGCTACGCGCGGAGACCACCAGACCGATCGATGGTGGAGTGTTTCGGCTGCCACGAATTCGGGCACTTCCGGCGCGATTGTCCACGTAGGAAGCCGAGCCAGCGGACAGCCGGGGGAAGACCACCAGGACGGAACCAGACGACACCGAATGTGCCGCTGGGGGAAAACTACATTGCGGGGAAAGTTGTGTCGACGCCCGTCTGCTTCTTGCTGGACACGGGAGCTTCGGTGAGCCTAATTTCCGAACGCATCTATGACGAACTTTACGGACCCGGGAAGCCAAACCTCCAGCCTCTGCCGGAGACTCTGAGGCAAGCGGATGGGAGCCCCATGCAGGTCCGGGGGAGGGCTACTTTTGAACTCCAGATCGGAGATCAGGTCTTGAGCCATGCCTGCATTGTAGCTAAAATTGAGCCGGATGTCATCCTGGGGATAGACTTCCTGTCGACATACCGTTGCCAGTGGCGGTGGGGGGACAACACAGTGTTGATCAATGGAAAGCCCGCGGCTTTAAGAGGCTACGAACAGCACCCATCGGTGGCAAGAGTTCAGGTTGGACACAAGGTAAGGGAACTACAATGGATAGGGGTTGGGACGGTGTACCTAGACGCAGCGGCTCCCCGCGAAGAGGAGGCCACCGGGACGGAGAGAGACCTACTGAACCAGGAGACGCGGCCGGCCGGAGAGGGCCCGGGAGATAAAGTGAAAACTGAGGACCTGGCGACGCGGCCGCCGCCGGGAAACCCCGAGGAGGACGCGGAAGCAGGAGACCGGGAGGCGCCCCGCCACGAGGCCGCGCCCCCACAGCTGAGGGCGGTTCGAAACCTGCCCATGGTAAGGACGCGGAAGCAGGAGACCGGAGGCGCCCCGACAGCAGGGCGCACCACAAACGGCGGAGAGCGGGCCGGAACCCGCCCCCTTATAAGGATGAGCAACGCCCAGTGCAGTCACTGCGACCGGCGGTTCACCCGCCTGTCGAACCTGAGGAGGCACCACCGAACAGCGTGCCCGGCGCTACACCCGACGATGCCGTTCGAGTGCCCCCTCGGATGCGGGAGATCCTTCTACAGGGATGACGTTAGGCATCGCCACCTCCAGTATTGTCCCCGGCGACTAGAGAGGGTGGCGACCGTGACAGTGGGCGACCAATTGGACGTGCACGCCAGCGACGACGGGATGGACGGCGAAGACAGGGAGCGGAGGGGGCTTGGCGGCCATTCGGAGCCGCCCCCTCGCGCTGAGGTGTCCCAGCCCGGAACCACCCTGTCGGAGCCGCCCGCTCGTAGGGGGAATCGCACCCCACCGGAGCAACCCCCGGTCGCCGCGGCACCCCAGCCGGACGCCCAGAGAGCCTCGACACCACCCCCATCGGAGCGGCCCCCGAGCGCTACAACGCCATCGCGGACAGAGAGCGGCACCCAGACGGAGACGCAGCGGGGACCACCACCCCCTAGCTAATCAGACACTTTGTTGCCATGTTGTGTTTCTTTTTCTAACAGTTGTTCTTTGTTTTTTGTTCTGCAGTTGCAGTTGCCATGTATTGCAGGGAATCGTCTTCCCGGCGGAACTGGGCGTCGCCGCCTGCTTTGGGGACAAGCAGGGTCCTCGAAGGGGGCGGTGTAACGGCCGTCCCGATCCGCCGCTGGGGGCGCCAGCACCGTTTCACGGTTGGTCTAACTGACGTGTTGGTGGCGCCATTGCGGCTGCCCACGGAGCCGGGTGGCGTGAGCCCCTGCCGGAGGATCGGGATACCCGTTCCGCGCGGGGACGCGATTCTCTGCGCCATCTTTGATCTTTGTGTTTGTTGAGGAAAGTTGGATCCAAATAAACCTGCGGTACTTTCATGCTGAGAATTGTCTTTTGCCTTGTGTTCTTTTCGTGCCGAGTTTCATAACAAGTAGGGAATATTCTTGTTACAGTACTATCATTTCAGATACGAAAATAATTAATGACCCTACTGAAATTGCGAATTCCTTCAATGATTATTTTGTCAACATCGGTGCAGATCTTGCTAGTTATATACAGGCTACACAAGCAACTATTGATTTCAAAGATTACCTAAACAATTCCAATCCCAATTCTTTATTTTTATCCCCAACAACTGAACTTGAAGTAATTGATATTGTGAATAGTTTACAAAATAAGAAAAGCACAGGACATGATTCGATTAGTACATTTATATTAAAACGTTGTATAACTGGTATATGTAAACCACTTACACATATCATCAATGCATCTTTTTTAACTGGTAAAGTTCCCCCTCAACTAAAAATTGCCAAAGTCATCCCGGTTTATAAAAAAGGTGATCCCACTTGCGTTAATAACTATAGACCCATTTCTATATTATCATGTTTTTCAAAGGTGCTTGAAAAATGTAGTTATGATCGTACTATTAAGTTTTTAGATAAGTTTCAAATACTTACTCATTCACAATATGGATTTCGTAAAAGACATTCTACTACCCATGCTTTACTTGATTTTATAAACAAAGTCTCTAATGCTATTGATGACTCCAAACACACCCTAGGGATATTCCTAGATCTTTCAAAAGCTTTTGATACGATTGACCATGCTATTTTATTGTATAAACTTTCCTTTTATGGTATTCGAGGAGTTTCCCTGGAGTGGTTTAGGAGCTATCTCTCAAATCGATCACAGTATGTATCTATTAATGGTTTTAACTCAAATACTAGGCCCCTTACACATGGAGTACCCCAAGGCTCAATTTTAGGACCCTTGCTTTTCATAATTTATATTAACGATTTTATAAAGTCATCTGATCTGCTTTCCTTTATTTTGTTCGCTGACGATTCCAATTTATTTTTTTCTCACAGAAATATCAATTATCTTACTAATGTTGTTAACAATGAACTTAAATCTGTAGCGAATTGGTTTAGAGTTAATAAACTGTCCTTGAATATTTCTAAAACTAGTTATATGCTGTTTAGTAACTCTGCCAGTGAATTACCCAGTGATATCATGATTGATGATTCTGTAATTGTTAAAACTGATTGTTGTAAATTTTTGGGGTTATTTATTGATTCAGGGTTAACATGGAAAAATCATATTGATCACTTATGTAAGATTGTTGCAAGAAATATAGGTGTAATTAATAAGATCAAGTATTTTTTACCCAGAAATGTCTTGGAATCTCTTTATAACACAATGGTTGTTGCGAATCTTAATTATGGTTTACTTGCTTGGGGCAGTGGTTCCGCTACTAATTTAAACAGATTATTCCTATTACAAAAAAGAGCATTGCGTGTATATAATTTTGTTGACTTTCATGAACACACAGATCCCCTTTTTGTGAAACATAATACTTTAAAAATTAGTGATATGTATAATGTCCAACTTGGGTGCCTAATGTATCAGTCTACTTATAATACTTTACCAATATCTATCAACAGTATATTTAGTCAGAATTATGAAATCCACTCGCATTTTACTCGACAAGTTTTTAAATTCCATATTCCATTTAGTCGTACAACTTTGGCTCAAAATACTGTTAAATATAGGGGACCTAAGCTCTGGAACTCGCTCTCCAACAAACTTCAAGCTTCGTCAAATCTTTCCATATTCAAGCGATTACTTAAATCTAATTTAATTCAAACATATAGTTGATTTAATCTTATAGTTAATTTAGTATATCCTTACTTATTTTGTTTTGCTGACCTGATTTGTTTTTGATCTGTATTGTTCGTATGTCTATTGTCTTGTAGTTTAATTGTGGTAATGTATACAGTACACTCATTGAGCCCTCCTACCTCGTGCTATTTTAAATGATCAATCTTGTATCCAACGTTACATGGGTATTTGGTTTGGGCACAATGAGCGCAACTGTTTGGGGCTCACGCTTATAAGCTTTGCTTCTTAGTGAGCTCCCCTGCAGTATCCCCAAAGTGTCTCGTTTATTCACACTGTTGTATCCACCAGATTAAACCGGACTATTATTTATACATGTAAATATTATTATCTGTATACATGTATTTTGAGAGATTTGATACTGTGGAAAAAATAAATGAACCTTGAACCTTGAACTACGCGCGAGCTTCACGACATTGTCACAAACGATTTGCTCTTTTCCTACTCTCCAATTTGCTCTTTTCCTACTCTCCAATTTTCTGATCATGATTTTACTGGACAGCCCGGACGACTGAGTTTTTTCTTCACGAACGTACATGTACACCCATGTGTACATTACGTACGCACTGTGGACGTTTCTTTGTATTCGTGCACTTAAGAGAATTGGTAGAAAAATCGTGGTTTCTCAAAATTCTTCCCTCATCCACCCCAATTTTTTCCTAATCCATGTTTCTAAACTTTACTCCTGAACCCTGACCTTTTCTTGTAACCCTCCACCCCCACCCTAACCCCTTTTCCCAAGTTTGGTCAACCTGACTGTGGACCTGACCGAGCGAGTGCAAGTCCACAATCCGTCACTTTTTCCCGCAAATTGTGGACTTGAATGGGTTTCGAGTCCACAGTTCATGCGACCGCAATGCCCACACACCAACCAACCCGCCGTGTGTGCACTCGGGATATTTGCCGTGCTGCGCGGGGCGATCCACCGTAGTTTGCCATACTAGCACGCGCTCGCTGAGTCCCATTCTCTGGACTCTCGAAACAAACATTTCTGTTCGAATTTTCATACTTGTAAAATAGTCTCTCTTTTGTCAACTACTGATAAATATTGTGAAAAAATCAGAGTTGAATTTGGTGCAGTTCTGCAGTAAGAAACTTTCATGCGAATGGACATGCGACTGGACACAAAACTAACTCGCAAGACCATGTGACTTTTCGGAACCAGAATCTGGTTCCGAAAAGTCACGTGACCTCTATTTTTTGAAAATTTCTCAAAAACGGCAAAATTCTGTGGTTTTTTTTTCAGGATATGTTCATTTTATTTCGGAAGGGCATTCAGAATCTGGTATGGGTCAATCTCGAGCCCGAAATAGCCCAACGAAGCCGGTGTGTACCTTTAACTTACATGTAGTTTCCTTCGTTTGAATGATCGTATATAACGGCTTTAAATACGGTCCTTTGTTGTGTATCGGTATGTGTTCACAATGTGCTACGCATGACTGGTCATTCTTGGCTTTCTAGGTACAGCGTAATACATATAAAGGTATAGTTAAGGTCAGTTTCTTTATTCAGGTCGCGTCAACTCTCCGCCAAGCACGTTAATATGTACACTCCCGTATCAAAACTTATCGCAATGACATTAGCTATAGAAATCCCGATAGTATTTCGCCCCTAAGCTGAACTATCGTAGCAATTCTTGGCTGTCTTCTAATCCACACGGGCAACGCAACACAAACTATATGTAATTCGATTGCAGGGAAGACGGCGGCAATGGACACTCGGCAGACGTCGCGAGTCCGCCGTTACCATGCAGTATCGAAGGCGTGGAACAACGGCTTGGGACAACCGGCTGGAAGCTAGCTCGTTTACTGCAGCTCTGTCTTTTCATAGTCTTCTCTCTCAAGGTAAAGGTGAAATATTTCCCTAATCCCTCATACTTTGTCGTTATTCGGAGTTCCCGGCCGCCATCCCATGCTGTACCAATAACACATTTAAATCCAATGTTCTTGTTATTCGACTCATTCATTAGAATCATTCGTATGAGCGCAGCGAAGGAGAATGAAGAGTTTAGTGAAATCGACCCCAGATAAATTCATTTACAAAACATCGTTGGTTTTTAAAGATATCCTTGAAAATATACGAATTGAGATTGCGAAATTTCAGAATAGTATGAGACAAATTGTGCCAAATGATATGGTATCAAAATCTCAATACACATGGGAAAAATTAAGCACACTTTACTCTAGCTTTTTGTGAGGTAAATCGGATATACAGCAACGTTGTATACTGTTAGTGAGAATGTGCGATATTGGAGGAGTGGTGGTTCATTGACGTCTCAGATATTCTTCTAAAAAATGTAATGCATTACTATACCAAACTAATAAATACCAAAATGTTTAGCTCACTGACACTTATAGCGTTCGCGGTCGTTAACAAAAATTGTATTACAGGCCCAAGAAATTGGTAACACGACAAATACAGGTCCAATCAGCGTAACGACGTGCGCCAAGCTTGTTCCAACAAAAGTAAAACATTTTTTGAAAACGTAACAAAAGTTTAAAAAGGGGGAAATTGCAAATAGGAGATTAGGCCTACCTGGGCACGATAGAACAAGGTGAACCTCCGGCGCGTCCAGCGATTTCACAAGATTGTCGTGCAGACGTGATGCGCCGTTTGGCCGGCTGACGTCTTGGGCGTTGAATCCGCCTAAGTGAAGCTCGGTGCATCGGCACGGTTCGCGAACTGGGATGACCCATTGGGTGCCCAAGGCAGGGGCGGGATCCTGCCCTATGAAACAAATATTCTCGTCTTGAAGGGGAGAGGAAATGTAGTCCATTGTCAGATTGACGACATATAAAAAGACACATTACATACAAAAAAATACCCATGTCAAAGTTTCGTTGTTTTATTTCAATGGTGATCAGGCACCATACCAAATGTTGTGTTCATAAAAATAAAATAAATAACAACAACACTAACTAGACCTGTGTTCGTTCTTGACAACGAACACATGGCTGTTCCCCTCTTTTTTATAAACATATATGGTGTTCGGGATGACCTTTGTTAGTGATCGTATATGAAGAAATCACGATCGTAAGTCAAACGGTTGAGTTTTTATCGATTTTTAAATATTGAATATTATTACATGCCCCTTTAATCTGACATGTACAGGTCAAAGGTGTTGCTATATGTTTGGATACCCCACCCTAGTCGAAGTGTAACACAGTTGACCCCATCGTGATATATTGTACCCCTTTCAAATAGCAAGGCAAAATCTGTTTGACCAATAGGAAACGAGGTCAAAGGTCAAGCCATGTGCGCATCTTAAAGACATTTGTTAGTGATCGTATATGCAGAAGAAATCAATTTCGTAGGTCAAACGGTAGATTTTTTATTGATTTTTGAATATTTAATTATGTAATCATCTTGTCGCTAGAGGGCGCTATTTCGTACGATGACGTCATCACTTATATTTTTGGAAAGCTTAAGGGCCTCTGATAATAACACCATTGACCCCATCTCAATACCTCCTACCACTTTCAAACTAAGGGCCACTTCCTGTTTCGACCGGAAGTGAGCAAGGTCAAAGGTCACGGCCATATTTTTTGGATACACCACCCTAGGTCGAAGTGTAATGCAGTTGACCACATCCAGATATCTTGTACCACTTTCAAATGGCAAGGCAAAATCTGTTAGACCAATAGGAAACGAGGTCAAAGGTCACGACCATATTTTTTGGATACACCACCCTAGGTCTAAGTGTAATACAGTTGACCACATGCAGATATCTTGTACCACTTTCAAATGGAAAGGCAAAATCTGTTAGACCAATAGGAAACGAGGTCCAAGGTCAAGGGGTGTGCGCATCTCAAAGACCCTTGTTAATCATCGTATATGACGAAGGAATCAAGATCGTAGGTCAAACGGTTGATTTTTTATTGATTTTTGAATATTTAATTTATTAAACTTCATGCCCCTTTAATCTGACACGTGATGACGTCATCATTACGTCATTAGTACTGTGCACTAATTCTCATAGTGACCAATGTCCATGTGAAGTTTGAAGTCAATCATCAATGTGCAAGTGCCCAAAATAGCATCTGAAAAAATTGGAAGAAGGAAAAGAATAAAAAACTAGACCTGTGTTCGTTCTTGACAACGAACACATGGCTGTTCCCCTCCTTTTTATAAACATATATGGTGTTCGGGATGACCTTTGTTAGTGATCGTATATGAAGAAATCACGATCGTAGGTCAAACGGTTGAGTTTTTATCGATTTTTAAATTTTGAATATTATTACATGCCCCTTTAATCTGACATGTAGGAAAGGTCAAAGGTGTTGCTATATGTTTGGATACCCCACCCTAGTCGAAGTGTAACACAGTTGACCCCATCGTGTTATATTGTACCCCTTTCAAATGGCAAGGCAAAATCTGTTTGACCAATAGCAAACGAGGTCAAAGGTCAAGGCGTGTGCGCATCTTACAGACATTTGTTAGTGATCGTGTATGCCAAGGGAATCAAAATCGTAGGTCAAACCGTTGATTTTTTTATTGATTTTTGAATATTTAATTACGTAATCATATTGTCGCTAGAGGGCGCTATTTCGTACGATGACGTCATCACTTATATTTTTGGAAAGCTTAAGGGCCTCTGATAATAACACCATTGACCCCATCTCAATACCTCATACCACTTTTAAACTAAGGGCCATTTCCGGTTTCGACCGGAAGTGAGCAAGGTCAAAGGTCACGACCACATTTTTTGGATACACCACCCTAGGTCTAAGTGTAATACAGTTGACCACATGCAGATATCTTATACCACTTTTAAATGGCAAGGCAAAATCTGTTAGACCAATAGGAAATGAGGTCAAAGGTCACGACCATATTTTTTGGATACACCACCCTAGGTCGAAGTGTAATACAGTTGACCACATGCAGATATCTTGTACCACTTTCAAATGGAAAGGCAAAATCTGTTAGACCAATAGGAAACGAGGTCAAAGGTCACGACCATATTTTTTGGATACACCACCCTAGGTCGAAGTGTAGTACAGTTGACCACATGCAGATATCTTATACCACTTTCAAATGGCAAGGCAAAATCTGTTAGACCAATAGGAAACGAGGTCAAAGGTCAAAGCGTGTGTGCATCTTAAAGACCTTTGTTAGTCATCGTATATGGCGCAGGAATCAAGATCGTAGGTCAAGCGGTTGATTTTTTATTAATTTTTGAATATTTAATTTAATAAACTTCATACCCCTTTAATCTGACACGTGATGACGTCATGATTACGTCATTAGTACTGTGCACAAATTCACATAGTGACCAATGTCCATGTGAAATTTGAAGTCAATCATGAATGTGCAAGTGCCCGAAAAAGCGTCTAAAAAAAGTGGAAGAAGAAAAAGTAAAAAAAAAAAATCGTAACGAAAACAAAGGCTGTTCCTAACCGTGTCGGAACAGCCAACTAGACCTGTGTTCGTTCTTGACAACGGACACATGGCTGTTCCCCTCCTTTTTATGAACATGTCTGGTGTTTGAGACGACCTATTATCACCTATATTGTTATATTGAACTATTTCATCATCTTGTCTCTAGAGGGCGCTATTTTATACGATGGCGTCATCACTCATATTTTGGAAAGCTTGAGGGCCTCTGACATTAACACCCTTGACCCCATATTTATACCCTCTAACATTTTCACACTAGGGGCCACTTCCGGAAGTAGGCAAGGTCAAAGGTCACCACCATATTTTTTTGATACCCCACCCTAGTCGAAGTGTAATACAGTTGACCACATCCAAATATCTTGTACCACTTTCAAACGGCAACGCAAAATCTGTTTGAAAAATAGAAAAACGAGGTAAAAGGTCAAGGCATGTGCGCATCTTAAAGACCTTTGTTAGTCATCGTATATGGCGAAGGAATCAAGATCGTAGGTCAAACGGTTGATTTTCTATTGATTTTCCAATATTTCATTACGTAATCATGTTGTCGCTAGAGGGCGCTATTTCGTACGATGACGTCATCACTTATATTTTTGGAAAGCTTAAGGGCCTCTGATAATAACACCATTGACCCCATCTCAATACCTCATACCACTTTTAAACTAAGGGCCATTTCCGGTTTCGACCGGAAGTGAGCAAGGTCAAAGGTCACGACCACATTTTTTGAATACACCACCCTAGGTCGAAGTGTAATACAGTTGACCACATCCAGATATCTTGTACCACTTTCAAATGGCAAGGCAAAATCTGTTTGACCAATAGGAAACGAGGTCCAATGTCAAGGGGTGTGCGCATCTCAAAGACCCTTGTTAATCATTGTATATGGCGAAGGAATCAAGATCGTAGGTCAAACGGTAGATTTTTTTTTGATTTTCCAATATTTCATTACGTAATCATGTTGTCGCTAGAGGGCGCTATTTCGTACGATGACGTCATCACTTATATTTTTGGAAAGCCTAAGGGCCTCTGATAATAACACCATTGACCCCATCTCAATACCTCCTACCACTTTTAAACTAAGGCCCATTTCCGGTTTCGACCGGAAGTGAGCAAGGTCAAAGGTCACGACCAAATATTTTGGATACACCACCCTCGGTCGAAGTGTAATACAGTTTACCACATCCAGATATCTTGTACCACTTTCAAATGGCAAGGCAAAATCTGTTTGACCAATAGGAAACGAGGTCCAAGGTCAAGGGGTGTGCGCATTTCAAAGACCCTTGTTAATCATCGTATATGACGAAGGAATCAAGATCGTAGGTAAAACGGTTGATTTTTTATTGATTTTTGAATATTTAATTTATTAAACTTCATGCCCCTTTAATCTGACACGTTATGACGTCATCATTACGTCATTAGTACTGTGCACTAATTCACATAGTGACCAATGTCCATGTGAAGTTTGAAGTCAATCATCAATGTGCAAGTGTCCGAAATAGCGTCTGAAAAAAGTGGAAGAAGAAAAAGTTTTAAAAAAAACTAGACCTGTGTTCGTTCTTGACAACGAACACATGGCTGTTCCCCTCCTTTTTATAAACATATATGGTGTTCGTGATGACCTTTTTAGTGATCGTATATGAAGAAATCACGATCGTAGGTCAAACGGTTGAGTTTTTATCGATTTTTAAATATTGAATATTATTACATGCCCCTTTAATCTGACATGTAGGGAAGGTCAAAGGTCACGGCCATATTTTTTGGATACACCACCCTAGGTCGAAGTGTAATACAGTTGACCACATGCAAATATCTTGTACCACTTTCAAATGGAAAGGCAAAATCTGTTAGACCAATAGGAAACGAGGTCAAAGGTCACGACCATATTTTTTGGATACACCACCCTAGGTCGAAGTGTAATACAGTTGACCACATGCAGATATCTTGTACCACTTTCAAATGGCAAAGCAAAATCTGTTAGACCAATAGGAAACGAGGTCAAAGGTCACGACCATATTTTTTGGATACACCACCCTAGGTCCAAGTGTAATACAGTTGACCACATGCAGATATCTTGTACCACTTTCAAATGGCAAGGCAAAATCTGTTAGACCAATAGGAAACGAGGTCAAAGGTCACGACCATATTTTTTGGATACACCACCCTAGGTCCAAGTGTAATACAGTTGACCACATGCAAATATCTTGTACCACTTTCAAATGGAAAGGCAAAATCTGTTAGACCAATAGGAAACGAGGTCAAAGGTCACGACCATATTTTTTGGATACACCACCCTAGGTCGAAGTGTAATACAGTTGACCACATGCAGATATCTTGTACCACTTTCAAATGGCAAGGCAAAATCTGTTAGACCAATAGGAAACGAGGTCAAAGGTCACGACCATATTTTTTGGATACACCACCCTAGGTCCAAGTGTAATACAGTTGACCACATGCAGATATCTTGTACCACTTTCAAATGGCAAGGCAAAATCTGTTAGACCAATAGGAAACGAGGTCAAAGGTCACGACCATATTTTTTGGATACACCACCCTAGGTCCAAGTGTAATACAGTTGACCACATGCAGATATCTTGTACCACTTTCAAATGGCAAGGCAAAATCTGTTAGACCAATAGGAAACGAGGTCAAAGGTCACGACCATATTTTTTGGATACACCACCCTAGGTCCAAGTGTAATACAGTTGACCACATGCAGATATCTTGTACCACTTTCAAATAGAAAGGCAAAATCTGTTTGACCAATAGGAAACGAGGTCCAAGGTCAAGGGGTGTGCGCATCTCAAAGACCCTTGTTAGTCATCGTATATGGCGAAGGAATCAAGATCGTAGGTCAAACGGTTGATTTTTTTGATGATTTTTGAATATTTATTTTATTAAACTTCATGCCCCTTTAATCTGACACGTGATGACGTCATCATGACGTCATTAGTACTGTGCACTAATTCACATAGTGACCAATGTCCATGTGAAGTTTGAAGTCAATCATGAATGTGCAAGTGCCCGAAATAGCGTCTGAAAAAAGTGGAAGAAGGAAAAGAACAAAAAGAAACTAGACCTGTGTTCGTTCTTGACAACGAACACATGGCTGTTCCCCTCCTTTTTATAAACATATATGGTGTTCGGGATGACCTTTGTTAGTGATCGTATATGAAGAAATCACGATCGTAGGCCAAACGGTTGAGTTTTTATCGATTTTTAAATATTGAATATTATTACATGCTCCTTTAATCTGACATGTAGGGAAGGTCAAAGGTGTTGCTATATGTTTGGATACCCCACCCTAGTCGAAGTGTAACACAGTTGACCCCATCGTGATATATTGTACCCCTTTCAAATGGCAAGGCAAAATCTGTTTGACCAATAGGAAATGAGGTCAAAGGTCAAGCCATGTGCGCATCTTAAAGACATTTGTTAGTGATCGTACGAATCAAATTCGTAGGTCAAACGGTTGATTTTTTATTGATTTTCGAATATTTAATTACGTAATAATCTTGTCGCTAGAGGGCGCTATTTCGTACGATGACGTCATGACTTATATTTTTGGAAAGCTTAAGGGCCTCTGATAATAACACCATTGACCCCATCTCAATACCTCCTACCACTTTCAAACTAAGGGCCACTTCCTGTTTCGACCGGAAGTGAGCAAGGTCAAAGGTCACGACCATATTTTTTGGATACACCACCCTAGGTCGAAGTATAATACAGTTGACCACATCCAGATATCTTGTACCACTTTCAAATGGCAAGGCAAAATCTGTTTGACCAATAGGAAACGAGGTCCAAGGTCAAGGGGTGTGCGCATCTCAAAGACGCTTGTTAGTCATCGTATATGGCGAAGGAATCAAGATCGTAGGTCAAACGGTTGATTTTTTAATGATTTTTGAATATTTAATTTATTAAACTTCATGCCCCTTTAATCTGACACGTGATGACGTCATCATGACGTCATTAGTACTGTGCACTAATTCACATAGTGACCAATGTCCATGTGAAGTTTGAAGTCAATCATGAATGTGCAAGTGCCCGAAAAAGCGTCTGAAAAAAGTGGAAGAAGAAAAAGAAAAAAAAAACTAGACCTGTGTTCGTTCTTGACAACGAACACATGGCTGTTCCCCTCCTTTTTATAAACATATATGGTGTTCGGGATGACCTTTGTTAGTGATCGTATATGAAGAAATCACGATCGTATGTCAAACGGTCGAGTTTTTATCGATTTTTAAATATCGAATTTTATTACATGCCCCTTTTATCTGACATGTAGGGAAGGTCAAAGGTGTTGATATATGTTTGGATACCCCACCCTAGTCGAAGTGTAACACAGTTGACCCCATCGTGATATATTGTACCCCTTTCAAATGGCAAGGCAAAATCTGTTTGACCAATAGGAAACGAGGTCAAAGGTCAAGCCATGTGCGCATCTTAAAGACATTTGTTAGTGATCGTATATGCAGAAGGAATCATATTTGTAGGTCAAACGGTAGATTTTTTATTGATTTTTAAATATTTAATTACGTAATCATCTTGTCGCTAGAGGGCGCTATTTCGTACGATGACGTCATCACTTATATTTTTGGAAAGCTTAAGGGCCTCTGGTAATAACACCATTGACCCTATCTCAATACCTCCTTTCACTTTCAAACTAAGGGCCACTTCCGGTTTCGACCGGAAGTGAGCAAGGTCAAAGGTCACGACCATATTTTTTAGATACCCCACCCTAGTCGAAGTGTAACACAAGTGACTTTGTCCAAATATCTTGCACCACTTTCAAATGGCAAGGCAAAATCTGTTTGACCAATAGGAAACGAGGTCAAAGGTCAAGGGGTGTGCGCATCTCAAAGACCTTTGTTAGTCATCGTATATGCCGAAGGAATCAAGATCGTAGGTCAAACGGTTGATTTGTTATTGATTTTTGAATATTTAATTTATTAAACTTCATGCCCCTTTAATCTGACACGTGATGACGTCATCATGACGTCATCATGACGTCATTAGTACTGTGCACAACTTCACATAGTGACCAATGTCCATGTGAAGTTTGAAGTCAATCATCAATGTGCAAGTGTCCGAAATAGCGTCTGAAAAAAGTGGAAGAAGGAAAAGAATAAAAAAAAAAAAAAAAAACAGGTCTAGCCAACTAGACCTGTGTTCGTTCTTGACAACGAACACATGGCTGTTCCCCTCCTTTTTATAAACATATATGGTGTTCGGGATGACCTTTGTTAGTGATCGTATATGAAGAAATCACGATCGTATGTCAAACGGTTGAGTTTTTATCGATTTTTAAATATCTAATATTATTACATGCCCCTTTAATCTGACATGTAGGGAAGGTCAAAGGTGTTGCTATATGTTTGGATACCCCACCCTAGTCGAAGTGTAACACAGTTGACCCCATCGTCATATGTTGTACCCCTTTCAAATGGAAAGGCAAAATCTGTTTGACCAATAGGAAACGAGGTCAAAGGTCAAGCCATGTGCGCATCTTAAAGACATTTGTTAGTAATCGTATATGCAGAAGGAATCAATTTCGTAGGTCAAACGGTAGATTTTGTATTGATTTTTGAATATTTAATTACGTAATCATCTTGTCGCTAGAGGGCGCTATTTCGTACGATGACGTCATCACTTATATTTTTGGAAAGCTTAAGGGCCTCTGGTAGTAACACCATTGACCCCATCTCAATACCTCCTACCACTTTCAAACTAAGGGCCACCGGTTTCGACCGGAAGTGAGCAAGGTCAAAGTTCACGACCATATTTTTTGGATACACCACCCTAGGTCGAAGTGTAATGCAGTTGACCACATCCAGATATCTTGTACCACTTTCAAATGGCAAGGCAAAATCTGTTTGACCAATAGGAAACGAGGTCCAAGGTCAAGGGGTGTGCGCATTTTAAAGACCCTTGTTAATCATCGTATATGGCGCAGGAATCAAGATCGTAGGTCAAACGGTTGATTTTTTATTGATTTTTGAATATTTAATTTATTAAACTTCATGCCCCTTTAATCTGACACGTGATGACGTCATCATGACGTCATTAGTACTGTGCACAACTTCACATAGTGACCAATGTCCATGTGAAGTTTGAAGTCAATCATGAATGTGCAAGTGCCCGAAATAGCGTCTGAAAAAAGTGGAAGAAGGAAAAGTAAAAAAATAAAAAAAACTAGACCTGTGTTCGTTCTTGACAACGAACACATGGCTGTTCCCCTCCTTTTTATAAACATATATGGTGTTCGGAATGACCTTTGTTAGTGATCGTATATGAAGAAATCACGATCGTAGGTCAAACGGTCGGGTTTTTATCGATTGTTAAATATTGAATATTATTACATGCCCTTTTAATCTGACATGTAGGGAAGGTCAAAGGTGTTGATATATGTTTGGATACCCCACCCTAGTCGAAGTGTAACACAGTTGACCCCATCGTGATATATTGTACCCCTTTCAAATGGAAAGGCAAAATCTGTTTGACCAATAGGAAACGAGGTCAAAGGTCAAGCCATGTGCGCATCTTAAAGACATTTGTTAGTGATCGTATATGCAGAAGGAATCAATTTCGTAGGTCAAACGGTAGATTTTTTATTGATTTTTAAATATTTAATTACGTAATCATCTTGTCGCTAGAGGGCGCTATTTCGTACGATGACGTCATCTTTTATATTTTTGGAAAGCTTAAGGGCCTCTGATAATAACACCATTGACCCCATCTCAATACCTCCTACCACTTTCAAACTAAGGGCCACTTCCGGTTTCGACCGGAAGTAAGCAAGGTCAAAGGTCACGACCATATTTTTTGGATACACCACCCTAGGTCGAAGTATAATACAGTTGACCACATCCAGATATCTTGTACCACTTTCAAATGGCAAGGCAAAATCTGTTTGACCAATAGGAAACGAGGTCCAAGGTCAAGGGGTGTGCGCATCTCAAAGACCCTTGTTAGTCATCGTATATGGCGAAGGAATCAAGATCGTAGGTCAAACGGTTGATTTTTTAATGATTTTTGAATATTTAATTTATTAAACTTCATGCCCCTTTAATCTGACACGTGATGACGTCATCATGACGTCATTAGTACTGTGCACAACTTCACATAGTGACGAATGTCCATGTGAAGTTTGAAGTCAATCATGAATGTGCAAGTGCCCGAAATAGCGTCTGAAAAAAGTGGAAGAAGAAAAAGAAAAAAAACAAAAATCTTAACGAAAACAAAGGCTGTTCCGACCGTATCGGAACAGCCAAAAAAAAAATCGTAACGAAAACAAAGGCTGTTCCTGACCGTGTCGGAACAGCCAATAAAAAATAAAAAATAAAAAAAATAAAAATCGTAACGAAAACAAAGGCTGTTCCGACCTGAATCGGAACAGCCAACTAGACCTGTGTTCGTTCTTGACAACGAACACATGGCTGTTCCCCTCCTTTTTATAAACATATATGGTGTTCGGGATGACCTTTGTCAGTAATCGTATATGAAGAAATCACGATCGTAGGTCAAACGGTTGAGTTTTTATCGATTTTTAAATATTGAATATTATTACATGCCCCTTTAATCTGACACGTAGGGAAGGTCAAAGGTGTTGCTATATGTTTGGATACCCCACCCTAGTCGAAGTATAACACAGTTGACCCCATCGTGATATATTGTACCCCTTTCAAATGGCAATAGGAAACGAGGTCAAAGGTCAAGCCATGTGCGCATCTTAAAGACATTTGTTAGTGATCGTATATGCAGTAGGAATCAAATTCGTATGTCAAACGGTAGATTTTTTATTGATTTTTTAATATTTAATTACGTAATCATCTTGTCGCTAGAGGGCGCTATTTCGTACGATGACGTCATAACTTATATTTTTGGAAAGCTTAAGGGCCTCTGATAATAACACAATTGACCCCATCTCAATACCTCCTTTCACTTTCAAACTAAGGGCCACTTCCTGTTTTGACCGGAAGTGAGCAAGGTCAAAGGTCACGACCATATTTTTTGGCCAAAAAAAAAATCGTAACGAAAACAAAGGCTGTTCCTGACCGTGTCGGAACAGCCAAAAAAAAAAAAAATCGTAACGAAAACAAAGGCTGTTCCGACCCGAATCGGAACAGCCAAACAAATCTTAACGAAAACAAAGGCTGTTCCGACCGTATCGGAACAGCCAAAAAAAAAAAAAAAATCGTAACGAAAACAAAGGCTGTTCCAACTCGAGTCGGAACAGCCAAAAACGTAACGAAAACAAAGGCTGTTCCGACCGCATCGGAACAGCCAATAAAACAAAATCGAACCGAAAACAAAGGCTGTTCCCGCCGGCTTGTATCGGAACAGCCAAACAAATAAAAAAATAAAAAATCGTAACGAAAACAAAGGCTGTTCCCGCCCGTGTCGGAACAGCCAAAAAAATAAAAAATCGTAACGAAAACAAAGGCTGTTCCCGCCCGTGTCAGAACAGCCAAATATTTAAAGTTAGAATAATGTTGTTGAACTGCTTAGTAGAAATAGATGCAGTAATACTTCAGAAAACCTTACAATCCATGCATTTTTTGTGTAAAAACAAATCATTTGCAAACGGTTTTTTAAAGCAGCTTCAGTTTGCAAATACTCCCACAAAGGTACAATTTTACACGGGAAAAAGGTGGTGTTTGTTCACCATTGCTATCAACACTAACAAACTTAAGTACTAGTAGTTGATCAGGGCTTCAGACCTTGTGTACAAAACATTATGATACAGGATTAAAGTGTTTTCTTACAAAATCTTAAATTTGTCTAACTCACAAAATTTGATTTTGTTCATCAAGTCTGCACTTAAAAAGTAAAGAAACACAATCTGATAAACCTCGCAACTCTTACCGCTTTAAGAATCAGTAGGGAGTTCAGAATCTATGGTGAAGAAGAAGATGCACGAGTGTATGTATAAATAGTGAAAGTATATAAAATTCTTACCAGAGAAAACTCCATGCGACAGCACAGTAATCAATACCAATGGTACGATGCAGCGATCGGCGAACATGTTGCTTTTAAACGCAATGTTTGGTAAAAGCCCCAAGAAGCCAAACTCTCAGACAATGAGTGAATCGTTGCCGGAAGCTGGATTGGAGATTGCACCACCAGCGCTGCAAATAGTATACGGTCCTTTCTTCGGAGTAAAGCGTTGATTTTGCTCAGATGGAAAATTGGAAACTTAACTACGGTTTCATGTATTAACCCTTATGGTTCCATGACAATTGTCGTATACCAAATAAAACACAGCAACAGCAACACATGAAGTGGGTTCTTTCAGTGCTCGTTACTTCGACAAGTGAAGGACGAAAAGAATCCCCACTTAAACGAATGAAGTGAAGTTCAATGGGGATTCTATCGATCCATTACCAAAATGAGGAGTCACGTATTGTATTGTTTGGTTATTGTATTGTATTGTTTGGTTAAACAAATGAAAACACGCTGAGTACTGTCTAAAAAAAACATATTACACTGCCTGTTCAGCACACGGCAAGGAAAGCCTTTTCTTTTGTATAAGCAGTAAAGTGACCCCAATTTTGATAATGGATCAGAAGCATACGCGCCTTTACGGTTCAACCATAATTCCCTGAGCGCAGTATATGATCGGGCGGAATTCTAGTACTGTACACTGCACAAGTTTGATCGTATATAAATTTGAATGGGGGAGGGGGGTGTGGGGGTGGGGAGTGCAGGGGGTGCAGGGGGTTCCTGGTGCTCTTTTAACCACACCCAGATTTATTTTTCAATATTGTATACATATTACATTCACACCATCGTACTTTACACCAGAGAAACAGCACTTTATACAGTTCCAGTGGGAAAACAAATGTAAATTAACAATAATTAAATTAAACATTAAACAATGAAAGCCATGCCACCATATATTTCCAAATTTCCAGGGGGGGGGGGGGGGGGGGGCGCCCCTCACGGCCCCTCACGGCCCCCTCACGGCCCCCTCGTAGCTACGCCGCTAATTACTAGGTACGTTCTCGCCAATAGACCTATGACATAATGACGTCACGCGATGTTTACCGCGGTGCATTATGGGTGAAATGTGGGGACAAAATCTCTGCATCGCTAGTTTGCACAATTATTGCATGGCCATTTTCGCCGCCTTTTGATACCTTAATGGCTAAAACCATATAGTTATAGCGTTCGTTCGTGGGCTTAAAACTCACGCAGGCACAACTAAGCTGACACGAACCATTTTAGACATTTAAGATCTTAGTTTTTGACGTCTTTTTGTCAGCGAAGCGGTAAGTAAAGTTCACAAAGTTACGTGCATAATACTCTAGGCGCTACGCATGTATCGCACGCAAACCAGAGATGCAGAGATTTCGTCCCCTCTTTTCACCCATAATGCACCGCGGTAAACGCTGCGTGACGTCATTACGTTTCAGGTCTATTGATTCGCACTTTGTTCGTCAGTTTGTAGTGTTAATTTTGATGATCCTATTGAAGTGCATTTTGTAAATTATTCCATGATTAAAAGTGAGAGACGACAAGAACTGCTATCTCAAATTAATTATTTAAAGGGTCCCAAACAAGTTAATAATTAAGTTTGTTTAGCTCATTAGTCCAGCACCTGGAGGCATGGGGACGGTTGCGTGAGAACGAGGATGCGAAATGACGTGACAGTGAGTGTGGAAGCCGCCTTGGAGTTTGGCCAGACTGTATTTCCTATACCCAGCACGATTTGTGCCAGAGGGACTTCCCCCTAACGCCACTATACCTTAACACACTCTTCCCTTTTGTTAACGCACCAATTCCCCCCCTAAAAACTGAAAGGAATTTCTTGGAAATTCCTTGGATGTTTGGGACAAAATAGGGGAAGTCCGTTTGCCACATATCGTGCTGCATATGGTATTTCAAGAGAAGTGATCACTGCGGGGATCCTTTGTTTGAGAATGCTTTTTACTCGACCAGCCGCGGGACTAAATAGTATACAATAATACTTCACAACATGCGCCCCCTTTTTAACAGAATGCATAGTTCCGAGATTGCCCAGTTAACCCCGCCCCCTTGGATATTGTTGCTATGTGCTCACAAGCCATCGAAAAAAAATGGCGAGACTACGTACAAAGCAACGGGACTCGGCATGGAAAGCACAGATTCATTGGAGAAAACTCAAAGGTATTTATGTTTTGAGGTCGACGGTTACCGTAGCACACACTGAGCGAAGGGCTAGTAATGCACGGATGACATATCTTTCATAAAAATGCGCTATCCTACCTTTGAACAGTGAATCGCCCAACATTGAAACCAAAATTCACCCGGTCAATGGCGCATACAACATACAAACTGTATGGGCAGAAAATCACGATTGTTTGTGATGATTGCATCACTTTGACCTTTGTGGGCGCCGTCTGCTAGCTCTGTTGTGATTGGTCGCGGGTTCAGCTTGATTGACAGGTCGGAACTATGCATTGGCGCCTGGCAATTAAATGTTCAAAAATTTCAAAAATACAATTTACAAAATCTACATTTTTACTTGGAATTTTTATCCGCTTGACTTCTGGCTCATCATCCATGTTCGGTAGTTCGATAAAAGCTAGCATTACATAATCTAGGAACTGCTCAGTGGAATTCGGTTCACGCATTATTCTTGTGCGCCAGCTTTGGCAATTGTTAAACGTTACGTAACAGTTACACTGAGCTCGGCGCTGTATTCAGTAGTGCAGTTGGTCTTAAGGCGCCATCGACACACCGGCTTTGTTGGGCTATTTTGGGCTCGAAATAGACCGATACATTATTCTGAAGCGCCTTCGTGAGTAAATTAGATATATCCTGAAAAGACGCCGTCAAATTTGGCCGTTTTTGAGCACTTTTGAAAAATTCAAGGTCACCAATTTTTGGTTCCGAAAAGTCACGTGGTCTTGTGAGTTAGTTGTATTTCCAGCCGTATAAAAGTTTGTTACTGCAGAACTGCGCCAAATTCAACTCTGATTTCCCCACAATATTTATAAGTAATTGACGAAAGAGAGACTATTTATACAGGTATGAAACAAAGTTAAACATAAGTATGAAAATTCGAACATAATTATTTGTTTCGAGAGTCCAGAGAACGCGAGCGAGCGCGTGCTACGGCAGGCTACCGTGGAGTGTAGGATATTTGCCCCGCGCAGCACGGCAAATAGCCTGAGTGCAGACACACACGGGCGTGTTGCTTCGGTGTACGTTCGTGAAGAAAAAAACATGATGCCAACTCCTCAAAAGTAAACGGAAATTCCTATTCGGTCGTCAAGCTGTCCAGTGAAATCGTGAGCAGAAAATTTGAGATATCCTGAGCAGGAGAAGAGCGAATCGTTTGTGACAAAGTCGTGAGGCTCGTGCGTAGTTGCAACGGCTGGTAAAGCGTATAACCCGTCTTTTGACCGTTTTTGTTAATTTTGCACTTCTTTAGTAAATTACGGGATATTTTGATTATCTTTTTTCACAACGACCATCAAAAAAGTATTGTCAATTCTGCTACATCACTAAATCATGTAAACAGTAGGCCGGTGTGTACCTTTAACCCAAGAAAGCCCGCCTCAAAAAGTGCTTGCAGCCCGGAGGAGTTCAAACCTAAGCAACGTAACAGCCATGGTTAGCACAGCACGCCGTAGAAACAGGACTTTGTACGTCCCCTAAGCGCATGCGTAATTATGCACAGGTCCTCCAGCACTTCCATCACTTGATGGTGCTTGTCTATAGTGGCCACTCTCGGGACCGTAAAAAAAGTGGCCACTATAAAGAGGTGGCCTCTTTATAGTGGTTGCTTAAGCATTATACACATGGCATTTGGGACCATGGGTGGCCACTAAATGCAGGTGGTCTGTTTATCAAGGTGGTCTTAATGCAGGTTTCACTTAAACCATTCAAACTGACATAGTCAAGCGTATAAGGAACGAATTGGAAATAATTTACAAGTATGACATCACCTAAGGGCTCATGTACAAAATGTAGTACGAAATTTGAGGGTCCCCTCCAGGTGAAATCTTCATTATTTTCCCTGCCAAATTCTGTTTGTATTTAAATCTGCACTGTACTGATGGCTAAAAAGTATTTTAAAGTAAAACAAAATTAGTGATGTCCGACCTGTGAATTCTTACCCACGAATCACGATATTCAGAGAGCCATTGTATATGGTATATAATTGTAGGTGTGGCAACGCTGGCCCAGATTTAGCCCAGGTTGGACGTCGTTGTCTCATTGCATTAATTTACGAAGGACGTCCCTAGGTTACTAAATCTCGACATAAGACGACTGACATGTACAGTTTTTAAGCTTGTAACCTTCTATGAGTATGAACGTCATACCTTATCCTTTGTGTCCTCATCTGCAAAAAAACCTTTCATAAAAATATGCTAATAATATTTATGTTAAAGCACAACCTAAAGTTGAATTCCTGGCCAAGGTGACGTTTTCACTTTAGTAGTCTATTATAGGAGAGTTAACATGTAACCAACTTACAATGCCTCTTGTTGTCTGGATTTCAGGGGGAAAAAAAAGCCAATTTCACCAGTCATCATTATAAAGGCGAAAGAATGCCCGTGTATAAATATAGACCGTATAGCTGCTATCTTTTGGGACCACTTTTGATAATTAATTTGATCAAAAATTAATGTAAGCACAAAATGTCCGAACATCATGGATCAAAGAAATTTCCCCATGATGAGATGACGGCCAGCTTTTCGACGGGGTCTATAAACACATTGCATGCCTTTTATTTTTAGACTCGTTGTTTTCATTTCAGGAACATTTATTTCAATGTTGTCATTTATCACAATAAATACAAACAATACATATTGCATAATATTGATATGTTGAATCGAAATAATGTGTACAAAGCAGTAGCAATTATAGTGTAATTTGAGCAAGACAATTAAAAACAATGAACAACATCTAGGGGCCGCGGCCGCCCGCCGCGCCGTGGTTAGGATTTCACGCTGTGTTAAAACTCAGTTGTTAGCTTAATAAGGAATGTCTTTGTTGAAATAATGCTTTGTTTGGCGAATTCCTGTGCTTAGTGGGTTGTCCTGGGGGTATCGAAAGCATGGTGTTTCTGTTGGCGTAGTGGATTCTAAGACTGGGCGGGGTAGATTTATAGGCCCATAACTACGAAAGGTGTTTTTCAGTTGTACGCGTACAAATCTGCTGAAGTCCGTCTAAAACATGCGCTTAACTTAAGTCGCCAACTACGAAGCAGTTTTATTGTTACACGCGGACAAACTAACATGCCCTGTTAGACGCCCGTCTTTAAAGAACAAAGGGAATGGGCACGGGGTAGTTTTCCAGGCATTTAGCGCCATTTTAAACCAAGCAGTAGACGAAGAAACTTGGCATGGACGCGCTGCAGATACTGGCCCAACAAGAGGCCAACGAAATTAAAAATGAAAACCGAAGACGTATGCCGCGAGTATTTAGATACAGGCGCAATCCTTTAGAGGAGTATGATGCCGCTAGTTTTATTAAACACTTCCGACTTACCAAAAGACACATTCAGTGAGTTGATTCGGTTTCTGAGACTGGAACTATAGAACATCCAACTCTCTTCCGTCTGTGTTACAGCTAGCATGTGCTGTGCGTTTCTTTGGATGTGGGTCATTCCAGATAGTTGTGGGTGATTTATTTGGCATTTCTCAGCAAGCTTGTGGTCAAGCAGTGCATAGAGTTGCAGCTTCGATTGCATTTCATGTGTTATCCCGAAACTCCGATTGATGCAAGGAGGGTAATGCAAGGATTTCAAGAAATGTAAGGTTTCCCCGGCGTCATCGGGGCCATCGATGGCACCCATATCCCTATTCGCAATCCAGGAGGTGCCAACGCACATTTGTTCATGAACAGAAAGGGGTGGTACAGTTTGAACTGTCAACTAGTTTGTGACCACGAGCTTCTTTTCACGAACATAGTTTGCCGTTGGTATGGATCAGCGCATGATTCGCGAATTTGGGAGGAATCTGCACTATCTCAGCGTTACGCTAACCCCGGTCCGCCAAGAGAGGAATTATGCAGCAGAAAGAAGATACAATAGAGCTCATCGTAGGACACGATCGCTGATCGAGAATGCTTTTGGGAAATGGAAAAGGCGTTTCCTTGTATAGCTTTTGGTAATCAGCTGCGGTGTACGGTAAGTGTCGGAGACAGTCAAGTCTATTTTGGCAAAAACAAAAAAAAACAAACAAACAAAAACAAAAAACCTACATTTTGTGGGGGCGTGGAAGGAGGGAGTATTGGTCTACCTTTTTCCATTATAAAGGGGAATTATACCAAAGAAAAAGAAACAAAAGACCTTGTAGTGAACAAGTGCAACTTGTAAATTATTTCAATGAAAAGAACAAGAAATATTACCTACTGAAAAGCGAATACGAATTTCATAAAGAATGGCAATTTTAGCGATGCATCGCACTATCCATTTTGTCCGAATACTGGGCAAAGTGTGATGTTTTCAAGTACAAGTTCATATCGTTTATTGCCATCGTCGTGTAAGGCCCGCTTCAAACGTCGCGCTTATGCCATGTCGAATTAAATTTAACTTGATTTTTTTTAAATTCGACACGGCACAAGCACGACGTTTGAAGCCATTTGGCTCGGCAAAATGAGTTCGACACGGCAGAAGATTTTAGCTCGACAGGGTCTGCCGTGCTAACTCAATTTAGTGCGGCACAAGCACGGCTTGGCTTCAAACGTCGTGCTTCTGCCGTGTCGAATTTAATTCCAGTTCGAAGTTGGTCCGCAATTTTGTTCCGACTAGGAATGCGCATGCTCGCAGCGCGTATGTGAGTAAAGAAATAACCAACAAACAAGTGCATCAAAATAATAAAATGGCGACGTACAATGGACAGAATGGAAAACGCACGTGCACAACGTTCATGACGTGCACAATACTCATCCGCCATGTTGGATGTATTTAAGCTCGACTGGGAGTTTGCAATTAAGTTCGACGTTTGAAGCCACTGCTGTGCTAACGTCGTACCAACGTCGTGCCAAGTTGAATTTATTTCGACACGGCATAAGCGCGACGTTTGAAGCGGGCCTAAGTCGACTTAGGCGCGTATAAAGCAAAATGTTGGCAACCGATGCCAACATTGGCCACTGGCTACTAGTGATTTTGTGCACGCTTCTATGGAACTCCGGGTACCAGTTGTTGGCGAACCTTGCAAATGTTCGCGTATTTCGAACGCAGCCCTGATTAAGTAAGGCGCGGATAATAAAACAGCTGTTTAAGATATTTTGTAATTAGCGCTTAAAGACGTTGCTTAGTAATACGCGTACACGTCCGTTTTACCCGCGTCTAATCTCTAGACGCGCACAAAGATAAACACCTGTTAGACGCCTTTCGTAGTTATGGCCCTACATGTTCTACATCCCGCCCTGGCCGTAATACTCTCAAGACTGGCGTACACACCTTCATTTTGACACGACCGCGTTGTCCGTGGAGGTGAATTCGTCGATTGGAGGAAAATGAAGGTGTGTACGCCAGTCTTGAGAGTATTACGGCCAGGGCGGTATGTAGAACGTGTAGAGATTTTGATTTTACCCAAAAATTGCAATTTCCTGTAAAATAAAGTTCTACTCAAAGTATCGGCATCAATAACATCATTTTCATTAAAAAGGCCGATACTTTCAGCTATCTGGTGCCTTTACAATACGGAAATAGATGACCACCTAACATTTGAACGAAATGCATTATTTCAACATATCACTGAACCAACTAGAATCACTGAGACATCTAGAAATATTTTAGATCTTTTATTTAGCAGTGATCCATTTGACCTTTCGAACGTACAGATTATCCCAGGCATCAGTGATCACGAAGCTATTATTTTTGAATGTTCTCTTGGAACAGGTCAGACTACACGGGCTAAAAGAAAAGTGTATTTTTATTCGCAAGCCGATTATAGTAAGCTTAGAAATAATCTCCTGCTTGCTCACTCTAAGCTACTTCAAGCGGTAGACACTAATGATGTTCAGTCTTCCTGGTTATCATGGAAACGTTTACTACTTGATGTAGTGGAATCTACAGTTCCTCACAAAGTGGTCAGTGACAAAAATAAGTGCACCCCATGGATTACTGCTAACATTAAAAGACAAATAAGAAAACGTAACAGGTATTTTAAAGAAGCCAAACAATCCAATAAGGAAACTCATTGGTCAAGATACAGAGAAACCAGACGGGAGGTGAAACGTAATATTAAATGTAGCCACTATAATTATGTCAAGCGCATTGTGTCGGATGTTGATAATAATCCTAAGAGGTTCTGGAATTTTGTGAACTCTTGTAAAAAAGATAATCGTTCGATAGACTGCCTAACTATTAATGGTGAAAAGATTACTGACCACGAATCAATAGCTAATGCCTTGAACAATCAATTTAATTCCGTGTTTAATGTCTCAGGGGATAACAATGATGCTCTTCCCGACCCTGAGCCCATTAACACGCTATGTGACATTAGATGCACTACCTATGAAGTTTATAAATTACTTAAAGAGATTGACGTTCATAAAGCAGAAGGTCCAGATGGTATTGCCCCTAGAATCCTGAAAGAGGGCGCCGAGTACCTCGCACCATCTCTCACTAAAATATTTAATGCTTCGCTTGAGAATGGTATTCTTCCTGACGAATGGCGGAGAGCGAATATAATCCCCTTGTTCAAAAAGGGGAAAAGAGATGTTGCTAGTAACTACCGCCCTATTTCACTCACGTCTATTGTGAGTAAGATTTTGGAAAAAATTGTTTGTGGCAAGCTTATTAAATATTTACAAAATAATAATATTCTTAATGAAAATCAACATGGTTTCAGAGCGCATCGCTCTTGTGAAACTCAGTTGATCGATGCTACTCATGACTGGAGCAGTTACTTAGACGCTGGGTATGATGTGGATATTATCTTTCTCGATTTCGCCAAAGCGTTTGATAGAGTGCGCCATGACCTTCTGCGTAAAAAGCTTATTATTTATGGTGTTGGTGACTCTAATATTAAGTGGATCATGAATTTTCTTACTGAACGAGAGCAAAGAGTTTCTACCGGCGGGAAGTTTTCATCTTGGTCGAGTGTCAAATCAGGCGTACCACAAGGTACCATTCTCGGCCCAATACTTTTTCTGTGTTTTATAAACGACATTTCTAATGATATTCAATCTACAATTCGTTTATATGCAGATGACTGTGTTTTATACCGGCCCATTATCGCTGAAACTGACACCGCGATCCTCCAATCCGATTTGAATTTACTTCTCAGCTGGTCGAATCGTTGGCAGTTAAACTTTAATGTTGATAAGTGCAAAGCTATGAGGATGTCTAGGAAGCACCACCCCTCAAACCATGAATATTTTATTAATACCGACGCCTTATCGAATACGACATGTGAGAAATATTTAGGTGTCACAGTAAACGATAAGCTAAATTGGAATACTCAATGCCAACAAGTTTATACTCAATGCAATAAAACGTTAGGAATTATAAAACGTAATTTCAAGAACTGCCCCATAAATATTTTAAACAAACTTTACATTTCTCTTATCCGTTCCCGACTTGACTATTGCTGTGCTGTTTGGGACCCATATAGGATAAATCATGTTAATATTGTAGAACGCGTGCAGAATCAAGCTATTAGATTTATTTTTAAAGACTGGCAGACGAGCTATAATGAACTCCTGAATCGTTTAGGTTGGACTGACCTTGTGACAAGAAGAAAATACTTCCGTCTAGTTTTGTGTTTTAAAATATTAGGTGGTTTTATTAACATAAACTCACTTGAAAAGTTTCAACCTGCTACGAGATTAGGACGGAATAATCACCCTAGAAAACTGAATATCCCGTTTGCCAGAACCGACTGTTTTAAATATTCCTATTTTCCCCGTACAGCACGCGAGTGGAACAGCTTACCTGAATATGTAATTCAAAATAAGTCACTGAATAGCTTTAAAGCCTCTCTTCGTGATTTTATTACATCTTAGTTAAGGTTTTTACTTAGTGCTGTGGTTATGTATATATTCAAACCAGCATTTTGTCTATTTTACGTCATTTTATTATAATCTTAATGCGTACATTTTGTACTTTTATGATGTTTTTAATTTTTAATTTGTTTCGTATGTTTTTAGTTTTGCTGTAACGGTTTAACTCTAATATCGTCTTTGTCGTTTATTTTATATTATGTTTTTACTGTATCCGGGAAGTGGTTTAATTCGGATTGTTATAGTCCTATCCACAACCCTTGACATTGTCAAAAATTTGTATAATAATAATAAAAATTTGATAACATATGCCAAAGCAAAATACAACTACAAAAGCGCTTATTTTTGTTCTACGCAAATTTAAGTCTTTTAATGCTGATAAGACCATTTTACATATGTGCAGAACATTCTTACTTTTTGTTTTATTTAAAGTGTTTATGAAAAGGAAAAAAACAATACCATACACGTTCGCCAGTTGAGACTATACGTGCACTAATTCTACGGAACATGACATAACAAACTCCAAGCATTTTCAAAGCTGCTAAATCATGTTTCCTCACCTAATTTAAACTTTGAGCATTATGTCATAACATGAAGAATTAGTAGCGAACGTGTATGCTAGTGGCGCACCCAGGATTTGTCGTTGGAGGGGGTTGGCTGACAACTTGTCCCGTGATGCTTAGTGTAAAATCCATGAGCCTGCGTTTTTTTTGTGGCCATCCTGTCGATGACGTCATCAATGCATAGCCCTGTGTATTAACATGACGGCAACGTCTGTCAAATGTTGGTTGCCCATTTTTTATTTAAAAACAAAGGAAAACCTCGGGTGGTGTCAAGCCCCCGAGGCGCCCCCACCCAGTGCGCCACTGTGCTATGTATACTTATGAAAATACAAAACCCCAAATCACACAAAAACAAAATCTACTTAGTGCTTTAAGATACGATTGTATTAAAACCAATATCAGCTAGCTGTATCAATAACTTATATGGGAAATAATTGGGAAGTTGATCATATGGCTTCAGACCTTGTGTGCAAAACATATGAGACGGGCTAAAAATTGTCTAAGTGTTTTCTTACAATATCTTTCATTTTTCCCACTCAAAAATGTGGGTTTTTTTTTCATCAAAACTGGGCTTACCGATGCTTGAGGAGTCATTCTATAGAAAGAAATCTGATTTATCAACTCTTACCCTTATAAGCAATAAAATAAAGCTTTTGGATTCACATCACCCATACATGTACAATAATCCAATCCAGCTACAGGAGTACTCGTCTTCTACCAAGAAAAACGGAAAAACAATTGAGTAGTCGATCATGCATTAGACATTGTGTACAAAACAGATTGGCTGAAAACATTCTAAACGTTTTTTATAAGAAAATATAATTTTCCCACTTTTAAATAAGGTTTTTCCTATCACATCTACACGCACGGGTTACATGAAAGTCACTTTAAGGGGGAAAAGCATGATCAACTTCTCTATTCTTTGTTGCAATTTTAAAATTTTCTTTTTTCCCATAAAAGTGGAGCTCTACGGCTCAATTTATTCTCTAAAACAATACAATGAAAATATATATGGGTCTGTCCACAGTAATGGGGTACATTTCTGTAACATTCAAATCTTAGGTCCCAGTTCACTTCAAATGTCTTAATTTTATCTTTAAATTATCAAGCTAAACTGAGGAAATAACTTTTTCACCAAGGAGTAAGAAAAATAGTCCTACAACATACATTTCTGAAAACCTCGTGCACAAATTTTCCTATTACGCATGTAACAAAGACGGAAAAAAATGTCACAAAATTGTCTGTCCACGTTACATGCGTAATAGGAAAATTTGTACACAAGCTTTTCAAAAATGTATGTTGTGGTAGCAATTTCTTACCTTTTTGGGCAAAAGTTATCTCCTAAGAACAAAACAAGGACATTTCTTTAATTCTGAGATAAACTAAAGGCATCTGAAAGGAATTATTGACTTATTTTTCAAATGTACCCCATTACTGTGGACAGACCCATATACAAGTAAAAGGGAAATATAACAAAGTTATAGTCACATACTTTAAGCAAAATTAAAGACGGTATACATGATTGGTAAACTGTTACAAATAGTTTTATCCCCCTGTGTGATTGAAGATATGCATCATTAAAACCAACCTAAGCAAAAACCAGCTCCGTATACTTTGTCTAACTTTTGAGAAAACAGTCAAAAAAGGCTTTGCAGTCATTTCGCACTCTGGCAAAGTGGTTTGGGGCAAATTGAATTTTCGTCTCATGAGACGAAAACTAATTGTTTTACTCATTTCTCAAAGACTATAGCACTTCAGACAAAACCATTTCAGGGGAAGTTTTCTACGGTCATCGTGTTTATATTGTGTAAGTTAGGCGTAAATCTGTAAACATTTCTGATTTTCGAGATACCAATCATGTATACTGCCTATAAATCAAAGACCATGTGTACAATACTACTTTTGTAAAAAGATGACATTATTACACTAAATTATTTAACAAAAAGTAACCGAGAAATAACAAACAAAAAGGACATACAAGTTTAGTGAACCGATACAATCACGTGTCTATAATACTTAGAAGATAAAAAGTTCGTCCTTTCCTCTTAACAGTATGTCTTGCCAAAAAAGACATCGTGTCAAGTTGTTGTTTTTCTAGTAACACGAATTTCTTCAAGTTATTTTTATACACATGTACAATATTATAATTATTAATTCCGTAAAAGACAACTTTATACACCCTATTTTCCAAATGACTCTGTGTAAGCGCCCTATAAGGAAAAAACATAAATCACTACGAATATTATATCTGATAAATAACAGGTCGAATAGACTACTAAGTTGCCATGGGAATTGGGTCTAAACATTCGCTGGTAATCTGAAACGTCCATTGGTATAGCGTAGGGAAACAGTTCACTGGTTTTAGTGTAGACCCAAAAACCATGGCAACACACAAAAGGTGACGTTTTCACTTTAGTAGTCTATTCTTGTTATATTTTCTAATAACCTTTTCCTGAAGACGAACAGAGCACGCTGTTCGAAACGTTGAGTTCACACTCACCGGTTCTTTTCACACATATACAAATGAGATTCACATGGTGCTACCGTAAACCCATACACACAATAACCTTTTCGACAAAAAGCCAAGCATCAATATGTTTACTACAATTAATGAAAAGATGTTCAATTGTTTCCCTTTCTACATTACAAAGAGGACATACATCATCATCAACATTACCATAACTTTTGAGTTTATCTCTAGTTGGCAGAATTCTGTTTTTATGTTTAAACCATATGTCTTGGCCATCTGCATCAAAATGTTTACCGGTACACGTCCCATTACTCCATATATTATTTCAATCCAAAAGATATGTATAAAAGCAATCACTTCATACATTTTCAGAAGTTGGTTGAAACATTTTCATATCAGAGCGTGATCCAAAACTGGTAAACATATTAGATGAAAATTTCAGAATATTTTAAATTCATCAAAATAGTACATCAAATGGTAGAGAAATGTCCACATTTTACAATTATACTAAAAACAGAACGAATTTTTTTCCCGCTGGGCACACCGTGCCGTCAAATTGCATGCGAGCTTTTACAGCGTGAGGGACGGACAAAAGGAACATAAAATTAAATGGCAGTTTTCAATATGAAAATTTTGCAATTCTCCCCTACATAGGTAACATATTTTCACCTAAAGAGAGTATAAACCACGGTCATGTATAATGATACTCAAGTTCATTGTCACTTATATGTAGGAGGTCGTGAACAAAAAGATATGCCATTTTGTCCGTCCCTCACGTACCAAATACAACTAATTTATTTTCCCTAGCTACTCGATTCTTTTTCGTTTTTATTAAAGTACCGTATCTATTGACCAACTATACCTATCCACAAATAAACAGTATACACCACTCAAGCCTTCTAGTTATTTCACTTTTAAAACGTGACCCGGTCGTCTGCAAAAAAAAGATGGCGTGTGGGTGGGGATAGGGGAAGGGTTAAGTGGGATTTGGGCATAAAGGGGGTAGGGAGAGATTGGGTGTAAAATGTAATTCAATGGATTATATTGATTTCCGTCCCTCACGCATGAAAAGTGACCCCTGCCTAAAATTGTAAAGTAAATTCTAATATATAATATATTGATTGTGTGTATTAACATCACTAGCAAATACAAATATAGGTTCACTTCAGCTTCAGCTTCCTTTTATTGTATTGACTAAGGAAAGCTATTTGCCTATTGATTTCCGTACCTCACGTGAGGGACGGAATTGGATCACGCTCATCAATGAGTTTCTTATAAACATATTTAACAGTCATGCCCAATATTCCAATGACAGAACCTGATTTATCATTAAAGTAAATACATATACAGCTAAGTCCCTTTCTATCTTCCTTAACATATTTATCCATAGTCTCCCTTTTTAATCCAGTAACAATACGACCAGCATTAATGGGCAATATAATGCATCTCTCAGCCAATTCATTGAAGGAAATTATTTTACCCGTGTTCGTGATTTATCCAAAAGTTATAATTCCTTGGATTTTACTATCTAACACTTTCTATTGGTTACGTGTGATTACGTTATTGTTCCACATATTATTCTACATGTATCTTGTTTAAATTATTTTCATCAGCGTCAGAACATTATTAAACGAGGTCTTCTAATTGGTTTGCACTTTCATCACCATGGTACCTAAAATTAAAGACCAACGTGAACAACGATGCTCTCTTGAAGCGAAAGAATTTACAAAGATGAACAACGTATATTCATCAGGTAAAACTGACCTTCTCTATTTTGAAATAAATTTGCCATAATTTTGTTTTTACAAATATTGTTGTTATACCCCGTCTTGGAATACTGCAGTTTCATTAGTCCAGTACGGTCACAATGTCATATCCATGCGATAAAAACTCATATCACCCGCTGCCGTACGCAAATTTTAGTTCATATCGCCCAAGCATGAAGCGATCTGCGTGCACGTTTTGCGCGTCCATAGCACGCGTGACGTGCTGTCCTGTTGGTAAAACTGCGTGTTACGCCCACTAGAGATACGCACATTCCAGTATTCCACAAGCTGTGCGCCGAAACGACAAACTCGTACGCGCGCCACTTTCGCAATGTTAATTACACACGCACACGTGGTGGTCCAGAGATTAGCGAAGGTGCAATTAAAAATTTGTGCAATTTTTGTACAATTTAAAATAATAGAAACCATATTCTGAGACAAAGACGGGATTATAACAAAACAATTGTTGACTGGTGTGGTGTGGGTTATGGGTTTTAACACCTTCGGGAGCTCATAGCACCCTCGGCTTTGCCTCGGGTGCTATGAGCTCCCTCGGGTGTTAAAACTCCATATCCCATACCACACCAGTCAACAATTGTTTATTGTTACACCCTGTCTTGAATTACCTCAGTTTCATTGGTCCAGAACGATCACATGTCTATGCGATAAAAACTCATTTCACCCGCTGCCGTACGCAAATTTTAGTTCATATCAACCATATCGCCCTACCATAAAGCGATCTACGTGCACGTTTTGCGCGATTACAGCACGCGTGACGCTCTGTCCCGTTGGTAAAATAAACTGCGTGATAAGGGGCGTTCACACTATCGCGGAAAAATCACGGTGCCGCGCTGCGCTCACCGCATTGCATGAGGTCCGAATCGCCGATTATTCCAAAATAGAAAATTCAACTGTGGTAACTTGGGGCTTCTCTGATACCTCATTGGCTGCGCGTTGGAAAGGTCAGCGCACCGCGGTCAAAGTTTAACAGATTTGAACTTTGACCCAGCTCAAAACGTTTTGCGCATCGCGATAGGCCGCGCACAAGCGGCAAACCAGTTTGTGTACAAACCAATGGAACAGTGTGATTTTTCCGCGATAGTGTGAATCCGCCTTAACACACGCACGGGGTAGTCCAGAGACTAGCGAAGGTGCAATTTAAAATGTTTGCCATTTTTGTGCAATTTAAAATAATAGAAACGATATTCTGAGACCAAGACGGGATATAACGAATCAATTGTTGACTGGTGTGGTGTGGGTTATGGGTTTTAACACCCTCGGAAGCTCATATAGCACCCTCGGCTTTGCCGAGATGATAACACTATATAGGACCCCAAATAATCGTTAAACAGCTAGAATCCCCCCATCAACATTTTTTTAGTTTTTCTGTTTATCATGGAGGTTTATGTTTCTATAACGCGATTACAACGTGTTTTCCGCCAAAAACCGACAGTATTGGTTTAAAACGCAATTCAGTTCCGACCCTCTTCACCCGAAATTCTGAAACGATCGAGGTCACTTGGTCTGTTTACAAACAGGGGCGATACGTCATCCTGAGAAACACACTAAACGGCCTGTGCAGTATTGAATGAAAAATATACGAAGTGTATGTTCATCATGCCTGTTTTGTCCTTGTAACTCAAAATACAAACGTGAAAACACCTGATGTAAAATGACAATAATCTACTATTACCTTTTTGTGAAAAAAAAACGTAAAATTGTTACTTACAATGAAGTCGAGTCTTTTGAAGGAAACACTGGTGCATTGCGACCGGTGTTTGTCACGGAACGAACAGCGGTCCGTGTCTAGCAGTGGAAATGGTGCCCGCGGGCCGCGCCGTAGTTCCCACGTGTTTGAAATTGGCACACGGTATATGCACATCGGCCGGTACAAGTTAGAATGAGCGACTAATTGTTCTCTCTCTTCGTAATAAAAAAGGATCTTAGCTTCTGCTCTTTTTTTTTCATGATGTCTGGTAAAACATACAACCACGCAACTACTGGGCATATCTCTGGCTTTTTGGACCAAAACAATTCTTAAAAAACACCATCTAAAGGCCCTGTCACACCATGGCGTATCGCCTTAACGTATGCCGACGTATACACAAATTAGTTCAAAAATTGTCAAAGTCCAAGAACGTCCAACTTCCCAACGAATTGCATCGAAAAATTCGACATCGGTGTTGGAAAGGACGTATCCATAGCGTATCCATAGCGTATTGAACGTATGACTAACGTATTGATAGCGTTTCACTAACTAATAACAAAGTTATGACAGCGTATCACAGCGTATGCAAGCGTATGAGTAACGTATGCCTGACGCATTTGTAGCATATGTCTGCCGTGTTCAACGTATCCTCAACGTATCTTCAGCGTATCCTCGGCGGCGTACAACGAACACGTGTTGATGGGTTGATGTGTTCAGCACGACCGACCATGAAGAAATGAGGATGAGTTACTCAAGGGACCCACATATATATACTCAAACCCCCTATAATTTCCTAAAACGCCGAATGCTCGCTAGCTGTACGGCACATACGCTAGCTGTACTGTAGAACACAATATGTACGTTACACGATCGCCAGGCATAAGTTGTACATAAGGTGGATACGTCATAATACGTCGAGACTCGTTGGAGATACGTCATGCGTAGGTTAGACATACGTTACATATACGTTATCATCTCGTTATCACTACGTTGGCTATACGTTTCCCCGTTAGAGGACGTACATCAACGTATACCAACCTACGAGTAACGTTCCTCTAACGTATGTCAACGTATGTCAACGTATGTCTAACGTACCACGAACTTACGGGGAACTTATGCAGAACGTATAAAGCACACGTTCAGTACGCCGATAAATTTTGAACATGCTCAAAACAAATTCGCGGGCTCGACGTGTTCAAAATTTTAACAGCGTATCACAGCGTGCTCTTAACGTAAACGACGTATCCCCAACTTACCCCAAACTTATATCAGCGTACACCAACGTATTTTCGATATTTCGCATACGTCGGCATACGTTAGGGCGATACGCCATGGTGTGACAGGGCCTTTACAGAGACGGTTTTCCAAGTTTTTTGCGTGTAAACGTATGGAGCTAACAATCGTGTTGACTTCTCTTTCTCAGGATTGCGTCACGGGGTCACGCGCATATCATGAATATCTAATGAGCGTTTCAGAAATCGCGAAAATCTCATTTTCGAAAAGCGCACTTGTGCTTGCAGTTTATCCAGTTAAAACCGACAAATAAAAAATAATAAAAAGCCACGTTGGCAAGAGGGATGTTTGGACTATCGAAAAAAGCCTAAATGCTGGATTTTCGTCAAGGGGGATTCTTCCTCTTTAAACCTTTATCAGGTCAATCATTTACTACAACCCCATATTAAATTAATTTCGGTATTAATTCCTATTACTGGTCGCCATGAGACGCTGTATGTTAAGTCTGTGGAACAGGGCAGAAAAGGTTAAATTTAAGGAAATTGTTTATGTTTTTCACTCCCAAAATCACTTTCCTTAAATATTCGCACGTTTTGGTAGCTATTAAGTGATTATGAGGAGAATAAGTGGCGACCAGTAAACGGAATTCTTTCCTTTATTTCAATTTAATGAAGTCGTTACAAATAACACTCTAAAAACTATTGTAAATTCTTTAAAAATTAGGCCTACGACCCTGATGAAACCATCATACGATGATTGTAAAAGTGGAAACGATTTTGATGTGAATCCTTGCGACACTGATACGACACTTTGCGTATGTTTTCGATCAAATTGCGACGTTATACGATGAATCCCGATTTGTTTATACTTTTTGCGATCTTTTACGATTGTATGCGATGCCATTACGATCGCTTACGATTCTTTATGATTTTTTGCGACCTGGAGGCGATTCTCTGTCGCGGTTTCCTGGAAATTATGACGATCATGTGACTTAATTAAATTCGTATCAAATCGTAAAGAAAACTTAAAAGATATTAAAAGTTCGAATTCAAATAGTGCTGAAGGATTGGTTAGGATTATTTACGACGGCATTAGGATTATTTACGACCTTGGTAAGACACATTACGACTTTATTACGACCGGTTGCGACGACCGTTCACGACATTTTTTAACATTCCAAAAGTCTCGTAATGACTTAATAATAATAATAATAATAAAGTTTATTTCAAACACGCTTTACATATAAAATATCTCAAAGCGCAATACAATGAAAAACAAATTGATAATAAATACAAAATTGCACGGTCATTTCGAACATTTAAAAATCAGTTGTAATACTCATTAAAAAGGAAGGTTTTAAGACGCCTTTTAAAACCCTCATATGATTCAGATTGGTACATTGATATTGGTAATCTATTCCACAGGCGTGGTGCACAAAATGAAAAGGCACGGTTAGCATAAAAACTGGCAACTCTTTCTACTGGTTGATAAAGTTGAATTTTGCCCTTTGACCTTGAACGTGACTCTCGATTAGTGCAACGTACGCTAAACCAATGCAGTGCTCGCAATACAGATGTAATGTGATCAAATTTTTTAGTTGTTTTGACCATCCGGGCTGCAGAGTTTTGAATAAGTTGCAATTTTTTCATATCGTGATCAGAAATTCCAAGAAGTAAACTGTTGCAATAATCGAGTCGCGACGTGACAAAAGCATGCACTAATTTTTCAGTAGAGCCTTGGTCAAGCAAATGCCGAATTTTACCAATTTTCCATAAAGCATAAGATGCCGACCTACATGAATATGCCACATGAGCCGACATTGTATTTGCCTCGTCAAGAGTCACACCCAAATCACGAATACAATCTGACAGAGAGACATCCACACCCCCCACCTGCACATCACGTGGGAGTGGCGGGGCAGCCGGGCCAAACTTCGATGAAAACTTAATCACTTCAGTTTTTCCTTCATTCAGTACAAGCTTGTTGTCTCGCATCCAAAGACGAATGTCTTCAATACAATTTTCAATCTGACCCAATGGCGCCCGTCACGACCACACGTGACGTACAGTTGGATGTCATCAGCGTACATCATGTATTCCAGGCCATGATCATTAATGATATCTGCTATTGGAGTAGTGTAAAGACTAAACAAAACTAGCCCAAGGTACTGCCTCTGACACCATCGATCCGATTCTAACACGCTGAGTCCTATCACGCAGATAAGACGAAAACCACTCAAAAGCGGAACCCTCAATACCGAACCTATTGCGCAACCTATGTATGATAATCCGATGATCGATGGTGTCAAAGGCAGCTGAAAGACCAAGAAGAATTAAAATCACATCAGATCGTCTAGCGAGGGAGCACAGCACGTCATTTTGAACCCTTACAAGGGCAGTTTCTGTGCTGTAGCCCTCTCGATAGGCGGATTGACATTTGCAAAACAGTTCATTTTGGGAGAGATAATCATTTAACTGTAATAATGCCGTCTTTTCAATGAGTTTCGAAACTAACGGAAAAGACGAGACAGGCCCATAATTTGTTTAAACATTGCTATCGAGCCCATGTTTCTTCAACAATGGGCGAACAATAGCATTCTTACAGAATGCAGGAAAGATACCAGTGTTAAATGATGAATTAATTACTTCCGTCAACAAAGGAGCAACGAGGTCAACACAGTGTTTAACTAAACGTGTTGGCATAGGATCGAGTTGGCAAGATTTGGCCGGAAGATGATTAATCATTGAAATAACTGAATCAACAGAAATCATTTCAAACCTGACAAATGAACACGAATTCAATGCTTGAATGCCAACACATGGAATAACATCAGGAAGATTGTTATGGAAATTGATTATCTTCTTTCGAACTTTTTTTACAAAAGCATCAGGTAGCAATTCGGAATTGATATTATCAGGTATGACAGATGCCAACGCCGCTTTAGTACCACTGATCTCGTCAACGATGCGGAACAATGTTTTTGTGTCCGCACCATCAATGCGACCCCGATGATAAGAGGCGTGGGCAACTGTCAGACAGGTTGCATAAGCATTACGAGCATCAAGATACGCTTTATGGTCTTCTGTCCGTCTTGACTTAATCCAGCGGCGCTCAGCACGCCGGAGAAGTCTTCGCTCCGATGCAATTGTCTGATTAAACCATGGCATTCGAGGCTTATCCAACAAGTCCTTTTCCATAACAGGCGCTACAGTGTCTATTGCAGAAGTTAGCACGGTGTTATACCTATCAAGAAGTTCTGTTTGGTCGTTTATTGACGAACTCATAATTGTCTGCAGTGACGTCGAAAGTTCACAACGAAGCAGACTTTGCGACCAAGACGAATTAATACTATCGTTTAAGAATGTTTACGAATGCCCTTACGAATACTTACGATTTAAAATCGTAAAGGTTCATACCCAAAATCGTCTGGAGCAGGCCTCCCACTATGTGATTTTTGCCACGAATTTCCAACGATTAGGTACGATTTAGTATAGAGTCTATAGACAGTCTCTGATAATCTCACCAAATCTCACCGTGACAAAAATCTCACAGTGGGAGACCCGCTTAAGACCGGTGGTGTTGGGTCTGGTGATCTTGAGGGGGCCATTTCCAAGTCCATTTCAAAACATTACCAAACCTAACATCACTCATGAAACTGGATGAACTGGGGAGACGATAAGAACGAAATCGCCCTTCTCGGGCAGGACAGAGCTATGATTGGGCGTGCATTTTGTGTTACACTAAACGTGTAAATTTGTGTGCAGAAAAAAGACGGTCACAAGGACGGAAGGGGCTGGCTAAACTTTCCGAAAAGCTAATAGCAAAGAAAGGACATGTAAAATTGACCTCTCATGCTCCTTGATCCTGTTTTGCATCTTCATTTTTCGGCGCAAGTTATTATTATTTTTGTTTACAAAATTTGCCCCTGTCCAGTCAGGCATGAATTTCCCAACACGATGGCGACGTTAATGAAAACATAAAACTGATGTCTACGATATGTGTAAGCCAATTTTCTAAATATAATAATTTCCATTTTATCTACAATTTTATGAGTGTGTACTCTTTTCTGATACACCCTGTAATTGTACCCCATTGTGTCTTAAACATCTAAGGAATTTTAAAGTAATTTCTTTCAGTTGGGGGTTTGGTGTGTTAACAAACGGAAATATTGTATTGATGTATAGGGACGTGGGGGGGGGGGGGGGGGGAGTCGCTTTGTCACATATCGTGCTGGGTATAGAGATTCAAGCTCCAATATGCAAAAGTACAAACAGAGGTGAACGTCTCCTATGGACAATTCCCATGTACTTTGGGAAAATTAAACATCTTCGGCGTTGTCAAGGCTTCTCCTCCTTAGGTAATTGCGTTTTGTAATTGTTGAAAATATAACGATTGGTTTTGATAAAATTTAGTAACGACAGCGTTTAAGGTTGCACTCAAGTATTCATGCAGCGCAATATGTGGCAGAGGGTTCCCCCATTGTGTCTCAAACATCCAAGGAATTTCAAAGGAATTTGTTTCATTTTTTAGAGGGGTTGGTGCGTTAACAAAAGGGCCCGTTGAGGTATATGGGCGTTAATGTGCGAGTCTCTTTGCCACATATCGTGCTGGGTATACCCAAGTAAATAGGGCTCCCATATAGGAACCAATGCTAATGCCTAGGTCACATTTGCTCTACGGCTAGAATACGGCGGCCGTAGCCCACCGAAATCGAGAGATACCTGCGGCGGCCGCACAGGATCTGCGGTGGCCTCAGGGTTGCCCTACGGCGTATCCATATCTTTTACAGGCCGTAGGGGTCGCCGTGGGATTATAGCGCGGAGTTATAACTTTTTTAAATTTCATTCTCCTTCGCTTCGCTCATACGAATGAAAAGCAGTTTGATTCTAATGAATGAGTCGAATAACAAAGAACATATTATTTAAATGTTTTATTGATACAGCATGGGATAGTGGCCGGGAACTCTATTGCCGAGCACCTTTCAACCTATTTCAACAGTACATGTTATAAAAAACTACAATGTACATTGCAACGAATAATCATCAAGTTAAATGGTATTAGTAATACCTCCACCTGTGGAAGGTCGAGAAAATTAAAACAAAGGCATCTTGTGAGTGCATGTAATTAGAACGAAAAAGCATCTTCTCCTGGTATCCATCTGGAACCAAGCCCTTTAGGCTCTTCGGACATCGTCCGGCTCTCAACAACTCAAACTCAAAAACATAGGCTACATTTTAACAATTAAGAGTAAGATTAGTACATTGTAAACACCAAAACGTACTGCACAACAAAGTGAAAAGGTCTATGTGTGAAATAAATACATCAAGAATGTCTGAACACAACACGAAAAAGGCAAAATAGTAAGCATGACAGATTTCCATGTGCTACGACAATCAGAGAAATCTCTGGGATCGAGAACTCGCCCAGGAACATGGCAATGCTTTTGGCGTCAGTCCATGCAGCAAAAACTGCTGGCGCTCGGAGGCCACGAAAAACCTCCTTTTATCTTTTCTTTGTTTTTAGGAGGAAACGTGGGTGCATCCTAGGACACCAAAAGGAGGCGCACTCCCCTTATCATTACCACATTACCTAGGTTTGTTCCCGGGGTTTTGAAACAAATCCGAATTTGTCAAAGGGGTTAAGCTAAAGTGAAAACATGCATGCATCCACATAAAGACAACGAAAAACACAACATATTGGTCCCACCTGACCAAGCCCAAGAGGCCTCTGGACATTGTCCGGTTCGTTTCAACTCAATATTCAAATTCTTCATATAACTGTACAACAGGTTACTCTCGACGAGTTATTCTCTGGCATATATACACCAGTGTATATGAATAGGTTCCTTCTTAACCAGCCCTTTAAACTTTTCAAGTTTCGAATGTGCATTTTGCATAACAATAGTACTACAGCCATTATTCTGGAAACCAAGCGCTTTAGGCTTTCAAAATTCACCCGGTAATATTGGTCTCGTTCACGTTACAACCCTTATAACGGAAATTAACAGCTTTTAACACCAATGTATATGATATGTACTTGAACTGAAACGTCGTACTGTTCTTAGCTTGATTCGACTTGAATTATCTACAGGAAGGACCGAACACAGGAACAGAAGCAGTAAACTACGCCCGATAGGCTCACCGAGGTACATGTACATGTATAAATATATTATAATTAGGAATTCATACTCGCAAGTACAGTATTTATGAAAATTATTCCAATTCACGCAATAATAATTCCAGAAATTTTCAGAACAGCGTAATCTTCAAATATAATTGAATAAATGTTTGGTACTGCAAATTATAATAAAACAAAGACATGCTAAATCTTTTCGACTTGCACTCGGAGCAAAACACAAGATTGTGTCGGTGACGCTATCGAGAAAACACAATTATGCGGGAATGACGTGTTCAGAATGTTGCGCGCTAATTGGTCAGCTGACAACCGGAGGCAGCACGCTTCTGCACAGGTACATGTAGCATGCAACGAGCTTAGGATTATTGAATGAATGAGTATTGTAGCCTCGAGCATGCGCAGATGCACAATAGAGTATGCGCTCTGACCAGTACAGTGAACTGCATGTTACCAGCAGTTAATTTAGGGTGATCAAGCTTGTTGTGCCAGCTATACGTGCATTTTGCGGGTAGCATGCGACGAGCATAGGTTTATTGAATGAATGGGTATTGTAGCCTCGAGCATGCGCAGATGCACAATAGTATGCGCTCTGACCAGTACAGTGAACTGCATGTTACCAGCAGTTAATTTAGGGTGATCAAGCTTGTTGTGCCAGCTATACATGCATTTTGCGGGAAGCAGGCATGTTGCTGCGGCGGATGGATGATCGTCCCGAGATCTCGGGGAATTTTTATTCTGCTAAGCGACGTTACAACAGGGCCTCGGTACGCACGATCGGGGAGTGCATTGCACGATCGGGGAGTGCATTAACGGGGTACTGTTTTAAGAGGGGATGATGGGACTCGGTTAAATCTATTTGATGCGATCCTCCAGTCTTTGAGACTACGCCTATATACGTATACCGAGCTTCATATCGGCACCAAATATAATCAATTATGTTGCTTTAAAGAAATCCTGCGAAGCTGAAGACCAAACAAGGGTAGTTTCTTGGTTCCAGTGAATTACGTAAGCATTGGACATAGTTAAGTATGTCGAGTATCAATTCTTTGTTAGGGTAGATTTGCTACTCAAAAAGACAATAATGCTAAAATAATGTATGTATGACTTATACAATATAATGGTCATGTTCAACGGAAAACAACAAGAGTATTTGTTGTGTTCAACCGAAGTCGACAGGTAAACAAATTATTCACGGCATAGGCCTACTAACGAAAGCATAATTAACGTCCCCCCATAATGTGGGTTCGACAGTTCAAGAAAAAGTAAAGACGAGTGCCTTTAATTCAGGAATTTTAAACACTTTCTTATTCGTTCGAGTCTAGGAGTATTTAAAAGCCTGTATTTATGTTTACTACCAATGCCACTGCAGGTTCACGTGAATAAAACGCAAATGAGCCTAGAGTTAGCTTTCGAATTAAGTAACTATATAAGTTGGCTTAATTTACTTATGACAAGAAACTTAATCTGTAGCAGATTATCATAATTTTTAAATGACGAGGAAATGGAAGATTACGATTAATGGGGATTTTAAGAATACAAGCGAGCTTAGCGTTACTCTGAATTAAGCAAGTTTAAGTAGTTTAAAATTATGGATGAAAAACATTACAAGATGAAAAACATTACAAGATCCGAACTTTATGGATCGAGAAGGGAAGAACAAGACGGGAAGAACAAGAAGGCAATGGGCGAAAGTGAACAAAGGAAGTGACTTAAAATACCTTCGAGGAAAATCTTAATTTGTATGAATTATTACGAGATCCGAAAAACTAGGGATCAGTATCTCGAAAACAAGGAGGGAATGGACAAATGTATGCATGTGAACATCAGAATCATTAAAAACGAGAAGTATAGCCATAAATACATTCACTAGTCGAAAATGAAATATCAATTTGACTGAATGAGCAGAAGTAGTATGTCGATAAAAAGGAACGGGGCACAACACCTGTTTAATAAAGCACAGCATTGCTTTAGAGGCCAGAGTGGATAATCACTGATGCAACATACGTAAAGTTGGTGCGTATAAAGTAAATAATAGGCCCATAATTGAAAATCTCAGCGGATATAGATAGCCCTCTACAGGCAAATAACCATCCCAAACTTCAAGAACCAACACAATAGACTCGAGATGGTCTTAAAATCCCAACTACGTTAGTGTTAAAAGCCGTGGTTCAATAACCGAACTTTAAGGAAGGACTGTTCATAAATAGCGCATCATGAATACTACACAGAGTTGTAGTACAGTTTAAACGTTATACAACAAACTGAATATGAATCATATAAGAAAGCGTTTATTGGAAAATGAAATCCAGGGCCGGAATATTTCAATATTAGTTCTACATGACTAGAAATCGTCTTACTAGCGTATAAAATATATCATTCGCGCGCACGTAAAACATGCATTTGGCCAAATAGCAAAACATTCACCTCCAAGAACAGAGGATATTGACGCATGCAGTCGTTGTGCAAATTCAAGACAGTTCAAGGACAATTCTAAGTGCGAAACAGTACGATTTGTATAATCCTATAAGCCCGTATCGACCGTAAAATACTCACGGGGCTAAAAATATGAATTACCGGTACGTTTAAATGGATAAGATACTGACAAGTATGGAAAGAAATACAACGTAGAAAATAACTAATTTTGCTGAAGTGGGACTTACGTACTATTTTTGAATAGTGCATTTCGTGTTAAATACGGGAGGAATTTACATCAGTTGTGCATACTTCGACCGAATTGCAATAAGTAATTCAAACGAGATGCAGATCAATAATTATCTTATTGGAATGCCCTTAAATTTCCGTATGACAGAAAATGACATTACTGACAAAAAGCCTTACATCGAGTTGTCTTTTACGTATAGCTTAACTGTCCGAGCCTGGTTCATCAGTGTTCACCTCGTGAAGAACAGACCGACGTTTAAAGCGTCGAACCTGGGGGGAAATCACAAACAAAAAAACGACAACAGACAAGCAATACTCTCATAGGGTGGGAGGGGGGGGGGGGTGCTAAGTCATAGGCATCAGAAGAAATGTGTACAATAGTTCAGCTTAAGGGCGAACAAATTAGCACAACACCTGTTTAATAAAGCACAGCATTGCTTTAGAGGCCAGAGTGGATAATCACTGATGCAACATACGTAAAGTTGGTGCGTATAAAGTAAATTATAAGCCCAAAATTGAAAATCTCAGCGGATAAGGACAAGCAATTAATGCTCTCATAGGGTGGGAGGGGGGGGGGGGGGGATTGCTAATTCATAGGCATAAGAAGACAGTCGGGAAATGTGTACAATAGTTCAGCTTAAGGGCGAACAAATTAGCAGGAATTTATAACTAATTCCATTGCGATAAGTTGGGTACGGTAATAGTGTACTGTTAACGTGCTCGGCAGAGAGTAGACGCGACCTGAATGAAGAAACGGACCTTAACTGTACCTTTATATACGTTGTACTTAGAATGCCAATAATGACCAGTCATGCATAGCAAATTGTGAACACAATACCGATGCACAATACACAGGACCGTAAGGCCGTTATACGATCACTCAACCGAATGAAACTATATTTTCATTCTCCTTCGCTTCGCTCATACGAATGAAAAGCAGTTTGATTCTAATGAATGAGTCGAATAACAAAGAACATATTATTTAAATGTTTTATTGATACAGCATGGGATAGTGGCCGGGAACTCTGAAAATGACAAAGTATATAGGGCTTGGGGAAATAGTTGTACCTTGAGAAATAGAGAAAGGAGACCCTGAAAGGACAGAGCAGTAAGAGCTCGCTCCCGGCTATAGTTGCTCAAAGTCGCTGTTCCACGTCTCCGTTAGTGGTCACTCACGGCATTCATCCATGCTCACGGCGTCTGCTGATTGCCGTCTTCCGTGCCATCGAACTACATGTAGCCTATGTAGGCTTCTGTTGCGTTGCCCAGTGCGGGTGCGAGTCCTCCGTTGTTTGCGACTTTTACCGAGAATCTGTCGTAGTAATCGAGTTGTCTTTTACGTATAGCTTAACTGTCCAGGCATGGTGCATCAGTGTTCACTTCGTGAAGAACAGACCGACGTATAAAGCGACGAACCTAGATAATTAGTTGGTGATGCTAATTCATAGGCATAAGAAGACAGTCGGGAAATGTGTACAATAGTTCAGCTTAAGGGCGAACAAATTAGCAGGAATTTATAACTAATTCCATTGCGATAAGTTGGGTACGGTAATAGTGTACTGTTAACGTGCTCGGCAGAGAGTAGACGCGACCTGAATGAAGAAACGGACCTTAACTGTACCTTTATATACGTTGTACTTAGAATGCCAATAATGACCAGTCATGCATAGCAAATTGTGAACACAATACCGATGCACAATACACAGGACCGTAAGGCCGTTATACGATCACTCAACCGAATGAAACTATATTTTCTAGGTTTGCCGTAGCAATTACACACGCCGTAGCCATGCCGTAGTGCGGTTCCCGGCGACCATACGTTGGGCGTACGGTGGCCTTGCGTTGCCGTGCGGCTGCCCTAGGGTCTTATGAATTTTAATTGACTTTTGCGGACCCCCGCCGCGCGCCATCGCGGGTACAGCCCCCGTGGCAGTCTGCGCCGTGCGTGGAGCGGGTATTTATACCATTTTTTTTCATATGTATATTATCTCTCAGTCTGGCCGCACGATCGCCGTCCCCCTGCGGCCGCCTTGCGGCTACCTTGCGTCTGCCTTGGTATTTGTCAAAAACCTACGGCCGCCGCAGGGACGCCCTAAGGCGACCGTGCGTCATCAATTCAAAGGCCGTACGGCAGCCGCAGGTTTTCTGTCTCCATAAATTCAAAATACGACGTGCGGCTACCCTAACATATGTGACTGCTACAGTATGTGACCGTGGGAATGCTGCGGCTGCCCTATAATTGCTATTGGCCGTACTACATTTTAGACCCCACGGCCGCCGCGGCAAATGTGACTTAGGCATAAATGCCAAATTTTCAAAAATCATTTTAAAATATGACAACTCTCTCAGCTTCTCAGGACAACAACCAAAATACTCATTGAAATCTCATCATTTCAATTCTGTTCAATTTTATGGGGGTAATCCGTCACTTTGATTCTCTAATTTCCACTTAAAACAAAACTACCCCTGCAGCATTAAAAATTGCTAAACAGATCAGCGTCCACTTTGAAACAAAGGCACAGACGCTACTGGGCAAAATAGAGCCACATTTAGGAGCTACATTGTCCAAAATGTTTATAGTTAGAAGAAAAAATACCCCACATCACGACGATGGCCATATTCTACACAAGACCATGCACACGCGTTCAGCTCGCAACTCTCTTTCTCTCTAATAAAGAAGCATTTGAGAGCACACAAAATATTCTTGAGCTCGGCGCACGGATCCCTTCTTATTTACTAGGGTGCACCCTTAAAGGCAAGGCTCCATAGCAAATGCTTGGAGCTGCGTATTTCGTGACACGAATTTGGCGCGCGCACATTGCTGACGAGCCTGTGCCTTTAAGGCTCGCCGTTTCGCTGAATGGATAACAGTACTGAAGCGTACCGGGAACGATTACCTCCCTCAGTAAATACGCTCTAAAAACAGTCAACATTTATTTGTAAAATTACAGGAATTTCTTGTTTACATTGCGAGATTATAGAGCGTATTTACTGAGGGAGGTAATCGTTCCCGGTAGGTTAATGTTTTTTTATGTGAAAATACATGTTGCTGTAATTAAGAACAAAGGCATTGCAGTAAAACAAGTACGTTAAAATTGCAAGAATCCTGGCCCTTTTTTGGTCTTTTTTTTAACTCTACAATTGCAAATAATTGTGCATGGCGTTTGTAAAAATACAACTAACACAATAATTGTCTGTTTTTAAAACTTAAAGGTACACACCGGCCTACTGTTTACGTAATTTAGTGATACATTACAATACTTTTTTGATGGTCCTTGTGAAAAAGATCGTCAAAGTGTCCCGTAATTAACCACAAAAGCTTAAAATTAATTTTAAAAAACTGTCGATAGTCGAGTTATACGCTTTACCAGCCGTTCACTATCGCGCAAGACTCACGACTTTGTCGGATACGATTCGCTCTTAACTTAATGGAAGCTTTTTGCTTTGGATATCTTTTATTTTCTGCTGAAGATTTCACTGGACAGCCTGGTTCTGATAAGTCACGTGACCTCGATGTTTTTGAAAAATACAAACAAAACTGCCAAATGTTGTGGTTTCTTCAGTCTATTTCAGGAAAACCTTTGAGAATTATGTATTGGTCTATTTCGAGCCCAAGCCCGAAATAGCCCAACAGCCGGTTTTCCATTTAATGGTTTTTGGGCGTAAAAATGCTAGGGATGTGTAAAAGCGAATCCTATTCGTGCGAACATGCATAATGACCCATCCGAAGTTACAAGATCGCGTGTGGTCTAGTGGCCCATTGATATCAAGAAGCCACTGAAAATTACACCAACTTTTGTAGAATTATTCTGTTGTCCCGAGATGACATCACAACTTTGCTCATGAATTTAGAAATTCAGTTACAATGACCCGCTGTAGGACCATCAAACCAGCCGTTTGCCATCGGCATGCTCGTTGGTCGAGTGGTTCGGACGTCTGCCTGGTATGCGGGAGGTCGTGGGTTCGAGTCCCGCCCGAGCACGCTAAGAGTTGTTAGCGTGTCCTCGGGAAACGCGCTTATAGTATATTACATAATATGCGTCCTTTAAACTGTTCAACAATGTAAGCACAAGGTATGCCCTCAAGGAACAAAGTAAACGACTATAGGATGGCGACTAATTTAATTAATTAAAACTCTATCGACTGGGCGGTTACCTAGCTAGCCAATGCAAAGAACCCTCCAGCAGTTAGAGTGTGGCATTCCCCGTAACAGCCCCTTTTATGTCGCAACTTGCCCAGTGACACAGGCGCGTTGGTCATAGTGTGCTCCAACCCACAACCTCTGATTTGGAATTCCGCTTCATACCCACTAGACCACACGCGATCTTGTAACTTTGGATGGCTCATTATGCATGTTCACACGAATAGGATTCGCTTTTACACATCCCTAGCCTTTTTACGCCCAGAAATCATTAAAGGGACAAACGGGCTGTTGGGCTATTTTTTGGGCTCAAAATAGACTCATACATAATTCTGAAAGTCTTTCCGAAATAGATTGAAGAGAACCTAAGAAGAAACCACAAAATGTCGCCGTTTTGTTTGCATTTTTCAAAAACATCGAGGTCACGTGACTTATCGGAACCAGATTCTGGTTTCGATAAATCACGTGTCCCTGAGTTAGTTTTATTTCCAGCCGTACTGGCCGTGTGGTACAGTTTATTCCTGACGTTTATTACTGCAGTATTGCATAAAATTCAGCTCTTATTTTTTTCCAAATATTTATGAGTATTTGACAATAGAGACTATTTATTCAGGTTATGAAACAAAGTTACACATAACTCTGAAAAATCGAACATAACATTTTGCCACAAAGTCCGAGGAACCGAAGCGAGTTCTACCGTGGACAGTCTACCGGACAATGTGACATTTAGCCCCATGGCACACACACGTTGCCGGCACAAGACCGGTACAGTGCCGTGGAACTACAATTGTACGTTCGTGAATGAAGACAAACCATAAATGCAAAAAGCTTTTAAGTGAAGAGCGAATCGTTTCCGACAAAGTCGTGAGTCTCGCGCGATAGTCTCGGCTAGTAAAGCGTATAACTCGACTATTGACATTTTAAAAATTAATGTTAAGCTTTTGTGGGTAATTACGGGACACTTTGACGATCTTTGTCACAAGGACCATCAAAAAAGTATTGTCAAGATGCTGTTTCACTAATTTACGTAAACAATAGGCCGGTGTGTACCTTAACGTTTTAAAAACAGTCAATTATTGTGTTAGTTGTATTTTTACAAACGCCATGCACAATTATTTGCAATTGCAGAGATAAATAAAGACCAAAAAATGCCAGGATTCTTGCAATGTTAACTTATTGTTTTACTGCAATGCCTTTGTTCTTAATTACAGCAACATGTATTTTCACATAAAAAAAATTAACCTCTAAAAACAGTCAACATTTATATGTAAAATTACTGGAAATTCTTGTTTACATTGCGAGATTGTAGACTGAGCGCATTTACCTAGTGAGGTTATCGTTCCCGGTACGCTTCAGTACCGTTATCCATTCAGCGAAACGGCGAGCCTTAAATGCCAGGCTCGTCAGCAATGCGCGCGCGCCAAATTCGTGTCACAAAATACGCAGCTCCAAGCCTTTGCTTTGAAGCCTTGCCTTTAAGGGTGCACCCTAGTAAATAGGCAGAGATCCGTGCGCCGAGCTCAAGAATATTTTGTGTGGTCTCAAATGCTTCTTTAGTAGAGAGAGAGATTTGCGAGCTTAACGAGTGTGGTCTTGTGTATAGAATATGGCCATCGTCGTGATGTGGGGTGTTTTTTTTCTTCTAATTATAAACATTTTGGACAATGTAGCTCCTAAAAGTGTCCCTATTTTGCCCAGTAGCGTATTTGCCTTTGTTCCAAGGTGGACGCTGGTCTGTTCAGCAATTTTCACTGTTGCATGGGTAGTTTTGTTTCAATGGAAAATTGAACAGAATTGAAAAGATGAGACTTCAATGAGTATTTTGGTTGTTGTCCTGGGGAGCTGAGAGAGTTGTCAGTATTTTAAAATGATTTTTGAAAATTGGCCATTTAGCATTGGTTCCTATACGGGAGCCCTATTTAATTGGGTATACCCAGCAGAATTCTTTGAATGTTTGAGACACAATGAGGGAACAATGGTAAGGGAGCCGCCCTCGGCCCCATATCGTGCTGTATGCGCTGCCGTTACTAAACTTTTTAAAAACCAGTCGTTAACGTTTTGACATCGAAAGGCTACATCGTTATATTCCAACAATTACCAAACGCAATTACCTAAGCAGGAGAACCCTTGACAATGCCAAATATGTTTAATTTTCTCAAAGTACATGGGAATTGTCCATAGGAGACGTTCACCTCTGCTTGTACTTTTGCATATCGAAGCTTGAATCTCTATACCCAGCACGATATGCGACATAGCGACTCCCTCCCCCTCACGTCCCTATACCTCAATACATTATTTCCGTTTGTTAACACACCAAACCCCCAACTGAAAGAAATTCCTTTAAAATTGATTAGATGTTTAAGGCGCAATGGGGAACAAGTACAGGGTGTATCAGAAAAGAGTACACGTCACTCATAAAATTGTAGATAAAATGGAAATTGTATTATATTTAGAAAATTGGCTTACACATATCGTAGACATCAGTTTTATGTTTTCATTAACGTCGCCATCGTGTTGGGAAATTCATGCCTTACTAAACAGGGGCAAAATTTGTATAAAAAAATAATAATAACTTGCGCCGAAAAATGAAGATGCAAAACAGGATCAAGGAGCATGAGAGGTCAATTTTACATGTCCTTTCTTTGCTATTAGCTTTTCGGAAAGTTTAGCCAGCCCCTTCCGTCCTTGTGACCGTCTTTTTTCTGCACACAGATTTACACGTTTAGTGTTACTGTAACACCAAATGCGCGCCCAATCATAGCTCTGTTCTGCCTGATAAGGGCGACTTCGTTCGTATTCGTCTCTCCAGTTCATCCAGTTTCATGAGTATAGTAAAAAGCATCCAGTGATGTTAGGTTTGGTAATGTTTTGAAATAGACTTGGAAATGGTCCCCCTCAAGATCACCAGACCCAACACCACCGGTCTTATTTGACAAATCGTACTCAGTACTAGTCTTGGTGCAAGACGATACTGCGTGACATTTGTCACTGACCGCCGCGCGCTAGCCAACATTCACCGACATTCGCCAAGAGAGGGCGCCATACACTCTACTATGAGGACAGGGAACCAGTCTACGTCCGTGCTCCAGTATGCGCATTTTTTTTTTACACCACTGCGAGGGGAATTTGGCAGAAAACGCACCATTTCACTGCTGGTGAAGAGACTAAAGTTCACTGTACGTATAAGTATCGTCTTGTGACATTTCCTTAATCCGCTCAGGAAATTCCGAGCGCATTCCAAGCATTGCTCATTATGCCACGCATACCTATGACGTAGTGCTTATTAACATATTTCAAGTCGAGCGCTGTGAAGTCTGGTACCTATACGTACGTCTTATCAAACAGGAAAAGCACACGTTATCACGTCAGACAAGACCGTGCTTTATTTGTTTTTAAAAGAAAAAATACGAAAATATGGCAATGGGGCCAGTTTTTTTCCAATGGATTCAACGAACTTCGGCTTTGGTTTGTCGGCCCGGCAACCGAAGCCGTTATTTGGCTGAACCCGTACGCTGCAGAAACGTGTCTTTGTTATGATTTCACAGACTGCGAAAACCGTACGGCACTCGCTGGCTAGCGAGGGCTACTCAGCCGTCGGACGAGACTGAGAACTAATGCGTCCTGTTTTCGAAGAAAAAACATAATTTTTGTTAGTACTAAAATCACGTTTTCTCGCCAAATCTAAAGATAGTAGGCCTATACATGATTGGTAAACTGTTGCAAATAGTTTTATCCCCCTGTGTGATTGAAGATATGCATGATTAAAACTAACCTCGGCAAAAACCAGCTCCGTACTTCGTCTAACTTTTGAGAAAACAGTCAAAACAGGGTTTGCAGTCATTTCGCACCAAAACCACTTTGGGGCGAAATGGCACTTGGGCGAAATGGTTTTGGGGCGAATTGAATTTGTCTCATTCTCAAAGACTATAGCACTTCAGACAAAACCATTTCAGGGGAAGTTTTCTACGGTCATCATCATGTTTATATAGGCGTAAATCTGTGAACATTTCTGATTTTCGAGAATTAGTGGCAAAAATGTTCTGTTTTTTTTTTAAAACAAAAGGTCATGCCTATTTGTTTCCGCAAATGATCGAGGTCTCGCAGCAACTTGGGGAAAATCAAAAGTTCAATTATGAAGAAAAATTATTCTCTAACTACACACAAGTTACAACAGATTTTAGAAATACTTTGGTTGCAAAAATTGACCAGCGGTTGCTGTGTTATGCTAGTTCGTCCATCTCCGTTGAAATTTACCACTAAAAATTGTGACGCTGGCAAAGGGCATGCTTTAATTTGTGGGCGACAAACAGCACCCGTAGCACACGTTTATAAGAATACAATTTCAAACAAATACGAACAAGTATCCCCATGAACAGTAGACAGTTTCAGAAATCTGTCTGGCAAACACGAACCTGGACACGATCGAACTTCTTTTATTTTGGTATATTTAGCAAGCATCGCATTTTCATTATTCCCGGTCCGGTGTCACGGTCTCAGATGTTCCGCGTGCTCAGATGTTCCGAGACGTCACGGAACAGTTCAGCACGTTGCGTGCACGATCTCAGATGTTCCGCGTGCTCACATGTCCCGGTGTAAAAGGTAAAACTGTCCCCTTGCGAATGTGTCTGGCTTCATCGTACGTGTGTTTCTTTGCCTGCACACGCACGACTCTCTTCTGACTCTCAGAAAGCCCTGCTGCGTAAGACCCATTGCTCAAGTAATAAATTATTTGTTCGTTTTTTTCTCTAAATACGGCGAAACGGCATGAACGCTCCGCGGCCGCCATCTTGCAAAAATGAGACTACCGTATATCCCCGTACGCATACGGTACCCTACCAGAAACGTGGAGAAACCTGTGACCATACCCAGTACCTGTACATACTGCGCGCTACGTACATGGCGCGAATTCTGCTGATCAACTCAGCACTTCACCTAAACTGGTATAATTACGTATGCTGTGCGCATGACGTTCCGTGACGTAAGCTACCATATTTGGTCATCGGAACATCTGAGCACGCGGAACATCTGAGATCGGGACACCGGCACACGCAAAATTCTGCAAAATGTGTGCAATGCCGTGCGGCACGCACAGAAACGGTCTCGAAATCGGTCGGAAAGTTGCACTTTCTTTGAGAATGTAAGTCAGTCATTGTACTCGGCTAAAACCTCGATAGACTACTTGTACCTCAGATGGTGTACAACGTGTATTTGTGCACTGCCATTTTTAGGTTATACAACTGTTGCTTTTTGGGGGCGTGTGTGGATCGGAAATTCCACCGCGGGGCGCGGGTAAGTCTATAGCTCGGCAGCGGAAAATCTGAGCCGTTCTTTTAAATTTTACGTTTATGATTCTCCCCAATTTGTAACACACTTGATTCGGGTATAACGTATATGGGTCTGTCCACAGTAATGGGGTACATTTGAAAAATAAGTCAATAATTTCTTTCAGATGCCTTTAGTTTATCTCAGAATTAAAGAAATGTCCTTGTTTTGTTCTCAGGAGATAACTTTTGCCCAAAAAGGTAAGAAATTGCTGCCACAACATACATTTTTGAAAAGCTTGTGTACAAATTTTCCTATTACGCATGTAACGTGGACAGACAATTTTGTGACATTTTTTTCCGTCTTTGTTACATGCGTAATAGGAAAATTTGTGCACGAGGTTTTCAGAATTGTATGTTGTAGGACTATTTTTCTTACTCCTTGTTGAAAAGGTTATTTCCTCAGTTTAGCTTGATAATTTAAAGATAAAATTAAGACATTTGAAGTGAACTGGGACCTAAGATCTTGAATGTTACAGAAATGTACCCCATTACTGTGGACAGACCCACATACAAGTGGCTTTTTTTTTTGGGAGGATATATGGGACCATGATTTCGTAGGAAGGAAATAACCCTAGCTGTGCAGGCACAGAAAGTTGCCAGGCTGGCATGCTCATTATGTGGAACTCTGTTGACCTCTATAATGCATATGTAAAAGCTTAGGTTAGAGGTCACACAGTGTCATATACCAACGTTCGACAAATGTCCCAAGGCTGCACCCAAGTAAATAGGCAAGATCTGTGCGCCGAGCTCATGAATATTTTGTATGCCCTCAAATTCTTTTATATTAGAGAGAATTGCGAGCTGAACGAGTGTGGTCTTGTGTAGAATATGACTATCGCCGCGATGTGGGGTATTTTTTCTTTCAACTACAAACATTTTGGACACTGTAGCTCCTAAAAGTGGCCCTATTTTGCCCAGTAGCGTATGTTCCTTTGTTCCAAAATGGATGCAGGTCTGATTAGCAAGTTTCACTGTCGTAGGCTTAGTTTTGTTTCAAGTGGAAATTAGGGAATAAAAGTGACGGATTACCCCCATAAAATTGAACAGAATTGAAAAGCTGAGACATCAGTGAGTATTCTGGTTGTTGTCCTGAGAAGCTGAGAGAGTTGTGAGTATTTTTAAATGATTTTTGAAAATTGGGCAATTAGCATTGGTTCCTATGGAAGCCCTATTTACTTGTGTGCACCCCCAATACGATACTGGAGACTGGTGTGTATGGCGCCCTCTCTTGGCGATTGTCGGTGAGTGTTGGTTAGCGCGGCGGTCAGTGACAAAAATCACGCAGTATCGTCTTGCACCAAGACTAACTCAGTACGTGGGGATTGGTTCAACATATACAGTGTCTGATACTATTAGGTCCAGTACAGGTGCTCCGCAAGGCACTGTACTCGCTCCGTTTTTATTTTCGCTGTATACATCTGATTGTCTTGCTAAACGGCCCCTCTGTTCCCTGCACTCAAAAAAATGAGACTGACCTGAAGTAAATTTTAAACAAGACAAATTAGTAAATATTACACAAAACTATGTTATTGTTGCATTTACGTTTATAATGGCGTTATACCAACTTGAAATGTTAACAAGTGGATATAACTTGTTATTTCTTGTGTTAACAACACGTTGGATTAGTAGAAGTAACAATATTAAAAGCCAAGTTAACTTTATTTGTTATATTTGAGTAATAATTACTGAAATCATATTGTCGTCTCTTTTACAGTTTTTGTAAAGTAGGAAGTACTGAAATTTTAATATTTTGCGCAACGTAAAATTACTTCTTACGGGAACAAAACCAGTTTAAGTTATAACAAATAGTGGACAAACTGCATAAAACTTACTCAAAGTTATTAACCTTCCGTCGTGCCACTGTACTATTTTTCATAGTCGCTTCGCCGTAAAAATAATATTACTAATTCATCCTGAGTTAAACAAATCCCATATTACATGTATTCCTAGTTTAAAGGGCCTGTGATATGCTAAACAACTTTGTGCCTAAGCTTTGCTTCATAATGACGGATTACTTGTTCAGCAAGACATACTATTGTTCGTTTGGATGTAAAATCAATAAAAGGTGGACTTTTTCAACTGTGAAGATTTTATTGCAATAAATCACAGACAGAGGGCGCTGTTTTGAGTGCATCACATAAGGAAGACAGAAGGGAAAAGTTAAGAAAAAACATAAGACTTCAAGCTGGACTTGTGGCAAATTGCTGCAGTTTCTACCCCCAGTTTTGTCATGGCTTACAGCAGGCAACATGTAAAACAAACTCAAACAGCCATGGATTACAAAATTTTCAGGAGAATTGAGAAAAAAGTGGAATCTTTTGTGCACAGTTTAATGTGATTTTCCTGTGTTTGCCTCTTGTGACATCGTGACCTTGGTCATAAATATGCATATTCGCATTAGCATAAAAACTAAAAACCTTTGTTTTAACCCCCAAAGCAAGCTCCAAATAGGATTTTTATGACTTTAACTGAGTAGAGTGGTTTTAAAGCATAGATTTCATTGATAAAAATCCTAAATAAGGCCCCTTTAAAGCAAGCCAAACAACATGTGGGTGCCGCTTTAACCCTGGTTGAACCGGTGACCCAGCTTTTTGGAAAGCAAAGTGCTGCCCCAAGATTCTCCCACTACTTTGTGTACAAAAAGGAGACTTTGATGTCTGTGTTTTACCGCCAGACCTACCCACGCAATAAATGATACTATGTTGCCTTGCCCCATTCAACAACACCATATGGTTGCACACAAGTAAATAGGGCCCCTATAGGAACCAATGCTAAATGCCCAATTTTCAAAAATCATTCTCACAACTCTCTCACCGTCTGGAGACAACAACCAAAATACTCATTGAAATCTCATCTTTTTAATTCTGTTCAATTTTATGGGGGTAATCCGTCATTTTTACTCCCTAATTTCCACATGAAACAAAACTACCCCTGCAAGAGTGAAAATTGCCAAACAGACCATGTGCCATTTTGGAAAAAAAGTCACATTCGCTACTGGGGAAAATAGGGCAACTTTCACGAGCTACATTCTCCAAAATGTTTGTAGTTGGAAGACAAAATACCCCACATCACGATGGTGGCCAGTTTCCCCACAAGACCACACTTGTTCAGCTCTCAATTCTCTCTAATATAGAAGAATTTGAGGGCATACAAAATATTCATGAGCTCGCGCACGGATCTCTGCCTATTTACTTGGGTGCACCCTCTGGGAAGCTTGAACCCTAGTTGAACCCGTGACCCAGCTTTTTGCATGGGAAAGAGACCCGTGCATAATTACGCATGCGCGTAGGGGACGTACAAAGTGTTGTTTCTGCGACGTGCTAACCATGGCTGTTACGTTGCTTAGTTTTGGTTACCCCCGGGCCGAAAGCACTTACGGGCAGGCTCTCTTGGAGCATTGTTTGAGTAAGTAAGTATCGATTCCCCATAAACGACTCTTGGGTCATAGGTCATCCGGTTCACCGAATTGGCAAGAAAATCCAATTGACAAACCTACAAAGTTAAACTTACTATTATAATTATATGAAGTTGCAATAACTTAAAAACACTGGACATTGGAAATACATAGAATATGAGAGTGAATGCATTATTTGTTTTTTTGAGTTATTTTAAAAAATACAACTATAAGTAATAAATATTTACTAGATTGAGCAAAAAGAACTTACATTTTCACAAGTTGAAATTACTAATTCAAATTTAAAAAGACCTCTTAACTTGAAATAATTAGGTATATTCAGTACTGTTGACAACAAGTAATCTTGACAAACAAATAGACATGGCTTTAACTTAAAAATACGTTAAGTTGAAAGGACGTAACTGAATTAAGGCAACAGAGTTGCCTTTATTTTTTTAAGTTTCCTCAACGAAATATTGTTTTGAGTGTGGTCAAGTTCGCAGATGACACGGTGTTGATTGGTCTTATAAAAAATGACAACGATACAGAGTGCAAGTGCGAGCTTGAACGCTTTGTGCACTATTGTCAGGATATTTTTTTTAATTTGAATGTAAACAAAACAAAAGAAATGTTGATCGACTTTAGAAAATTGTGTAATAATCCAGAGCCTGTAGTAATTGATGGAGTAGAAATAGAGAGAGTCGATAGTTACAAATATCTTGGTGTAATGATTGATAGAAAACTGGAATGGCATCATCACATTGACTACGTTGTCAAAAAATTTAACTCTCGGTTGTTTTGCCTAAGAAAACTTAGCAAGTTTCAGGTTAACTCTAATATCTTGAACATGTTTTATGGCTCTGTTATCGAAAGTGTCTGGAGGTATTGTTTGATTTGCTGGGGCGGCAATGTCGATAAAAGTGGTGTATATTTACTCTCTGGCTCGCTTCATACTGGTTGAAGCCTAACTGCCTACGGAAAGTTTTCAAAGCTGAATCGTGCAGCGTCCATTTGGGACCACCCAGATGCGAACCAACTAAGTAAATTGTTTGCATTCGATCTAGACCCAGTAACTGAGTCGTTGGCCCCGTTTTTGATGATTTTGGTTGTTGCTTTTGGTCCTAATACTATTAGGACCAAAAGCACCAACCAAAATGAAAATCGTCATTGGTTGGTGCTTTTGCATGGTCCTAATACTCCTAAGGAGTATTAGGACCAAAAGCACCAACCAAAATCGTCAAAAACGGGGCCAACGACTCAGTTACTGGGTCACATTCGATCTAAATAATTTCATCCTAGTCTTGGATTGTTTTCTGGTAAAACCATATAATCTCAGGCAGAAACATTTTATTGGAATAGTTGCTACCAATTCAGTCTTTACTTTGAGGAAGGTTTTCCTAGTCAACTCGGTCATTAACTTTTTGGGTCATTGCAAATGATACAGTGGGCCTTTAAAGGTACACACCGGCCTACTGTTTACATGATTTAAAGACGTAGCAGAATTGACAATACTTTTTTGATGGTCGTTTTGATATCCCGTAATTTACTAAAGAAGTGCAAAATTAACAAAAACGGTCAAAAGACGGGTTAGACGCTTTACCAGCCGTTGCAACTACGCGCGAGCCTCACGACTTTGTTACAAACAATTCGCTCTTCTCCTACTCAGGATATCTCCAATTTTCTGCTCACGATTTCACTGGACAGCCCGGACGACCGAATAGGAATTTCCGTTTTCTTTTGAGGAGATGGCATCATGTTTTGTCTTCACAAACGTACACCGGAGCAACACACCCGGCCGTGTGTGCAGTCGGGATATTTGCCGTGCTGCGCGGGGCAAATATCCTACACTCCACGGTAGCATGCCGTACAGCACGCGCTCGCTTCCGTTCCCTGGACTCTCGAAACAAACGTTTTAAATGCAAACATACATCACTCATGGACCAGCTATAAACACATTAACATTTTAACTCTTAACTTTAATGCCATATCTTGTCCCATCACGAACCTATCGCCACACACCAACCAGTAACTGTTTACCTTAATCAAAACCGATGAAACACAACACAAGACGCCGATGTCATGACCTGCTGTCACAGGTCACAGGTCATGACATCGATGTCCCCAAAAAATGTGGGGGCGCTGGTCTATGGTGATTACTGTTTATGTTCGAATTTTCATACATATGGTCAACTTTGTTTCATACCTGTATAAACAGTCTTTCTTTTGTCAATATCTTATAAATATTGGGGGGAAATCAGAGTTGAATTTGGTGCAGTTCTGCAGTAACAAACATTCATGCGGCTGGACACAAAAATAACTCGCAAGACCATGTGACTTTTCGGAACCAGAATCTGGTCCCGAAAAGTCACGTGACCTTGAATTTTCAAAAAATGCTAAAAAAACAGCCAAATTTGACGGCGTCTTTTGAAGATATATCTAATTTACTCTGAAAAGCGCTTCAGAATAATGTATGGGTCTATTTCGAGCCCAAAAAAGCTCAACAAACACGATGTGTCCCTTTAAGATCTCAATGATCGGGGTAATAATGTAAAGCGTAATGAAAACTATGTGATGTATATGCTACATTAACATCTATGTAATTACATGTACGTATTATAACTGTACCGAGGAAGGCCGGGCAATCATTAATAAAAAAACGATTGACTCGGACAGTTTTATTTACAGCTGTAGTCTGGTAAAATATTTATATAGAAACTGGTTTTCCACTGGCATGGGTCTGGTATTCGGTACTGTACATTGAAGGTACTGCGAAGTCTGTTGTGGACCAGCCTTCGGAATCACCCATGATGTGTCCACGGGGCAAGAGAAAAGCTCGCGATTCTTGGGGTCGAAGGGAGAAACGTAGGATGTGGTCAAGATGGACTGTACCGATACATGTACGTGCATGTGTGCATAGTCGTAGCGCGGCGCGTTGTGAGCCAATACGTGCAACAGATTCCGTAGCTTGTAAGCGCTTTGTTCAGTTTTATCTTCAGCTATAACTTAAAGACAAGCCCAAGGCCTTGATTAAGGCTACGTAAAACACAGTCTGCATGCATCGCATCTGACGTACGGCCGGTCGTAGTAAGTACGGTCAGTACAATCATGCACATGTGAGCCCGCCCTCTTGTGGTTATTACGTTGTATTGCGATGACGTCATGCCTCAATCAGTGATAATTTCAATGATGTTAAAGAGCTAGAATCCCCCCCTTAAAGGAAAATCTAGCAGTTAGGCTTTTTTCGATAGTCCAAACATCCCTCTTGCCGACGTGGGATTTTTTTTTTTTTTAATTGTCGGTCTTAAGTGGATAAATTGCAAGCAAAAGTGCGCTTTTCGAAAATGAGATTTTCGCGATTTCTGAAACGCTCATTAGGTATTCATGATATGCGCGTGACCCCGTGACGCAATCCTGAGAAAGAGAAGTCAACACGATTTTTAGCTCCGTACGTTTACACGCAAAAAAACTTGGAAAACCTTTTCTGTTAGATGGTGTTTTTTGAAGAATTTTGTTGGTCCAAAATACCAGAGATATGCTCAGTAGCTGCGTGGTTGTATGTTTTACCAGACACTATGAAAAAAAAAGAGCAGAAATATTTTCTTTTTCTATTACCAAGAGAGAGAAAAAAGAGTCGCTCATTCTAACTTGTACCGGCCGATGTTCAAACACGTGGGACCTACGGCCCGCAGGTACCGTTCCATGCTGTACACAGACCGCTGTGAATGCCGTTCGTTCCGTGACAAAACCACCCGTCGCAATGCACCAGTATTTACTTCAAAAGAGCTTCATTGTGAGCCACAATTTCATCGTTTTTTCACAAAACAGGTAATAGTAGATTGTTGTCATATTACATGAAGTGTTTTTCACGTTTGTATTTTGAAAAACAGGCATGATAAACATTCACTTCGTGTATTTTCCATTCAATACTGCACAAGCCGTTTTGTATGTTTCTCAGGATGACGTCAAAACCCTGTTGATAAACAAACCAAGTGACCTCGAGCCTTTTTAGAATTTCGGGTGAAGAGGGTCGGAACTGCTTTGCGTTTTAAGCAAAAGCCTGTCGATTTTTTTGTGGAAAACAAGTGGTGATGGTGTGGTAGACACATACACCTCCATGAAAAACAGGAAAACTTAAAAAAATGTGGACGGGGTACTAGCTGTTTAAGTTTACCAGAAAAATAAGTAAAGCTAGATAATGTTGGACGAGTGTTTTTACTGTTTAGAAAAGTCAGTAGGAAACACCGATCAGAGTCGAATGACCTCCATGGTATGCTTTTCAAAGTCTGATTTTGATTGTAAATCTACTACTGTAACAGTACAGATGTTAACGAGGCCCAAGATGGCGCCGTGGATTTCTGGCAAATGACTTAAAGTGACATCTTCTTGTTCCAAGGTTAACGTTAAAAAGTAGCCTTCCTGAAGTATGTAATAACAAAAGGAGGGTATTATATAATAGGGCCATCGGTCAGTGATACTGCTGTTTGTATACCAAAAATTGTCTTGGGCCTGCTAAAAAATATAAAAAATGTGTATAGAGCTGTGGTCATGCATAGGCTACATTGGCAGAACATGTAAATCTGCACTTAATTTAGCTGGTGACCATCGATTGAGTATGTGGAAATGGTCATGATGTCTGGTACCAAGAGTCCGCATACTACGTTGTCATATCGCTCCGTTTCGTAATGATCACAATTCTCGACGTAGCCGAGATAGTCGGGTGCCCCTGGAAACAGGACGTTGTCTGCCAGGATGAGCGCTCCCTCTCGAAGGACGTTGGCCCTCTCGAGTCGTTTGAGATCAGGCAGATATTGGCTCTTGGGGTCGTGATCAATGAAGACAAAGTCGAGTTTGTCCATTGAGTACTCGCTGCGGAGCTTTTCGATCACGTCCTCTCCTTTGGCAGTTAATACCGTGATGACCTGAACAAACGAAATATGCATAATGACAATAATATAAACGAGGTTTCGTTCGCACACGGTTAGGCAAATCGACGGCTTTTGTGAATATTGCGTCATATATGTATGTGCGTAGGCCTACTTGTCGTTTATATAAATATCCCAAGTGTAGTTTTGTTGTCTACACTAGTAGCAACGTTTCTACACCTTTAGTGAAAAAAATATAAAGAATGCTCAACACAGGTTGTGTTAATTTCGCCGACGCCATTTTCGCTTAACGCCATCCATGCAAAATGGGCAACATGACTCGGAAGCTGACGTCACCCTCTGCCAGCGAATAGGACACGGTGTTTGTGTTGCCCAATTTCAGTGCATGTATGGCGTTAATCAAAAATGGCGGCGCCCATGTCGATATACACGCGACTGATTAGGGAGTGCACACTCTAGTTTACTATATTTAGTATGGGGTTTACCCACTTGATCTAGACCAGCGAACTCTATAATTTCCTGCGCAATCTTGGCCAATTGCTGATTAGGCTCCGTGGTGATAAGGCGCCCTCCAGCGGGCAGATTCTTTCCTACGGCGATGGCCGAGCAGCCGATATAGCAGCCTATCTCGAAGCACCTCATGGGGGCATTCTCCCGAATGATCGTCTCAAGTTTCTCTCCTACGATGAGGACAGACAACAACGACGTTTACGAGATAAATGAAGCATAAAATGTGCACCACACTCAAACAACTCTTGAAAGAGATGTGGCGCCATTGGTTACTTTTAACCTTGCCCTCGTTTTCAGAAAGGCATACAGTTGAGAGTTAAAGCTTAAATTAAGTCCCAGTACATCATATGCTGTGACCCAAAATTTTGCTTCGTGAGTTGACAAACAAAAAACGACTAAAAGTGGTAAATAATAGCAATGGTAATAAACACCATGTGGTATTTCCCCATGTAAAATGGTACCCACAGTTTGTGGAAGAAATTGTCAACTGAGGGTGATTTTTTACCATTCATTAAACACAAAAACTGCATTATTGGATTTTTGTGGCTGAAATTTTTACAAGGCACCTTTTAACATTGTTCTTTTCTGTTCTTTAGTGATGCTGTTGTCACTGTTTTTAAAAGTTTTCCAATCATGCAGAATCAATTAACCTCTCTTTAAGTTGTGCGCGTCACTGACCTATATACAATGAACCTTCAACCGACTCCCCGAATGACGCAAATGCCGCCATTTTTCTCCAGAAAAAAAATGCCTTGCCTGGAATAGTTATACTACATTTACTATAAAGTACATGTGTTATATGGAATACAAGCGATCGTACGGACCACTGAGCAGTCTTGTGAAAGCATTGTCTTTCCCGGAGTAACATAGCCTTTAGTCAAGGCGTCTGTGGCGAGGTTTGTTTTGCTAGCGCTTGAGGAGAGACTAACATTCATACTGCAGACTGTTCGCCACGAACGCCTTTACCATCTCGTTGCTGTGACCTATGTGCTGAATAATTCAACAGCAACGGAGTGATAAATTATTGATAAATTGTAACCAACCAGCGGCGGCGAGCTTCTGGAATCGTCCATATAAATATAGGTTACCGTATATAGCATTCACACAAAAAAGCGAAAGTTATTATTCGTACCAGGAAAACAAAATACAAGAAACATGATTAGTAAAAGTTCTATAGAGTAACTCCACATAAATGGATTAACAATTTTTCAAGTTATAAACTCGCTAACAATGCTTTTCGTGTGGCAAAAAAAACACCGCGCGCGCTACACACGTACGTTACATAGTACCATGGGGAAGGAAACAACCTTCCTCCATGGTAGTACGTACATGTACGCACGTGTTTTTTTTTACACCGCAGCGAGGGATACACCCTAATTTTTCAACCAGAAAAGAGTCTAAGTTTCCAATGACTGATACTTCTCAAATGACAATCTTGGAAATAGTCACAACTCTTACTCTCACTATTAGAGAAAAAGAAGAAACGGAGAAATTTCGAAAAATCCCAAACAACACTGAGATTCGAACCAGGGACCTTATGATCCGAGCTCTCTCCTAACCAGACCGCCAAACTGGTTGCAAACCGACGGCATTCAAAACCCTAACCCTAATTATATAGTCTTCTCTCAAGACGCTAAAAAGGTACAAAACCCCTCGTTTTCCCCTCGCAGTGGTGTAAAAAAAATTACGCAAACGGCACAAGTCGTCCCCGAGTCAACTCGCCCCGAGTCAACTCGCCCCCTTCAATTAACACATAGGTCGAAGTCGTCCCCGGGTCAAGTCGTCCTTGCACCCCGCGTGTACAATTAAACCTATAGCCAATATGACAATTTAAACAAAATCTGACTTTTCTCCTAGGTTTTTCTCAAGTTGCAAGGATAATCGGTTTGGGCCTGTCGACTAGCTACCATATCTTGTATTTCAATTTGGAAGCAAACATTTCAAGATGTACAAGCACAAAATCACTGCAATTTTGCTGAGATTATCTGTAACATTTTATGATTGTCGCAAAGTGGGAGGGTTTCTAGCAAACGCAGCTTTTCGAAGGTTGACACGGAGTATAATGAGTGGTCGTACTAGTCATCGGGAAGAATCGTAACTAAATATTAAGGAATCGTAATGAATCGCATAATCATGATCGCAGACATTCGTATGTTTCTGAACAAGTCGCAGATGTCGTAGATTCATAATGTCACCGTAAGGAATCGTAATGAATCGCAGACATTCGTATACTGAAAATGCATATCGTAACAATACAATAAGCACTTAGCGTTACAATTTACTAAGATTTGTAACAAAATGACTGTCTGAACAACCCGCAGATGTCGTCACAGTAGATTTGTACTGTGTCATCGTAAGAAATAGTAAGGTGTCGTAATGAAACGCACAATGTGTGATCATGATCGCAGACATTCGAATGTGTCTGAACATGTCGCAGATGTCGTAGATTTGTACTGTCATCGTAAGGAATCGTAAAGAATCGCAAACATTCGTATGTATTTATAACAAAAATCCATTATCGCAACAATACAATAAGCGCTTAGCATTACGATTTTCTAAGATTTGTTACGTATCTTGTTGTAGAGTTTCGTAAGTTGTGGCTTGTCATGGACATTGTTTTCGGAATAAATTGCACGTTGTAACCATATCGTAAGCGTTAGAATTTGCAAATTAAAAGATACGTCGTGAAGTGGCTGAGAATCTATACGAAACCATACAATATACTTCCTACTATTGCACATATCGCAGTCGCAACAAATTGTGGCAAATCATGCAGTGGGTGACTAAAAACTGTACAAAAGTCTGTGACAACCTGCGAGACGCTACGAAATTGTACCTGTACCATATCTTAAGATAATTGGGACGTACTACTAACTAGTCGTAAGAAAATATTGCACAGCAGAATACCGGCTTAGCTACCACTGTGCGACTTGGCTTTGAAATTCCCAAAATTTATGATTTATTAAGATCACCAGAGCCAGTACAATTGTCACACAGTGGCAGTGTTTTTCGTAAGTTATCGTAACTTGTCATAGAGTTGTCGTAAGTTGTTGTAAGTTGTCCTGGCTTGTCGCAGGTTGACAGACATTTGAACTTGTTCATCGTAACAAATACTAATTAAAAGAACTGTTTATTTAGGGTATATAAATATCACTAATAAAGTCTTCTAAACATGACATGATAAATGCCCAGAAAGTTTAAATTTGGTGACAAGGAAGCAATTTTAGCAGTAAGAAAATTTACTTTAGCAGTAAGATCATCATGGAGGAAGGAAAAGACTTTCTTCCTCCATGGTAAGATTTTGTTGAAAAAAATTGTTATGCCATGCTTCATTGACTTACATGTAGTACATCCATGGCACATCATACGAGTCTTAACACCGAATGTGTATGGAACTTTTTCCTTTTGACATAGTCTTTCTGTCTGTACATAAATTCACCACGTGCAAAACAACATTAGTTCACCGTGCGGCATGGCCATGCACTATAGCGGCAGACGGCCGGCGGCATATACTATACCGGCACGGTGTACAGTGCGGCCGGCCGGTTCGGGAGTAGGCCTCGGTGAATTGAATATTCCCATGTTCACGAATAAATCGCGATCATCTAGAGCATTTTCTTGGCCTGAATATGTTGCGACTTAAGTTTCCGAAATATTTAGCTTTTTTTTTCTTCGGAGAAAATTCGGAGATTGTCGTACAGCTGGCATGCCTAATTTTCTATGCGTATGACGTCATGCAGTTTAACAGTTCACCTTCTCATAGGTCAATGGGGAATCCTGACCTCATGCATTATGCACGTAGCCCATCTACCAAAACGGTAGACAGAAATAAAGAAAAACATAAGCCCTAAAAAACGAAATGGTAAAGGCTGTCGGGGCGGACAGTCCGTACATGCTAGTCTTTCCCGAAGCGTTGGTAAAACTGACTGCGCGCAAATATATAACTCGCCACGGCAGCCTTGACTAAAGGCTAGAAGTAACATGGCCGACGCGTGGCTTCAATTCGCGCGTAGCCTTCTGCTGTCGTACAATGTCCATTATTTAGAGGTCAGTGATGTGCGTGTATATGGAATAATGTTTGGTATGTAATATAGGGGAGTGCTCTATCGCTTACTTTTCTCAGGGTCGACAATGAGCGTGAATTCCATTTCTTGGTTGTACCGCTCCATTGCATCCAGCATGCTATTTGGATCGCCTCTCTTGGCCGTTTTCTTGACGTAAGCGATCAGCCGGTCCGTTATTGTGTTGCGGTACCACCAGTTACGCCATTTAACGGAACACGAGTGAATAACGAGGAATACCACAAGCCTGAGGTTCAGGTGAGGCATAAAAAGGATGATGGCGTCCCACAGATCGGCCAAACTCATGTTGAGTATCTACAGATTCTTAAAAAAAATAAAGAATATACGATTTGGGAGAAGGGTAACCAACACGGTGTTTGTATTCATAAAACTGCGTAAGTTTCCTGATGCGAGCTGAGATAAAGAGGGGAAAATGTACGACATCGCAAATATTTGCAAAGATATTTGCGACGTAATTTACGACATCGCAAATATTTGCGAAGAAATATGCGACATCGCAAATAATTATTTGCAAAGATGTTTGCGACAATATTTGCGACATCACACATATTTGCATACATCGAAAATATTTTGCAAATATATTTTTTCATATGCGATGTTCTTTTGTACGTCACCATACATTTGACTGGGTCAGAAAATTTCTCCAAAGTATTATTAAGCGAAAACGTCATTATTTTTGTGTTGCCACAAGGCTACTGGGTCTACACTATGATCAGTTTTCCTATGCGCTTTGGCAATGGACGTTTCAGATTACTGTCCAGCGAATGTGTGCACCTGTTTACCATGGTAACTGACGTCCCACTTTAAGTATAGACCTTATCGAATAGCCGCCATTTCGTGGGGCACCTTTTGTTACTTAAACCGTTCAACAATGGAAGCACAATATGTGCAACCATGCATGTCCTCAAGGAACAAAGAAACTGCCCCACGAAATGTCTAGGACAAGGAAAAGGTTTTGCAAGCACTTATATTCACATCTTCGAAGAGATGTGAAGTATACAGCTGCGGTTTTCCCCATAATATAAACAGTGAAGGAACATGTAAATTCACAGTTAAATTTGCGTCGTATTAGAATTATCGAAATGGGGGAAAGTAGTGTAAACTCGCTACAAAATAATAAAGGTTGGGGGAAAGTAGTGAAGACGACTGTTCCCTCTGCATTGTGTGATTGAGACTACTTCCCTCTGCTGCACCTCGGGGAGATAGTCCCAATCACTGTTGATGTTCAATTATACTTCCACAAGCTCGAATCATGTTGCGTTCTTCTAAACGCTTAAAAATATATTGTTAAATCAACAATTAAAACGTGTGGTGAGTGACACTATGAGCAAAAACATGTACATGTTCATTGTAACCCCATTGTTAGTAACAATGGTGTGTGCCCAATTTCCATTGTTAGATGTTCATAGTGTGACTACTCTTAAAAGTGTTAAAATCCAACGCTTTATCGTGTTAAAGCCAAGACATAATGGTTGGAATTAACACGATAAAGTCTTGGATTTTAACACTTTTGTGTTTTAATATGAAACTGTATTACCTTTACCGTGGGATACGGAGTTTTTGCAGTTTTCCGAACTTCACACTGTCGTGTCTTGCTACAAACTGATCAGCTCGTATGTGTGGCTAAGTTTACAAATTTAGTTCGGTGACCCTTTATGAACTGAAGATAAGCTCAAAGTGATGTCGGTCAAATCTATTTATCTATTTACTAGGCCTAACGATCTTGATGACAAACTTTGTGAACCTATTACCTCTGTTAATTAGGACAAAATAGGGACGGATGAAAATCTTGCGGTAATTTACTCACGAAGCCCGAGTTGGTGTTTAACACGGACAAATCACAGCTAAAACGCCATTCTTATGGCAGTACACGAAAAAGTACGCAAAAATTCATTCTTTGCCCAGTTCTCGGACAAAATGGCGGCGCCTACCGGACAAGACATCGCTGCAATAGCCATTCTTTGTGAAGTTCTTATAGTTTTCATTGGGTCATATTTATTGTTCTTTTTATCAAAATAATTTGAATTCACTCTTAAGCCGCCTTACCATACAGTAGGTCCGTTTTTCATCCGTTTGCGTCTGAATCGCTTCATACTCCGATACAGACGGACGAGCGCAGCAAACGCAACGTACGCTTTATTATTTCTTGGGTATACGTGTTTAATTTTGGAGGGGGAAAAGGTTTTAATCTTTCGAACTTTTATTCTTGCATTGAGGTCAGTCAAGCTGATAGCCAAAGAGTGTACGCCGCCCTGTTTTATCTATTTTCCCTAAAAATAGTGCATTTATAAGAGATAGGGATGGAATTAAGCACTATTTCTATTTTTTTTAATCAAAGGTATAGTTATATAAAGCGCATCCGAAGTATAGGTGCAATGTGTAAATAAGGTCCAAAGGTAGAATAGTATGGTTCACAAGAAGTACCGGTTTTCTTTTAAAATTGATCGACAAAGGTACGCCATGGGGTTTGGGGAACCAAACGTTCGTCCCCAAATATATAGTCCGGTTCACTATGTCCATTTTGTTTAGTTCGTTCACTTTTTTTGGAGATTAGGTAAACTATACATTTTTGAAAACTCCATGGACCAACCAATCAGAAAACACATGTTTCCATTTTCCCGAAGGCCTGTAAGGCGGCCATCTTGGATTGTCCAAAATTGCCACCTGAAAGTCGGGATTTCGCTCTATTTTAACTGCCAGGTTACCAAGAATCACATTTGTTTGCGACCAAGCTTACAGTTTTGCAATTATGTTAATAGCAAAAGGGTACAAATTGTCAAAGGCACAGGTATTGGCGAGGCATATGGGATTAAGTGTCTTGCCCAGGGACACAAGCATGTTGGACATAGTGGGTCTTGAAACATCAACCTGTGATTGCATGCAAGTCTTGCTTCATACTCACTAGACCAGACTACATGTACAAACAATCCATTGTTGGTTACATTGTTATATTCAGGCATTACATTACACTCCGGTCTTAAGGAATTTGCATTGGCTACCTATCAAGGACAGGATATGCTTCAAAATGTTAATGTATGTTTACCGGTCCACTACAGGCAGGCTACCATCATATCTTTCCGACCTAGTCCAACGGCATCATTCAAATCGTGAATCCATGAGATCCAACAACAAACTCCTAGCGAAAGTTTATTCCAAGAGATCGTGGGGTGAAAGGTCCTTTGCCTCAGCAGCTTCATCCTTGTGGAATAAGTTACCAGGACACATCAAGCTATCGCCATCACTTGCAACTTTTAAAACATCACTTAAAACACATTTGATGAAATCTCATTAACTGACTGAACTCCATGATTGTGATATTATATTTTTAATGTGTCTCGCTGCGCCATGAGCATCTTTTTGATGGATACCGGCGCATTATAAATTTTCATTATTATTATTATTACTTTACAAAGCATAAATATATTCAAATTACAAATTTGGACAGATGTCCATGAGTACGGGCAATCTGGATGCAGTGAAAATTCGAACCGCGGACCTTCTGCTCAACGTGCAGACGCCCTACCAATTGCTCTATGGGGCCAACTGTGGTTTCGAATCACGGCAGTGCAGTGATTGTGATTGGCCACCACGTGAGCTTAGCAAGCCCTACAGAGGGATAAACCATTTAATGAGATAACCACCCCTCCCTGAGATCACCTAACCTATGCCCCAAACCGAAATTGGTGCAAGCTGGGCAAGATAAAATCCACAAGTCCTGGGACTGGCTCTGAGCGTCATTTTAACACAAGAATCAAAGCGCCGATGAAGCTTCTCAATGCACTGGGTTATTGCATCCCTCATCCTGGTCCTACAAACTGCTCTTGCCAATGCCGTGGTGGAAAACAAATAAGCAGTTTCAAGGCTTCTATGTACCCCCATTCCGGTGCTGGCAACACTGATTTCGCGGAAGACAGAGCTGATGGCAAGGGTACGACTCGTGGAACAATTGCGGCTGTATGCGTACCAGAAAACTGATGCTGCGGGAGAAACAATTGCCCCAATGCTGACCATCGGGGATGCAACAAGTCTTTCAGTCACACCATACCACAAACAAGTAAAAGGACAAATACATTTCCGATCAACAAGCAGGGTATCCTTGGAAAGTGTCAGCTGAAACACCTGGTCTGGCTTATATGCTTTTGTAACATCTAGACTAAAGAGGGACCAGGATTCCAGCAAAATCCCATACTGGCTGGCATATCTGGGCAGGCTACAACTTACTGATGTCCACAAGCAAGCCTGTAACTCAGGTGGGAGCCTTTACCTCTGCTTCCGGAGGTGGCACATACGTGGTCGACTCTGCTGACCGTGATCATGCAAACAAGTCGGCGCGGTGGTGCTGAGCCGCCGTTCACTGGACCTAGGCCCCCTCGGCTCAACCTGAGGCGGTCGGTTCGGCTTGGCGCCTGAAACATCCTCTCCCTTCAGGAGGACGCCCGCGTGCCTGCCTTTATCGGCGGAGCTCGCCCGGCTCGACATAGCCGTTGCTGCCTTGTCTGAGGTGAGGACGCCACGCTCGGGTGAGATTGGAGGAGGTGGTTACACATAGTTCAGTGCGAGGCAGTGGCGGTTACTGACCGGCTCGCTTCGCTGGTAAGGGAGGTTACGTCAGTCTCTGAGCGTATGATGCGACTGAGGCTTGCCCATACTGTGGGTTGAGTCTCATTTGTTGCAGTGCATGCTCCGACCAGGGTTTGTGCCCAACTCCACACGGTGGTGGATGCGGTACCCAAGGGGGATATGCTAGTCCTTCTCGGTGACTTCAATGCTACCGCTGGCACATCCAGAGACGGATACGAGCCATGTATCGGTCCTCACGGCTCTGGACCACGTGATAAAAGCTCCTCAATGTTGCTTGACTTTGCAGTAAGTCGCGGGTTGAGGATATCTGGATCGTGGTTCCAGAGACCGGATTGGCGGCGCTGGACTTGGTATTCCAACAACGGCGTCACCAGGAAGGAGATCGACCATGTACTTGTTGATGGCGCTGGAGGCTGTTTGAGAACTGCCGGGTGTACACGAGTGCCCAGTTCTTTAGCACTGACCGCAGGGTGCTGGTATCAACTCTGAAGCTGCGTCTGAAGTGTCCGAAACGGGCGACGACGGGCCAAAGGCCGGACGTCGGCCCCCTGCGGGACCAGCACGTGGCTCGGACCTATGCCTGGCAGGCTGGGGAGGCGCTTGGGGTATGGCTGCTGATATGCATCCAGAGATGATATGGTCGGCCTTCAGAGCCCACGTCCTAATCTTGAAGGCTGCCGGTGAGTGCATTCCGGAGAAGCCGAGAAGGCAAGACCGCGTGATCTCCAGGGAAACTGCAATGCCGGGCAGCACAGGAAGCTGCGGCGCGAAGCGCTTTGGGCGATGCGTGGGGACCGAGAGGCCAGAGTCTGGGACCTCTGCGAGACGGTCGAGGGCCACCTAAGCACAAGTGACTCCCGATCGGCCTACAGGGCAATCCGGAAACTGCGCTCTTCGGGTGCCCATGTGAGAAGCCCGACGATTCGTGCGGCTGACGGCGAGATCCTGACCGTGGAGCACGCCGTTAGGAAACGTTAGGCCGGGTACTTTGAGAAGTTATATAGTGCTGACCCGCATGACTGCAAATTCTCTGCGGAAGGCGTCGAACCCCTGACTACCGAACTGACAGTGACCTGCGACCCACTGAGCCTCGAATAAGTTCAAAAGGCTCTGGGGCAGATTAAGGACGGCAAGGCACCAGGTGTGTGCGGCATCTACATGTAGACGCTTAAGGCGGGCGGCAAGGCATCTTTCCTGTGGTTGCACATTTGTACAGTCTGGAACTCGGGTGTCATCCCATCCGACTGGGGGAAGGGCATTATTGTCCCAATCTGGAAGGGGAAGGGTGGCATTCTGGAGTGTAACAACTACAGGGGCGTAACCCTCCTCTCAGTTCCAGGCAAGGTCTTTGCGCGTGTGCTCCTCAATCGAGTGCGCCAGCAAGCTGCTTGGCCAACAGCGCCCTGAGTAGCCCGGGTTCACTCTGAAGAGGTCCACTGTAGACCGCATTTTGGCCCTCCGGATCTTCACTGAGCGCTTTTGTGAGTTCAATCGTACATGTAGGCTGATGCCAGCTAGCCTACATCAACATCAAAAAGGCGTTCGACTCAGTCAGTAAGGATGCCCTTTGGAATCCCTCCTCGGTTGGTGCATCTCATCGCCTCCCTGTACTCCGGAACAGAGAGTGATGTGAAGTGCGGCAGTGGCATCTCTGACTTCTTTCCAGTTAATACTGGAGTGAGGCAGGGATGCGTATTGGCCCTGTCACTTTTCAACACTTGCATGGACTGGATTATGGGACGGATGGTGGGAGGAACCGACTGTGGAGTGTCGTTTGGAGATGTTCAGATCACCGATCTGGACTTCGCCGATGACGCCGTGATATTTGCCGAGACGATGGAAATTATGAGTCCTTAGGGTCCAGATCAGAGTGTGGGGACAGGCTGCCAGCGCTCAGCAAGAGTTCCTTGATCCACTACGGAATGACTTTTACAACTGATGGCACTGAGACTCCTCATGTACTCATCAAGATTAAGATCATAACTCCAGCTTCTTGTTAACCTACATAGGTTTCGACTGTAGTGCTTAAATCCATAGCCACAAGATAATCCATGATACCCAGGTGCAATGTTTGTGCATAATTGGTCATGGTGACAGACTTCACAGAATCCATGTAGGCCTAAAGCCGAGGGAGGCCCTTAGGCAACCAAGCCAAGCCAGAAACACAGGGGAGAATCTCCTTCTCTGTGCGAATGAATGCTCTGGGACACTTAAAAGTGCTTACATCCCATCCGAAGGACGGAGCTGTCGGGGTTAATCAACTTGATCAGGGCCAAAGTGCCACTAGTGGTTTCGAGGCTACAACTTGAATGTGTTTCCACCTCCAGTTTGAGAATTGTTAACCTAAACCGCTCGGCCACGGCACTTCCTGCAGTTTAATTCTAACAAAATCTAAGATGGCGGCCCACACCAGTGTCTTTGACAGTCTGGTACCATTTTGTAATTAGCATGACTTGATTCCTTGTACCAAAAAATATAGGTTTAGCCACAACAAAATATAATTTTGTATCATTTAAGTGCAGAAATACTACAAAAATCCCACCTGAAAGACGCTATTTTTAAAAATCCAAGATGGCTGCCATACAGGCCTTCGGGCAAATGGAAACATATGTTTTCCGGTTTGTAATTTTCTGGAGTTTTCAAAAATGTATAGTTTATCTAATCTCCAAAAAAAGTGAGCGAAATTACACAACGAACCTGACTAATATGGCCGGCTTGTATCTTGCACTTCATCCACGTTAACGTTCACTTGGGTTCTGTTTCGCGTGCTGTGGCTTGTTCACATGGCGTGCTGTGCTGGCGGCTAAAACAGACACTGGGGAAATTGGCGGTCGGGTTGGCGTTACGGTAGTGGTTCTTTCTCCGCCTTTCACCTCTGGCGTCCCAGGTTTGATTCCACGGCGTGTATGTGGATTGGGTTTGCAGCCCCTGCTTGACCGCGTGGGTTTTCCCCCAGGGGATTTCTGTTGGGGTTTTCTTCCCATTTCTAAAACTGCATCTCCGTCTTCGTCATCTGAGGTTGATATAACGTATAGTTAAAGCTAAAACCGTATAATTGATGGCATAAAAACCCTTAGTTGCCGAAGATGCCACGAAATCAACAACAACAACAACAACAACTCTGGGGTCATATATGAACAAAATACAGGCTTTGGCGCAAAAAAAACACATTAAGGTTATGTCTGAAATCATGTAAATGTATGTAGGCCTCTACTACCTGTCTACTACTTTGATCCTAATGAATGGATTTAAACAAAACAATTAGATCATGTAAACAAGGATTGACAATTTTATTGAGCAACTTGCAACAGCTTTGTCCTATACAGAGATTTTAAATCCTTACGAAAAAAAACCTCAAGTTTTAGAAAGACAAGCTCTATCTCTGTATTTTCACTTAAAGGAACACGTTGCCTTCAGATTTCACGAAATCTCACGTTTGAGGGTGTTCCTTATACTTATTAAGAGTTGTTCTTGCAATAAAACACATTTAATGTGTTATAATTAGTGAATGGTAATTAAAAAAACAAACACTGACCTCTGACCCCCACTACATGTCCCGCGAAATGTATACGTATTTCAAGCCGTCAATACGATCGTCCGGGTAGTGGGCAAAATGCAGCGACGAGCAGGAGTTAGGTTGGCGCCGTAGCCAGTGGTCAGGTAAACCTATCAGATGAACGCAAGGTACCATACCATTCTCCGCCTCCCGAGACATGTGTGAAATGTAAACACACACACACACACGGAAATTTATAAAACCCGGAAGTCGGAGGTGGTCGGAGATACCCAAAGGTACCCGGAGGTAGATTGTTTTTGCTAACGTGTAGTTGGTGCGTTGACGGTGGCCCGGAGCTTCGCAGTATTAAAATAACAAGCCGGAGGTAGGTTGTAGCATGTACTACACGGTCACAACAAATTCTACATCCGACCTCCAGGTTTCAACGACACCCCACACACACACACACACACAGACTGGCTGTCAAAAAATGGATCGTCAAGAGAACACAGCAGACGCGTCAAAAAAGAAAAAAACCAAAACCTCGCCAATCAGGGTAAGAATATTGTCATGGGACAAACCGATAGAAATAATTGTTCAGAAGTATTTCAACAGCTGCGACTGGAAATAAGACTAATATAATTTCTCCGCCATTTATGGGAGTCAAGATTTTGACTCCCATAAATGGCGGAGCGTGCTGCTTCGAGACATTACGCAAAATTGAAGCATTTCTAAGGCACGTTTGTGTGGATCATTATATTCTACTTTTTAAACATCTTTCAGATCGTGCTCATTATACTTCAAACGCTTGTAATAGCCCAAAAACGCCCAATAAAGCGCAACCCGAAGGCAACGTGTTCCTTTAAGAATATATAATTAATCTTAACCATTTGACGCCGGAGGACGTGTAAACACGTTTTGGCAATGTATAGTTTACAGGGGCGGTTGACGAGTTAAAATGTCAGCTTTGCCGCTGTCTTTCACGGTTGACGTATAAACACGTCAATTGTCCACCATTATTAATTTTGTACACACCGTGACTTGAACTTGACGGCTGTGGACGGCCAGTGTATGGAGTTTTACTCCATGGTGGCCGCCTAGCCTCTGAGTGTTGCAAAGTATGATCGTTTGGTGAGAAGATTCATACAATGAATATAGAAATGACTCTCAAGAGTCGGTATTTGTGGTGCTTGACCTGAATTGGTACGTTTTGGCCCAAAATAGTCCTGGCGTCAACTGGTTAAAATAACATCTGGCCAAGGGTCAGCGCAGTTCAATATAGAACTAGAGGTATGACGTTTGTTGTTACAAACGCCAGGTGATCGGGGTAAATGAACATTTTGTGATGAATTTCAGACGTTGTTATCACCTGTGGAATGGCAAAAATGGAAGTTCAGCAGCCGATTTCACGAAACTTTACTCAATTGCGCAAGTCCACTTACGCCATTACTTGCGCAATAACTTATGGCGTAGGTGGACTTGCGCAATTGCGTAAAGTTTCGTGAAATCGGCTGCTGTATACAGTAATCCGGTAACTAATATCTCCTCCCTGCATATCCGCCATAGCTGGGGGTTGATAGCTTGCACCGTTTTGAGATATGAATTGTTGAAATAATAATCTTTGAAATCTTGTAATGTGACACCTGTGACGACATCATGACGTCACAATTTTGTGCACAAATTGTTGAACAATATGTTGAACATCAAGTTGTTAAATGTGGCGAAGGAATCATACCAATATCTGTTGTAGTTTTCAAGATACAGCATTTTAAAACATCTCGGCTCCAAATTTGCGTAATTTGACACCACATTACGTAACCACCGTCCATGTCATGACGTCACCAATGGTATAGTCAAAAGGTCCACATGTGTGGAAACATTTCTTTAGGCAGTTTCAACCCTTTTATTTTAAAGCCCACATCGATTTAAAATCAGTGTCAATTGAAAGAGTGGTTATTGACTAGAAGAAATCTGTTTATTTTTTTCAAATCGGATTTTGCATTGCGAAGCTACAGTCGGTTTGGATAATTGAAAACAGGGTAAAAATTCATCGGCAGGTCAAAGGTTATCCTATGTTTTTCTTTATTTCTAATTTGGCACCGACAATGGTCACTGTGGCTTATACTTTTGGTTATATATCTTTGCTCAACTCTATCCTGGATGGCCCAAAGTTGGTACAAACAACAGTTATTAATATATGTACAAGGACAGATAATTAATTTATATTTTAAATACCTCATTTGCATAATAAATTAATAATTTATGCAAAAACGGTCAATTTTCAAGGGAAAACTCATTTTTCTCAAATTTATCTTAAGCAGGTTTGATTATTACAATGCATCTTGCATCATTTAATTAAAGTATTTACTTTAATTAAATGATGCAAGACATTGTAATAATCAAACCTGCTTAACTACAGATAATTAGTTTATATTGAAATTCCATAATTTGCATAATTTATGCAAAAATGTTGATTGTTAAGGGAACCTTATTTTTCCCCAATTAATGTTGAAAAATAGATTGATAAGAGATACTGATATAATCAAATCTGTCTATAGTCAAGATTGGGACTTGCATCAATAATTTAATTGACATAATCAATCACTGTATGTGTTAATTACCAAGCCAATACTATTTTGGAGAGGTGTGGATTGAGGGCAGCAAAAAAGAATGACAGGTAGCGCATCCACACACAAACTGTACAACTTTCCAAATTGCTTACAAAGTTACATTAAATACAAAACAGAGAAGAGAATGACGTATTATTCTTCAGAGATAAATAATTTATGTTTTGATCAAAACAAACGGATGTGGAGCCTAGAGGTTATATTTAAATCTTTACAAATAATAGTAATTACAGATGTTACTACGGGCAGGAGGCTCAACTATGGATGACGATTCTGCATCATCAAGGGACTCGTACTACCCTTTTTCATCTTCAGGCTCACTGGTGGTATGTCACAGGACGAGGACCACAGAAAAGCTGCAAAAATAATTGACAAAGAATAATATTACTCAACAAATTATTTGCCTTCATTTGTTAAGTAACAACTAAATATCTTTAATTGGTGTATCTGATATCACGTATTGTCTTTGAATGTTAATAAATTCAATATCAGTTACAAAATTGGCACACAATTTTGCACAGATTGACGTAAAACGCAGGTTTTCTAACGCTGCATCATTGCTTGTTTCACGGGAATTACGAGATCATCGCGTATGCAGTGGGCACACCACCGCCGTACGTCCCGGCCCTACACACGGCGTGGAACTCGGTCGTACGTCGGTGTGGACATTGCACGCGAGCGAAGTCTCGGATTCCTGCTCAACATGCCCTCCTAAAAGTACATTTTTGCGACAAATGGTAGGCCTTACGGACTTTTTGTCAGTATGGTAGGATTGTTTAATGTCTACTTTTGTATACATACCTTGTCGCTTGGTGATTCACGTTGATTATGGATCGCTTTATGGACGAGAAAAAATGTTTTTGATCGCAAAAGTTGCAACCCGCGGTCGATTTTGTACGCGAATGGACCCCAGGCTAGCTGGAAACATACTCTTTTCCGATGATGACGTTTCTAAGCCAACCGGCCAATCAGAACGCGCAAATCTTTACCCGAAGTGTTCCGATCTTATTTAGCCCGATTCGTTTTAGCGTTGAAGTGTGTACCACTGACACGAACTCGCCGGAAGTTGTGTGTGCCCATAGGAATGTGCAGTAACCACGGGCGCTGTGTGTGGAGTATATGGGGTTCTCTGTTTACGATAACAGAAGTAGTCCGTCTGTGGAACAGTATTACGGTTCTTGAGATATGAATTTTGAAAATAATAACCTTTGAATTTTTGTAATTTGACACCTGATGACGTCATGATACTATACATGCTGGTGAAAGTCTGCCGTAGGGCCTATGTCTGTATCTAATATACTAACGATTTAGCTTGGTTTGATGGGCATTGTTACTGGTAAGTGTAAAAACTGAGATTTCCGTTTTCGTTGAACTTTGACCTCCAATTGACCCCAGAAGGAAGGGTCAGATGAAAATGCCCACACAAAGAAAGTTGTAGCACAGAATGTCATCTATAAACCTGCCAAATACGAAGATCCTGGGTCACCTGGTTTTCGAGACGGAAGCATTTTAAAATATGCATATTTTGGTTTTTTGGGAGGTGTAATTTGATACTTGATGACGTCACGATGACGTCACGCTTGATGCCATCATAATATTAAACACGCTGGTGAAAGTCTGCTATAGGACCTATGCCTGTACTTAGTTTCTTAAAGATTCAGCTTGGTTTGATGGGCATTGTTGCTCAATAAGTGCAAAAATTGAGATTTTCGTTTTCGTTGAACTTTGACCTCAGATTGACCCCAGAAGGAAGGGTCAGATGAAAATGCCCACACGAAGAAAATTGTAGGCCATGATCTGATATATAAGCCTGTCAAATACGAAGATCATGGGTCACGTGGTTTTCTAGACGGAAGCATTTTAAAACATGCATATTTTGGTCATTTTTGGTTTGTAATTTGATACCTAATGACGTCACAATGACGTCACACTTGTATGCACATCTTCACATTGGGGTTGATGTTCCTACCAAGTTTTAAGTTGATAGCTTGAACCGTTTTGAAGAAAACCTCTGGAAACGTTTGAGTGGAAAAAGAAAAAAAAGAAAAAAAAAAAAAAAAACTAGAGCTTCGCGTTTGTGTTTTTTACAAACGCAAGGTGATCGGGTGACAAACATTGAAATGATGATGACGACACAGTTTTGAGATTGTTTGAAAACTTGAGTTGTTTGATGTTAAAAAAGTATTGGAATTCTCAAGACATGACTGACTATTCAACGCTAAAATTGTGTATCTGATGACGTCATCATTGTCAAGCTCATCATAACGTTACTATTGTGTGCACATATTGTTCAAGTATCTACTGAAGAACAAGTTTTGACATGTAGGCCTAGGCCTATATGTGGTGAAAGAATCTTTTCAATATCTATTACAGTTCTAAAGATTTTGTCATTTGAGATCATATTACTGTAGTATATCGCCGTGTGGGGAGGTGGGGTTCAATTGCATCTAGAATAAACTGACGCTCCAGTCAACTTGAGTTGCGGTCCACCATGTCCATTTTATTTCCAACACAGCAACGATTTCCAGCATGTCACATTCACAGTTTTCGGTGAGAAGACATATTTACGCTGGTCCGCCGACTAAGGCTAGCCGTACATAATTACACCCAAGATACAACAGCTAAGTCACAAAAAGTAAATGTCCTTGTGCTATCAAGTGTTCATTCAACTTTCCTGGCGATGATGCCACGGAAACTAGCAGTTTTACATCTTCAAAAGTCAAATTTTCTCGGTTGTAAATCAATCCCTGCTTATTATGTCTCGTCTGTCTGACTTATTCACTACTCGCGCACGTACGTGTATATCATTGGCCGTGTGGCCCAGACATCCTCCCTAAAAAGATACATTATGACCTCTGACCCGAGACAGGCTGCCTAGATACAAGTTCTATTATTAGAAGTCGAGCACTATATATGGGCGCAAATCTTCAGATTAGTGGAGGCTTGGCATAGCGCCCTCAAACGACTGAGTTAGCTTAATTATCAAGGGACCCAACAAATAATTTCTCCACATTACGTAACCACCGTGCACGTGATGACGTCATCAGTGGTATATATGTAGTCATAAAGTCCACATGTGAGGGAACATTTCGTTCCGTAGAACTATGGTCAAATTCCCTACCACTTTGGCTCTATTTGCATTCAAAATGCTAAAAAAAGTGTACATTTTCGAACCTCTTCCGGTTTGGACCGGAGGTTTGGGTCACACAGGGGTTATGCCATTGTATGATTTGTTCAGTTCATTGCGACCTATCATGCTGTGAAAGAATTGTTAAAGTGTCTATTACGATTCTTGAGATATGAATTTTTGAAATAATAACCATTTAATTTTTGTAATTTGACACCTGTGACGATATCATGACGTCACAATGTTGTGCACAAATTGTTCAACAATTTGATAAACATCAAGTTCTTAAATGTGGCGAAAGAATCATGCAAATATCTGCTGTAGTTCTCAATATACAGCATTTTTAAACAATTCAGCTCCAAATTTGCGTATTTTGACACCACATTACGTAACTACCGTCCATGTGATGACGTCACCAATGATATAGTCAAAAAGTCCACATGTGTGGAAACATTTCGTTCCGTAGAAATATGGTCAAATTCACTACCACTTTGAATCTATTTGCATTCAAAACGCTTAAAAAAATGCACATTTTCGAACAACTTCCGGTTTGGACCGGAAGTAGGCATCACACAGGGGTCATGACATTGTATGATTTGTTCAGTTCATTTAGACTTATCATGTTGTGAAAGAATTGTTCAAGTATCTATTACGGTTCTTGAGATATGAATTTTGGAAATAATAACCTTTAGTTTTTTGTAATTTGACACCTGATGACGTCATGATTACGTCACACTTGATGCCATCATGATACTATACATTCTGGTGAAAGTCTGCCGTAGGGCCTATGTCTGTATCTAATTTACTAACGATTCAGCTTGGTTTGATGGGCATTGTTGCTGGTAAGTGTAAAAACTGAGATTCTCAGTTTCGTTGAACTTTGACCTCCAATTGACCCCAGAAGGAAGGGTCAGATGAAAATGCCCACACAAAGAAAATTGTAGCACAGCATGTCATCTATAAACCTGCCAAATACGAAGATCCTGGGTCACGTGGTTTTCAAGACGGAAGCATTTTAAAATATGCATATTTTAGTTTTTGGGGGGTGTAATTTGATACTTGATGACGTCACGATGACGTCACGCTTGATGCCATCATAATATTAGACACGCTGGTGAAAGTCTGCCATAGGACCTATGCCTGTACTTAGTTACTTAAAGATTAAGCTTGGTTTGATGGGCATTGTTGCTCAATAAGTGCAAAAATTGAGATTTTCGTTTTCGTTGAACTTTGACCTCAAATTGACCCCAGAAGGAAGGGTCAGATGAAAATGCCCACACGAAGAAAATTGTAGGCCATGATCTTATCTATAAGCCTGCTGAATACGAAAATCATGGGTCACGTGGTTTTCCAGACGGAAGCATTTTAAAACATGCATATTTTAGTAATTTTTGGGTTGTAATTTGACACCCGATGACGTCACAATGACGTCACACTTGTATGCACACCTTCACATTGGGGTTGATGTTCCTACAAAGTTTCAAGTTGATAGCTTGAACCGTTTTGAAGAAAAGCTCTGGAAACATTTGAGTGGAAAAAGAAGAAAAAAAAAAAAAAAACTAGAGCTTCGCGTTTGTGTTTTTTACAAACGCAAGGTGATCGGGTGACATAAACATTGAAATGATGATGACGACACAGTTTTAAATTGTTTGAAAACTTGAGTTGTTTGATGTTGAAAAAGTATTGGAATTCTCAAGACATGACTCTGACTATTCAACGCTAAAATTGTGTATCTGATGACGTCATAATTGTCAATCTCATCATAACGTTACTATTGTGTGCACAGATTGTTCAAGTATCTACTGAAGAACAAGTTTTGACATATAGGCCTAGGCCTATATGTGGTGAAAGAATCTTTTCAATATCTATTACAGTTCTAAAGATTTTGTCATTTGAGATCATATTACTGTAGTATATCGCCGTATGGGGAGTTGGGGTTCAATTGCATCTAGATTAAACTGACGCTTCAGTCAACTTGAGTTGCGGTCCACCATGTCCATTTTATTTCCAACACAGCAACGATTTCCAGCATGTCACATTAACAGTTTTCGGGGAGAAGACATATTTACTCTGGTCCGCCGACTAAGGCTAGCCGTAAATAATTACACCCAAGATACAACAGCTAAGTCACCAAAAGTAAATGTCCTTGTGCTATCTAGTGTTTATTCAACTTTCCTGGCGATGATGCCACGGAAACTAGCAGTTTTACATCTTCAAAAGTCCAATTGTCTCGGTTGTAAATCAAGCCCTGCTTATTATGTATCGTCTGTCTGACTTATTCACTACTCGCGCACGTACGTGTATATCATTGGCCGTGTGGCCCAGACATTATGACCTCTGACCCGAGACAGGCCGCCTTGATACAAGTTCTATTATTAGAAGTCCAGCACTATATATGGGCGCAAATCGTCAGATTAGTGGAGGCTTGGCATAGCGCCCTCAAACGACTGAGTTAGCTTAATTATCAAGGGACCCAACAAATAACTTCTCCACATTACGTAACCACCGTGCACGTGATGACGTCATCAGTGGTATATATGTAGTCATAAAGTCCACATGTGAGGGAACATTTCGTTCCGTAGAACTATGGTCAAATTCCCTACCACTTTGGCTCTATTTGCATTCAAAATGCTAAAAAGGTGTACATTTTCGAACCTCTTCCGGTTTGGACCGGAGGTTTGGGTCACACAGGGGTCATGCCATTGTATGATTTGTTCAGTTCATTGCGACCTATCATGCTGTGAAAGAATTGTTCAAGTATCTATTACGATTCTTAAGATATGAATTTTTGAAATAATAACCATTTAATTTGTGTAATTTGACACCTGTGACGATATCATGACGTCACAATGTTGTGCACAAATTGTTCAACAATTTGATAAACATCAATTTCTTAAATGTGGCGAAAGAATCATGCAAATATCTGCTGTAGTTCTCAAGATACAGCATTTTTAAACAATTCAGCTCCAAATTTGCGTATTTTGACACCACATTACGTAACTACCGTCCATGTGATGACGTCACCAATGGTATAGTCAAAAAGTCCACATGTGTGGAAACATTTCGTTCCGTAGAAATATGGTCAAATTCACTACCACTTTGAATCTATTTGCATTCAAAACGCTTTAAAAAATGCACATTTTCGAACAACTTCCGGTTTGGACCGGAAGTAGGCGTCACACAGGGGTCATGACATTGTATGATTTGTTCAGTTCATTTAGACTTATCATGTTGTGAAAGAATTGTTCAAGTATCTATTACGGTTCTTGAGATATGAATTTTGGAAATAATAACCTTTGAATTTTTGTAATTTGACACCTGATGACGTCATGATTACGTCACACTTGATGCCATCATGATACTATACATTCTGGTGAAAGTCTGCCGTAGGGCCTATGTCTGTATCTAATTTACTAACGATTCAGCTTGGTTTGATGGGCATTGTTACTGGTAAGTGTAAAAACTGAGATTCTCAGTTTCGTTGAACTTTGACCTCCAATTGACCCCAGAAGGAAGGGTCAGATGACAATGCCCACACAAAGAAAATTGTAGAACAGAATGTCATCTATAAACCTGCCAAATACGAAGATCATGGGTCACGTGGTTTTCAAGACGGAAGCATTTTAAAATATGCATATTTTGGTTTTTTGGGGGGTGTAATTTGATACTTGATGACGTCACGATGACGTCACGCTTGATGCCATCATAATATTATACACGCTGGTGAAAGTCTGCCATAGGACCTATGCCTGTACCTAGTTACTTAAAGATTCAGCTTGGTTTGATGGGCATTGTTGCTCAATAAGTGCAAAAATTGAGATTTTCGTTTTCGTTGAACTTTGACCTCAGATTGACCCCAGAAGGAAGGGTCAGATGAAAATGCCCACACAAAGAAAATTGTAGGCCATGATCTGATATATAAGCCTGTCAAATACGAAGATCATGGGTCACGTGGTTTTCCAGACGGAAGCATTTTAACATATGCATATTTTGGTCATTTTTGGCTTGTAATTTGATACCTGATGACGTCACAGTGACGTCACACTTCAATGCACACCTTCACATTGGGGTTGATGTTCCTACCAAGTTTCAAGTTGATAGCTTGAACCGTTTTGAAGAAAAGCTCTGGAAACGTTTGAGTGGAAAAAGAAGAAAAAAAAAAAAACTAGAGCTTCGCGTTTGTGTTTTTTACAAACGCAAGGTGATCGGGTGACATAAACATTGAAATGATGATGACGACACAGTTTTGAGATTGTTTGAAAACTTGAGTTGTTTGATATTGAAAAAGTATTGGAATTCTCAAGACATGACTCTGTCTATTCAACGCTAAAATTGTGTATCTGATGACGTCATAATTGTCAATCTCATCATAACGTTACTATTGTGTGCACAGATTGTTCAAGTATCTACTGAAGAACAAGTTTTGACATGTATATGTGGTGAAAGAATCTTTTCAATATCTAACAGTTCTAAAGATTTTGTTATTTGAGATCATATTACTGTAGTATATCGCCGTGTGGGGAGTTGGGGTTCAATTGCATCTAGAATAAACTGACGCTCCAGTCAACTTGAGTTGCGGTCCACCATGTCCATTTTATTTCCAACACAGCAACGATTTTCAGCATGTCACATTCACAGTTTTCGGGGAGAAGACATATTTACTCTGGTCCGCCGACTAAGGCTAGCCGTACATAATTACACCCAAGATACAACAGCTAAGTCACCAAAAGTAAATGTCCTTGTGCTATCAAGTGTTCATTCAACTTTCCTGGCGATGATGCCACGGAAACTAGCAGTTTTACATCTTCAAAAGTCCAATTTTCTCTGTTGTAAATCAAGCCCTGCTTATTATGTCTTGTCTGTCTGACTTATTCACTACACGCGCATGTACGTGTATCATTGGCCGTGTGGCCCAGACATCCTCCTTAAAAAGATACATTATGACGTCTGACCCGAAACAGGCTGCCTAGATACAAGTTATATTATTAGAAGTCGAGCACTATATATGGGCGCAAATCGTCAGATTAGTGGAGGCTTGGCATAGCGCCCTCAAACGACTGAGTTAGCTTAATTATCAAGGGACCCAACAAATAATTTCTCCACATTACGTAACCACCGTGCACGTGATGACGTCATCAGTGGTATATATGTAGTCATCAAGTCCACATGTGAGGGAACATTTCGTTCCGTAGAACTATGGTCAAATTCCCTACCACTTTGGCTCTATTTGCATTCAAAGTGCTAAAAAAGTGTACATTTTCGAACCTCTTCCGGTTTGGACCGGAGGTTTGGGTCACACAGGGGTCATGCCATTGTATGATTTGTTCAGTTCATTGCGACCTATCATGCTGTGAAAGAATTGTTCAAGTATCTATTACGATTCTTGAGATATGAATTTTTGAAATAATAACCATTTAATTTTTGTAATTTGACACCTGTGACGATATCATGACGTCACAATGTTGTGCACAAATTGTTCAACAATTTGATAAACATCAAGTTCTTAAATGTGGCGAAAGAATCACGCAAATATCTGCTGTAGTTCTCAAGATACAGCATTTTTAAACAATTCAGCTCCAAATTTGCGTATTTTGACACCACATTACGTAACTACCGTCCATGTGATGACGTCACCAATGGTATAGTCAAAAAGTTCACATGTGTGGAAACATTTCGTTCCGTAGAAATATGGTCAAATTCACTACCACTTTGAATCTATTTGCATTCAAAACGCTTACAAAAATGCACATTTTCGAACAACTTCCGGTTTGGACCGGAAGTAGGCGTCACACAGGGGTCATGACATTGTATGATTTGTTCAGTTCATTTAGACTTATCATGTTGTGAAAGAATTGTTCAAGTATCTATTACGGTTCTTGAGATATGAATTTTGGAAATAATAACCTTTGAATTTTTGTAATTTGACACCTGATGACGTCATGATTACGTCACACTTGATGCCATCAAGATACTATGCATTCTGGTGAAAGTCTGCCGTAGGGCCTATGTCTGTATCTAATTTACTAACGATTCAGCTTAGTTTGACAGGCATTGTTGCTGGTAAGTGTAAAAACTGAGATTCTCAGTTTCGTTGAACTTTGACCTCCAATTGACCCCAGAAGGAAGGGTCAGATGACAATGCCCACACAAAGAAAATTGTAGAACAGAATGTCATCTATAAACCTGCCAAATACGAAGATCATGGGTCACGTGGTTTTCAAGACGGAAGCATTTTAAAATATGCATATTTTGGTTTTTTGGGGGTGTAATTTGATACTTGATGACGTCACGATGACGTCACGCTTGATGCCATCATAATATTATACACGCTGGTGAAAGTCTGCCATAGGACCTATGCCTGTACCTAGTTACTTAAAGATTCAGCTTGGTTTGATGGGCATTGTTGCTCAATAAGTGCAAAAATTGAGATTTTCGTTTTCGTTGAACTTTGACCTCAGATTGACCGCAGAAGGAAGGGTCAGATGAAAATGCCCACACGAATAAAATTGTAGGCCATGATCTGATATATAAGCCTGTCAAATACGAAGATCATGGTTCACGTGGTTTTCTAGGCGGAAGCATTTTAAAACATGCATATTTTAGTCATTTTTGGGTTGTAATTTGATACCCGATGACGTCACAATGACGTCACACTTCAGTGCACACCTTCACATTGGGATTGATGTTCCTACCAAGTTTCAAGTTGATAGCTTGAACCGTTTTGAAGAAAAGCTCTGGAAACGTTTGAGTGGAAAAAGAAGAAAAAAAAAAAAAAACTAGAGGTATGACGTTTGTTGTTACAAACGCCAGGTGATCGGGTTAAATGAACATTTTGTGATGAATTTCAGACGTTGTTATCACCTGTGGAATGGCAAAAATGGAAGTTCAGCAGCCGATTTCACGAAACTTTACGCAATTGCGCAAGTCCACTTACGCCATTACTTGCGCAATAACTTATGGCGTAAGTGGACTTGCGCAATTGCGTAAAGTTTCGTGAAATCGGCTGCTGTATACACTAATCCGGTAACTAATATCTCCTCCCTGCATATCCGCCATAGCTGGGGGTTGATAGCTTGCACCGTTTTGAGATATGAATTGTTGAAATAATAACCTTTGAAATCTTGTAATGTGACACCTGTGACGACATCATGACGTCACAATTTTGTGCACAAATTGTTCAACAATTTGATAAACATCAAGTTCTTAAATGTGGCGAAAGAATCATGCAAATATCTGCTGTAGTTCTCAAGATACAGCATTTTAAAACATCTCAGCTCCAAATTTGCGTGATTTGACACCACATTACGTAACCACCGTCCATGTAATGACGTCACCAATGGTATAGTCAAAAGGTCCACATGTGTGGAAACATTTCGTTCCGTAGAAATATGGTCAAATTCACTACCACTTTGAATCTATTTGCATTCAAAATGCTAAAAAATTGCACATTTTCGAACAACTTCCGGTTTGGACCGGAAGTAGGCGTCACACAGGGGTCATGACATCGTATGATTTGTTCAGTTCATTTAGACTTATCATGTTGTGAAAGAATTGTTCAAGTATCTATTACGGTTCTTGAGATATGAATTTTGAAAATAATAACCTTTGAATTTTTGTAATTTGACACCTGTGACGATATCATGACGTCACAATGTTGTGCACAAATTGTTCAACAATTTGATAAACATCAAGTTCTTAGATGTGGCGAAAGAATCATGCAAATATCTGCTGTAGTTCTCAAGATACAGCATTTTAAAACAATTCAGCTCCAAATTTGCGTATTTTGACGCCACATTACGTAACCACCGTCCATGTGATGACGTCACAAATGGTATAGTCAAAAAGTCTACATGTGTGGAAACATTTCGTTCCGTAGAAATATGGTCAAATTCACTACCACTTTGAATCTATTTGCATTCAAAACGCTTACAAAATGCACATTTTCGAACAACTTCCGGTTTGGACCGGAAGTAGGCGTCACACAGGGGTCATGACATCGTATGATTTGTTCAGTTCATTTAGACTTATCATGTTGTGAAAGAATTGTTCAAGTATCTATTACGGTTCTTGAGATATGAATTTTGGAAATAATAACCTTTGAATTTTTGTAATTTGACACCTGATGACGTCATGATTACGTCACACTTGATGCCATCGTGATACTATACATTCTGGTGAAAGTCTGCCGTAGGGCCTATGTCTGTATCTAATTTACTAACGATTCAGCTTGGTTTGATAGGCATTGTTGCTGGTAAGTGTAAAAACTGAGATTCTCAGTTTCGTTGAACTTTGACCTCCAATTGACCCCAGAAGGAAGGGTCAGATGAAAATGCCCACACAAAGAAAATTGTAGCACAGAATGTCATCTGTAAACCTGCCAAATACGAAGATCCTGGGTCACGTGGTTTTCAAGACGGAAGCATTTTAAAATATGCATATTTTGTTTTTTTGGGGGGTGTAATTTGATACTTGATGACGTCACGATGACGTCACGCTTGATGCCATCATAATATTATACACGCTGGTGAAAGTCTGCCATAGGACCTATGCCTGTACTTAGTTACTTAAAGATTCAGCTTGGTTTGATGGGCATTGTTGCTCAATAAGTGCAAAAATTGCGATTTTCGTTTTCGTTGAACTTTGACCTCAGATTGACCCCAGAAGGAAGGGTCAGATGAAAATGCCCACACGAAGAAAATCGTAGGCCATGATCTTATCTATAAGCCTGCTAAATACGAAAATCATGGGTCACGTGGTTTTCCAGACGGAAGCATTTTAAAACATGCATATTTTAGTCATTTTTGGGTTGTAATTTGATACCCAATGACGTCACAATGACGTCACCCTTGTATGCACACCTTCACATTGGGGTTGATGTTCCTACAAAGTTTCAAGTTGATAGCTTGAACCGTTTTGAAGAAAAGCTCTGGAAACGTTTGAGTGGAAAAAGAAAAAGAAAAAGAAAAAAAAAAAAAAAAAACTAGAGCTTCGCGTTTGTGTTTTTTACAAACGCAAGGTGATCGGGTGACATAAACATTGAAATGATGATGACGACAGAGTTTTGAGATTGTTTGAAAGCTTGAGTTTGATGTTGAAAAAGTATTGGAATTCTCAAGACATGACTCTGACTATTCAACGCTAAAGTTGTGTATCTGATGACGTCATAATTGTCAATCTCATCATAACGTTACTATTGTGTGCACAGATTGTTCAAGTATCTACTGAAGAACAAGTTTTGACATGTATATGTGGTGAAATAATCTTTTCAATATCTATTACAGTTCTAAAGATGTTGTCATTTGAGATCATATTACTGTAGTATATCGCCGTGTGGGGAGTTGGGGTTCAATTGCATCTAGAATAAACTGACGCTCCGGTCAACTTGAGTTGCGGTCCACCATGTCCATTTATTTCCAACACAGCAACGATTTCCAGCATGTCACATTCACAGTTTTCGGGGAGAAGACATATTTACTCTGGTCCGCCGACTAAGGCTAGCCGTACATAATTACACCCAAGATACAACAGCTAAGTCACCAAAAGGAAATGTCCTTGTGCTATCAAGTGTTCATTCAACTTTCCTGGCGATGATGCCACGGAAACTAGCAGTTTTACATCTTCAAAAGTCCAATTTTCTCGGTTGTAAATCAAGCCCTGCTTATTATGTCTTGTCTGTCTGACTTATTCACTACACGCGCACGTACATCCTCCTTAAAAAGATACATTATGACCTCTGACCCGAGACAGGCCGCCTAGATACAAGTTTTATTATTAGAAGTCGAGCACTATATATGGGCGCAAATCGTCAGATTAGTGGAGGCTTGGCATAGCGCCCTCAAACGACCGAGTTAGCTTAATTATCAAGGGACCCAACAAATAATTTCTCCACATTACGTAACCACCGTGCACGTGATGACGTCATCAGTGGTATATATGTAGTCATCAAGTCCACATGTGAGGGAACATTTTGTTCCGTAGAACTATGGTCAAATTCCTACCACTTTAGCTCTATTTGCATTCAAAATGCTAAAAAAGTGTACATTTTCGAACCTCTTCCGGTTTGGACTGGAGGTTTGGGTCACACAGGGGTCATGCCATTGTATGATTTGTTCAGTTCATTGCGACCTATCATGCTGTGAAAGAATTGTTCAAGTATCTATTACGATTCTTGAGATATACATTTTTGAAATAATAACCATTTAATTTTTGTAATTTGACACCTGTGACGATATCATGACGTCACAATGTTGTGCACAAATTGTTCAACAATTTGATAAACATCAAGTTCTTAAATGTGGCGAAAGAATCATGCAAATATCTGCTGTAGTTCCCAATATACAGCATTTTTAAACAATTCAGCTCCAAATTTGCGTATTTTGACACCACATTACGTAACTACCGTCCATGTGATGACGTCACCAATGGTATAGTCAAAAAGTCCACATATGTGGAAACATTTCGTTCCGTAGAAATATGGTCAAATTCACTACCACTTTGAATCTATTTGCATTCAAAACGCTTAAAAAATGCACATTTTCGAACAACTTCCGGTTTGGACCGGAAGTAGGCGTCACACAGGGGTCATGACATTGTATGATTTGTTCAGTTCATTTAGACTTATCATGTTGTGAAAGAATTGTTCAAGTATCTATTACGGTTCTTGAGATATGAATTTTGGAAATAATAACCTTTGAATTGTTGTAATTTGACACCTGATGACGTCATGATTACGTCACACTTGATGCCATCATGATACTATACATTCTGGTGAAAGTCTGCCGTAGGGCCTATGTCTGTATCTAATTTACTAACGATTCAGCTGGGTTTGATGGGCATTGTTGCTGGTAAGTGTAAAAACTGAGATTCTCAGTTTCGTTGAACTTTGACCTCCAATTGACCCCAGAAGGAAGGGTCAGATGAAAATGACCACACAAAGAAAATTGTAGCACGGAATGTCATCTATAAACCTGCCAAATACGAAGATCCTGGGTCACGTGGTTTTCAAGACGGAAGCATTTTAAAATATGCATATTTTGTTTTTTTTGGGGTGTAATTTGATACTTGATGACGTCACGATGACGTCACGCTTGATGCCATCATAATATTATACACGCTGGTGAAAGTCTGCCATAGGACCTATGCCTGTACTTAGTTACTTAAAGATTCAGCTTGGTTTGATGGGCATTGTTGCTCAATAAGTGCAAAAATTGAGATTTTCGTTTTCGTTGAACTTTGACCTCAGATTGACCCCAGAAGGAAGGGTCAGATGAAAATGCCCACACGAAGAAAATTATAGGCCATGATCTTATCTATAAGCCTGCTAAATACGAAAATCATGGGTCACGTGGTTTTCCAGACGGAAGCATTTTAAAACATGCATATTTTAGTCATTTTTGGGTTGTAATTTGATACCCAATGACGTCACAATGACGTCACACTTGTATGCACACCTTCACATTGGGGTTGATGTTCCTACAAAGTTTCAAGTTGATAGCTTGAACCGTTTTGAAGAAAAGCTCTGGAAACGTTTGAGTGGAAAAAGAAGAAAAAGAAAAAGAAAAAAAAAAGACAAAGAAATCGTACAATAGTAATAGGTGATCGGAATGAGTTCCGATCACCTAAAAAACTAGAGCTTCGCGTTTGTGTTTTTTACAAACGCAAGGTGATCGGGTGACATAAACATTGAAATGATGATGACGACACAGTTTTAAATTGTTTGAAAACTTGAGTTGTTTGATGTTGAAAAAGTATTGGAATTCTCAAGACATGACTCTGACTATTCAACGCTAAAATTGTGTATCTGATGACGTCATAATTGTCAATCTCATCATAACGTTACTATTGTGTGCACAGATTGTTCAAGTATCTACTGAAGAACAAGTTTTGACATATAGGCCTAGGCCTATATGTGGTGAAAGAATCTTTTCAATATCTATTACAGTTCTAAAGATTTTGTCATTTGAGATCATATTACTGTAGTATATCGCCGTGTGGGGAGTTGGGGTTCAATTGCATCTAGATTAAACTGACGCTTCAGTCAACTTGAGTTGCGGTCCACCATGTCCATTTTATTTCCAACACAGCAACGATTTCCAGCATGTCACATTAACAGTTTTCGGGGAGAAGACATATTTACTCTGGTCCGCCGACTAAGGCTAGCCGTAAATAATTACACCCAAGATACAACAGCTAAGTCACCAAAAGTAAATGTCCTTGTGCTATCTAGTGTTTATTCAACTTTCCTGGCGATGATGCCACGGAAACTAGCAGTTTTACATCTTCAAAAGTCCAATTTTCTCGGTTGTAAATCAAGCCCTGCTTATTATGTATCGTCTGTCTGACTTATTCACTACTCGCGCACGTACGTGTATATCATTGGCCGTGTGGCCCAGACATTATGACCTCTGACCCGAGACAGGCCGCCTTGATACAAGTTCTATTATTAGAAGTCCAGCACTATATATGGGCGCAAATCGTCAGATTAGTGGAGGCTTGGCATAGCGCCCTCAAACGACTGAGTTAGCTTAATTATCAAGGGACCCAACAAATAACTTCTCCACATTACGTAACCACCGTGCACGTGATGACGTCATCAGTGGTATATATGTAGTCATAAAGTCCACATGTGAGGGAACATTTCGTTCCGTAGAACTATGGTCAAATTCCCTACCACTTTGGCTCTATTTGCATTCAAAATGCTAAAAAGGTGTACATTTTCGAACCTCTTCCGGTTTGGACCGGAGGTTTAGGTCACACAGGGGTCATGCCATTGTATGATTTGTTCAGTTCATTGCGACCTATCATGCTGTGAAAGAATTGTTCAAGTATCTATTACGATTCTTAAGATATGAATTTTTGAAATAATAACCATTTAATTTGTGTAATTTGACACCTGTGACGATATCATGACGTCACAATGTTGTGCACAAATTGTTCAACAATTTGATAAACATCAATTTCTTAAATGTGGCGAAAGAATCATGCAAATATCTGCTGTAGTTCTCAAGATACAGCATTTTTAAACAATTCAGCTCCAAATTTGCGTATTTTGACACCACATTACGTAAGTACCGTCGATATGATGACGTCACCAATGGTATAGTCAAAAAGTCCACATGTGTGGAAACATTTCGTTCCGTAGAAATATGGTCAAATTCACTACCACTTTGAATCTATTTGCATTCAAAACGCTTAAAAAATGCACATTTTTGAACAACTTCCGGTTTGGACCGGAAGTAGGCGTCACACAGGGGTCATGACATCGTATAATTTGTTCAGTTCATTTAGACTTATCATGTTGTGAAAGAATTGTTCAAGTATCTTATACGGTTCTTGAGATATGAATTTTGGAAATAATAACCTTTGAATTTTTGTAATTTGACACCTGATGACGTCATTATTACGTCACACTTGATGCCATCATGATACTATACATTCTGGTGAAAGTCTGCCGTAGGGCCTATGTCTGTATCTAATTTACTAACGATTCAGCTTTGTTTGATGGGCATTGTTGCTGGTAAGTGTAAAAACTGAGATTCTCAGTTTCGTTGAACTTTGACCTCCAATTGACCCCAGAAGGAAGGGTCAGATGAAAATGCCCACACAAAGAAAATTGTAGCACAAAATGTCATCTATAAACCTGCTAAATACGAAGATCCTGGGTCACGTGGTTTTCAAGACGGAAGCATTTTAAAATATGCATATTTTGGTTTTTTGGGGGGTGTAATTTGATACTTGATGACGTCACGATGACGTCACGCTTGATGCCATCATAATATTATACACGCTGGTGAAAGTCTGCCATATGACCTATGCCTGTACTTAGTTACTTAAAGATTCAGCTTGGATTGATGGGCATTGTTGCTCAATAAGTGCAAAAATTAAGATTTTCGTTTTCGTTGAACTTTGACCTCAGATTGACCCCAGAAGGAAGGGTCAGATGAAAATGACCACACGAAGAAAGTTGTAGGCCATGATCTTATCTATAAGCCTGCTAAATACGAAAATCATGGGTCACGTGGTTTTCCAGACGGAAGCATTTTAAAACATGCATATTTTAGTCATTTTTGGGTTGTAATTTGATACCCAATGACGTCACAATGACGTCACACTTGTATGCACACCTTCACATTGGGGTTGATGTTCCTACAAAGTTTCAAGTTGATAGCTTGAACCGTTTTGAAGAAAAGCTCTGGAAACGTTTGAGTGGAAAAAGAAGAAAAAGAAAAAGAAAAAAAAAAAAAAAAGACAAAGAAATCGTACAATAGTAATAGGTGATCGGAATGAGTTCCGATCACCTAACTAGAGCTTCGCGTTTGTGTTTTTTACAAACGCAAGGTGATCGGGTGACATAAACATTGAAATGATGATGACGACACAGTTTTGAGATTGTTTGAAAACTTGAGTTGTTTGTTGTTGAAAAAAGTATTGGAATTCTCAAGACATGACTCTGACTATTCAACGCTAAAATTGATATAGCTGAATGATATAGCTGAATGATATAGCTGAACAAGTGATAAATAAAGGCCAGTAACATTATTTGAGGTATTGTATTACTCATCTTCAAGGTCAAAAGTCAATTTAAAGAAGTGGAGGATGCGGATGCTAGTGTGATATTCCGAGGTGGAGGGTTTTCCTGGTTTTCTTCTGGCTCGGCCATAGTCTTTAATCTTGATACTGGAAGTAGAGACAACAGGATAGTTTATTAAGTAGAGACAACAGGATATTTTATTATACCATGCCCTCACTTAAGATTTAGTTAACTTTCTCCTTTTTTTTCCTTTTCTTTTTTTAATGACCTGACTGAAACAATTAGGGCGGCTATGAGTATGACTTTTAAAAACTTGTAAGTTGTAGGCCTATTCTCTTTAATACTTAAAGTTTGGTTTGTATTTATTGTTTTAATTGTATTTACAGCTGATATAGTGAACAAAATAAAACACATCAATTCGACAACCAAAACAAAAAATTCAATTTGAATTTTGATTACTTAGATCTGCCCCTCCAGGAATGCGGAAAAACATACCTCTAGTAATAATGGTATCGCCCAAAAAAAGGCATTGTGCATCCTATGTACGAACTACGATTGTACCATTTTTTTAAAATTTGGGGAGGGTTATACCTTCCTTTCAAAATTTAACGGACACGAGGCCTAAAAAATTCGGCTAATTGTAATTCTGACGTCCCTAGAAATATATCCGGCATATATGTGAGATGTGTATTTTGTTATAAAATTACCAAAACAGCATGATTTTAAGACTTAGTGGTTGACACAACCAGATTCCAACGACCGGGGTCACGCCATGCATCACGCCGTCCTTTTACGGGCGAGTGCCCCATTCAATAGGCCAACACACACACACGTACAGCGTGGCGTTCGTGTCTATCAAAAGAGCTTTTGAAAGGGTATAGAAAATACGCTCTCCGTAAAAAAATAAACACATTTAACATTCCAAACTCGCACAAATAATTGTTAAGACATGTAAAATTCATTCAGTGAAACCTCCTACCTTTCAAAATGAAGATTTCACCTCAAGAAATTGAGTTTACTTTTCCCTTTTTCGTAACTTCGGTTGTAGACCACCTACCGATAACAAGGACGCAATGACGTGTACAGTACCCCTTCAGCTATTCAGGGAAACCCTTTTCATGTACGTCACAAGTATTCGGATCCGCGGAAAGCACCCGAAGTGCATGCGCGCCCAGCCGAGCGGCAATTTTTATGGGCCGAATACTCGCGATCGCAACGCTTTGGGAAAAGCTGGTCGGGGCGAGAGTAGTTCATTCATAAAAGCCTGGGCTGTCGGTCATACCTCCGACGGCTGTTTTATGTACGTTAGTGAATGACTGAAACTCTAAGCTTTCTAATGAACTGTTGCTCGTTAGATTTGGACAGGTAAAAGTGGATGAATTTTTGAGATGAAAAATAGTAAGATTTTGGTGCGGGCTGTGCGCTGTGTGTGCAGAGGGCTTCAGTCTCGTACAATCGAACTGAAAAACTGATGACGTCATAATTGTCAATCTCATCATAACGTTACTATTGTGTGCACAGATTGTTAAAGTATCTACTGAAGAACAAGTTTTGACATGTAGGCCTAGGCCCATATGTGGTGAAAGAATCTTTACAATATCTATTACAGTTCTAAAGATTTTGTCATTTGAGATCATATTACTGTAGTATATCGCCGTGTGGGGAGTTGGGGTTCAATTGCATCTAGAATAAACTGACGCTCCAGTCAACTTGAGTTGCGGTCCACCATGTCCATTTTATTTCCAACACAGCAACGATTTCCAGCATGTCACATTCACAGTTTTCGGGGAGAAGACATATTTACTCTGGTCCGCCGACTAAGGCTAGCCGTACATAATTACACCCAAGATACAACAGCTAAGTCACCAAAAGTAAATGCCCTTGTGCTATCTAGTGTTTATTCAACTTTCATGGCGATGATGCCACGGCAACGAGCAGTTTTACATCTTCAAAAGTCAAATTTTCTGAGTTGTAAATCAAGCCCTGCTTATTATGTCTCGTCTGTCTGACTTATTCACTACTAAAAGATACATTATGACCTCTGACCCGAGACAGGCGCCTAGATACAAGTTCTATTATTAGAAGTCGAGCACTATATATGGGCGCAAATCGTCAGATTAGTGGAGGCTTGGCATAGCGCCCTCAAACGACTGAGTTAGCTTAATTATCAAGGGACCCAACAAATAATTTCTCCACATTACGTAACCACCGTGCACGTGATGACGTCATCAGTAGTATATATGTAGTCATAAAGTCAACATGTGAGGGAACATTTCGTTCCGTAGAAAAATGGTCAAATTCCCTACCACTTTGGCTCTATTTGCATTCAAAGTGCTAAAAAAGTGTACATTTTCGAACCTCTTCCGGTTTGGACCGGAGGTTTGGGTCACACAGGGGTCATGCCATTGTATGATTTGTTCAGTTCATTGCGACCTATCATGCTGTGAAAGAATTGTTCAAGTATCTATTACGATTCTTGAGATATGAATTTTTGAAATAATAACCATTTAATTTTTGTAATTTGACACCTGTGACGATATCATGACGTCACAATGTTGTGCACAAATTGTTCAACAATTTGATAAACATCAAGTTCTTAAATGTGGCGAAAGAATCACGCAAATATCTGCTGTAGTTCTCAAGATACAGCATTTTTAAACAATTCAGCTCCAAATTTGCGTATTTTGACACCACATTACGTAACTACCGTCCATGTGATGACGTCACCAATGGTATAGTCAAAAAGTCCACATGTGTGGAAACATTTCGTTCCGTAGAAATATGGTCAAATTCACTACCACTTTGAATCTATTTGCATTCAAAACGCTTTAAAAAATGCACATTTTCGAACAACTTCCGGTTTGGACCGGAAGTAGGCGTCACACAGGGGTCATGACATTGTATGATTTGTTCAGTTCATTTAGACTTATCATGTTGTGAAAGAATTGTTCAAGTATCTATTACGGTTCTTGAGATATGAATTTTGGAAATAATAACCTTTGAATTTTTGTAATTTGACACCTGATGACGTCATGATTACGTCACACTTGATGCCATCATGATACTATACATTCTGGTGAAAGTCTGCCGTAGGGCCTATGTCTGTATCTAATTTACTAACGATTCAGCTTGGTTTGATGGGCATTGTTACTGGTAAGTGTAAAAACTGAGATTCTCAGTTTCGTTGAACTTTGACCTCCAATTGACCCCAGAAGGAAGGGTCAGATGACAATGCCCACACAAAGAAAATTGTAGAACAGAATGTCATCTATAAACCTGCCAAATACGAAGATCATGGGTCACGTGGTTTTCAAGACGGAAGCATTTTAAAATATGCATATTTTGGTTTTTTGGGGGTGTAATTTGATACTTGATGACGTCACGATGACGTCACGCTTGATGCCATCATAATATTATACACGCTGGTGAAAGTCTGCCATAGGACCTATGCCTGTACCTAGTTACTTAGAGGTTCAGCTTGGTTTGATGGGCATTGTTGCTCAATAAGTGCAAAAATTGAGATTTTCGTTTTCGTTGAACTTTGACCTCAGATTGACCCCAGAAGGAAGGGTCAGATGAAAATGCCCACACAAAGAAAATTGTAGGCCATGATCTGATATATAAGCCTGTCAAATACGAAGATCATGGGTCACGTGGTTTTCTAGACGGAAGCATTTTAAAACATGCATATTTTAGTCATATTTGGGTTGTAATTTGATACCCGATGACGTCACAATGACGTCACACTTCAGTGCACACCTTCACATTGGGATTGATGTTCCTACCAAGTTTCAAGTTGATAGCTTGAACCGTTTTGAAGAAAAGCTCTGGAAACGTTTGAGTGGAAAAAGAAGAAAAAAAAGAAAAAAAAAACTAGAGCTTCGCGTTTGTGTTTTTTACAAACGCAAGGTGATCGGGTGACATAAACATTGAAATGATGATGACGACACAGTTTTGAGATTGTTTGAAAACTTGAGTTGTTTGTTGTTGAAAAAAGTATTGGAATTCTCAAGACATGACTCTGACTATTCAACGCTAAAATTGATATAGCTGAATGATATAGCTGAATGATATAGCTGAACAAGTGATAAATAAAGGCCAGTAACATTATTTGAGGTATTGTATTACTCATCTTCAAGGTCAAAAGTCAATTTAAAGAAGTGGAGGATGCGGATGCTAGTGTGATATTCCGAGGTGGAGGGTTTTCCTGGTTTTCTTCTGGCTCGGCCATAGTCTTTAATCTTGATACTGGAAGTAGAGACAACAGGATAGTTTATTAAGTAGAGACAACAGGATATTTTATTATACCATGCCCTCACTTAAGATTTAGTTAACTTTCTCCTTTTTTTCCCTTTTCTTTTTTTAATGACCTGACTGAAACAATTAGGGCGGCTATGAGTATGACTTTTAAAAACTTGTAAGTTGTAGGCCTATTCTCTTTAATACTTAAAGTTTGGTTTGTATTTATTGTTTTAATTGTATTTACAGCTGATATAGTGAACAAAATAAAACACATCAATTCGACAACCAAAACAAAAAATTCAATTTGAATTTTGATTACTTAGATCTGCCCCTCCAGGAATGCGGAAAAACATACCTCTAGTAATAATGGTATCGCCCAAAAAAAGGCATTGTGCATCCTATGTACGAACTACGATTGTACCATTTTTTTAAAATTTGGGGAGGGTTATACCTTCCTTTCAAAATTTAACGGACACGAGGCCTAAACAATTCGGCTAATTGTAATTCTGACGTCCCTAGAAATATATCCGGCATATATGTGAGATGTGTATTTTGTTATAAAATTACCAAAACAGCATGATTTTAAGACTTAGTGGTTGACACAACCAGATTCCAACGACCGGGGTCACGCCATGCATCACGCCGTCCTTTTACGGGCGAGTGCCCCATTCAATAGGCCAACACACACACGTACAGCGTGGCGTTCGTGTCTATCAAAAGAGCTTTTGAAAGGGTATAGAAAATACGCTCTCCGTAAAAAAATAAACACATTTAACATTCCAAACTCGCACAAATAATTGTTAAGACATGTAAAATTCATTCAGTGAAACCTCCTACCTTTCAAAATGAAGATTTCACCTCAAGAAATTGAGTTTACTTTTCCCTTTTTCGTAACTTCGGTTGTAGACCACCTACCGATAACAAGGACGCAATGACGTGTACAGTACCCCTTCAGCTATTCAGGGAAACCCTTTTCATGTACGTCACAAGTATTCGGATCCGCGGAAAGCACCCGAAGTGCATGCGCGCCCAGCCGAGCGGCAATTTTTATGGGCCGAATACTCGCGATCGCAACGCTTTGGGAAAAGCTGGTCGGGGCGAGAGTAGTTCATTCATAAAAGCCTGGGCTGTCGGTCATACCTCCGACGGCTGTTTTATGTACGTTAGTGAATGACTGAAACTCTAAGCTTTCTAATGAACTGTTGCTCGTTAGATTTGGACAGGTAAAAGTGGAAGAATTTTTGAGATGAAAAATAGTAAGATTTTGGTGCGGGCTGTGCGCTGTGTGTGCAGAGGGCTTCAGTCTCGTACAATCGAACTGAAAAACTGATGACGTCATAATTGTCAATCTCATCATAACGTTACTATTGTGTGCACAGATTGTTAAAGTATCTACTGAAGAACAAGTTTTGACATGTAGGCCTAGGCCCATATGTGGTGAAAGAATCTTTACAATATCTATTACAGTTCTAAAGATTTTGTCATTTGAGATCATATTACTGTAGTATATCGCCGTGTGGGGAGTTGGGGTTCAATTGCATCTAGAATAAACTGACGCTCCAGTCAACTTGAGTTGCGGTCCACCATGTCCATTTTATTTCCAACACAGCAACGATTTCCAGCATGTCACATTCACAGTTTTCGGGGAGAAGACATATTTACTCTGGTCCGCCGACTAAGGCTAGCCGTACATAATTACACCCAAGATACAACAGCTAAGTCACCAAAAGTAAATGCCCTTGGGCTATCTAGTGTTTATTCAACTTTCATGGCGATGATGCCACGGCAACGAGCAGTTTTACATCTTCAAAAGTCAAATTTTCTGAGTTGTAAATCAAGCCCTGCTTATTATGTCTCGTCTGTCTGACTTATTCACTACTAAAAGATACATTATGACCTCTGACCCGAGACAGGCGCCTAGATACAAGTTCTATTATTAGAAGTCGAGCACTATATATGGGCGCAAATCGTCAGATTAGTGGAGGCTTGGCATAGCGCCCTCAAACGACTGAGTTAGCTTAATTATCAAGGGACCCAACAAATAATTTCTCCACATTACGTAACCACCGTGCACGTGATGACGTCATCAGTAGTATATATGTAGTCATAAAGTCAACATGTGAGGGAACATTTCGTTCCGTAGAAAAATGGTCAAATTCCCTACCACTTTGGCTCTATTTGCATTCAAAGTGCTAAAAAAGTGTACATTTTCGAACCTCTTCCGGTTTGGACCGGAGGTTTGGGTCACACAGGGGTCATGCCATTGTATGATTTGTTCAGTTCATTGCGACCTATCATGCTGTGAAAGAATTGTTCAAGTATCTATTACGATTCTTGAGATATGAATTTTTGAAATAATAACCATTTAATTTTTGTAATTTGACACCTGTGACGATATCATGACGTCACAATGTTGTGCACAAATTGTTCAACAATTTGATAAACATCAAGTTCTTAAATGTGGCGAAAGAATCACGCAAATATCTGCTGTAGTTCTCAAGATACAGCATTTTTAAACAATTCAGCTCCAAATTTGCGTATTTTGACACCACATTACGTAACTACCGTCCATGTGATGACGTCACCAATGGTATAGTCAAAAAGTCCACATGTGTGGAAACATTTCGTTCCGTAGAAATATGGTCAAATTCACTACCACTTTGAATCTATTTGCATTCAAAACGCTTTAAAAAATGCACATTTTCGAACAACTTCCGGTTTGGACCGGAAGTAGGCGTCACACAGGGGTCATGACATTGTATGATTTGTTCAGTTCATTTAGACTTATCATGTTGTGAAAGAATTGTTCAAGTATCTATTACGGTTCTTGAGATATGAATTTTGGAAATAATAACCTTTGAATTTTTGTAATTTGACACCTGATGACGTCATGATTACGTCACACTTGATGCCATCATGATACTATACATTCTGGTGAAAGTCTGCCGTAGGGCCTATGTCTGTATCTAATTTACTAACGATTCAGCTTGGTTTGATGGGCATTGTTACTGGTAAGTGTAAAAACTGAGATTCTCAGTTTCGTTGAACTTTGACCTCCAATTGACCCCAGAAGGAAGGGTCAGATGACAATGCCCACACAAAGAAAATTGTAGAACAGAATGTCATCTATAAACCTGCCAAATACGAAGATCATGGGTCACGTGGTTTTCAAGACGGAAGCATTTTAAAATATGCATATTTTGGTTTTTTGGGGGTGTAATTTGATACTTGATGACGTCACGATGACGTCACGCTTGATGCCATCATAATATTATACACGCTGGTGAAAGTCTGCCATAGGACCTATGCCTGTACCTAGTTACTTAAAGATTCAGCTTGGTTTGATGGGCATTGTTGCTCAATAAGTGCAAAAATTGAGATTTTCGTTTTCGTTGAACTTTGACCTCAGATTGACCCCAGAAGGAAGGGTCAGATGAAAATGCCCACACAAAGAAAATTGTAGGCCATGATCTGATATATAAGCCTGTCAAATACGAAGATCATGGGTCACGTGGTTTTCTAGACGGAAGCATTTTAAAACATGCATATTTTAGTCATATTTGGGTTGTAATTTGATACCCGATGACGTCACAATGACGTCACACTTCAGTGCACACCTTCACATTGGGATTGATGTTCCTACCAAGTTTCAAGTTGATAGCTTGAACCGTTTTGAAGAAAAGCTCTGGAAACGTTTGAGTGGAAAAAGAAGAAAAAAAAAAAAAAAAAAAAAGAAATCGTACAATAGTAATAGGTGATCGGAATGAGTTCCGATCACCTAAAAAAAGAAATCGTACAATAGTAATAGGTGATCGGAATGAGTTCCGATCACCTAAAAAAAAGAAATCGTACAATAGTAATAGGTGATCGGAAAAAGTTCCGATCACCTAAAAAACTAAAGAAATCGTACAATAGTAATAGGTGATCGGAATGAGTTCCGATCACCTAAAAAGACAAAGAAATCGTACAATATCAATAGGTGATCGGGTTGAGCCCGATCACCTAATAAAGAAATCGTACGAGAGCAATAGGTGATCGGGCTGTTGGCCCGATCACCTAACTAGGGCATAATGACGTCGCGTTTTTACATGTGCATATTTATGTAGGGAACCGCTTGTAGTATACGTCATCATATAATGTGTTTATTCTTGTGTCTTCTTCAGTATCGCCCAGATTGACATGTTTTTGTAAGGGCCGGTTCGTACTTGCATGAATCTGGCGTCATACAATAATTCCCTGCGAACCTTCGTGCAAATTGAAGCTGCATGGTTCAACTTTCTGTTAATTTTCGCAAGAAAACCTCGTTCAGACGTAACAGTCGCATTTGGCGATTGTGTTCGCTTATGTGCGAAATATTATAGTTTAAAAAAATAATTAAAAGTAAACGCCTCAACATTGACCTCACTACAATTATCTTTGTTGCGTCGATGTGCATTGTAGGCGGTTTTTATCAAAGATATATAGTTTACTAAGCTGCGGGTAGGTTCTTTGCGCATATAGTATAGAAGAACCTATTCAGTATAAAGTTATACTTTCTATACATTATACAATAGACTAAATATGGGAGAGTGGGGTTAGTTGAAACATATATATGTATTGAAACATTGATATTTTTTTCAAAAGGTTGTAGTTATTTTTATAAAATCCTGCCACTCACATGTTGCTATTAGGAACAGCTATCCGACACATTTTCCACAGCACATGTGCTACAACCCTATTGAAATGAGAAAGGAATTTTTGTTTTTTTACCTTCTGAGTAATTTTTTCACCATTCAGAAATGTTGCATTATGCTAATGATGTTCATAGATTCACAATACTGGTTTTTGAGTATTTTAAGGTATAGTACAAAGCTACAAAATGAGGTTTTTAAAAAGGTCAAATTGTAGTCCCTGTTTTGCGTAGTAAGCTTGCAAATGTCAAACGGCCCAGCGGGTTTAGTTGGAACAAACGAGGGGGTTAGTTGGAACATATTTCAAATTACTCATAGGTGAAGGTAGTGCCTTTTGGATATAGAGGTTTTAGTTTATTTTCTCATATTTTGTGCAAGGGGGATAACATAGGGTAAGTCGGAACAGCTGACATGGTCATCATGTTCAAGGTGGATTTTACGAGAAAACATCAACAATTTCTAACATTTTATAGGCTCCATTTGTTGCCCACATATGTATGCTTAAAGTGGTACAGATGTTTTTTTCTATACATTATGTTAGTGTGTTACAGACGATTTTGTGAAAATTGTTCCAACTAACCCCGCTCTCCCCTAAACGTAATGATTCACTAATGTCTTGCTAAAACCAACAAGCAGAAAACAAGCAGATTAACAATTTCTGAGTCTTTGCCGGATCGGGTCATTTCCATTTGGTCGTATACAGACAGTTTTGAAGAATCTACCAAAACAGCTTCGCCTTGAGCAGCTTGTGCAATTTGGCCACCTTTCCCTTCTTTGGTTCCTTCGGTCCGCCAATGTCCTGCAGGAGAAATGCAAGACGAAAACGAAACACAACTCTTGGTTACAAATTTAACGAACGCAATATTTTGTATAGTGTCTAATTGCTACTGAAATGAAACGACCAAACTGATGGTGGTATGACATAATACATGTACAAAATATATCTGCTTGGTGAAAGGGCGGTTTTGAAAATTTTGAAGGTTTTAAAAGTTTCAAGTTTTCAGCACCAATAATGCTAGGGTATAATTTGTATAGACTTAAAGGAGTGTATCAAGACCACTTTGGAACCACCCCCTATTTTCCAGAGGGAGTTGAGATTTTTATACCATGTCATATTTTTCTCATTATCATTCTGAAATTTCGCGCTCATAATCCGTATATTGTCAAGGATATCGTCCAAAAATCCGATGCCTTGAAAACTAATTTCTTGCTATAAAGCACTGCAGTGATTACATCAACCTGTTTGCATCCACATCCAAATTGGAGATTGCAAATTTCCCGTTTCTTTGCCATAGGGAGTATTTTCGAGAGGTATTTTATATCATTGTTAGGTTTAAACGAAATCCATTTTCTGGGGGAAAAATCTGAACACGCTCCTTAAATGTAATTCGGGGTGTTGCGGAATTGCCTGGTACAGTCTGGCGGAAAAGCAAGATGGGACGCAAAAGTAGTTTTGCGTGCATCATGACAAACTTACCGTGCTGTTTTTGCAGGACGCCGGTATATTGAAGTACTTATCCGGGTTGCTGATCGGACTTGTGTAGTTGAAAAATCCACCGCTTATAAGCACTTTATCTGTAAAAGATATACATGTAAAGGGGCCATTTCACCAAGGATTGTTTTGGTCCCGATAGTACCAGATCCTTTTATTGGTCGATCGGCCGCATTTTTGCGAAAATAGTCGGGAACCTGTGCGCACTGTCGAGCACTACCCTATACCTTCGGGGGAAGATGTGGCGCGATCGCCTCAGTCCTCCGAGGGTCGGGTACCGAAAAAGTGATCGGCTACTCTTTTTAAACATGTTGAAAAACAGTAGCCGATCAAAAACCGTCGGCCCGTGGTCGTCTTGGTCGTCCGAGGGTCCCCTGAAGGTCCCCTTGTCTCGCCCGCCCTCTGGAGCTTTCGTATATAGCCTCTGCCGCTCTCTACCGAGGGTCGTGCGTAGTGTCGGCGGAGTGTAAGCACCCAACCCTCATCAGATCCTCGGACGACCGACCTGCATGGCTGGTCAGAAAGTGATGGAAGGCTTCGATCTGGCTCGATTTATATAGTCGGGCCCCCAAAACACCGATCTCCGGCCGATCTAGGCAAATTTGGTTGGCCGAAGAACGTCCGAAGATCGTTTAAATCGTCCGAAGATCGTTTACTTTCGGCTTCCTGCGGCTCCCTGCGTCAACATACGCCTACATTCGGCCACTCTCGCGCGAAGAACGGCGGAAGAACGGCGGACATCGGCCGCAGAGCGGCCGTTAGCGTCCTCTCTCCCGCCGGGATCGCCCATTTTTGGTCTCTCTCTGTCTCTCTCGGCCGAACAACGCGAGAAGATAGCTTACTTGCGCTCGAGAAGCGGGTCTCTACCGGGCCGTTGCCGTGTACCTGCGGGTACTTTTGCATACTTGCGCCATGGAAACGTGTCGATCGCGCGAGGAACGTCCGTGATTCGTCCTCCCCCCCCCCCCCCCCCCCCCCTCCCCCCCCCCCCTCCCCCGCCATGGTCCATTGGTCGGGACTCAATCGGGTCAAAAAAGGGGACGATTGCTGGAGGCGATTCATGACGACAATCGGGCCGATCAAAAAAATTGTTTCATCGGGGACAATCTGGTCCAGATCGGGCCGAATGGAAAAAACAATCCTTGGTGAAATGGCCCCTTAACTTGGATCTCATTGATTCGTGTCGATTCTTGATAGGTCGTGGTGAAAGTCTTGTTGCTTTCGTTGAGCATGCCGAATTCACACGATTGGTCGTACTATATTCGTGCCGTTGCCATATTCGTGTTCTAAAATTAGCATATCCATGGCGATCTACCGCGATATTCGAAATTGTTCAAATCTTGTCAGATCGCCATAGATTGCATTAATTCTTGTTAGGAAAACCGCCTTAAGCCAAAAAATGTAAGAGAACAATGAACAGATTTGCTATATACCTTCTTCAATTTCTCCAGCGAAAGTATAGGAGTTTGGAATGCACGATTCCTTAGTCACGCTCCCAGATCCACCACCCCTGATTTTCTTTTTCTCGTCATGAACTGCGTAATAATAGCTTTCCAACTCCAGCTTATGATCGCCAAGGTAAAGCGGACCTTCCAGGTGCACGCCATCTGAAAAGGGAAATATTTATCGTCAATAAGAGCAATCATTCAAATTTTTGTTTTGCTGGGGTACGCCAAAGCACATTACATGACACTTTTGGCAATCCGGTATAGACTACCACGTCAGTTGCCAGTCGAGAATGTAACATATCTAAGGAATAATGTTGGTTAACTAGCCTTGTGGGGTACCGTGGCCGAGCGGTTTAGGTCATTGACTCGCAATCATAGGGGTTGCAGGTTCGAACCTCCCCACGGCTACGGTACCTGTGCCCTTGGGCAAGGCACTCAACCACACTTGCTCCATCCTTCGGAAGAGATGTAAAGCCGTTGGTCCAGTGTGTTAGGTAATTAAAACGCACTCTAAAGATCCCAGAGCATTCTTTCGTGAAGAGCAAGGGGGATCATCCCCGGTGTCTCTGGCCATTTCCAATTCTAATTCTAATTCTAATTCTTCATGGGTTTCCTCACGCTTGCGAGTGACAGTGCAATGAGCACTATTGAGGAATCCTTGGTATGAATACCAGAAATAAATAATAATAATAATAATAATAATAATGAAGAAATTTTAAACAACGCTGAATGCCAAAATGTCGCCCTATTGAGCACGTCGCCCTAATATACCTTTTTTTACACACGATTTGTCGCCCTATCCTACAATTCATAGTTTTTTAGCTACTTAGATGCATCAATGCTTCAGAAAACCCATACTTTTCCTGCATGAAATACCATTTTGGACGGGGAAATAAATTAATGTGGTGTTTGTTACCATTGCTATCAACACTTTGAGTAAGGTATTTCTTGTCAACTAATGAAAAACAAATTGGGTCATTTAAACAACAACTGGTATAAATCTGAAACGTCCATTACTAAAACCGCAAGAAAAATCCGCTGGTTTTAGGTTCCAATTGCGTACAGTGGTTCTTTCCCCGCCTTTCACTCCAGGCCGTGTGTATGGAACAACTGTGCCACAGTTGGATTGGGTTTGCACTCGATCCCCGACCGCATGAATCTTGTCACTCTACGTGTTGCCACTTAATAGACTATGTAAGTTGACCTCGCGAACGTACGAGACCGCGCGAGACCACTGTTATTTCCGGGCACAAACAAATTAAAACCCTATCTCTTCAACGCACGTCGCGAGCGAAATTCTTAGATTATTTTGTTTACGCAGGTTTTTGTAAACTCAGACGGCCCAAAACGCGTATCTGTAAATAAAATCTTGCATTCCAATTGATGAAGTGGGTATATAAACTACATGCAGCAAAAGATATGCAACACGCACAGCAGCCGACGTACGTAGGCCTACAGCGTACATACAGACCTCGCTAGCGATAGGCGAAACGCATTTTTTAGAGTGCCCAAGTTCGAAGCATTCATTTTCACATGAATCCATACTTGGGTTATCCATTCCAAATTGGATGAAGAATATGCTAGCAGAGAAATTTATTCAGGTCACGAAATTTTAATAATTTGTTTTCGTTTTTAGAGATAATTATGCATGTATTATATATTGTAAAAAAAACATTTTAGTTACCCGAATCACTTTCGGGTCGGTTGTATACTTTAGATTGGACAGAAAAATTTATATACAAAAAACAAAATCTCGCCCGTGTTATAGGAATAGGCGTTTTAGTCGTGTTGTGCCCGGAAGCTTAGACTTGACCTTTGCCGCGAGACTTACAATGTCATAGTCTATTACCACAAGTTTCGGCTTTTAGGAAAATCCCCTTGCATGATGTAGCAATGAATGTCATTTGAATTGAACTGAACTTTTGAAATAAGCAGCCGAAGTCTGACGTGTGTTGCCATGGTAATTGGCTCTAAACATCATGGCCGTCGGAAAAAGTACCATTGCAAAAGCAGAGGGGAACGATTCGATGATTTTTAGTGTAGAGCCATTGCCTACACTGCAACAACTTGGTGTTGTCTTGTATAGATACCACGCCTGGTGTTAAAATTGAACACCATAGATGTTAGTTTTAATTCCACACCATTGGTGTTAATTTAAAAACAGCTTTTGCAGTGTATAGGCAACTAACAAAATATGACGTATTCGCTTCAGCGGTCTATTGTTTATCACCATATACATACCGGGAACGCATCCTGGATAGGGTTCTTTCAGCTCATGGGTTTTGCACTTTTTCCCTTCGTCTTCAATGATATGTTGCTCTTGCTGAAGAATGAAATACAAGTAAAAACGAAGTTACATGTAGTAGTTGTTGTATGTTGTGTTCATCTTGGCTCGAATGTATCACATGGTTTGAGGGTGGGTAGTCGATAGGGGAGCTAAAAAACAAATATTGACTGCTTTATCTCGTGGTATAGTAAAACTAGCCTCCCTCGGTGACCCACGGAGCATTCTATTTTCCCGAGGCGAAAACGGTGAGTAAAATTTTGCTTGTACTTGTGTAGCCAGCTTTTCATTCAGCTCGTGTGCGTGCACGCGTATTGTACCCGCGCGGTGCGTGCTATACGCGCTACGCCCAGTTGTTTTGAAAAGGGCATGCGTAGTGTACTATTCCCGGGCATGGCATGCCGAGAAAGAATGCTTCGCAGAGCGCGTGCGACGTGTACTATTTCCCTGGCAACCGTGAGTAGTTTACAACCCGTGCGCTTTTGGCATGCGCGTGGATAGGTTCCCGTCCACATATTCCACATAGGAGAATATAAGGACAGGTAATGGAGCTTCATTTTGATATGTGATTGGTCGTCTTTGCGCGTGCGCATTGTGTGCTTTATATAAAACAATTGGCGAAGCCCTTTATTTTCTTCAGGCAATGTACTTTATTTACATTTGGATATGTTCGACACGCACGGCCGGGTTACAAATGTCAATGCAAAATATACGCACTTACTAAAACAAATTTAAATAATAACCACGTGACCACGGGCAGAAGTCTGCCCGTCATGGCTGCCATTTACCGATCCTTATATTTTCGCAATAAGCGATATGATCGGGAACCAATCTAGCGCGCGGATAAATAGCAAAAAATAACTACTGGCACGTGACGGAGAATGAACCAGTGAGAACGCGACTCTCCTTTATGAATATGTATGAGGTGTGGTAATATCTTGTACCAAACAAACCAGAACATGTGTGTGATGTTCTCCGAGACACTATGACAAAAACTTCATAGCGTCGTCGTCGTTTCTCGAGATTACAAGAATTGTTTTCTCATTGCATTCTTTAGTATTTTCTTACTTTATCGTAGTCCATGACAATCCGGAAATGGCAGGATTTGCCGATCTCTGAAGCTTCCACATATACAAAAGAACCAGTTATTTTCTTATTGGCGTCCATTGCCGTGTAGCTGAACATATTTATCAAGCCGTCGTCGTCGTCGTCGTCATTGTCGTCATCAGAGTTATAGCCGATCATTGCACCTGTTAAAATATTAAAGGAGCGTGTTCAAATTTTTCCAAAAAATTGATTTCATTTTAACCTAAGAATCATGAAAAATACCTCCCCCAATGCTACCCGGAGAAGGAAATTTTGAATCTCCAATTTGTGGGCTCGTTTCCCACGGCAAATCTCGGGGTTACGAATTACCCGGGTTAAGTGGCAAAAAAATGCCACTTAATCCGGGTAACGTGCGCTTGGCTTGCTCGCAGCAGTACTTTCTTGTGAACTGTGTGGGGCCATTGTGTTGTTACAACAAGATCACCGATTGCAATGAAAAGTGTTCCAACCGCACAAAAGCTCAAGAAAAGCTAGAATTATTGTGTTTGTTACTTCGACAAACACAGGGCTGTTTCGCTTTGGTTTATGTCAGTCGTGCGTTTATTGTTCTACAGTGTACAATAACCAGTTTGTGTGAGCCACGTTATTGCGGGCGTCACACAGGCCCGAAATTGACGCCAGATGGACACACGAACATGGAATTTTGAAATTCGCGCGAAGTTGGCCCCGAACTTGGTCAACAGCCAATCAACAGCCGAAGCAAGTACGATGCCTACAGAAGGTCACACGATGGTACCCGAACCTCACACGACGGCAACACGAAGGCAACACGAAGGCCACACGAAGGCAACACGACGTCGTATTGAGTAAGTCACGAAGGCGTCACGTGACCTCCCGATGGTATAAAACCTTCTGCCGACCGTGGGAAATTCAAATGCTGATCCGAGATTATTGGAAGCAGAACACAATTCGGCTGTCTTCGCCCACACCGTGGTCCCATCTCGATGTCATCGTACTATAATACGATGGCTACAAGACGGCATTGCGAGGGCTTCACGTAGTCGTGTTGCCTACCTAAGACAATCGGGCAGCTTCTTGTTTCCTTCGTATTGTCTTCGTGAGGCGAAAAATTCCCGATGGCACCGATGATCACACGAAGCAAAGAGGAAGATGACACGATTTGACAAGATGCCCTCACGATGGCCTTACGAAGGGCAAAATAGACACACGAATTCAACACGAAAATTAACCTTCGCAACGTCTTCCGGCAATTGTTTGGCATGCCAAAGATTTTGCCACCGCTTACGAAGTTGCTGCCGGTGCCTGAGAAACTCCACCTGCGGTCCGGTACGATGGCTTAAGATGCCCTCACGAATGGCCCGATGTTTATACGATAAGAGCCGAATTCGCAAATTTCCTTTATCGTGTGTCCATCTGGCGTCAATTTCGGGACTGTGTGACGCCCGCATAAAGGCCTGTTGTGGCCGAATCCATCATTATGAAAAATAGAGGTCTTGAGTTTAAGATAAACAGCCATAATGTCATTGATAACAAACCACAACGCCATTGACCCCATCCTGGTATCTCTTACCACTTTGAAATTATAGGCCAACATCTGTTTGATTAATAGGAAACCAGGTCAAATCTGTGTACAGGTTGACCATACCCATCCATTATGCAATTGACCCCATCCTGGTTTCTCTTACCATCTTCAAATGTTGGTCTAAGTATGTGCCAAGTTTGAAGAAACTGGTATTTGAAGTGGAAAAAGAAAAAGAAGAATCAAAAATAATAAAAGAAGAACAAAATCTGAACAAAAACAAAGGCTGTTTCGGGTACGATGTCCCGAAACGGCCCCCCAAAAATAAACAAAAATCTTAACGAAAACAAAGGCTGTTCCGGTCGTAACTGGAACAGCCAAAAAACACCAACAACACGATGATGGGATATTTCTACACTAGACCACACTCGTTCAGCTCTCAACTCCCAAAATTGGGGAAAAATTTAGGGCATACAAAATATTCATGAGCTCGCGCATCGATTGCTGCCTATTTAGTGAGGTGCATCGAGATAGAACGAAGGCACCGACCATATCGTTGTTCCAATGGACAAGTAAACATTTTAATGTTATCCCAAGGCGACATCCGCCTGTGATAACTCACCATGACAGGTTGACAATAAAGAAACTTGCAGTAGCCAAATCCAGGTCGTTCCGCTTGCGTGAATGATTGTATTTTGAATGTACATGTATCCTTGGATAAAACGGCTTTTTGAAATTGTCGACTCCAAAGTGCAAGTCACTTAACCGTGAAGTCACGCAAACCAAAGTTATCCAGAAAATAACCCTTGATGTAGATTACACATGTATTTATACTCCAGCCAAAACGTCTTTGAAAAAGCCATGCAGGGTGAAGTTTACCGATCAAGCTCATCACACCCTAGTTTGATTACTTGATGTGTACTTACACCATATTCGGAAAAAAGAATGACGAGGTCAAAGGTCATCGTCTTAATTTTTTTACAGCTTGACCAAACCCAGCCATAATGCCATTCACGCCATCCTGGTATATGTTACCACTTTTAATTATGGGCCAACATCTGTTTGACCAATAGGAAATGAGGTCAAATGTCTTTTTCAAATTAAACTTATTAAAATTAGGTAACCGATAGTGTCGTCATGATGTCACAAGAACGTCAGGATTCTGACTCTAAGATATAAGACTGTACCAAGTTTAAAGTTCATAACGTGTTCCGTTTTCAAGTTAGGGTATTCCCTCCCCCCCAAATTAGGTCACCGATTACGTCACCGATTACGTCATCATGACCTCACACAACCGTCGGAATTATTAATTCCGAGTTCCTGAGGTCTAAGACTGTACCAAGTTTCAAGTTCATACCTAATCGCATTCTTTAGTTATGTTGCATTTGTTAAAAACATGCCAGGTTTTGTGATTTTAAAAATATAATTAGCTACTCATGAGGTCTAACCTAAGAAAAGACTCACATAAAATGCTCTGTCTAAGACTGTACCAGAGTTTCAAGTTCGTATCTCGTTCCGTTCTAAAGTTAAACTGGTTTTGGTGAAGGAAAAAAACAAATTTTAAACTTCCCCACGGACATCCGTTCAACATACGTTTTTATCTTGTCACTACAGGGCGATATTTCGTACGATGACGTCATCACTCGTACTGTTGGAAAGCCTTAGGGCCTCTGACACTAACACCGTTGATCCCATCTCAATACCTCCTAACTAAGGGTAACTTCCGGTTTCGACAGGAAGGTAGCAATGTCAAAGGTCATCGCCATATTTTTAGGATACTCCACCCGAGTCGAACCCTAACACCGTTAACCCCATCCTGATATATCTTACCACTTTCAAATGGCAAGGCAAAATCTGTTTGACCAATAGAAAAGAGGTCAAATGTCAATTAGCCTTTTGGCAAGGCTTGATGGCTTTGGGGTTATATTGTTTGGTAAAATGTGGGATATTTGGGCGTCTTGAGCGGCGTATACAAAGGCTGGCAAACGTTTAATACGCCTTCAGTCTTGCCATAAAGCATTTTTCGAACTGGCTACTGCTACATTATTTATTACATGCAAGAAGTTGACCTGTACGTGTAACGTCACAACAACATTACCCACTCTACACGTAAACATTTTTAAAACCAAACTGTCAACTGAACCAATAAGCGCCAGGAACCTGTTTTGCACGCGCGCCTGTGATGCAGGTCATGTACAGTTCCCACAGGACAATCTGACCAATCACATCGCATGCGGCGTTATGGACTCGTTCATTATCAATGTAGGTACGGTACTTACATATACTTGGAAATTATACCCCGTTGAGCTCCATGCATTCATACGTTTAAATTTGACACATTGTTTATTACATAAAAGTTTCATACGGATTGACTATCATTTCCATTTGATTTGATTGATTTACTGTTTAATTTACCCAGTGAATTCAACAGCGTACACGTATCTCTCTTGTTTGTAGTAGATGAGCTGACGACGTAATTTGCATAGGTGACCTGCATAACATCATGGAATTGTACAGATTGTGACTAGCTGATTTCTGCTACCAAAGTTGGTTATAAAGAAAAGGCCAAGTAAATGAGCCATTCGGCGTGTATAGACTCTACTCAAGTCACCAAATCTCCCAAATTCACGAAGCCTTGTCAAAATGCCAAAGGTCAATGCTTTGTTAGTGATCGCATACGTCGAAGGAAACAAGATCGTAGGTCAAACGGTTTAGTTTGTTATTGATTTTTTAATATTTTATTTATTTAATTTCAAGCGCTTGTTATTTGATACCCGATGACGTGACGATGACGTCATTGTAAATCTTAGAGACCAAGTAGTGACCAATGTGCATGTAAGGTTTGAACTTGTTCGTAAATGTGCAAGTGCCCAAAAAAGTCCGCAGAAAAAGATGGGCAGAATACAAATTAAAAAACCTAGACCTGTGTTCGTTCTTGACAACGAACACGGGGCTGTTCTAGTTCATTTTTTTGTTTATGAACATGTTTGGCGGTCGACATGACCTGTCATCACCGACATTAAGCTAATTTGCACAGACATTGCTACAAAGGTCACCTATCAATTGTCCATCCATCCCCCCCCCCCACCCCCCCCCCCCCCCCCCACCCCCTCGGTTGCCTGTTACTGTTACCACAGGATTTAAGCTTATGTGTTAAAGTGCTGAATGTTTGATTTTTAAAGATTTAAACCAATCCATTAATTTTCAATTTGTTGTATTATGACACACGATGACGTCATCATGACGTCATTACAGTATGTCACAGATCTTGTAACAGACAACATACCTGTATAATTGTATTTGTATTCTGCAGATATAGGTCATCAGAGGTTTAAAACTCAAATGTATGTAATGACACTTGATGACGCCATCAAAGTTTTACTGCACAGGCATATGTATTGTCTCTCGACTGTTGTTTGTACATGTACCAACTTTGACCATTTTTAGACAAACTTGGTGCGGAGTAATTTCAGCTATCTGCAGCTTGTTGGTGAGCCGGAACTACTTAACTACTTTTCTGAGCTGGAAAAGTTGTCCGGCAAAGAGTAAACTCATGGGTTAAAAATAAGCCTTAATTTTCATTTATTTTACTAATGTTAAATGTAAAACGAGATAAGGGAATGGATAATTAGTAAATCAAAGAGTAGAAACATACAAACATAATTATAATTCTCATCAGCGCGACCCCCCACCTTTAACACATCAGCTGCAGGCTGCTGTACATGTATAAATCGCAAATATAGACACCAATATTTTCGATTGATGAGGTCCTTCCAGGGCCTCCATAGCTCTGTTTCCGCGCGTACACACATCTCTATTGTTCGAAGGCATTCAAGTGTGCAGGTACTTACGTAGCCTTGTCCAAGGGCTATGATATTGTGCGAATCCGTGAAGAATTTGCATGTATGCTATGCAGCGAAAGTGCGCTATCGCGCGGTGAATAGACAGCCGAAGTGTGACATTCGTTGCCATGGCAATTGGATCTAAACTATCATGGCCGTCGGGAAAAGTACCATTGGAAAAGCACTGGGACACGGTTGAGTGATTTTTAGTTTAGATCCAATTGCCTAGGCAACCAACAAAAGGTGACGTATTCACTTCGGCAGTCTATTGTAGCCAACTGCAAAATAGTCTGGTTACCGAAATATCTTGGTCTGAATCCTGACTTCTCGGGCGAGGCTGTATCATGCTTGATTTGTATCCGTTGTTTTGTTTACTGTACCATGCAACCTCTGGCTTCCGGTATCACATATGTGGGGCTCTGCATTTGGCCAACTTCCAGTAAAGTCGACCAACACAAAAGGCTCGATGTGGATATAGTCGCGCTTTTTCCAATGTTGACTCTGTTATGACCAGTTGTGGGTGACCCCCCCCCCCCCCCCCCCCCCCCCCCCGCACCCCCAAGTCTGGCCCCGCCAATTTTGTAAATACGTAAAACCCAAAACGTCCATTTTTGCAAAGTCGGCAACATTGGGTCACGCACATCGAAATCACCTGAGGGTCTACTGCGCTTGGTTGGGTCGCATGCCTGGGAAACTATACAAAAACGTAACAAGGGCAAACAAAATAATAATAATAAACAAACCCTCAAAATAATAGAAAGTCTTTTGAAAAGGATAGGAACAAGGTTCATTTTTGGAGCAGCCGTTGCCTGGGCAACTAACAAAAGGTGACGTATTCACTTTGACAGCCTGTACCGTCCAAACAAATTCTTCGTGTTTTCGTCACAAAGGTCTGTACGTACAATTGGTATGTCAACACAACGTTCACGGATGGTATCCCACTATCAATGCCGATGCCGTCTGGTGTCGTGAACTTCGTGATGGGCTTACATGCAGAACCGATCGTATGTTCCCACGGATGCAAAATAGCGGTGGTTTCGTTACAGGTGCATTCTGCCCTGGCATCTCAGAACTCTGTGCCATCAATTAATTTATTGAATTTGTAAGATGCTTTTAAGTCCATATGATCAATATAATTGCAAATATGATTAAAACATGGAATAGGAGAAAAGTAAAACGAGTGAGGATCTTGTATTTTCCAGCTGATTATTAATATTCAATACTGTATATACAGTCAAAACCTTGTTCAAGTAGCAAAAGGTGCTCAACAAGATGGCAGCTATTCGATACGGTCTATGGGACTTTGCAGAGTACCCCGTCATCAAGGAACTTTCTATGATATCAGCATTTTACCGCAGTTGTCCTTTTATCAGCCCAAAAAAAAAACTCGGTCATGTAAAAACGTTGAACGCGATCGGCTTGCATTTAAGTACCAAAATAAAGCTTGGATCCAATCGCCTGTTGTTGGGTTAAAACGAAATCAATTTTCTGGAAAATCTCGACAAGCTCGAAGCAAATGCGAGTTTTCTTACCTTCACCAATCTCAAACTCTTTGGGGTAACAGCAAAAGTTTGAGCAAGCCGTTGCTAGCATAGCCAGCAGAACAATAAACACCAACTTGGATTCCATGTTGCTCAGCGGGAAAACTCGTTCGCATACAGCAAATACACTTCTGATCACTCGGCAAAGGCTGGTACAGCTGTGAGCTTGCGGATCCCGAATCGGTGAAAACTCTCACTGGGCGGCTGGGGGAAAGCTATAGTCACTAAATATTAGCGCCACTTAAAGCATCACGTGCCAGGCTGTGGCAACCATAGACTGGTTCCTGCTTCACATATTTCACATACAACGACTGAATATGAGGACCGGCTGCCGTAGTGTTTAAAATAGATTGGTTCCCGATCCCTATAGATTGGTTCGCTTATTGCGAAAATATAGGGATCGGTAAAGGGCAGCCATGACGGGCAGAATTCTGCCGTCACGTGGTTATTATTATTTTTATTTTTTTAGTAAGTGCGCAGATTTTGCAGTGACATTTGTAACTTAGCCGTGCGTGTCGAACATATCCAATTATGTAAATAAAGTACATTGCCTAAAGCAAAGGGCTTGGCCAATTTTTAAATATAAAAAACACAATGCGCACGCGCAAAGACGACCAATTATAGATCAAGATGAAGCGCACTTTACCTGTCCTTATATTCTCCTGTGTGGAATATGTGGACGCGACGTCAATTCAAATTCTTGAAACAATGACAAATTGTACCCGACGATTAACGGTAACGTCCGGACGACCGGACGTGCATTCGGGTAACTTCGGGAACCTTCGGAAAAAGGAGGAATTCCTCCCGTTTCAAAATGGCGAAATTGGCGGCTGCCGGACCTTAAATTCAGTCTAGTCAAAAAAAAATTGGTCCGGGTACCAGACTAGTTTTGTCCAAGTGCGCCCTCTTTGACAACTACAAGCGCACGCGCAGTTTGTGATTTCCTACTCTGGTACCCGGACCAAAAATTATTTGACTAGACTGAATTTAAGGTCCGGCAGCCGCCAATTCCGCCATTTTGAAACGGGAGGAATTCCTCCTTTTTCTGAAGATTCCCGAAGTTACCCGAATGCACGTCCGGTCGTCCGGACGTTACCGTTAATCGTCGGGTACAATTCGTCATTGTTTCGAGAATTTGAATTGACGTCGCGTGCACGTACGCGTGCCGCGCGCTGCGTGTGTATGGTGATGCCACGGATTTAAAACTACGCAGTGGCTATCAGATCAGTGGCTATAGTTACGGTAACTGTATGAATGGCTATATTTACGGGATTGCAACAGCAGATTAAAACTACATGTACAATATGGAGCTCACTGGGTGATGCAGACAAGGTTTGAATTTTCTTTTTAATGCTAGCCTACAAGATGTATATTAAAATGGGCATATTTAATATTTTAAGGTTAATATATTACATTTGTATTGGTCAAATTTGGAATAACCCCTTTCAAATTGTTGTACACTCATGCCATATAGCGCGTCTTGAAAATTAACGGTTATGTGCGCCTAAAAATAAATGCATGACGTAATGCTTAAAGTGCTATTTTAAACACGACAGTGAGCCGGTCCTCATATTCAGTCGTTGTATGTGGAATATGTGGAGCGGGAACCAGTCTAGTGATTTCCTAGCATGCAACGTCCTGGTAACATCGATATAAATTATGTACACTGGATGAAGTATGCAATAGACTACTAAAGTGTGACGTCAGTTGCCATGGTTATTGGGTCTAAACATTCGCTGGTAATCTGAAACGTCCATTGGAATAGCGCAGGGAAACAGTTCACTGGTTTTAGTGTAGACCCAAAAACCATAGCAACACACAAAGGGTGACGTTTTCACTTTAGTAGTCTATAGCAGTTGGCTATACGAGAATTGAAGTCATGCTTGGCCTAGACTGCTCCCCGGTCTATGCGATCGCTTGCATTCCTCTTAACACATGTACACCATTATGTAGACTAGTGAAGACAGTATGATCAGTCTAGGCAAGGCATTGTATTTGGTTGGGTACAATTAGCCTTTTAGAAGTATGGCGGAACAAAAGGAGAGGGAGCAATTTCATTTGGGTATGATTTTTTTTATTAATTGTATTTCTTTCCAAAAACTTGATTTACATGTTGTAATTATAATACATAGTCAGAATTATCAATAAAATTAATAAGTGTAAAGTGAAAAACTGAGTTATTTTGCATTTTAGTCGATTTTATACCCACTGCAAAGTGCGCCCTCTTATTGTGTCCGCCATACTTCAAAAAGGCTAATGGCGGACGGTGGCTTCAATTTTATACGTCGATCGTTGCTTCATCCAGTGTATATACATGTATTCGATGACTGGTACTGGTACTCGCTTTCAACGCCACGTAATTGCTGCCGCATACCAGGGGCAACATCGACGAGATAACAGAAGATTTTTGTGACCTTTGGCATCATTACCAAACAAAATTTATGCAAAACGGGATGCGTGCGCAGAGCACGACGACGACCAATAATTGGCAATGACCACTGAAGTGTGACGTCAGTTGCCATGGTAATTGGGTCTAAATAGTCACTGGTAATCTGAAACGTCCATTGCTGAAGCGCAGGGAAACAGTTGGCAAAAACCATGGCAACACACAAAGGGTGACGTTTTCACTTTAGTGCCCTATTTAATCTCGTTTTGTTTCTCTCTAGACAAGTTGCATTTTTCGCCTTGTCGTGTGTTATTATAAGCTAAATATATATATATTTTGCTAATCACGTCTAAACAATATTTCAAATACTATTCTTGGGTTTCACCTTGCTTGACAACGGTTGCTATCCGCCATTACTGTGTCCATACTATGGCACGCCAAAGCGGAAAATAAGTAAACATGTTGACGCATATTTCCGAAAATGTTGCGCAAGTAAAAAAAAAAAAGGTTTGCATGACTTTTAAATGTTGATAGACTGTTTGAAACTTCCATAACGTGATTTTGTTGCCAAGTTTAAAAAAATGTTCAGACTTGTTTTTGGTTGATGGCAAAATTATTAGTGTTGAATTATTTTCGCTTTGGCGTGCCATAGTATAGACACAGTAATGACGGATATAATAGTTGTTGACGTCACGCGTATAAACATATCAAAATACCATATTTACTGCAAGCATTTTACTTTTTATTTTAGGCGCAAAGTATCTACTTATTTTGTTATGCATACGTTTTTGTTATTCATCTGAGGTATGGATCTTTCTAAGACAAGGGGTACACATATCTTCGTAAAAAAATAATTCATTTTTAGACAGAACGAATAACTTTTAGTTGCAACACTGTACATGTGGTATATTGTGGAAAATGTGGAAAACAAACACACACAAAAACTGGTAGGTTTTAGAAATTGTATTCCTGTCCACGTACGGGTAATTCCCAAAATTAGGGGTCCAAAACGTTTGGTGTACCAGTTATGTACGACACCATGTGCATCAAAAATCGCCACTCTTGATCACAAATTCTCAGTAATACTGTGGCCTGTGATTACAGGGGACAGCACTAATTATTTTAATATTTTGTTCTGTGATTACTGAAAAATATTTGAAACAAAAGACCATAAAAGCTCATAATTTGTTCCATGATATTGAATAGGGTTTTGGTGTCCCGGGTTACCTACGCCAAGGAAAATTAGCTGTAGAATGATTCTACATTAACCTTGGTGCCTTATCCACACAAACGTTAAATTTAAGTGGCATTCATGGAAATAAAAATGAACATTTTCAACTAGAAAACCATGCACTTTCAATCACTAAACTTGAAAAGAACATCTTGAAAAGAATGTCACACTTTTGGACCCCTAATTTTGGTAATTACCAATATACAAATTAATTGTTTCGCTACGTGGCTACAGAAGATACTCATTAAACGTTTTCAGCTGTATTCGTCACTGTTAAGATAGAGTACAAAAACATTGTTGTCTTTTGAATATTGAATACGTGCATCTGCTGCCAACACGCGTAATGGAACAAAACCACACCACAAATAGTGCCATTAATATACTTCACCAATAGACAGCCGAAGTGTGACGTGCGTTGCCATGACAATTGGATCTAAACTATCATGGCCGTCGGGAAAAGTACCATTGGAAAAGCACTGGGACACGGTTGAGTGATTTTTAATTTAGATCCAATTGCCTAGGCAACCAACAAAAGGTGACGTATTCACTTCGGCAGTCTATAGACCCATCCATTATATAAGCCCCGCCCCTCCCTTTAGAAACGCGTCTACCAACTTGAAAGTGCGCACAATCATTAGACCGTTTGGATTACCAAAATGATTGGTTGGTTGAAATTTCGGGGGCGGGGTATAAACGTTTTTGGATAAATCTATACGGTACGTTTAAAAACAGAAGGAATGCCATGTGAATACATGTACAAATGTACCGCTGTTAATCTACACCGACGATAAAATAAACCGATAGCATATACTGTGCACTCCAATAGAATATTAACATAATTTAAAGTGTGTTTTAACCATTTCGGCTACATACACAATCGGACAGTTAAAAACGGCTCCCATATACACGCAGTTGGTTTTCAAGATTCCCTGAGAGTTACAATAAATCGATTTCCAGAATTATTACTATTTTGATCGACATGCTCAAAGGTATAGCCTGTTGACTTGCTACATGTATATGGTCATGTCCGTTTTTTATCCAATCAATTTTGAAAGACACATGCAACCTACATTCAAGACATTCTGAATATAACTATTTCAGCCAATAGACCCTTTCCAGGGGCGGCCATGACAGGAGGCAGCCACACTATCACCATGTATAAGTACAGCACTTTGGGGATCTATTGAGAAAACATTTGTGTCATCATTTGCACCTGTCATGGCCGCCGGTGCAAAGGGTTCATACATAAATATTCCAAACATCACAACCACTTCGTCAGTAAGGCACTGGCAATGAGCGTAAAAACGGCCACATAACCTGGTATTTTAGCGTCAGCATGATTACACAACGAGTCTTTGCAGCATAGTTGTGTCATCATCTCTGGGGGGTCCGAGTTGGGAATCTTTCGGTCTGCAAAATCCTCGCAAGTGCCCGCTTCGCGGAGATCCGAGAAACAGCCACGCTTTATCTGCGTTACGCCGCCGGTAGTTACGCGTTTTTACCACAGGGAGAGAATTATATGAACATTATTATGAGGGTCATTCCATTAGTTTGGGTATAAAAAAATATAAAGCGGTGTCCATGTTTCGTTGGTACAAGTTCGATTTATATTTAAAGACTTGAGAATTGTCTGGTGAAATATTTGTTGTACTGAATATGGCGAGGTGTCCCAATATAATCATGTTGTTTTCACTGACCAATCTCTCACAGATCAATAAATATTTGTATTACCTACGCAACATGGACACCACATATGTTTAACACTACGAGTACATTTTGGAGGTCTATAGTTTTGTTACAATGTGATACAAATATATACTTATATTGTAGTGTAACATGTGTTTCTTTATGAAATGAATATACTTACTAAAGTAGCTGGGCTGGAATGGTGGGTCTTTCCACAGTAATGGGGTACATTTGAAAAATAAGTCAATAATTCCTTTCAGATGTCTTTAGTTTATCCCAAAATTAAAGAAATTTCCTTGTACTGTTCTTAGGAGATAAGTTTTGCCCAAAAAGGTAAGAGATTGCTGCCACAAAATGCATTTTTGAAAATTTTGTGTACAAATTTTCCTATTACGTATGTAACGTGGACAGACCATTTTGTGACATTTTTTTCTGTCTTTGTTACATACGTAATAGGAAAATTTGTGCACGGGGTTTTCAGAAATGTATGTTGTCGGACCATCTTTCTTACTCCTTCGTGCAAAAGTTATTTCCTCAGTTTAGCTGGATAATTTAAAAATAAAATTAAGACATTTAAACTGAACTGGGACCTAAGATCTTGTATGTCACAGAAATGTACCCCATTACTGTGGAAAGAGCCTGTTACTCATATTTAAGATCTGGTATGTCACACTTTTTGTACCCAACCTCGTGAAATGACCCATAAAAGAATAGTTGGATGCGTTTTGGTCTTTGTAGGGTAAAATGGGTGCATTCGGCATCCGGAAATTTAAATGGAAGGAAACAAATTCATGAATATTAACCATTAGACAGGGGAAAGGTGGAAAATTATCCATATTGTATTATATACGAAAGACGAAACTAAATAATTGCAAATTCTTTGAATAATAATAATCCGCGGGCGAATCCAAATGTCGGAATCTTTGACTTTGACTGATAAAATGGTTTAAAATACATGTGACAGGGAGGGGCGGTCGGGTTGGCGTACGGGTTCTTTCCTCGCCTTTCACCTCTGGGGTCCCGGGTTCGAATCCGGGGCGTGTATGTGGATTGGGTTTGCAGTCCCTACTTGACCGCGTGGGTTTTCCCCTGGGGCATTTCTCTGGGGGTTTTCCTCCCACTTCTAAAACTGCAACTCCTTCTTCGTCATCTCAAGTTGATAATATAGTATAGTTAAAGCTAAAACCGTATAGTTGATGGCATAAAGGGCCTTAGTTGCCGAAGATGCCATAAAATATACAACAACAACAACAACAACATGTGACAGGGAAATTCTGTACATAACAGTTGTGCTATGGTTGCAAATCACGTGAAATAGTTAGTTCTATTACAGTCAAGTGTAATGTTATCAATAAAAAAAAGTCCACTTGCACCTCTGGTCCCAAATGTCATGAGTATTATTCAGGGTTTCCACGGGTCTTAAAAGTCTTATTAATAAATTCATTTTCTAAATTTAAGGCCTTAAAAAGCATTAACAAGTATTAAAAATCATTAAAAAGTATTAAAAAGTATTAAACCGTTAGCTAGATTTTGGGCCTGTGGTGGCCGAGTATGGAATTATTTCCTGTTTTGGGGGTTTAATTGGTCTTAAAAAGGCATTAAAAAGATCTTTAAAAGGCCTACATTTGTTTTACTTGTTTATAGTAGCCAGTTCTTTTAAACGTTTTCTCTTGCATGCCCCTCATGACACTTAGCCCGAAACTGGGCGGCTTGGAGCGAGCATCAAATATATTAAATTATATTAAGTATATTTTATGTCTGCCTTAATTAATGGCACATCCATTTCACAAGTGTTTTTGTATGAAAACGTAAATGGCCTATTATGTTCAACTTTTACTTATTCACACATTGCGCGAGATAACTATGGACCAGATACGTGTTATTTTACAACAGGACAACTTAATTCCTTCCAAAACCCTTGCACTTTCGACTCGTCACCGAGTTGTGGCAACACGTCCACATTTATACGGTCAAAGGAGAGAATGTATTTTGTACTTTTACATGTACAGGGTGTTTCAAAATAAAGGTAATCCAACTTTGAAAGGTTGCTTGACCAGACTGTACATTTGCCAGTACAAAGCATGGTACCATCTTAAAGCAGAGGGTATGGGCTTTCCAATGATGCCTTGGTGACCTTCCTAGGGTACCGCATCACTAAGCACCATTGTCTTGAAATTGAGGTGGAAAATGGGGGTTGGTTCACTTTCATGTTGAACGAAATGGAACCAAATTGACACACACAATTTAAAAAAATAACACAATCTTATTTATTGATTGGATTTTATTCATTCACACTTTCCAAAACATTCAACCACATACATGTTATTTGTTTGTATTCACTACGACCCTCCACGTGCACCATGCAGCGCACCGTCTCATTGCTGTTCGATATCGCCTTCAATAACTTTTCATGAGCGAGTGATTGCCACGAATCATCCCTTCGAGTGTCCCATGTTCCCAGACCTCACCCCTTGCGACTTCTTTAAAGAACAAAGTTTTCACAACAGCACCGCACAACATGCAGGAACTGCGCGTGAGGTGGACAGTTTGCGAGAGGATCCAGACACCATGAGACATGCGCCGCTAATGTGAACTTTGTTTATGCTACGTTTACACCATGTCCCCGGCAGTCCCGGCGCCCCGGTAGAGGATCACCGTGGAGGCACCGGGATGGACGTCGGGGAGCGTAGGGGACCGGGTGGCGAAACGTGAATGACCGTAGCTCACCCTTGCCACCGGCCGGTGACCGGCCAGTGAGCAGCTCTGTCAAAAATGTTGCCCCGGCAGTCCCGGCACTAATGCTACGTTTACACCATGTCCCCGGCAGTCCCGGCGCCCCGGTAGAGGATCACCGTGGAGGCACCGGGATGGACGTCGGGGAGCGTAGGGGACCGGGGTGGCGAAACGTGAATGACCGTAGCTCACCCTTGCCACCGGCCAGTGAGCAGCTCTGTCAAAAATTTTGCCCCGGCAGTCCCGGCACTAATGAGAATCGTCCTGGGCCGCAGTGGGACGGGGCTTCCGTCACAGGGCGTGACGGACCGCAGTGTGCCTTGACTCACCGGGGTGTGGCACCGTGGGGTGCCGGGGATCTCTGATCGCCTCACGCTCCGCCACGTTTGGAAGCCCGGCACCCCCACGGTCTGCCAGGGCCCGTCTCGGTAGTGGCCACAGCATGGTGTGAATGCGGCCCGGTGAGCTGCGGTGCGCCAAGGTGTGTGACGGTTGTTGCTAAGGGCCAGTTACGCCTCACTGCGTCGCGCTCCAGGACATAGTGAAAATGAAGGTGTGGAGCGCACTATTTATACCCACCAGGTGACCACCGGGGCGTGAAACGTGACAGCTGCCACGTTCAGTCGCAGGGCGCCGGAGCAGACCCTTGCACACCGTTGGGAACGTATTGGACCAGGACACACGAACGGGACGGACGTAAGGCACCGTATCAGAACTTAGCAGGCCGGCCTGGGACGTGGACCCATCCGTAGTGGAACGGCGCTTGAAACGTAGCGCGCCGTCCCAGTTCCGGGGCGCGCCGTCCGCCTCGCGTCCCGGAACCGGCACGGCGCGCCACGCTTTCCGTACCGGGACGTAACGCACCGTGGTAGAACGCAACACACCGGCTCAACTAGGACCGAGTCGAGCTAAAGTAATAAAAAGACAATAAAAGTTCCACGGCACGCCACGTTTTGGCCAAACCGGGGCGCCGGGACTGCCGGGGACATGGTGTAAACGTAGCATAAACGTAGCATTAGAGAGAGGAAGTGGACATGTGGAGGATCGTGGTGAATAAAACAAAATAAGAATCCTGTGTTGGAAAGTGTGAATTGAATAAAATGTAATTACTGAATAGGATTGTGTCATTTTTGTTCAATTCAAAGGTGTACGGAATTTGCGACGCGGTCACGATTTTGTGTACTAGTCCGTCGCAACGCAATCGCAGAATTTCGAGCATGCTCGAAATTTGGCGTGCCTGTGCAGGCCTCTGCAATCGCAGGGGAGTCAGAACGCAGGGTGTACGGTTGGCTTTACAGGCAGGGAACATAAGATTCGGATTCAACATTTTTGAAACTGTGCACCATTCTGTATCAACTCTAAAATAATTTAAATAAAAAATGGAGGCATTATGGTCAAAATACTGTTTTTGACCAAAAACGGGCAAATCCTCCAAATCCCAAACTAGCACATCAGGGTCATTTAATGTGAAAAATCACGTGGCAATATGTACCAGCAGTTTCGGATTCACGGCATATTATAAAGATCACTTGAAAAGTTAAGACGATCGATTTCGATACAAAGAGCTTAATTGGTAGGGCGTCTGCACGTTGAGCAGAAGTTCCGCGGAGCAAAGTTGCTTTTCACTGCATCCATTTCACTGCAAACTCATGGACATTTGTCAACATTTGTATCAAGGTTATTCACCCCGGCGCGGCGGTCCCTGGATGTGATACCTACAAATAATCCCCTTCTTGGGCCTCTTACAAATTTTGGCCCATCCCCTATATTACGGTTGCAGTCACATAATCATTATTCATTGCTAATCGGGATACTATAGGCCTACTGACTGCAAAATAATGGGTTCTCTTTTAATTCTTAATCGAATAATGCCAAAACACGTTGGCACGGCCAGGGCCAGGGCACTGAGTTTTATTGGGCCAGGGTGGATCGGGATCCATTCTATTGTATTCCTAACTCGTGTCCAGATTAACGCAACGACACTGCATTTTGCAATAGCAGTGATAGTCGAGGTTGAAAAAAAACGCGCGAGAAAGCGGCTTATATAGGCGGTTTTTCTGACCTTTATTTCTAAGTTAGGAGCAGATGATTCAAATCCGAAAAATAAAGTTGCTCCTAAAAAGTTAAAACGAAACTGCAAGATACGGGCCTTTGGCCATCAACACAGCCGCTCTTCAATTGAAATTCGAAAAGGTGTGTCCTTTTTGTTGGTAAGTGCGAATTTTCTTATCTTATAGTATACATCGCCTTTTGACAAAGTTGTTTAATTTACGTCAATGTGATCTTTGCTGGGGCTTGCAACTTTAAAATACAAACCGAAACGTACATAGCAGGCAGAATTACAGGTGACGTTAGCTGAGACATCCCTGTCAAACATGTCACCACAGTATTTCCCCACGGTTGTCTCCCGCACGGTGCGGAACGTACACGCATAGCACAGTACTTCTCCGGGTTGTTGCTCTTGCGCATGCGTGATCACTACAAACGAAACGGGAAAGCAGACGACTTAAATAGACTTCAAGGGAGGGGACCACTTGTTTGGAACTATCGACAAATTAAAAACAAATTGCTACCTATACGTAGTGCCCGATGTATTAACCCATTAACCCGATGGATAAACTTTACAGCCAATGCGGCGCCATATCAACCATCATGCAATATTTGCATGACTGACGTCAACATTGCTGGTAAGATGAAGTTGCTGGATTTTCGCGCATGCTCACTTAGCGTTGCTTTTTAACACCAGTAAAAGTTTAGGCTACACCAAAATATTAAATAGAATTTAAATAATGTTCGCTATCATATCCGCAATTACTACGGCACGCCAAAGCAGAAATAATTCAACACTGATAATGTTGCCCTCCACCCTAAAAAAAACAAGTCCCAACATTTGTAAAAACTTGCCAACAAAAGCACGGTATACCAGTTTAAAACAATCCATCAACATTTAAAAGTCATGCCAACCTTTTTCTTTCTTGCGCAACATTTGCGAGAATACGCGTCAACATTAATTAAATTTTCAGTGTTGAATTATTTTTCGCTTTGGCGTGCCGTAGTATGGACACAGTAATGGCGGATAGCAACCGTTGTCAAGCCAAGTGAAACCCAAGAATACTCTAACATACATGTAAAATTGTATTACCAAATCGTGGAAATTTCGCAGCAAAAATTGCACATTGGGTTTAAATTCTATTTTCTGAATGCGTCCGAACACGGTTACTTGGAATCACTTTCAATACTTACACAGTAATCCAAGCAAAGTCACGGCGAACAGTGGTGTTACAACGGTTACTTGCATTCTGACTGAAAAGAGTAAATGTTTTGTAATTAGTCACATCACAAGACGTGTTACAACTGTCATTCCATGGGTGAAAGTGGTAATTATCATTCCTCATTTTTATGCACATGTCACGGTATATGTAATGGTGCACCGTCAGAAAGACTTCCTGCACACACTCCCTGATTTAATAGCTAATTTCCCGATGGGCGTTTCAATACAGGTGTCTCAAAGAATGTCTAGGCCAAAGGCAACCTCAGGATTGAGGTTTCCCCGGATCCTGATAGGGAATCTTCCTGCGTGAGAAATAGCCTTTATTTCATCAAAATCAACCAAGATAATCAAGCTAATCCAAGATAACCAATATAATCTACCAAGTTATATCATTTTTTTGTGCAACATGTAGATCAGATTATTTGTAGCCTATGACAACAAGAACTGGCCGCCTAGTTTAGGATAAGTCAAAAGACGGTCACTGGCGTTACTCATTTCAGTTTGATTTTTTTTATAAACTATTTTCCATGTAAGGGTCGAAATTAACACTGGTCCTGTGGTCCGAGAACAGCAAACAAAACAGAAGGACCACTGGATCTGTTAAAGACGCTGGTCCGATGGACTGCAGTGGAATTATTTACTGACTCGTGGAAACATTCTCTGATGCCCAATCCACAGTAAACATTTCTTACTCAATGCGAAGAATTCCTGGTTACCACAAACAATTTCTCATGTAAGGGTCGAAATTAACACTGGTCCTGTGGTCCGAGAACAGCAAACAAAACAGAAGGACCACTGGATATCTTAAAGACGCTGGTACGATGGACTGCAGTGGAAACATTTAGTGACTCGTGGAAACATTCTCTGATGCCCAATCCACAGTAAACATTTCTTACTCAATGCGAATAATTCCTGGTTACCACAGACAATTTCTGATAGACATTTTTTTAGGTAACTACTGGTACATTTCTTTCTCCGACGTCCGATCTCTCCAGACATGCCCGAGGGTTGCATAACAAAAAGCAATCCCATCCATCCTGCACTCAATGACCTTAAACCAGAAAGTGTTCTGTATCTCGGTGCCATTTTGAAAAGCACCAGTGGACAGCCAAATTGTCAGCAGGACCAGTAGAGTTCTCTAATCTACTGGCCCTTCTGACCAGCATGAAAATCAGATTAATTTCGGTCCCATAAGGATCCAGGGAAACTCAGATTCCAAGGTTGCCCGGTTTGGCCTGGATTATAATTATTTTTGCGGGGGAGAGGGCGGGGGAGTATGGGGGGATGGGGTTGGCACCATGTATAAGACAATCTGTTCAACAGGATAACCTTATTGCCAGGGTGCTTGAAGTCGAACTATGAACTGGGTTGTCTGAACATGCCTGTAATTCGTATACATGAGTCATATATCATCTCCTTCCTGTCTGCTTCTTAAGACATAAGGTTCCCACTGCGCCGGCGCAGTTCTGCATGTGAAGGGATTGGGTGGGGTGTGGCCGATGGTCTAGCCCTTTTGCCCAAATTTTAGTGTAGCTCTTGCCTTCTCTAAAATGGAGATATATTGTTAAGACTTGTTTTCGTTTATCACCCACAGAAAACTACAGATAGCCTAGGCATTGAACATCTTCACTTTTCCGTCTATCTAGTGTCACGCCCCCACCCCGTACCCCCAAATTGGTGTGGAAACTCATTTTTTAATAATATTTCTTTGCAGACGTTATAATTACGTGTGTACACATTCATAAATCATGCATCCCGCGACGCATGAAAACAATTAAATATTGTGCATTTTGTATTATGAAACGACCATGCTCCATACAATCTGTGTGCGTACATGTACGTGCGTTATTAATTACATGTAGGCCTAGTACATGTAAACATTTCATACAGTGCTGTTGTGTATCATTGCCCGTACACCATGCCACTGCCTGTATTCGAAGTCAGTTAATTGTGAATAATCTGCAAGATAACCATGCATGTTAAAGTTAAAGTGTGTCTGAGGGAAAATATGTAAAAGCATGCCCGGTAAGTGGTCAAGATATACACAGACCCGCAATATTAAAATATTATGTTGTTGCTTACCTGTGAATAGTGCTGTGCGTAGCGCACCCTTTAACAACAACCAGCCTGGGCAGTATACATCATGTATGCACACTATTCGCTACTTGACACATGTACATTTCAACAATAACGAGGCAATTCCTGCTCCTCGTGTATGGGGCGCAAAAGATACAACATCACCATTACCGGTATTACTCGTCACTGTTCGGCATCCTGAGATTTCAGGGAATTTCTACTCTGCAAAGCGACGTGACAATACCCTGAGGAAATACACGCAAATCTGTGGAGCGAGCCGGCTGTTGTCTTGAGCCAACTCACGCCCGAGTAATTTTGATGTAATTTAATCAATTCGGTCATGTTATGCCGAAAAGAAACAATTTCTATACTTTCCAGAAATTCTATTGGGTTCTGTTCCTTATGACTGTCCCATTCCTACCAAACTTTCAAACGACGAACCTTATTTACTCCGCAGTTTTCCAAATTAATAACAGGGATGCATGCTGATGAATGTAATGGAACGGATTCCCCAGTATGCTTTAAATAGCAGCCAATCGCCGACGCGGACAACGGCCAGCATTACCGAGTACATGTATCACATGCGTGCACGGTGTTTACAACTGCGCGCGTGACATTTGAATGCCTGCAATCGTGCTGCACAATGCACTGCAAGCGTCCTGATTGGTCCAGCCGAGGCGACAGGATTTCTGTCGCTAGTCCCACCGCCAAATGGGGCCTTTTTCAACAGGGCCATGTACGCTAGGAGTGAGGGAGTGCGTTAAAGGGGCACTGTTGCAAGAGGATGCTGTTCGGCGGCTGATCAACTTTTAAAGTCAACGTTGGTATTAGGGCCACCTTGATAAAGAGGCCACCTGCTTATAGTGGCCACCCGTCTTTGGTCCCAAATGCCATGTGTATAATGCTCAGCGCCCTCTATAAAAAGGCCGCCTAGTCTGTTTATAGTGGCCACCGTTAGACAAGTTTTACTTATGTTTCTGTAAAGTTGCGGGTTTTTTTTTGTTGTTTGTTTTTACTATTCACTCATACACAAACAACACGCATGGATTTTTTAAGGTTTTTAGAATACAAAAGTAAGTCATAATGACTTTAATAAGTCATAATTATGACTTTTGTTAAAGGAACACATCGGCTTTGTCTTGATTTTTTTGGCTGGAAATAGACCCATACATTATTCTGAAGCGCCTTCGGGAGTAAATTAGATATATCCTGATACGACGCCGTCAAATTTGGCAGTTTTTGAGCACTTTTGAAAAATTCAAGGTCACGTGACTTTTCGGAACCAAATTCTGGTTCCGAAAAGTCACGTGGTCTTGTGAGTTAGTTGTATTTCCAGCCGTATAAAAGTTTGTTACTGCAGAACTGCACCAAATTCAACTCTTATTTCCCCCCAATATTTATAAGTAATTGACAAAAGAGAGACTATTTATACAGGTATGAAACAAAGTTAATCATAAGTATGAAAATTCGAACATAATTGTTTGTTTCGAGAGTCCGGAGAACGGGAGCGAGCGCGTGCTACGGCAGGTTACCGTGGAGTGTAGGATATTTGCCCCGCGCAGCACGGCAAATAGCCTGAGTGCACACACACACAGGCGTGTTTCTCTGGTGTACGTTCGTGAAGTAAAAACATGATGCCAACTCCTCAAAAGAAAACGGAAATTCCTATTCGGTCGTCCGGACTGTCCAGTGAAATCGTGAGAAGAAAATTTGAGATATCCTGAGCAGGAGAAGAACGAATCGTTTGTGACAAAGTCGTAAGCTCGCGCGTAGTTGCAATGGCTGGTAAAGCGTATAACCCGTCTTTTGACCGTTTTTGTTAATTTAGTATATTTTGATGATCTTTTTTTCACAACGACCATCAAAAAAGAATTGTCAATGCTGCTACATCACTAAATCATGTAAACAGTAGGGCGGTGTGTACCTTTTAAGACATTATTAGTTATCCCACGAGCGCGAGTGGAATACGGCATTATGTAGTGCGTTTGCGTCCCACATCCCACGAGGCCGAAGGCCGAGTGCGATATGGGAGGCATTCCACGAGCGCGAGTGATATAACGAATTTATCTTCAAACAAAATTGACGCACTAATAACACGCGCATTCTGCAGACGCGCTAGTCTTGGCCCAAGACTACTCTTAGACTAGTCGATATTGGTTTGTGTACGCGTTTGCCATTCCCAGTAGTGGGCCCTCTTGCAGCACTAACTGGCCAGCCCTTTGCTCACTAGAGTAGTCTTGGGAATTTCTCCCGGAAGTTCAGCATTGGGGGCGGTACCGTTTTATGTAAATAGCTGCAGAGGGTTTTATGATGGCACACAAGGGACATGGCATCTCACAAATATCTTTGCAAATATTTGCAATGTCGCAATTATCTTCATAAACAAATGTATTTTGCGATGTCATACGCCTTTGCAAACATGTTTGTAAATATATTCGCAAACATTTGCCAAGAAACTTATGCCACCGAAAATATTAGCAACGATAAAACGGTCATGTTCGATGATTCTTGTAAGCCGCCTTATATTTTTCAAACCATTCGAAGCGCGTGCACGCGGTGTATTTGGGTCACGCTCTGCGGTTGACGCGCTGTATTTGGGTCGCTCGCTGCATTCCCACGCTCTGCTGTATTTGGGTCACTCGCTGATTGGTTCCCTAGGAAAGCCTAGGCAAAAACAAAGAAAAAGTTAAAACTTCCGGGAGAAATTCCCAAGACTACTCTAGTGAGCAAAGACTGGTCCGTTAGTGCTGCAAGAGGGCGCACTATATGGCCAACGCGTACACAAACCAATATCGACTAGAGTAGTCTTGGGCCAAGACTACAGACGCGCAGGCTGCAATCACGGACGTAGGCCTATATATAATTTCTGGACTCGCAATGTGCCTGAATCGTTGAAGTAACGGTAACTAGAGTACCGCCATTTTACTGTGCCTCCATTCGACAAAAATCCATGATAAACAGAAAAACTCAAAAAATGTGGAAGAGGGGATTCTACCTGTTTAACGTTGCAGTTTATCATGACTTCAAATAAGTTGCACATCTTTTTAAAGGTAGAACATATGATTGGTAGCTCGGAAATCAGGAATGTTCACAAATTTATGCATAACTTAAACAATATTAACATGATGACGGTAGAAAGCTTCCCCTGAAATGGTTTTGTCTGAAGTGCTATAGTCTTTGAGAAATGAGTAATACCCCAGTCACAATTAGCTTGCGATGGGTTTGCGAGTAGTTTGCGACGGACTTCTAGGCATTTTCGGCCGTGGCCCGATGGGACTCCTTGCGGCTGTCGGGTAATTTTTGGGCATCGGGCGGGCATCAAGTTACTTTTAACTCGGACTCAAAACCTGGTGCGGCGTTTCGCATCGCAAACTGATCGCCAATAAATCGGTCGATGCCCGGCCGATGCATCGCACACATCGGGCGGGATCTGGGCCAAATTTTTGACAACCCAGACAATCCATATATCGGCCAGGCGCCGCCCAGGCGCCGCCCAGGCGCCGCCCAGACGCTGCTCAGACGCCGGCCGGGCCCCGTCCGGCCGACTTGGTGGCGCCTGGCCGGAAATCGGCCAGACATCGGCCGGGGTATCGCATTGACATAGGCAAGACATCGGCAGGACATCGGACGAGTGCCTGCCGGACACCGGCCGATAAACGGGCCAAGAAATCGACCCCATTCCGTCATGGCAGCGTGCGGGGCACTTTTAATTGTGACTGTGACCGCCCAATCGCGCGATCTTTCGCCGACCTCTACACGCCGACCGATGCCTATAAATCGCACACGCCGCCCGGCCTCCGCTTTAATTGTGACTTAGTTATTAAACGATTAATTCTGGTCTTATGAGACAAATTTCTTTTTGTCAAATGATGTCGGTCACTTTGCTCTAAATTCACTTTGCCCAACAGCTAATTCGTCCAAAAACCACTTTGTGAGCAGGCCATGGTTCAGGGTGAAGTGGCTCTTGGTGAAATGATTTTAGGGCGAAGTGACTGTAAAGCTTTCACTAAACCATGCCAGTACTGTGGACAGACAAGTACTGTGAGAAATTGCACTCGTACCTTACAAAATTCACTACATGGGTTAATGAAATAAATTCAATTTATATATTTAAATGTACTTGATGTAGTGTCACTGACTGTTTTGTTACAGACCGGGAGGCCAGTGGGTTTTAATCATAATTTTGAGTGTAAAAGTATTTGTCATCTTCCAAAACGGTTTTCTTAAATGTCCCGAGTGGAGCGTTGGAAGTGGGCAGCCTTTTGATTTAATCCCAGTTTTTGTGCACCCCTTTCATACAGTGGATTGTTGTCATTTTGCCTCGAAATTAGAATCACACCCAAAAATGTCCTCCTAGTTGTGTCCTGCATGTCCATGGTTGGAAAACAATTGGAAAGAAATACTTACAACACCGTTTTTGAAGCCAACATTTTCTTCCACGTTCAAACTCAACAGTAGTTTTTGTCGTTGCAGTTTACATAATTCTAGACGTGTGAGAGGGCGCTCTCCGCAGTGTAAATAGGGTACAGTTCCAGGTGCGCAGCCGATTTCAGGAAACTTTACGCAATTGCGCAAGTCCACTTACGCCATCACTTGCGCAATAATTTATGGCGTAAGTGGACTTGCACAATTGCGTAAAGTTTCCGGGCCTTTATCAAACATAAAACAATCTGACTTCAGTGGAGGCTCCTCTAAGAGTTGGCGGGAAGTTGGTGACTGATGCTAAACAAAAAGCTGAAGCACTAAACCAGCAATTCCAGTCTGTGTTCACTCAGGAAACATGTACGTTTCAAGGCATTCCATCAACTTGTAGTGCTCCATCTATGCCGAAAATCAACATATCAACTACTGGTGTCTATATAAGCTTTTACAAAATCTCAACCCAACTAAGCTAGGCTGCGGGTCCTGATCTTCTCAGCCCCAGAGTGCTCAAGGAATTAGCTGACGTCATTTCTGACCCATTAACAATTAAGGGTCTTCGGGAAGCCCCTCAAGGAAGGAAAAGTACCACTGTTTTAAGAAAGGGCAAAAATTCGTTCCGGTCAATTACCGTCCTATTAAAATTACTTGCATAGCATCAAAGTTGATGGAACATATTATCTGCAGCAACATAATGGCACATGCAAGACACCATGATATTATCTATGACCTCCAACATGGCTTCAGAGATAAAAGATCCTGTGAAACTAAGCTTTTGGAGTTTGTACATGACATCGCTACCAATATGCAGGATGGTCATCAAACTGTGTGTTGGATTTTTCCAAAGTATGAATAAGGTGGGACATCATAGCCTTGTTGAAAAGTTACGATCAAACGGTGTTGACGGCGTGACCAATGCTTGTATACACAAGCTGTTGTAATTGATGGAGTGCCTTCGAGTTAGATACCAGTGGTGTCAGGTGTTCCACAGGGGTCTGTCTTGGGACCATGCTTGTTTTTATTCTACATCAACGATATTGCAGTGAATTTTACATCTACATGTACTACTGTTTTGCCGATGACACTATGATTTACATGGCGGTTAAAGGGGATGGGGATGCAGATTTGCTCCAGCAAGATCTTGACACACTCACAAGTTGGGAAAGAACCTGGCTGATGTAGTTTCATCCTAACAAGAGTGAGGTTATCAGCATTACACGAAAAAAGAGCGTTATGCGGTTTCCATACTAACTTTATGGGCATCAACTTAGGCTAATCACGTTGATCAAGCAAAATATCTTAGCGTAACTATCACTAATGATCTCAGATGTAACGCGCATGTGGATAGTATCACGGCTAAAGCTAACAACACCCTTAACTTTCTTCGTCGCAATATCAACATTAGGAATTCCAGGGTTAAAGAATATGCATACATTTGTAGACATTTGCATACTCTTGTGAAACCAATCTTCGAATATGGTAGTGTAGTATGGGATCCATATACAGAATGTCTGGTTACCAAGCTGGAAAAGGTTCAGCGTCGTGCTGCTAGATTCGATATAGGAATACCTCCAGTGTAACTACTATGATGCAAGAACTTTCCTGGCAGACTCTGGCTGAGAAACGTAGACAGCATGCAAGGCTGTCTATGCTCTATAAAATACACAATCGTCTTGCTGCAGTTGATGCAAAAAAAGTACTTGACCTCCAAAAACTATGGCCATCCTACTCGTACTGATAATTTTTTGGCGTATGCTAATATTCCTCAGTCACTCCATGATTACCATGGAATGACATTTTCCCACGACAATAAGAGATTGGAACAGCTTGCCAGAATATGTTGCCCGGGCATCATCAATTGAAACGTTCAAGTATTAGGCATCTTCTCGCACCACACACCTCAACAAGTGCTGTAGTATTCAACTTTGAAGTTAGCACTTGATTGGAAGAAAAAGAAGAAGATACAAATCGTGTCCCCTTTCACGCTTCCGTAGATAGAAATGCTCAACAGTTGCTGTTACTCGATGATCAACATGATTAAGCCCAACTTGGTGAAATTAATTAACCAACTACTGTGTAAACATAATTGGCAACAGGGTTATGCATGTTATTACTCGACAACTGCTCGATTGCATATAAGGTTGTGTTCAGTAATATTTTACTTATTAACGGCAGTGTAATTCAGTATTTTTTCGTGTGGTAACTGATCGACTTCGTGACTGTGTTGTTTGTATTTGTTTGTGTGAATTATTTCAATTGGTACAAACATCCACTTTTTTGAAATAATGTAATTTGATTTACAACAGCAATGCACACTAAAGTCGTTAAGTGGCATTGGTCGTCTTCTGTATGGAAGTTGGTGCGAAAACAAGAGTACATGTACTTTAACTTTTGAAAGGCGAGTGTTTACATTCGAATATTGTGGCTTTATAGTTGCACTGATCGTGTGTAAGAAACTCTAGATTCCTAGTTTGCATTCAACGGAACCTTTCTGCGTGCGTACGGCTGTTCTGTGCACGTGTACCCCAGGGTGGGGTGGTGCAGTGACAAGACTAAGTCCTTAAAGGTACTTTATACATGATTGGTAAACCGTTACAAATAGTTTTATCCCCCTGTGTGATTGAAGATATGCATGATTAAAACCAACCTGAGCAAAAACCAGCTCCGTACTTCGTCTAACGTTTGAGAAAACAGTCAATAAAGGGTTTGCAGTCATTTCTCCCCAAAACCACTTCGCCCTGAACCATTTCGCTCTGAACCACGGCCTGTGCACGAAGTGGTTTTGGGGCGAAGTGGCATTTGGGCGATGTAGTGTTTGGACGATGTAATTTGGGGCGAAATGGCACTCGGGCGAAGTGGTTTTGGTCGAAATGGCACTTGGGCGAAATGGTTTTGGGGCGAATTGAATGTTCGTCTCATGAGACGAAAACTAATTGTTTTACTCATTTCTCAAAGACTATAGCACTTCAGACAAAACCATTTCAGGGGAAGTTTTAAACGGTCATCATGTTTATATTGTGTAAGTTAGGCGTAAATCTGTGAACATTTGTGATTTTCGAGATTACCAATGATGTATACTGCCTTTAAGTACGGTCCATACTGGAGCATTTTGCCGTTCCCCTGTCGTTTTATTTTAGGCGCACGCCCAATTTTTTACGTTCACAGTGTGGACGTTCAGAGTATGGACTTCTAGAGAAACGACAACGGTATCCGTTACCGGCAAATGCCCAGAGTTGAAAAGTTTCAACTTTCAGCGGTACCGCTGACGCTGACGTTCCGTCGCCGTCGGTTGCCGTTTCCGTCGCAATTCACTTTAATGTGGACGCACCTTTAGCAACATATTTTTGCAATTTGTTTGTCCTGTGATTTAAGGAGCTTCAACATGGAGTCGGCACAATCATTCTTGGACTTAACCGTCGTTCCGTCCGCAGTACAGGTCAGGATATTACAATTCCTTTCGCCGGAGGATCTCTACCATGTTGCTCAATGCAGCAAGTCTTGGAGAAAGATTGCCAATCAGGATGCATTGTGGAGCAATCTTTGCGTAAGGAATGGATGCAACGCAACGGTCTCTGATCTAGACGCGAAGCCACACTTTGTGGCCGCCGCTTCAGGTGGCGCTAGTGACAGCGACAACGAGGAGGCTCTAGTAAGCTCGTTTGAAACTATTTCCGACTCATCAACGCTAGCTGACACGTACGTGCAAATGGAAAGTTGTTTACATGAAAGCACGCTGCCTTGAAAAGAACTGGCGCGAAAGCCGCTATCGAGTGGTGTCGTTCAAGTACGGCGCCAGTACCTACCAAGGAGTGCAGGATGATGTTTTCTACCCACCTGACGTGATTGTGCTCAATCTTGATGGCCAGGGGGACTGCCTGGCTGCGGGATTGTCTAACGGTATCCTGAAAGTATGGGACATGTCGACCGGAAAACGTCGACATCGCATCCATACGGATGTGACTGAAGATAGAGATGCACTAACAATTACAGACGACGTGATAATTGCCGGATGCAAGGATGGAAAGATCCGGGTGTACTCCACCTATACACAGGCGAGGAGCTGACAGTCCTGCCGGGGCACGAAGCTGCTGTGACAAGACTGTTCGTGCAGGGGGAGTGCATCATGAGTGTCGGGCACCAGTCCGACATGCTGAAAATAGCCAATCGTGGACCGCGTGGGTGCGTTTCCATGGACAATTCTCATCGATTTATCTTCCCACCCGAAGTCAACATTGAAGACCTAATAGCCTCCCCGGTACGGTGTCAGCAAATCAGAGTCCGGATGAAACAGTTCGGATCTGGTTTGGAGATGAGACTAGGCACGAAGACCACACACTGTTGATAAAAGTGTCCGGCTCAGTTTCGCATCAGCTGGGAGAAGGCGTCCTTCTCAGCATTGATGATGGCCACGTTGTGAAGTTGTGGAATATGAACAAAGGGGAATGCCTGAAGACATTTGGCCAACCTTCAGCTGTTGCAGTGGGGCAAATGAACTCACGGCACTCCAATAGCAAAGTACTGTTGGCTTTGTACTAGATACAACGGAGAGTTTGGTATAGTAGATTTTTGTGGTTTGCTTGGCGATAAGCACGTGACGAACACCGTTGACGGAGAGCATCATCTGTGGATTGCCGACGCCAACAAAGGATTTCTCCATGTTAGGAAATTCCGAGATTGCATGGCACACTGCGATGTGTTGAATCCTATAAGGGTTTGTTTGTACCCAGTTATTTGGATGAGCTATACCAAATTGGCTTTTGTGCGCTACTACACACACAATCCTGACGGCAATATTGGGAAAGATGCCTATCAAAAACCAAAGATAGTTATCCACCATTACTGGTAGACCCTAATGTGACCGATCATACTTAAAAATATTGTAATTGTCATTGAAATTTAAATGTCTCTAATATAACTGGAATTTGTTGATTTACAGCAGATTTTGTCAATTTTGATTATTTTTTTGTAAAAATACGCGCTGAAATCACGAAAGGAGAAAGATGCTATTATAGCATAGCAAGGAAGAATTTTCGAAAAAAAAATTGGTTTTGAAATGAATTGTTTGATTGCATATTTTTGTATTGGACTTTTGTACATAGGTAAACATGTAAACTAAGGTTAAACTTTTACGCCGAGGTTATCTAAATGATAAAAAAAAGTTTTGTTTTTACTTTGCTTCAAATAATCCTTTGCCACCTCGGTGACTATTTGTGCTGTTTCTGAGGCAAGGTTTTTCCTGTTAACAAATTTATAGTTTCAGCTGTTGTTTTAATATTCGGAAAGAACGCGAGTATGACAATTGTCTTTCCAAGGTTGACTGGCCTAAAAGTATACTTTTTTCGTTGCACACTTTCTAGGATATCTCATTTAAACACGACTTTGCATTCAGGGAATAGTAGTTTTGTACCTGCACAAAAAAAATTAAAAAATTTCTCTACTTTGAAATCTACTTTGTCAATTTGTACTGGGTGTACCTACTCAAGCTATACCTGATGCTGCATAAAATTACATTCTGCGTTGTATGGTCAGAGGCGGACAAGTGCGTGCGTCCGATTACACTGACTTCAGGTACAAGTGGCGCAATACCGACCTGTACCAGCTTTGCTGTATCAGTTTCCGAATTCATCAGACACCAACAAAGAAAATACCTCTGCCATCTAATCAGCTTGCTCAACGAATCAATAAGAAAGAAGCTCCTATTCTTCACAACAAACAAAGGATTTTAGAAAATCTTAATGGTAAAGGGGTTAATTAGGCCTAGTCCAGCAATTGTTCTCTAAATTGACCAAAACAATGACTCCTCACGAAATTTCAGCCCGTTTGGAATTTATTTAGGCAGTTTTTCTGTGGCCAATTTCTTTAAAAAAATGAGATTCTGGCAAAATATGTGGTATTTTTCTCTGAAATCTTAAATTTTCAAAATTTTAGTCGGGTTTATCTTGAAGCAAAATGTTGTGTACCTGCAAATTATGTATAATGAGGCTAGTAACAGTACAGGAGCGTCGGAAATTTCAAGCTCCGCATTTAAGAAAGAAAAACAAAACTTGATTTTTATTATAATTTTGCATCAATAAAACATATAAAACACTCGACCTTTATCTAGTCTTTTAGATGGGACTTTTAATGGCACACAGCAGTACTGGGTTCTCTCCACATTGTGAATGCAATGAATATATGCAGACGACTGTAATGAGCTCTCAGTATAAAAAGGCCCTAAGCAGATACAACTGTACACATTGAATCAAACGTCTAAATTGTCCCATTCCTCACCAGGTATAGTATACAACTGATACTCGGTTTAGATAAGTTCGCCAAATGCGCTTTAAAAAGTTAATTTAAATCATTGACTTGACTTACTTGACTTATGCCGTCCACGCCGGTATAGTACCTCGTGATGGCTTCTGTATGATGATGTTGCGCCACACTCTCCTATCCACGGCCAGCCTTGTTGCATCTATCAACCTTGGGACAGATATTTGCTTGTAGTCTTCTAGCATGCAGTCAAGCCATCTTTTTGGTGGGCGGCCTCCTTTGACGGTGCCATCCAATGCTATCTTTGGGTATCTTGATGGTGGCATCCTTGATACATGGCCATAGTATTTCAGCCTTTTTGTTGCTACTGTCTGTTGTATCCATATCTACGTTGAGTGTTTCTTTGATATGAGTATTACGCAATTTGTTTAGTCTGCTGACTCTTAAGATGCGGCGAAGACATGACATCTCAAACACATTTAATCTGTTTTGATCTTCTTTCTTAACTTAAATAACTACATAACGATTAAATGTACTAACTTTTACCGACGTCTAAAACACGCATACATCCAGTTCTGGTCGTTTGCAGTACAATGTTGTGCGAAATATAGGCTTAGCACTATTTTACAATGGTTGGCGAACATGCTTATGACGCTCGTATATAGCAAACTTTGTACAAAGTTTATAATTATGTAGACAAAACTTGGAAAATTTACGAATGTTTATAAATAGACCCGGGTAAATAGAGGAATAAATGTGTTGTTAAATGGTATTAAATAGCTCTAGGAGCTTGTTTCATGTGCTTTCCAACAAACATCATACGGGATCTCAAGTGTCATTATTGCAAAACTTAAGAATAAACAATTATCTCTACTTTAATGCGCCTATCAATTGTTTCCCCCCGCGCTACCCCACCCCCAAGGTAGGGGTTTGGTCAAATTGTTCATGCCCCATGGTGGGGCATTTGGCCCATTATCTGTGCATTTCTGTGCATTTTTGCGCATATTTTGCACCCGAGGGTGGGGATTTTTGTCACCTAAATGTTTCCCCAGGGATGGGGATTTTGTCACGCAAAAAGTGACAATCCCCACCTCTTAGGTGGGGTAGCCCGGGGGGAGGGGTGGGGGAAACAATTGATAGGCGCATAACGTATACACTCTGTGAAACAAACTCGTGGTCCCTTTGGAACCTTCATAATTTTATTAAACAAACAGTTTAAAGTTAGTGTAAATGATTCATGATTGGTAAACAATTTCATCCCCCTATGTGATTGAAGGTATCCATGATTAAAACCAACCTGAGCAAAAATCAGCTCCGTACTTCGTCTAACATTTCGGGAAACAGTCAAAAAATGGTTTACAGTCACTTTGCCCCAACACTACTTCGCCCCGAACCACGGCCTATGCACGAAGTTGTTTATGGGCAAAGTGGCATTTGGGCGAGGTAGTGTTTGGACGAAGTGGTTTTGGGGCAAAATGGCCTTTGGGTTAAGTGCTTCAGGGCGAAGTTGCCCGGGGCGAGATGGTTTTGGAGCGAAATGAATTTACGTCTCGCGAGACGTAAAATAATTGTTTTGCTCATTTCTCAAAGACTAGCACTTCAGACAACCATTTCAGGGGAAGTTTTCTACCGCCATCGTGTTTATATTGTGCCGTTTAGTTATGTGTAAATAGCCTATGTGAACATTTCTGATTCATCGAGATACCAATCATGTATCCTACCTTTAAAACCAGTCAACCAAGCATTCATACTCTTTATAAAATAAACATAAACATAATCACTACCTAATTATATATCAAGCATGCAACGAAGTCCACATTAACTGTATCATTCCTCTGGCGGGCATATTATACATGTACTGGAATACAATGCATATACATGATCTAACTGCAACTTAAAGTATTGTTCAAAAACTACACCCTTTTAATACATTAAAGGCACAGGCTCGTCAGCAATGCGCGCCCGCCAAATTTGTGCTCGAAACACGCAGCTCCATTCCTTTGCTATGGAACTGCGTATTGCGTGGCACACATTTGGCGGGCGCGAATTGCTGACGAGCCTGTGCCTTTAAAATGTTAGATTCAAACTTTTCAAGGTTCCCCGGGCAAAGCTCTTTCAATGTTAAATATCTTAAATTTCTTGCATCCATAAATTAATTAATTGTTGCAAACATCAATAGCCACTCAGACCTGAAAGACTTCAGTTTGCATAGTTCTGAAACATGTTTTATTTTCGTGATTTTGTCAAATTATTATTGTTGACAGGCAATTAACAATCGATTAAGGGCCGTCCAACGATGTGAACATTTTCACGGTTCTACAATGAGTCAAAAGGGCAGGGGCTCGAGCCTGCGTAGTAATTTACATGCGCAGTAAAATGTTTACATGTCATGGTACTGTTAGACAGAAAATCCTGACAAATAGTATTTCGCGGGAGGGAGGGGGAGGTCTTGAACTGTCTGTAGAACTGTGCAGATATTGACAACTTTAGACGGCCCCTAAACTAATGCACTTCATGGAAATTTAAGCAAACTCGGTGATTTTTGGATGCTTAGAAAATCAAAGCACTCAGAGGTGCAAAAACTGCCAGGACAGCACTGAACGTCAGAAATCCTGCGGAGCTGGGTGTCGTTGCGGGGGGCTCCGAGCCCAGCCCACCGTTACACAGCGCCCCCGTGCAGCAGGTTTGAGACAAGGTCGTGCCCTGTTCTGGCTGAAAGTTATCCAAGTTTGTGCATGGTACATTGGGCTGCGCAATGGCGTCGTAGCAAGTGCGCATGATCGATTCGACATCTCGCTGACCTCCCATGGCGGCTATAATTGTGGTGCCAGTCTGCAAAAGTGTAACATCGAGTAAAAGATTAACTAATCTGTGAATAATCCATTTCGTTTTATTAAACAACCTATTTCGTTTTAAACAAACAGTGCAGAATACTCTTGTATCACTTCGTCGGTAAAATTACCTTACAAAAAATGGGTCTTTCTGAGGGTGTTATTGTTTCTGATGCTATTAGTAATGGCGGATATGATAGTTGTTGACGTCACGCGTATGGCACGCCAAAGCGGAAATAATTCAACACTGATAATTCTACCATCAACCCTGAAAAACAAGTGTCAACATTTTTTAAAACTTGCCAACAAAAGCACGGTATGCCGGTTTCAATCAGTCTATCAACATTTAAAAGTCATGCCAACTTATTTTTTTCTTGCGCAACATTTGCCAAAATATGCGTCAACATTTTATTTTTATTTGTTTCGCTTTGGCGTGCCATAGTATGGACACAATAATGGCGGTAGCACTCGGTTGTCAAGCCAAGTGTAACCCAAGAATATTCGATCCAGTTAATGAGCAAGGCTGATCGTTGACTGAATGGGAGACTTTTGGGACGCTTGGTGGCAGCAAACAAACTGGTCCTTTTTCATCGTCTACGTCATATTGAGCATGCGCAAATTAGCTGAAACGTGACGTAAACAATGGAAAAGGACCAGCTTGTTTGCTGCCATCAAGCGTCTCAAAAGTCTCCCATTGGTTACGCACCAACTACAAGCGTATTGTCAGGACTGAACAAAAAGACCCTAAATGTTAAAATTGTCACTTTCTAGCTTTTCATTTAAACATGTACCCGTCGCAAGTGTTTTGCGAAACGCAACTGTTAAAACCCTTCGTAAATGTAGGAAGGGTTCGGCAAATGTTGATGGATTTGAGCAATTAAGACGCATTACACGTCTTTACACACTGAATTTCAGCAAAAATAGTGTTCATATCTTGCTTGAAAATGTATAGAAGATAGTATACCTATCCTAGATTGGACTTTACAGATGTTCTCGACTTTCTGTGGAAAGCAATGGAGAACTAGTACCTACATGCACACTAAATATGAGCAAAATAAGACCGTATTTTTTGCTGTTGTAAAAGTGTATTTGGAAATTTATACACAGGGTTTTTAGAAAGGCAAGTTGTCACACTATTTGTAACAACATTTGTAACAACTGAAACTTATTTATTTTATTTTGAGACCAGACAAAGGTATTTCCTCGAAAATATGGTCTGTGTTGCCAATATGCCCCCTTTTACTGCGAAAAGAGCCATGTACACCATACTAAATGTTTGTTGCTATGTGGTGCGTACAGAATCAATACTTTGTTCGCCCATGGTTCGCCGCAGGAAAGGATGGCACAAAGCAACCAGATTGTTCGTTGCTAGGCATTGGCGTGCACCACGTATCAACAACAGCATAGTATGTGACTTTTTAAACTGCACCTCTATTTGAAGGTGAATAATTCAGGGCGCCAGCTACAGTGCAATCGTTACGGGCTAATAGACCGTATCGAATAGCTGCCATCTTGTGGGGCACTTTTTGTTACTTAAACTGTTCAACAATGGAAGCGCAATATGTGCAACCATGCATGTCCTCAAGGAACAAAGAAACTGCCCCACAAAATGGCGGCTATTCGATACGGTCTATATTGCACACGGGACTCGACTACGGACTACCAAAGTGTGACGCCAGAAACCAGGGTAACTGGATCTAAACGTTCGCTGCTAATATGATACGTCTATTGCTAAAGCGCAGAGAAACGGTTTCACTTGTTTTAGTGTTGACGTTTTCACTTTTGTACTAAGTTGTCTTCCTGGCAGACGCATTTTAAAGGCCCGTTGTATCATTTGCCATTGCCAAATAAAAAGAAATTACTTCATGAGATGACAAAAAAAACACCTACCGAAAGTGTGATAGCAATGGCAACAAACATGCTACATGAATTTATTTCTGTCCAAGCTGGTACTCTCTGAACGAAATTAACAACTGGACGTGGTTTTTAGAATAAATAAATGTGTGTGCACACACATTTTTATTACCATTAAACCATGCAGGAATTTCAAAGGTTTTCTGAAACATCGATCCCTCTATGTAGCTGAAATTTCTGCAGGTGACCAAAATTATCCTTAGACGTATTATGCCCTTATAGACCCCTTTCCATGGGCGGCCATAACAGGGGGCAGACACATTGTCTCCGAGCGTCATGCACGAGTAGGCATTTTCTGGATCTATTGTCACATAATTTAAAATATGAAAACCTACCCCCTGTCATGGCCGCCGGTGCAAAGGGTCTATTCCTTTCATCTTGCAAATGATACATTGGGCTTTTGAGAGTCCCCGACAGGCTAAACTTACCACACATTGGCTTCTGCACGGAACAGTCTGGATTCCAGCGCTGTTGAACGGTTCCCCACATCCAGCTTGGCCAAGAGTCATTCCTCCATAAGATGACAACGTGCAGTTATAGCACTGCGCATCAGCACCCTGGACTGGAAATTAACAAATAGGAACAATGAACATGTTCGTTTTTATTCATCGTTTATTGGGATTTGTTTTAATTGTGTGACCTACCACGTCCACCAATAGATCCTATATTCACGCGTTTGAACGGTTCGACCGTGTCCATTCTATAGAATACAAACTGTTGGTTGGAAATGTGCCCGTTACGTATGCGTTCCAAACCTCGATCTGAGGACGGGGCTTGGAACGCATATTAGTCTGGCACCTTTCCAATCAGTATAGTTTGTATTCTATAAAACCGAGTCAGGGGGACACGATTGAACCGTTCAAATGCATGAATAGGATATATGGCAAAATCGCGCAAACGGCGCGGCGTCAGATAAATAATAATAATAATAGTCAATTATTATACAGCGCATTCCATGTCCACTGACATCCCAATGCGCTTTACAATAATAAAAAAGCAGATATAAAACATTGCACATACCTATCCAATCTAAATTACACAATAAAAAGGTAAGTCTTTATAAGTGATTTAAAACTCCCATAACGGGAGTTGATTAGTAGAAATACAGCTTAGCACTGAAAATTTAGCAAAGCAGTATTTTATGATAACCATTGCATGATATTAGGCCTGAAAATTAGTCCAAATCGATTAAATCTATAGACGTCACAGATGCTTATCCGTGGGTTTCACCAGCATGATTTCACAGACCTTTATATTGTAAAACCTACAGATAAACATCAGTATTTCCACTCAACCAGCTGCCACCCCAGACACTGTAAAACTGGTACATGTATCGCATATTATACCTAAACTATATACCTTCGGTGTATTATAATGACAACAATTTGTCTTGTTTTGTACCGAATACATCGTGTATAAGCTGCCCACTCGCGAACGTGATACAATTCAAACTCTTATTTTTGGTTACGTTTTTTCTTCTATAGGCCTACCTCTTTCTGCCTGTGGGAAATAATTGCAACTTGTAACTTATTTTAATGCAAAAAACAAGAAATATTATCCACTGAAACTTGTCTCTCTCCACGCGGTTACGAACTTCACATAGAATGGCAATATCAATGCGTCGCACTATATGGGCGCCGCCATTTTGTCCGAAAACTAGGCAAAGTATGACATCTGTGCGTATACAAGCCCTTTGTGCATTCTTATGGCAATACACGAAAAGGTTGTCCGCAAAAAACGCCAGTATTTGCCCAGTATTCGGACAAAATGGCGGCGCCCTTAACGCGGGGCATCGCTGCAATTGCCATTCTTTGTGAACTCTGTCGCTTTCAAGTTCAGGTTTTTTTTTTGCTGTTCTTTAATATTTGCTGCACTTGTTGAGCACAAGGTCTTTTGTTTCTTGGGTAATTCAGAATCCATTGATGGCTTTTGTGTTGAGTCGAATGGCTAAACAATTCTAGAAAACCGTCTTCAGTTGTTAAGTTTCTCACACAAAATATAATTTTGGACCGCAATAAATTAATGTGGTGTTTGGTATACCATTGTTATTTTTTTACTTTTAGTAAGATTGTTCTTGTCAAGTCATGGAAAAAAAACTTGGGGTCACTGCAAATGATGTGTTTTAAGGAAAGACTCAAACAAATGTACCGTTGTTGACCGCACAGCAATCATTGTTTTGAATGTTTGGGTAAAGTAATATTTCAAGCCTGAAAAGCTTAGCAAACTTAAACCAGTATTTGTATTACGTCACGTGATGGTAATTCGGGCTTCCGCAGTGCCCCGTTAAATAAACATTATATTTAATGCGTTACGTGGTGGTAATTCAGGCTTCCATTGTACATTGAAACAGGCTGGCGCCATCTGCTATAATTATTTACTGCATACGATAATTACTTATCCATGTGTAACTTTTTGACGATGGCAATTTGAGCGTGAACAAAGGAAAGTGAAAAACAAAAACACACCATGAGTAAACAATATAGTGTTTGTGCAGGCCCATTCTCGAATATGCATCGCTTCACTGTTTTATTGCAATGGTACATGAGTTCGCCCATGTTGAACTAACGCACTAGCTAGAAATTGTCATATAGTCGTGAGCATTATACATGGAACAAAAGGTTGTGGATAACAAAACAAGAATAAAGATATCGCCGCGTTATTTATACGGCACGTTACCGACCTTGCACGTTACCACCCGAAATGACCTTTTTGTTCAACACTGGTTTTGCAGCAATATTTTGTATAATAACATAACTCAAAGACCGCTAATGTTGCGTGTTTTTGCAGTTCTGCCAACATCAGGGGCGCGGATTGCAATAATATCGACTTAGCCACTAGTCTAAGACAGGTCTTTTATAATAAACCAGTCTAACTGAAGTACGGCTGCGCCAGCCGAAAAACACGCACATCTTAACGGAAAGTGACGCAGCCGGCTATCCTTGCGTGATTTCAGGCCAAACAAACGTCCTCACGAAACCACTTGACGGCGCGTGTGTGGTGCAGTTTATATTGTTGTTGTTGTTGTTGTTGTATATTTTATGGCATCTTCGGCAACTAAGGCCCTTTATGCCATCAACTATATGGTTTTAGCTTTAACTATACTATCAACTTGAGATGACGAAGAAGGAGTTGCAGTTTTAGAAGTGGGAGGAAAACCCCCAGAGAAATGCCCCAGGGGAAAACCCACGCGGTCAAGTAGGGACTACAAACCCAATCCACATACACGCCCCGGATTCGAACCCGGTGTCGCGTGTAAATTTAACCGCCATGTAAATTTATCCGGGATGACCAAATTTGGTCATCTACGTAATGCAACGTCATGCGCACTGCATAACCAAAGTGCACCGCTTCGTGCTGTGCTGAATCTTCCGGCTCAGCATGTACAGTATACAAATATTGACTGCTCATGAGGGTGATGGTGCAAACTATCGTCCCGAGGTTATTTTGAGACGGCAGGCCTGCTATTTTCCCGAGGCCGTAGGCCGAGGGAAAATAGCAGGCCTGCCGTCTCAAAATAACCGAGGGACGATAGTTTGCTCCATAACCCGAATAAAGAGCAGTCAATATTTGTTTTATATACCTCATACATTGATTTTATGTGTCAAAATTATTGGTATTTTTGACCTATGACGCAGAGGTCAAACAATAGTACTTTTTCAGTTGCCCAAAATTGTACTATCCTTTGACCTATGACGCAAAGGTCAAACAATAGTACTTTTTTTAGTTGCCGTCGGAAATGGTTAAACTATTCCATGTCAGGTGATCTGCTTTTAACCAATCAGTTAACGAGACTCAATGTATGAGGTATATAATGTACACTACGCACGGTAGCATGCACGTACGTACACACATACATATTTGCACGTGGCGCATCTCAATCTTTTCAGCGCGAAACTTATAATCACCGACTGCGGTATAGGCTAGGTACGTGTGAAAAAGGGTACGGGTGAAAAAAGGTTGCACGCATGCACACGAAAGGGTAGTAATGCTCACACAGCCAAGGCAGACGTACATACGTGAACATGTTTTGTTTTTGTACAGCGCTATACATGCCGTTCGTATTGAGTATCCGGAAGTGTGAGCACGCACGGAATGAAATACATTCACCGCTACGTGCTGGAAATTCCTATTGCGCCACCCGGAAGAATTTACATGGCGGTAACATTTACACGCGACACCAGGACCCCAGAGGTGAAAGGCGAGGAAAGAACCCGTACGCCAACCCGACCGCCCCACGACATTGTAGGTATGTTACAATCAGGCCAATCGCGTGGCACAACGAACTACCAACAGGAGCGATCGCTGCTCCGCGGTGTCATAATCTTTTACAGCGCTTAAAAGGACCTGCCATTGAAGTATCCCGAAAACCAAAGCAATGGTTGCAAAGTTCATTATTACATCATTATTTCACTGAAAATATTAATGCTGTATTCACTCATCATGAACAACTGCTGTTATTGGAGTCTAGGTAAAGCACTTCTAGCTGGTGAACCTTTGCTGTTGGACCGCCGTACACTTTGTACTTCCGCGACACAGTCAAAAGTGATTTTGAAGTGATATTGCAAGCGGGCTATAATTATAGACCGGTCTTAGTGGACGCCGCGTTAGTCGGCTAAGCCTATAGACTGGGCCCAATTTCATAGAGCCGCTTTTGCGGAAGCAGTAATGGCATGCTTACAGTTAAGCGCCATTTCATGGCCACGGCGTGCTTAGAGACGGATATTGTTGCGTCACTATCTTAAGCAAAGTTTGGCCCTGCAGTTAACGATGCCTATGAAATAGCAGATGTTCAGTTAACAGAAAATTGGCCGTTAAGCAGCGCTATGAAATTGGCCCCTGGTCTTAGACCGCATATTGCAATCCGCCCCGGGTGAACAGGAAAGCATATTACATGTATATAGCTTTGTCAACAAAAAAGCGTTTTAAATTTCAGATGAATCTTCCGATTGCCACACATGGAATGTTTCTTCCTTTTTCGCATTATAATTGCCAATTTCCACACAAGGAAATATTTTTTTAATGAAATTATGATTTAATGATGGTATTTCCTGTTTAGCTATAAGACTTGCATGACTGTGCAACAAAGCACTACATCGCTCACTACATGTACATGTAGGCCTATGTGTTCGTCTACCGTACAACAAAGCATTGTGCAATCTTCGGATTGCTGCCCGGCTGCGCACGATCGCCTAATCCCATGCACTTTAAGAAAAAGAATTTAAAAAAAAGAGAAAGAGAAACAAATGATTGCTAAAATTGTGCTCCGCGTAATGGCAGCGAGTTTCATAGATTAACGGGATTTGAAACATATACAGCGCCATAATGTTTGAGTCACAAAGGGTAGGATAAACCTATAGGCATATTCAACCGCGACAGGAATTCGACCAGCCTAAAAATGTAGTCTAATCGATATCAAACAACTGCGCTGTCATGGAAATTAACGTGCACAATGTATTGTTTAAGTTATATTCTCGGTGCGATTTGGGTACTGAACAACAACTGTATTGACAACAACTGTGCATTGTTTACACGCTATGATCCTTCAAGACGCCTTGGAGCATCGAAATCACACTTACTAGTTGTCCCACGCACTCATAAATCATTTGGTGACAGTGCATTTGGGCACGTAGGTTCCCTACTGTGGAACAAACTGCCACAAAATATTCGTGCTTCAACTTCTGCAGAAGATTTCAAACATGCACTCAAGAAACATCTAGTCACTGTTGCTTACGTCTCCTTCTGATTTATCTTTGTCTTCCTTTTGCACTACTGCGCCATGAGCACTATATATAGTGGATATCGGCGCATTATAAGTACCCATTATTATAATTATTATTATTATTATTATATAGCTCAAACAACAAAAACGAATTCATGACATAAAGAAGCGCCATAATTTAACCTGGTATAACCTCATTGGATCCAGTAAGAAGTACATGTTACTTTGTGGCCCTTAGGCCTACTAGACAAAATCAGCAGCAATTTTGCTAAGGGCAAAAAACGGGTAGTCTAAAAACACATTATTTACTGCTTGGATATTCGATCACAGGCACACTGAATGGCTTGAAAAACGTAATGTTGAGGTATATTAACGACCATATGTTCTCTTTTGGTATTATACATTTCTTTAGATACGTCTAATGAAAGTTCTGACGATGTGAACATGCGAACGTTATACAAAAAGTTCAAATTCTGGCACTCAGTTCTGCACTTTCCAATTTATATAGAGTGGCATGGGACTAATGTGACTGGTTCTGGAAAAAAATAAACGATTTCTGTTGATATCTACCAATGTCAATTTTCGACACAATGTGATGACCGTTTGGTTGATTATTTTGCTTCATCAACCCAAACATCTCTAAATCAACCAGTAATACTATACAATATTTGGTAAGATTTCTGATTTAATAGTTGCTAATATTTGAAGTAGTTTTTCCTTATTACTTAATATCCACTAACGAAAAGCGAAATTATGAAAGACCATGATTGCGTGGAAAATGTTTAAAAATTTAAAGAAAAGTGCTATAGTCTTTGAGAAATGAGCAAAACAATTATTTTTCGTCTCGCGAGACGTAAATTCAATTCGCCCCAAAACCATTTCGCCGTGGACCACTTCGTCCTGAACCACTTCGTCCAAGTGCCCTTTCGCCCCAAACCACTTCGTCCAAACACTACTTCGACCAAAGGCCACTTCACATGCCAAAACAACTTTGTGCACAGGCCGTGGTTTAGGGCAAAGTGGTTCAGGGCGAAGTGGTTTTGGGGCGAAATTACTGTAAACGCTTTTTGACTGTTTTCTCAAAAGTTACACGAAGTACGGAGCTGGTTTTTGCTCAGGTTGGTTTTTGTCATGAATATCTTCAATCACACAGGGGATAACAATATTTGTAACAGTTTACCAATCATGTATACTATCTTTAAATTGCAACATGTAAATCAAAACATTCATACCCAAATAACATTGCGCCCTCTCCTTTTGTTCTGCCATACTTCTAAAAGGCTAATTGGGAAATTACATTGCAGGATTTGCTCTACAACAAAGACACATTATATATATATCGATATAGCCTGATTTCGAAAGTCACACTAAAAATGCCAACGGCTACTCACATATTGCTACAGCAGCAAGAATTGCAAAAAAGAAGGACATCATGATGTGGCTTAAAAATTGATGTTTTCCGCCGAGAACTTTCAAGAGCTGTCCGAGTGCCCAGAGATATCAGCTTTCACTGAGTTAAAACTGCCTTCTTATAAAACTGGGCGTAGTTTCTGCTCACGCGCAGTAGAGACCCCGTGACGGCAGAAGGGTTCGACCAGTACACTTTGCATAGTTTAAAGAGGCGCCCCGATACCGGTATGTCTTATTTGTACAAATTTTATTTTATAAAAAGTCACATGCATGTACTTCCTTTAGCCTATTCAGCGATTTCCAGATGTTAATTTTTGGTTTAAAAAAGGGTCTAAAATACAATAAAAATGTGTTTCTTTGTTGCATTATCTAACAAAAGACCATCTTGTTTCTGGGTATGAGTATTCTCAACACTAAATTCGAAAGGCACTGTAAAATCCATTTTGGTTTTGGTATTTGTGTCTTTATTTTGTATTATCCGGTTTTACGAATCTTTCTATGGCATGTTTATCGAAAGGGTAAACTAAAGTTTTTCCACATCAATGATTAAATGTGTTTTACACTGACTTTTCATTCGCCCTTTTAAATGTTTTATGCATGAAAGGGTACTTCAGCCCCTTTAAATCAGCTTCTTTTTTGCGCAATTCTGGAATAATGTTGTGAAACGAGGCACGCCGGAAGCGTCTCATTGAAATTTCGACATTGACATGGACACTGAGAGACCCGGGTTCCCACTAGACTGGTTCTCGTCCACATATTCCACATAGGAGAATATAGGGACAGGTAAAGGCGCTTTATCTTGATCTGGGATTATCTTGATCTGTGTCGTCTTTGCGCGTGCGCGTTGTGTGTTTTATATTAAAAAATTGGCGAAGCCCTTTGCTTTAGGCAATGTACTTTATTTACATTTGAATATGTTCGACACGCACGGCCAGGTTACAAATGTCAATGCAAAATATACGCGCTTGCTAAAAAAATAAATAATAATAACCACGTGACCGGGCAGAATTCTGCCCGGTCACGTGGTCTGTTATGGCTGCCCTTTACCGATCCCTATATTTTTGCAATAAGCGATGGGATCGGGAACCAATCTAGGTTCCCACTATAGCAGCCTGGTCTGGCAGCCTCGTTCAGTGACCCTTGGAATGAAAGTTGATTGAAAAGGTTTCACAAACGCACGGTTTACTCCACGAGATAGACGAATCCCAAATTAACAAATTTGAGACCAGTCTGCGCACTCCCGGGTTTGATAACGACGCTCTTGTGACTGAAGGGGTTAAGCAACTAAAGTAAACTCATGTACGCTCGTGAAAGCACGATCACTCCTCCTAAATGCCACGCAGAAAAGCACACGTATACACAAACACTGTACAATATTGTACTTGTAGCGCATGCGTACTGCCGACTTGACATGAAGAGCCTCGGTTTTAATTCGGAAGTGCGCAGACCGGGCTAATGTGAAATTCGTCTATTAATGGGTGCATCCAACTAAATCGGGCCCCTATAGGAACCAATGCTAAATGCCCGATTTTCAAAAATAATAAAAACATACTATCTCAGCGTTTCGGGACAACAACCAAAATACTCATTAAAGTCTCATCTGTTTAATTCTGCTAAATGTTATAGAGTCCGTCACTTGTATTCACTAATTTCCGTTTGAAATAAAACCAACATTATAGAAGAGTGGAAATTGACAAACAAACCAGCGTCCATATTATTAAACGTCGCATGTATGAGATTCTGGCCTACAATAATTGTCATGGAGCATTATTCGTTGTTATTACTGTAACAGACATATGAGAACGTCTTGAGAAGAGACTAGGGTAAGGGTAAAGGGTAAGGTGTCAGGGGTTAGGTTTGGGGTTAGGGTTGAATTTATTAAAATGTGATGAGCTTGCGGTGAGTTCGTTTGGTGTAGTGGTTAGCGTGATAGACTTCTGTTATGAATGTCCCTGGTTCGATTCCCATTTGTGACAAATGTTGTGCAATACTCGTTACTTTGTTTTAAAAGATAAAGTAGTTAGAAGCTTGAAAGAGCCACAAACAATTGTAGTCTTTGTTCAGAGTGTTAAATGTGTTAAAGACAATTGAGAAAATTGGGCTTATGGTCCAGGACCATTATTGTAGGCCCAAAACCCACGCGTGCATAATGGGAAACATTTCATTTGATAGTTGCTACCAATTGAGGAAGGTTTTCCAGTCGATTTGTTGATTAAAGTCCGTGGTTATCAGCAAATTTGATTTTTTTTTCGAACGAAATTTTAAAGCATTTCCTTTAGTTTAACGACTTTATTTTAGACATCGGCAACACTGTGCAAAACGCCGTTTTTAATACGGCCGTTTTTGCGCCCTAGCTATACTAGTCTTGGCCCAAAACTATTCTAGTCGATATTGGTTTGTGTACGCGTTGGCCATTCCCGCTAGTGCGCCCTCTTGCAGCACTAACAGACCAGCTCTTTGCGCGACTAGAATAGTCTTGGGAATCTCTCCCGGAAGTTCCGCATTGGGGGCGGTACCGTTTTATGTAAATAGCTGCACAGGGATTTATGATGGCACACAAGGGACATGGCATACCACAGATATCTTTGCAAATATTTGCAATGTCGCAATTATCTTCATAAACAAATGTATTTTGCGATGTCATACGCCTTTGCAAACATGTTTGTAAATATATTCGCAAACATTTGCCAAGAAAATTATGCCACCGAAAATATTAGCAACGATAAAACGGTCATGTTCGATGATTCTTGGAATGGCCAACGCGTACACAAACCAATATCGACTAGAATAGTTTTGGGCCAAGACTATGGCTATACTTGCCCAAGTCTGACTTCCCGTGTTTGGTCTGTGGTGCGGTACGTGCAGTGCGCCCTCTAGACTGGTGGCTTGTAGAATATCTTTTCTTCGGTCCCGGAAGACTTTCTGTGACAGAGGAAACGGATTGGACATGCCACCAGTCCGGGGCGCACTGTGCGCTGCTCGTTGCAGACCGAACACGGGAGGTCTACGCCTTGAATTGTTGGCGGACCGCAAATAATTCGAAATATTGATAGTAACTGTTCGATAACTAAACGTAGGTCGATTTATGTTTCGTTGATGTCTCGTTTAAAGCGAATAACGTTGATGTTTCTAGAAAATTATCAATTAAAAAAATTATTTGTTTTCCCGAGGTGCTACACCCAAAACGCACAGACTGTATGTCTCTAACATTAAATGTTGGGTCATTGCAAATGATACAATGGAGGTCTTTAAAGCTAAAAACAGAACATCCGTATGCATATATAGGCCATTCAGGAACACGAAAGTGGGTGTCCACACGAATACAATATAGAGCAAAATCGCATAACCGCGGTCACCACTTATTTTCAAAGTTGCGTACCAGGAACTAGCGCATCCTCTGACGTTACAAGTTCTAAAATGTGCGTGCGTGATCGGAACATCCGATCGTCATGAAGAAAAGATCACATGAATCGAACTACATTGTACATGTATCACTACTTCCATGTCCGTTGTGTGCGAAGAACATTTTCCAATTCACTTGCAAACATCGCTTGTTGTAGGTCGTCTCTAGATCTACCGAGGTTACGCAATGATGTCCTTCACCTTGGTAGTCCTTGCTGCCGTGGCACTACGTGAGTAGCCGAACTAATTTCAAGCGTCGTTAGTTACTTTTGGTACATTTTTTGTGTGAAAAGTGTTACAACGGAATTTCTGCAAACACCGGTTTTAACGTTGTTTTTGTTACTTTCTGTTCATTGTGATAATTGTTTTCCTTTTGGACCTCTTCAGTCAACATTAAATTATCAGTGTTTAATTATTTTTCGCTTTGGCGTGCCATAGTATGGACACAGTAATGGCAGATAGCAACCGTTGTCAAGCCAAGTGAAACCACGAATAGGTCGGAACGTGAGGCTACTAATTTTACAGTGTGAACATTGTATTATGATGTGTACTTACTAATCTTCTGTTATTGTTTCTAGCCGGTAACTCATTTTAAACAGCGCCTTGAAATGGGCCCCTGGTTTGCTTGTAAAGTTATCAGTATTCTGTTGAGATTTCAGACCAAAAAAATATCACAGATCTGCTTAAAAATACCCTTGGGGAACTTCACACATGAACATTGTTCGTGTAGTTGTATATTTTAAAAAAAATTAATAAGGAAAAAAAAATTGGTTAGGCAGCCGTTTCCTAGTTGCAATGTTTGTTTCCGGGTACACGGTATCTGGATCAAGTGTCCGGGATTCTAGTTTCCGGTTTCCGTGCGCTGGTTGATGGTTTCTAGGTCCTGGGTTCGAGGTTTCAGGGTTCAGATTCTAGTTATAGTTTTGGTCAAATAGCTAGGGGGCATTAAGCAAAAGAGGAAGATTGTCCCTGATAGACTCATCGATATTTTATATATTATATATATTATATATATATATATATATATATAATATATATACGTGTTTGTAAACCGATTCAACTTCGGAGAGTGCTCTACTTTATACAAGGAGCGGTACGAAATCAATTACAAACTAGGATAGGTTTTAGTTCACCATATTTTATTCCGACAAATCTGTTTCGTGGATACCTCCACTCGTCAATTCCCTGAAGAGTGGAGGTATCCACGAAACAGATTTGTCGGAATAAAACATGGTGAACTATTATTATTATTATTTGTTCTTTTCTTTCTGTAATTGATTTTATATATATATATATATATATATATACAAATACACTGGATGAAGTATAGAGCAGTTGGCTATACGAGAAGCCACACGCCGGCCGCCATTGTACCCCACGAACAATGCTTGGCCTAGACTGCTCCCCGGTCCATGCTATCGCTTGCATTCCACTTAACACATGTAGACCATGATGTATAGACTAGTGAGGACAGTATGACCAGTCTAGGCAAGGCATTGTTTTTGGTGGGGTACAATGGCGGACGGTGGCTTCAATTTTAGACGTCGTTGCTTCATCTGGTGTATATATATCGATATATATATCGACAGCCGAAGTGGACGTGTTGCGGCCATGGTAATTGCTCTAAACATCATGGCCGTCGGAAAAAGCACAGGGACACGGTTTAGTGATTTTTGGTGTAGAGCCATTGCCGAGGCAACTTAGCCCCGCTCCAAACGTCGCGCTTGTGCTGTGTCAAATTAAATTGAACTTTATTTTTTTAAATTCGATACGGGCCTAACAAAAGATGACATATTTACTGCGGCAGTCTACTGTAGCACTTTTGCGGCTTTATTCCACCCACAGTTCCCAGAGTTCTTTACCAAGTCCAGCCATTTCTGGGGCCTTCAAATTTCCCTGTAATTGTCTGAGGATGAGAACATCATTGGCAAGCCCAGAACATCATTGGCAGTTATCCAAATTGTAACTTCACGAGTTGACCAAAAAACGACTGAAATTGTTGATAGCAACAGTAACAAAAAACCACATGATTTTTTTCCCGCGTAAAATTATACCTTCGTGAAAAAAGTTGCCAACTGAAAGTGTTTTTAAAAAAATGTCTGACAATTGCGTTGTACTAGACCGCTAGCTTTTCTTCAAAACGGTTTAAGATATCAACTGAAACTTGGTATAGAGTATCAACCCTCATCCGAAGTGACGTCATGATGTCGTCACAGGTGTCAAATTACAAACATTCATATCTCAAGAACCGTGATATTTACTTAAACACTTCTTTCATAGCATGATAGGTCTCAATGAAATGAACAAATTATAGATTGACATGACCCGTGTGTGACCTCAACTTCCGGTCCAAACCGGAAATTGTTCAAAAACGTGCAATTTTGTAGCATTTCGAATGCAAATAGAGCCAAAGTGGTAGGAAATTTGACCATACATGTAGTTCTATGGAAAGAAATGTTTCCACACATAGGGACTTTATGACTATACTAATGTGACGTCATCACATGCACGGTGGTTACGTAATATGATCTCAAATGACAAAATCTTAAAAACTGTAATAGATATTGGAAAGATTCTTTCACCACATGTAAGAACTTGTTCTTCAGTATATTCTTCAACAGTGTGTGCAGTAGTGACGTCATGATATAAGAAGTTGTTGTTGTGCACATTGTGCACAAAATCGATTGTGACAACTCGAATGTGAAGCTAATCGTCAAATGCATCTGTCTGTATATTTTATCATGCCTGTAACTGGGGTTGGTCACATTTTGCACTTACATACAGGTCATATAAATCAACGTAAGTCGACGTTATATCACTTTTCCTTCAGCAAAACCCATAAATATATTGCTTATAACATTTATTATATTTAAGAAGCTCACAACCAAATACAAACGTGCTCAACTGCCTTAAAATTATGTGCAAAACTTTCCGGTGTCCCGATCTCAGATGTTCCGCGTGCTCAGATGTTCCGATGACCAAATATGGTAGCTTACGTCACGGAACGTCATGCGCACAGCATACGTAATTATACCAGTTTAGGTGAAGTGCTGAGTTGATCAGCAGAATTCGCGCCATGTACGTAGGCGCCTAGCGCGCAGATGTACAGGGCTGCGTTCCACATACGCAAACGTTGCCAACGTTCGCCACTGGTTACAATGCTTGTATGCACTCGTCTATGGAAAGCCGGGTACACATTCGCAAGGGGACAATTTTACCTTTTACACCGGGACATGTGAGCACGCGGAACATCTGAGATCGTGCACGCAACGTGCTGAACTGTTCCGTGACGTCATCGGAACATCTGAGCACGCGGAACATATGAGACCGTGACACCGGAATTGAGGACTTTACGTGAAAATAACCTATGTACTTTGACCTTGGGTCAAGGTCACTAAAAATCAATAGAAAAAAATGGCAACAGCAGTTTTATTGTTTCATGACTCATTAGAATACATTGATAATGGTTGCCATAAATTAACATGAAATTTCCACGGGAGCCCAAATCTGTACATTGGTCCCTCTACTATTGGGTCATTGGGGGCCTATATGTGTCAAAAAACAGAAAACCGAGATTGAATTAGTAATTACTAGGTAATTACCGAGATTTTCACCGTGTCCTCTCTGTGGTGACGCCAGGAAATCTATAATATCTTTAAAATTATAGATGACTGAGCACCGACGGTCCAGTGTGGTACATGAAATACAGTGTGATAATCGTTAGCATAGAAGAACAATTATGTTTTATCTTTAATTTTCAGTGCAGGGGGCTGATGCAGATTGCTATAACTGCACGGTTGTGACCGTTGGAGACATGAGTCTTGGACCGGCAGGATGTGGGGAACCATTCGATAGCACTGGATTGCATACCATTCCATGTAAAAACAAATGTAAAGTAAGTAAAGTGAAACTGAAGCATTTCAAATTATTATTATTTATGTTTTTGCACGCCGTGATTACGAATAATCGTGCTTCATCAAAACAATGATTGGTTGCTAAAGATCAAATCTGCTCATTGGCTAAATTAGCGATGACGTCAGAAACGTGTTTGTGGTCGCTAACGAGCCTTTGTGTTTTTTACCATGACTGGGTCGAAACTAAAACCAGTGAACTGTTTCCCTGCGCTTTAGCAATGGACGTTTCAGAATACTAGAGAATGTTTAGACCGAGTTGCCATGGTAACTGAGTAACATTTTGGTAGTCTATACTACAGCAGTGTTATATATACAGCTGCTGTAGTAATAGTTGTTGTTGTTGTTGGTATAATGGCACGTATGGCAATCCAAGTGCCCTGTGTGCCAGTAGTTATAGTATAGACTACCAAGGTATATATACAGCTCTTTGTTTAAACTGTTTACAGGCGGCCGGTTCAGTAATAGCCGAAGAAGGAAACACGCCAGCAATGACCGTGGTAATTCGCACCTGTCACGACCCTAACACTGAGGGACCATGCGTGGACTTGGACAACCTTGAGGTAGTACCGGGTTCAATCGTGTATCAATCCTGCTGCACGGGTAATCTGTGCAACGGTGGTGCCTAGGAAGCTGCGACACACCTCGCAATTAGCCTTTTGCGAGTTTTGCTTGAATAGGCGCTGCGTCTGGTGCACTGATATACCTCCTTTCACTTGCATACTTAGTATTCACTTGACCAGACTATTTCTATTGTTGTGGGTGCACCCGACAAGTGTGAAGTACAGAATCAACACCATGTTCACCGTAATTTGGCAGAACGCCATCCATCATGTAAATTGTTACACGCAAAAGGCTAATTTTGGTCGCGTGGCACACGAAGGTCATCGTGTATATTATGCAGCTTACGAGTTTCCTATCTTGAGTCTTGCACGTAGTGACCACAATTTCCAGTGCTTGTTGAGCTATGAGCACAACATAATTTACTGGTATATATAAAGTAATATTTCGAATGTTAATTAGGATTTGTAGTTTCCTTACCCGAAGCAGGGGGCATCAGAAAAAAGTTTGATATCGGGTTGGAAAATGTGTCCTTCTATGTTGTCAGACCCATCCACCCAATGTTCTTACGTAAACATATTTTTGGTTGTTCTTGGGTCGATTCACTCAACTCTTCGTAAGTTAAGGTCCATAATAAGTTTACGATCGTACGGCTGCGATGGATCGTGGCTACGATGGGTGCTGCGGTGAATTTCACCAAACCTATCGTAAGCGCGATGCGTTCGATTATCGATTAGGGCTATTTGCATATTTACTCTAAGGCTGTTTGCTGTTCTGAATTAAGTTTTTAATAAAACGGTCGTCGGCTACACGACTTCAAAAAATATCCGTGTCCGTTTTGCGTAGTGCAAGCGCGCGCGATAAATGTGGCGCGCAGCTTACTGGACGCGTACCATTTCGTGCAGTCACAGAGCGCGTAAGGGCTATTTGTTTTGCGCGTTTTAAAGTCGCGCGTAGGACGCGTGTAGAACACAGTGGCATCATAAGCCAGTTCGGAGTTTCGACTGCGCATGCCTCGTGACCGATAGTTTGAGATAAACAAGCTATGCCGACCGCTGTTGTTTATCTCAAATGACCTTTGAAACAATCCCAAAGTTCCTTGCGCGCGTGAGATTCCGAACTGGCTTATTCAAATTTGTATTCCACACGTACGTACACGACTTTGTGGCCAACTGCATATGTTTCGTGTTTTTGCATGCATGCAGTGAAAACATCGGACACTGAACAGTTTTGAAGCGACACTTTGTCCCCAGCTAAAATCGTAGGTACCGTAATATACATTTTCTCTTGTTTATATCGCGTAGCATAGAATCTAACAAGAGTGGCAATCAGTTTTTGGGGGAGCCAGAGTTCGTCTCATCTTCCAAAAACGGCAAAAACAACGACCATCGTCGGTCAAAATGTACGCTACGATGACCCATTGCCTCATCGTAGCTTACGGTGCGTTGCCATGGCAGATATACATCGTTGAACCCATCGCAAGTTTCTTGAAATTTTTCTTAGGACGAAACATGAGTTACGGAGCAGTAACCCATCGCATATCGAGTTACGAAGAATCGTAAACGTTAGTGAAATCGACCCCAGGTCAGTTAGACCCGGCCTTGGATATTTTGACGTGAAAAACCAAACAATACCCATTTTGAAAGAGACAACCCCCTCTTCTATGTATATCACATTAAAGACACCTCCCCCCTTCAAATTCCAACATGAAAAAAGGTGTTGCTTGTTCAGAGCAGTTACATGTAGACCTTTAAAAAAAAATGGAAAACCATTTTATTTTTATAACACCACCCTACCCCACCACCTGATATCCATTGTTTTCTTCTGATGCCCTCCGCCCGAAGTCGTAACCTGATTAGCACTGTATTATCTGTATAAAAATAATGGTAAAACAGCAGCTACCTTTAGAAAGAGCTGGTAAATAAAAAAGGCTCAACATGCAAACGTGATCTTGAGACGGCATGTCCTGCTATTTTCAATAGCAGGACTGCCGTCTCAAGATCACCTCGGGACAATAGTTTGCACCATCTCCCCCATGAGCATTCTATATTCTATTGACAAATTGCATTGGATATTATTTTCTTCTCAAAAATGGTAACTGATAAGAGTATATTCGTAATAACACTTTTCTCTCAGGATGAGAGAAATGGTTAACTATTGACCCCTTTCGCACACGTGCGAATATGCAATTTTGGGGGTCAAATAATGCTGAGTCATTGTGGAAGCAATGTGCGTGCGCGTTGTGTGTGTCTCTGGTGGGCGTAACGCGGTTTAGTTCACCAATTGGAGCCTCATCATAGCGCGTTACGTTCGCTATGGACACACACAACGCGCACGCACATTGCTTCCACAACGACGCAGCATTGTTTTACTCCCAAAATGACGTCATTGGCACGAGCTCAATATGGTTATGTACAGTCGCCCATGCATTAAAACCAATGGTTTCTAAATTTAAAATGCCTCTATCGCACTAAACCAAAGCACAAACGCAGTGGCGCCTCATTAAAATACAGGAATACGACGGATTTTATTGTATTCCTGTATTTTAATGAGGCTGTATCCGCCACTGAATCAACGTTAACAGATCTGAACCCTTGGTGAGTAAAGGGAGACAAACCAGTCGTTTTCCATTGTTACGTCATACTGAGCATGCGCACTTTAACCCAAACATGACGTAACAATGGAAACGGACAGGTTTGTTTGCTGCCACCACGCGTTTCAAAAGTCTCCCATTTAACCAGTTGACCCCGGATTTATTTTTGGCAAAAATAAATTAATTTTTTTAAGCCAAATGTGATTAGTCAAAAGTTAAGACCAGGTCAATAAGCACCATGCACATCAAGTACTGACTCCTGAAAGTAATTTCTACATTCATTGTATATGAATCTTCTCATCAGCAAACGATCATGCTTCGGGGGAGGGGGGCGGGGGGGGGGGGGGGGGGGGGGAAGTCCTCAACGGAACGAGATTTGCTACACTGACAGGCCGTCCACAGCTGTCAAGTTCAAGCTAAAAACACGGTGTGCACTAATGAATGGTGGACAATGGACTTGTTTACACGTCAATCGTGGAAGACAGCGGCAAAGTTAACTTTTAACTCGTCAACCGTCCCTTTTAATATACATTGCCAGAACGTGTTTTATACACGTTCTTCGGCGTCAGTGGTTAAAACCACGGTCCATCATTAGCCTTTTTGAAGTATGGCGGATACAATAGGAGGGCGCACTTTGCAGTGGGTATAAAATCGACTAAAATGCAAAATAACTCAGTTTTTCACTTTACACTTATTAATTTCATTGATAATTCTGTCTATGTATTATAATTACAACATGTAAATCAAGTTTTTGGAAAGAAATACAATTGATAAAAAAATTCATACCTAAATGAGATTGCGCCCTCTCCTTTTGTTCCGCCGTACTTCTATTATCAGTTCAGGTAACCAGTCTAATCAGTGTGAAAAGAAGAAAATAACAACGGGAAGTATAAGGGCAACGGCGAGAGTAAAGATGCTAGACCTGAGAATGTTGGCGTCATCTGTTTTCATGTTGTTGCATTTTGACCGAGCACAGCAGACTTGCGAGAGGTAGCCATCTTCGCTGTTGAGCTCGAAGCGATTAATACGGCGACACTCCCCCTCAGTTTCTCTGTGACACGTCCGTTGAGTCACTCTGACCTTCCCAAAAACCGATTTCGTCTGGATAAAAGGAAGCCAATTTTCAAAGACTAATACGCTGTTTAATAACGACCTTTTGCACCGCTGTCACGTATATGTTTCTGCGTCCGCTGTGCATGCTTTCTATGTGTGTTGCGTTCGTGCTTTCTTTATTTGCGGACACAAAAATTCGCTCGTCCGTAATCGCTCCATCATTCAGTCCAGACGCATACATGTACGCAACGCAAACGAAACGTACGCATAGCGGACGCAGAAACGTACATATGAAAAGGCGCCAAATTAATGAAAGTGTCATTCAATTTCACGGTTTTGCCTTTTGATGGACAGAACATGCATTTCGATGTCCTATTTACGAGTATTCATTTTTGTTATGCGTTCAAAGCCCTTTCACGTTCGTTAAGGTCGTTCAATGTGCGTGTTGGATACAATGGGAGACTTTGGTGGCAGCAAACAAACCGGACCTTTTCCATCGCACGTCATATTGAGCATGCGCACTTTAGCTCAAACGTGACGTAACAATGAAAAGACCATTCTGTTTGCTGCCACCAAGCGTCTCAAAAGTTCGGTCTATTATACGTGTTTGACGGAACACCCTGCATCAAGGGGGAAAAAATAATTTGCAAGTTTGTTGCGCAGCTCACGCGTTAATGTACGCAAGTGGACTTAATTACGAAACTGTGTACGTGTTTCGCAAAATCGGTTGTTGCTCAACCGTTAGGGTATTTTTTTCGTATACATTGAACAAAGATTTTAAGGAAATTACCTCCTGGAATCAACACATAGGGCCCTAATGTAATTTTAAGATATACTTCCCACTTGCACTTTTGTCGCAAATGTTGCTTTTCTGTAGAAAAATCACGTTTTCTTCTTCAAAAATTGCCTTCAGTTAGTGCACAAGATAACCATTCACGCGCGCGCGCAGCGCCCTCTGTTGTCGCGCTTACGCACAGACCGCTCGCCGCGTCATTTTGTGCATTACTTTATGCAGTAATTTTATCATTTATTTATCTCAGAAATGCAACATTTGCGACGGAAGTGTCAGTGGGAAGTATATCTTAGAATTGAATAAGCTATCGATTCCAATATATAAATTTACCCAAATCCGTGTTCAATGTATATGAAAAAAATACCAAAGTGAGGGTGGGTTCTCAGTCACACTGAGCCTTTTCGCGCGTGATTTCGATACGCGTCGCGCGCTTTGAGAAAGTGCGACGTGGATGGAATTTGGAGTTTAAAAGATGCATTAACAATCACACATTCACATACTAAAGCACGTTCCCCTTAATTGATTTTGTGATTTTCAGAGCACCGTTTTACTTCAATTTCCCTCCACGCCGCTTTTTCGAAAACTTACGCGCGTCGCATTTACGCCCAAAACAACCCAGTATGAATTTATCATAAAATTGACTGCTGCTTACTTTTAAGTTTAAGCGCCAATGAGTTCGTATGAGTACTTACCACGCATTGTCCCTCACAACGGATAAGTGGGATGTCGTGAATGTCAGATATCTGTTCCAAACAGGAACCGTAGCCTCCCCACTTTTCCGATTTGGTGTATTCCACGTAGGTGCAATTGTAGCATCTGACTACGCCTCCGGCTCTTTCTATGGAAAGCGCTAGCACTGCCGACAAAAATAAGTGGTTAAACACGGGAAAATTGTGGTGTTTGTTACCATTGCTATCAACAATTGTAGTCGGATTTTTCTTGTCAATTCGTGAAGTAAAAGTAGGCCTATTAGGGCTTTATGAAAACGTGTCGAGATTTTAAAAAAACACATGCCTTTCTCTCACAGGACTTGCGATCAACAACGGTCTCTGTTCGCTCCTTGCTCGGAAAGTTGTCTGTAACAGCAAGACTTTACAGGCATGAACAATGAGTGGACTCCCTATGAAATCGCACCTGTGACGTTAGCTTTCGTCCATTGTAAATTATGTGGCATGCGTGCATACATAGCATCGTTTTGGATACAAGGGCACATTGCACGGCTGCGTTTAAAGTTAATGTCGATAAAAACAATCCTCAGACAATTAAGCGCGAGGTCAGAATAGAAACGGTCTGCATACCGGTAAACGATTCGAGTTAATCCCTCTTCAAATCGTTTCTCTGTTGACAGAAAACCGTGTGCCGGTTTGAAGTGAACCGTTTCCAACTTGCTGGGTTGGTCGATGATTGACAGGTTTACAACTAGCCGCCTGCACGAAGGGAACAAAAGGCTGCTACTGGCCGACGACTTCAAAGGGAGCCGCCCAACCCTCCAGCTGGGAGCACACAGGGGCATGAATGGGTTGTGGTTAAACACCCTTGTTCGGGCGGTCACGTGATAAATAGAGTAGTCGCACAATGGCCTCTAATCCGATAAGCTAATTGTTCAGCAAAATTGGACCGGGTTGAACATTGCCAATTATCTATCGCCTGGCCAAACAAGTTGAATCGTTTGCTTGTTCACTGAAAACCGTGCAACGGTGTATCGTTTATGTACCGTTTCCCGGTATACAGACCGTTTCTATTTTGACCTCGCGCCTAAAGCTATACAGCAGAATGGAATGTGTTGGTGTTATAGAGCTTCTGCACCAGCGGCCATGACAGGGGGCAGGTTTTCTTATTTAAATGATGTAACAATAGAACCACAAAGCACCTACTCATGCATGACACATGGTAACAATGTGACTGCCCTCTGTCATGGCCGCCGTGCAAAGGCTCTATTGACAATTTTGCCTGCTTGCAACGCTGCGAGTATGAGGGACCGTTCGTTTTGGGTTTTTTTTTTTAGGCATTAGGACACAAATGGAATTGAATAAATTTAATTATGCTTATTGAACTCGCTGGTTTAGATTGGTTTAGACAGGTGGCATCGTTAAAGAGGCTGTTTAACCATTGTACACATGGCTTTTGAGACCAAAGACGGGTGGCCATTGGTGCGTCCACACTAGAGTGAATTGCGACGGAATGTCAACGGAATGGTAACGGAACGTCAACGTCAGCGGTACCGCTAAAAGTTGAAACTTTTTAACTTTGGGCTTTTGCCGTTCACGGCTACCGTTATCGTTTCTGTGGACGTCCACACTGTGAACGTCAAAATTGGGCGCGCGCCCAAACTACAACGGCAGCGGAACGGCAAAATGCTCTAGTGTGGACTGTACTTAGGTGGCTTGTTTATCAAGGTGGCCTCAGTAAAAACCGTTAAAGACCTTGGTAGCGTTTTAGCGACAGCTAGCCAGAAACATGTTTCGCGTTTTCCCGACTTCGGTTATGCTGTGTGACGTCATTGTTCTGACCAAACGAGAACCGAAGTTTGGAGCTGATTTTGGTGCACGTCAGTTTTCTATATCTAACTTATATGGGGTGCATGTTCATCGCGCTGTTCAAAATGGCGGAAGATCGGCATTCCTTACTTAGTACCCCGTTCCAAATAAGGGACAAAAAGTGTCATTTTTATCAACCGCTCCTATAGTGTAATCCGAGCAACATTTGGTGAGCCCGCCCTCTTGTGATTAGTCCATTGTTACTGCAGTGTATTTCTATTGTGACGTCATGTAAATACCTTGGAGATACACCGCAGTTTTCTTTCGTCGGATTAGTCTATAGTGTTACTCTTGATCTTTTACTTCAGAAAAACTATGAATTGTAGGTTAGGGCGACAAATCGTGTGTAAAAAAGGTATATTAGGGCGACCTGCTCAATAGGGCGACATTTTGGTGTCGCCCTAATATTTTTGAGTTTAAAATTAATTTTTTTAGGTCAAAAACCATTTTTTTTAGGTCGAGAACCATTTTTATTGGGATTGGAGCTGTTTCTCTTTGGTCTGCGACCATTTTTGGAAGCTTTGGGTAAAAAAATAAGGTGTCATTTTGAGTCACTCTTGCCGAAATTTCGGTGGTCTCCGGCGAGAGTCTTGCCGAAGTGTCGCCCTATTGCGTCATTCAGCGTTCTTTAAATTATTATTATTATTATTATTATTATTTATTATTATTTCTTTCTGGTATTCATACCAAGGATTCCTCAATAATGCTCATTGCACTGTCACTGACAAGATTAATTTTGTGAAAAGAGGGCAGGGTTTTGATTTTTTAGGGAAATTGTGGGGTAAAAACATGAATAACTGGCCAAAGGTTTAACAGATTGAAGATGGCATGAAAGGGCGTTTTTGATTGGCTGAGAAAGGTCTCACTTTAATCCCCATTCTCCGAGTTTTTGTTTACAACATGAAGCAGCAGCAGGCCAAATTCAAGCGAGTTAGCAATGCAGAAGCTAACAAAACATGCAGTAACAAAGGAATTATCGTCAAAAAGTAACAAACTATGGATTTAGAGGAATGGAGAAGAGTTGGTTGTTTCCACAAAACTGAAATTAGTGGGAAAAGTCAGTTTTACAGCTGTAAAAGTTATTTACAAAAATAGGTGGCCTAAATAAAGGCTTTTCCGCAATCCGTTATCGGAGTACTTTATTTTACAATTACGAGAAGAGCATGCGGCATTAATTGCAGGGGTCAAAATCATACCTAATAAAGTGGGGAAGTGACGTCTGCAGGGTAATGTCTGCCTCCGCCATGCTTGTTTGACAGTTACATCGTGTTGGGCGTTTTGGCGCCTGCCCGTAAACATATTTTTGGTTGTGTACGGACGTCAGAAACAACTCACAAGTTTCTGGTCAGGCGCCCCTCAAACGTGATGGACAAGTCATGCAATCCCATGGGTGCATTGAGAACGTTAACAACTTAAGGTTGATGGGACAGCACCTAGCCCAGGTTGGACGTCGTCTTCATTGCATTACGAGTGACGTCCAGGTCACGATGTCTCAAAACAGGGGGATTGAAACTTGCACATACATTTTTGAGCTATTTTACCTTTTAGTGGACGTCGAATTGATGTCCGTATATCCTTTGCGTCTTCATTTACAGGAACGGAAGGTTTAAATGTCGTATATACCAAATTTGATGAACAAAATAGTGAAATCTAAGGCACAACCTAACGTTAAAGTTCAGAGAAATAAATAACAGCTGCCGTCGCGTCACGCATCGTGAAGTTTGGATAGGCTTGCGCGTGCGGCGCCACGATTTCAGGCACGCAATGCGCCGAGGCCATGGCCTAGTTCAGTTGCGACGCGCGCACGGCCGGCCGGCCGGCACGCGTACGCGGGACTACGCGCGCGGTAAGAACAAAATAAGCTGAACGTAACTTGGCTGGCTGCAGTCTAGTAGTAGTGGATTATTTGTGCACAAATATATAGCAAATTAGCGTGACTTTTTGCCGTTTTCCTCCGGAATATGCAGTTCGGTGATGTGTAGTGGATTTCTAAACCCGGCAATCCCAAAGATTAGGACACATGGAACTTTGTTAGCACATTACCGGCTTCCAGCACAAGGTAGAAATATTGAATTTTTCTGTTACAAACATTTTCACCCTGTTTTTGGAACTTCATATCCTGGACTCCGTATCCCATGTAGTATACCATGGATGAGTATACGGAGTCCAACCTGGGCTAGGACAGCACCGATAGTAAATTACGACACGGGCCTTAAAGGCACAGGCTCGTCAGCAATGCGCGCGCGCCAAATTCGTGCCACGAAATACGCAGCTCTATGACTTTGCTATTGAACTGCGTATTTTGTGGCACGAATTTGGCACGCGCGCATTGCTGACGAGCCTGTGCCTTTAAGCATAACACTATAGTATAGGACTCACCCGATCCTAGGCAAAGTGTTGTCCATAAAGTTAGCATTCCGTCACATCGAGCACTGCACATGCATTACTGAAACTACATCATAAACTATATGCCATAGGACTATGTCATAAACTATACCTTAGAACTCATCAGATAGGCCTACTGAGAATGAAAAATAAGAAGCAAGTTCATTCTTTCAACTGGATTCATAATTCATAGAATTTAATCAAAATATCGACAAATAGCTCCACTCGCTGCAAAACACTATTACTTGTTACAGTAGGCCTACAATAATAAACACATGTTTTGTTTACATTTCGAATACAACGACGCTCGTTTTACGCGCACCGCGCCGATACAGACGAGCGCGTAGCATTTGCGGCGCAGTGTCGCATGGTCGCGTCATGCACGCGCTCACTCTGCGTGATACCAACAAACAATGGACTCTAAATTCCATTGTTTACGTTCATGGTAAAGTAGGCGTGCTCATTATGACGCTGTCAAAGTGTCCCAGAAAAAAATGAGGTAATCTCGGCCCTATGGATCAGTGGCGGATCCAGCCTCATTAAAGGCCTATCATTTGCAATGACCCCAAAAAGTAATCGACGAGTTTACAGGGGAAAAGTTCTGAAATTAAAGATTTAATTAATAGCAATTACCCAATGAAAGGTTTCCGCTCAAAATTATATAATTTTACCAGAAAATAATCCGTAAAGATGAAATTATTTAGATCGTTTGCAAACGATTTACTCGATTTTACGCGGTCCAAAATGCATGGGCGCTGTGTACTGCATGAGCGTGTTTCAACGCAATGCATTTTATGGATCGCGCGCACACGCAGTATATGATGTGCGCCACAGAGAGTGCATGACGCAAGCCACATAAGAACGAATATTTGAAACATCCCGCCAAGACCAGGAAAACGCATATGGATTTTCATGGGTTTTTTAAACGTGGTACATTTGACAAAGCTGAAATTTCTTCGGATGAGTTTGTTGATGTCTTTCTTTTGATTTATAATGGTTTTATTCGCAGAATCGCTCAAAAACAGATCATCTACAGGCCGCCTTTAAAATACAGGAATGCAATACCCCCTGAATTCCATTGTATTCCTGTATTTTAATGAGGCTGGATCCGCCTCTGTATATGATTTGTTTTGGGCGATTCTGGGCACAACACCATTATAAATCAAAAGAACATAAAAAAACTATCTGCAGACCTTTCAGCTCCGTCACATGTACCACGTTTTCCAAAAGCATGAAAATCCATGTACGTTTTGCCGGTCTTGACGAGGAGTTTCAAAATGGTCGTTCGTGACTAATTCGTCTCTTCGTTCTGGTGGCGTACGTACACGCACTCTGTGACTCGCGTCACAGTACTGCAGCAAGTTCGACTCACGACGATTAAAAGCCCCTGCTTACTATTGGAAATCTCGAAAATCAGAAATGTTCACATATTTACACATGACTTAGGCCTACATAATGTAAACACGATGACGGTAGTAAACTTCCCCTAAAATGTTTTTTTCTGAAATGCTAGTCTTTAAGAAATAGTAAGACAATTAATTTTCGCCTCACGCGACGAAAATTCACTTCGCCCCAAAACCTCTTCGCCCTGAACCACTTCGCCCAAAAGTTCACACTATCGCGGACAAATCAGACTGCCGCGCTGCGCTTACCGCATTATATAGAAAATTCAACTCCGGTAACTTGGGGCTTCTCTGATACCTCATTGGCTGCGCGTTGGAAAGGTCGGCGTTAGAAAGGTGTACGGGTTTTGCAATGCGTTCCGATGGCGATGTGGTCACGATTTTGTGTACGTGTACCATCTAAACGCAATCGCAGAATTTCGGGCATGGCGTGTCTGTGCAATCGCAACGGAGTTGAAACGCAAGGTGTACAGCCGGCTTAAAGGGGAGTTCACACTATCGCGATAGTATGCATGAAATCCTCTTAAAGGCCCTGTAGATGATCCGTTTTTGAGCAATTCTGCGAATAAAACCATTATAAATCAAAAGAAAGACATCAACAAACTCATCTGAAGAAATTTAAGCTTTGTCAAATGTACCACGTTTAAAAAAACCACGAAAATCCATATGCGTTTTCCTGGTCTTGGCAAGGTGTTTCAAATATTCGTTCTCAGTTGATCGGGTACTATGTGGCTTGCGTCATGCACTCTGTGGCGCACATCATATACTGCGTGGGCGCGCGATCCATAAAAATGCATCGCGTTGGAACATGCACACGCAGTACACAGCGCCCATGCATTTTGGACCGCGTAGATGCGAACCAAAAATAAGTAAATCGTTTGCAAACGATCTAAATAATTTCATCTTCACGGATTATTTTCTGGTAAAATTATATAATTTTGAGCGGAAACCTTTCATTGGGTAGTTGCTATTATTCAATCTTTACTTTCAGAACTTTTCCCCTGTAAACTCGTCGATTACTTCTTGGGGTCATTGCAAATGATACACTGGGCCTTTAAGTGTGCATTTTGTGTGCAAAGAGCGCGTTGCGCGCGTCATGGAAGCGCGCTGTCGGATTTAACAACAAAGTTAAACGCACAGTCCATGCACTGGAAAAAGCGAATGGGAATTCGTCCCAGGAATAAATTTTTATCACGGTGCGTCCATCTTGTCTTGTTCCCCATAGTACGTGTCGGGTACGATCAGTGCGTTTGCGCTACCGCGCGATAGCGCGCAACGCCTGTGCCATTGTGATGCACAAAATTAACAATTTCAAAACAGAACCAAACTATTTGTTTTCCATCTTTCACCTCATGAACATATTCCTCCCATTGCACTCATAAACATTCATTACTTGCATAAAGCGCATGAGTATCCCACAGGATAGATAATGTGCGTTATATAATATGTCATTATCATTATTAGTCCATGGGCCAAGACACTTGTCGGTACCATGTTGGGGGACAAAGGCTCATCATATTTTTTTGAAAGATGACCACCTTGGGCACATTTTTTGGTATGATGGACATTTTCAAGTGGTAGTTTTATACCATTTTGGTGAAAAAACATGGTTTTTGGGACAAAATCACGTTTTTTAATATTTTCCCTATAAAAAGAGTTTGCAGTATAGATATTGTGTGCAGTGGAAGCGTTGATTTTTTAAAATGTTTTTTTCATCTTTTTCTCAATGGTTGCCATGGCAACAGCCGTTTTGGTGCAAAAAACACCATTTTTGGTAATAAAACATTAAAAATTCATATTGCAGGATTCATATGGAATATTGGGCTACTTCCAACGGCAAACTCATCCTGAGATACCCAGGCAGTTTTTAGGTACCTTAGAGTACAGTACATGTAGGCATAATGGTACATTTTGAACCAAAAACATCATTTTAGAATTGCTGTTTTGGGGTAAAATCACGTTCTTTGAGATTTTCTTTATAAAAAGAGATTTCGGGCTTAAATGAAAAATCTAAAAAATGGATATTGTGAGCGTATGGATATTTATATGGAATACTGGTGTATACTCTAACGGCAAACCCATTCTGAAATATCATACCCAGGCAGTTTTCAGGTACCATATTAAGCGCTACCAGATTTGTCGTTTTGGGGTAAATTCAAGTGTTATTATATTATTTTCTGCTAAAAATGGTATATGTACACCAAGAAAACAAATCTCGCGACAAGCAGAACATTGTTTTTTTTAAGGCTAAATTAATCTTTGTTTAAATGATTAACATTGCAACAGCCATTTTGAGGCAAAACCACAATTTTTGGTATCAAAACTTTAAAACTCCACAGTCCAAGAATTTGTATAGAATACTAGAGTCTTTCCAACGGCAACCTCACTCTGAGATACGCAGATAAGTCACACCCAAGTTCATGCACGTACCAGGTATCGGATTGTTTGACAACGAGAACTAGTGACTACTATAATATAGTTAAGGGCTGACCTTTTGATTCACTTGACTGATTTTTATGTGACAAAGATGCGATAAAGACTATTTTTCCATGTAAAAAGATTCCCTATCGGGATTCGGGAAAACGGAGATTCTGATGTTGCCAGGTTGGAACTGGACGCTTTCTTTGGGACACCTTATATATTTAGTGACAGTGAACAACTGATGACGGTTTATATTAGGAGTGGCAGGTCATCCTAATGGTGAGGCATACCCCTATCAACCACTGGTGGTCTACTGGCGGAGTGTGAGTGGCGGCAACGGGTGCTTTTATAGTGGTCCGCTAGTGGTTTTAGAACGGCAGGCCACTGATGTTTTGCCGTTGGCTACTGCTAATATTCTGCTGGTGGTTTTGGAGTGGCAGACCACTGGTGGTTTGCCACTGGATACCGGCAGTAATTTTGCTGGAAGTTTTGTGGCGGAAGACCTTGTGGTTCGCTGGTGGTTTTAGAGTGGCAGACCACTGGTGGTTTAACGCTGGCTACCGCTAGTGGTCTGCTGGTAGTTTTAGAACGGCAGACCACTGGTGGTTTGCCGCTGGCTACTGCTAGTGGTCCTCTGGCAGTTTTAAAACGGCAGACCACTGGTAGTTTGCCACTGGATACCGCCAGTGGTTTGCTGGCAGTTTTGTCGCGGAAGACCTCGTGGTTCGCTAGCGGTTTTAGAGTGGCAGACCACTGGTGGTTTAACACTGGCTACCGCTAGTGGTCCACTGGTAGTTTAGGAGCAGCAGACCACTCGTGGTTTGACGCTGCCGCTAGGTGTTCGCTGGCGGTTTAGGTGCGACAGACCACTGGTGGTTTGCTGCTGGCCACCGCTAGTTGTGCGCTGGTAGTTTAGAAGCGGCAGACCACTGGTGGCCGCTGAATACCGCCAGTGGTCTGTGGCTTGGCAGCGGTAAAACGCTGCCACTTGAGATACCGCCGGTGGTTTTGGGGTCAGCGTGTCGATGCCGACCAGCCGCCTTCCATCCGACGGCGGTCTGACGGTGGCTTGCGCACTGGATTAGCACTACTGGTTATTTTAATCACTTTAAATCAATCCGTAAACTTCAGCTTCCTGAAAGTATGCATTACCGCCCGATTGCATGTTATGTTATCAAACATCTCCTTTACAGGCTTACATGTATTATTTTTTCACCTGGAAAGAGATACAATAAACAGAAAGGTGCCTTGCTCAAGGGCACACAACATCATATGCGGGCAGGTGGCTTACTTAAACCGTTCAACAGTGGAAGCACAATATGTGCAACCATGCATGTCCGCAAAGAACAAAGAAACTGCCCCACGAAATGGCGGCTATTCGATACGGTCTATAGACCGATCCAGTAAGCCCCGCCCACGTAGAAACGCGTCTAGCAACATCGAAGTGCTCATAATCATTAGATTGTTTGGACACCAAATAACCACGTAGATCACCATTGTCCTTCAGAATAATTGATGGGTGGAAATTTTTGGGGCGGGGCTTAAACGCTCCTGGATTGGTCTATTCCTCCACGGCCAGATTTTTTCCTCTACCTTTTTAGCAGAATTTTTTTTAAAAACCCGGAATTTCACCCTAAAACGGCAATTCTAACATGATGTTTTTGTCCCAAAATTTACAATTCCGCCGACATGTACATGTACTGTACCTAAAAACTGCATGGGTATCCCAGAATGGGTTTGCCGTTGGAAGTACTCCAATATTCCATATGAATCCTGTGATATGAATTCTTCGTTTTATTACCAAAAATTTCGTATTTGCCCCCAAAACGGGTGTTGCCATGGCAACCATCGAGAAAAAGTTAAAACAAACCACGTAAAAATATTAACGCCCCACTGCTTACAATATCCATTTTTAAAAAGATTTTTCATTTAAGCCTGCAAACTCTTGTTATAAGGAAAATCTTTAAAAACATGATTTTACCCCAAAACGCCAATTCTAAAATGAAGTTTTAGGCCCAAAATATACCTTTCCGCCTACATTGTACTGTACTCTGAGGTACCTAAAGCCTGTCTGGTTATCTCGGAATGAGTTTGCTGTTGAAAGTAGCCTAATATTCCATATGAATCTTGTAATATGAATTGTTAAAGTTTTATTACCGAAAATGGTGTTTTTTGCCCCAAAACGGCTGTTGCCATGGCAACCATTGAACAAAAATGAAACAAACCATTTTAAAACATCAACGCTTCCACTGCTCACAATATCCACTTTTTAGATTTTTCATTTAAGCCTGCAAACTCTTTTTAGAAGGAAAATCTCAAAAAACGTGATTTTACCCCAAAACGGCAATTCTAAAATGAGGTTTTTGGCCCAAAATGTACCATTATGCCTACATGTACTGTACTCTAAGGTACCTAAAAACTGCCTGGGTATCTGAGAATGAGTTTGCCGTTGGAAGTAGCCCAATATTCCATATGAATCCTGCAATATGAATTTTTAATGTTTTATTACCAAAAATGGTGTTTTTTGCCCCAAAACGGCTGTTGCCATGGCAACCATTGAGAAAAAGATGAAACAAACCATTTTTAAAAATCAATGCTTCCACTGCTCACAATATCCATATTTTAGATTTTTCATTTAAGCCTGCAAACTCTTTTTATAAGGAAAATATTAAAAAACGTGATTTTGTCCCAAAAACCATGTTTTTTCACCAAAATGGTATAAAACTACCAATTGAGAATGTCCATCATACCAAAAAATGTACCCAAGGTGGTCATCTTTCAAAAAAATATGATGAGCCTTTGTCCCCCAACATGGTACCGACATCCATTTTTTGAGGTATTGGCCCATGGACTATATCTGTCATATCTATATAGTGAACACTTTGTTCTTTAGATACCCCGAAAAAAGGTTTTTAAGGTCATTCCACAAACCAACAGAACTTAATCTGTCCCCCAAAGTTCCCGTAGGCGAATTCTGACAGCGATGAGTTTGTAGATAGGCACTTATTGTGTTCCCCTCACAGATGGTGAAAGACTCAATTTCTTCGCCGTTAAAAATGTGGCACTCGAAATGTGGCACCTCATCTTCTTTGATAGTCAGGAGATGGAAAACCGGTCCATAAATCACGTCCATAATCACCATCGTGTTGAAAGTATGGCGGTCTGATAGGGCGCCCTCTACCAGCCAACGTGTGCTGCAAGTGCTGCAAGGTTGTGTGACTGGTTGGGGGCGCCCCTTCAGATCGCCATATTTTCAACACGATGTTGTAAAATATACACGTTGAGTAGATCACTTTGCATGGACACCCATAATTTCCATGTTATGACTTATGAAAACGGGACACAGTGTCCCCCTTATGCACCTATCAATTGTTTCCCCCACCCCTCCCCCCCCCCCCCCCCCCCCCAGGGTGGGGAATTTGGCCCATTTTCTGTGCATTTTGCGCATGTTTTGCACCCGAGGGTGGGGATTTTTGTCACCTAAATGTTGCCCCAGGGGTGGGGTAGCCCGGGGGGGAGGGGTGGGGGAAACAATTGATAGGTGCATTACGTCGTGACACTTCTGGAGTTGATTTGTTTTTTTAATAATTACCGGACTTCAGAGAACGATTACCCTCAGCATATAAAGAATATATTGCCTCATAAATCGAACACAACCTTTATCTGTTGATACTACCCTAAACATAACGAGAACGAATCAATAAACTAGTGCGATCTTCTAAGTGTGACATTTTGAAACTTTCGATCAAAATGTAACAAATTTCGCTCATAATGTAATTTGAATCAAGTCAAGGTTCTAAAGCTGGGTGAAAACATCAACTACCTGTAAGGACAGGGAAGGGGGGTCAGGGATTCTCCAAGGGTTTGGGTGGCCAGAACTCCAATCAGGGACACAGGGGGACAGCAGGTTCTTTCTGGGATCTCTCCAGTCGGAACTGGTTTATTCGCAGTGCCTTCACCATGCCTAGAATAGATAGCCTGCACAAACTGTGTAAAGATTGTGCAGGCGGTCAGACACAATACATAATTAGTATATGCAACTTGACAAATTGTGTTCGGTGTGGGTTATTAAAATAACTACGTTCGGTTGTCCAAGTTCACTTAAATTAATAACAAGCAATCCTCATAGTCCAATAAACAACGTCTGCAAGTAAACTGATAAATGCAAAAGATCATCACTAATAACAAGCATGTGAGTACTGCACCAGTGTCAAAGATGTACCGTGCAAGAGGGTTACAGTCACGAACACACATCGCTGGGCCCAGCATCACTCACACAAGAAACACACCTGTACCCCCGATGTCCAGTAACACCAGTGACACCCGCGCAAAACCACATGTAAATACAAATAAACGTATAATTCCACTACATGCAGCTACATGTAAAGTTTATCTATTGACACGCATTATACAATGCACCCACAGTGCAATACGCTGCACGTGTGTAACGTAAACATATCGCCGTACTCAAAATCTCGGTAGTGTCAGGTCCTAAACCTCCTCAAAATCACACTTTTGTCGGTAAACATATAAATAATGAACAACCATCCATTATCTATAAACATATGCGGATAAACTGGTAATAATAATGGGTCATTATGTTCATGTTATATTTCCCAAAATAGTGATAGAAATATTAGTCCAAAAACTGACACCCTACCTGTGTAAAGATTGTGCAGGCGGTAAGAAGCCTAAGTGAAAGGGCGCCACCTCGCGACAAGGAGAGAACCTACAAAACTTTACAGCAAACTTTTAACACAAACTATTAACTTTAAAAACGAAGTCCTTACATACCTTTTTTAGAAAGAAAATGGTCAAAAAGACTTGTTATCGCAAGAGTTGAAAAATGCCTTGCAGTCGCCCCCACCCCCCCACCCCCACCCCCCCCCCACCCCCACCCCCACCCCCACCCCCACCCCCACCCCCCCCCCCACCCCCACACACCCCCCAACCCCCCCCCCCCCCCCCACCCCCCCACCCCACCCCCCTCACACCCCCCCTCCCCCCCACCCCCTCCCCCCACCCCCCTCCCATTGCACAAACATTTCTTTACACAATTTTGTTAACTTCAAAAGGCCATTTTTACAAATGCATCGAAATGTCACACTTTGGCTCCTGTTTTTATGGAAAGACCCACATGTAAACCATGTGAAAATGTTAGTTTGATGATAAAAAGGCAAAATAGGAGTGAAAAGTGTTATAGGGGTAAAAGGTGTTATGAATTTACTAAGAAATTACTAAGAAAGACATTGCCCCATAGGTTTAGTGTATGGGGTCATAGTCCCAGTGGGTGTCCATGCATGGTAATCATTCGATGTATGCACGAGATGGACCTGGCGGCCTTTGATTGTTAAACCGCAGCAAAGTACCGTCAGATCGCATGATGGCTCCTAGCTATAGACTGCCGAAATGAATACGTCATCTGTTGTTAGTTGCCCAGACAATGGCTCAAAGACATCCCATTTGGTCACGCTGCCTCCACCCGCAGGATAGGACTTTCCAAGAAGATTCACAACTAACATCTTACTGGGAAAATTTACCCCGATACTCTACTACTCCTGCTCATGGGACGGCAGTTTGGGGAAAAGATTAGTCTTTGACATCTTCGGCAAACCCATCCGCCGAAGGTAATTTCAGGTAAATGGCTCTACACTAAAAATCACTGAAACGTGTCTCTGTGCTTTTGCAATGGTACTTTTTTTCTGACGGCCATGATGTTTAGAGCCAATTATCATGGCAACACGTCACACTTCCGCTGTATATTATTGCGGACGTACAGGGAAGGTTCTATTTACCGGATTGGTCGAATAGCCGCCATCTTGTGGGGCAGTTTTTTGGTCCCTTGGAGACATGCACGGTTGCACATATTGTGCTTACATTGTTGAACAGTTTAAGAAACAAAGGGTGCCCCACAAGATGGCAGCTATTCGATACGGTCTATAGGCCATGTTAGTCAATATGGAAAGAACGAAAAACCGTTCCTTTCATCACACATGTGCACATAAACAAAAAATAACTAAAATGTTCCCTTCCCACTTCACCAGTGTCCTCTCAACCCAAATAATAAATACAAACTAGACAATACATGTCGAAATGAGAGACATTTTATTTCAAACACAGATGCAACAAGTCATTCAGAATCGAAGCGTCATTAAAAGGAGCGTGTCCATATCACATTTTTGAAACACCCCATTTTTCCCCAAGGGAGTTGAGGTTTTGATACCATATCGTGCTGCATATGTATTTTTCATTTGTCATTTTTCTCATTACCACTCTGAAATTTTGCGCGCCCAATCCAATTTCCAAGGATATCGCAAAAAACCACAAATGTTCTGTAAAATAATTTACCCGGTTACATAAAGCAGTGCAGTTAATAGGGAGGTTTAGATGCACATAAAACGCGAACGCGAACGTGAAATGCTTTGAACACTTGTCATTATTCTGAGGAGATCTTAGAACAGATAAAAACAAAAACCTACATCTTTTACGTTCGTGGCAAGATAAAACCTTGGATGTTACCAAGATTCGTGCCCGAGTTCTAAGACCTCATCATGAGGTGACCGGTGCTGAAAGAATTTCGCGTTTACGTTCGCGTTTTACGTGCATCTAAACCTCCCTATTAAACAGCCCTTTTTGCTTTTACATCCAAATTAGAGATGGAAAATTTTCTGTTTTCTTTCCATACGGAGTATTTTTGGGAGATACTTTGTATGATTGTTAGGTTAGAACGAAATCAATTTTCTGGAATGATCCGAACAAGCTCCTTTATAAGCGGGAGTCAATTCCCATTTCCTTTGCAAATGAGTAGTTGGCCGGTATTAGGCAGCTCGGTTAGATCCTGCTAAAATAGGACCAGGGGCTCGTTTCACAAACACCCTGTGATACGTATCCCAAGTCCAATTGCAGAACTACTACGTGTCAATAAACCTGTCCTACTTTTAATATTGAATAACCTTATCATTTTCAAACGGATTTAAACCAAAATGTCACATTATGTAAACAAGACCTGACAAATTTAACTGAGTGAGTTTCATCCGTTTTGTCCAAGAGGGTGATGAGATTTAATAACCATATGGAAAAAAAACACAAAATTTCAGAATTTGTCACTTTCGACTTGGCATCTGCTTTTTTCAAGTAAACTGGCTATCTCCAAGGTCCCCTTGCACCTCCTGATGAAATCCTTGAAGCGTTCGAGATGGTTTACAATAACATTTGGAGTGATCCTGCCTTTCTTCATAAGCTTTCGGCTGCAGCATGCATATTCCACCACCGTCTCCAGCGATGTACTGACATTGAAGGAGGCGAATTCGAAAGTGGCGAATTCGAAAGTGGCGAATTCTGAAATTGACTTTTTTTCGTATGGTCATTAATCTCACCCTCTTAGACAAAACTGATAAAACTCACTCAGTTAAATTTGTCAAGCCTTGTTTACATGATGTAAAATTTTGGTTTAAATCCGTTGCAAAATGACAAGGTTATTCAAGATTAAAAGTAGGACAGGTTTTTTTTTACATATGTATCTGTAGGACCTCTTTCCCGCTAAGTCATCTTTTGTGAAATGAACCGAACCCAGCTCCCTTAGCCGGTTTCAAACCGTCAGTTTAAAGCCGACCATTTAAAATAAAATATTAAACATTAATCATTGCTTACACTATACTAAGCCACGAAGTCCGCATGAACTGCATCATCCCTTCGGCCTATGTGATTTACGGCAATAAACAATTAATAACGAAAATGCATAAACCAATGCATACACTTAAAATTTAAAAAACCGCTTATGGTTAGTGTTGATTCGAAAACAGGTCAGCATTTCGAAGGTTCATTTTCCAAAATTCCCTTCCCCTAGTACACACGTTGTTGTGTTTGATATTCTGAGAACACCAAAGTATACGAATCAGCATCCCCTTTTCCACGTAAAAAAAGCTATGCGAGAATTAGCCTTTCGCGTGTAACATTTGCACTATTGCTGGCGCCCCGAATTCTCAAATGGAGGAGCAGTTTAGAAAGTCACATTTACTACACTGTTGTTGCTACGTGGTACAAGCCACAGTGCTAAGCTACCAGCAGTCCGGTTGCGTAATGTCATTCTCTCCTACGGTGAACGTGGCATTGATGATGTATACTTCACATTTGCTGCGTGCACCGCATAGCAACAAAAAATAGTCTGGTCAAGTGGATACTAAGTGTGTATGTGCATGTGCATAAAAGGAAGTATAGTACGTCCGTACATCAGACGCTATTCATGCGGAACACGCAAAAGGCTAATTGAATTAACGGCTGCCATCTTGCTCGAGGTAAGCCAAGAGGATCGCTTTGTATGGAAGACTTTTGAGACGCTTGGTGGCAGCAAACAAACCTGTCCTTTTTCATTGTCTACGTCATATTGAGCCTGTGCACTTTAGCTAAAACGTGTCATACACACAAACTTATAAACATATAGACCACCACGTCCTATTCAAATTTACACGGCATTTCGTGATTTGAGCGGCGCCCGACTAAAACAAAACTATGGGCAAATTCACCCTCTTGGTATAGGGATTTTACGCACAGTCAAACTGTTCCAAACAAAACATTGTATGAAGCCATTTGTTTAAATTTAACAAAAAAAACCCGTGTAATAACTATGTTTCATGTAGATTACAAATTGTTCGGTTTCTGTGTGAATAATGAAACATTAAAGGCCCTGTAGATGATCTGTTTTTGAGCGATTCTGCGAATAAAACCATTAGGCCTATAAATCAAAAGAAAGACATCAACAAACTCATCCGAAGAAATTTCAGCTTTGTCAAATGTACCACGTTTAAAAAAAACATGAAAATCCATATGCGTTTTCCTGGTCTTGGCGGGGTGTTTCAAATATTCGTTAATTTTCAGTTGATCGGGTACTATGTGGCTTGCGTCGTGCACTCTGTGGCGCACATCATATACTGCGTGTGTGCGCGCGATCCATACAAATGCATCGCGTTGGAACACGCACACGCAGTACACAGCGCCCATGCATTTTGGGCCGCGTAGATGCGAACCATAAATAAGTAAATCGTTTGCAAACGATCTAAATAATTTCATCTTTACGGATTATTTTCTGGTAAAATTATATCATTTTGAGCGGAAACCTTTCATTGGGTAGTTGCTATTAATTCAATCTTTACTTTCAGAACTTTTCACCTGTAAACTCGTCGATTACTTTTTGGGGTCATTGCAAATGATACACTGGGCCCATTGTGTCGTCATTTGCCCATACTTTTCCAAAATCCCGATTTTCAATGCAAGATTGTTGATCTATGGGTTTATATATCTGTGGTCGTACACAATGGAATAGACCGGTTTGTTTGCTGCCATCACGCGTTTTTAAAGTCTCCCATTCCACTTGCGTACTCCAGTTGTATAGTGTTAAATTGTTACTTGGAGCAAAATGGAGAATGGCTGGATTCACACTGCATGAGCCTTTTCGCGCGTAAATGCTTTGAAAAAAATAAGTTTGGAAAGAATTTCGAGTAAAACGACGCACGAAAAGGCTCGGTGTGAATCCAGCCTCTGAACTCGGTGGTTAATCATGGTTTTATTTTTCAGGTGTTTAGATAATCAAAGCAATCAGGGGTGCGAAAACTGCCAGGGCAGCAGTGAAGGTTAAAAATGTCGCTGAGCTTGTTGAAGTGGAGGGCTCATCGGTGGACTCAACGGTGGGATCAGCGGCGGGCTCACCGGTGGGCATATCGCCGGGCTCACCGGTGGGCATATCGCCCGGCTGTCCCACTGGGCCACCATTGCACAGCGCCCCCGCGCAACAGGTTTGAGACACGGTCGTACCCGGTACTACCTCAAAATTGTCCAAGTCCAGGCATGGTCCCTCCGTGTTAGGGTCGTGGCAGGTGCGTATTATCCCAACGATTGCTGGCTGGGCTCCATCTGCTGCTGAGTTTGAGGTAGACGTCTGAAACAGTATAACATCGAACAGAAAGATGCATTGCCGTATTTATCAAGCAATGCTGTTGCTGGTGGTTTTGTTTTGGCAACCATGCATTACACTAGTGGTGGGCTATACAGGGGTTATGGTTATGTTTTAAATTCCTTGGGAAACCAGCTTATTTGATGCACTAAGGCCCTTTATGCCATCAACTATACGGTTTTGTTTTAGCTTTAACTATCATATATTATCAACTTGAGATGACAAAGAAGGAGTTGCAGTTTTAGAAGTGGGAGGAAAACCCCAGAGAAATGCCCCATGGGGAAAACCCACGCGGTCAAGTATGGACTGCAAACCTAATCCACATACACGCCCCGCCACAAAAATAAGTTGGTGCCGCCCATAAAACTTATTTGGGGGCGGAGTCTCATATGGGGGAGGGGAGGAGTCTAACAAATGTTATAACTTTGTTATTCTGCACCCTATTCTGTTGATTTTGGTGTTGATTTCTATGTTTTTAGGCCAAGGAATCCAATGGGAGGAATTAAATTCCCTCCAGAGAGCTCCTTGTGTGTAAAATGAATTTTTCCCCATTATTTGTAGTTTTTATCATGCCCGGAGGTCAAACTGACCTTCTGCGCGCATTAAAATTGTTTTCTTTTCCAAAAGGAGAAGATATTCTCCCATGAATTCTGGGGCCAAATGAGTTACCAGCCTATTTATCCTGTAAAATGAGTTACCAGCCAAAATTGTATGTCAAATTTAATTTTTAGGAACAGAAGCAAAATATCAGTAAATACACATCACATACGATTTTGGCTGGCAACCCAGTTTTGCAAAATAAAGCAAAGAAATTCTGTGCTAAGCAAATTTGTGCTAAACAGCGCCAAGAAATTGGCCCCTGATTGTGGTATGACTTTTCTATGTAAAAATGCATGTGAGATACAAAATACACTGTATGTCCAGGAGAACTAGCTCCATTAACTCTCAGTGCTAATGTACAGTATATATTCATGCATAAACAGGAACATGTAAATGGAAATTGAGCAAAAAGTACAGTACTGTAACAGAAGATTTTTAATAGAAAAGTGTACAGTATTCGAAAATAATTATGTATAAACATATGTAGACCCATCAATTCATTTTAATTAGCCGTTTTTCCTTTATGGCGTGCCATGGACACAGTAATGACGGATATGATAGTTGTTGACGTCACGCGTATGGCACGCCAAAGCGGAAATAATTCAACACTGATAATTTTGCCATCAACCCTGAAAAACAAGTCTCAACATTTTTAAAAACTTGCCAACAAAAGCATGGTATGCCAGTTTCAAACAGTCTATCAACATTTAAAAGTTATGCCAACCTCATTTTTTTTCTTGCGCAACATTTGCGAAAATATGCGTCAACATTAAAATATCGGTGTTTAATTATTTTTCGCTTTGGCGTGCCATAGTATGGACACAGTAATGACGGATATCAACCGATCGTCAAGCCAAGTGAAACCCAAGAATTACGGAACCACAGATAAATTGTTTGCGATAATGTGAACACCACTACTTGCCAATGGCGACTTACTTTGCACTGGTCTGCACATGGCACAGTCGGTATTCCAGTGCTATCGAATGGTTCCCCACATCCGGCCGGTCCGATACTTGCTCCTCCGACGGTGACCAGCGTGCAGTTATAGCACTGTGCATCAGCACCCTGGACTGGAAACAAAGTTGAACAAATAAGATAAATGAATGTTATTTTAGCTATCATTTTCGTTAATTGTTATCTTAATACAACTATTGAGAGCACCTGCAAGTGCTCATATACGTGTAATAGATTTTGGGCTCGAGCCCCACTTGTGCCAACGTGTCTGTGTTCCTGGTCAAGACACATAATCCCAATAGACCGATCCAGTAAGCTCCACCCATTTTGGAATTGACCAATCACAGCCTCGGGTTGAAGTAATCTCCATTTTGGTTACCCGAGTCCTCAAAATTGTGTGCACAGAACTACGGCGAAATGCAGCACGAGTGTCGCAAAAACACCATAAACATAATTTGTTATCAGCGCAGAGGACCCTAGCCGGTTTAAAACGGATTGTATAAGACTATCCTAACCTACTTTTAATCCCTTCATAAATGTGTTTTTGTGTAAGCGGGAAAAACACACAAAAATTAGCTTGTCGTTTTGCTATGTTGTGCATTCACTGGGTTTTAGATGTGTGTCGAGATGTTTTTGTTAGATCGCGCGCGTTACGCGTATTGCAGGCGTGTTGTACGTGCACGCACACGACCGGATACTTAAGTGCACATTTTGCTTTCGAGCGTGCAGTTTCTGTGCGCCGAAAAGGACGCTGACGCACGGCGCGGCGCGACCACGCGACTCTACTGCACACGTGCCTAACTTGTGTGGCATGTTGCTAGGCATTTTCTTAATGAGCGGAGCTTACTGGATCGGTCTATTGCCTCGACGACCCAAGTGATAGTTGGGGGAACTGTAAAGGGAATGCCACAATTTGAGTGCAGGGTTGTGCATTTGGGTCAGGCAGCCTAGTTGAAGTGAAACGGTTCTCGGTGATTCCGTGATGGCAGCGATAATAATAATGACCACAGCTCCTTTGAATAATAGTCATGTTAGATACTTGTAAATGTTGTGATATTTTTATTTTTATTGAAATTGTCATTATTATTATTATTATTATATGACGTGACACGGCGAAATATAAATGAATTTCCCCACATGGCAACACCCCCAGATGAAAAACGCCGTATGCACAGGTCCAGTTGATTCAACATGTAATGACGTAACGGTTTCTTCCTGTGGCCTACAACACGTCTGGTTCCCTCGGAACCCCGTTGTTATGCGCATGTCATTATGCCTAGAGGCCATTTTGTTTTAAAAGAAAATATAGGTTTTCCAGGACAATTTTTGAAATAGAATGAACGTTTAAAATCCCTGTTTCTTTTAAAACAATTGATAATTATATTTCCATGAAGGTACATTCAGTCGTATAAAATCAGCATACGACTTCCCGAATGTGCGTGAATTTAGCCTAATGACATTTCATTTTAGCTCGAAATCGAAGGCACATCCGCAATCCTGTATTCCTTTTAATTAATCAACAATCTGTGAAAAATACTGCTCTCGCGATGTTGGATCTACCCTTCTCAGTTTCACATGTGGAGATTGTCCTAATCTTCCAGAATCTTTGGACCAGTAGTTTTCACTACTTGCCCTCAAACCATGTTGTATTTTGTAGAGCTATGCATACACGGATGTGTATACATTTGCACATGGCCACTGTTTGCAGTTACCCAACATTTTATTTGACAAGAAAAACCTGACTAAAAATGTTGATGGCAATGTTAACAAACACCGCGCGTGTAAAATTCTTTATGGGAGAAATTGTCAACTAAAAAGTGCGGGTTTCTTCCAGTAATTTCTTTTACCATTGTAGAAATGTTTTACCATTCATTCAATACAAAAACCATGCATGGATTTTTAAAACTTTCTGAAGTATTACTGCATATATGTGTCTGAATTCTCTACCATGCAGTTTATCAAAAATTCCTTAGTTATATGTAAATAAGCTGTTGCTCCTGGAATCCGCAAAAACGTTCCATCTGCAAATAATACAAGGGCCTTTTAAAAATGTGTAGGTGTACCACACCAAATAGTTATCAGATTTTTGTCCACAGAAAGGTGACCGTAGTTTCAAGGCTGCCAAGTGAATTCTCGATATCACTGACATTTAACTGTATCACTGACTGTTATCTGTATTCCGGCATGCTTCCGACAACCTTGTGTCTGATTGGCTATACATTTGGGCTTCTTTCGATTGTTCGTCAAAAACACCAACCCACGCACACAATTTCACAATTCAGATTCCGCTGCACTGTTCTTCTTTATGCTCCCATTGTATTTACAAACGATTGAATTTTCTTGTGCATATGGCGATATAAGTGGACACAAAAACCTGCATTGTAGATACAATGAAACTTATATAGACCGTATCGAATAGCCGCCATTTCGTGGGGCACATTTTGCTACTTAAACCGTTCAACGATGGAAGCACAATATGTGCAACCATGCATGTCCTCAAGGACACGAAACTGCCCCACGAAATGGCGGCTATTCGATACGGTCTATAGTGGCCACCCTTGGGACCGTAAAAAAAACACAGGTGGCCTTTTTTATAAAGCATTATTAAGCATTATACAAATGGCATTTGGGACCAAAGTCAGGTGGCCACTATAAGCAGGTGGCCCATTTATCATGGTGGCCTTATAATAGCAGGTTTCACTGTATCTGCTACTTTAGAATATTGAAGTTTAAAACAACATGTAAATATATGCAGAGGAAAGGATAGAGAAAATGACTTGAGAAAATGATCAGAGAAACAAAACCAATAGTTGTAACACGTTATAATGATGACCTTTTAGATACACTTTGTTAACTTTCTATCAGATTGTCCGAACATTAACAGATATCGAAAGAAATGGATACAGTAAACTCGTTATAACGCCCCTGATAAAGCTCTTTCTAAAAAGATGTCAAGCTCATTTTTTTTGTATATGAACAGAGGCAAATCTCTTAAAGCCGTTTTGCAGAAAAAATAGCTTAATTTGAAATTTGTTTGCTTTATAAAAATGGGTTAGCAGTCAAAATCCTATGTGATGTGTATTACAATTGACTGGTGTTCTGTTATTCTTGCTGAGAATACAAGTTAACATATAATTTTGACTATATATTAACCCATTTTTATCGAGCAAACACATTTTGGATTAAGCAAATTGTTCTGCTAAACAGCTCTATGAAATTGGCCCTGGCCTCTATATTCTATTCATTGTAAAGGCATTGTTTACAAAATATTGCATCCCATTTAATTGGCTCTATCGTGATACTTCTACCAATTGCAGCATCCATTTTCTCTCAACTGGCGCTGTAAAAATATACTTTTGGTATGAAATTGAGGAAGAAAAATGGTCTCGCTGTAACTTTTTTTGTTTTGCAACAGGATCTGACTGGATTCGTCAGTGAGACAAAAGGTTACTGTGCCGGATCAATTAGGAATTTTATTTTGACATAAACTGTAATTGAAGATAGAATACATGGTATCTCGAGGAATCAGAAATGTTCACAGATTTACACATAACTTACACAATATAAACACGATGACGGTAGAAAACTTCCCCTAAAATAGTTTTGTCTGAAATAAGCAAAACAATTATTTTTTGTCTCGCGAGACGTAAATTTATTTCGCCCAAAAACCACCTCGCCCTAGACCACTTCACCCTGAAACACTTCACCCAAAGGCCATTTCGCTCTCGTACAAATACTACCTCGCCCAAATGCCACTTCGTCCCAAAACAACTTCGTGCACAGGCCGTGGTTCAGGGCGAAGTGGTTTTGGGGCGAAGTGACTGTAAACCATTTTTTGACTGTTTTTCCAAAAGTTAGACGAAGTATAATTATACGGAGCTGATTTTTGCTCAGATTGGTTTTAATCATACATACCTTCAATCACACAGGGGGCCGGGGATGAAATTATTTGTAACGGTTTACCAATCATGTATACTTGCTTTATAGCTTGACTTAATTGTATAGAAAACAAAATGTCTTTGAGTTGTTTTTCGAGTTGGTCACATATATAATTTAAGGATTCTTAAATACCTCTTTTGTGGATAATTTAAAAAATACTCTTCAGCGCATCATTATTCACAAAATGTTGCATTTTTTGTAAATACAATAGTTCTCGTCGGAAGTTTTCTATTCGGTTACTCAAAATGCTGAAAATGTGACCATGTTTGGAAAAATATACGATTTCTGTTTTATCTGCCAAGTTTAACACAGTGTGGTTGGTAATCCGATTGGGATCTCCGAAAATACAAATTTCCACCTGTACGCTGAATTCGAAACTCAAATAACAGTGCTAAACGCTACTCACATATTGCTACAGCAGCAAGAATTGCCAAGACGACGGACATCATGGTGTGGCACAGAAGTCAAGACGGTATGAACTTTGAAGCTGTTTTTGTTTCTGCAAGTGAAGAGAGCTGACCGAAGGCGAGTGTCCAGAGAAACTATATTTTACTCGTGACTTCCTCGAATGAAAGCTAATCACTATTTTTCGATAAAACTGGGCGTAGTTTCAACGCATGCGCCGTTGAGACCCCGTGACGCGAGACTCACGATCCTCGTCCTCATTTGCATATATTTCTTACAAGAACCCATCGATATATATATACACTGGATGAAGTAAGCAATAGCAGTTGGCTATACGAGAATTGACATATGCAGCACGATATGTGGCAGAGGCTCCCCGGTCCATGCGATCGCTTGCATTCCACTTAACACATGTAGACTATAATGTAGACTAGTGAAGACAGTATGACCAGTCTAGACAAGGCATTGTATTTGGTGGGGTAAAATATGGCGGACGATGGCTTAAATTTGTATACCCAGCACGATATGTGGCAAAGGGACTACCCCCTAACGTCCCTATACCTCGACACACTCTTCCGGTGGCCATATTTTGGAAACCAAAATGTACATTGTACTATATCAAGTGTGACATGTTGCCATGGTAATTGGCTCCAAACCTCATGGCTGCCAGATAAAACACCATTGCAAAAGCATAGGGAAACGGTTCAGTGATTTTTAGTGTAGAGCCATTGCCTAGGCAACTAACAATAGGGTGACGTATTCACTTCAATAGTCTATTGCATTTCATACAAAGCCCCACATATATGCGCAAACTTCCTGCGGTGTATTCAAAGATTTCCAGAGGTTAGTTTTCGGTAAAACGATTTCCAATACATTTAAATCTCTTCATTGTAATACTGAACTCTTTTTTGTATTATTTAAAGACACAGACTCGACAGCAATGCGCGCGCGCCAAATTCGTGCCACGAAATACGCAGCTCCGCGCCTTTGCTATATATGGAGCTGCGTATTTCGTGGCACGAATTTGGCGCTGACGAGCCTGTGCTTTTAATGAGTTTAATGAACTTCAATGTTCAGCCCGTAAAGGCAAAATTGCATGAAGTGAGTTCCACCTAAACATCGAGATAAATAGGTGGGTGGTGCCATTTTCAGTCCACGACCAGAGACACCTAACTCTTTACACACAAAAATGCTCTTGGATAATTTATATGCATTACACAGCACACTGGACCAACGGCTTTACCTCCCTTCCGAAGGATGTAGCAACTGTGGCCGAGTGTCTTGCTGAAGGGCACAGGTACCATCACAACAGGTTTATCGAGCCCGCAATATAGAGTTCTCAAACCTGATGCGAGCCAACGACCTAAACCACTCGGCCATGGTACGCACACCTTGGGTATACATTGTACTTTCGTGATTTGAAAGCATGAGGTGATGGATCTACCTTTGGCCTATTTTTGACCGATACACTGTACATGTAAAACCTGATGAAATTACGGTTAACTGCATGAGGCAGTTCATTACGAAATTCTAACGGGATTAGCTTATTGCAAGCATGGATATTATTTTTTAATTCGATTAGCTTTTTCCTTTGACAAATAAACACCTCAACAAAAGTAAGTTCCCCCCTAAATAATTGCTTATAATCTCCCAAAGTAAATTGCGGAATTATTGTGAATGATTAGTGCAATGCATGGAACGTGCATTGCAAGTGGTGGGTCCATACCTGATGTTATGCATGGATAAGCAGCATTTAAAGGTGAAATGGACACTTTTCAAAAATTGCAAAATGCAGTCAACAAAATATTCCCCAATTCTGTTCAGTTTTGGTACAGTTTTGGTCCTCAGTATCTTGTGTAACCACCGTGATTTTGTAACATCGATCACGCATATTGTGTTGATGAGACAGGTGATCCTCCGCTGCGGAAGTGTAATCCACTCCTACAGCATCTGGGGCAAGTCCTGGAGTGTTGTTTGATCATCAGTTCTCTGATCAAATGTCCGCTTCAGTTGAGGTTTTTCACGTAAAGCGCTGTTATAAATAAAACTATGAATTGTAGGATAGGGCGACAAATCGTGTGTAAAAAAGGTATATTAGGGCGACGTGCTCAATAGGGCGACATTTTGGTGTCGCCCTAATATTTTTGAGTTTTAAAATCATTTTTTTAGGTAAAAAAACATTTTTTTAAAATCGAGAACCATTTTTATTAGGTCTAGAACCGATTCTCTTAGGTCTGGAACCATCTCTGGAAGCTTCGGGTAAAAAAAAAAAGAAATGTCGCCCCATTGCGGCATTCAGGGTTGTTTAAATTACAATTATTATTATTATTGAGATCTGATGAGTTTGCTGGCCATAACATCCGGTCAATTTCTTGAATCTCTAAAAGCTCATTGACCACTCTTGCCCTGTGTGGACGTGCATTGTCAGTAGTAACGTTTGGTCGACCAGTTCTTGGCAAGTCTGCGACAGCTCCAATCAATTCAAATGTTGAACTCAAATTTCTTATTGCATTTGGACTGACTCCCATCCTACGGGCTGCTTGTTTTACAGGTGTAAGGGTCTCTAGCAGGCCTATGGCAAGGGCCCTGTGTCTAATGGACATGCGTGGCATTTTCTTAAGTTAAACTGCTTAGTGTAGTCACGGTACACAAACACCACGAGATACTGAGGACCAAAACTGTACTTAGGGAATTGTTGACTGCATTTTGCAATTTTTAAATGCTGCTCATTCATGCATGACATAAAGTATGGACCCACCCCGTGGAATGCACGTTCCATGCATTGCACTAATCATTCACACCAAGTTTCGTGTAATTCCAAAATTTACTTTGGGAGATGTAATCAATTATTTAGAGGGGAACTTACTTTTGTTGAGGTGTTTATGTCCCCTTCAACCGACTGACGTCAGCTGGAGACTTAGCAATATGTTCGTTTCTCAATTGAAAAAAAACATTGTAGGATAAGTGCACACCAATTTCCTGAGGAAAACCACCAGACGGAAATGCGCATTCCTGAAGTATTGTTGCGACACAAAAGATCCAACTAAACGTTGACATTGACCCAATAGTAAAGTCAGGGTCACTCCGACAGCCCCGTTCAACGACACCTTTTTAAAGCCCAATACATCATTTGCATTGACCCAAAATTTTAGTTCACGAGTTGACAAGATCCGACTATTGTTGACAGCAATGGTAAACATTTTTCCCACGTGTAAAATTGTACCTTTGAGAGAAATTGCCAACTAAAGGTGTATTTTGTTTAACCATTCATTCAACACAAAAAAAACATGCATGGCTTAAATTTCTACAAGGAAGTTCATCAAAATTATGCATTAGTTATGTAAAGCTGTTATACAATTCCGTGTTCTTCCATTAAGTTCTTCAAGGCCAGACACTGATATTCGAGGTGTTTTGCATTTAATAATAATAACAACTAGAGGTATGACGTTTGTTGTTACAAACGCCAGGTGATCGGGCTAAATGAACATTTTGTGATGAATTTCAGACGTTGTTATCACCTGTGGAATGGCAAAAATGGAAGTTTAGCAGCCGATTTCACGAAACTTTACGCAATTGCGCAAGTCCACTTACGCCATTACTTGCGCAATAACTTATGGCGTAAGTGGACTTGCGCAATTGCGTAAAGTTTCGTGAAATCGGCTGCTGTATACACTAATCCGGTAACTAATATCTCCTCCCTGCATATCCGCCATAGCTGGGGGGTTGATAGCTTGCACCGTTTTGAGATATGAATTGTTGAAATAATAACCTTTGAAATCTTGTAATGTGACACCTGTGACGACATCATGACGTCACAATTTTGTGCACAAATTGTTGAACAATATGTTGAACATCAAGTTCTTAAATGTGGCGAAGGAATCATACCAATATCTTTTGTAGTTTTCAAGATACAGCATTTTAAAACAATTCAGCTCCAATTTTGCGTAATTTGACACCACATTACGTAATCACCGTCCATGTAATGACGTCACCAATGGTATAGTCAAAAGGTCAACATGTGTGGAAACATTTCGTTCCGTAGAAATATGGTCAAATTCACTACCACTTTGAATATATTTGCATTCAAAATGCTAAAAAATTGCACATTTTCGAACAACTTCCGGTTTGGACCGGAAGTAGGCGTCACACAGGGGTCATGACATCGTATGATTTGTTCAGTTCATTTAGACTTATCATGTTGTGAAAGAATTGTTCAAGTATCTATTACGGTTCTTGAGATATGAATTTTGAAAATAATAACCTTTGAATTTGTGTAATTTGACACCTGATGACGTCATGATTACGTCACACTTGATGCCATCATGATACTATACATGCTGGTGAAAGTCTGTCATAGGGCCTATGTCTGTATCTAATTTACTAACGATTCAGTTTGGTTTGATGGGCATTGTTACTGGTAAGTGTAAAAACCTGAGATTTCCGTTTTCGTTGAACTTTGACCTCCAATTGACCCCAGAAGGAAGGGTCGGATGACAATGCCCACACAAAGAAAGTTGTAGAACAGAATGTCATCTATAAACCTGCCAAATACGAAGATCCTGGGTCACGTGGTTTTCGAGACGGAAGCATTTTAAAATATGCATATTTTGGTTTTTTGGGAGGTGTAATTTGATACTTGATGACGTCACGCTTGATGCCATCATAATATTAAACACGCTGGTGAAAGTCTGCCATAGGACCTATGCCTGTACTTAGTTTCTTAAAGATTCAGCTTGGTTTGATGGGCATTGTTGCTCAATAAGTGCAAAAATTGAGATTTTCGTTTTTGTTGAACTTTGACCTCAGATTGACCCCAGAAGGAAGGGTCAGATGAAAATGACCACACGAAGAAAATTGTAGGCCATGATCTGATATATAAGCCCGTCAAATACGAAGATCATGGGTCACGTGGTTTTCCAGTCGGAAGCATTTTAAAACATGCATATTTGTCATTTTTGGTTTGTAATTTGATACCTAATGACGTCACAATGACGTCACACTTGTATGCACATCTTCACATTGGGGTTGATGTTCCTACCAAGTTTTAAGTTGATAGCTTGAACCGTTTTGAAGAAAAGCTCTGGAAACGTTTGAGTGGAAAAAGGAAAGAAACAAAACAAAACTAGAGCTTCGCGTTTGTGTTTTTTACAAACGCAAGGTGATCGGGTGACATAAACATTGAAATGATGATGACGACACAGTTTTGAGATTGTTTGAAAACTTGAGTTGTTTGATGTTGAAAAGGTATTGGAATTCTCAAGACATGACTCTGACTATTCAACGCTAAAATTGTGTATCTGATGACGTCATCAATGTCAATCTCATCATAACGTTACTATTGTGTGCACAGATTGTTCAAGTATCTACTGAAGAACAAGTTTTGACATGTAGGCCTATATGTGTGAAAGAATCTTGTCAATATCTATTACAGTTCTAAAGATTTTGTCATTTGATATCATATTACTGTAGTATAACGCAGTGTGGGGAGTTGGGGTTCAATTGCATCTAGAATAAACTGACGCTCCAGTCAACTTGAGTTGCGGTCCACCATGTCCATTTTATTTCCAACACAGCAACGATTTCCAGCATGTCACATTCACAGTTTTCGGGGAGAAGACATATTTACTCTGGTCCACCGACTAAGGGTAGCCGTACATAATTACACCCAAGATACAACAGCTAAGTCACCAAAAGTAAATGTCCTTGTGCTATCAAGTGTTCATTCAACTTTCCTGGCGATGATGCCACGGAAACTAGCAGTTTTACATCTTCAAAAGTCCAATTTTCTCGGTTGTAAATCAAGCCCTGCTTATTATGTCTCGTCTGTCTGACTTATTCACTACACGCGCACGTACGTGTATATCATTGGCCGTGTGGCCCAGACATCCTCAGTCAAAATATACATTATGACCTCTGACCCGAGACAGGCCGCCTAGATACAAGTTCTATTATTAGAAGTAGAGCACTATATATGGGCGCAAATCGTCAGATTAGTGGAGGCTTGGCATAGCGCCCTCAAACGACTGAGTTAGCTTAATTATCAAGGGACCCAACAAATAATTTCTCCACATTACGTAACCACCGTGCACGTGATGACGTCATCAGTGGTATATATATGTAGTCATAAAGTCCACATGTGAGGGAACATTTCGTATATGGTCAAATTCCCTACCACTTTGGCTCTATTTGCATTCAAAATGCTAAAAAAGTGTACATTTTCGAACCTCTTCCGGTTTGGACCGGAAGTAGGCGTCACACAGGGGTCATGACATCGTATGATTTGTTCAGTTCATTGCGACCTATCATGCTGTGAAAGAATTGTTAAAGTATCTATTACGATTCTTGAGATATGAATTTTTGAAATAATAACCATTTAAATTTTGTAATTTGACACCTGTGACGATATCATGACGTCACAATGTTGTGCACAAATTGTTCAACAATTTGATAAACATCAAGTTCTTAAATGTGGCGAAAGAATCATGCAAATATCTGCTGTAGTTCTCAAGAAACAGCATTTTTAAACAATTAAGCTCAAAATTTGCGTATTTTGACACCACATTACGTAACCACCGTCCATGTGATGACGTCACCAATGGTATAGTCAAAAAGTCCACATGTGTGGAAACATTTCGTTCCGTAGAAATATGGTCAAATTCACTACCACTTTGAATCTATTTGCATTCAAAACGCTTAAAAAATGCACATTTTCGAACAACTTCCGGTTTGGACCGGAAGTAGGCGTCACACAGGGGTCATGACATCGTATGATTTCTTCAGTTCATTTAGACTTATTATGTTGTGAAAGAATTGTTCAAGTATCTATTACGGTTCTTGAGATATGAATTTTTGAAATAACCTTTAAATTTTTGTAATTTGACACCTGATGACGTCATGATTACGTCACACTTGATGCCATCATGATACTATACATTCTGATCTGGTGAAAGTCTGCCGTAGTGCCTATGTCTGTATCTAATTTACTAACGATTCAGCTTGGTTTGATGGGCATTGTTGCTGGTAAGTGTAAAAACTGAGATTCTCAGTTTCGTTGAACTTTGACCTTCAATTGACCCCAGAAGGAAAGGTCAGATGAAAATGCCCACACAAAGAAAATTGTAGCACAGAATGTCATCTATAAACCTGCCAAATACAAAGATCCTGGGTCACGTGGTTTTCAAGACGGAAGCATTTTAAAATATGCATATTTTGTTTTTTTGGGGGGTGTAATTTGATACTTGATGACGTCACGATGACGTCACGCTTGATGCCATCATAATATTATACACGCTGGTGAAAGTCTGCCGTAGGACCTATGCCTGTACTTAGTTACTTAAAGATTCAGCTTGGTTTGATGGGCATTGTTGCTCAATAAGTGCAACAATTGAGATTTTCGTTTTCGTTGAACTTTGACCTCAAATTGACCCCAGAAGGAAGGGTCAAATGAAAATTGTTGGCCATGATCTGATATATAAGCCTGCCAAATACGAAGATCATGGGTCACGTGGTTTTCCAGACGGAAGCATTTTAACATATGCATATTTTGGTAATTTTTGGCTTGTAATTTGATACCTGATGACGTCATTATGACGTCACACTTGTATGCACACCTTCACATTGGGGTTGATGTTCCTACCAAGTTTCAAGTTGATAGCTTGAACCGTTTTGAAGAAAAGCTCTGGAAACGTTTGAGTGGAAAAAGAAAAAAAATGAAAAAAAAAAAAAAACTAGAGCTTCGCGTTTGTGTTTTTTACAAACGCAAGGTGATCGGGTGACATAAACATTGAAATGATGATGACGACACAGTTTTGAGATTGTTTGAAAACTTGAGTTGTTTGTTGTTGAAAAAAGTTTTGTGAATTCTCAAGACATGACTCTGACTATTCAACGCTAAAATTGTACTACTAGGTTTTCAGGCCAAAATTTATTCCTTGCCCCAAACACCCAAACTATATATCAAATGAAAGATCTTGATGACAGAAATATAATGCTCTTTAAATGAAGAAAATCGGACAAGTACTTTTTGAGATATCCTGTTATATGTATTAAAATATCTATCATTCGATGAAGCCCGACCATACATTCACTGCGTATACCCCACAATGGCCCCAAAACGACATAATTTGAATAATTTTAGTAACATAAATCAGTATAACCTCTGCTATAGTTGAAGTATTCTCTTAAAACTTTCTGCATAAGGGTAATGTGGTATGGTCTTTCAGAAAAAGTATAAATTATTTTAATAAAATTAATGTTGCCATGGAAACAAGCATTTTATTTTAATAAAATTAATGGTTGCCATGGAAACAAGCACATTTTCTCCAAAGAAAACAATATAATTTGACGTCTCCACAAACTTCAGATGAAATAACAGTTACTGGCAATGATATAGCTGAACAAGTGATAAATAAAGGCCAGTAACATTATTTGAGGTATTGTATTAGTCATCTTCAAGGTCAAAAGTCAATTTAAAGAAGTGGAGGATGCGGATGCTAGTGTGATACTCCGAGGTGGAGGGTTTTCCTGGTTTTCTTCTGGCTCGGCCATAGTCTTTAATATACTGGAAGTAGAGACAACAGGATAGTTTATTAAGTAGAGACAACAGGATATTTTATTATACCATGCCCTCACTTAAGATTTAGTTAACTTTCTCCTTTTTTTTTCCTTTTCTTTTTTTAATGACCTGACTGAAACAATTAGGGCGGCTATGAGTATGACTTTTAAAAACTTGTAAGTTGTAGTCCTATTCTCTTTAATACTTCAAGTTTGGTTTGTATTTATTGTTTTAATTGTATTTACAGCTGATATAGTGAACAAAATCAAACATATCAATTCGACAACCAAAACAAAAAATTCAATTTGAATTTTGATTACTTAGATCTGCCCCTCCAGGAATGCGGAAAAACATACCTCTAGTAATAATGGTATCGCCCAAAAAAAGGCATTGTGCATCCTATGTACGAACTACGATTGTACCATTTATTTTAAATATGGGGAGGGTTATACCTTCCTTTCAAAATTTAACGGACACGAGGCCTAAAAAATTTGGCTGATTGTAATTCTGACGTCCCAAGAAATATATCCGGCATATGTGTGAGATGTGTATTTTGTTATAAAATTACCAAAACAGCATGATTTTAAGACTTAGTGGTTGACACAACCAGATTCCAACGACCGGGGTCACGCCATGCATCACGCCGTCCTTTTACGGGCGAGTGCCCCATTCAATAGGCCAACACACACACGTACAGCGTGGCGTTCGTGTTTATCAAAAGAGCTTTTGAAAGGGTATAGAAAATACGCTCTCCATAAAAAAATAAACACATTTAACATTCCAAACTCGCACAAATAATTGTTAAGACATGTAAAATTCATTCAGTGAAACCTCCTACCTTTCAAAATGAAGATTTCACCTCAAAAAATCAAGTTTACTTTTCCCTTTTTCGTAACTTCGGTTGTAAACCACCTACCAATAACAAGGACGCAATGACGTGTACAGTACCCCTTCAGCTATTCAGGGAAACCCTTTTCATGTACGTCACAAGTATTCGGATCCGCGGAAAGCACCCGAAGTGCATGCGCGCCCAGCCGAGCGGCAATTTTTATGGGCCGAATACTCGCGATCGCAACGCTTTGGGAAAAGCTGGTCGGGGCGAGAGTAGTTCATTCATAAAAGCCTGGGCTGTCGGTCATACCTCCGACGGCTGTTTTATGTACGTTAGTGAATGACTGAAACTCTAAGCTTTCTAATCAACTGTTGCTCGTTAGATTTGGACAGGTAAAAGTGGATCAATTTTTGAGATGAAAAATAGTAAGATTTTGGTGCGGGCTGTGCGCTGTGTGTGCAGAGGGCTTCAGTCTCGTACAATCGAACTGAAAAACTGATGACGTCATAATTGTCAATCTCATCATAACGTTACTATTGTGTGCACAGATTGTTAAAGTATCTACTGAAGAACAAGTTTTGACATGTAGGCCTAGGCCTATATGTGGTGAAAGAATCTTTACAATATCTATTACAGTTCTAAAGATTTTGTCATTTGAGATCATATTACTGTAGTATATCGCCGTGTGGGGAGTTGGGGTTCAATTGCATCTAGAATAAACTGACGCTCCAGTCAACTTGAGTTGCGGTCCACCATGTCCATTTTATTTCCAACACAGCAACGATTTCCAGCATGTCACATTCACAGTTTTCGGGGAGAAGACATATTTACTCTGGTCTGCCGACTAAGGCTAGCCGTACATAATTACACCCAAGATACAACAGCTAAGTCACCAAAAGTAAATGCCCTTGTGCTATCTAGTGTTTATTCAACTTTCATGGCGATGATGCCACGGCAACGAGCAGTTTTACATCTTCAAAAGTCAAATTTTCTGGGTTGTAAATCAAGCCCTGCTTATTATGTCTCGTCTGTCTGACTTATTCACTACTAAAAGATACATTATGACCTCTGACCCGAGACAGGCGCCTAGATACAAGTTCTATTATTAGAAGTCGAGCACTATATATGGGCGCAAATCGTCAGATTAGTGGAGGCTTGGCATAGCGCCCTCAAACGACTGAGTTAGCTTAATTATCAAGGGACCCAACAAATAATTTCTCCACATTACGTAACCACCGTGCACGTGATGACGTCATCAGTAGTATATATGTAGTCATAAAGTCAACATGTGAGGGAACATTTCGTTCCGTAGAAAAATGGTCAAATTCCCTACCACTTTGGCTCTATTTGCATTCAAAGTGCTAAAAAAGTGTACATTTTCGAACCTCTTCCGGTTTGGACCGGAGGTTTGGGTCACACAGGGGTCATGCCATTGTATGATTTGTTCAGTTCATTGCGACCTATCATGCTGTGAAAGAATTGTTCAAGTATCTATTACGATTCTTGAGATATGAATTTTTGAAATAATAACCATTTAATTTTTGTAATTTGACACCTGTGACGATATCATGACGTCACAATGTTGTGCACAAATTGTTCAACAATTTGATAAACATCAAGTTCTTAAATGTGGCGAAAGAATCACGCAAATATCTGCTGTAGTTCTCAAGATACAGCATTTTTAAACAATTCAGCTCCAAATTTGCGTATTTTGACACCACATTACGTAACTACCGTCCATGTGATGACGTCACCAATGGTATAGTCAAAAAGTCCACATGTGTGGAAACATTTCGTTCCGTAGAAATATGGTCAAATTCACTACCACTTTGAATCTATTTGCATTAAAAACGCTTTAAAAAATGCACATTTTCGAACAACTTCCGGTTTGGACCGGAAGTAGGCGTCACACAGGGGTCATGACATTGTATGATTTGTTCAGTTCATTTAGACTTATCATGTTGTGAAAGAATTGTTCAAGTATCTATTACGGTTCTTGAGATATGAATTTTGGAAATAATAACCTTTGAATTTTTGTAATTTGACACCTGATGACGTCATGATTACGTCACACTTGATGCCATCATGATACTATACATTCTGGTGAAAGTCTGCCGTAGGGCCTATGTCTGTATCTAATTTACTAACGATTCAGCTTGGTTTGATGGGCATTGTTACTGGTAAGTGTAAAAACTGAGATTCTCAGTTTCGTTGAACTTTGACCTCCAATTGACCCCAGAAGGAAGGGTCAGATGACAATGCCCACACAAAGAAAATTGTAGAACAGAATGTCATCTATAAACCTGCCAAATACGAAGATCATGGGTCACGTGGTTTTCAAGACGGAAGCATTTTAAAATATGCATATTTTTATTTTTTGGGGGGTGTAATTTGATACTTGATGACGTCACGATGACGTCACGCTTGATGCCATCATAATATTATACACGCTGGTGAAAGTCTGCCATAGGACATATGGCTGTACGTAGTTACTTAAAGATTCAGCTTGGTTTGATGGGCATTGTTGCTCAATAAGTGCAAAAATTGAGATTTTCGTTTTCGTTGAACTTTGACCTCAGATTGACCCCAGAAGGAAGGGTCAGATGAAAATGCCCACACGAAGAAAATTGTAGGCCATGATCTGATATATAAGCCTGTCAAATACGAAGATCATGGGTCACGTGGTTTTCTAGACGGAAGCATTTTAAAACATGCATATTTTAGTCATATTTGGGTTGTAATTTGATACCCGATGACGTCACAATGACGTCACACTTCAGTGCACACCTTCACATTGGGATTGATGTTCCTACCAAGTTTCAAGTTGATAGCTTGAACCGTTTTGAAGAAAAGCTCTGGAAACGTTTGAGTGGAAAAAGAAGAAAAAAAAAAAAAAAAAAAAAAAATCGTACAATAGTAATAGGTGATCGGAATGAGTTCCGATCACCTAAAAAGACAAAGAAATCGTACAATATCAATAGGTGATCGGAATGAGTTCCGATCACCTAACAAAACAAAGAAATTGTACGAGAGTAATAGGTGATCGGGCTGTTGGCCCGATCACCTAATAATGGTGGATTCTTATATAGCTCACATGTCCACCCTGCGGGGTGCTCCTGGCGCTGTTGCAATTGTTACCGCTGCCATCAGGAAATCACCAGAACCATGTCGCTCCAACTAGGTGGCTGCTGGCCAGGCGCTCAACCCTATCAGCTCCCCAAATATCGCCTGGATAGACGAGGCAATTGAGATCAAGTACCTTGCCCAGGGACACAGACACGTTGGTCGAAGTGGGCCTGAACCATAACCTCTGATCGGGAATCCCGCTTCATATATCAACTAGACCACACGTGCTCCCTATTTATAGATCATTTGCGGCCATGACAGGGAACAGAGTCACCGCGTGTAAGCAATTTGTGGATCTACTGTAATTACATTTGAAGGGCCCATGACATGCTAACCAACTTTATGCCTTGTCTTTGCTGCATATGATGGATTACTTGTTCGACAAGACATACTATTGTTCACTTTTATGAAACAAAAAAAAAGTAGCATTTTCAAACTCAACAGATTTCATTGCAGTAAATCACAGAAAGAGGGTGCTGTTTGGAGTGAATCACTTCAGTAAGACACATGGGGAAGTAAAGAACCAAAAAAAAAGACTTAAAGCTGGAATTGTGGTAAATTGCTGCAACAGGAAACATGTAAAAAAAAAAATTAAGTCAACCAGCCAAGGATCACAATTTTCAGCAAGTTTGAGAAAAGTGTACAGTTTACTGCGTTTGCCTCTTGTGACAACTCTGCTCGTGAATACATTAGCATAAAAGCTAAAACCTGTCTATAACCCCCAAAGAAGTTCCAAATGAGATTTTAATGACTAACTGAGTAGAATAATTTTATAGCAGATTTTACACCGATAAAAATCCCTAAACTTGCCCCGTCACGGTCCCTGGTGCGAAGGGTCTATACAATAATTTTGCGGCAGTTTTAAACGCCATTTTGTAAAGTAGGCCTATTTTTAAAAAAATGACAAAACCAATCTTGCGTATTACATTTAAATTCAGCATGTCAATTTATTCATTTAATTTTGTTTAAACAAACACAATTTACTACCTATACGATACATGCAAGTCCGCATTAACTGCATCATCCCTTGGGCATGTGTAATCTGTATAGTGAAATAAAACAAAGCACATTCATTATTTACATAAACCAATTGCCACTTAAATATTGCTCAATAACAAACCTTAAATGCGAAATATTTAACTTTAAAAGCTAGGTTCGGTGGACGACACTTTCAGATGTAAACTTTTACTTGCATAGAAAATGCGTCATTCTTCCATGAAATGCCTCATTGCATGCGGATAACAAAGTACTACCGTGTTAAATGAAATAATTACCCCAGTCAATATTCCAATCAACAGGGACATTTCTTTTCCGAAAGATTGTTTCTCCTTTAAAAAGGACCGGGCGTTTACTGCCAGTGGTTTTGCAGTAGCTCGAGTTATGGCGGAATTTATTTAAAAATGCAAAACTGGTCGTTGATTTGCAGTTCTTTCCCCAAAACATTATGGGCGTTATTGGGGGTTTGATTGTTCGCGAATCCAGGACTTCTGGCGTTTCGGAAAAACGATCCTTCGGATAAAAATGTTCCATTAAACAAACATGACAATATTTGTTTTGCAAATCGACGTCCAATTCATTCAGAAACAGACAGTTTTGTTCTGTACGCACGGTCAAATTTGACAATTTTCCGCCTGTATCGTCTTCTAGGGGACTTGCATTATAAAAAAGGCACAGACTGAACTAAAACATTTCATGGACATTTCAGCAAATTTGTACAAGAACCGCATTTTCGAGTGAACAAAAGCCAACCGTACGGTACATGTTGCCTCGAGAATTCCGTTTTACTTTCGTGTTTATGGTTTTCAAGATGGTCGTCATTAAACAAAAGTATGTGATTACAAGTATTTAAGGCGAGAAATGCGACATTGAACTTTAAGGCAGCCTTTCTACGAAAATACTATGGACTCGTGAAAGATTGCCAACCTGGTTCCGCGCGCTAGGCAGACAATTGCCAACACTGAATCAATCTATTACACGTTTTGGGGACGACAATTAATAGGGAGGTTTAGATGCACGTAAAACGCGTACGTGAACGCGAAATTCTTTCAGCACCGGTCGCCTCATGAGGAGCTTAGAACTCGGGCTCGAATCTTGTCACGAAAGTCAAAGATGCACGTTTTTGTTTTCATCTGTTCTAAGATCTCCTCAGAATAATGACAAATTGTTCAAAGCATTTCACGTTCGCGTTTTACGTGCATCTAAACCTCCCTAATATAGTTCCAAAAAAATATCAACGCGTTAATTTGTTTTCGGACCATCTTTTTCTTATCTTTCGGTGCCTGGGGAAAAATGTACCTGGATTTTAAGACGCCTAGAAAATAAAAGCACTGAGGGGTGCAAAAACTGCAAGGACAGCACTGAACGCGAGAAATCCAGCGGAGCTTGGTGTCGTTGCGGGAGGTTCCGATCCACCATTGCACAGCGCCCCCATGCAGCAGGTTCGAGTTTCGTTCGTACCCGGTACTACCTCAACGTTGTCCAAGTCCACGCATGGTCCCTCCACGTCAGGGTCGTGGCAGGCACGGAGTACCACAGTCATTGATGGCTGGTTTCCATCTGCGGCTCTGGTTACCGTGGCCGTCTGTAACAGTAACGGGGGCATGTTAAGATTTTTCTAAACAAATACCTCCCCAAAATAATATCCATTGGAAGAAAATGAGAAGTTTGCAATCTCAAATTTAGGAAGCAAACAAAAAAATGGTGCGATCACTGCACTCTGCTTTTGGAACGGATAAATACGAGTTTAAAAAACATCGGTATTTTTTCACGATATCTTTAAAAATATTTGAATCGAGAGCGCACAATTTCGGAATGGAATCAAAATCTCAACACCCATGGGGGAAAAATGGGGGCTCAAAATGCACTCTAGACACGCTCCTTTAAATATTGCGCGGCAAATGTCGCCTTGCTTCAGATTTGTGTTTTTGTTGGAAAGTGCTTCAGACAAAGTAGAAGCGAACTTCAAATATTTGCTCGATATTATACGATTGGAAAAGTTTCAAAAATTGCAACAGCATTACATAAGTAAAGCAAATTGTTGATAAACTACCTTGTTGAAATTTCAGCCAGATGCAGTATATGCATGTTTTTTTTTCTTGTTTAAATGAATGGTAAACCAATGGTCAGCAGTTTAAAACAAACTGCATCTGCACAAAGTTACAATTTTTATCACCTCGTGAAGTAAAACTTTTGTTTAAAAACTGCAAATGATGTATTGGGCTTTAAACGATGCGACAAATAGATCCACAAAGTGTCTACCCGCGCATGAGGTTCGGCGAAAATTTGAACGCCGGCTAGTACAAAATTGGCATCAGACGTGGCTAAATTCAAGATCTTAATCAATGACAGAAATCAAGCTACCGGTAACAACATGTAGATGTAGATGTTGCGCATGCGATGCATGATGACCTGCACGTTTATAGCCACTAGGCGATTTGTGCAGTACCAGACAGATACAGATACAGAACGCCCTCTATCGTGGCCGTCGGTGCAAAAAGTCTGTAGCTAGGTTAATTTTTAGACAGTAACGGTATACACCAATCCGGTAACTAAGGCCTACTTCCCTGTACATCCGCTGTCCCCCACATTTCATAAAGCAATTGAGCAAAAATTTGCTTAATCAAAAATGGGTTAATAATCAATTTTACGTCAACTTGTGTTTTTAGCAAGAATAGCAGATATTCTTGTGAAAAACGCAAGTTGACATGCAATTTCGACTATTGACTCATTTTTATAAACCAAACAAATGTTTGATTAAGCAATTTTTTTGCTTAATTGCTTTATGAAATTGGCAGCACCCCATTCAGCGGAAGCACCCCAGCTATGGCGGATGTACAGGGAAGGAGACCTTAGTTACCGGATTGGTCTATACTGGAAGGAGTAATAGAGTACTAAAGTGAAAACGTCACCCTTTGTGTGTTGCCATGGTTATTAGGTCTAAACTAAAACCAGTGACCCTTTCCGTGCGCTTTAGCAATGGACGTTTCAGACTGCCAGCGAATGTTTAGACCCAATATCCATGGCAACTGACGTCACACTTTAGTAGTCTAGTAGGGCGGGGATATAAGGTTTTTAAGGTTCCTAAAAGTAATTTATGGGTGTACAAAAATGATGCATGCAGCGAAGAGCATGTTGAACGACGTATTGTAAAACACTATCCTTTCGAACAACGGGCGATATCCGTATACGGTTTCTCGAGGGACAAGTTTAACAATAGGCCGTTCCGAAAGTGAATGGGTCAAAAGCGCTCCAATTGTTAGCCTTTTTTAACACAACACACCGATATGGGCATAAATTCGAATTCAATGCAAAACTACACGCGCATAACTAATCTGCGATAAAAGCGACTTACTTTGCATTTGTCTGCACATGGAACAGTCATAATTCCAGTGCTGTCGAATGGTTCCCCACATCCTGCCGGTCCGACACTTAGTCCTCCTGTTGTGATCAGCGTGCAATTATAGCACTGTGCATCAACACCCTGGACTGAAATTGAAGTTAAACAAACAAGATTAATCAACATATTATTGATCTTCGTATCTTTAGAATGACAATATAATGGATAGATGATGTGCCCTCCGACGTGACAACAAACCAAACCATGCCCGCCATTTTACATAAATTTGGTTTAGGAACGAGGTCGCATGCCATATCGTCTTTGAATTGCGACCTTTTGCATTACTAAACCAAATTTATGCAAAGCAGGCTGCGCGCGCATGACGACCAATTGTGACCTGCCACGGCATAATGTCCCCCACATTTGACTTGAGGTTTGTGCACGAGAAGAAAGACGCGTTCTTCACCTTTCCAATGACACAAATCATTTCGGCAACTTACTGCATTTTGGAAATATGGCACAACAAAGACGACTCCGCGCGCCGTCGTTACCAGAAAGACTTCAGGAAAAACCTTGTTACACAGCTGATGTAGACGAAAATAAGAAAATCTCCTTTTTAACAGGTTTATTTATAAATAACATTTTGACAAAACCAACTACCCTAGGATGAATCTAGAATACTTATGCAATGCAAATATGCAAACAAAATCGATTGTGGACAAATTTCTCAGGTAAATTTAACTTCAGTCGCCGATTACGTAGTTTTAATATTTGGGGGACATCCCTCATTATGCCGTGTAGGTCACAATTTAACATAGGGCGCTTTAGATATAAACAAAGAGCAAATCTATAGGACCCCACGTTAAGAATCCCAAGCTTGCCAGTATATAAAAACATTCCAGCACCTACCCAGGTGTAGTCCAGAAACTGCAAAATTGCTAAAATCCAATAAGTTACAATTGGAAACACCCTGCAGAGGTATACTGGAAAGTAACATATTAAACAGAGTTAGCTATAGAAAGCTAGAGTGCGCACTCCCAATACATGATGTGCCGATATGGACGCCGCCATTTTGTGTAAAGTGGGCAACATTGCACCCGTAGCGTTAAGCAAACATGGCGACGCCCACATCGGCACAGTCCACACGCGACTTGAATAGCTGCACTCTATATCCAACTCTATGATATTAAACCAGTGACCCGACTATTGATTATGTGGCCTTAAAATATCCACAGCAATAGTCTTTGGAATCGGCGAGTTATTGTCTGTACGGGTTCGTTGTTCTAGACTTTGCCTCGCTTTAACTGAAACGGCCGCGTTCGGTATTACTGGCATATTGTTTGTCCTCCAAAATAAGGGAGAAAATAGAACTCCACACGAGGTCGTGTGAGAAAGTTCTCTTGATAACTGCGTTTAACTTAGTAGACTTTATTCAAGTACTATATTGCGCACAATTCGCCAATTATGAAAATGACCGTTACATAATTGGATTAATCAAATTTAAAATGACGCCATCCACCCCGTGGTCGATAAAAGAATTATTTCACGACATCCAGCTAAACGGGAACGTTCGAGTGTGGCAGTGTCGTTTCTCTGGCAAGAAATGAGAAGTTGACTTTTTTGTTTAATTACTCGAGCATCAGCATTAATTACTCGAGTGCAGATTTAATAAATAAAATCAATTTAGGAGTGGGAAAATTAAAGATTTGAAAGAAAACACGTAGAAGTTTTTCAGTCATTGCAGTTTCGTACACAAGGTCTGAAGCCAAGTTATCAACTTCTCAATATTTCTTCCCCGTCTCTTTCTGGGCATAAATATGTGGGGAAGTTAGTGATTTGCAACAACGCGAAACCGCTTTATAACGACTGGAGGTACGAGGACTCGACAAAGAATTAAATTGATCATGGCTTCAGACCTCGTGTACAAAACACACGCAACTGGCCGGGAAAAAAACGTGTTCTCATTTTTTTTTTTTTCTCAACAAATCTGCATTTTTCATTTTAAAGAAAAAAGTCCGATCAATTACCCAACTTTTACCAAAAGAGATTTAAACATGGGTCAAATCAAGTGGGAAGGGCAAGAATTTACATTCGGCCATCACTATCTTCCCCATAAAAATGTAGATGCAGTGTAAAAACCAACAATTGTCGGAGTAAATTGAAGATTTTACTTGGGGGGGGGGGGGGGGGTGGGGGGGGGGAGTGTAGGACGGTCATAGGTTTTGTACACGAGACCCTAGGGGGAAGGCTCACTTATTTGCAGCCCGTCAGGACACGTTTTGTGCACAAGGTCTAAAGATATGGTCAACAATTACCGAGTCTTTTGCCTGTGGGAAAGAATCGAATTTAAAACTCGACAACAGTACGTGGCAAGGGCTACTCACATATTGTTGCAGCAGCAAGAATCGCCAAGACGCAGGACATCATGTTGCAGCTTAGAAATCGGTGTTTTCCCGGCGAGTAACTCGGACTGATCAAAAGCAAGTGTCTGCAGAAACCAGCTTTCGTCCGTGTTAAATATATCTTCTGTAAAACTGGGCGTGGTTTATACGCACGCGCAGTCGATCCAATGAAGTCAGAGGGGTGTGTCTGTGCGGCGATTTGCATAATACGGAGACGTCGCGTTCTTTCGTAAACAGTTAATTGTACGTGGTGGGCGGTGCGTGGTTTTACAGTCCAATCAGAATTCCGTATTCACAGTCCCGCCCAGTGTGGCATCATCTGGAACCGTCTCTTCTGCAAATCAAAAAGAATTTATTCATCCCTGCACAAAGCGTGACTGGGCAGCTGACAAATTTCAGATTAGCACTGGCAGCATCGTTTCAGATGCTGAGCCATTGTATTACGTAACGCGTTTTTTCATTTGCAAATTTTATCACAAAAGAGACCACGCACTGAGACCCTCGTTTTTTTATGAAAATTTAAAATTCCTCAATACCCCAGCTGCCTTCTGTTGTAAAGCGCTAAATACCAGAATTCCTAAGATAGGACTGATACTATATACGATTCAATGCGACAATTGCAGCGCGATATGTGGTAGAGGGACTGCCCCTACCATTGTTTCCCCATTGTGTCTCAAACATCCAAGGAATTTCCAAGGATTCGAATTCCTTTCAGTTTTTAGGGGTGTTGGTGCGTTAACAAAAGGGAAGAGTGTTTTGAAGTAGAGGGGCAGGGCGGTCGGGTTGGCGTAGTGGTTCTTTCCTCGCCTTTCCCCTCTGACGTCCAGCGTTCGAATCCGGGTCGTGTATGTGGATTGGGTTTGCAGTCCCTACTTGACCGCGTGGGTTTTCCCCTGGGGATTTCTCTGAGGGTTTTCCTCACGCTTTTAAAACTGCAACTCCTTCTTCGCCATCTCGAGTTAAGAATAAAGTATAGTTAAAGCTAGTTTGGTTTTTTATGACTTAAAAAATCCATACTTATTCATTTGCGAAATTTCACAGTAATTTTATTTGGTTATGTATATACCTACTTTTGTTGAAGTAGTGTTGAAGCATGAAAAGGCTGGTAATTTGTTTTAAAAAGAGCTAAACAAGCTGCTTAAACAACTGATCAAAAACTGCAAGTTGTGTTTACGAAGGGGGCGACGCGTCATGTTCGTCGTGCGCGTCGTGCGCGTCAGCTGCACGGAACGTTTCAATAATGCCAAGCCATTCCCCCAATCTGATTTCAGTTTTTCGCCCCTACTGCACTGGCAGTCTATTGATCACTCTCAAATGACGTCACTTCTTAAGCTTAAATTTTTGTGACGCGCATCGGCTGCGCCGTATTTCGAACAAATTTCGAGCAACAGGCGCGCGTGTTTGGAACATTTTCGAGGATGTGCGTTCGCGTACTTGATCACATTTAATACGCAATAGCGTTTTTCCTACGAAGATGGCGTCTGTGAGAGTGGTCAATAGGTTATTTAAGTCTGTGGGGTACACGCACCACCGTGTAATGAAAAATTAAGTTTTGCTATGTCTTACTTTGCCGTATGTGGGTTTAATAGACCTTTTCGAGGTTTTTCGAGCACAATGGAATTGGTACACACACCCTTGACATGTATAGATTGGTTCCCGATCCTATACTTTCGCTAGATGGCGTTTCACGATAAGCGATCAAATCGGAAACCAGTCTATTGGTACACCTGACATTCATGGACTGCCGAAGTGAATACGTAATGCCTCTACACTAAAAATCACCAAAACCTTTTCGCGGAAAACCTCGAAAAGGTCTAATGACATGTCAATAGTGACTTTAAAAAAGCGTGTTAAGATTTTTCCAGAAAATGGATTTCGTTGTAAACTAACACTCATATGAAATTAAAATACCTCCCCAAAATACTATCCAAGGGAAAGAAAACATGAAATTAGCAATCTCTAATTGGGATGTGGAAGAAAACCTTGAAAATATATGAGAAAAATATGACACAATTTAGTATCAAAATCTCAACATCCTTGGGGAAAATGGAGTTGTCAAAAATGTCATCTGGTCACACTCCTTTAATAATAAGCTTTGGTTTCTCAGAGAAAACCACTGTCTTTTCATGTGTTCCCCCGGCATACTATGGCACGCCAAAGCGAAAAAATTTGAACACTGATAATTCTACCATAAATTCGGAAAAACAATATGCTGGTTTTAAACAGTCTATCAACATTTCAAAGTCATGGCAACCTTTTTTTTTTCTTCTTGCGCAACATTTGCGAAAATATGCGTCAACATGTTTTGTTTTTTATTATTGTCGCTTTGGCGTGCCATAGTATGGACACGGCAATGGCGGATAGCAACCGGTTGTCAAGAAAGTGAAACCCAAGAATTGTGAGTAGTGTATCTTCATTTAAGCCGGCCGTACACCTTGCGTTCGTTCCGACTCCGTTGCGATTGCACAGACATGCCAAATTTCGAGCATGCACGAAATTCTGCGATTGCGTTGCGACGGACTAGTACACAAAATCGTGACCACATCGCCATTGGAACGCATCCCAAAACCCGTACACCTTGTGATGCGACTGCACAACATGCGCTATCGTGATCGGATCACGGACGAAACGCAAGGTGTACGGCCGGCTTTAAAGGCTCGTCAGCAATGCACGCGCGCCAAATTTGTGCCACGAAATACGCAGCTCCGTGTCCTTTGCTATGGAGCTGCATATTTCGTAGCACGAATTTGGCCTTTAAATACCAATGTGCTCAAGTACCAGAATTGAATAAAAACTGCTTTTTCAATCAAAAACTAAAGTGGAGAAATATTTTGCGTTTCCTTTGTTGATCCCGATAAATCAGTGGTGGAAGCACGATATAACGTTATAATCCAATTTTGAATGCTCGAGGATGGGCAGCGCAGTATGACCTGTAACCTCAAATTCCGTTTGTTTATGAAAATAACAAGCTAATCTTGTGTAATGCATGTCACACATACACCTGTCCCGTTATGTACTTCCATTTATTCATTCCGTTTGTTGGAGAACAATACTTTAAAACGAAACAATGTGTCACTACATGCACTACTATCAGCCATTTTAAAGTATGGCGGACATAATAGGAGGGCGCACTTTGATTTGGGTATAAATTATAATTAAATGCAAAATAACTGCATTTTTTTTACTTTGCACTTATTTATTTTAGTTAGAACTTTGTCTCTGTTATATAATTACAACATTTGAATCAAGTTTATGGGGGAAAATACAAATTCATACCAAAACAATTGCGCCCTCTCCTTTTGTTACACCGTACTTCTAAAAGGCTAATAAATCCGCATTAACTGCATCATTTTGGTATGTGAAACACACCCGACTAAAAACCAAGTACGAAACTTGAACCAAACTTATCTAAAGTGATGAATTTAAGCTTTACAAGGCTCAGAGAGCGACAACACTTTCAAATACAAAACAAAGTAACAATCTAAAAAAAATGTTACATGTTAACAGTTAAATTGTGAAATCCAAGATGTCAGGTTAAAAACAATCAAAAGGTACAATTATTTGAAACCAAACGGCAGAATATTGGTTATGGAGTCACTAAAAACGATTTGCAAACATCAAAATGTTAAACTGCCAAATTATGTACCTTTGTTAGTTGCGACTGAATGATATTACCAACCATCTTGCGAAACCACTGTAAATCGTATACTAATGAAGAGTTGCTCTTTGTGTTCAAAATTGGTTATGCGCACGCATCCAGTTTTGCATAAATTTGGTTTGGCAATGATGTTAAAGGTCACACAATTCAAAGACGATTTCACAGGCGACCTCGTTCCTGAACCGATTTTTGTAAAACACGATGCGTGCATGCGCATTACGCCGGCATGATGTCTTTGCTATGACGTCAGTGCCTCAAACAAAGGCCAAATTTAAAGACACAGCTCGTCAGCAATGCGCGCGCCACGAAATAGGCGCGTGCGCATTGCTGACGAGCCTGTGCCTTTAAAGCCACCAACATTGCCATTAACACACAAAACTTTGTTAGTCCCGAACCTTTGAAAGCGTTTATTCAATACTTAAGATTTGTTTTACAAGTATAAAAAACAATGCATCATTATTCCAGACAATGCCTCGTTACAGATAACAAAATGCTAGAATATAACCAAAGGATTGTGATACACAGATTTTTCAAAACATTGGTGTTCCAAAGATTCACTTTTCCGAAGGTTTGTTTCCCCTTACAAGTTTCAATATGTCACACTCAAAAAAAAAATGAATAAGTGATTATTGTTTTAGGGATTATGACCCAAGGACCGCCGGGGAATTCGATACAAATGTGGACATGTGTCCAAATGAAATCTGGATGCAGTGAAGAGCAACTTGACTCCACCGGGATTCGAACCGCGGACCTTCTGCTTAACGTGCAGACGCCCTACCAATTGAGCTATGAAGCCATGCAACTGGTGGTCTCGAATCACGGTAATGCAGTTGTTCCTCACAGATTGGGATTGGCCATCACGTGAGCTTAGCAATCCCTACAGAGAAATAACCACCCCTCCCAGAGATCAATTTTCACTGCATCCAGATTTCTTAAACTCATTTGGACATTATTTTGTCCACATTTGTATCGAATTCATATACCGCGGCGGTCACCAGGTCTTAATCCCTAAAACAAATTATCACTCTAAAAATAGTTTGAATTGCAAACATCAATAGTCATTGAGTAAAAGACTGCAGTCTGCATAGTTTTGAAGTCTGCACTGCCAAATTGAACTATCCATGTGATTTTTGTCCTGAAAAGCATTTTGCACAACTGAACTAATACAGTTTATGGAAATGTCAGCAAATATGTACAAGCACCGTGACCTTTTGGGGGAATAGACTGCCGAAGTGAATACGTCATATTTTGTTAGTTGCCTAGGCAATTGGCTCTAAACTAAAAATCACTGAACCGTGTCTCTGTGCGTTTGCAATGGTACTTTTGCCGACGGCCATGATGTTTAGAGCCAATTACCATGGCAACGCACGTCATACTTCGGCTGTCTATGGGCGCTAACTTTAACGGTACATGCTGCCCACGAGTTTGATAAAATAGTCGTCATTAAACAAATTAGACTAAATTTGGTTAAAAGTGTTCAAAGCGAGAAATGTGACGTGTAAATTCAAAGCAGTCTTCTGCGCAAATCCTTTGTGGGTACATTACCCCCCCCCCCCCCCCCCCCCCCCCCTACCCCCCCCCCCCCCCCCCCCCCCCCCCCCCCCCCCCCCCCCCTTAACGTGATGTAGCTATATACATGCATATGGCTGCACAGCAACAGGCGGACATTCAAACATGGCTAGAACAATAAACTAGTGGGCGCAGTTATTAAAGGCATATAAATAATATAGGGTCAACAACATACCAGGATGTGCGACCGACAAAATATGGATTTTTGAATAATCTGTTGTAATTCTCGAAAATCCAACTTACAGGTCAACAAAGCAGTTGCAACATGCATTTTTGCATTACATACTGAAAATCTATTGTAAATTTTTGAGAATTAGTAATATACAAACGATTCCTGTCAAAAAGCCACAGACATGGAAGGCAAGATTCTCAGACACTATTAGACAGAGTTTGGCGGGCATTGAAGAGCAGTTTCAATGATTATGCACCTATCAATTGTTTCCCCCACCTCTTCTACCCGGCACCCCCCCCCCCCCCCCCCCCTCACCTCTTCTACCCCCACCCACCTCCCTCTTCTACCTCTTCTACCTCCACCCCCCCCCCCCCTCCCCCGCGCTACCCCACCCCATAGGCGGGGGTTTGGTCAAATTGTTCGCCCCAGGGTGGGGCATTTGGCCAATTATCTGTGCATTTTTGCGCATGTTTTGCACCCGAGGGTGGGGATTTTTGTCACCTAAATGTTGCCCCAGGGGTGGGGATTTTGTCACGCAAAAAGTGACAATCTCCACCTCTTAGGTGGGGTAGCCCGGGGGAGGGGTGGGGGAAACAATTAATAGGTGCATTACGCTAGTAGTCACATTTAAAATGTCAGCCTAATAAAGTTGTTGCGCATCCATATTGCCAATTAAATCATGCTTTTATATATGGGGTTACGTATATCCCAACAGTTCAACTGCAGCCAAACACACTTGAGGAATTATTTGTGTTTATCTATTCTGCTTTCGGACCATTTGTTTTCACATCTGGCATCAGTATCGGGGCAGAATGTACCTGGGCTTTCTGAATGCTTAGAAAATCAAAGCACTCAGGGGTGCAAAAACTGCCAGGGCAGCGCTGAACGTGAGAAATCCCGCTGAGCTCGGTGTCGTTGCGGGGGACTCCGGCCCACCGTTACACAGCGCCCCCGTGCAGCACGTTTGAGACACAGTTGTACCATTTGCTGCCTCAACATTGTTGAAGTCGATGCATGGGGCTCCTCCCTGCGTGTTAGGGTCGTGGCAGGTACGTAGTATCACAACGATTGCTGGCACGCCTTCAGATGCTACCGAGTTTGAGGTTAACGTCTGTAACAGTAACATTAAAGATATACAGTCCGTGGTTCTCGGTAATTCACTCTATTTCAATGAAAAAACATCATACTTTGTATTTTAGACATCGGCAACCCTTTGAAAAACGTCATTTTTGCGCCTTGTTTCGACTTGCCCAGGTCCGACTTCCCGTGTTTGGTCTGTGGTGTGGTGCGTGCAGCGCGCCATCTGCAATCATATGGTGGGCTTTCAAATCTCCATTCTTCCGTCTCGGAAGACTTTCTGAGACAGAGAAAACAGAAGAAAACTGTGCGCTGCGCGTTGCAGACTGAGCACGGAAGCTCAGACTGGCAAATCTATACGCCTTGAATTATTGGCGGACCGCTAATAATTTCAGATATTGACAGTAATTGTTTGATAAATAAACGTTGGTCGATATTTTTTTGTTGATGTCTCATTTGAAAGCGAATAACTGTTATGTTTCTAGAAAATTATCAATAAAAACATTTTTGGGGGGATGCCACACCCGAAACGCACGGACTATATATCTTTAAACGGCTCTGTTAATATGGTGTAAATTCGTGCAAGTACATTGGGCGAGGTCACAATTCTGCGTGTGTTATGTGTCAGTGTAACAGATCTGTTAACACGGTGTTAATCCGGACCCCTAACAGAGTCCGGGTTAACACGGGCCTCATAAAGTCTCGCACAAGTCCGCTGGTAGACCATCTGCCTGGTGTGTGGGGAAAACCTGAGGGAGTATACCACTGGGCCTCATAGCTCAGCTGGTATAGAGCATCTTTATTTTATGCATCTTTATGCCCGATTGGCTTTTTATTTATGATCCCATACTTCTTCCATAAAACAAAATGCCCTTAGTATGGTGTTCAGCACCTGGCATCTCGCGTCAGTACTTCTCTATTTTATCCAATAGGGCGACACTTTTTAAAACCATTTTAAAACCATTTTTAAAAAACCATGTTAAAAACCATTTTTTTTTAAGGTCAAGAACAAATTTTTTTTTAGGTCTAGAACCATTTCTCTTAGGTCTAGAACCATTTTTGGAAGCTTTGGGTAGATAAATTTGGTGTCAATTTGAGTGATTCTTGCCGAAATTTCGGTGATCTCTGGGGAAAGGTTTCCCGTGGTGTCGCCCGTTTGCAGCTTTAAGGATGATGATGATTATTATTATTATTATATATTTGTTTTAATTACATTTATACAGCGAATATTATTCCACATGGATATGTTCACATGCGCTTCACATTATAATGGTTTTTACGAAGATAATACTCCACCTAAAACATCGAGATACATAGGTGGGTGGCGCGCCATTGGCGCCTGTGATCTTTTAAGTGCGTTACACAACACACTGGACCAACGGCTTTACAATCCATTTCGAAGAATGGAGCAAGTGTGTTTAAGTGCCTTGCTCAAGGGCACATATACCATGACCAGGTATCGAACCTGCAACCCCAAGTTTTCACCCGAGTTTTACAAGTCAGTGGCCCAAACCACTCGGCCACATTACCCCATATTAATTAGTACCTAATTAGGGAGTTAAAGGGACTCTTCCCCACAAAGCTAAAAAGTAAACAAAGATTTTTCACAAAACAAATTACGCACATCATTCAAAGAATTTGTACCCTATATGTTGCACAAATTAGCAACTCTTAATGCATTTCCTAATAGTCCGAGGCACACTTAAATTTGATTTTAGCTTCAGTCGCACATTAAATAGTACCTAATTAGGGTACACATTCTTCGAAAGATGTGCGTTATACTGTTTTTGTGAATTTATAGCTTCGTTGGGGAAGGGGCCCTTCAGGTACTAATTAGTGAGCGGTTGAAGTTAAAACAAATTTATACCTTTTACCTTTTAGCTTTGTGGGGAAGGGTCCCTTTAACTCTCTAATTAGGTACTCATTAATATGGGGTACTGTGGCCGAGTGGTTTGGGCCACTGACTTGCAAAACTCAGGTGAAAACTTGTGGTTGCAGGTTCTATACCCGTGGTACCTTGAGAAAGGCACTTAAACACATTTGCTCCATCCATCGGAAGGATTGTAAAGCCGTTGGTCCAGTGTGTTGTGTAACGCACTTAAAAGATCCCGTGGAGAGTAAGGGGATACCCCGATGTCGCTGGCCGTCGGCTGCTAATGACGGCACCCTCGATGTTTAGAGTATTAGCTTCGTAAAAACCCATTATAATGTGAAGCGCGTGTGAACATATCCATATGCAAGATGCGCTATATAAATGTAGTAGTGGTAATAATAACAATATGCGGCTGAAGCTGGAACCAAACATAAGTGTGCCCTGGACTAGAATCAGTTAGAAAATGTGTAATTTTCTTTTACAACATGAAGGGTACAAAATTGAAAGATATGCGTTTTTGCGCAAAATCTTTACTTTTTAGTTCCTTTCTTTGAAAGGGGTCTCTTTATCTCCCCAAATAGGTACTAATTGGTGCGCGGTTGAAACAAGCCAAATTAGGTGTGCTTTGGATCAGAATCAATTGGACTTTTTAAGTTGAAGGGGATAGTATAAATCCGTTTTGCTGGAGACTGTTCGGAAAATGGTAACATTGTTATCACTTTATCAGCCCCGTGTGGAAAATATACTTTGGTGAATATATTCTGGATTTTGTATTCGATATTTGGTTGTCGAGATGCGAGATGCGAGATGCGAGATGCGAGATGCGAGACGCGAGACGCGAGACTTGGTAGTCAAAATAGGTGCGTTCAGACGATGGTGGTTAAATGCACAGGCTCGTCAGCAATGCGCACGCGCAAATTTCGTGCCACGAAATACGCAGCTCCATGCCTTTGCTATGGAGCTGCGTATTTCGTATAGTACGAATTTGGCGCGCGCGCAACGCTGACGAGCCTTTGCCTTTAACTTAAAGTTAAGTCGTTGGTAGTGCATGGGCGCTCGTGAGTAAGCTCGTAAGTAGTGACCGTGTGGACGCACTTACTTACAAGTTAACAACGACGATTTACCAACGATAAATCTTGGTATTTGGGCCGTGTGCATGCCTGCGCGTCGTTGTTAGTGGGACTGTCGTTGTTAACTTTACCTTCGAAGGTAGTGCCGTCTGAACATGACTAATGCGAGATTCTAGATGCGAGACGCATACCTTAGCAATTTGTGTTATGTTTTCAACAAAGTTAATTTGTTATCTTATGAAGTATTTTTATATAACGCAACTTGTAATGATTGGATATGATGAAGGGAAGATGTATGAAATAAACCACAAACCAAACGATAAACCCTAGGAGAATCCATATTTCCCCCAAATTTGTCTAATCGATCGTGAAAGACGTTAGACAGGTTCCTGTACCCCAGGTCAACTGGGTGCAGGTCAACTCGACTTGACTAACGGTCGAGTTGGTCAAATGGTCGAGTTGGTACACCGGTCGAGTTGGTCAAGTCGACCTGCGCCTATATGGGGTACGGGAACCTGTCTAACGTCTTTCACGGTCGATTAGACATATTTTGGCGAAACATTAATTCTCCCAGGGTACGGTCGTGAGCAGAAATTTTGTGCGAAAATAATTTCTTATGGACGTGATTCCTTCTTCATGATTGACTACTAGAGATATACATACATATAGGGTTTAGTCCAGATACCATTACTGGCATATTGGAACTAGACTCAACATACGACAGACGACCAAGGAATCAAGCATGCCGATAGCACGCATTTTAAGGAGAAATACGCATTCGCCAATTTCGATAAAAGATGTACTGAAGCTATCCCGCCCACTTCTCCCAAACATGTAGCGATAGTCCAGCATGTTTCCTGCGTACATGGATAAGTTTTTCTCGCATAAAAGTACATTGAATCTGTCACGGTGTTCTTTGATATAGATCGTAAACAGCCGTCGGCGTTTTTGGCAAAGTGAGGGACTGAGAATATTAAATTCTACAGTTCAAAAGAGGTCAGGGAAAAACAGCTTGAAGCACCGTTTCAGAAGGTCTAGTATGACATTGTTCTCAATTTTAAATATATTTTTTATATCTGGAAAAATCGTGACCATCTTGAATGGGTCAAAAGGTGATCTGATCCAATATCGGCGCGGAACGAAATAGCCATCACTTGCGCCATTCTCATGATGAACTCAAAGGAAATGTATGACCAATATGCAACCACGGCGGTCATGTTAGAAGGAAAGTTTTCTTATTTAAATGATGCAATAATATATCCACAAAAAACGTCTATTCGTACATGATGTATGGTGTGGGGTACCGTGGCCGAGTGGTTTAGGTCGTTGACTCGCAATACTCGGGTGAAAACGTGGGGTTGTGGGTTTGATACTCAGTCATGTTATACCTGTGCGCCCTTGAACAAGGCATCCGTAATGCACCTATCAATCGTTTCCCCAACCCCCCCCCCCCCCCCCCCGCCCCCCGCCCCCCCCCCACCCCCCACCCCCCCCCCCCCCCCCCACCCCCCCCCCCCGGGCTACCCCACCTAAGAGGTGGGGATTGTCACCACCCTCGGGTGCAAAACATGCGCAAAAATGCACAAAAATGCACAGATAATGGGCCAAATGCCCCACCCTGGGGCATGAAAATTGTGACCAAACCCCCACCTATGGGGTGGGGTAGCGTGGGGGGGGGGGGGGGGGGGGGGGTAGAGGGGGGGAGGGGGGGGAAACAATTGATAGGTGCATAACCACAATAGCGCTCCGCACTAATGCTAAAAATAGAACTTCCAATGATGGTGACGTCACGCAACTAAGCCCACCTCGGACAGCCAAATCAGCCCTGTGGATAATTCCCAAAATTAGGGGTCCAAAATGTTTGGTGTCCCAGTTACGTACGACACCCTCTGACTCAAATCACCACTTATGACCACAAATTCTCAGCAATGGACTGTGGCCTGTGATATAGGGGGCAGCATCATTTACTTCAATGTTTTGTTTTCTGATTCCTCAAAACAAAAGACCATAAAGGCTTATAATTTGTTCCATGGTATTGGATAGGAGTTTGGTGTCCTAAAGTCACTTTTCAAACGTTCCCTCCAAACACTTTTTTAATCACTTCTTCTAAAAAATTATGATGTTGAGAATTGTAAAATTCTTTAAAATTACCCAGTAAAAACATCAGTCATGTCAGTAGGTGCATATTTGATATGGAAAAACCCCGTCGAGGGTGGGAAAATATAGAAGACTTTCACAGGGAACACATATTTTTCAGCCTACGTGTAGTATCATTAAACCTTGGAGGAAGGAAACCGAGGAAGCCAAGATCGGCTACCCCTCAAATTCTTTTCTGTGGTGAAAAGTCACCGGTTTCAGTGAAAAGTCACCGGTATCATCGTCGACAGACACGCGGTTTGCAATCATTGGCTTATGGGGCTTGTTACGCATGCGCGACCTTTTCATATAGTACGTGCGCTGTAACGAAGGATTACCCCTCGCAGTGGTGTAAACAAAAAATGCGCGTCCCGGGTTACCTACGCCAATGAAAATTGGCTGTAGAATGATTTTGCATTAACCTTGGTGCCATATCTACACAAAAACATTGAATTTGAGTGGCATTTGTTCAAATAAAAATAATGATTTTCTACTGGGAAACCACTTCCAATCATTAAAAACACTTGGAAATCTAAAAAAGCATGTCACACTTTTTGACCCCAAATTTTGGGAATTACCCATGTGTTACCGTGTGTGCTTGAATATGCAGGAGTGTCGTTTGTTGTCGGTTTTGTAGTTGGTTTTTTTAAAAAGCAAATACAGCATAAATTCCACTGAACATTGCTGTTGTGGGACTAATAATGTTTCGACAAGCCTCATATGCAGGGATTCTTTGCTTCGTGTCGTTTTTGAAGCCGATCAAGCTTAACCAAGAAATGCAATCACATCGCGATCTACCCTACAAAATGCCAGACAACAGCACTATTCACGCTCTAAATGGCCACGAATATACTTGACACACAATCTCAGCTACAAGCAGATATCGAGTTTTCAGTCTAGTACAATGATTTACTTGCATTCTTTCAAAAAGTGCAATTTGTTTTCGTCAGATTTGAAGACTTTTTTCGACAGCATATAGAAAGATAGACAGAATGATTCTGTCCCTATGGGTTACCGTAGGAACAGAAAACACCCCTTTCATGTAGTGGTTGGTTGTCATTTTGCCTCGAAAATAAAATCACACCCAAAAATTTCCAGCTGGTTGTGTCCTGTAGTGGTTTTAGATATTATTGATTAGAAAACAGAGCACTACTTACAATTGCCGTTTTTGAATCAAAAACGTCTATTTCCAACAGAGGCACACCAACTGTACGTTCGCGAAAAAAAAAACCACGTCGAGCTTTGTTAGGGACATAGAGTTGTACGGACTTGGAAATCTGTGACGTCATCGCGCGCGCACTGGGTACACTAATATAGGCCGGTCAAACACACTGAACGGTTCCACTAGACAATTAATGCATAAAAACACGACAACGATCAGTGCAACGATGGACAATTTGTTCATGATATTTGACAGGGTTCCACAACAATTTACACTTTATTTTCGGTATCATGAAAAACTAGAGCCTTCTTTTTACAAGAATATTAAATAAAAAACTTCAAATTATCACAAATATCAGTGAAATTACCCACTTCACGGTTTTCGAGCTCGGCCGACCGGCGGCGCGCGGGTGCCGGTGCCCGGTGTTGAAATTGAGAATTTCTCACTGGCAAATCTTGCCCAATCTCAACTATTTAGGGCGCACCTTGAAGCTTCTGACACGATCTTTCCATTTCTGCTTGCGCGTTTTAGCGATGGCCGACAGTTTTGGGCCGAAACGAAGCTCAAAAAATGGGTACATTTCTATGGGAAAATCTGCCGATTTTGTGAAACGCGCAATTTTCAACGAAAAATAGGAACGATTGTCTGTCTCCAGGTGAAATGGGAATGAAATCTGCCAGTATTTTCCAGTAGAAATCAGGCCGCAATATCTGGTATTATGTGCTGCAAATTCGTGAATATGTTTTACCCCAAAACTCAACATTTAAGAATTTATTTAAAGTAAAAAAAAAACAATCTCTGAACCTGTTTTCATATTGTGTACTGTACCCTACTGACATCATTTCAGCTAAATAGCATCATCAGAACCTGAGAGATGACCTTTTTGCATATGTAATTAGTTGGACTTAGTCTCCAGAGAACAAATTACTGAAATTTGGTCTTTTGGCCCAAATTTGGGCCACTGTTTCACATTAAATGAAAATTAGTATCATTTGTAACACACTTTTATTTTTAATAAAGGCAGCATACCTTCATATATGTAAAAATAACATTACATTGCCTCAGATGACCAAGAATAAGGCATCTGAACTACACACCTTCTTGAAATGTAGGCGATTTGGACTTAAAAAGTGGCCCGTTTGTGAACTGACTGGGTTTTTTAATGCACTGTATTTAAATAATGAGGTGTATAACTTGGGAAAAAACACTGATATGTAAAGTTTGGGTGATTTACTTCCAGGAAAAGAGCAAATAAGATATTTAAAGCTGATGAATATAATAGAAAGGTTGGTGTGAAATCACATTTCTTTTTTTTGCCATTTATTTGTTGAGTTGTCTGTAGGAATTGGTCATTTTTTCAAAACCTTTTTTTGGCCATAACTTAGGAACCCCTGTACCGATATTCAAAATTCAAAAGTGTTTTGTAATCTACACAAAATTTGATTAAAAGAAGCGCTTTTAATTTGTTTATTGTCCTGCCTACTAATACTGGTCAGTTCCACAGTGGATTACTGCCGTATGCGAAGTGGCGCATCGTGAGAAATGCGCGGCTGTAAAACATCACAGCATTGTTCAATTCCAACTTTTTTTATTAGATACTGAAAATAAAATACACTGCGAAACAGACTTGTGAAACCAGCGACAGTTTAGGGAGATTAAAAACATGCACTTTGTTGGTTTGTTTTAGCACACAAATTATTATCAGTTTCTCTTTGGGAACGTGGTTGAGTGCGTAGTTTTCATTCCAGGCGTAAATGTGTGCTATTACACATTGACAATGACGTTGCGCGCCCCCATACGTAGGGCCTACTCCTGCTGCATTTAGGCTTTCGTGACAAATCTTAATTTAGCAGAAAGCGCGCCCAAGCCAACTTCGTATACCAGCTGGTCACGTCGCAACGAGAGATCTCTTCGTCAAAGACTGTCGGAAATAGACGTTTTTGATTGAAAAACGGCAATGTAAGTAGTTCTTTTTTGTTTTATTTTCCAATCAAGGATATCTAAAACTACTACAGGACACAACCAGCTGGTTATTTTTTGGTGTGATTCTAATTTCTAGGTAAAATGACAACCAACCACTACATGAAAGTGGTGTTCGCAGACTAATAGAAAGATCGATGCATGGCAGCCGTAGATCTCGGTATTCTATTAGATTTGCCAATAAGCCAACTTACACTGCATTTGGTTGAGCATGGAACAGTCTGGATTCCAGTGCTATCGAATGGTTCCCCACATCCTGCTGGTCCGACACTTGCTCCTCCAGCGGTGATCAGCGTGCAGTTATAGCACTGTGCATCAACACCCTGGACTGAAAATTACAGATGAATAAATGATAATGGGATTAAGAAAATGGGGTATAATAAATTGGTGAGGATACATGGTTTTAGCAGCGAGACATTTTCGATGGGCAAGAGTTAAGACGTTGATTACTTATACCAAGCATCGGTACATGCAGATTTGATGGGAAAAACCGACAACTTTAGAAGTAGGAAAATCATATTTTGTGAGGGAAACACTTGGAAAATTTTCAGGCAGTCCCATATGTTTTCCACACAGGATCTAAAGCCATGATCAACTTCTCAATTCAAGGCATGAATTTCGTTTACCTATCGCCATTGAGATGCCGTGTGGAAAGTCTATGGGACATGGCAGAGAATGTCTGAATGTTTGTCACTCCCTTTAAAATATTAGCACGTTTTGGTGGTTATCGAGTCATATTAAAAGTATAATACGTGGCGACCAGTAAACACCATTATTTTCTTGTTCTCCGACAATGGCGCAACTTGCGAAGGCAAGATGAATGTCCCTAAATTAAACGACGCCATTATAGACGGGAAGATCCTACCGCATGACAATTAAGCGAAGCTCTAGTGGAAAGAATTTAATTCGAAACTTAAACTCTACAGTGTCAATGGTTACTACTCACATATTGCTACAGCAGCAAGAACTGCTAAGACGAAAGACATCATGATGTGGCTCAAAAATTGATCTTTTACTGCAGAGTAACTCAGGCGATCTGAATGCGAGTGTCCAGAGAAATAAGCTTTCACGCGAGTAGGCCCTACGTTCGCTGTAATCTATCTTTGATCAATTATGGGCGTAGTTTCAACGCAGGCGCAGTAGACCCCTGGCGTCATAGGCGTGGGTTTGCGTGGTGATTTGCATAATATTTCAACAACAACTTGGATGGTTTTGTCGTTGGCGGTGCGTATATATTTACTGTCCAATCAAAATCCCGTATGTACCACACACTGTCACAGTGGACTGCCTGTTATGAATAATTAATAATCCGCTGCACAGCTCCCCAGCTGTCCTCTATTGTAAAATGTTATAGGCCCTACCAGCCGATTTTTTTAAGGCAAACGTGTGTGAAGTGAAAGTGACATAGGCCTAATGGACAAAACTTGCGTCCATTTATGACAAAGGGCCGTCCATAAAGTACGTACCCATGAATTGCGTTTTTTTGACACCCCCTTCCCCTGTACGCATACGCATTCCATATATACTGTACATCAGCATTGGTAAGCGTTGGTAAATGGTTCAGTATACTACATGTACAATGATGTACATGTAGTACGATTTGCATGTCGCCTCCAAAGTTTGAAATAAATGACAAAAATATATAGATACTGTTGTTTACTTAAAATGACACATCAGGCATCAGTAACTGCAAATTTAATGGAAAAACCTACGAGTGAGACAACAATTAATGTGAGATGTGTGAGAATAATGTGTGGCATGTCTAATCTGTTTTGTACATAAGGTCTGAAGCATGTTCAACTTGTCCATCCTTTCCCGATTTACTAAAAGGAAATTGTCGGTTTGCGTACATATATACGCATCGGTAAAACCTAGCAAAAAAGAAGTCTAGCGAGTATAGCTGGGTGAGTCGCGCACCGGAACGGGAGCGCCACCCGTTATGCGACGAGGACGGGACGAGCAGCGCCAGTCGCGACTCACCCCGCTGTGAATCCCTAACAAAGGCTACATGCGACGCCGTGCATGTACCCATGGAGGTTTTCCTGTACCACACTAAATGGCTTGGATGTCTTTGATGAGTCGAACCTTTTTCACATCAAAGTATACATGTATTGTTATACAGTAAACCTGTGTGAACCCCTCCATGGTGAACTCACTATGTACACTCTCAGAACGTTGGTTAAAATTTTTAACCAACTTGGTTAAAATTTTAACCAACCATGTATTACCAGGTGAACATCCTAACAGTTGGTTAAAACCTTAACCAACCCAGGTTGGTTAAATTTTAATACGTGGTTGGTTAAACTTTTTAACCAATTATTGGTTAATTTTATTTTAACCAATCTGTTGGTTAATGCTGAGTTGGGCAAATTTTAACCATGCAGTTGGTTATACCCGAATGGTTGGGCATTTTACTGAAATGCTGTTCACAGTAATTGGGCAATATTTTACCAACAGTTGGTTAATTTATTATGTTAAAAGTTTATAAAAAAGATATTTGGGTATAAAGGACACTAAATAAAGGCAAACACCACACGATGGACTTGACAGTTTTACATTTATTTTATTTTATTTATTTTGTGATATTTGATGTACATGTATGTACTTTAGCAGCAGGTGTAGGCCAAATATATACTGGTATTTTCTAAATGAAAGTATTTGGCTTCCTTCAAACATTTTCATTTTTAAATGTTTCACCATCACACTGTGTTAACAATGAGTTCGAGAATGCTTGTGTGACGTTTAGCTCAGCTGCACTATATGAAGTCAGAGAGCGTACTTTTATTTTTGTGGTTTACACAGCCAAAGGAAGGTTAAATTCAGATTAGGAAATAACAATTTCCGAGTTGCAATTACAATTAATGGCAAGTTCGTTCTACAGTGTGAGTAAACAAAACCTATTATACACTTTTAAAATTACTTTTTGTGTTTTAGTGTACCAATATTTATATGAGATGTTCTGACATGTATTTTGGATAGGTTCTCCTGTGCATGATCGCACATGAGGCAAATAAGGATGTCAGGTGGAACACGACTTGCGCCAACATCAGAATAGAAGAAAAAAAGAGACCACCAAATTAATTATTTTCCGAAGAACCTGTTGCAAAATCTGGGACGGATGGCAGCTCTGCACTGGTTCAAATCCTTTTCTTTTTCCTAGCCATACTGAATTGGCGCATGTCGTGTTCCACCAGACACCCTTATTTGCCTCATGTGCAGTCATGCATGAGACATAATTTAATTAAACTGCTACCAAAAGACACATGAGAACTTATCCAAAATACATGTTGTCAAAACATCTCAAATAAATATTGATACACTAAAACACAACAAGTAATTTTAAAAGTGTATAGTTTTTTTTTTACACAACCTGTAGTTGTGTCGAAAAAGTGGTCAAAATGCAGCTTTGATCAAAAAGACGTGGTTCACGCCGAAGCCTTGCTTAGCAGTAGCCTAGTCAGATCAACTGTGATGTGCATGATGAGTGGTTATGGCCTTGGCCTCTGCTGTCATAGTTGTTGTCGAGTAACAGTTGCTGCCAAGATGCCAAATCCGATCCGATCCGATCAGCCCCTCCTGTGTGGATAAACAAAATGAAACAAGGACTATTAACATAGTAAGATCCAAAGGCGGTTAGGCCTATATATGTGACCCATCCATTCATACTACTATTAAACTGATAGCAACTGATAATCTTTCTGATGGATACCGGCGCATTACAAATATTCATTATTATTATTAATAATGCACCTATCACTGCCCCCATCCCTCCCCCGCGCTACTCCACCCAGCGATGCCCCACCCCTTAGGTGGGGATTTGGTCCGACGATTTCCGTGCCCCTACCCTGCAGGGTGGGACTTAAACGCATGGAAATCAAATTTTTAGCGCACAGGGAGCAAAACGTGCATCTTTTGGCCCATGGGTGGGGAGTTTGTAACCCGAATTTTGCCCCACGGGTGGAGAATTTGTCATTCGAAAAGTGATAATCCCTACTCTTAGGTGGGGCAGCCCGGCGGGAGTGGTGGGAAAAAGTTACACGTATACAGGCCGTGCGTAGCTAGTATGGTGTACTGTACACATGTGATGTAGTTTGTGGCCCACACTCGCTGCACACGGCGCGCTGCATGCAACGTGAAAGTAACGTTATACTCGTGACAACCCGCGCGTACGGGTAAAAAATAACACTTTGAAATCGGCTTAAATCTTCGAGAAAGGTTTCCAAAACCGACCGCTAGCAACCACTAAAATGTCCCCCCACCATTCACCGATCGGACCAGACAATTAACGAGGCAAAACTTACCTTAAATTAGTCGTTTCGGCTCGGAAACACCACTACATTTTGCAAATTTGCCGTCAACTCATCCTCCATGACACGAGTCCTGTATACGTTTGTGTAGTAGTTTTACACGTACAAGGCACACACACACGAAACGAACGCGCGTGGGCATTTTGTCGCTCTTGCCTTCCTGCAGACAATCGAGTCACTAACCAATGGTAGCTTTCACTGGACACCACGTGACATGGTTGGGCGAATTTTTTAACCAACTTTCGCTTCGCGGGGGGTGTAAATTATAACCATAGTTGGTTAAAATACAGCCCTCTGATCTTATATTTTACACAACCCGCTGTTTACCCAACCAGAAAGCATAATATTTCTTAACCAACCCCTGGTTAAAGAAAAATTTACCCAACTCGGAGAATTTAACCAACATTGGGAGATTTTTAACCAACTGATTTTTAACCAGTGATATTTTAACCAGCGTTTTGAGAGTGTAGGCTTGCAGCCTTGGTAACTATCGATGAATTAAAAGCTGGAAAGTGCCCCATTCAGACTTTATTGTATTGTATTTTTCATAAATGACTGCCTTTCGGTTCGGCTTGGTTAATTGATTTCATCATGATTTTTGGTTTCGGCCTTGGGTTTGGTTTGGAAGGATTTTGGTTTTAAAGCCCCATACATTATTTGCAGTGACCCGAAATAATTAATTTACTTCATGATCGAGTTGACAAGAAAATCCGACAATATAAATTGATAGCAATGGTAACAAACACCACTCTTTGTGAAAAGGTACTTCTGTAGGAATATTTGCCAACTGAAGGTAGTTAAAAAATTGTCTGCAGACTTATCACCATTCATTCATCGCAAAAACTATGCATGGATTTCAGGTTTTCTGAGTTGTATTACTGCATCTATGTGGCTGAAATTTCTACAAGGCAGTTTATCAACATTATTCTTTAGCTATGATGTGACCTGTTGTTCCTGCTTTTAAACATTTTGTTCCTGCTTTTAAACATTTTGTTCCTGCTTTTAAACATCATGTAACTGTCTTTAAATTACATTAATATTCTGTGCAAAATCGTCGCGACCAAAGGTCTATAATTTTTTTGTGATCTTTTTGTGAATGGATAAAAACACGAACAACAACGATATGCAATTAAATGATACACATGACAGGTCAACATCAGAACAGTTCAGTTAATGAAAATATATTGTTACAATAAATATAAATAATTATAGTCATCCTATTTATGACATAACGATCCTACGATAACACAGATACATAATAAGTAAGCCTAATGACTAAGAAACAACGAAGGTATACAGTATTTTATATAAACTCCTCAAACAAGTTTGGAAATTTATTAGCACTATTTGTCATATCATGAGAATGTCCGTTTATTTACCTTTACAATGGTGATACATTTGTAATGACCATGTATTTGTGGGTAAAGCAGCACAGAAACATGCCAACATGCTTTGTTTATTACTGACAGAGATTTCATTCATTGTGCGGGTGAACACGTAATGCCACATTCTGACTGTAACAAATGTGATGTCGTTGTGAAAAGCAATGAATGGCTTGCCATTGATATGCAACGTGATACGAACAAGTCACAAATATATTGGATATATGCAGTGTTGTACGACTCGAGTACAGGACTCGGACTCGAGTCCGAATCGAGTCTTATTTTTTGTGACTCCTACTCGACTCGAGTCACATTAGCAAATGACTCGAACGCGGACTCGACCATGATGACTCGGACTCGAACATGGTGACTGGTGACTCGAGTCATGATATTTTCAAAAAAGAAACATACTATATATAATCGCGCGCTTAATGCAGAATTCTTGGGGAGAAAAGCACAGTACGACGGTAAATATGTACACTACCCCCACGAAACTATAGCAGATTCAGTTTCATTTTGGTGAACAAGTGACTCCCGACTCGGACTCGGAATTGGGAAAAGTGACTCGTGACTTGGACTCGGACTCGAGGCTAATGACTCGAGACTCGGACTCGGACTCGAGGCTAGTGACTCAAGACTCGGACCCGGACTCGATATTGGTGACTCGACTACAACACTGGATATAGGTGATGGAAAACAACCCTATGGAGAAGAGCTCCGCACTGCACAAACCAATGCATTATTCCCAAAAAAATATTACCGACGTCATGCATGCAAGACAAAAGAAAGCCCGACAGCTCAGTTGCCTCTCCCGCAGTCTCGGTAAAATTTGCCCATGTCAAAACTTGAAGTCGAAATGCGGATAGTGGTCAAATTTGACCATTTTCCATTTTACCGTTCTCTCGGTAAAACCTTGCAAAAAAGAAGTCCAGTGCGGATACGGCTTTTGACTGTGCCCTAACACTCGGAGCCACATGCATGCGACGCCGTGCATATGTACCCATGGAGGTTTTCCCTGTACCACACTAAATGGCTTGGATGTTATTGATGAGCCGAATCTTTTTCACATCAAAGTACATGTATTGTTATACAGTAAACCTGTGTGAACCCCTCCATGGTGAACCCAATATATAGGCTTGCAACCTTGGTAACCATGCATAGATGAATTAAAAGCTGGAAAGTGCCCCATTCAGACATTATTGTATTGTAGTTTTCAGAAATGGCCGCCTTTGGGTTCGGCTCGGTTTAATTGATTTCATGATTTTTGGTTTGGCCTTGGGTTTGGTTTGTGTTTGTGTTTGAAGGATTTTGGTTTCAAAGCCCCATACATCATTCGCAGTGACCCGAAAAAAATTATTTACTTCATGAGTTGACAAGAAAACACGACTATGTAAATTGATAGCAATGGTAACAAACACCACAAGATGTTTTCCTGTGTGAAATAAGATTTTGTTAATTTTTTGTGTAAAATAGTACCTTAATTAAATTTGTAAAGAAATTGCCAACTGAAGGCCTATAATAATTTGTTTGTGATATTTTTGTGAATGGGTAAAAACACGGACAACAACGATGTAATTAAATGATTGAAAAAATTACGCACATGACAGGTCAACATCAGAACAGTGGCCAATTTCATAGAGCTGCTTAAGCATGAAATATTGACGGAGTAAACCATAGTCTCCTTATGCATAAATTAAGCTCCTACAACTTACATCCAAATGTGCTCAGACTACTTGGTAATTACCTCTCTGGTAGTAAACACAGGGTCGTGGTGGAAGGTTTCTGCTCGGATTGGAAGCATGTTCCATCAGGGGTTCCTCAGGGATCCATATTGGGCCCACTCTTGTTTACATTGTTTGTGAATGACTTGCCACAGCAACTGCAGTGTCTGGAAAGCCGGTGTGTACTGTATGCCGATGATCTTAAGGTTTTCCGTCAAATCAAACATGAATCCGAAAGTTATGTGTTGCAAGAAGACTTAAACAGAATTCATTCTTGGTGCTTAACATGGAGACTACATCTCAACCTAAAGAAATGTACTGTTTTGACTCTTACACTAAGGAAGAAACCTGTAATGTTCAACTTCTCCATTACCCATGATGTTCTTAAAAGAGTGTTTGTTCAAAGAGATTTAAGAATCCTCATCGATAGTAGACTTAATTTTGTACAACATGTTGACCATTTAATTAAGAAAGCAAATCGCATGGCTGGTGTAGTATGGCGTAATCATTTCATTTCATTTCATTTATTATTTCTCAGGGCAAACATGAAAAGGTACAGTACACACAGATGAAAATTGACATAAAACAAAACATTACATGGTAACACCCCTGAAGGATTGCCAAATGTGAACTAAATCACAATCGTGTGGCTCTCCAAATGCCGCCATGCCAACACTTAAATACACACGTAAAAAATAAAATAAAATAATACTAGATAATTAGGCGTTTAAAATAAATAAATACATAGTGCATAATATTACAAACTTAATTAGTCGATTAAAAAAAATACATTCTTGTACAGTTATGTTGAAGTATGGTTAGGTTACAAATAGATTTACTTACAGTATAGGGGCTATGCAGGAGAGGAAGTATAAATAAATAAATATGTAGACGGAATTCAAATACATTTATGATAAATCTCTTTCTTAAAAAAAAAAAGCACGCATGTACGCAGACCAAGACTTTTATGTTACGGGGGTGCAGGCCTACATGTACGTAGGATGGAAATATGATGGATTTACCGGGAGACAGAATATGATTACGCAAACTACTGAAAAACTTGGACATATTTAGTACAACTTGTTCCTTAACAACAGATGGTAAACTATCCCACAATCTAGGAAACCTAACAAAAAGGGAATGGTGTAAGCAGTTAGTGCGGCCCCCCTTATGAACAAACTTGACAGAATCACAATGCCTAGAATTAACAGTAACATACCTGTGGATACTTACATCAAAATTATTATACAAACATTTAACAACAAAAGAAATCGACAAAAAATGAAGTCTGTTGATCAACAAAGGAATTCCCAATTGCTTGCTTACATCTAGAAGGGTAGTCTATGTCGACATTGTTAGGTCTGGCTCTTCTAGGGAGACCAAGACAAGAACGTGTGAAACGCCTCTGAACCTTTTCAATAAGTGATTGATGAGTGTGTAGGTTTGGGCACCAGACAGGAGCAGCATACTCCATGACAGGTCTACATAGGGAGGTGTAAAGTTTAATTAGTACGATGGAATTATTACTCTTAACAACCCGTCTGATAAAGCCACAAAGTTTGGTAGCTTTAGAAGTAACACTATCAATGTGATTCTTCCAACTGTAATCTTAGATCCTGTAAGAATGAACATGTTTTGCGCACCTTGTATTGTACATTAATTAGACCTCATTTAGAATACTGCACTGTTGTATTTAACTGTATCTCTAAGTCTCAGTCTGATAGGATAGAACGGGTTCAGAGACGGTATTTGTTTTTCATGTATATAGGACCCTACATAATCATACCACTGCATTCAATTCTCCCTCATATTAAGAGCTTTGTGACATGTTTCGACTTCAGACCCTTCTTGACAGAAGAACTATCAGTGATTGTGTATTTTTGTATAAGCATGTTCATAATCACAGAGGCCAATCCTTTCAGCCTGCATGTGCCAAGTCGCCGAACTATATAGGTCCGCTGCCAACCACATCTTACACATCCCACGGAGCCGTGTTGAGGTGACCAGACAAGGCTTTGTCTCGAGAATTTCATCCACTTACAACCGGCGTCATGGGATGTGTGATGTGTTTGGGGCATGCAACGTCAGTAAAGTCTTTTCGAAGAGAGGTCTGTAAATTTATCAGTACCACCACATGATTTTGTTCATCCTCTTCCAACTTCAGTCAATTAAATTCATTGTTTTTTAAAGAGTATACAACGGTTTTATATTTAAGAGGCATTTGGGTGCATAAATGGGGGTGGGGGTTGTAGTACATGCATTTTAAATATGTATGTTGTTAATGTATATTAATTTATTTAAATTGTTAAGATTGGAGTCGCATAAATATTGTTTTTTAACTTTATATATATATATATATATCTATTTTTTTTTCTTAATCCCTGTAAGTGGCGGTCATTCCGCTGTTGGTGATTGAAATAAATAAATAAATAAATAAATAAATGATGCCACATGTCTGGCAAATTCTGACTGTAACAAATCGTCACCGTCACCACGAAGAGACACAATAGTGGCCAAATATCGCGTTTTCATCGATTTTGAGACTTTGGCCGAAAACGACTTAGTACTGCACGGCCTACAACCTGGTGAGGTCTATTTGTCGAAAATATAACGAGAAGTCTAATTACTGTAATTAGCCACGTGGAAAAAAGTCCCATTTTCCGTTTTCACGAAGAGAGAAAGATTACTTTGCCTGTCCGGCTGTGAAGACGGAATTAACACACACTGATAAAAACAAAACGGGCAAAATTTGCCCAACTTTTTACCCAACGTTGGTTCAAATATCAACATACCAATCTTTGGGGCGCATAATGCCCAACTGGTGTTGGGTAACAGCCTTACCCAAGCCTTGGGTGATACTGTATGCACAATTATTGGTTAAACTTAATCTACCAATCTTTCGGTGAATGTGCATATCCAATTATTGGTTAAAAGTTAATTATCCAACGTTTGGGTAAATGTGCATGGCCAATTGTTGCTTAAATTTAATCATCCAAGGTTTGGGTAAGATTGCATAGCCAGTTGTTGGTTAAATTAATTCATCCAAGGTTTAGGTGAATGTTTATGGCCAGTTGTTGGTTTAAATCTAATCACCAAATGTTTGGGTAAATGTGCATGGCCAATACTAGTACATGAAATTGTTCGTTCAATTCAATCATTCAAGATTTGGGTGAGCTTACATAGCGAACTGTTGGTTACCTTTTCACCAACTGGTGTTCTCCCCTCCCCAACTTGTCCCAATAATTTGGCACAAGGAAAAGATAAACGTTGGGCATCTGCTGACCAATGATTGGTGTTTTCACATTGTAATAAAGGACACTTTTGTATATATTTTTTCTGTTTTTAATATTTATCCACACTATAATCCGTTCGTGGTGGAACAGCAGTGTACTTGGCAAATGCCATTTTCCTCATCATGTTTTGAGAAAACAGGCAAGAGCATTTGTTTTCTAAAGTGTTTTATTCGTTCAAATAAAACACGCACTGGTTTGGTCTAAGTCCAGTCAGGCGAGAATCCCACGTGTATTCTCCATCACAATCGTCACCAGTCCAGATCGAGCAATCATCAAGACCACAGACACGGATCCAATCGTGTTCCAAAATTATCCACCGCCATTCCCAGAGACGTACTGGCCACTCAAATGAGCAACATTTCAGGACATCACACTCGAATCAGCGAGGGATCCACCTTGTTTTCTAAAGTGTTTTATTCGTGCAAATAAAACACGCACTGGTTTGGTCTAAGTCCAGTCAGGCGAGAATCCCACGTGTATTCTCCATCACAATCGTCACCAGTCCAGATCGAGCAATCATCAAGACCACAGACACGGATCCAATCGTGTTCCAAAATTATCCACCGCCATTCCCAGAGACGTACTGGCCACTCAAATGAGCAACATTTCAGGACATCACACTCGAATCAGCGAGGGATCCACCTTGTTTTCTAAAGTGTTTTATTCGTGCAAATAAAACACGCACTGGTTTGGTCTAAGTCCAGTCAGGCGAGAATCCCACGTGTATTCTCCATCACAATCGTCACCAGTCCAGATCGAGCAATCATCAAGACCACAGACACGGATCCAATCGTGTTCCAAAAGTATCCACCGCCATTCCCAGAGACGTACTGGCCACTCAAATGAGCAACGTTTCAGGACATCACACTCGAATCAGCGAGGGATTCACTTTTGTTTTCTAAAGTGTTTTATTCGTTCAAATAAAACACACACTGGTTTGGTCTAAGTCCAGTCAGGCGAGAATCCCACGTGTATTCTCCATCACAATCGTCACCAGTCCAGATCGAGCAATCATCAAGTCCACAGACACGGATCCAATCGTGTTCCAAAATTATCCACCGCCATTCCCAGAGACGTACTGGCCACTCAAATGAGCAACGTTTCAGGACATCACACTCGAATCAGCGAGGGATTCAAAAGGTTTCTTTCATTACCCCTTAAGGAATACGTATATGCTGCAACAGAACAACCAGGACAGATAGTCTAGTCACAAATTCACCGCAGTGCTATAGGCCTACGGTTTGTGTGTGAAACGTTGAGAAACGTTAAGAAATGCCTGTGGCCTATCAAGTTGCTGGATTTTCGCGCATGCTCACTTAGCCTTACTTTTTAACACCAGTAAAATTTACACGAAGATATTGAATAGGATATAAAAACCAGAATATACATCTGGAACAACACGTACATAAACACGTGGAAAGAACACGTATAAACGTGCGCTCCTAAACATTTTTTTCAACAGCCTGGTCAAATAGTCGAGCATATTTGGCCCGAGATACCCAACATGTTGGGCATATACGAACAGATTTCTGCTTTATGTTGAATTTAATCAACAAGTGGCCAAGCACATTTACCCAAACGTTGGATAATTAACTTTTAACCAACGATTTGATATGCACATATCTACCCAAACATTGGCTTATAGAATTTAACCAACAATTGTACATACAATACCATGCACCCAAGGGTATTTTGCGCCCCAAAGATGGGCATGTTGATATTAGAACCAAGTTGGGTAAAAGTTGGTAGAGTGCGCCCTGTTTTGTGTTGAAAATTCCCCAATAACTGGAGATAAATGTCATGAGTGTATAATTTGCTCAGCGTTTCAATACTTTCAGCACACGGTATAATAAGTGCCCAATAAATGGACACCCTTTGACCAACGTATAGAACTTCAAATGTTACCAACGTTGTTCGCTTGGATGGTTTACCCAACAGAAAATGTTCTGCATATGTTGACGAAATATGACCCAACAAACGTCCAAATGAAATTCTCCAACTTTGTTTTACCCATATTTTTTTACAGTATACTTTGAAGCGCCCTCTCTTGTCTTCACAATCTCCAACAGATGGAGAAAATATTGTTTGTCTGTATAATATGCTCAACCTTTTAATACTTTCAGCAAGAGGTAAAAAAATAACCAATAAATAGCCGCTGTTTCCTCAATTTACAGAACGTTGCATGTAACCAACGTTGGTGTTCTGGATGTTTTACCCAACATAACATTTTCTGCATATGTTGAGGAAATATGACCCAACAAACGTCAAAATGAAATTCTCCAACTTTATTTTACCCAGCATTTTTTACAGTGCAGGCGCGCTGGGACAAAAACAACGTTTCACGATTTTAATGGTTAAATTAATGTTTTATTGGTACAGATTTTAAATTCAAGATCCCAACTTTTTATACAGTTCACATATTACTAAATAGACCCTGAAGAAATGCGCAAAATTTTAGTTTCAAAAAGTGACCAACTTCAAACTCGATTTTCTCAAAAACACTTTCCGATGCTCAGCGGGCAATTGTGTCTCTTCGTGATTACGGTGACGAAATGTGATGTCGTTGTGAAAGGCAATGAATGGCTTTCCGTTTATATGCAACGTTATATGAATAAGTCACAAATAACTCGGATATAGGTGATGGAAACAAAATTCCAAACCCTTTTTTGAGTTTATAATTTCGTCTCTAACATAATTGCAATCAGTGAGGAACAACTGCAATACATGTACCACGATTAGAGACCACCAGTCGACTTCATAGCTCAATTGGTATGGCGTCTGCACGTTAAGCAGAAGGTCCGCAGTTCGAATCCTGGTGGAGCCAAGCTGCTTTTCACTGCATCCAGATTTCCCAAATTCATATTTATTTTTAGCACAACATGACTAATTGGATTAAATTACATCCAAATGATTCATGTATGCGTTCGCTATATACGTAACAGCCACTTAACTTCAAAACGTTGCTGGGATTTTCTCGTATATACCCAGCACGATATGTTATACCCAGCACGATTTGTGGCAAAGGGACTCCATACTTCGACACACTCTTCCTTTTTGTTAACGCACCCCCCCCCCCCCCCCCCACCCCCCACCCCCCACCCCTCCCTCCGCCCCTTCCCCCTCCCCGCCCCCAACCCCCCTAAAAACGAATTAAGGAATTCCTTGGAAATGTTTAAGACACAATGGGGGAACAATGGTAGAGAGGATACCCTCTGCCACATATCGTGCTGCATATGGATAGCAAGGGTTAGTCCCTACTTGACCACGTGGGTTTTCCCCCGGGGATTTCTCTAGGGGTTTTCTTCCCACTTATAAAACTGCAACTCCTTCTTCGTCATCTCAAGTTGATAATATAGTATAGTTAAAACTAAAACCGTATATAGTTGATGGCATAAAGGGCCTTAGTTGCCGAAGATTAACAACAACATTTATTGCCATAGATTAACAACAACATAGCAAGGGTTGTCAAGGTGAGTGGTCACATCAGTGAAACCCAAGAATACCTGAACACACTCTTCTCTTTTATTAACGCAGCAACTCCCCTAAAATTTGAAAAGAATTCCTTTCAAATTCCTTGGATGTTTGAGACATAACTGGGAGAACAATTGAAGGGGGCGTACCCTATGTCACATATCATGCTGCGTATGTTTCCTCATGCGATAACAACGCGCTTAGCACAGTGGAAACTGGAAATACCTGCGTTCTCAGAATTTGTCAACCAAAGAGCCGTAGAGTAATGCATTGTATAAGTTGTATCTTAGGAACGCTGGTGTTGAGCAGGTGACAACAGTCGCGCATTTTGTTGTTGTTGTTGTTGTTGTATATTTCATGGCATCTTCGGCAACTAAGGCCCTTTATGCCTTCAACTATACGGTTTTAGATTTAACTATACTATATTATCAACGTGGGATGACGAAGAAGGAGTTGCAGTTTTAGAAGTGGGTGGAAAAACCCCAGAGAAATGCCCCAGGGGAAAACCCACGCGGTCAAGTAGGGACTGCAAACCCAATCCACATACACGCCCCGGATTCGAACCCGGGACCCCAGAGGTGAAAGGCGAGGAAAGAACCCGTACGCCAACCCGACCGCCCTCGCGCATTTTGCAGGGTTCATTAATTATTTATATCTAGTGCAGATCAACTACATGTTGATTGGACTGTAAAACCAGGCACCGCCCACCGCGTACAACAACCCCTCTAAAAAGAAAGAAACATTAAAATATGCAAATCGCCAGGCAGACCCACTCCTCTGCGGTGCGTTGAAACCACGCCCAGTTTTATCGAAAATATATTTAAACGAACGCCTTTCAGTGGAAGTTCATTTTTCTGGATAGTGGGCACTCGTATTCGGTCAATCCGCAAGTTCTCGTCGGGAAAACATCGGTTCTTAAGCCTCACCATGATGTCCTTCGTCATGGCAATTCTTACTGCTTTAGCAATATGTGAGTAGCCATTAGTTCTAGTTTCGAATTCAATTTTTCCCCGATTTTTTCATTTCTTCTTGCGTTAATAGGCTGGTTGGTTAAATGAATGGTACTTTTGCAAAAATTTCACGTGCTGTATTCATCGATTCAATTAAAAGTAGATTTGTCGTAGACAAGGGTCTATTTATTTCCTTCAGAAAAAAAAAATTTTCAGCAAGTTCCATATGTTTTGTGCACACGCTCTCAAACCATGGTCAAGTACTTGAATCTTTCCAGAAAGAACTCGGTTTACTGGTCGCTACATATTCTCCTTATGATGACTTGATAACCACTAAAACGTGAATATTTTGAAGGGAAGTGATTTTTAGGAGTGAAAAAAGATTTAACAATTTCCTTGAAAATACTTCAACTTGTTTGTTTCAAATTCAGATTTTCCTAACTAATCTTGACATTGTGCCTTCATAATTATCATCAAACTACATATAGCATAGCCTGTGGAGACTCTCTTTATTTTCATCCGAAGTTTAGTAGTTTAATTTAAATGGCGATTTGCGTTCGTTATTTACTCAGTTACGCTTCCATGCAACATAGAAACTGGGTTCATAGGGGGAAAAAAAACCAAGGAACATAGTTTCCGATAAATGAAATTGATATTAATCAATAAAAATAAAGCATGATCAGACTCATTCATCTCAATTGTTCATCTTGAATTTTCAGTCCAGGGTGCTGAGGCACAGTGCTATAACTGCACGCTGGTCACTTTCGGAGGACAAAGTATCGGACCGGCAGGATGTGGGGAACCATTCGACAGCACTGGAATCCAGACTATTCCGTGTGCAGATAAATGCAAAGTAAGTTAGCTTTCCGCGCGCGTCTTTATCGCGTGTATAAGGGCTATTCTGTTCCGAGCTGTACTGTACGCTATCGCTATGCTCGGACTTGCTGCATGCTCTGTGCGGCTAGTAGTTAGATTTGCACGTACAGGCCTATGAACAAAAATTCTGAGATTTCAGGGAATTTCCACTCTGCTAAGCGCCATTACAATCGCGACGCCACGGGTGGGGGAGTGCGTTAAAGAGTAGCTTCGGTACATCCTTTATCTCCAGTATAGTCGATCGTGGAGAAGAAAAAAAACACGTGCAGATAATTTTGTGGCGCAAAAATTGTCCTAAATCCGACCATGCTTGGACAGATACTCCACTGCGACGCGTTGGTAGGAAAAGCTATACTTGTTCCCGTACCTCATATGGGTGCAGGTCAACTCGACTTGACTTGACCGACTCGACCGGCGCACCGTCTCGACCATTGTACCAACGTACGTTGTGTACGCACAGCGTTGTTGGTGAATGGTCGAGTTGACTCTACGTTGAAGTAGAGTTGGTCACGATGAACGAATAAACTAAATCTTTAGGTCTGGGAACCAGACAAGAGTCGAGTGGCACACTAAACCTTTCGTAGACGTTGGAGGGCGCAGTAATAGTTGATCTTCACGAAACATATGAGACGGTCTCAAACGTGTTTACTCAGTCTTGAATTTGTCTCTCTCTTAAAATTTGTCTGCAGACGATTTCAATATTCATTAAACACAAACCATGCATCGGTTTTTATTTAGTTATGTGGCGTTGTTGTGCCTATTATCGAGTTCTACAATCATGTAATTTGTTTTTAATGTTACTGTTACAGACGGGTACCACAAACACGGCAGCAGCTGGAGACCAGCCAGCAATCGTTGGGACATCGCGCACCTGCCACGACCCTATCAAGGACGGAGTAAAATGCATCGACTTCGACAATCTTGAGGTAGTACCGGGTACGAACGTGTCTCAAACCTGCTGCATGGGGGCGCTGTGTAACGGTGGGCCGGAGCGCCTCGCGTTCAGTCCCGTCCTGGTAGTTTGTGCACCCCTGGCTCTTAGTGTATTAAGCATGTACCGTTGAGTTGGCGCTTATTTCCTAATAAAAGAAGGCGGCGATTTTACAAATGTGTTGAAATGTCCATTAAGTACTCAATAAAGTGCCTTTCAAAGGAGGACAATTATAGAAGATGAGAAAATGTCTCATTCCATGGTGCTTTCTAAACTATGCATACTGAAGTTCTTTATCAGTGGCCGTTTGCAAACACATTGTTAAATATGTTCTTTAATGGAATCATTTTCTCCGAAGAGATAATAAGCACTTTTCAATTCCTAATGGTCCATAAATTCACAATTCTTTTGCAATAACATCTATATTTCGTGGTAGGATAACGACCGGGAAAAAACGCTACCAAGCAATGACTGCTGCTGCATTTTCAAAAGCATATCTATGGAAACCTTTGACAATAGACCGTATCGATTAGCCGCCATGTCGGGGGGCAGTTTCCTTGTTCGAGGACATGTATGGTTGCACATATTGTTCTTCCATTGTTGAACGGTTTAACAAAAGGTACCCGAAGAAATGGCGGCTATTCGATAGTCTATTATAATTCGCACTTAATAACTTTTTGATATGATGGACACGAAAAAGAGGGCGCAATTTCATTTGAATATGGGAAGTTTTTGTAGAAAGGTTTCCGAAAACTCTATGTACCTACTGTAATTATTATATTAAGTACACTAAATTGTTTAGGCTACTCGAATCAAAGTGTGCCCTGTGTCTGCCATAACTCGAATTGTGGCAGCAAAAACCTGGTCCCCTTCATAGGGTTAGTTATAGAAAACTACAGTGCGCACTCCCAAGACATGTTTTGCGAAATGGCCGCCGCCATTTTGGATTAACGCTACTGGTGCACGGTGGGCAAAGGGGTGTTTGCACTCGTAGTGTTAAGCCAACATGGCGCCGCCCACATCGGCACAGTCAACACAAGCAACTTGAATAGCCAGTGCACACTCTATAGTTATCTATATAGAACTCTATGGTCCTCTTCCGTTTCCTCCATTTTTAAAACGTAGGCCTGAGTATTTGTTACAACTTCCAAGGTGATACGATCCTTATGAAATGTTTAAAATAATTATTGACTTATTGTTCTTGAAGCGATCGACATGACTCAGTCAATTTATATAATGCACTGTACATGTTTTAACAATAGTAGTTATGGTGCAGTAACTAATAAAAGTAGTCTATTCTCGTGGTGATGAATAAAGTCGGGAAACGGTGTGCAAATCGTCAGTTTAGTAATCTTAGGATTGTTCAGTGTTAACATTGTTTTCATAAATGCGTTTGCTGATGCAATTACAGGTCATTGAGGGAAAAATAGTATTTGAATACCTTGAGTTCAGAATTCTTAACAAAAATGAAAATCCGCGTAAAGCAAGTCGACCGTAAAACCAGTCTAACGTTACGAGCAATAATGTCGCCGTTAGCCAATCGGACTACAGTAAAGCCGTACTTTTAGTCGGAGCACGTGCACTATCGTTGTTTCCCAACCAGCATAGATAGTTCCAGCAGCCGATTTCACGAAACTTTACGCAATTGCGCAAGTCCACTTACGCCATAAGCTATTGCGCAAGTAATGGCGTAAGTGGACTTGCGCAATTGCGTAAAGTTTCGTGAAATCGGCTGCAGGTCAGTATAAGTTTGACCTTTTGACCCCATGTGAATGCGCCCTATAGAAACTGTTTATTTTAAGCACAACATGACTAATTTGATTAAATTACATCCAAATGATTCATGTAGGCGTTCGCTATATACGTAACAGCCACTTAACTTCAAAACGTTGCTGGGATTTTCTCGTATTCTTGGGTTTCACTTTCTTGACAACTGGTTGCTATCCGCCATTACTGTGTCCATACTATGGCACCCTAAAACGAAATTAATTCAACACGGACTCGCGTCAACCCTGAAAAACAAGTCTCAACTCTCTTTTTTTTAAAGATTTTATAAATTTACCGTCAAAAATCATGACCGGATATCGTGAACACAATTTTCGTTTCGGTCGAGTTGTCCTGGTGATGAGTTCCTTGGGACCGAGTTGACCTGCACCCGGCGCGAGTTTCGGGTTATGTAACATGTGTGATAAACGAAACACGTGCGTGATGTGCCCGCGACTGGTCACGTGAAATGTTGCCACATTTTTCACAAATTGGTGCAAGTTTTAAAAAATGTTGATGGTACAACTATCATTGTTAAATTATTTCCGCTTTGGCATGCCATAGTGGGGACACAGTAATGGCGGATAGCAATCGGTTGTCAAGAAAGTGAAACCCAAGAATATGTGACAAAGTGACTCTCCGCCTGCTTGCCCATATTCCTGGGTTCCACGTGACGCCACAAGCCTGTCACGTGACGCCCACAACTATCATATTCGCCATTATTGTGTCTATCCATAGCGTGTATTTGTGCATACGTATGGCACGCCAAAGCGTAAATAATTAAACAGTGATAATTTTACCATCAACCCTGAAAAACAAGTCTCATCATTTTAAAAACAAAAGCACGGGCTATCAACATTTAAAGGCAGTACGCCTATACATCATTGCTCGATCACTGCGTTCGCAGCGCACAATTTCTCTACGTGTGCCTATCACGAAAACAGTGACCTATGGGGACCGGCATTTCGGGAAAATGGCTGCTTCACTTTGGAATTCATTGCCCGCACATCTGAAAGAACTTAACAATCTTGATAGTTTTCGTAGGGCACTTAAGACGTATCTGGATTTCTTTTCTTTTGGCTCTGGCTCACACTGGTACTCTATAGAATATTTTAAAAAAAAAATTTATTTAACGGAATACAATATTTTTAATTGATCTTTTTGTGAACTTTAATGGGATGTCTTTTGTTTGTGTATAGGGGGGCCACATAATGTAGTTGATGTGTCAGTAGTAAATAAATTGTTTTAAATTCATTGGTTGTCAAGCGCCTTAGAGCGTTTATTTTTAATGAATAGGGCGCTTTATAAATGTTGTATTATTATTAATATAAACATGACGAACGTAGAAAACGTCTCCTGAAATGGTTTTGTCTGAAGTGCTATAGTCTTTGAGAAATGAGTAAAACAATTAGTTTTCGTCTCATCAAACGAAAATTTAATTCGCCCCAAAACCATTTCGCCCAAGTGCCATTTCGCCCCAAACCACCTCGCCCGAGTGCCATTTCGTCCCAAATTACTTCGTGCAAACACTACATCGCCCAAATGCCACTTCGCCCCAAAACTACTTCGTGCACAGGCCGTGGTTTAGGGCGAAGTGGTTTTGAGGCGAAATGACTACAAACCCTTTTTTTGGACTGTTTTTTCAAAAGTTAGACGAAGTACGGAGCTGGTTTTTGCTCAGGTTGGTTTTAATCATGCACATCTTCAATCACACAGGGGGGTAAAACTATTTGTAACAGTTTACCAATCATGTATACTATCTTTAAATGTCATGCCAACCTTTTTTCTTAAATGCGCAATATTTGCGAAAATATGCGTCAACATTTCTTTTAAATACCTTATTATTTTAATTACCTTTAAAAAAACATTTCACGTAACCAGTAGCGGGCACATCACGCACGTGTTCTATCCATCCATTGAGTTATATATAGTAAACTAGAGTACAAACAGGCTATTCAAGCCACGTGTATGGATCGTGCCGATGCGGGCGGCGCCATGTTTCCTTAACGCTATGAGTGGAAAGTGGGTAACACAGCGCTTAGAAGAATGTAGTGCAATTTCGTCTAAAGCATTGTGTAACGAAATTGCAGCAGCACTACTTTCTTCTAAGCGCGCATGGCGCTTGCGCAAACTGTGACACAGCCCCGTAATTTGCATAAACCTCCAGGTATTCCTGGATATTTATGCCAAACATGGCGGCGTGTACCTGTCCTCATATACGACGAAGGGGGAGTAAATATGAGGACAGGGGACCAGTCTAGGTTATACCCAGCACGATATGTGCAAGGTGGGTGATCACGTGGGTGAAACCCAAGAATACCTCAACACACTCTTCTCTTTTATTAACGCACCAACTCCCCCTAAAATTAATTCCTTTAAAATGTCTTGGACGTTCGAGACGTAATTATGGGGGGACAATTGAAGTGGGCATACCCTCTGTCACATATCATGCTGCGTATGTTTCCTCAGGTGATAACAGCGCGCTTAGCAGAGGACTGAACTGCGTTCTCAGGATTCTCAGGATTTTTCACCCAAAGAGACCTGGAGTAATCCATTGTATAAGTCGTATCTTTTAGGAATGCTGGTGTTAGCAGGTGACAGTCATGCATTGTGCAGGGTCATTAATAATTTATAACTAGTGCAGAACCACGCACCGGCCACCGCGTACAGCAACGCTAAATAAAGAAAGAACACCCGTTAAAATATGCAAATCGCCAGGCAGACCCACTCCTCTGCGCGCGGTGCGTTGAAACCACGCCCAGTTTTATCGAAAATATATTTAAACGAACGCCTTTCAGTGGAAGTTCATTTTTCTGGATAGTGGGCACTCGCATTCGGTCAATCCAAGTTCTCGGCGGGAAAACATCGGTTCTTAAGCCTCACCATGATGTCTTTCGTCATGGCAATTCTTACTGCTTTAGCAATATGTGAGTAGCCATTAGTTCTAGTTTCGAATTCAATTTTCCCCCGATTTTTTCATTTCCTCTTGCGTTAATAGGCTGGTTGGTTAAATGAATGGTACTTTTGCAAAAATTTCACGTGCTGTATTCATCGATTCAACTAAAAGTAGATTTGTCGTAGACCAGGGTCTATTTATTTCCTTTAGAAAAAAAAATGTTCAGCAAGTCCCATATGTTTTGTGCACACGCTCTCAAACCATGGTCAAGTACTTGAATCTTTCCGGAAAGAACTCGGTTTACTGGTCGCTACTTATTCTCCTTATGATGACTTGATAACCACCAAAACGTGAATATTTTGAAGGGAAGTGATTTTTAGGAGTGAAAAAATATTTAACAATTTCCTTGAAAATACTTCAACTTTTTTGTTTCAAATTCAGATTTTCCTAACTAATCTTGACATTTTGCCTTCATAATTTAGTTTTTTATCATCAAACTACATATAGCATAGCCTGGGTGGCCGGATATACTGAACTCTTACTGTGGAGACTCTACTCTTTATTTTCATCCGAAGCTTAGTAGTTTAATTTAAATGGCGATTTGCGTTCGTTATTTACTCAGTTACGCTTCCATGCAACATAGAAACTGGGTTCATAGGAAAAAACCCAAGGAACATAGTTTCCGATAAATGAAATTTATATTAATCAATAAAAAATATAGCATGATCAGTCTCATTCATCTCAATTGTTCATCTTGAATTTTCAGTCCAAGGTGCTGAAGCACAGTGCTATAACTGCACGCTGGTCACTTTCGGAGGACAAAGTATCGGACCGGCCGGATGTGGGGAACCATTCGACAGCACTGGAATCCAGACTATTCCGTGTGCAGATAAATGCAAAGTAAGCTTTCCACGCGCGTCTTTATCGCGTGTATGAGGGCTATTCTGTTCCGAGCTGTACTGTACGCTATCGCTATATGCTCGAACTTGCTGCATGCTCTGTGCGGCTATAGTAGTTGGATTTGCACGTACAGGCCTATGAACACAAATTCTGAGATTTCAGGGAATTTCCACTCAGCTAAGCGCCATTACAATCGCGACGCCACGGGTGGGGGAGTGCGTTAAAGAGTAGCTTCGGTACATCCTTTATCTCCAGTATATAGTCGATCGTGGAGGGAAAAAAACACGTGCAGATAATTTTGTGGCGCAAAAATTGTCCTAAATCCGGCCATGCTTGGACAGATACTTCCCTGCGACGAGTTGGTAGGAAAAGCTAGACTTGTTCCCGTACCTCGTATGGGTGCAGGTCAACTCGACTTGACTTGACCAACTCGACCGGCGCACCGTCTCGACCATTGTACCAACGTACGTTGTGTACGCACAGCGTTGTTGGTGAATGGTCGAGTTGACTCCACGTTGAAGTAGAGTTGGTCACGATGAACGAATAGACTAAATTTTTAGTCGAGTGGCACACTAAACCTTTCGTGGACGTTGGAGGGAGCAGTAATAGTTGATCTTCACGAAACATATGAGACGGTCTCAAACGTGTTTACTCGGTCTTGAATTTGTCTCGCTCTTAAAATTTGTCTGCAGACGATTTCAATATTCATTAAACACAAAGCATGCATCGGTTTTTATTTAGTTATGTGGCGTTGTTGTGCCTATTATCGAGTTCTACAATCATGTAATTTGTTTTTAATGTTACTATAACAGACGGGGACCACAAACACGGCAGCAGCTGGAGACCAGCCAGCAATCGTTGGGACATCGCGCACCTGCCACGACCCTATCAAGGACGGAGTCAAATGCATCGACTTCGACAATGTTGAGGTAGTACCGGGTACGAACGTGTCTCAAACCTGCTGCATGGGGGCGCTGTGTAACGGTGGGCCGGAGCGCCTCGCGTTCAGTCCCGTCCTGGTAGTTGTTGCACCCCTGGCTCTTAGTGTATTAAGCATGTACCGTTGAGTTGGCGCTTATTTCCTAAAAAAAGAAGGCGGCGATTTTACAAATGTGTTGAAATGTCCATTAAGTACTCAATAAAGTGCCTTTCAAAGGAGGACAATTATAGAAGATGAGAAAATGTCTCATTCCATGGTGCTTTCTAAACTATGCATACTGATGTTCTTTATCAGTGGCCGTTTGCAAATACATTGTTAAGTACGTTCTTTAATGGAATAATTTTCTCGGAAGGATCGTTTCTCCGAAGAGATCATAAGCACTTTTCAATTCCTAATGGTCGTAACTCCATAAATTCACAGAAAATTCCTTTGCAATAACATCCATATTTCGTGGTAGGATAACGACCGGGAAAAAACGCTACCAAGCAATGACTGCTGCTGCATTTTCAAAAGCACATAATCTATGGAAACCTTTGACAATAGACCGTATCGAATAGCCGCCATGTCGGGGGCAGTTTCTTTGTTCGAGGACATGTATGGTTGCACATAATGTTCTTCCATTGTTGAACGGTTTAACTAACAAAAGGTGCCCCACTAAATGGCGGCTACTCGATACGGTCTATTAGAATTCGCATTTAATAACTTTTTGAAATGATGGACACGAAAAAGAGGGCGCAATTTCATTTGAATATGGGAAGTTTTTGTAGAAAGGTTTCCGAAAACTCTATTTACCTACTGTAATTATTATATTAAGTACACTAAACTGTTTAAGCTACTCGAATCAAAGTGTGCCCTGTGTCTGCCATAACTGTAATTGTGGCAGCAAAAAACCTGATCCTCTTCATAGGGTTAGTTATAGAAAACTACAGTGCGCACTCCCAATACATGTTTTGCGAAATGGCCGCCGCCATTTTGGATTAACGCTATGGTGCACGGTGGGCAAAGGGGTGTTGCCCATTTTGCACTCGTAGCGTTAAGCTAACATGGCGCCGTCCACATCGGCACAGTCCACACAAGTAACTTGAATAGCCAGTGCACACTCTATAGTTTTCTATATAGAACTCTATGGTCATCTTCCATTTCCCCCATTTTTAAAACGTAGGCCTGAGTATTTGTTACAACTTCCAAGGTGATACGATCCTTATGAAATTTTAAAATAATTATTGACTTATTGTTCTTGAAGCGATCGACATGGCTAATATAAAAAAAGCTGTCAATTTATATAATGCACTGTACATGTTTTAACAATTGTAGTTATGGTGCAGTAACTAATAAAAGTAGTCTATTCTCGTGGCGATGAATAAAGTCGGGAAACGGTGTGCAAATCGTCAGTTTAGTAATCTTGGGATTTTTCAGTGTTATATATATACATTATACTCAAAAGAATTAAAGGAACAAAGAACATAATGTTTTTGTCATGGTCTATATGGGCTACCGTTAGAACAAGAGGAATTAAAGTTATGTGAAAATCATTCAGGTGTTGTCAATTGATTCTCAAACAATACTCAACAATGTTGGTGAAATCGTGCGTGTCTTCTAACACGTGGACACGGGGGTGTCCACAGGCGTGTTCTTTTACCCTGTATAAGGTGTTGGTATTGGTACACTTGTCATCACTAGTTGTTATCACTTCTTGCAACAAAATGAAGGTTCTTCCAATTCTGTTGTTTGTTGTCTGTCTGCTGGGACTGAGTACTGGTGTTCGCCGTCAGTTAACTGAAGCTGAGGTTGCTAGAGCCGTCCAGCTCCTTGAATTTGGCAATACACAGCGTGCGGTGGCTGTACATTTTGATGTGTCCGTAAGTGGCATCAACCGGTTGTGGAGACGTTTTCAGGAAGATGGTCTGTACACCAGGAGGCCAGGACAAGGTCGCAGACGTGTGACTACCCCTCCCCAGGACCGATACCTGAGGATCCTGGCACGTCGAAATCGACGATCTTCTGCAAGATCCTTAGCCACAAGCTTCCACAGGGCAACTGATGTCCGTGTTTCCAATCAAACAGTCAGGAATCGTCTGCATGAAGTTGGTATGAGAGCCAGACGACCAGCCACATGCCCCATTTTGTCCGTAGTACACCGCAGAGCCCGGCTGGACTTTGCTAGAAACCATCAATTTTGGCAGATGGATCAGTGGGCACTAGTACTGTTCTCAAATGAAAGCAGGTTCACTGTTTCAACCAATGATAGACGTGTAAGGGTTTGGAGACGGTCGGGGGAACGATATTTCAACTGCAACATTGTCGAATTTGACCACTTTGGAGGTGGATCAGTTATGGTGTGGGCGGGTATCTCCCTGGAGGGGCGTACGGACCTCGTCGTGGTAGCTGGTGGTGCACTAACATGTTTGAGGTATCGAGATGAGATACTGGAACCTGTTGTGAGGCCATATGCTGCTGTCGTAGGTGAAAATTTCATCCTGGTGCAAGATAACGCTCGTGCACACACTGCAAGAGTGTCCATGAACTTTCTTGAGAATGAGGGAATCAGCACGATGCCCTGACCGGCAAGATCTACTGACCTAAACCCTATAGAGCATGCATGGGACATGCTTGGCAGACGTGTTACAGGTCGAGAACATGCTCCAGACTCTGTACAGACACTCAGAGAGGCCTTGGTTGAAGAGTGGGAGAACATTCCTCAAGACTCCATAAGACAGTTAATTTTAAGCATGCCTCGACGCTGTCAGGAGTGCATACAAGCACGTGGAGGTCATACCAGTTACTAGACAATGATTAATTAACGTTTACTTTGCCAAAACGTGGACAATGTACGGATAGTCATGATAACCTGCCAGATGATTATGTCCATATTTTTGTTCATTCATGTTTAAGTCATGTTAACAGGCTACCACATCAATAAATTTCGCCATACATTGTTGAGTATTGTTTGAGAATCAATTGACAACACCTGAATAATTTTCACATAACTTTAATGCCTCTTGTTCTAACGGTAGCCCATATAGACCATGACAAAAACATTATGTTCTCTTGTTCCTTTAATTCTTTTGAGTAGTGTATATATTTTGTTCATCACATATGCGTTTGCTGATGCAATTACAGGTCATTCTGAGGAAAAATAGTATTTGAATTCTTAACAAAAATGAAAATCCGCGTGAAGCAAGTCGAACGTAAAACCAGTCTAACGTTACGAGCAATGATGTCGCCGTTAGCCAATCGGACTACAGTAAAGCCGTAATGAGTCGCGGCGGTAATTTCGGTTTTTATGATTGCCGTCAGATTTCGATGTATCCTGATTGGACTAGACAAAAAACAAAAACTTTTCGATATTTGTAGGTTGAATATGCGCCCTCTTGCAGCACTAACTGGCCAGCCCTTTGCTCACTAGAGTACTCTAGTGAGCAAAGGGCTGGCCAGTTAGTGCTGCAAGAGGGCGCACTACTGGGAATGGCCAACGCGTACACTAACCAATATCGACTAGAGTAGTCTTGGGCCAAGACTAAGCACGTGCAAGCGTTGTTTGCCAACCAGCATAGTTCCAGGTCAGTGAGTTTGACCTTTTGACCCCATGTGAATGCGCCCTATAGACTGCCGAAGTGAATACGTCACCTTTTGTTGGTTACCTGGGCAGGCAATTGGCTCTAAACTAAAAATCACTAAACCGTGTCCCAGTGCTTTTCCAATGGTACTTTTCCCGACAGCCATGATAGTTTAGATCAAATTGCCATGGCAACGCACGTCACACTTCGGCTATAGAAACTGTTTATTTTAAGCACAATTAACATGACTAATTTGATTAAATTACATCCAAATGATTCATGTATGCATAACTGTGTCCATACTATGGCACGCCAAAGCGAGAAAAACATTTAACACGGACTCACGTCAACCCTGAAAAACAAGTCTCAACTCTCTTTTTTTTTCAAGATTTTATAAATTTACCATCACAAATCATGGCCAGATATCGTGAACACAATATTCGTTTCGGTCGAATTGTCCTGGTAATGAGTTCCTTGGGACCGAGTTGACCTGCACTCGGCGCGAGTTTCGGGTCATGTAATGAAATTCTTGTAATGGATAATACACGTGCGTGATGTGCCCGCGACTGGTCACGTGAAATGTCGCCACATTTTTCACAAATTGGTGCAAGGTTTTTTTTTTAATAGGTGACGCACATTTTCGCAAATGTTGCGCAGGAAAAAAAGTTGGCATGACTTACAAGTGTTGGTAGACTGTTTGAAACCAGCATACCGTGGCAAGTTTTTGAAAATGTTGATGGTACAACTATCACTGATTGTTAAATTATTTCCGCTTTGGCATGCCATAGTGTGGACACAGTAATGGCGGATAGCAATCAGTTGTCAAGAAAGTGAAACTCAAGAATATGTGACAAAGTGACTTTCCGCCTGCTTGCCCTTATTATTGGGTTCCAGGTGACGTCACGTGACGTCACAAGCCTGTCACGTGACGTCAACAACCATCATATCCGCCATTATTGTGTCCATCCAAAGCGTGAATTTGTGCATACGTATGGCACGCCAAAGCGAAAATAATTCAACACATAATTTTACCAAAAAATACGGTCTATCAACATTTACATGTCATGCCAACCTTCTTTTTCTTAATTGCGCAACATTTGAGAATATATGCGTCAACATTTCTTTCAAATACCTTGCAACAATTAGTCTTGGCCCAAGACTACTCTAGTCGATATTGGTTTGTGTATGCGTTGGCCATTCCCAGTAGTGGGCCCTCTTGCAGCACTAACTGGCCAGCCCTTTGCTCACTAGAGTTCAGCATTGGGGGCGGTACCGTTTTATGTAAATAGCTGCAGAGGGTTTTATGATGGCACACAAGGGACATGGCATACCACAGATATCTTTGCAAATATTTGCAATGTCGCAATTATCTTCATAAACAAATGTATTTTGCGATGTCATACGCCTTTGCAAACATGTTTGTAAATATATTCGCAAACATTTGCCAAGAAACTTATGCCACTGAAAATATTAGCAACGATAAAACGGCCATGTTCGATGATTCTTGTAAGCCTTATATTTTTCAAACCATTCGAAGCGCGTGCACGCTGTGTATTTGGGTCACGCTCTGCGGTCGACGCGCTGTATTTTGGGTCGCTCGCTGCATTCCCACGCTCTGCTGTATTTGGGTCACTCGCTGATTGGTTCCCTAGGAAAGCCTAGGCAAAAACAAAGAAAAAGTTAAAACTTCCGGGAGAAATTCCCAAGACTAATCTAGTGAGCAAAGACTGGTCCGTTAGTGCTGCAAGAGGGCGCACTATATGGCCAACGCGTACACAAACCAATATCGACTAGAGTAGTCTTGGGCCAAGACTATGCAAAAATTTGTGTAAAATGTAGCAACATTTTACGTGACCAGTCGTGGGCACATCACGCACGTGTTCTATCCATCCATAGAGTTATATATAGTAAACTAGAGTGTACACTGTCTATTCCAGCCACGTGTGTGGACCGTGCATGCCGATGCGGGCCGCAACATGTTTGCCTATTGCTATGAGTGCAAAGTGGGCAACACAGCTTTGCCCACCGAGCACCCATAAAGTTGAGCCAAAATGGCGGCGTCAATATCGGCACATCATGTATTGGGAGTGCGCACTCTAGATTACTATATATAACTCTATGCATCCATCACAAATGTCACATGACCCGAAACTCGCGCCGGGTGCAGGTCAACTCGGTCCCAAACAAACTTGGTTCCAAGTAACGTATCCCCAGGACGAAACGAACATTGTGTTGATGCGATATTCGGCCATGATTTTTCATGGTAAATTTATAAAATGTTGAGAATAAAAAAAACTATTTTTTCAGGGTTGATAGTAAATTTATAAAATGTTGAAAACTTATTTTTTAGGGTTGATAATGTTAATTTATAAAATGTTGAATTTGTTTTTTAGGGTTGACGTTAAATTATCAGTGTTTTTAAACACTAAATTATTTCCCTTTGGCGTGCCATAGTATGGACGCAGTAATGGCGAACTGAGCAAGGGTTGCAAAGTTGGTGGTCACGTGGGTGAAACCCAAGAATACCTCAACTCACTCTTCTATTTTATTAACGCACCAACTCCCCCTAAAAAGAATTCCTTTAAAATATCTTCGATGTTCGAGACGTAATGGGGGAACAATTGAAGTGAGCGTACCCTTTGTCACATATCATGCTGCGTATGTTTCCTCAGGTGATATCAACGCGCTTAGCATATAGGGACTGCGTTCTCAGGATTCTCAGGATTTTTCACCCAAAGAGCCCTGGAGTAATTCATTGTATAAGTTGTATCTTTTAGGAATGCTGGTGTTAGCAGGTAACAGTCACGCATTGTGCAGGGTTCATTAATCATTAATAACTAGTGCAGAACTACTAGATGTTGATTGAACTAAAAAAACACGGACCGCCCACCGCGTACAGCAACGCTCAAAAAAGAAAGTACACCCGTTAAAATATGCAAATCGCCAGGGAGACCCACTCCTCTGCGGTGCGTTGAAACCACGCCCAATTCTATCGAAAATATATTTAAACGAACGCCTTTCAGTGGAAGTTTATTTCTCTGGATAGTGGACACTCGCATTCGGTCAACCCAAGTTCTCGGCGGGAAAACATCGGTTCTTAAGCCGCACCATGATGTCTTTCGTCATGGCAATTCTTACTGCTTTAGCACTATGTGAGTAGCCATTGGTATTGTAGTTAGAGTTTCAAATTTAATTTTCCCCATGATGTTTCTTGGGTTAATTAGCTGGTTGGTTAAATGAATGGTACTTCTGGCAAAATTTCACGTGCTGTATTCCTCGATTCAAATTAAGTTTATCGCAGACAAGGGTCGTTTATTTCCTTTAAAAAAATACATTTTTTAGCAAGTTCGATATGTTTTGTGCACACGCCCTGAAATCATGGTCGAGTACTCGATTCTTTCCGGAAAGAATTCGGTTTACTGGTCGCTACTTATTCTACTTATGATGACTTGATAACCACCAAAACGTGAATATTTTGAAGGGAAGTGATTTTAGGAGTGAAAAAAGATTTAACAATTTCCTTGAAAATAATTCAACTTTTTCGTTTCAAATTCAGATTTTCCTAACTAATCTTGACATTGTGCCTTCTTAATTTAGTTTTTTATCATCAAACTACATATAGCATAGCCTGTGGAGACTCTACTCTTTATTTTCATCCGAAGCTTAGTAGTTTAATTTAAATGGCGATTTGCGTTCGTTATTTACTCAGTTACGCTCCCATGCAACCTAGAAACTGGGTTCATAGGAAAAAACCCAAGGAACATAGTTTCCGATAAATAAAATTTATATTAATCAATACAAAATATAGCATGATCAGACTCATTCATCTCAATTGTTCATCTTGAATTTTCAGTCAAAGGTGCTGAGGCACAGTGCTATAACTGCACGCTGGTCACTTTCGGAGGACAAAGTATCGGACCGGCAGGATGTGGGGAACCATTCGACAGCACTGGAATCCAGACTATTCCGTGTGCAGATAAATGCAAAGTAAGTTAGCTTTCCGCGCGCGTCTTTATCGCGTGTATGAGGGCTATTCTGTTCCGAGCTGTACTGTACGCTATCGCTATGCTCGGACTTGCTGCATGCTCTGTACGGCTAGTATTTGATTTGCACGTACAGGCCTATGAACAAAAATTCTGAGATTTCAGGGAATTTCCACTCTGCTAAGCGCCATTACAATCGCGACGCCACGGGTGGGGGAGTGCGTTAAAGAGTAGCTTCGGTACATCCTTAATCTCCAGTATAGTCGATCGTGGAGAAGAAAAAAACAAGTGCAGATAATTTTGTGGCGCAAAAATTGTCCTAAATCCGACCATGCTTGGACAGATACTCCACTGCGACGCGTTGGTAGGAAAAGCTGTACCTCGTATGGGTGCAGGTCAACTCGACTTGACTTGACCGACTCGACCGGCGCACCGTCTCGACCATTGTACCAACGTACGTTGTGTACGCACAGCGTTGTTGGTGAATGGTCGAGTTGACTCTACGTTAAAGTAGAGTTGGTCACGATGAACGAATAAACTAAATCTTTAGGTCTGGGAACCAGACAAGAGTCGACTGGCACACTAAACCTTTCGTAGACGTTGGAGGGCGCAGTAATAGTTGATCTTCACGAAACATGTAAGACGTGCTCAAACGTGTTTACTCGGTCTTGAATTTGTCTCGCTCTTAAAATTTTTCTGCAGACGATTCCAATATTCATTAAACACAAACCATGCATCGGTTTTTATTTAGTTATGTGGCGTTGTTGTGCCTATTATCGAGTTCTACAATCATGTAATTTGTTTTTAATGTTACTGTTACAGACGGGTACCACAAACACGGTAGCAGCTGGAGACCAGCCAGCAATCGTTGGGACATCGCGCACCTGCCACGACCCTATCAAGGACGGAGTCAAATGCATCGACTTCGACAATCTTGAGGTAGTACCGGGTACGAACGTGTCTCAAACCTGCTGCATGGGGGCGCTGTGTAACGGTGGGCCGGAGCGCCTCGCGTTCAGTCCCGTCCTGGTAGTTTGTGCACCCCTGGCTCTTAGTGTATTAAGCATGTACCGTTGAGTTGGCGCTTATTTCCTAAAAAAAGAAGGCGGCGATTTTACAAAAATGTTGAAATGTCCATTAAGTACTCAATAAAGTGCCTTTCAATGGAGGACAATTATAGAAGATGAGAAAATGTCCCATTCGATGGTGCTTTCTAAACTATGCATACTGAGGTTATTTATCAGTGGCCGTTTGCAAACACATTGTTCTTTAATGTAATAATTTTCTCGGAAGGATAGTTTCTCCGAAGAGATAAGCACTTTTTAATTCCTAATGGTCATAGCATCCATATTTCGTTGTAGGATAACGACCGGGAAAAAATCGCTACCAAGCAATAACTGCTGCTGCATTTTCAAAAGCATGTATAATCTATGGAAACCTTTGACAATATACCATATCGAATAGACGCCGTATCGGGGGCAGTTTCTATGTTCGAGAACATGTATGGTTGCACATATTGTTATTCCATTGTTGAACGGTTTAGGTAACAAAAGGTGCCCCACGAAATGGCGGCTATTCGATACGGTCTATTAGAATTCGCATTTAATACTTTTTTGATATGGACACAAGAGGGCGCTATTTTATTTGAATATGAGAAGTTTGTTTGTAGAAAGGTTTCTGAAAACTCTATTTACCTACTGTAATTATTATATTAAGGACACTAAATTGTTTAGGCTACTCGAATCAAAGTGTGCCCTGTGTCTGCCATAACTCTAATTGTGGCAGCAACAAAACCTTATCCTCTTCACAGGGTTAGTTATAGAAAACTTCAGTGGGCACTCCCAATACATGTTTTGCAAAATGGCCGCCGCCATTTTGGATTAACGCTACTGGTGTACGGTGGGCAAAGGGGTGTTTGCACTCGTAGCGTTAAGCCAACATGGCGCCGCCCACATCGGCACAGTCCACACAAGTAACTTGAATAGCCAGTGCACACTCTATAGTTATCTATATGGAACTCTATGGTCCTCTTCCATTTCCCCCATTTTTAAAACGTATAGGCCTGAGTGTTTGTTACAACTTCCAAGGTGATACGATCCTTATGTAATGTTTAAAATAATTATTGACTTATTGTTCTTGAAGCGATCGACATGGCTAATATAAAAAAGCTCAGTCCATTTATATAATGCACTGTACATGTTTTAACAATTGTAGTTATGGTGCAGTAACTAATAAAAGTAGTATATTCTCGTGGCAATGAATAAAGTCGGGAAATGGTGTGCAAATCGTAATTTTAGTAATCTTGGGATTTTTCAGTGTTATATATATTTTTTTCATCACATATGGGTCATTCTATAAATTTGGGGTCCAACGTGTGACATTTTTCTGTCCCGTTACACCTGACATACTGCTATTTGCCATACAAGTATCATTAAAAATTCCTTCAATGAATTGTATTTTATGTAATCACTCTTTGAAATAGAAGGCATTTAAAGAATATGTCCTGAATTTACAAAATACAACATTTTACAAGATGTCAGATGTAACGGGGACAGAAAAAGTGGACCCCAAATTTATAGAATGACCCAGATGCGTTTGCTGATGCAATTACAGGTCATTCTGAGGGGAAAATAGTATTTGAATACCTTGAGTTGTGAATTCTTAACAAATGAAAATCCGCGTGAAGCAAGTCGACCGTTACGTTACGAGCAATGATGTCGCCGTTAGCCAATCGGACTACAGTAAAGCCGTAATTAGTCGGAGCACGTGCACTATCGTTGTTTCCCAACCAGCATAGTTCCAGGTCAGTAAGTTTGACCTTTTGACCCCATGTGAATGCGCCCTATAGAAACTGTTTATTTTAAGCACAACATGACTAATTTGATTAAATTACATCCAAATGATTCATGTAGGCGTTCGCTATATACGTAACAGCCACTTAACTTCAAAACGTTGCTGGGATTTTCTTGTATTCTTGGGTTTCACTTTCTTGACAACTGGTTGCTATCCGCCATTACTGTGTCCATAGTATGGCACCCTAAAACGAAATTAATTCAACACGGACTCGCGTCAACCCTAAAAAACAAGTCTTAAACTCTTTTCTTTTTTTTCAAGATTTTATAAATTTACCGTCAAAAATTATGGCCGGATATCGTGAACACAATTTTCGTTTCGGTCGAGTTGTCCTGGTGATGAGTTCCTTGGGACCGAGTTGACCTGCACCCGGCGCGAGTTTCGGGTTATGTAAGATGTGTAATAGATGAAACACGTGCGTGATGTGCCCGCGTATGGTCACGTGAAATGTTGCCAAATTTTTCACAAATTGGTGCAAGGTATTTTTTTAAAAATGGTGACGCACATTTTCGCAATTGTTGCGCAGGAAAAAAAGGTTGGCATGACTTACAAGTGTTTGGTAGATTGTTTGAAACCAGCATACCGTGGCAAGTTTTTGAAAATGTTGATGGTACAACTATCATTGTTAAATTATTTCCGCTTTGGCATGCCATAGTGTGGACACAGTAATGGCGGATAGCAACTAGTTGTCAAGAAAGTGAAACTCAACAATATGTGACAAAGTGACTCTCCGCCTGCTTGCCCCTATTATTGGGTTCCACGTGACGTCACAAGCCTATCACGTGACGTCACAAGCCTATCACGTGACGTCACAAGCCTGTCACGTGACGTCAACAACTATCATATCCGCCATTTATTGTGTCCATCAATAGCGTGAATTTGTGCATACGTATGGCACGCCAAAGCGAAAATAATTCAACACATACTTTTACAAAAAACACGGTCTGTCAACATTTACATGTCATGCCAACCTTCTTTTTTTTCTTAATTGCGCAAATTTGAGAATATATGCGTCAACATTTCTTTCAAATACCTTGCAACAATTTGTGTAAAATGTAGCAACATTTCACGTGACCAGTCGTGGGCACATCACGCACGTGTTCTATCCATCCATAGAGTTATATGTAGTAAACTAGAGTGTACACTGTCTATTCAAGCCACGTGTGCACTGTGGACCGTGCATGCCGATGCGGGCCGCGCCATGTTTGCCTCTATTGCTATGAGTGCAAAGTAGGCAACACAGCTTTGCACACCGAGCACCCATAACGTTGAGCCAAAATGGCGGCGTCAATATCGGCACATCATGTATTGGGAATGCGCATCTAGATTACTATATATAACTCTATGCATCCATCACACATGTCACATGACCCGAAACTCGCGCCGGGTGCAGGTCAACTCGGTCCCAAACAAACTTGGTCCCAAGTAACGTATCCCCAGGACGAAACGAACATTGTGTTGATGCGATATTCGGCCATGATTTTTCATGGTAAATTTATAAAATGTTGAGAATTAAAAAAAATATTTTTCAGGGTTGATAGTAAATTTATAAAATGTTGAAAACAAAATGTTGAGACTTATTTTTTAGGGTTGATAATGTTAATTTATAAAATGTTGAATTTGTTTTTCAGGGTTGACGTTAAATTATCAGTGTTTTTAAACACTAAATTATTTCCCTTTGGCGTGCCATAGTATGGACACAGTAATGGCGAACTGAACAAGGGTTGCAAAGTTGGTGGTCACGTGGGTGAAACCGCAAGAATACCTCAACTCACTCTTCTATTTTATTAACGCACCAACTCCCCCTAAAAATAATTCCTTTAAAATGTCTTGGATGTTCGAGACGTAATGGGGGAACAATTGAAGTGGGCGTACCCTCTGTCACATATCATGCTCGTATGTTTCCTCATGCGATAACAACGCGCTTAGCACAGTGGAAACTGGAAATACTTGCGTTCTCAGAATTTGTCAACCAAAGAGCCGTGGAGTAATCCATTGTATAAGCTGTATCTTAGGAACGCCTGTGTTGAGCAGGTGACAACAGTCGCGCATTTTGCAGGGTTCATTAATTATTTATATCTAGTACAGAGCAACTACATGTTGATTGGACTGTAAAACCACGCACCGCCCACTGCGTACAGCAACGCTCAAAAAAGAAAGAACACCCGTTAAAATATGCAAATCGCCAGGCAGACCCACTCCTCTGCGGTGCGTTGAAACCACGCCCAGTTTTATCGAAAATAGATTTAAACGAACGCCTTTCAGTGGAAGTTTATTTCTCTGGATAGTGGGCACTCGCATTCGGTCAACCCAAGTTCTCGGCGGGAAAACATCGGTTCTTAAGCCGCACCATGATGTCTTTCGTCATGGCAATTCTTACTGCTTTAGCACTATGTGAGTAGCCATTGGTATTGTAGTTAGAGTTTCAAATTTAATTTTCCCCATGATGTTTCTTGGGTTAATTAGCTGGTTGGTTAAATGAATGGTACTTCTGGCAAAATTTCACGTGCTGTATTCCTCGATTCAAATTAAGTTTATCGCAGACAAGGATCGATTTATTTCCTTTATAAAAAAAATTGTTCAGCAAGTTCCATATGTTTTGTGCACACGCTCTCAAACCATGGTCAAGTACTCGAATCTTTCCGGAAAGAATTCGGTTTACTGTTGCCACTTATTCTCCTTGTGATGACTTGATAACCACCAAAACGTAAATATTTTAAAGTGATTTTAGGAGTGAATTTTTTTTAAAACAATTTCCTTAAATACTTTTCCCTAACTAATCTTGACATTTTGCCTTCATAATTAAGTTTTTTTTATCATCAAACTACATATAGCATAGCCTTGGTGGCCGGATATACTTAACTCTTACTGTGGAGACTCTACTCTTTATTTTCATCCGAAGCTTAGTAGTTTAATTTAAATGGCGATTTGCGTTCGTTATTTACTCCGTTACGCTCCCATGCAACATAGAAACTGGGTTCATAGGAAAAACCCCAAGGAACATAGTTTCCGATAAATGAAATTTATATTAATCAATAAAAATATAGCATGATCAGTCTCATTCATCTCAATTGTTCATCTTTAATTTTCAGTCCAAGGTGCTGAGGCACAGTGCTATAACTGCACGCTGGTCACTTTCGGAGGACAAAGTATCGGACCGGCCGGATGTGGGGAACCATTCGACAGCACTGGAATCCAGACTATTCCGTGTGCAGATAAATGCAAAGTAAGTTAGCTTTCCGCGCGCGTCTTTATATCGCGTGTATGAGGGCTATTCTGTTCCGAGCTGTACTGTACGCTATCGCTATGCTCGGACTTGCTGCATGCTCTGTACGGCTAGTATTTGATTTGCACGTACAGGCCTATGAACAAAAATTCTGAGATTTCAGGGAATTTCCACTCTGCTAAGCGCCATTACAATCGCGCGCCACGGGTGGAGGAGTGCGTTAAAGAGTAGCTTCGGTACATCCTTTATCTCCAGTATAGTCGATCGTGGAGAGAAAACAAAACACGTGCAGATAATTTTGTGGCGCAAAAATTGTCCTAAATCCGACCATGCTTGGACAGATACTCCCCTGCGACGCGTTGGTAGGAAAAGCTAGACTTGTTACCGTACCTCATATGGGTGCAGGTCAACTCGACTTGACCAACTCGACCGGCGCACCGTCTCGACCATTGTACCATCGTACAGCGTTGTTGGTGAATGGTCGAGTTGACTCTACGTTGAAGTAGAGTTGGTCACGATGAACGAATAAACTAAATCTTTAGGTCTGGGAACCAGACAAGAGTCGAGTGGCACACTAAACCTTTCGTAGACGTTGGAGGGCGCAGTAATAGTTGATCTTCACGAAACATGTGAGACGTGTTTACTCGGTCTTGAATTTGTCTCGCTCTTAACATTTGTCTGCAGACGATTTCAATATTCATTAAACACAAACCATGCATCGGTTTTTATTTAGTTATGTGGCGTTGTTGTGCCTATTATCGAGTTCTACAATCATGTAATTTGTTTTTAATGTTACTGTTACAGACGGGTACCACAAACACGGTAGCAGCTGGAGACCAGCCAGCAATCGTTGGGACATCGCGCACCTGCCACGACCCTATCAAGGACGGAGTCAAATGCATCGACTTCGACAATCTTGAGGTAGTACCGGGTACGAACGTGTCTCAAACCTGCTGCATGGGGGCGCTGTGTAACGGTGGGCCGGAGCGGCTCGCGTTCAGTCCCGTCCTGGTAGTTTTTGCACCCCTGGCTCTCAGTGTATTAAGCATGTACCGTTGAGTTGGCGCTTATTTCCTAAAAAAAGAAGGCGGCGATTTTACAAATGTGTTGAAATGTCCATTAAGTACTCAATAAAGTGCCTTTCAAAGGAGGACAATTATAGAAGATGAGAAAATGTCTCATTCCATGGTGCTTTCTAAACTATGCATACTGAAGTTCTTTATCAGTGGCCGTTTGCAAACACATTGTTAAGTACGTTCTTTAATGGAATAATTTTCTCCGAAGAAATAATAAGCACTTTTCAATCCCTAATGTTCGTAACTCCATAAATTCACAGAAAATTCCTTTGCAATAACATCTATATTTCGTGGTAGGATAACGACCGGGAAAAAACCGCTACCAAGCAATGACTGCTGCTGCATTTTCAAAAGCATATATCTATGGAAACCTTTGACAATAGACCGTATCGAATAGCCGCCATGTCGGGGGGCAGTTTCTTTGTTCGAGGACATGTATGGTTGCACATATTGTTCTTCCATTGTTGAACGGTTTAACAAAAGGTCCCCAAGAAATGGTGGCTATTCTATATAAATTCGCATTTAATAACTTTTTGATATGATGGACACGAAAAAGAGGGCGCAATTTTATTTGAATATGGGAAGTTTTTGTAGAAAGGTTTCCGAAAACTCTATTTACCTACTGTAATTATTATATTAAGTACACTAAATTGTTTAGACTACTCGAATCAAAGTGTGCCCTGTGTCTGCCATAACTCGAATTGTGGCAGCAAAAACCTGGTCCCCTTCATGGGGTTAGTTATAGAAAACTACAGTGCGCACTCCCAATACATGTTTTGCAAAATGGCCGCCGCCATTTTGGATTAACGCTACTGGTGTACGGTGGGCAAAGGGGTGTTTGCACTCGTAGCGTTAAGCCAACATGGCGCCGCCCACATCGGCACAGTCCACACAAGTAACTTGAATAGCCAGTGCACACTATAGTTTTCTATATAGAACTCTATGGTCCTCTTCCATTTATTCCATTTTTAAAACGTAGGCCTGAGTATTTGTTACAACTTCCAAGGTGATACGATCCTGATGAAATGTTTAAAATAATTATTGACTTATTGTTCTTGAAGCAATCGACATGGCTAATATAAAAAAAGCTCAGTCAATTTATATAATGCACTGTACATGTTTTAACAATTGTAGTTATGGTGCAGTAACTAATAAAAGTAGTATATTCTCGTGGCAATGAATAAAGTCGGGAAATGGTGTGCAAATCGTAATTTTAGTAATCTTGGGATTTTTTAGTGTTATATTTTGTTTTCATCACATATGCGTTTGCTGATGCAATTACAGGTCATTCTGAGGGAAAAATAGTATTTGAATACCTTGAGTTGTGAATTCTTAACAAATGAAAATCCGCGTGAAGCAAGTCGACCGTAAAACCAGTCTAACGTTACGAGCAATGATGTCGCCGTTAGCCAATCGGACTACAGTAAAGCCGTAATTAGTCGGAGCACGTGCACTATCGTTCTTTCCCAACCAGCATAGTTCCAGGTCAGTAAGTTTGACCTTTTGACCCCATGTGAATGCGCCCTATAGAAACTGTTTATTTTAAGCACATGACTAATTTGATTAAATTACATCCAAATGATTCATGTAGGCGTTCGCTATATACGTAACAGCCACTTAACTTCACTAACGTTGCTGGGATTTTCTCGTATTCTTGGGTTTTACTTTCTTGACAACTGGTTGTTATCCGCCATTACTGTGTCCATACTATGGCACGCCAAAACGAAATTAATTCAACACGGACTCGCGTCAACCCTGAAAAACAAGTCTTAAACTCTTTTCTTTTTTTTTCAAGATTTTATAAATTTACCGTCAAAAATTATGGCCAGATATCGTGAACACAATATTCGTTTCGGTCGAATAGACTACTAAAGTGAAAACGTCACCCTTTGTGTGTTGCCATGGTTTTTGGGTCTACACTAAAACCAGTGAACTGTTTCCCTGCGCTATACCAATGGGCGTTTCAGATTACCAGCGAATGTTTAGACATAATTACCATGGCATCTGACGTCACACTTTAGTAGTCTATTGTCCTGGTAATGAGTTCCTTGGGACCGAGTTGACCTGCACCCGGCGCGAGTTTCGGGTCATGTAATGAAATTCTTGTAATGGATGGAACACGTGCGTGATGTGCCCGCGACTGGTCACGTGAAATGTCGCCACATTTTTCACAAATTGGTGCAAGGTTTTTTTTTTAATAGGTAACGCACGTTTTCGCAAATGTTGCGCAGGAAAAAAAGGTTGGCATGACTTACAAGTGTTGCCGGTAGACTGTTTGAAACCAGAATACTGTGGCAAGTTTTTAAATTATTGTTAAATCGTTGTTAAATTATTTCCGCTTTGGCATGCCATAGTGTGGACACAGTAATGTCAAGAAAGTGAAATATGTGACAAAGTGACTCTCCGCCTGCTTGCCCCTATTATTGGGTTCCACGTGACGTCACAAGCCTGTCACGTGACGTCAACAACTATCATATCTGCCATTATTGTGTCCATCCATAGCGTGAATTTGTGCATACGTATGGCACGCCAAAGCGGAAATAATTCAACACATAATTTTACAAAAAACACGGTCTGTCAACATTTAGGCCTACATGTCATGCCAACCTGTTTTTTTCTTAATTGCGCAACATTTAAGAATGTATGCGTCAACATTTCTTTCAAATACCTTGCAACAATTTGTGTAAAATGTAGCAACATTTCACGTGACCAGTCGTGGGCACATCACGCACGTGTTCTATCCATCCATAGAGTTATATATAGTAAACTAGAGTGTACACTGTCTATTCAAGCCACGTGTGTGGACCGTGCATGCCGATGCGGGCCGCGCCATGTTTGCCTAACGCTATGAGTGCAAAGTGGGCAACACAGCTTTGCCCACCGAGCACCCATAACGTTGAGCCAAAATGGCGGGGTCAATATCGGCACATCATGTATTGGGAGTGCGCACTCTAGATTACTATATATAACTCTATGCATGTCACATGACCCGAAATTCGCGCCGGGCGCAGGTCAACTCGGTCCCAAACAAACTTGGTCCCAAGTAACGTATCCCCAGGACGAAACGAACATTGTGTTGATGCGATATTCGGCCATGATTTGTCATGGTAAATTTATAAAATATTTTTTCAGGGTTGATAGTAAATTTATAAAATGTTGAAAACAAAATGTTGAGACTTATTTGTTAGGGTTGATAATGTTAATTTATAAAATGTTGAATTTGTTTTTCAGGGTTGAGGTTAAATTATCAGTGTTTTTAAACACTAAATTATTTGACACAGTAATGGCGAACTGAGCAAGGATTGCAAAGTTGGTGGTCACTTTGGTGAAACCCAAGAATACCTCAACCACAGAGCTATATATAGGAACTAGAGTGAGCACTTATCACGTGACCCCGTGCCCTCAAGGGTGCGTGGACGCCATTTTGTTAGTGGGCAAAAAGTACGTGCTAATGTATTGACGACATGCGTATTTTCAGCTTTAATTTTATTTTAAGATTATGCTTTCAGCGATAGGGGTGCAGAAAGATGTGGTTGCTAACTACAATCATCCTGACTGTCGGATCATTGTCCCATGTTTATATTTTACTTTAAAAGATTGAAACTTTAGTTAGGCCAAACACTTTTCTTTCCCCATGGGCCAAACAACATTCAAAATCGTCGCCCGGGTACTGTACAAGATTTGGGGAGTTGATCATAATTTTTTTTAATGACTTAACTAGCATTAGAATGTGCAGATTTGATGGAAAAACTCGAAATTTGGAGTGGGAAAGTTTAAGATTTTGTGAGGAAACACTGGATTTTTTTTCAGCCTGCCTCATCTATTTTGCACACAAGGTCTGAAGCCACGATCAACTTCCTAGTTCTTTCCTGCTACGTCCCCCACTGCTTTTTGCGTGTGTAGGTAGAGCATTCGGGTATACTAGTACCTCAGCCATTAACTTGGGGGAAAGTAACACCCGTTTCATACAGGCGCACGATCGTTCCGATTAAAATTCTGTTTCAGACAGGCGTCGGTATGCGAGCCGCGCGCACACTTAAGATCGACGTCTGAAACCAAGTCGCTGTTCAGTCGTTCGATCTTTCGACTTCTGGCGAACCAAGTCGCTCCAAATTGTTTCATACGTCGAACTTAATTCAAATTTCTGGGATAATTTAGTTCAGCGCGACTGTAAGGTGCAGGATTTCCCGGTGAAACCGACTGCCTAAGGGAAAAACTACCGTTCTACCGTTCACCATGCATTAAGTACATAGCATAACCTAGCGTTTTCAAGAGAAAAACTGTATTTTTTTCATTTCTAAAATCACGTTTCTAACAAAATTCGCACTTTTTGTGACATTATTATGTCATAATTAGTGGCAGAGGTGTACGTTACTTATACCTGCCTAGGTACAATAGAAAAAGCTCACTCATGACTGGCGTTAAACAGCCAATAAATCATTTAAAAGCCCATTTATAGCTGCCGCGCGGTTGACTGCAGTGGATACATCCGGGTATTTATCAATCATTTTGACCACTAACAAAATGGCGGACGCGGTCCCAGGGCGGCACGCCCGGGTACCGCGCACAGGCACGGGGTCACGTGATAAGTGCGCACTCTAGTTCTTATATATAGCTCCATGACCTCAACTCACTCTTCTATTTTATTAACGTACCAACTCCCCCTAAAAAGAATTCCTTTAAAATGTCTTGGATGTTCGAGACGTAATAGGGGAACAATTGAAGTGGGCGTACCCTCTGTCACATATCATGCTGGGTATGTTTCCTCGGGTGATAACAGCGCGCTTAGCATAGAGGAACTGCGTTCCCAGGATTCTCAGGATTTTTCACCCAAAGAGCTCTGGAGTAATCCATTGTATAAGTTGTATCTTTTAGGAATGCTGGTTTTAGCAGGTGACAGTCACGCATTGTGCAGGGTCATTAATAATTTATAACTAGTGCAGAACCACTAGATGTTGATTGGACTTTTAAAAAAACACGCACCGCCCACCGCGTACAGCAACGCTCAAAAAAGAAAGAACACCTGTTAAAATATGCAAATCGCCAGGCAGACCCACTCCTCTGCGGTGCGTTGAAACCACGCCCAATTTTATCGAAAATATATTTAAACGAACGCCTTTCAGTGTGAGTTTATTTCTCTGGATAGTGGGCACTCGCATTCGGTCAATCCAAGTTCTCGGCGGGAAAACATCGGTTCTTAAGCCGCACCATGATGTCTTTCGTCATGGCAATTCTTACTGCTTTAGCACTATGTGAGTAGCCATTGGTATTGTAGTTCGAGTTTCAAATTAAATTTTCCCCATGATTTTTCTTGGGTTTAATTAGCTGGTTGGTTAAATAAATGGTACTTCTGGCAAAATTTCACGTGCTGTATTCCTCCATTCAAAATAAGTTTACCGTAGACAAGGGTCGTTTATTTCCTTTAAAAAAAATACAGTTTTTAGCAAGTTCCGTATGTTTTGTGCACACGCTCTGAAACCATGGTCAACTACTCGATTCTTTCCAAAAGAACTAGGGGCTTCGTGTAGAAACGGTGAAATGGTTACAGTGTAGCAGTCCCCTTTCCCTCTTTAATACTTGGAAAGGGGGGCGTGTAACTTGGCCTTGCAGAAATGTTCGAGTCCGACCAGAGTATACAAAGTTGACCGTGGGTTTAAACCTTGACGACCGAACACGAGGCCGGCTTTCCGGAAAGAATTCAATTTACTGGTCGCAACTTAATGGCACTTTGGCAATACAGACCATATTTTCGAGGAAATGCCTTTGTCTGGTCTCAAAATAAAATAGGCCTAACCCAGTTTCAGTTGTTCTTAAGAGATAACCTGGGCCCAAAAAGGGTTACAAATAGTGTGACAACATGCCTTTCTAAAACCCCCGTGTACAAATTTCCAATAGACGCTCGTAACCGTCCCGGTAACGAGCGTATATTGGACATTTGTACACGGGTTATTTAGAATGGTATGTTGTTGCACTATTTGTAACCCTTTTTGGGCCCAAGTTATCTCTTTAGAACAACTGACACTTCCTCCTTTTATTTTGAGACCAGACAAAGGTATTTTCTTGAAAATATGGTCTGTGTTGCCAAAATACCCTCTTTACCGTGGAAACACTAGACTCTTAATTTTCATCCGAAGCTTGGTAGTATCATTTCAATGGCGATTTGCGCTCATTTGCTCAGAACTTTGCCCTCCCATGCAACAGAAAAAACTGGGTTCGTAGGAAAAACCCAGAGGGAGCACAGTTTCCGATTTATGACATTTATATTAATCATTAAAAATATAGCGTTATCGATCTCGTTAATCTCGCTTGTTCTTTATTTTTTAGTCAAAGGTGCTGAGGCACGGTGCTATAACTGCACGCGGGCCACCGCAGGAGGACAAAGTATCGGACCGGCAGGATGTGGGGAACCATTCGATAGTACCGGAATCCAGATTGTTCCATGTGCAGATAAATGCAAAGTAAGTTAGCTTTTTGCCTCCTTTATCGCGTGGATCCTTCCAACGAGTTCATCATTATAAGGGCGGTGGTTGGGGCTATTCTGTTCCGAGCTGTACTGTACCGTGTACACTAATATCGCTATGCTCTAACTTCCTGCTCTATACGGCGAGTAGATTCGCATGCTCGGGCCTACGAACAAACATCCTAACTTTTCAGGGAATTTGCACTCTGCTAAGCGCCGTTAATTAGCCTTTTTGAAGTATGGCGGACACAATAGGAGGGCGCACTTTACAGTGGGTATAAAATCGACTAAAATGCAAAATAACTCAGTTTTTCACTTTACACTTATTAATTTTATTTATAATTCTGTCTATGTATTATAATTACAACATGTAAATCAAGTTTTTGGAAAGAAATGCAATTGATAAAAAAATCTCCGTTTGTTCCGCCATACTTCTAAAAGGCTAATCGGGACGCACGAGTAAGGGAGTGCGTTAAAGAGTACCTTCGGTACATCTTTTGTCTCCAGTAGTCAATCGTGAAGAAGAAAAACACGTGCAGATAATGCACCTTATAATTGTTTCCCCTCCCCACCCCCTCCCTAGGTGGGGGTTTGGTCACGTTTCTCATGCCCCAGGATGGGGCATTTGACCCTTTTAAATAACATTTTATGTGCATTTGTATACAAGACGCGCGTGTTTTGCACCCGAGGGTGGAGATTTGTCACGTAAATGTTGCCCCAGGGGTTGGGATTTTGTCACGCAAAAAGTGACAATCCCCACCTCTTAGGTGGGGTAGCCCGGGGGGAGGGGAGAGAGAAACAATTGATGGGTGCATAATTGTGGCGCAAATATTGTTTTAAATCCGACCATGCTGGGACAGATACTCCTCGCGACGCGTTGGTAGAAAAAACAAGACTGGTTCCCGTACCCCATATGGGTGCAGGTGAACTCGACCTGACCAACTCAACCGGTGTACCAACTCCACCATTTTACCAACCATTTTTACGCCATATTGTCTGCACGTGGTTTTTTCTTCATGATTGACTACTGGATATATATATACGATAGACGCGTAAGGAATCCAGCAGGACGATACAATGGAGTAGCACCTATTTCAAGAAGAAATAGGCATTCGCCAATTTCGATAAAAGATGTACCTAGTAAGCTGTTAAAGAGGCACTGTTGCACGATGATGAACAAATAACTCGACGATATCCTGATCGCCGTTTCTTTCCATTACTATCACTATCCAAACATATGCAGCAACCTCGCTAAAAAAGGGAAAGAATTAAGTAGATGGTTTTCGTTTCAGACCTGTTGTACCCAACATGCGAGACGGGCTCAAACGTGTTTTACTCGCAATCTTAAATTTGTCTCGCTCCTATAAAAAAAAATATTAAAAAACCTCTGCAGACGATTTTAATATATTTATTGAATACAAACCGTGCATGAATTTTAATGGTTATTCTGAAGAATAACTGCATCTATGCTATGCGACTAACATTTCTACAAGGCAGTTTATCAACATTATTCTTTAGTTATGTGATGCTGTTGTTCCTATTCTCAAGTTCCACAATCATGTAATTTGTCTTTAATGTTACTGTTACAGACGGCTACCACAAACATACCAGCAGCTGGAGACCAGCCAGCAATCGTTGGGACATATCGCGCCTGTCACGACCCTAACACAGAGGGACCATGCGTGGACTTGGACAATGTTGAGGTACAACCGGGTATGACCGTGACTCAAACCTGCTGCATGGGGGCGCTGTGTAACGGTGGGCCGGAGCGCCTCGCGTTCAGTCCTGTCCTAGCAGTTTTTGTACCCCTGGCACTGAGTGTATTAAGCATGTACCGTTGAGTTGGCGCTTATTTCCTAGAAAAGGCGGCTTTTTTACAAATGTGCTGAAATGTCCATGAACTGCACTCGATAAAGTGCCTTTCAATGGAGGACACTTATAGAAGATGAGAAAATGTCCCATTCGACAGTGCGTACTTACCTTAAGTGGAGTCTTTCTAAACTATGCATATACTAAAGTCTTTATCAATGGCTGTTTGCAAAAATATTGTCATGTACGTTCTTTAATGTAGTAATTTTTTCTGAAGGACCGTTTTTCCATTGGAGATTATTAGCACTTTTTTTTATTCCTAAAGGTCGTAACTCCATAAATTCACAGAAAAATCCTTTGCAATAACACCCATATTTCGCTGTAGAACGACTGGGAAAAACGCTACCAAGCAATTACCGCTGCTGCATTTTCAAAACCATATAATTTATCGAAACCTTTGACGATTATAATTCACATTTTGAAGCTCTTTGATATGGTGGACACGAAAAGAGGGCTCTATTTCATTAGAGAGGTAGAAAGGCTTCCAACAACTTACTGTAATTATAATAAGTAGATTCTAATTTGTATTTAGGCTACTCGAATCAAAGTGTGCCCTTTTGTGTCCGTCATAACTCAAAATGATGTTAAAAAAAATAAAATTTAAATAAATAGTGGCAGCAAACGACATGGTCCTCTTTATTTGACCGTATCGAATAGCTGCCATCTTGTGGGGCAGCTTTTGGCATTATTTTGAATCGGTCAATAATACAAGCACAAAATGTACAACTATGCATGTCGTCCGAGGTACAAAAACTTCCCCATAAGATGACAGCTATTCCTATTATGGTCTATACATTTTATGTGCAATGAGGCATTTCATGGAAAATGATGCATTTCTATACAAGTAAAAAAAAAAGAAGATAAGATTCTGTTCTAGATTGTAACTTTGGGTTTACACTTAGAAGTGAGTTTTAATACCCACCGAACTTCTTTTAAAGTTTGAATTCAGTACTTTCGATTTAAGCCACTGAGCTCTATACACGTATTATACTTAAAAAACATGCAATTACGACCAATGTTAAAGTGGCAGTTGGTTTTGTAGAATGTGCATATTGCATCCCAGTAGATTACACAGGCCAAGGGACGATTCATTTTGTCTATACTCGGAGAAATGTTTTGACTAATAAATGAAAAACGGAATGCACGACTCGAATGTAATAAATATTTGATTGACTTCAAAAATATTGTGGTTTGACTTCGGGGTTCGGTAAATTGTGTACACAAGACACTGTGTTCAAAGTTTTATATGTCGAATTGTCCATTGGCCTTGAAGGCCAAGAAAAGAGACCGAAATTAAATTGCTAATTACTAAATGACAATTTCGGAAAACGGCACGACCGTTTCCTCTTATTACACCGATAAATCAAGGCTTCATCGATGACTGAGCACCTACGGTTTAAAGCGACCATGTCCGAAATAGCTATGGTGGCCTTGAAGGGACTAAAATTGACGTAATATTTACGTGAAAATTCACGTCCCGCGCTCCCCGCCACAAATTTTCCCACATTTTCTTGTGAAAATTCACGTCCCGCGCTCCCCGCCACAAATGTTCCCACAAATATTCACGTGAAAACTCACGTACAAATTCATGGCCAAATCTCTTGTCTCTCGTACAGCATCCTGAGATCTCAGGGAATTTCCACTCTGCAAAGCGACGTAACAATACCCTGAGGAAATACACGCAAATATGTGGAGTGAGCCGGCTGTTGTCTTGAGCCAACTCACGCCCGAGTCATTTTGATGTAATTTAATCAATTCGGTCATGTTATGCCGAAAAGAAACGATTTCTATACTTTCCAGAAATTGTATTGGGTTCCGTTCCTTATGACTGTCCCATTCCTACCAAACTTTCAAACGACGATCTTAATTTACTCCGCAGTTTTTCAAATTAATAACAGGGATGCATGCTGACGAATGTTAATGGAACGGATTCTCCAGTACGCTTTAAATAGCAGCCAATCCCCGACGCGGACAACGGCTAGCATTACCGAGTACATGTATTATTATTATTATTATTTCTTTCTGGTATTCATACCAAGGATTCCTCAATAGTGCTCATTGCACTGTCACTCGCAAGCGTGAGGAAACCCATGAAGAATTAGAATTAGAAATGGCCAGAGACACCGGGGATGATCCCCCTTGCTCTTCACGAAAGAATGCTCTGGGATCTTTAGAGTGCGTTTCCATTACCTAACACACTGGACCAACGGCTTTACATCCCTTCCGAAGGATGGAGCAAGTGTGGTTGAGTGCCTTGCCCAAGGGCACAGGTACCGTAGCCGTGGGGAGGCCACTGTACGCAGGAGTTAGGGAGTTCGTTAAAGGGGCCCTGTTGAAACAGGCCACATTTCGCGACAGAAATCTTGTCGCCTCTGCTAGACCAATCAGGACGCTTGGCAGTGCATTGCAGCATGATTGCAGGCATTCAAATGTAACGCGCGCAGATTGTAAACACCGTGCATGCATGTGATACATGTACTCGGTAATGATGGCCGTTGTCCACGTCGGCGATTGGCTGCTATTTAAAGGATACTGGGGAATCCGTTCCATTACATTCGTCAGCATGCATCCCTGTTATTAATTTTAAAAACTGCGGAGTAAATTAAGATCGTCGTTTGGAAGTTTGGTAGGAATGGGACAGTCATAAGGAACGGAACCCAATACAATTTCTGGAAAGTATAGAAATCGTTTCTTTTCGGCATAACATGACCGAATTGATTAAATTACATCAAAATGACTCGGGCGTGAGCTGGCTTAAAGACAACAGCCGGCTCACTCCACAGATTTGCGTGGATTTCCTCAGGGTATTGTTACGTCGCTTTGCAGAGTGGAAATTCCCTGATATATCAGGATGTTGTCCACAGATTTGCCCACAAATATTTAGACACCTAGTTGAAGTAACCCGACCGTCGATTACGCCGCCGATTCAGCCGCAGATTTGAAAAGGATAGAAAATCCAGAATACATACACCAGAGGATGTATACCAGACGGGGCTCAAATCGCAACAATTTCATAATTTTCCTACATGTCTGCAAAGACTCCTCTTCAACTTAAAAATTGTAACTTATTATGCTACAATAGCCATGAAGGTGCTTATTTTGCATTTCATTAATTTTTATTCTATAAGAAAAACCGACTTCGTTTAAAAATTAACTGTTAAAAATATACATTTGACAAAGGCAATATACTTTTGAACTTGCAAGCATGAAAGCATTACGCAAGCATGACTGCGGACGTCAATTGACAACCAAAAAGCTATTAATGGTGTTACAATTAGGCTGTGTGGCAAATTTAGCACTGAATATTATTGCACGGAGAGTGTACACGAATCGGACCCCAAAACGTTCGAATATTTTGGTAAAACATCTCTCCTTTTTAGCTTTTTGGGGAGAGGTTCCTTTTAACTCCTTAATTAGGTACTAAATAAGGTACGGCTCAAGCTGAAACCAAAATTAAGTGTGCCCGCAACTAGAATCTATCAGAAAATGCATTAAAAGTTGTTAATTTGCACAACATGAGGGAAACAAATTGTTTAAAACAACTATTAACTGCAGCAGCCAATCACACATTACGCTGCAAAACACATGTATTTCAGTTCACTACACAACCTGTGCAACAATCTGGTGACAGTTGTAAAAAAAAAAATAACATCTTCCAAAGTTTTAAGCGAAACTGGCTGCATCCCACTATTTACTCTAAAATATGTATGTCGTGGTAGCTCAGAGCATCAAAACAGCGTTAAGTTTACGGTGAAATGGATTTGGCGCAACCTAACATAGGCTAAATGTCCACTTGCCACTCCGAGTGTTGCCTCTCACTGGGTCAGCGAGCCTCTGTCTCGTTCTCCAAGGACTGCGGCATCGGTGGACTCCCTAGTTAGTACCTCACCGTAAGGTTGCACGCTCCGTCTCAACTTGACAGCTCAACCAGGTTCACCTCCGCTGTTCAGCTGGCAACATGTTCTCGTCATCAAATCATCTTCTAACTTCATCTGCGTAACGTTAGTTTGCAACTCCACCCCATCCGGGTTACCAATTTGTAGTGATACCCGATGTGGGTATTACAGGAGGGAGTTGTGAGACATCAATCGGCTGCCGGTGCATTTGCAGTCTTGCTCCATCCGAAAAGAAAACCTGCAAAGACATTATCCAGCGCTTATATGTAAGTTATATGCACAAAAGTTACATATGACATGGTTCAAGCATACAATAAAGTTCTCAACCGTCACGACCTTCAAAAAAACCATTGAATCTGTACTTTTAGGTGATTATCCTTATAAACCAGTCACTGCAGAGGTTTGGGGCCTGACCATTCCGGACTCCGAAATGCCTTACAAAGTAGTCATTTTAGAATTGACAATCGACGGAAAAAGAAGGCTTTCTGCTTGCCCAAAAAACTTGTTGCTTGCGCGCGCGTAGCCTTGTCTCGGGCGAGGCTGTCGCCCGAGAAGTCAGGATTCAGACCAAGATATTTTTGTAACCAGACTATTTTGCAGTTGGCTACAATTCACCGCGCGATGGCGCACTTTCGCTGCATATCATACAGGCAAATTATTCACGGATTCACACAATTTCATAGCCTTGGACAAGGCTAGCGCGCGCAGCTTGTTCCAACTGCAAAAAGAACGTACTGTATCCAGGCAACGGTAGGAAACCTTTTCACTACGTGCGTGCATTGTATTCCGCCGCGCAAAGGAGAAGTCACACCCCAGTTCATTCATTAGCTACAATACTGGAAACTCTTATAAGACTTTACTTACTCCATAAGTTTCAATGAGGCCGATTACTACACAAATATTCCCTGCCTAGAGATTAAATTTGCATGTCCTCTCTATGTCCTATTTGCTCAGTCTTTTTACACCCATGGCCTTGCCATCACCATAGATCGGTGTTGGCGCCCCAAGTTAGTTCCCATCCACACGGTCTGCTTGCACAGCGCCCTCACTAGACCAAAGCAATTAATTTCTTATACCACCACATGATAAACATAAATTTCAAAGTTCTACTAAAACGTATACCGCATGAACATAACGATACATTATCAACAAAAGGCTCTCTCCAAGACCTCATGTGGTACCACGTAAAACCATGTTAAGAACTTAAATACGATTTTTTTTTAAACTTCGCTATATGCATATCGTGAATCGCATCATGTATGACAGTGTGTACAGTTGTACCGTGAAACCTGCTATTAAGGCCACTTTTATAAATAGGCCACCCGCTTATATAGGTGGACACTGTATACAAATAGACTGGTTCTTGATCCACATATTCTACATACGAACACGAATACATACAGACATGAGAAGATCACAATCATAAAGCAAACTGGTTCACTGAATTACATCGTTCATTACCACCAACGTTGTACGACCGAGGAAGAAATAAGTGCAATGTTGTGTGTGCACCTCCAAACAAATGACACTTGAGCCTGCACAGCTGTATGTAGTGTAAGCTGCTTCCAAAGTGCTAATTGCCATCACCCCCACCATTGTACTTTGTTTTTGTGTGGTATTAGTGATGACAGCTCACAATTATTTAATTTTGGGCAGTTGTATTATCAAACATTGCCTTCATGCTAGTACATGTGGAATACAGTCACAAACAAACTTACATAAAGTGGCCATCCTCGCGACCGTAAAAATGTTCACTATAAACAGGTGGCATTTTATACAAATGACATTGGGGACCAGAGAAGGGTGGCCTGTTTATCAAGGTGGCCTTAATAGCAGGTTTCACTGTATGTGGGCCGAGAACCAGTCGACCTTCTGCTAGTTTAAAACAAACAACGTCTATAGAGCTCCCATAGGAACCAATGCTAGATGCCCAATTTTCACAAATCATTTTAAAATACTTACAACTCTCTCAGCTTCTCAGGACAACATCCAGAATACTCACTGATTTCTCATCTTTATAATTCTGTTCAATTTTATGGGGGTAATCCGTCACTTTTATTCCCTAATTTCCACCCCTATAGGGTGCACCCAAGTAAATATGCAGAGATCCGTGTGCCGAGCTCATGAATGTTTTGTATGCCCTCAAATTATTTTTTATTAGAGAGAGTTGCGAGCTGAACGAGTGTGATCTTGTGTAGAATGTGGCCATCGCCGTGATGTGGGGTATTTGTTTTCCAACTATAAACATTTTGGACAATGTAGCTCCTAAAAGTTGCCCTATTTTGCCCAGTAGCGTATGCGCCTTTGTTCCAAAATGGACGCTAGTCTGTTTAGCAATTTTCACTGTTGCAGGGGTAGTTTTGTTTCAAGTGGAAATTAGGGAATTAAAGTGATGGATTACCCTCATAAAATTGAACAGAATTGAAAAGATGACACTTCAATGAGTATTTTGGTTGTTGTCCTGAGAAGCTGAGAGAGTTGTGAGTATTTTTAAATGATTTTTGAAAATGGGGCATTTAGCATTGGTTCCTATGGGAGCCCTATTTACTTGGGTGCGCCCCTAGGGCCTAGACTACGTCACAGGACGTGACGTGCGCACGCCACGAGGTCCTCAACTGCGCATGTGTGACACCACCCAGTTTTACCGAAGGAACCCAGCGAGCTGGCCACGTCCGGTGAGCGCGATAGTAAGATCAGTCTTTTCCCTGCGCAGAGTCGCTCGTGGTCGGTCATCTTGCTACTCTTGGCGGAAAAGCGTTAACCTCACAATTTCAAAATCCAGTCCCTCATAATTCCGGATTACTACTTCTAGTGCCGTTACCAGGTGAGTAGAATAGTAGTCTTCGGGTAGTTATGAAGTCCATTTTTGACTTTTTGAGACATTTGGGATTCCGATGAATTTTATTTAAGGATTCGATAACTGACTCTTGTTTCCTTCCTTCATGGTACAACTAGTACTAGGAGAGAACTGCATAGTTTTTGGCAGGGAAGCAGTCCACGCACTTAGTCTGTGAACTATGTCTATTTTATCGGTGAATTGCAGTTCATAAAATCACTCAGTTTTAAGACGATTAGAAAATTAGAGCCTCGTCCATATTCAGTATTTGAAATGTCTTAGTTTTTTTGGTAGATCTCTTCATGGAGGAAGAATGTTTTCTTCCTCCATGATCTCTTTTGTTCCTGCACGATGTGTGACTCACTGTGACCGATCCTTCCTTACGCGCCATGCAGTTAAGTAGGCCTATGAATTCGTAATATACGCATACCGTGCATTCGCCACGGCATTCAAATAAGTCAATAATTCCTTTTGAATGTCTTCAGTTTATCTCAAACTTAAAGAAATTTCATTGTACTGTTTTCAGAAGATAACCTTTGCCTAAAAAGGTAAGAAAATGTTGCCACAACATACATTTCTGAAAAGCTTGTGTAACAATATCCCCTTGTACAGACAAAATTGTGACAAAATTGTCTGTCCACGTTTAATACATACGTATTGTGCATGGGGTTTTCAGAGATGTATGTCGTGGCAGCATTTTCTTACCTTTTTGGGCAAAAATTATCTCCTGAGAACAGTACAAGGGATTTATTTTTAAGTTTGAGATAAATTGAAGACATCTGAAAGGAATTATTGACTTATTTTTCAAATAGGCCCATTAGCGTTTAAAAACCCAGTTTCCATACATTTTACTTCACGAGTTAACAAGAAAAACCCAACTAAAAGTGTTGAAGGTACCATTTTACGCGGGGAAAAAAATAATGAAGTGTTTGTAATACCGTTGGCATTGCTATCAACACTTTTAATCGTTTTTTCTTGTCAACCCGTGGAGGACAATTTTGGGTAACTGCAAATGATGTACTGCATAGGTCTTTAAACTTAAAGTTTTAAAAGCGGACAAAAATGTGTCGCTGGAAAAAAATGGCGAAACGCATGCACTAATTTCCGTAAACCCCTTTGTATTCTTGCAGCGTTTCGACCGCACCTACAATCACGATGTACTCCTACGTCTTGGCAATTCTTGCTGCGGCAGCAGTATGTAAGTATAACCACGCCTATCAGGTTGTAATTATCATAAACAGCCCCGAGGATGCGTCCCACATCAAGGCTGCTTTGTGCGTGTGACTCATGACATATCTTAAGAAGTGCTAGTATGTACAAAAGTGCATCAAATATTTACCCACTGTGTACATGTATTGCATGTGCCTAGGTACGCATAATGTGGGGAGCGTGACTTCTTACGCCTTGTGGTTGGGTCAACCATGGAGCTACATGGGTCAACCTTGTTTCTGGCCGGTACTGTATTGTTTTAATAAACCTATAAATCTTAAGGGTTGTCAAAAATCCTTGCAAAAATCCTTGATACATCAAAGAATCGCTACGCCTGAAATGGTATTAACTTTTAAATGTTTTATTTGTTTCCTTTTTTTTTTATTAAGTGAGCCTGCACACTTATTTTTACAAAGTTCTTTGTTTAAAGACCCATTGTATCATGGCCCAATTTGGTTTTTTTATGAGTTTACAAGAAAAACAAAGTGTTGATAGCAATGGTAACGAACACCACATGAATTTATTTCCGTCCAAAATGGTATTTCATGGTGGAAATTGGTTTTCTATATAAAAAAAAGTGACCATTCACTACTTGTACACAAAGTCAATATAGGCCTATATATTTTTCAAGGTTTTCTGAAGCATTGATGCATCTAAGTAGCTAACATTTCTTCAGGCTAGTTTACCAACATTCTTCCTTCGATATGTTACACTCTTAGTCCATGAATCTGTAAACAAAATGTATCTTACAAACGCCTTTAAAGGCCCAATATATCATTTGTAGGATAAAACATTTCATTTCTGGAATAAGGGCGTGACACATACTTAAATAATGTTTGTCAACTAGTCATCATGCACTGTCGTTTTCAGGAAATGGGGAATGTATCATTTTTAGCGCGCCCAAGTCGGCTAAAATTCGTAATTACTCAATTAAAGGAGCGTGCACTAGGACAAGATCACATTTTTTGATATTCCATAGGTCTATCAATTGTCATATTTTTTCTCATTTCCATTCTAAAATGTCGCGTTCTTAATCTGTATATTTTCAAGGATATCGTCGAAAACTCACTGATGTTTTGTAAACTAATCTATCTGACGTTCAATAAAGTGCATGCAATTACACCAACCTTTTTGCTTTCACATCCTAATTGGAGATTGCACCATTTTTATGAACATCTCATTTAATCAGTCCTGATCAATTTGTTTGTTTTTTCCCTAAATACTGCACCTGGTTTATCTTGGTTCGCATGCGTTTCTCTTTCAGGGACATAAGATTCATGCCAATCGGTGTTAATTTATTTTCATGACGACTTCCTACTGCGTTCATGGACTATTTTTAGGAGTAGGGTCCGGGAACAAACGTTTTGATAGGAACATTAGCTGCAACCGCCAAATCCTGTTTCCAAAAACGATCCAATTCTGTGTATATAGGCTACATATCACTATCAGTATAGCGAATCCAGCCTAGTCATTAAAATACAGGAATACAATGGAAGTTTCCTTCATGATTTAAGTATGGAGGAAGGAAACACTGCCCCGTGTTATTCTTATGGATATACTTCCCTCTAGTCTGAAATAAATGAAAAAATTTGTAAATTTCTTTTGCATTTTTAAAAACTTAAAATGACGCATCAATCATCAGTAAATACAGATTTAATGAAAAAGGACCTAAATTGAGGAGTGAGAAAAATGTGTGGCCTAGTAATATGTTTTTTACAAGGTCTGCGAAGCCATGGTCAACTTGTCCATCCTTTATTTACTAAAAGCAAATTTTCGGTTTGCGTACATACGCATTGGCTTGGACCCCCTATCCCCCCTGTACGCAAGGTGTACGCAATGTTAACCCCCTTCCCCGCCCCCTCCTCCGTGCGTACGTATGGACGGCCCCTTAGGCTCTGGCTCCGGCTCCATGTGGCCATACACCTTTTCACAAATACTCTTGCACAAAAGACAGAACTGCTTTGTGGGAAGGATAGCGATCCAACAATCTTTCTACAATCCAGCTCCGTCTTTTGTCTAAGTTCACTCAATCAGTATTTGCGAAAAGGTCTAAGTTGAAGCCGGAGCCTGGGCCTAAGCCCAAGTCGAGATTTGAAAAAAGACTATAGTTTAGATTGAAAGGTTTGAAAAAGGACCCCTTTCAGTGACAACTCGAGTGCAATCTCAATCTATCGGAGTCGGGAAACTCCAGTTCGTCTGGTCCCTGCAGGTTTCAATCAGAGGGAGTGACTTCACTCGAATAGAGTTTATTTTTACTCTTTTGAATTTATAATGTGTCGACAAGAAAACCCCGACTAAAAGTGTTGATAGCAATGGTACCAAACACCATAATGATACCTTTGTGGGAGAAATTGCCAACAGGAGGTTCTTTTTATTTTGAGAATCATTTGCAAAATATTTTACTATATACCATATATAACATTTATTAACAACACAAAACCCATGCATGGTGTTAACGTTTTCTGAAGTACATGTACATGTATTACTGAAATTTCCGCAAGGCATTTTATCAACATCAGTCCTTAGTTATGATGTTGTTCCTGCTGTTGTTAGATTTAACATGACAAATTGTTAGTTTTTTTTTCATTTTCAAAGTGTGGTCACTCACCGCAGATTTTATGTTTTAAGCGTAGGCCTAGCCTACATGCGTACCTGTTTGGCATGGCAGTTTGTTGTGTGCATTTTACCCCAATGAATAGCAATAACATTCAATTAATATTCATATTTAATTAATGTAAACAATAAATAATAATAATAATAAAGTGCACGGCAATAACTACCATGCAAAATTCCTTATCACGATTATGTCCTGCGAGGCCACGCAAAAACATACACAAGTACATTGTGTAATTTAACTACATGTACATGTATATGTCTCGTTTCTGCACCCAACACTGGGATTTTTTTTTTTTTTTTTTGAGCTGGCAACTTAGTTGGCATTCAATAATCTTTAGAACAGCTGTGTGGAATCAATATATTGCATTCATGGTTCTACGCATCATGCATGCAGTCTATACCCTGCGATGTCTAGACAGGTCATTCCATAAATTATAGGGACCAGTTTGTACCATACCTGTGCAGTAGGGGCCTACATCGTGAAGGTAGAATACATGATTGGTAAACTGTTAAAAACGGCGTTATTTCATGTTGCTAAAACTGCCTTGTAGAACGTTCAGCCACATAGATGCAGTAATACTTCACAAAACCTGAAACATCCATGCATGGTTTTGCCGCATGATAGATTCAAAACGTTTTGACATTTTTCTCATCATTTGGGACACTTCAGACAAAATTATTACCATCTTGATAACAAGTAAGCTTTTAGATAATAATTCAGTCATTTCTTTGAAGGGTAATTACCAAAGTGGACCATTACCTTTAAGCTGTGAATTTTTAAAACAAATTACATTTGTTGTTGTTAATATCTTATGGTAAAATTTTGGCAACTAAGGCTTTATGAATTATATACGAGATTGGCTTAAAGGAGCGCGACTATCACCTTTTTGTTTTACCCTTCCCCACTTTCCTTGCAGGTAATGAGATTTTGATATTATATCGTGTGTCATATTTTTCTCATTATCACTCTTAAATTTCGCGCTCTCAATCCGTATATTTTCAAGGATATCGTCAAAAAAACACTGATGTTTTGTGAACTAATTTATCGGGTTATATAAAGCAGTGCATTTATACACCTACCTTTTAGTTTCCACATCCAAATTGGAGATTGCAAATTTTCTGTTTTCTTCCTAGTATTTTGGAGAGGTGTTTTATATGATTGTTTTATTTATAGGAACGAAATCCATTTTCTGAAAAAATCTGAACAAGCTTCTTTAAACCTCGCTTTGATTTGCAACTCGAGATGACGAAGGATGAGACAGGGGGTCGTGTGATTGTAGACTTGAAACCAAGTCTACAATGACAACATTCACAAAATATGATAAAAAGTCATCGTTTGTGGTTGTTTGTAAAACCAGGAATCACTGCAAAATAGACCAGTGTGAATTTGTGAAATGCATTATTCTACTAATGTAAATGATCCTGTTTTGTCACATCTTTTTATGTTTTTTCTAAATATTTTTGTATTACAATGTAGGCCTATGTGTTATGGATCGTACTGTAAGTTGATTGCTATTTTTTTTTGTTTTTTTTGTAGTTTTATGAATTGTAAAGAGGCACGACACGTAATTCAGCCTTTGGCTGCAAGGTGTTTTTTGAAGATAAATAAACAAAATCTAAACCGCCATGTGACAACACGACACGAGGTGGAATCTATGTATTGAAATTTACGGATGGTCGGCTACCAATACCATGCATAAAAAACACCTGGCTCGTTCGTCCCATACTGCGTCAATTTACAATACATGCACATTATGTTTAATTACTTCGCTTGTTTTTTCGTCTGTTGGGTACCCATCCGTAAACAGAGTTATTTTGGTGTTTATTCAAATCCATGCGTATCTTACCTATAATTAAAAAATACGACGATGCATTTTCATGTTGACATTTCAAGGCCACAGACAACCTGGCAGAAGGGATTCGTTGTATATCATAGAACAGACCTTCCCTTATGGGTCTTTCTATAAATTACGGGTCCAATGTTGGTGTCCCCGTTACATGTCACACTTTTGGACCCCTAAAAATAGAAAGACCCTTATATGTAATTTGATTCGGTTTTGAACAGCACCTGGCATTCATATCTTTACATGGCACAAAAACACAATAAAAGGGCATTATGTTACACGTAAAGGTGGCATTTTTAACCAACCAATGGTGTATGTAGCTGAAAGGGCCCATGACATGCTAAACAACTTTATGCCTATAGTCTTTGATGCATATGATGGATTATTTGTTTAGCAAGATATTAGTATTGTTCGTTTTGATGTAAAATCCCGGTGTAAAATCAATAAAAGGTAGCCCTTTTTAACTTTGAAGATTTCATTGCAGTAAATCACAGTAAGAGGGCGCTGTTTGGATTGCATCACTTCAGGAAGATACAAGAAAAAAGTAAAGAAAAAACATAAGACTTCAAGCCGGAACTCTGTGGCAAATTTGCCGCAGTTTCCAACCCTGCAGTTTTGTCATGGCTTACAACAGGAAACATGTCAAACAAACTCAAACAGCCGTGGATTACAAAGGTTCAGCAAGTTTGAGAAAAAAAGGTGGAATCTTTTGTGCACAGTTTAATGTGATTTTCCTGTGTTTGCCTCTTCTGACATCACAATCTTGCTCATGAATATGCATATTACATTAGCATAAAAGCTAAAAACCTTTGTTTTAACCCCCCCCCCCCCCCCCCAAAAAAAAGCTCCAAATGGGATATTTATTACTGTAACTGAGTACAGTAGTCTCATAGCATAGATTTCATTGATACACATTCTTATCATGGTCACTTTAATTTCAAATTGTCGTCGAAAACGAGGGTCTCGGTGGTTTCTTTTTTTTCAAAATGAATATGGCCGCGTGACGTAATACAATGGCTCAGCGTCTAAAACAAGGATGTAAATGGTAATTTGAAATTGTTCATTATACATGTAAAATCGAATTCTTCCAAACTAGTGGTAAATGCCCATGGTTTAAACAAAATCTGTGTGTAAATTCTTTTCATTTGGAAATTGAAGGAAAATTTAGGTATTTGTCAGTCCGATTTTATAGCACAAAAATTGCTATATGACGTGTGGTATAGTGGGTATACAGCCGTGCTCATGATCGAGGGGTTATGGGTTCAAGCCCCACTTGTGCCAACGTGTTTGTGTCCGTGGGCAAGACACTTAATCTTAATTGCCTCGTCAACCCAAGCGATATTTGGGGAGCTGTTAGGGGGAATATTACAATCTAACTGCCGATAGGGTTGTGCGCCTTGGACAGGTATAGTTGAAGCGACATGGTTCTGTTGATTTCTTTATGGCAGCGGTAATAACAATGACAACAGCGCTAGGTGCGCTATACAAGTGTCCACCATTATCATTATAGTAACACAGAGTGCGCCTTAGTCACATTAAAGTGTAGTAGCTAATTAATTTTCCAGAACTCGTTTAAGAGCGTTCATGCATAACATACTCTGTTTGTAGACACCTACACAGCATTTTAATTTATTCTTTGTTGTTGTTGTTGTACTCTTTGCAACCCCGCGTAGGCTTATATACAACTTGCGGTTATGGGTAAGGGGCGAGGGCGCCATTTTGATTGTTTTCCCTATTGCACAATTTTGAAAATTACAATTGTTTTTTGACATGAAATTAAATCGTCTCTATGCAGGGCGGCCGTTTGGAAACAAAATAAATGTATACTGAAACTCAAAAGAAACTTGTCAAGATATTTTCTTTTAATTTCAGCAGAAAGATCAAATTGGAGAGTTCACAAATAGAGAGGCACTTAAGCATGTCCTGTTATTTTGGGTTACCAATAGGTGAAAATGATATTTGGGTCTTTCCATAAAAAACAGGAGCCAAAGTGTGAATTTTGATTCATTTGTAAAAATGGCCTTTTCAAGTTTAACAAAATTTATAAATAATGTAGAATATTTAAATTAATTTAAAAACGGTTAGACATGCCTTGGCATCAAAGTCTTGAAAATATTCAAGAAAATTGTTACACGACTTAAGGGGGACTGCAAGGCATTTTTCAACTCTTGCGATTACATTTTAAGTCTTTTTGACCAGTTTCTTTCTGAAAAAGGTAGTTGCTAGCTGATTTAACCCAGCTGCAGAACCTGGTCTCTATCGATTCAAAGTACATTATGAGCGAAATTTGTTACATTTTGAGCTGTGGTATACTGTTTTGGCGAACGAAATGTATTTTTATTTTTTGGGGGTCTTCATTTTTTTGTCCCTATTTTATATTTTCAGTCCAAGGTACTAATGCACAATGCTACAACTGCACTTTCACCAATATGGGAGCGATGACGGTAGGACAAGCAGGATGTGCGGAACCTTTTTCCGCTACCGGAATCCAGATCATTCCATGCCCGGGAGAATGCAAAGTAAGTATTCGGGTTCACACCGAGCCTTTTCGCGCGTAAATTTTGTGCGCGTCGCGCGCTTTGAGAGAAAGCGGCGTGGAAGGAATTGTGAGTGAAACGACGCATTGAAAACTACAATCAACTAGGATGGAAAGTTGTTTTTTCCCCTAATTCTGTAGTATTCGATGAACCATTTTACTCCAAATTCCCTCCACATGCACCGCTTTTTCTCAAAGCGACTCGCGTCAGATTAGCCAGAAAACCCTCGGTGCGAATCTTCCATTACACTGTGTCTGAAGCCCACGGCTGCTTGTATAATTAAATATTTTTATTATAAAGAGTCTGTCTCTGCATATACGGATTGAGAATGTACAATATCATAATAATAATAATGAGAAAATTACGAAAAATGATAAGGTATCAAATTCTCAACACCCATAGAAAAAACAGGGGTTCAAAAATGTAGATCACGCTGGATTAAAAAAAAAGATATCGCAGCATTTTCTGCTTGAAAAAAAGGTGCATGCTATAGTAAACAACTATTTGTCCAGCAGCGTAGCTTGGATTCTCTCCATAGGAGGGCGACTGGGGAGCTGGACGTTTCTGTGGGAGGGCGTCAGTGGAGTACCGAAAATGTTTGCCAGTCCATGCAAGCGCCATTGAACGTCGCTCAGCGGGGAGGGGGGTTGGGGGGGGGGGGGGGGGGTTTGGGGGGTATATGGGGCGCCGCGCTACCCCCACCCCCCCCCCCCCCCCCAGATATCTTTTTAAATTTTAAACAGCACTTTACGCCAGAAAAACAGTAAAAAAAAATTAAAAATGTAATAAAATACAAAAGAACAAAAGTTATATGGGGAAAACCATGGCAACATAATGTTTTTTTCCGTTTGCCGAATTTCCAGGGGGGTGGGGGCGGGTACTGGGGGCGACGAGATTTCATGTACTCCCCCCACCCCCCGTAGCTACGCCGCTGGCAGTGTCTTTTCCCTAAAACATTTTAAGGGAAGTTTGAATGTGTCGGTTTCTGTTACAGACTATCACTTCAACAATGACGCAGGGGGATCAGGACATTGCCGTAACGATGCGTACGTGTCACGGCGCTAATGAAGGACCGTGCATAGATATGGTCGACCAGGAGATTCCACAGCAGAGTCAAGTCATGTCGCAGAAGTGCTGCGAGGGCAATCTGTGTAACGGTTCGGGTGGGGGATCGGACCAGGGTGGGGCCGAGGGTGGGGCCGAAGGTGGGGCCGAGGGTGGGGCCACGACAAAAGACCCAGATGCCGAGCCGGAACCGGCCGGAACGACACCAAGCTCCGCTGGATTTCTCACGTTCAGCGCTGCCCTGGCAGTTTTTGCACCCCTGAGTGCTTTGATTTTTTAAGCTTCTAAAAAAAAAGTACAGAGAAGAGAGGATAGAGAGGTTTCGCAAGCCTACGGATGTTCAGCTACCCATAACCGTCAGTGGCATTTCTATATCTCGCAAATCACAACGCTACAGCGTGTTAGCCAAATGGAGTCTATTTCCGACAGCGGAAAGCCACCGGTACCACACAACTTACACGCACATTTCAATCGTATATTGTTTGGGATTTAAAAAAGCATGCCCTTATTCCTTAAATTTTACTTTACGTTTAGGGCTTAAGCGTAGTAAGTCCGGGCAAACGCATAACGCAAACTGATTTTTATAACGTCACAAGATCACAGAAACACGTGACGTGTCAGTCACGCCATCCGCATCCGTCCACTTGCGAAACCCCTCGAAGCGCCGAGTTTAACGCACTTGAACAGCTCTTTATTAACACATTTATGCAAACAAAGTACATGTATTACAAATGAAAGAACATGTTTCAGAACAAAGACACATAAATACGCAGTCTCTGAATGTCCAGGAAATTTCCCACTTTATTATCGGGCCTTACTCTGCATGGTACTGAGTTGTAGTTATTCGCGAACAGGAAACACTTTCATCACCCGTTTGCATTAGTTCACTTTTCAAATGTAACAAAAATGGAGTAAGTCTGGTGCCCTCTTTAGATATAATAAGCATGCTGGGCTTCACAGCGTATGTATACAGACAACTCGGCGCGTTTTCTCTTAACTTTTTTAGCACTGAACCGTTTCATTACAGATCTACTTGGTGTTATCAGTACTTGTAAGTGGATAATACGTCGATTCTTTGTTTTAATGCCCAAAAGGGTGGTGTTTGTACATATTTGCTGAAATTTCCACGAGATGTATTAGTCACATCATCGGTGAGTCAAAGTGTCGACTGAAGTGGCGTTCACACTATCGCGGAAAAATGGCTTTGCACTCGCCTGTGCCATTGGTTTGTACATGAGCTAATTTGCCGCTTGTGCGCGGCCTGTAGCGACGCGCAAAAGTTTTGAGCTGGGTCAGAGTTCAAATTTGTTGAATGCGGTGCGCTGACCTTTCCATCGCGCAGCCAATGAGTTATTAGAGAAGCTCTAAGTTACCAGAGTGGAATTTTCTATTTTGGATAAATCGGCGATTGGGAGCTCATGCAATGCAGTAAGCACAGTGATAATGTGAACGCGCCTTACTAGAAATGTTTAGATGAACGTTAAACGCAAAATGCTTGCGTACCGATGTACTTATATATTAACGTGCGCGTTTAACGTACTTCTATGCGATTGGTTGAAATGAGCGTCGGTGTGAACCAAGTAGGAAAACTTGGGTCTAGCTATTTTGTTGTTCGACGATAAGTCAATGAAAAATGGCAATAGCAGATGATAATTTATCCATGGACGGCGCCATTTTGTCTAAATCTGTTATAATAAGACCTCAGCAAAGTGCCTTTTTTTTATGCGATTGGTTGAGAAATGGAGTGCTAAATGTTGTAGGTCAAGTCAAATGCTTCAAATTATTTATTTACCAATCAGTCATTTTTACTTAATCTCCTTGGACCCAAGTTCCTCTTTAATGGTCAAATGTGTCAACGTAAATAACTAACAAACTATGCAAATGAAATGTCATTCCTAAATATGACACTATAGGACGATTACTCATTTCAATTATTTGGTGATTTTGTAGTAACATTTTGCCATCGGTGACGAGGCATTTCGTGGATGAATGATGCATCAATTTTTATAAATAGTGAGTGACGTAAACCAGCGTTGTAGTCGACAACTTTCCGAGACCTTTTAAATGGATCAAAACAAGTGAGCGATCATATGGAAATTAAATGTCTGGGTGAAAAAATGCAGCTACGCACAATTTGCTGTCGTTTATACCCGTTTCTTTGGTGTAAATGAACCAAGTTTTGGGCAGTTTCTGTCCAGATTTGGGTTCGTTTACACCAAATACACTTGTGGAATTGCCCACAATTTGGGTAGTTGCAGTTTTTGCCCTATCCGTGAGTTAATCTAACCCAGGCATTTGTTTACTAAAGTGATAATACAACTTATATCAATAACAACATAAGTTGTCTTAGGAAGGCTATGCAGCCGCTTTTTCGCTACACTGCAAAAACGTTGGTGTTAAATTAACACCAGTGGTGTTGTCTTATATAGATACCAAGGCTGGTGTTTTTATTCTTCAATTGGAATAAATGCATTATTTGTTTACATCCTAGGTGTTAAAAATAATACTTGTGGTGGTAAAACTTAACACCAGGCTTGGTATCTATATAAGACAACACCACTTGTGTTAACTTAACACCACAGTTTCTGCAGTGTAAGGGAATTGTTTCCAGGTCTCGTCGAGATCTTTCCAAGACAGAAAATGGCCTCAAAATTTAATATATCAAACTGCTACAGCGTTAATGTATATGCTTAAACTGTAGACCGTATGGAATGGCTGCCATCGTGTATAGGGCAGTTTCCTTGTTCCCTGAGGACATGCATGGTTGCACATTTTGTGCTCACATTATTGACCAAATTAAATGTCTAACCAAGTTGCCCTACAAGATGGCAGCTAATCGATACGGTCTATAAGACGATTGTGTGCATGACAAAAAATGTGATTTTTAGAAAGGTCCCGGGAAGATCTTGAATACATCACTGATGTTAACTCATTTTTAAAGTAAACATTTTTTAAGGTAACTCTTGTCTAGGCGTAATGATATAGCGTATTCGTGGTACTAGATTTTAATATACCAAAGACCAAGTCAGTTACTGATGATCTCTATACTTGCTAGACTTAAAGGATGATGCAGTTAATGCGGACTTTATTGTCGTGCAGCAGTTTTAAGAAAACGAAAAATCAGACTTCTGGATATCAACATTTTACACTAACAGAGCATTCTCAGTGTATAAAAATTTACATGTATTTGTGACACAGTACATCAAAATCAGGAAGAAGTTTTTAATATTATGTTGTTCATGTTAAAAAATGGAAATTCATAACCTTTCATTAAGACCTGTCATCTAACCAAATAGGCTACATGCTTATGACTGCAGGGTATTATGCAATTCCTTTCCTTAAAATGTATACATAAGCTCAAAAAGTAAAATTGTAACTTATTCCTAGTTTAGATGTGCTGGGTCACATTTAAAGGCACAGGTTCGCCAGCAATGCGCGCGCCAAATTCGTGCCACGAAATACGCAGCTCCATAGCAAAGCCATGGAGCTGCGCATTTCGTGGCACGAAATTGGCGCGCGCGCATAGCTAACGAGGTTGTGCCTTTAAGTGAGCTTAAACCTGAGACCTCTGAAGCCATTTTCGCAGTACTGTTGAGCAAAAATAAAACTGATTACCACATAGAGGTTGTCCCTGGTCCTATGATTTATCAAGTGGTCTGTATGAATCTGCCATGAGTTTTTTTTTTTAAGTAAAGGGAACACATAGAGTTACAGTAAACTCCAACCAAGTCGACGTCCAACAAAAGTCCTAATCGTCTATAATGCATTTCCGTTGAATTTGTAAGTTGCCATTTTGCCCAAGTCGGCATGTTATTCTCGGTCCATTGCAACAAAATGTAATACAAAATCATTTCTGTAAGTCGGCACTTAAAAAAAAATAACCCCGATGACATCGATTTCCTTCCCTGCGGTTTTCAAGAAGCGTCGAGTCAAAAAGCAAACACTGCTTAACTGACGTCTGTTTCTTGGCACATGCGCACGAAGCATTGTCGCCGGTGTAACAAAATACATAAACATGCCCGACATCGCGCGCAGTCAAAAAGGGGTTTTTCTACTTCGCTTCGTATCGTGAGCACCTCAATTCATGTAAGTCGGCAAAATGACGACCTACAGCAGACGTCGGCATTCGTGTAAGTCGGCACAAATGTTCGGGTCCCGAGAGTGCTGACTTAACCAGTGTTTACTATACATACAGAAAACTATTGTGCGCACTCCCAATACATGGTGTGCCGATATGGACGCCGCCATTTTGGCTTAAGGCTATGGGTGCACGGTGGGCTAAGATGTGTTGCCGACTTTGCACTCATATATCGTTTAGCAAACATGGCGCCGCGCCCACATCGGCACAGTCCACACACGTGACTTGAATAGCCAGTGCACACTCTAGTTTTCTATATCTAACTCTATGGTATAAATAAAGTGTGACATCAGTGGCAAGGGTAACTGGGTCTAAATATGTAAGGCCCGGGGTTTATTTCACAAAGACTTGCGACGCGTCGTAAGTGCTCAAATCCATCGCAACTCGCCGAACCCTTCGTATGCTTACGACGGATTTTAGAGTTGCATTTTACCAAACATTTGCGACGGGAAAACGTCGCAGTTTGTTGGCAGAACCGCTACGCGGTACTATACAATATGTGGGCAGAACCGGAACCCTTCGCAAAGTTGCGATGACCTATTTAGTAGTCGTAGCTTTGCGACGGATTCATCAGTTGTTACGACGCGTCGCAAATTATTTCTTTGTGAAATAGACCCCTGGGGTCGATTTCACCAAACTCTTCGTAACTTAAGGTCTATAATAAGGCTTGCGATGAATTGTAGTGCTGCGATGGATCGTTGCTACGATGGGTGCTGCGATGAATTTCACTAAACCTATCGTAAGCGTGATGCGTTCGATTATCGAGTAGGGTTTGCTGGACTGAATTATGTTTTTAATAAAACGATCGTCGGCTACATGAGTTCAAAAAGTCTCCGTGTCCGTTCTGCGTAGTGCAAGCGCGCGCGTTAAATTTAGCGCGCAGCTTGCGGGAGGCGTACCAAAAACGGCAAAAACTACGACCATCGTTGGTCAAACAGTACGCTACGATGACCCCATTGCCTCATCGTAGCTTACGGTCGTTGCCATGGCATATATATGCATCGCTACACTAATCGCAAGTTTCTTGAAATCGTTCTTAGGACGCGAGTTGCTCATGTTCTACTTTCTGGCAACTAGTTGTACCCAGTTGCGGTCAGTTGCGTCGATGTACGCGTACTTGCAACTAGTTGCTGCCAGTTGCTCGCGTGCATCTGATCACGTGCGCGCTTAACATTTTCTGGCCATACCCCTTGACAATGTCTTGGTACATTTCGTTCCCCCTATCAGCACTCGTCAATGATCTCAGGGATTATTTCATCGCAATCCAGCATGTTTTAACCGTGAACATTTTCTACCCAATAACCATCTCATTCACCCTACAAATGCTGTAATTCTCCCCTGGTGTTTGTACACGCTTTCAGAAAAGCATTACGGAAGGTTACACAAATACATTTGAAGTTCTGTGGAATTGTGCTTCACGTCATGTCAATTCTACGCAACAGAATTCGAATTACTTCACAAAATTAATAAACTGACATTGAAGGATACTCATTCTATCAGCAACTAGGATCGTTGGAGAGCGGACAAAACCAGGTAAGATTGTGCTTTAATATATATAATGCATGATATTTTGCTTCTTATCAACCACCGAAAAGTGAAATTCTAATAAGAAATCATAATTTTAAAGTGGAACAATTTTAACAAATTTCTTATATTTTTTTATTTTTTTACTAGGTCCATAGGGTTTGTGCATATAGGGCTAAAGGTGCAGGTATATAAAGGTAAAATCTTCCGATTTGCTAGAAAAAAGAATTAGTAGTGAAAAAAGAACTGCGGGTTTACTTGGAAAACGCTGACGTTTTTTTCCCCGCCATAGTCTCATAAGTTTTGTACTCAATACTTCCTTTTACATATTACCTCGTCATAACAAGAACCTCGTATTGTCAGGAATGAAAACAATGGAAACAAATGCCTTGTATTCTTGGGTTTCACTTTCTTGACCGGTTGCTATCCGCCATTACTGTGTCCATGCTATGGCACGCCAAAGAGAAAATAATTGTTTAAAATGTTGACGCGTATTTTCGCAAATGAAGCGCAAGAAAAAAAAACGTTAGCATGACCTTTAAATGTTAACATACTGTTTGAACCCAGCATACCGTGTTTGTGTTGGCAAGTTTTTAAAAATGTTCAGACTTGTTTTTCAAGATTGATGTAGAATTATCGGTGTTGAATTATTTTCGCTTTGGCGTGCCATGATACGCGTGACGTCAACACTTATCATATCCGCCATTACTGTGTCCGTACTATGGCACGCCAAAGCGGAAATAATTCAACACTGATAGTTCTACCATCAATCCTAACAAACCAAGTCTCAACATTTTTAAACACTTGCCAACAAAAGAACGGTATGCCGGTCCATGGACACAGTAATGGCCGATAGCAACCGGTTGTCAAGAAAGTGAAACCCAAGAATAGACAATGTCACTGTTGGTGGTTAATCAATGGTAATCTCAAACGTCCATTGCTGAAACGCATGGAAATTGTTCGATGGTTTAACCATGGAGGAACTCCTCCATGGTTTAACAGTAGACCCAGTAACCTTGGTGAAACACAAAAAGTGACGTTTTCACTTCATGTGTCAACTTTGAATTACACTGTACAATCTCTATACGGCGCCTTTTGGCGTGTGCACCACCACATTTCCCTATAGGAATGTCCCCCAAATATCAAAACCACGTAATCGGCGCCTAGAGTTAAATATACGTGAACAATTTGTCCATAATCGATTTGGGGTTTTTTGCATAATTATTTGCATTGCATAAGTATTCTAGATTCATCCTAGCATAGTTGGTTTAGTCAAAATGTTCAATAAACCTGTTAAAAAACAGATTTTCTGATTTATATCTGCATCAGCTGTGTAACACAAGGTTTTTTTTTCAAAGCTGTTTTTCTCGAAAATTCTTTCTGGGCTGAGTCATCTTCGCTGAGTCATCTTTGCTGTGTCATATTTCCAAAATGCAGTAAGTCACAGAAATAATTTGTGTGTCATTGGAAAGCTGAAGAACTGGTCTTTCTTCTCGTGTATAAATATCAAAAAGTCAAATTTGGGGGGACATTTCTCATTATGCCGTGGCAGGTCACCTATGTTGTGCATTAGAGCATCATTTCCCGTCGTGCGTCACGTATGCACCGATGAAAACCAGTGGCGTCGGCTGCGGATTATTCCTCGGGCATCGACATCATGATCAATATAGGACGCTCTATAATACTCTCGACGTCGACGTATCCCCTTCTCCACATTACACATACTGCAGTAGCGGATCCAGGCTGATTAAAATATCTGTATTTTAATGAGCCTAAATCCCCGTCTGAATAGGGTATTACCGAAATATTTGGCTGTACGGAGTACTTCTAGACTAGGTGGATATAGACCGTATCGAATAGCCACCATTTCGTTGGGCAGTTTCTTTGTTCCTTGAGGACATGCATGGTTGCACATATTGTGCTTCCATTGTTGAACGGTTAAAGTAACAAAAGGTGCCCCACGAAATGGCGGCTACTCGATACGGTCAATTCCAGCGAAAATGTTGACCAAACCTTAAAGACAAGTTACATGATTGGGAAACATTTAAAAACAGAAACAACAGCATTTACATAACTAAAGAATAATCTTATACTAATTTGAGTATTAAGCTCATTTTCGTTTGTTATAGACTAAACTCCCAGGCGCCTGAACGAAACTGGCTGAAAATATTCGTACGTGGATATTTCGGGCTGGTCTAGAACCTGAAGGGTCGGATTGGTTTTTATTCCTCCACCCCCCACCCCTCTTGAAAGATCGCATAAAAACACGTTTCTTTTGACAAATAATCCACGCAATTACATTGAAAGAGGACGCAATGCAGTATGCATTGTAGTGCTGCATTGGGAAACTCATTCAGCTAAGGTCGTTTGAACCTGGGCACTGTGTGTACAATACATGTGGTTTTACTGACTAATGACATGGGACAGACAATGCCACCATGCATTAAAACATTGAATATGCATGGCCCGGGTGGGAAATCTCGAGTCCCTGGAATGCACTGCGCGAATAAAAATCATTGGTGAGATCGTACCAGATATTAAAGGACTGTTGAGAGAATAAAAGATATGTGGTCAGAAAATGTTTCAGAAGCAGGGCATTAAACATCCTGAGATTTCAGGGAATTTCTACTCTGCAAAGCGACGTGACAATACCCTGAGGAAATACACGCAAATCTGTGGAGCGAGCCGGCTGTTGTCTTGAGCCAACTCACGCCCGAGTAATTTTGATGTAATTTAATCAATTCGGTCATGTTATGCCGAAAAGAAACAATTTCTATACTTTCCAGAAATTCTATTGGGTTCTGTTCCTTATGACTGTCCCATTCCTACCAAACTTTCAAACGACGAACCTTATTTACTCCGCAGTTTTCCAAATTAATAACAGGGATGCATGCTGATGAATGTAATGGAACGGATTCCCCAGTATGCTTTAAATAGCAGCCAATCGCCGACGCGGACAACGGCCAGCATTACCGAGTACATGTATCACATGCGTGCACGGTGTTTACAACTGCGCGCGTGACATTTGAATGCCTGCAATCGTGCTGCACAATGCACTGCAAGCGTCCTGATTGGTCCAGCCGAGGCGACAGGATTTCTGTCGCTAGTCCCACCGCCAAATGGGGCCTTTTTCAACAGGGCCATGTACGCTAGGAGTGAGGGAGTGCGTTAAAGGGGCACTGTTGCAAGAGGATGAGTGAGGGAGTGCGTTAAAGGGGCACTGTTGCAAGAGGATGGGCATTAAAGGGTGTCAATAAACTGCCTTGTACAAAACTTCAGCCACATACATGTAGTAATACCTCAGATAACATTTTTTTTAAAAATGTTTTTTTGTGTTGAAAGAATAGTAAAAGAAAATTGTCTGCAGACAATTTTTTTTAAATAGCACCTTCAGTTGGCAATTTCTCGCACTAAGGTACCGTATTACACGAGAAAACAACCATGTGTTATTTGTATACCATTGCTATCATACATTAATTTAGTCGTTATTCTGTTTTCTTTTTTTTGTCATCCCGTGAAGTAAAATATTGAGTAACTGCAAATGATGTACTGCGGCTTTAAGCCTCAATACGAAACACTTCACTGGGCAAATGATCATTCGAGCACACGCCATTATACATTATTGAAGAAGCTCAAAGTTATGGCGTCGTTTTCAGGCGCATTACTAATCGTATGATTCCATAAGGGAATTGTGTTGCTGATCAAAGTCGTTGCCTTGTAGTCGCCCAAGCAGTTCAGCGTACCAAAGTGCGAAAGAACGGGGAGAAATGCTCAGTTTTGGAAATAGGACTTGGAGTAGCCGGGTTTGAATCATTAGATGATTCGAACCGGCTTCTCAACACCGGTGGTCGAGTGGTTTCAGACATCTGCCCAGTATCCAGAAGGTCGTGGGTACGAGTCCCATCCGAGCACGCTATGAATTTTTTTTTTCATACTGCCTCGGGGAAGTACCGAGTATCAGGTTTGTAGTCGAGTCCATCACAAGTCCCCATAAGTCTCTGGGTCTTAATTCAAGTAACAGGCTATTTCAATTAACTCAAACAAAGAGATTCTTTTGTGGTGTTCATCCTTTGCTTCTTGTTACTGGACTTGTTATTTTATCGGCTCTGGACTTGTGAAAGACCCCACTACAACCCTGTTGAGTATACATAGGCCTACATCCATAAATTATATAGGATATTTAATGACTATACGTGGAATATTCATGACTATCACAATTGTATACAAGCACATTTGCCACAAGTTAATCTTACAAAATACTGCAATGCTACAAACTATACTGACACACTTTACAAACGCAAAACAGAAAATTTAGTGTAATTATTATGGTAATGCAGGTAATATGAATAATAAGGCCTAAACAACATTTGTGAGTGGCAAAAAGGGTGTCAATAAGGCTGGGTTTGAATCTTATCCATGTTCCCAATATGAAAACAATTGACAAAATGCAAAAATATTTGTGCAGCTGTCACAGGCATGCACAATCATGTTGAATGCAATGCACCTGCAACACGAGTACATGAATGCATTAAAAGCAAGACACAATCACGAAATGTCATGCACTCCCATCATGCCTCGGTTAACGGAAGGTGAGAGAGAGAACGAGCTTTAGATATAGTGCTGGCACGGAACATCACACAGCGAGGTTGCGAGAACATTTGAATGTCCATGTGATATTATTGTTTTCCCAACACATTTTGCTTTTTAAAGTGCGTTTTGCGTTTCTAAAGTGTGCCAGTATATAATGCTGTAAAATATAAAGTTTAGCTGAATGTGTTACACCTTTACAATGCCAAAACTTAAGACTTTGTTGGAATAAAAAATTGTAAATGACACATTTTAAATAACGTATGTTGTGTTTAAATTTACACCGACATATTGCTAGAAATTTCAGCCACATACATGTAGTATTACCTCAGATAACCTGAAGAGAATAAAAAGGTCTGTGTTGAATGAATAGTAAAAAACACTTGTCTGCACTGAGACAATTTTTGTTAAATAGCACCTTCAGTTGGCAATTTCTCCCACTAAGGTACCGTATTACACGAGAAAACAACCATGTGTTATTTGTATACCATTGCTATCATACATTAATTTAGTCGTTATTCTTTTTTCTTTTTTTGTCATCCCGTGAAGTAAAATATTGAGTAATTGCAAATGATGTACTGTGCGGCTTTAAGCCTCAATACGAAACACTTCACTGGGCAAATGATCATTCGAGCTCACGCCATTATACATTATTGAAGAAGCTCAAATTTATGGCGTCGTTTTCAGGCGCATTACTAATCGTATGATTCCATAAGGGAATGGTTTTGCTGATAAAAGTCGTTGCCTTGTAGTCGCCCAAGCAGTTCAGCGTACCAAAGTGCGAAAGAACGGGGAGAAATGCTCAGTTTTGGAAATAGAACTTGAAGGAGTAGCCGGGTACGAATCATTGGATGATTCGAACCGGCTTCTCAACACCGGTGGTCGAGTGGTTTAAGACATCTGCCCAGTATACAGAAGGTCGTGGGTACGAGTCCCACCCGAGCACGCTATGAAGTTTTTTTTTCATACTGTCTCGGAGAAGTACCGAGTATCAGGTTTGTAGTCGAGTCCTTCACAAGTCCCCGAGTCTTAATTCAAGTCACAGGCTATTTCAATTAACTCAAACAAAGATATTCTTTTGTGCGTGTTCATCCTTTGCTTCTTGTTACTGGACTTGTGCAGGACTTGTGATTTTATCGGCTCTGGACTTGTGAAAGACCCCACTACAACCCTGTTGAGTATACAGTGATATAACCAAGTTACGTCGGGTAGGGGCATATTCAAGGTACAAAAAGCTCAAAAATCTCAACGTCCTGAGAGTCATAAATAAGTGTTCATAAATACATACATGTACACATAGGCCTACATATATAGGATATTTAATGACTATACATGGAATATTCATGACTATCACAATTGTATACATGCACATTTGCCACAAGTTAATCTTACAAAATACTGCAATGCTACAAACTATATACTGACACACTTTAGAAACGCAAAACAGAACATTTAGTGTAATTATTATGGTAATGCAGGTAATATGAATAATAAGGCCCAAACAACATTTGTAAGTGGCAAAAAGGGTGTCAATAAGGCTGGGTTTGAATCTCATCCATGTTCCCAATATGAAAACAATTGACAAAATGCAAAAATATTTGTGCAGCTGTCACAGGCATGCACAATCATGTTGAATGCAATGCACCTGCAACACGAGTACCTGAATACAAAGCAAGACACAATCACGAAATGTCATGCACTCCCATCATGCCTCGGTTAACGGAAGGTGAGAGAGAGAACGAGCTTTAGATATAGTGCTGGCACGGAACATCACACAGCGAGGTTGCGAGAACATTTGAATGTCCATGTGATATTATTGTTTTCCAAACTCATTTTGCTTTTTAAAGTGCGTTTTACGTTTCTAATGCTGTCAAATATAATGTTTAGCTGAATGTGTTACACCTTTACAATGCCAAAACTTAAGACTTTGTTGGAATAAAAAAAATTAAATGACACATTTTAAATAACGTATGTTGTGTTTAAATTTACACTGACATATTGCTATAAATTTCAGCCACATACATGTATCACCTCAGATAACCTGAAGAGAATAAAAAAGTCTGTGTTGAATGAATAGTAAAAAACAATTGTCTGCAGACAATTTTTGTTAAATAGCACCTTCAGTTGGCAATTTCTCCCACTAAGGTACCGTATTACACGAGAAAACAACCATGTGTTATTTGTTACCATTGCTATCATATACATTAATTTAGTCGTTATTCTTTTTTCTTTTTCTGTCATCCCGTGAAGTAAAATATTGAGTAACTGCAAATGATGTACTGCGGCTTTAAGCCTCAATACGAAACACTTCACTGGGCAAATGATTATTCGAGCTCACGCCATTATACATTATTGAAGAAGCTCAAAGTTATGGCGTCGTTTTCAGGCGCATTACTAATCGTATGATTCCATAAGCGAAAGGTGTTGCTGATCAAAGTCGTTGCCCTGTAGTCGCCCAAGCAGTTCAGCGTACCAAAGTGCAAAAAAAAACGGGGAGAAATGCTCAATTTTGGAAATAGAACTTGAAGGAGTACCCGGGTACGAATCATTGGATGATCCGAACCGGCTTCTCAACACCGGTGGTCGAGTGGTTTAAGACATCTGCCCAGTATACAGAAGGTCGTGGGTTCGAGTCCCACCCGAGCACGCTATGAAGTGTTTTTCTTTTCATACTGTCTCGGAGAAGTACCGAATATCAGGTTTGTAGTCGAGTCCCTCACAAGTCCCCATAAGCCTTCACAAGTCCATGGGTCTTAATTCAAGTAACAGGCTATTTCAATTAACTCAAACAAAGAGATTATTTTGTGCGTGTTCATCCTTTGCTTCTTGTTACTGGACTTGTGATTTTATCGGCTCTGGACTTGTGAAAGACCCCACTACAACCCTGTTGAGTATACAGTGCTATATAACCAAGTTACGTCGGGTATAGGGGCATATTCAAGGTACAACAAGTTTTAAAATCTCAACGTCCTGAGAGTCATAAATAAGTGTTCATAAATACATACATGTACACATAGGCCTACATCCATAAATTATATAGGATATTTAATGACTTTACGTGGAATATTCATGACTATCACAATTGTATACATTCACATTTGCCACAAGTTAATCTTACAAAATACTGCAATGCTACAAACTATACTGACACACTTTAGAAACGCAAAACAGAAAATTTAGTGTAATTATTATGGTAATGCAGGTAATATGAATAATAAGGCCCAAACAACATTTGTAAGTGGCAAAAAGGGTGTCAATAAGGCTGGGTTTGAATCTCATCCATGTTCACAATATGAAAACAATTGACAAAATGCAGAAATGTTTTTGCAGCTGTCACAGGCATGCACAATCATGTTGAATGCAATGCACCTGCAACACGAGTACCTGAATACAAAGCAAGACACCCTCACGAAATGTCATGCACTCCCATCATGCCTCAGTTAACGGAAGGTGAGAGAGAGAACGAGCTTTAGATATAGTGCTGGCACGAAACATCACACAGCAAGGTTGCGAGAACATTCGAATGTCCATGTGATATTATTGTTTTCCAAACTCATTTTGCTTTTTAAAGTGCGTTTTGCGTTTCTAAAGTGTGCCAGTATATAATGCTGTCAAATATAAAGTTTAGCTGAATGTGTTACACCTTTACAATGCCAAAACTTAAGACTTTGTTGGAATAACAATTTTTAAATGACAAATTTTAAATAACGTATGTTGTGTTTAAATTTACACCGACATATTGCTAGAAATTTCAGCCACATAGTAGTAATACCTCAGATAACCTGGAAAAAAAATTATGTGTTGAATGAATAGTAAACAAAACATTTTCTGCGGACAATTTGTTTTAAATAGCACCTTCAGTTGGCAATTTCTCCCACTACACTGTAAACACAAGTTAGTCATTGGTGCTCATAAATTAGTCAAAATGACTAATTTAGATTAGTCAGGTCTCTATGACTAATAAAATCGATGCAGGACTAATGATTAGTCAGCAGTGACTAATGTACCTTAGTCATTTCTGATGATTGTGACCAATAAAAGTAAGTCATTCATTTTGAGCTAAACGTTATTTTTTTAAGTTCATCTTTACTTTAGAATATTCTTTTCTTGAGTTTTGTTATCAAACTAATCACACTTATGATCTTTCTCAGTACAAATAAAAATGCAGCATTTTCAATGCAAAAATTTTGAAAATAAAATGCTTATGATACTTTAGGGTGTTTTTTTAATTAATACCGGTGGTAATAGAGTGTTTACACAAGTTTGACATCAAAATCAGTAACTTAACAACTTGAAATTGATAGGTTTTGGATTTTGCAATGACTAAATGCGATTAGTCCTCTGACTAACGAAACACCGCTACCGTATACTGAATTTCTATTGGATAAGCGCAACTGGTAGTTTGCGTTTCGTGTTTGCAACGAGTGGGAACCATCGAAGTGAAAAACCGCGCTTTTTAAGGTTCGCGGCCGCCATTTTGCATTGCATTGTTAACGTGCGTTGATGAACGTAAATATGTGGGTGCGTGCGTGCATGTGTGTTGCTGTAAATCTACCTTCACGAATCGTACTGTAATCCTCTTTTGAACGTCCCCATCCTGATCATGTCAACAACTGCAAGGTAAGAGAATTGTCCTGTATTATAAGAAGTTTATCTGCATAGTAAATTTCTGAACATTTAAGATGTTTGAGGATTGATTAAAACAGTGTAAGCTTGGACGGGGACATATAGCCTAGGTTGTTTTGAGCAGAATTGTTAAAAGAATAGACAATCACATATTGTATCGATGCATATTTCATGTAGGCATGGTAGGCCTATATACCAGTATTTGGTCGATTTTTGGCGGCACAGACGGGTGCAGGTCAACTCGACCGCTGTCACTGGTTGTCCAACTCGAGGGTTGTCCAACTCGACCGTCGTGCGTTCTTAAACTGCTTTCAAACTCGTTTTGCTCAAGTCAATTTGTTTGCAAAGTGGCAAAATCTTTTCGCAGGCTGAAACTTAAATCATGGAGAAAGAACTCTCTGCCAATTTGCGGTGCAAACATTTCGCTTACGCGTGATTTATAAGTAGGGGTTTTTTTCTGACCGATAAATCATTGCTTGTCACAAAATTGCGCGTTACAACTTACAAGTTAAAAAAAAACGGTCGAGTTGGTACGAGTCGAGTTGGCAAACAGTCGAGTTGACTGTTACTGTAATTGTAAGCCGCACAGACAGTGTAATTCATTTGTCATGTTTGTAGCCGTACAGACCAATTGTAATTGTGTAGAAAACAATATGATTTAATATGAGATATGGGATGAAACTTTTCAGTGAACTCTTTAACATACAGCCAGCTAATGTGAACGTGGACGTTTGACTTTGACAAGGAACCTCGACGAGACGTGGGGCTGTCGACATCGAAGCAGGTCGTTTCGTACCCTGGTCGTTTCGTACCCAAGTCGTTTCGTACCCTGGTCGTTTCGTACCCAAGTCGTTTCGTACCCAGTCAATTATGATGCACAAAGGAGATTAAGCCAGTCATGCAAACCCGCTCCTGTTAGTCACCGACGCGCGGCATCATCATAGAGATGTACGTATCAAGTTCCCAGGCATTCACGCACAGTAGCTACCGAATGTGGGCCCTCTAGCGGCGAAAAATCCTTTGGGAAAACACATTTGGTTCCCGTTTTTATTAAGGTTGTTTTCCCTTTTTGAATTTTTAAAACTCATATTGAAAGAATATAACACTGGAATAACACAATAAACCAATTAAAAATCTATCGTATAGGGATCTACATAGTTTTGTTTTCATTTCAAAGGAAAAGCCGTATCCCCTTGAAAACCCGGGTAACTGGAGAAATATACATTAATTTAATAGATACATATTTTGTCCCTTTTATTTTTTTCTCCGATAAAGTTTGAAGTAAGTATTCAAACTCATTAAGTAGAGCCTGTTAGTCCCAGAACATTGACCGGCAATTAGCGCGGTCGGCCGGCAACTCCACACGGCTAGGTGCATTGACGTATGAACCTCCCGGACTTGTGCTTTTTAAAAGTTCTTTTTTTAAAGGTTCAAATGTGCTTGTCATTTTGATTCCGTTATGGAGTTATGGCGTTCCAATTTTCAGATATGATAGAAACTGAAGCTAAACCTTTTGTGTGAGGGAAGGGTTCTGCATTACCCCTAACCCCCAACTATACCCATACAATCTTGGTAACCCATTGATCCAATTTCAATACCGTCCGCTCCAGTCATGCACCGCGCGCCGCGGTGCCCCTCATTGATACAGCGGTATCTTTGATAGCATTGTTGTTCAATAGAAAAGGATTTGGAACCCTTTGTCACGTGTGCAATGAATCCTGGGTGCGAAACGACCTGGGTACGAAACGACCTGGGTACGAAACGACTGGGTACGAAACAACTTGGGTACGAAACGACCGACATTCGTCGACATAACCGAGCTACACTAGTCACTCAAGATGAAGGGCATCGCCATCGGGGAGTAGGCCTAGCATCATTGTTCACCATCGGCATCGCTGAATTTGTTTTTCCGAGACAACATGGTATGATGGTAAGTTCTACTTGTGCACACCATTCTGGTTGTCTCCTATAGTGGTTTTAAACGTTCATGTTTAGAAAATAATTGAAAATGAATACTTAAAACACCTTTTCTCTCACGTGAATTTCCGACAAAGCTTTTTCTTGGGAGATTTTTCTCTAGTACGTATGCTGAACGGTCAGGGCACTATACGTCACAGCCTAGAGCAAGCAAGCAAGATAGCGCAACTTCGATCAAGCGGTAGTCGACTAGAGTCCTTTGAATAATGGATAATTTCTGTACAGTCGGTTGAAGTTCTGTTACAGTTCTTGGTTGAAGTTGTGCTAGCTTACCAGCTGTGATGTACATTGATTGTATAGCGCCCTCATCGTTCAGCATACATACAAAAAATCTGCGGAGAAAAAACTTCATCGAAAATTCACCCAAGATAAAATCTTTGCTTCAAAAATGTTGTAAGTATTAATTTAATTATTTTCCAGTCATGGGCATCTAAAACCACTAGAGGACACAACCAGCTGGTAATTATTGTTATTCAAATTTTGAGGCAAAATGACAACCAGCCACTACATGAAATGGGGTCATTCCGTGTCAATTCAACACGCTTTTGGACCTGACCATCAAGGATTAAAATGAAATTTGGTGTGCTGATTGGACTCCTGGAGAAACCCCGAAAACTTAAATTGTCATTCGGTCAATAAATTGTTTTGATACGGGTTAACGAACTTTTGACTAATTAGCATGACCTGCTATGTTCGTACAGTTATATCTCTAAAAGCAATGGACCTATAGCTACCGGTATAAACTTTACATCATTTTAAATCTCTTGAAATAGCCTTCATTTCATCAAAATTGTATCTCGTACCACAAAACAAATATGTAAGATTATAACCTTTGACCTTGATTTGCAAAAATGCCTAATGTTTTTTTATTTGTTAGCTTAAGATGTAAGAAACATTTCCAGAAAGGTTTGGGATGGGCACTCTTACAGTTTGAGCTATGATAATTTTAACATTGGCTAACATGTAAATACCATGTACAGCACATGTACATATAGTACACAGTTACAGATACATGTTATTTATGAAATGAAGACTAAAATGAAGGCTATTTCAAGAGCTTTAAAATGATGTAAAGTTTATATCTATAGGTCCATTGCTTTTAAAGATACAACTGCCCAAACATAGCAGGTCATGCTAATTAGTCTAACGTTTGTTGACCCGTATCACACAAATTAAAGGCACAAGCTCGTCAGCAGTGCGCGCGAGCCAAATTCGTGCCACGAAATACGCAGCTCCACAGCAAAGGCATGGAGCTGCGTATTTCGTGGCACGAATTTGGCACGCGCGCATTGCCGACGATCCTGCGTCTTTAATTGACCGAATTACATTCAATTTTAGTTCTCGGGGGTTTCTGAAGGAGTCCAATCAGCACACAAAATTTCATTTCAATCCGTGATGGTCAGGTCCAAAAGCATGTTGAATTGACACGGAATGACCCAATCATTCTGGCTTTTAGTTTTAAAACGTGCTTGATGTTACATCCTGTATAATTAACAGAACATGTACACCAGCCTTGGAAATGGAAAAGAGACAACTCGTACCTCTGTCACCTCGTACTTTGGGCATTTAGTTAAGACAACTCGTACCGTACAGTTGATACAGTTTTTATCATAAGCATGAATGAGACTTCCCACAAGAAAACTTGCATTGAATTTTTGCTCACGGTACATTGAGAGTAGGACTTAACATTCTAGTTGAGCGTACGAGTTGACCAAGGTGCGAGTTGTCCTGCTTCCCCTGGAAATTAATCAAATTATTTACTACATGTATGTTTTTTTTCTCTCTCTTCGTTGGTGCATGCACAGGAAGATGGCACACCTCGCATCAGGGTGGACGGTCCGATGATGCATTCCTTCCGGCGTGGACAGAATTCCGCATCGTACTAAATCAGTCTTAATTCTGCAGTGATTGTATACCTTTCAACCTTTTGTTTAAATTAGGGAAAAGCACTGGCATTGTTACAGAAAATTACAGGACACTAAAGTGAACTGGAAATTGTCAAGAAGGTCAGTTTAATATTTGCATGAATTGCATTGCCTCTTGTGTAACCTTAAAATTATTTCTCTTTGGAGAAATTAAGAATTTTAATTTTTAACCAGCAAGCTGCCGCAAAACCTGTACATGTACCACCCAATTAAACACCCAAAAAGAAAATCGCTATTCGTTATAATTTTTAACATTCTTGCAATCATTATAAAAAAATTATTTATTGGATAGTGTCCATGCAGGTCAGTATTTTTTCACTGAAAAAAAAAAACAGTCAGTATTTTGAGTAATCAAAACTTACTAATGGCCCCATTTTACGCCTATTATTTCGGCCTTAAATTGTTAAAAATAACCGTTGAATAATTATAGACTTGTCAACTGGGTTTTGTTTACAATAAGAACGACACAAAAGGCTTGTTAAGGGTTGAATTGTGCATATCATTATTCAGTAAATATGTTCTGTTTGAAAGTCAGTGTGTGCACAATGGAAAATAAAACTTGAAAATGTCCGCAAAATTGTGTTGTTTTATGTTTTTTTACAGAGAAAACGCCTTAGTCTTGTGACTAATGTGATTAGTCATCATTTTGGATGACTAACCGCAAAAGTCACATGACTAACAGTTAGTCATTTCAGACGTAGTTGGATTTGGTCAGATGACTAACAAATATTAGTCAAAACTGACCAATATTTGACTAACTTTTGACTATTTAATGTTAGTCATTGGCTTACCTGACTAATTTTAATTAGTCATTCCAGACATCATGCTGGACTAATTTTTATTAGTCAAAATGACTAACTTATGTTTACATATAGGTACCGTATTACACGAGAAAACAACCATGTGTTATTTGTATACCATTGCTATCATACATTAATGTAGTCGTTATTCTTTTTTCTTTTTTTGTCATCCCGTGAAGTAAAATATTGAGTAACTGCAAATTATGTACTGTGCGGCTTTAAGCCTCAGTACGAAACACTTCACTGGGCAAATGATCATTCGAGCTCACGCCATTATACATTATTGAAGAAGCTCAAAGTTATGGCGTCGTTTTCAGGCGCATTACTAATCGTATGATTCCATAAGGGAATGGTGTTGCTGATCAAAGTCGTTGCCTTGTAGTCGCCCAAGCAGTTCAGCGTATACCAAAGTGCGAAAGAACGGGGAGAAATGCTCAGTTTTGGAAATAGAACTTGAAGGAGTAGCCGGGTACGAATCATTGGATGATTCGAACCGGCTTCTCAACACCGGTGGTCGAGTGGTTTAAGACATCTGCCCAGTATGCAGAAGGTCGTGGGTACGAGTCCCACCCGAGCACGCTATGAAGTTTTTTTTTCATACTGTCTCGGAGAAGTACCGAGTATCAGGTTTGTAGTCGAGTCCTTCACAAGTCCCCGAGTCTTAATTCAAGTCACAGGCTATTTCAATTAACTCAAACAAAGATATTCTTTTGTGCGTGTTCATCCTTTGCTTCTTGTTACTGGACTTTTGCAGGACTTGTGATCTTATCGGCTCTGGGCTTGTGAAAGACCCCACTACAACCCTGTTGAGTATACAGTGCTATATAACCAAGTTACGTCGGGTAGGGGCATATTCAAGGTACAAAAAGTTCCAAAATCTCAACGTCCTGAGAGTCATAAAGAAGTGTTCATAAATACATGCATTTACACATAGGCCTACATCCATAAATTATATAGGATATTTAATGACTATACGTGGAATATGCATGACTATCACAATTGTATACATGCACATTTGCCACAAGTTAATCTTACAAAATACTGCAATGCTACAAACTATACTGACACACTTTAGAAACGCAAAACAGAAAATTTAGTGTAATTATTATGGTAATGCAGGTAATAAGAATAATAAGGCCTAAACAACATTTGTGAGTGGCAAAAAGGGTGTCAATAAGGCTGGGTTTGAATCTCATCCATGTTCCCAATATGAAAACAATTGACAAAATGCAGAAATGTTTTTGCAGCTGTCACAGGCATGCACAATCATGTTGAATGCAATGCACCTGCAACACGAGTACCTGAATACAAAGCAAGACACAATCACGAAATGTCATGCACTCCCATCATGCCTCAGTTAACGGAAGGTGAGAGAGAGAACGAGCTTTATATATAGTGCTGGCACGGAACATCACACAGCGAGGTTGCGAGAACATTTGAATGTCCATGTGATATTATTGTTTTCCAAACTCATTTTGCTTTTTAAAGTGCGTTTTACGTTTCTAAAGTGTGCCAGTATATAATGCTGTCAAATATAAAGTTTAGCTGAATGTGTTACACCTTTACAATGCCAAAACTTAAGACTTTGTTGGAATAACAATTTTTAAATGACACATTTTAAATAACGTATGTTGTGTTTAAATTTACACTGACATGTATCACCTCAGATAACCTGAAGAGAATAAAAAAGTCTGTTTTGAATGAATAGTAAAAAACAATTGTCTGCAGACAATTTTTGTTAAATAGCACCTTCAGTTGGCAATTTCTCCCACTAAGGTACCGTATTACACGAGAAAACAACCATGTGTTATTTGTTACCATTGCTATCATATACATTAATTTAGTCGTTATTCTTTTTTCTTTTTCTGTCATCCCGTGAAGTAAAATATTGAGTAACTGCAAATTATGTACTGCGGCTTTAAGCCTCAATACGAAACACTTCACTTGGCAAATGATTATTCGAGCTCACGCCATTATACATTATTGAAGAAGCTCAAAGTTATGGCGTCGTTTTCAGGCGCATTACTAATCGTATGATTCCATAAGGGAATTGTGTTGCTGATCAAAGTCGTTGCCCTGTAGTCGCCCAAGCAGTTCAGCGTACCAAAGTGCAAAAAAAACGGGGAGAAATGCTCAATTTTGGAAATAGAACTTGAAGGAGTACCCGGGTACGAATCATTGGATGATTCGAACCGGCTTCTCAACACCGGTGGTCGAGTGGTTTAAGACATCTGCCCAGTATACAGAAGGTCGTGGGTTCGAGTCCCACCCGAGCACGCTATGAAGTGTTTTTCTTTTCATACTGTCTCGGAGAAGTACCGAATATCAGGTTTGTAGTCGAGTCCATCACAAGTCCCCATAAGCCTTCACAAGTCCCTGGGTCTTAATTCAAGTAACATACTATTTCAATTAACTCAAACAAAGAGATTATTTTGTGCGTGTTCATCCTTTGCTTCTTGTTACTGGACTTTTGCAGGACTTGTGATTTTATCGGCTCTATGGGCTTGTGAAAGACCCCACTACAACCCTGTTGAGTATACAGTGCTATATAACCAAGTTACATCGGGTAGAGGCATATTCAAGGTACAAAAAGTTCCAAAATCTCAACGTCCTGAGAGTCATAAATAAGTGTTCATAAATACATGTACACATATGCCTACATCCATAAATTATATAGGATATTTAATGAATATACGTGGAATATTCATTACTACATGTATCACAATTGTATACATGCACATTTGCCACAAGTTAATCTTACAAAATACTGCAATGCTACAAACTATACCGACACACTTTACAAACGCAAAACAGAACATTTAGTGTAATTATTATGGTAATGCAGGTAATATGAATAATAAGGCCTAAACAACATTTGTGAGTGGCAAAAAGGGTGTCAATAAGGCTGGGTTTGAATCTCATCCATGTTCCCAATATGAAAACAATTGACAAAATGCAAAAATATTTGTGCAGCTGTCACAGGCATGCACAATCATGTTGAATACAATGCACCTGCAACACGAGTACATGAATGCATTACAAGCAAGACACAATCACGAAATGCCATGCACTCCCATCATGCCTCAGTTAACGGAAGGTGAGAGAGAGAACGAGCTTTATATATAGTGCTGGCACGGAACATCACACAGCAAGGTTGCGAGAACATTTGAATGTCCATGTGATATTATTGTTTTCCAAACTCATTTTGCTTTTTAAAGTGCGTTTTGCGTTTCTAAAGTGTGCCAGTATATAATGCTGTAAAATATAAAGTTTAGCTGAATGTGTTACACCTTTACAATGCCAAAACATAAGACTTTGTTAAAATAAATTTTCAAAAATGACAAATTTTAAATAACGTATATGTTGTGTTTAAATTCACACCGACATATTGCTCTAAAATTGACACCAGCCAGGCAGCCACGATGAATTCCAAAATGAATTTGTGATTTGCCAGATTTACGACCATATTTACTTAATATTAGGAAAAAAACACTCAGATATGAACATAGAGCACACACTTTAGTGCATGGCACCAGAACGACTACATTCAACGATTGACAATAATTTTACAGAAGATTGTGAAAATATAAACAATTAGTCCGTATGTATAAATTATTGTGTACATGTATATTGTTTTTACAGTTAATGTTTTAATAATATAATTTTTAAAAGTTTCACATTGCACTCGGCGAGTACATTTTTGAGTTACAGGTGCGCATGCGTCAGACATGCGTGAACGGCATCGATATATATATACACTGGATGAAGTATGCAATAGCAGTTGGCTATACGAAAATTGAAGCCACGCGCCGGCCGCCATTGTACCACACGAACAATACTTGGCCTAGACTGCTCCCCGGTCCATATATGCGACCGGTTGCATGCCACTTAACACATGTATACCATGACGTAGACTAGTGAAGACAGTATAGCCAGCCTGGGCAAGGCATTGTATTAGGTGGGGTACAATGGCGGACGGTGGCTTCAATTTTAGACGTCGTTGCTTCATCCAGTGTATATATATCGATGTGGAACGGCCACCAGCCATTTTCCCCACAGGTGGGTGTGGCATATCATTGCTTCTGATTGGTCCATTATGCATACTAATGCTTTATCTTTGTAGCATCACGCTCTATAGCCTTGGGCACAAGCTGAGAAATGTTTGGGATTTCCCCAAGAGGTTTCGATCATCATCGAACTTGAAAACGTCGGTTGAGTGTCTGTACTGCTTTCCAAGATACTCGCTAATCCTTCGCATTTACAAAACCCGTATCCCATGATATAGATACGAGAGGGCGCTCTATAAAGAACATGAATATTCATATTCACTATACACGAATCCGGTTGCTAAGGACTCCTTCCCTGCAAGTCCGCCATAGCTGGGGGCCATCCACTGCCATGGACTGGGCGCTTTGTCTTGTTGTTAAATCGAACAGCGCACAACGCGTACGCGTACACAGGCTTCGCAAGCAAATAAACGCGCAAAATTGTTCGAAGTGACAACATAATGTAACAGCATATCATCAACACAAAACCCACAGTTCATGGCACTGGATGGCCCCAAGCTATGGCGGACGTACACGGACCATGACTTTGCAGCTCGGATTGGTGTATACACCAATCATGAAGCATATCATGCAGCTCCGCCTACCTACGAAAAGAAAATGCCCGACCGCCGAGGTTATAATATACCGAGCAACTAAAAACCCGCAAAAATCTTCTCCACTCTTTGAATGAAAAAAAAAACCAGTCAATCTGAGTGGGAATTTCAGCACACAGAAGTTTTATGCAGTCATGCATAATAAAGCTGTTATGTGAATATTTTGATGTCAACTTGATTGCAAACGAAATTTTCAAATTTTGATTAAACTGAAAATGTGCGTTTCTTTTTTTGCTCGGTATATATAAGCTTGTGAACCAAAATCACATCTTAAGGCACGAGATTGTCCTTCGAATCGACAATCTAGAGCAGCCGAAACGCAAGTGGTACAAAGATTGTCACAGCGATACTGAAATTGATAACGCCGGCTGCATTACACAGCGTATCTACGCAGCAGATCTGCGTGATGGTTCCTTGTGTCGACTTGACGTTGGTCATTTCGTTACACTCGCCCTCCAACACCGTACGGCAGCGTCGGGTGTAGACCTTGCTATCGGAGCTCTCTATAATTTGTTTCTGAAAGATTAAAGACAGATATACGATGATTGCAAAACTGTTTTTTTTAAACAGGAACAACGGCAACACATAACTAAAGAATAAATAAGTGTTTGGTACTGCAAAATCGGAAAATAGTATTAAGTAACGACAACTTCATGCTAAAGCACTTTTCGACTTGCACTCAGAGCAAAACGCAGAGCAAAACGCAAAAATGGCGTGCTGACGTGTCAAGAGCAGCAAACATATGTTCCCCGTTTAAGCTACACGATGAAATAAACCGGATATCCCGAATAAGTAATAAGCAAACATGTATATCCCTCTCGCTCGCAAACCGCTCTAAATCGCGACCTCACATACCGAACAAAATGTCCCGTGTATCTTAAAGGGCCCCTTATTTAGGATTTTTATCAATGAAATCTATGCTTTAAAACCACTCTACTCAGTTAAAGTCATAAAAATCCTATTTGGAGCTTGCTTTGGGGGTTAAAACAAAGGTTTTTAGTTTGTATGCTAATGCGAATATGCATATTCATGACCAAGGTCACAATGTCACAAGAGGCAAACACAGGAAAATCACATTCAACTGTGCACAAAAGATTCCACTTTTTTCTAAATTTTCCTGAAACTTTTGTAACTTCCATGGCTGTTTGAGTTTGCTTTACATGTTGCCTGCTGTAAGCCATGACAAAACTGGGGGTAGAAACTGCAGCAATTTGCCACAAGTCCAACTTGAAGTCTTATGTTTTTTCTTAACTTTTCCCTTCTGTCTTCCTTATGTGATGCACTCAAAACAGCGCCCTCCGTCTGTGATTTATTGCAATGAAAACTTCAAAGTTGAAAAAGGCCAACTTTTATTGATTTTACATCCAAACGAACAATAGTATGTCTTGCTGAACAAGTAATCCGTCATTATGAAGCAAAGCTTAGGCACAAAGTTGTTTAGCATGTCACAGGCCCTTTAAAGTACCGTGAGAGAAAACGTTTCACAAACATTCGAACAACCAGTCACAAGCTTATACACCAATCCGAGCTGCAAAGTCATGGTCCGTGTACGTCCGCCATAGCTGGGGGCCATCCAGTGCCATGAACTGTGGGTTTTGTGTTGATGGTATGCTGTTACATTATGTTGTCACTTCGAACAATTTTGCGCGTTTATTTGCTTGCGAAGCCTGTGTACGCGTACGCGTTGTGCGCTGTTCGATTTAACAACAAGACAAAGCGCCCAGTCCATGGCAGTGGATGGCCCCCAGCTATGGCGGACTTGCAGGGAAGGAGTCCTTAGCAACCGGATTCGTGTATACGTGCACCGTTCAGCCGCGTGTAATATTCACGCGTGTAAGTTACTTCCGGCAGTCCGTAAAGACGTACTACCTACCACACAACTTAACAATGTTATTTATGAATTTCGGTACCGATGTGAAGCTCGGTACGTTGGTCGTACGTCTCAAAGACTGGCGGATCGCATTAAACAGCATGTTCCATCCTCCATCCGCAGCAACCTGCCTGCTTCCCGCAAACAGCCGTCGCGTGTTTCCACCTTTAGCCTTATACTATTATCGATAGCGTCACCACGCCATTATTGCGTCTCGCTCTAATGAGTGGTTGAGTGCAAGTCGAAGAGTGCTTTTAAATTAGCATAAATTTGTCGTTACTTAATACAACTAAAGAATAATGTTTTTAAACTGCCTTGCAGACATTTTAGCCACATAGATGCAGCAATACTTCAGAAAACCTGAAAAATCCATGCATGGTTTTTGTTTTTGAGTGAATGGTAAAATATTGTCTGCAGACAATTTCTTTTAAAAAGCGCATTCAGTTGGCAATTTTTCCTACGAATGTATATATCATTTTACACAGGGAAAATTATGTGGTATTTGTTACTATTGCTATGAACACTTTTAGTCCGCTCAAGTTTTCCTTGTCAACTCGTTAAGTATTTTTTTGGAGGAAACTGCATTTAATATGCATAACTTGCTGGCATGCACGCACCGTTCTGAGAACTGTAAACGTAAAAATACATATCAAATACACTCCACTTTGAAAAGAAAACAGGTTTTTGGAAATCGTTTTATCGGCCCTTTAACCCTAACACTCCTTCGATCCTCGAAAATCAATACGATTTCACATACACCCTAGGGAGTTTGGGTTAACCCTTATTTGTTTAATACATAGCCTAGAGTCGTGGCAAAAACTTGTCCGATTGACGGTAAAAGGGTTAAGGAGAATGCACGAGAAAATTTACAACTGAAATTCTCAAAAATATCCAAAACCACACACTGGAAAGTGTGTGCTTATTTTATACTCGATCTAGTCATGCACATACCACAAATGACCTCTATACAATGGACGGAAGTACACAAGTACAACAGCAGATGGCTATTGGGCTATTTCACAATAAGTGTACACTTTCAGTCTTACTGGCAAATGGGGGTCAAATTTCAAACTTGTCCAACTCACAAAAACTCTGTTGATCTAAAAACTTTTGTAATTGGTTGTCTGGAGAGGACATTTTGTTAAACACAGAATATCACAATATAATGGCCAGACTAAATGTTGAAATGGTAATGCCATGCAATGTCCTGTTATACCTAAGTCACAATTAAAGCGGAGGCCGGGCGGCGTGTGCGATTTATAGGCATCGGCCGGCGTGTAGAGGTCGGCGAAAGATCGCGCGATTGGGCGGTCACAGTCACAATTAAAAGTGCCCCGCACGCTGCCATGACGGGATGGGGTCGATTTCTTGGCCCGTTTATCGGCCGGTGTCCGGCAGGCACTCGTCCGATGTCCTGCCTATGTCACTGCGATACCCCCAGCCGATATCTGGCCGATTTCCGGCCGGGCGCCGCCAAGTCGGCCGGACGCCGGGCAGTGCCCGGCCGGCGTCTGAGCGGCGCCTGTGCGGCGCCTGGCCGATATATGGATTGTCTGGGTTGTCAAAAATTTGGCCCGGAGCCCGCCTGATGTGTGCGATGCCCTGCCGGACATCGGTCAGGCATCGACCGATTTAGTGGCGATCAGTATGCGATGCGTAACGCCGCACCAGGTTTACAATCCGATTTAAAAGTAACTCGATGCCCGCCCGATGCCCAAAAATGACCCGGCAGCCGCAAGGAGTCCCGTGGGGCGCCGGCCGAAAATGCCTAAAAATCCGTCGCAAACTACTCGCAAACCCACCGCAAGCTAATTGTGACTGGGGTATTAGAAGGAATGGTACTGTTAATTTTACAAACATAACATAAAATATTTCAATCATGGTTGACATGTTATATTACAATTAACTGCTGTCCTGGAGAGGACAAATGTTTAACGGATTTTCCACAACCCTGAATATGATCTTGATAATATTTACTCAAATCTCTCCCACGATCAAATTGTCATATTTACTCCATCAAATGTGTCCTGTAGATGATACAAACATACTTGTGAGTACATATTTCCAAACTATTCCATTGTCATGAATACCTTGTCCTGGAGAGGACATTACCATATTTTATTTAACGAGAAATTCACTTTATTTTGAAATGTTCATAAAATTAACATTTTTTGACCGAATTACACCAACCCAAGTTTCACAATATTGTTGAACACTATATATCCATTATTGATCACCAAATTCACCACAATAATGCATCAACAAATGATTCCACTTCAAATAATGTAAAACTTGAAATGGGACTCCAAAATGGTGTTAAAAGTGCATGTAAATAGAGAAATTCAAAACGAATAACTCGTAGAATTATGTAAAAATAGTTCTGTTGCTTGTCCTTCATATTACCCATCATATAAAATCACTCATAACATGTATTTGCACTGATAAAGTTATCCAGGATGGGTTATACTGTAATTTACTAAAATGACCACTTATTGTGAAATGGCCCTATTCGAGAAATAAAGCAAAACGTCGGTCATCTTGTACTCCAGAGTGCAGGCAAGACCGACAATGCTCACACCGGTCAATACGATCTCTCACAACCCTACCTAACACATGTACTAAGCTCTTCAAAATAAAGTTCGGAAACTTAAGTTTGACTGACGATTTCTCTCTTGTTAGCAAATCATTTTCTTTAAATTTGGTATCATTGGAAAGCCCTGTTATTCTTCTTTACATTGATGTGTTTTGATTAAGCAATTAGGGGATGTGCAGCACAGCTGAATATGGGGTGGTGTAAAGTGAAATGTAACAAAATGTATTGCTATTGTCATATACAGTGCATTCCGCTCTTGTTTGGAGGATGGGAATGTGTCATCACACTTTTTGATAAAGCAAATTTTGTAACATTTCACTTTACACCCATGCACCCCCAAATTCATTAGCTGTGCTGCACATCCCTGCACAAATGAAACATCAATGTATGAACAGAAGAATAAAATGGCTTTCCAATGATACCAAATTAAAGAAAAAAAATTGCTAACAAGAGAGAAATCGTCAGTCAAACTTGAGTTTCCGAACTTTTTTTAAGTAGTTTAGGTCAGTTGGTCATACACATACCATGCAAACTCCGTCACAGGTGGAGTTTGAAATGTTGGCTCCATCAAATGGGTCCATGCAACCTTCGTCACCAACTTTAGTAGCGCTTTCATAATTGCAGTCATAACACTCCAAGACACCCTGAGCATTCGCAGTCAGACCTGTAGACAACAAACAAGAATATACCCTTTGCACCAGCGGCTATGACAGAGGCAGGTTTTCATATTTAAATGATGAGACAATAGATGCACAAAGTGCCTATACTCGTGCAGGACGCACGATGACAATGTGACTGCCCCTGTCATGGCCCGTATACTGACAATTTTCAAATTAGCTCTGGCAGCCTCGTTTCAGATGCTAAGACATTGCATTACGTAACACGCCTTTTCATTTGCAAATGTTATTAAGAAATGAAAGCACCGAGATCTTCGTTGTCGATGGCAATTTGAAATTCCTCTATAGGCCTAACGGATTTTCAATGCCCAAACATTTTAAAGATATACAGTCGGTGCGTTTTGGATGTGTCACCTCGAAAAATAAAAGGTTTTTTTGAATTGATAATTTTCTAGAAACAAAAGTTATTCGCTTTCAAATGAGAAATCACTGTCAATATTTCGAATTATTGGCAGTCCAGCAAAAATTAAAGGCGTAGACTTGCCCAAGTCCGACCTCCGGTGTTCGGTCTGCAGCGAGCAGCGCACAGTGCGCCCTCGGCATCCGGACCGCGGACCGGTGGCCTGTCCAATCTGTTTTCTTCCGTTTTCTCTGTCTCCGAAATAGACTGGTTCCCGTCCACATATTCCACACAGGAGAATATAAGGACAGGTAAAAGGCGCTTCATCTTGATCTGTAATTGGTCGTCTTTGCGCGTGCGCATTGTGTTTTTTTATAATAAAAAAATTGGCCAAGCCCTTTAATTGCTTTAGGCAATGTACTTTATTTACATAATTGGATATATTCGACACGCACGGCCAAGTTACAAATGTCAATGTCAAAAAAATTAATAACAATATTAACCACGTGACGGGCAGAATTCTGCCCGTCATGGCTGCCTTTACCGATCCCTATATTTTCGCAATAAGCGAACCAATCTATAGGGATCGGGAACCAATCTATCTCCGAAAGTCTTCCGAGACAGAAGAAAAGAGATTTGACAGGCCACTGGTCCAGAGGGCGCGCTGCACGCACCGCACCACAGACCAAACGCAGGAAGTCAGACCTGGGCAAGTCTAGGCAAGACGCACAAAAGCCGTATAAAAACGGCGTTTTTCACAGGGTTGCCGATGTCTAATATACATGATGTTTTGTCGTTAAAATAAAGTAGGCCTAAATGCTTAAAAAATTCGTTCGAAGAAAACAAATCAAATTTGCTGAGAATCACGGACTATATATCTTAAAATCAAGCATCTGACCAGAATAACCTTTCTCAAATGGAAGATAGAAGTGTTTCCGGCTGTCCAATACAATGCTTCCGCAAGAGATATATTTATAAGAATTAAAATGAGTTCATATAAATACGTGTGCACACGCATTTTTTTACAAGGGCTCTCTCATGTGAACGAAACTATGGGCTCCCGGTAGTGGTACAGTGTAACATTGAGTATCATTATACACATGGCATATTGTGATCAAAGACAGGTAGCCACTATAAGCAGGTATCCTGTATTTATGGCTCAAGTACGATGGTTTTGCACTTATTAATGTTGTATATAGCCTACGGATTACGGCTGCCGTAGCTTTAGCCACAAATGTCGTTTCATTGCCCGAACGTATGCTACATGATTAGTTATCGACACAAAACGACGGCATCAATCTTCATAATTATACATGTACTCACAGACTGCGCCCAGAATCACGGAAGCGACAACAATGCCGATTGACTTCATGTTGGCAGGATTGCGTTCGTAAAACAGCAACTGTGGATGTCAAAGTTGAAGAATAAATTAAAATTAGCGATCTTCGTCAGTGTGTATCTTCCAGTTTTGTTCCATTGTTCATGACCGTAGAGATGCTGCACGCGCGACTTGCAAAAAAACTATGCAACCTTTTGCGGTTTTAAAGGTCATTGTCTTTTATTGAGCAGCAGATAAGTAAAACAATCGTTTTGCAAATTTTGCATGTACATCCCTCTTGGGTTAAGCCCATTAGCCACTTGAAAATTCATAATGGCCGCCATTTTTCAAGATGGCCGCCATATCCTTATGCAATCATGACCTCATAAAATGCCAGAGAACTGTCCGATTTGAATGATCTTGGAATCCATTTATTTGTTTTTGAGTCTGTGGAAGCTAAATTTACATAGCAACTCAATCTTCTCAGGGGCTAAGTTCTGTGTATCATTTTTGGTTGATTAGCGCTCTCATAGGCGGCATCTTATGGTGTGGCAGCACCAAGAAACTGGCATTTGGCAATGACTCAAAATCCCAGTGAGCGATTTTAAAGGCACAGGCTCATCATCAATGCGCGCGCGCCAAATTCGTGCCACGAAATTTGCAGCTCCATGCCTTTGCTATGGAGCTGCGTATTTCGTGGCACGAATTTGGCGCGCGCGCATTGCTGACGAGCCTGTGCCTTTAAAGGAAAATATTTCTCAAACAAAAGCCAATTACATGTTTATTGATCCTGTCGCGCACCGTGAACAGTTTATTGTGTATTTGTGACCCGCTCTACAAAAAAGGGTATTAAGTTGCGCTGGCTAGTATTCTTTTTGCGACCATAAGAAGAAATCTGTGGCATTTCTACGCTCATTAAAATACCTAAACACAAAAGAAATACAGGCGTAACGCAGACATTCCAGGGGGAACACAGACATTCCAGGCGGTACCTGGGCACCGCCAGGAATTTCCATTGTGTTTTGGTATTTTATTGAGCGTGGATTTGCGGCGGATTTATTTTTATGGTCGCAAAAAGAATACTAGCCAGCGCGACTTAATACCCTTTTTTGCAGAGCGGGTCACATTTGAACAATTCGGTGCGCACGGCCGGACGTGGATGGCAATTTGTTTAAATGAAACTGTTTAAAATACTCCATATACCGGTAGTCTGTTTTTACAGAGTGGTATAATAAATTACAGACATATTTTTGTGGATACGAGTGTCGATTTCGTTATAACTTACAATAATATCAAATATATTTTTTGAAATAGGGCCTACTGCCCATAGCAAAGCAGTGTTAAAGACAGTGAATTATCTCCGGATAATTAGCCTTAATGCATGTTTCGTATGGATAGTGTCTGGTGTATTGACTTACGTCCTTTGACATGCACACTTAGTATCCACTCGACCATACTATTTTTGTTGTTATGTGGTGCACGCAGCAGCTGTAACTACAGAATCAATAGCGTGCTCATTTCACCACGATAAAGAATGGCATAAAGCAACCAGACTGTTGCATGGTTGCTAGGCAATGTCGTGCACCACTTGGCAACAACAACATAGTATGTGTACTTTCTAAACATCACCTCCATTTGATAGTAAAGATTTCGGGGCGCCAGCCTTAAGAGAGGTTTTACAAACACACGGATATGGATAGCGCGACGGATACCGCGGTCTTGTGACCTCATACACGTCTTGCTATCTGCTACGCGTTTTATGCACGGCACAGATATATAACACTAAACGAGCTATATAGCACTAAACGCGTAGCGAAATCTCGGATTTCTACGGTTTTTCCTCATTTTTAGTTACGTTTGCGCATACAGCTGGAAAAAGTATTAATTATGAATGTCCAGGAACTTTTTGTGCGCTTCGAAGCTTTGAATTGAAAGTGAAATTGGTATCAAATCCTTGCTGTGTAGTTTTCCCACTGTCGGAAATGGGCTTTTTAAAGCTATGCCACTAATACGGAAATAGCTGAACGTACGCGTATCCGTCGGCTTGCGAAACCTCTCCATTATGGAAAATGTTACACGCAAAAGGATAGTTTAACACACGTTAAAGGAGAAGGGTACCCAAGAAACAAAAGACCTTGTGCTCATCAAGAAGTACAACTCGTAAATTGTTTTAATGCAAACGTTGTCTGCAAAAACGTCATCCGTTGACCAGTATTAGGACAAAATGGCGGCGCCCATAGTGCGACGCATCGCTAAAATTTCGATTCTTTATGAGCTTCTTGTGCGCTTTTCAGTAGGTAATATTTCGTTTTCTTTGCATTAAAATAATTAACGAGTTGTACTTCTTGAGCACAAGGTCTTTTGTTTCTTGGGTACCCTTCTCCTTTAATTCCACATTGATCATTAGCGTATAAAATGGAAAACTTGCAAACAAGTACAGCCCACAATTACAGCCATGAATTCACTGAAATTGATAGAAATAAGTTTGAATGAAATAAAATTCCTATTTCATACGGCCTTTATTATTACACTCGTAAAATAATTTTTTTTAATGAGCATACAGGCTTTGTCCTCTCTACTCCCGGTAGAAATTCGATTGGATGCGATCACATAAAGGCTGACCTTGGTACATGCTGCATGTACTTAGTTTACGCTGGTGCATCTAGCAATTCATGATCCCACTCGCAGACCTATTATTTTTGATAGAAGAATGACATGAAGCATTATTTGGCTTGGCATTTCATTCAATGGCCTGCCTGCGCACAAAACATCACCCCTCCTTGCGCGTTAGGCTATCATGATACATTGTAATTTCCAAACACACCATGCATGAAATTACCGCGGCGACTGTGCTGAGATTTAAAGAAAAAAATATACCGCATTGTCCTCTCCAAGGCCAATCCCATCGGGACATGATTAGAAAATGCCTCGCGCTTGGACTGTGCACATAGAGAACATCAGTCATCAACGGGGCTAACCAGGCGCGGATCCGGAGGGGAGGGGTCAAACCCTCCCCAGCTCCGACACCAACAAATTAAATGTAGTCCGCCTGTCCGCAACAAGCTGACATGATATCCTACTGGCAAAACACCTCCCTGTAAAAAATCCTGGTCCGAATAAAGGACGTCGGGTCTGTACGGAACCAATGTTAAAAGGGGCCATAATTCAGAACCGTTCGTAGTATTCGTAGAAATTCTTAACAGTTTCGGCGACACCGTGGCGTATGGCGAAACAAAAGGAGAGTGCGCAATTTCATTTTGGGTAGGGTTGGATATAGGTTTACATATACACATTTTGGAACTATTTTGCACTAAAAACCTTTGTTGGAAAGGCGGAATTGTATAAAGAAAATAATAAGTGCAAGTTGAAAAGGCATGCACTTATTTACATGTACGCACTTTACAAGTGCGCTCTTCGATAATTATGTTTCGCCTCCGTATAGCCGGCCTTGGTTTTAATGCTACCATTTAATTCCATCGGCAGGGGCGGTATGATATGGAGGACGATGCATAGCGACAGGGCGCCAAGCGGTCTTGTGCAACTCAGGGTTATAGTCTGGGAGCCCAGACAGATTTGTTCATCATCACGAGTACAAAAGGTCTGAGGCGTGGAATCAATAGGTGGGGCAAGTGTGACCTCCGAATGGCATTTCTTAAGTTGCAGATCCTGTACCTAAGGGATGGGGAGGCCCCCTTTTGACCCAAAAATCACTTTTATAAACATTTTCGAGTACATCGATCAAACCTTTACCAAACTATCCTCTGGTGAACCCTAATCAATGATCGGCATTTCTTAAGTTGCAAATCCTGTACTTAGTATGCTTAAGAAAGCCCTTAATTAGCAGTAATTAGCGGTTTAATTATCATATCGAGTACATCAACCAAACCAACGGTAATAATTTCTCTGGGGTTTCCTTAGTAATGAATGACCTTTCTTAAGTGTCAAATCCTGTACCAAATCCCCTTAAGAAAAGGTCAAAGGTCATTCATTAGCAGTACACACAACAGCCGTCGGCAAAAGGCCCATTTGTTTTGAACGGCTAGCGCTTTTAGCAAACGGCTGTTTTGTGTTTCATCCGCGGATTAATCTCCTCTCGTTTTATGCGGAAGTTCTCTGACACTGGGGTGGTTGAAATAATTCTGTAGAGTAAACTGGCCAAAGAAAGACGTTCTTAGTTCAACTTCTGTAGCGAATTCAATCGAGAAAATGTCAGTACCAGGTGAGACTAGATATGGACAACGCAAGCAGTCAAAGCAAATTTCCGCCACGGATTCTGTATAGACACGTTGCATTCATGGGACGTTACTAGTTCCTAAATTCCAAAGTTATTGTCAAGTTATAGTTTGAGTGTATTCATAAGTGACCGTCCAGGTATTCCACCCAGCAGCGTAGCCAGTAGCCACGTGTGGTGGTGGTGGTGGCGTGTGCTCAATTTTTTCGTTACCATTCTGAAATTTCGCGCTCTCAATCCGTATAGGCCTATGTCGTTAAAAAAGACATTCTGTAAATTATTATCTGGTTCCATGAACAATGATTACACCAAAAAATTGTTTGCTACCACATCTAGATTGGAATTGTTTTATTCCCATGGATAGAGTATTTTGGGGAAAATAGTATTTTGGGTTGTCCACATATATAGAACGGATCCGCACGGTACGCGCAGTATGTCGGGCGACGCGACGCACGGTCAATTTCAAGTCCATGTGCATTCATGATTAACGAAAAGCCGAATCTTTTTTTCGCTAGCGTTTTTGACGTATGTTCTGCATGGCTAAAAAAACTCTTGACGTGATCGTGACGCGAAACATTTGGTTTCAACGCGTCGTTTCACTCCAAATCGCCCCACCCAACAACCAGGACACTTTTGACAAATGGCGCAAGCCCCGTAGCTTGTGTGTTATCTTTGGAAGAATGTTGCGCAACTTACGCAATAAAATGTTGTGCAAGTGGGCTCACGCAACTGCGTATAAGTTTCGTGAAATCGGCTGCAGTGCTCAAGCCACTTCGCGTTGGCGTTTTTCCTCGACAGTGTGAATCTACCGGCCCTTCATTATGCAGAGTGTATATACCCACCCCCATCCACCATTGTGATTTCCCTATTGTCTTTGAAATATTCAAAGAATTTAAAGAACTCCTTTCAGGTTTTAGGGGGTGTTGTTGCCGCGTTAACAAAAGGAAAGAGCGTGTTGAGATATAGACCGTATCGAATAGCCGCCATTTCGTGGGGCACTTTTCTTACTTTAACCGTTCAACAATGGAAGCACAATATGTGCAACCATGCATGTCCTCAAGGAACAAAGAAACTGCCCCACGAAATTCGGCTATTCGATACGGTCTATAGGAGGACGTGGGGAAATCCCTTTGTCACATCGTACTGGGTATATTTTCGCCCCGACCTTTTCCCTGAAAGCGACGCTCGTAAAATCTACGGGGAAAAAATTCCATGTGAATTCAGCCATTAAGTTAGCCCATGGAAGAAGTCCAGATTTTTTTTAGTGTTGACCTAGTAACCTTAGCAACAAACAATGACGCGCGATATTACTTTAGTACTGTTTAGACCCAATTACCCTGACAACTGACGTAACAATGGTGGCCGGGTCCATAGTTTTAAAAAATGCCCATCACACAGCAGAACGTCATCACTCGATCACGCCGGTCGGGTTGGTGCAAGTACGGTTTTCCCTGCCTTTTGGCTTTCCAGACGTGAACACAGGATTTTTAATCCCAAATTAATGGACCATGAAACATAATGACATCACCATTTGTTTACATATGTGCTTTCCTCCCTAACTCTGTCGTTTGGTACCCCAAGACTACCCAATCCCCAATAATTCCATAATAATTCGACAATCAAACCAAAAGGCGACTTTATCACAGGTCAGCAAACAACGGCTAAAGCCGCATGTTTCTTCCTTTTTTGCCAAATAGCTAAACTGTTTCCCCTATGAAACGGTATTAGATGCCCACCGTGCATCCTCAGTCGTTCCGATGTCCGCTTATGCTTTTATGGTAACACTCCTTATGCGAAATCTGTAGTGTTCTGCACAAGACGTGATGTGTATCACCACATGTGCTCACCGGAACATGTGCACACCAAGACATCCAAGACATGGTGGCTTATGTTAGAGTTGGCATGCACTCTTTTTCTGCATTCCACTATTTAAAAATGGGCACCCGTCAATTCGTGACAGTATGGATTATTTTTTTACAAATCTCTGTGCGGGTTTATGCATTTTCTGAAACTTTACATACGCACTTTGTTCACCATAATTAGAAACAAGTTTAGTTGCCAAAAAATGCCACAAATGGCTGTCTCCGTGCACCGTGCAAGTCATAACATATTAAAATACATGCTGTACGTCCTTTATTAATGAATCAAAATTTTAATTATTTCAGAGAAATACAACTAAAGATGTTCAAAGCAATGGTAACAAACACGACATCATAATTAGTTATAGCTGTAAGTACTTTTTGGTATCTGATAAAAGTGCGATTCTACATTTGTATAGATGGGATACTTTAAAAAGCCATACTGATTATGACCATTACATGTATTGAATTACAATTAATGGCCCTTTATAATTATATAATGAGCTCAGTCTGATTTATTCGATAGGTCATTCATCATTCAGGACACCATTTAACTCTTTTGCGATGCATTTGAGCTACCGAGGAAAATACGTCACTCAAGGCAATGCTGGGAATTGGTATACGCTAAATATCACTGAACCGTTTCCCTGTGCTTTTGAATGGTGTTTTATCTGACAGCCATGATGTTTGGAGCCAATTACCGTGGCAACACCTCACACTTCGGCACTCCATAATGTAATCCGCGGCTTTTGACGGTGACAAATATTGCTATTGTAAATTTTGAATTTGATTACACGTGCACTAAACAGAATCTGATAAATTAATCAAAGCGATGTGTCTACGGAACCCATAGCGGAGACGGAATCTTTCCTTTGACTGGTTGCGTTAAAAAATACAGTCTCACCTGGCACAGAAGCTGAACTAAGAACGTTTTTCTTTGGCCAGTGTACTCTGCAGAATTATTTCAACCACCCCAGTGCCAGATAACTTCGCCTAAGTCCGCATAAAACGAGCGGAGATTAAACCGCGGATGAAACACAAAACAGCCGTTTGCTCATAGCGCTACCCGTTCAAAACAAATGGGCTTTTTGCCGACGGCTGTTGTGTGTACTGCTAATGAATGACCTTTGACCTTTTCTTAAGGGGATTTGGTACAGGATTTGACACTTAAGAAAGGTCATTCATTACTCAGGAAACCCCAAATGCCGATCATTGATTAGGATTCACCAGAGGATAGTTTGGTGAAGGTTTGATCGATGTACTCGAAAATGTCTATAAAAGTGATTTTGGGGTCAAAAGGGGGCCTCCCCCCTCCCTTAGGTACAGGATCTGCAACTTAAGAAATGCCATTCGGAGGTCACACTTGCCCCACCTATTGATTCCACGCCTCAGACCTTTTGTACTCGTGATGATGAACAAATCGGTCTGGGCTCCCAGACTATTAACTTCCCCCTGAAATGTTACTTAACTAGCAGATGACCGCGCTTCGCGCGGTCATCTGCTAGGTCGACTGGTTTTCGGTCCCACATATATATACAGTGAAACCTGCTATTAAGGCCATCTCGATAAACAGGCCACCCGTCTTTGGTACACAATGTCATTTGTATAATGCTTAATCAACCTCTACAAAATGCCACCTGTTTATAGTGACTATTTTTGCGGTCCCGAGGGTGGCCACTATTATATGTAAGTTTGTCACTGTATTCGACATGTACGAACACGGAGGCCATGTTTGGTAATACAACTGCCCAAAATTAAATAATTGTGAGCTGTCATCACTAACACCACACAAAGACAATTAAGTACAATGGTGGGGGTGATGGCAAAGCACTTTGGAAGGGGCATGCAAAGCAGCTTAAACTACATACAGCTGTGTCGTTTTTTTTGGGGGGGGGGGGGGAGGGGGGGGGGGGGGGTTTGGGTGAATACAAGGGAGGTACACCACTTTTGGGGAGGGCTATATGCCTTCCCTTTGGCCAGACCGATGCGCTTTTCACTCTGAATAGCTGGTGATGCCGCTGCACACACAACCTCAACATTTCACATTGCACTTATTTCTTCCTCGATCGTACAATGTTTATGGTATTGAACGATGTAATTCAGTGAACCAGTTTGCTTTCAGATCGTGACTTTCTAATGTATACATGTAATCGTGTTCGTATGTAGAATATGTGGCTCAAGAACCAGTCTATTTGTATATAGTGTCCACCTACGGCCACGGGACCGTAACAACTGGTCACTTACTATAAACATACACAGGTTGCCTCTTCATAAAGGTTGCTTAGCATTAGCCTACCGGTAGGATTTGGGACCAAAGATGGGTGGCCACTATTAAACGGGTGGCCTATTTATAAAAGTGGCCTTAATAGCAGGTTTCACGGTACAACTTAACACACTTGTCATACATGATGCGACTCACGATGTGCATATAGCGAACTTTAAAAAGGTCGTATTTTGAAGTTCTTAACATGGTTTTACGTGGTACCACATGAGGTCTTGAAGAGAGGCTTTTTCTGATAATGTATCGTTATGTTCATGCGGTATACGTTTTAGTAGAACTTTGAAATAGTTTATCATGTAGGAAGAGAACTTCTCCCGTGCTCTTACCTATAAACCATGGTCGCAATTTGTTTACAGAGTGACGGGATAATAAGTTTTATTTGTGTGTTTCATTTTGACGCACGCCTATTGATTGGTAAGAATAGGATACTTTGTCATGTGTTCACGAGTGGACCTCATTTTAGGCGTTTTGACACTTTGCCAATTGGAAAACTGAATCTCGGGGTTATTTATTCCATTTATTTATCCAGGGTGTTCCCAAACAGTTTACAAAAACTGGTTTCCATTGGGGTCCTGCAAACACACATAGAACAAATATACTAAATTTAACAACTTCATAATTATTAACAAACTGGAATAAGATACATTTGTACAACAAATACAACATTAAAAAACTAATAGTTACAGAAGAACAACATCACAAGTAATTATTATACATGCATGCGACACTAAAATTTACGCTAATTACGGGAAGGGCGAAAAACCAGTGGGTTTGGCGCGGGGCTGAAAAAGCGACGTTTAACACTTGAGAAATTTCAACCCCGCGTCAACCACGACCATGGTTTAACTCAACCCTGCTCGGGACCAGTACAGCAGGGTTAACATTTTTGGCACCGAGATGAAAACTCTCGCCCCAGGTTGAAAATAGTAGTGTGAAATGAGCAGGGTTAAAGTTCGCCCCGGGTTGAGATTCTCGCTGCTTGTGAGAGCTCTACAAATGCCATGTCAAAGCGCGCATATTTTACCGTTTTTAATTTTTTTATTTTGTTGAAATGTGCACGAATACTACCATGCAGTTAAATGTGTGTGCAGTTACATTATGTAGCGGAGCGGCAGCGTCCAACACGTACACTTGAACATTAATGTTGCATGTGTATCACAGCGTCCATTTTGAGAGGCTATTGTTTTTATTAAAATGGTCCTGAATGCACTGTTGCACTTTTCTTGCATAAACAAATGGGGGGAGGGGGAAACAGGTCAAAAAGCAATAGTGAAGTCGGAAAATTTGTACTATTTCCGGCAGGGGACAGCACTTACGTATTCGCGCAACGCTCGATTATCACTTGCCCTGGGTTGGCGTTCTATAAGTGTGTATCCTCCACGTTCAATTCGGGGTTCAATAAACGCGGTTGTGAAATGATGCGGAGTTACTTAAATGTGGTGTTGAACATTCATATTTCAACCCGGTGCGGTCTCGGATCGGGATTTGCTCCGGGTTAATTTAAGTTCAACCCGGGTTAATTTAAGTTCAACCCGGGTTTTTAAGTTCAACCCGGGTTGAGAGGCTGTGAAAAGGCCTTTTCACAGTTTTACAGAAAGTAGTATTTTTGAAGACTCCCCGAAATACTACTTTTTTTTATTATGGCAGTACCACGAAATGTAAATATTTTACAGCATATGTCGAGTTCACATCTACATAACAGCTTTATTTAATATGCATGACTGCACAAATTTGTAGCTTGTGTTGAAATTCCTACAGATTGACTTGTTTTCTCTCTCTCTCTCTCTCTCTCTCTAAAAAAAATGGAAAAACCTTGTTGCGCTTTTGTTTGCTCGGTATAGAACCGTGAAAATGTTGATTGCTTTAGACGGCCCCTGAAAAGCACATTACTTGTAACACTACATATGGATAATGCATGTTATCCGAGCGAAACACTGTCTGCCCCTCGTTGTGCCAAAGAACAACCGTGCACTAAAAGGTCAGTGGCGCGTGACCTTGTACATACCTCGGTCCTGTGGAAACCACAGAGTGCCTGCTAGGTCAAATTCTTTTATGAGACAAATCCCGTAAAACTTTTCCATATGGTGCCGTGGGGCTGTATAAGGACGCTGTTCATTGCTCAACAGAACGTAACCAAAATATGATTTTGTAATTTTTAACTTCAAAATCAAAACTAAACAGAAGCCGAAATATAGCGGTGTCGACAATCTCTCGCAGGTGGAAAGTTTTTGGGAAAAATTCAAATGCACAAACAACGCTAAAACGTGTCTCAATACGCGCCATCCACTCAGGTGGCCGCTCTTATCAAGCAAAGATGGCGCAAAGCATTAGCAACCCCGCGCCCAAGGTGCAATCGCCGTAGGAAAGCACGGGTTTAACAGTTCAGTGGCCCATGGAACAGGTCAGGTCTCGCCCACGTCACACTTATTCGGAATTAGCAGGAATCAAGCAGAACCATCCGGAATGAAACATTTTTCAAAATTCGTGCCACATTCGGGCGGGAATTTCAAACTGACCAACATTCTTACAGCTTTGTAAGAATGCCGTTCGAATACTTAGAATGCGCTTCGAATGATTCTGCACATTCCGGGTGTATTAGCTTTCGAATGCAGTTCAAATGTAGTTGGAACACAGTAGGAATACGTATAATGCTGTTAGAATGCAGTAAGAATATTAATAATGCACTTCGAATGCCGCGTACGAGTGCGGTTCGATTGCTGCCCGAATACCACCCGAAGTCTGGTTGGAAGGTGCTTTGAATGCTGTACGAGTTCAACTCAAAAGCAGTCTGAACGCTCCCGGAATAGCCGCCGAATATGTTTCGAACGTCTAAAAATTCAAAGAGAATGCAGCTCGAATACTTAGAATGTACTTCTAATGTGCTCAGAAATAGATTCCGGCAGCAATCGATTTTTCCCTCGAACGCGATTAGAAAGTTTCGAATTATGTTGGAATGCCGTAAGAATATTTAGAATGCAGTCAGAATGCAGTTCGAATACACTTCGAATGCCGTTCGATATTTCTCCTCTTCGAATGCACCTCAAATGTTTTGAGCATGAGCAAAACATTCGGGCCGGCCACAAGAATGGGCCCGAATGTTTGGAATGCACTCAGAATGCAGTTATCATTTTTAGAATGAACTTCGAATATCCCGGAATATACGAAGAATTTTCATTCCGACGCCATTCCTGCTCATTCCGCCTCTAGTGTGACTACCCTATTACGGGTTTACAAGAAAAACTCGACTGAAAGTGTTGATAGCAATAGTATAAGCGCCACGTGATTTTTTTGTTCGGTTCCCGTGTAAAAATGGTACCTTAAATCGTTTGCAAACGATTTTTTTAGCAATCCATTAATAACACAAAAACATGCATGGATTTTCTAGGTTTTCTGAAGTATCACCGCATGAAATTGCTACAAAGCAGGTTATCAACATTATCCTTTACTTTAGTTATGTGATGCTAATTGTTGTTCCTGGAATTCGTAAAAAAAAAACGTCCCATCTGCAATAGTCTGATATAATGGTTTTATTGTAGTCGAAAGCTGGATGAATTAGCGAGTTCCGTATTTTAGAAATGTTGGTATAGTTTGTCCTTGAATGTGTCATGCGTTTTTACTATTATCTTGTCCATGCATCACAAAAACGTGTGCATTGAGCGTATAAGCTGTGTCTGCATGCATGAGTCACGTCAAAGGATTATGCGCTCATGTGCTCTCGCCAAGGTTTTCTGCAGGCCTTAACAAAATACATCATTATAATAATATGCATTCACGAGTAAATCCGCATCCGCAGTGTCTCGCCGAGTAAGGTCAAGACATGTAATAGCCCAAGGCACGAATTAGTCGCGGCGTGCAGTGTGCTTCCCTGTACATAAACATGACATGAATCCGTCAGGGGGTCAATAACCGAACACTGATCTTGATATATAGGCCCTATATTTTTTAATGGCGTTGTTACTAACCAAATACTTGATATACATGGTTGGTTGGTTGGTTTATTCAACTCTACGACTCCGACCAGGGTATGAGAGCTAACAATACTATTAACTAACGGTAAACCATGGGTAAACTAATTTGTAAACTCTAGATAACTAAATACGAGATTAAACTTTGACAAAGAGAAGTGTATTTACATGTACTTGTATTTATAAAATGGCAAGTTTGTGTCGAATACAAGTCTACTAAATAAACTAAAGAAATATTTAGAGAAATTTAGACAGAATTATTTTTAGAAATTTTGCAAGACTGGTTAACTGTGTGGTACTCTGTACATTAAATAACTGATCATACTTCAGCATGCTTGGTCTGTTCCAGTAATATTTCTTCACATGAGTAGCTCGATCCGTTTTATAGTATGGACAAACTAAAGCGTAATGAAATTCGTCACCATAATCTCCTGAGTTACATACATGTACATGTATATCATTTTTAATGGCGGTTTGACGCCAGTGCAATCAATCTTAATAGATAATCAAATAAGCGACTGGGCATGATTTAAAAACAAAATGCATGCTTATCATCGAGTAAGCTAGCTTGTTCAAGGCCGTCTCCATGTTTTTTGCTGTACAAGAAAATATTGGGTCTAGCGCGTGCAAACTGCACACGGCATCAAAACTAGTCTAGGCCCTAGACGTTGTTATTGTTTCGTTTTGAACGTCCGTCCCGAAAACCGATCGCCGCGAGACAGTCAATAACAACGTCTAGGGAATCTCGTAGTGACAGCGCCGTGCGCGCGCACTGTTATGCATAATATTATGCAGAGCACACTGTCGCCTGCTTACTATGCATGTATGCACGATGTCTAGTCCCCCGTGTCCTCACATCGTGGCATGACTGCACGGGGAAGCCGCGGGCTGGAAAAATCGTAATGCCCTCGGCAAACCTTACGATTTCTACACGGCAATTTAGAGATTTTGTTGGAAATACAATTGTATAGGACATTGCAAATGATAGGTACTGTTCCACAGATAATCGAGGCCACAGTTGAACCTATTCGCCAGTTTAAAACCCGCCGGTTCGGAAAAATAATCTTTCAAGCTGTACATTTTTTTGGAATGAAAAAAAACCGGGTGAAATTAGAACACTGCTTGTTGCCGTAGCTTGATCGTGTGTTGAACAGTTTATTGGCCTAAATCTCCATGGCTCAGAAATCTTCGGAAAATATGCCGATACGTGCCATTCAATCTACTACAACAACATCTTCGGAAATAATCTGGAATATTTGACAGATACACATTTCATTTTACCATCCCATAACACACCAAATAGCTCCATGCTTAACGAAATCTGGAAGAAAGGAACTCGCAAAAAGCAAATACTGCACACCGGGCGGCTCGCCGCGTGCGGGCACAAAAACATAGGATCGACAAGAGAGAAAAAGTTTTTCGTGACATAAATTCCCCTTCCCTCCCAGTGGGTTTTCAAAATGTCAACTTAAAACCAGCAATAGCACTGTCATAAGATAAATCCTTTGGCCTATGCTAGGGGCTTTGAAATCCGTGACATCATCAGTCGTGCAGTCGCGACACTATTACTTCAACTTGGTCAAATCCGTAACCGAAGTTTGCAAGCTTGATAGACTGCTGCGTGAAATTGCACTTTAGTTTCTGTCATTTAATCTGCCAGGCTAATTTATTTTTGGTACAGGCCTATTGGGGCTGGTTTTCTTTGTACTTTGTGCAAAATATCACGCAAATCCACCTGTGCAGTGGTGAGATTTTCCGCCCCAAAATATCACCAAAATCACATCACAATTTATGAAGTCGCTGACTATTTTTTTTTATTGACGATTCCGCACGTAAATTTGGCACATTTTAACAAGCATAAAACAGGAACTGCTTGATGAATTTTTGCAACAAAAGTATCTTTGATAGCTGTTGCAACTTGTCTGTTGTGTGAAAATGGTTTTAACTCAAGATAGAATTTTTATTCCAAGTCGCTACCCAGGCCATTGACTTAGTGTACGAAGTCTCAACTGATAAACTATGGTATTTTATTTTGTTGGGCTCTCACTTATCGGGCCGGTATATAATTTTTTATTTTTTTGAAAATCCTTTTTGTTTTTAGTCGGGCTTTATACTCTATGCAAAATTCAAAACTCGTGCGGTCTAGATGGATTTTTCCCTAAGTATTTTTTCCCGGGGTATTTTTCAGACCGACCGAAGCCTAACCGCCAACGTCGGCCAGGTTATGTTGCTTCGCCACCCGTCCGTTGCAAAGAGTCTTCGCCTACCCGCGCGAGCCACCCGGCGAAATCAACAACGCGTACCATTACCGGTTAAATCAACCACGGCGCCTACAAAACAACAAGAAATTTTCAAATCAACACGATATAAGCGCCGAACGTACGGTGCATGTACCAGGCTATTTGCTCTTAAGTGCGCGTGCGTTAAGAAAAATCTACCCGTATCTGCATACAAAACTAACGCATGCGCACAAATTTCCCCCCTGTTTCGGGGGGAGATTTTACGAGTTTCCCTAGACGGTCATTTTGACAAAACGATATGGTGATAGGACTACGAACGAGTCTATTGCGTGATTACGCCCTCTTGCGGCAGTCGGGTATCCAACACATAATGACCGTCTAGGGCCTAGACTACATCAAAACGAGCCACTGTGCAATAACGACAAACCCGTACGGCAATACACTAGCTGCGTACATACAGCACTAGCTGCGTACGGCCTGGCCGTGGTTTAATGTCTTTCTTTGTTTTTTTCGGCCAGTTTTGGCCGAAAATGGGCGCGCTTTGGATATGCGGGTATGCAAGGTATATGAATATTTAACATTTGTCTTGAGCCAATCAAGAGTTTCATGAGTAGCACGTTATGAAGCGACGCATGCATTATGCATGTCATGGCGTACGTCCTCATGTTACGAGAACCGTGGCATGATCGATGTTCGAAAACAACAAATATTCTCGGGGTCGTAGCATTTATTATGCTCGACTGTTTACGTATTTGATTACACTTCTGGGGGGACAACGGTCGTAATATATGACAGCTTTCCTGAATGATTTGTGGGAGCTCTTAATACCGCCTCGGATTAAAAACTGGGGATCGCAGATCATAGCGTTTTTCAAACATAACCTGCCGTGCGTCGACCAATGAAATTTTAGCTCACGCTGGGGTGGTTTCCCTATTACTGTAATGAGTTTCGCTGGCTGAATGCAGAACCATCAAGGCGTTAGGTTCAGGGACCGTACCGATACATGTACGTGCATATGTGCATATTCGTAGCGCGACGTGCAACAAATTATGTAGCTTAAAGCGTATTTGTTCAGTTGTATCTTCAGCGGGCCGTCTATAGAAGACAAGCCCAACCCCTTGATCAAGGCTACGGCTACTAGTAAGCTTGACATTTCTATAAAAAACGTGCCTGTAGAAAAAGTGAGTTCTTTTGCCTGGGAGTGATCATTGACGAAACATTATCATGGACACCACACGTTGATTGCATTCCTCAAAGAAGCTTTAGCTGTCTGGTTCAGAGCTTGGTGGTGCCTATTATGGATCACTTCCTCCATGCTGTAACACAGTCTGGGCCGTGGCCATTTCGAATTCCAAAACGCCGAACTAATAAAACGTTGCCCCTTTCGAACGCTTTCAGCCGACATGTTTAGTTCATTGTCTTGGCTTCCATACCACCAAAGAGTCATGCTTAGAAAATGCATTCTTGTTTTTAAATGTCTGAATGGTATAGCGCCTCCTTACATGACGGATCTGTTTACTAAATTCACGTCAAAACAAGACAGAGCACAAATCTAACTTTAAAAGTTCATATGGCTAAAACTGAACATTACAGGCGAAGCTTTGCAACGTCAGGTGTCAAACTGTGGAATTCCCTTCCTGTACACCTCAGAATTATGACGTCACTCAGCTTTTTAAAATTAGAATTAAGTGTATTCCTTGTAAATTTACAGTAACAAATCGGATAATTATATTTTAAACTCATAGTGGCATTTTTTAGTTTGTATATTCTTATTTTAATAGTTTGTACATACATGACCGTGTAAACGTTTAAACGTTTAAACGACCGAAATGTAACTATCCGTTTAGAAAAATGCTAAACGTACGGATATCCGAAACCAACTTGTGAAAAAACGATCCTCCCTTTTTCAAAGATCTAATGGCCGTTTTGCTTGCAAGCCGAAGATTTACAGATTTGTGTTCGCGGGCGGAAGCGATTTTACTGATGGTTTTCGGTTTCATCGTGCAAGTTGAATTCAAACTTCAAAGCAGGGCGGTATAAACACTGTGGAGCCGACGATCGTAGTGTTGGAACTGTTATTGATTTTCTTTAGTTGCGACTTGCAAGTTGACGTCAAAAGTCAAAACTTGCAAGTTGACATAAGAGCAGGGCGGTAACCTTTGAGGAGCCGACGATCGTTACGGTAGTTGTATTGTATTGGAGATTTTATTGATTTTCTGTGGTTGCAAGTTGCAAGTTGACGTCAAAAACAACTTACCGAGTCTTTGTGTATTTTTATCACCCTGAACTACGCTACCTTTTGTACTTTCATTTAACCATTAAAAAGGGAGAGTGTCACGAGACTAATAAAACATTTACCTTTATTGGATAAGAGTCGTTGCGTGATTTTTTGTTTTGCCTGTGTGGTGCTGTCACTGTCTATTAATGTGTAAATATAATATGTTAAGAGGCCATGTTTTTACCCATCTTCAGCGAAACGTAAGATAGTGCTTTTCTAAGTCATCATCCATTGCGAATTCAAAATGCCACGTAAGTCCATCAGCGTTGTCTGGGAATCTTAGATCCGGCCCTTGATATTAAGTGCAATTATTGAGCTAAACAAATCTAATGATTAAGGATCATCACTTCATTGTTGAAATCTTTGAAGAAAAAAATCATTAGGGGGAAAGTTGATGTATTTTTTAACCAAGGCCCGGAAGAACATTTTATGCCCCAGCTGTCAATCAAACTTGGGACTCCACAAAACTTTCCTCGGCGAGCTGTCGGCGAGCCTTTGAAGTTACAAACGGCAATTTGCCTCCGGTGTTCATTCTCTCATTGGTTGCTGACTTTGGGTTTGAGTGACTTTTCGAAAGTATCCAATTACAGCAAAGCCTATAGCTGAACTTTCGTGGCCCGCATCATGTACGCTCCAATTTAATAAAGTGTCAGTGGTGCCGCGCGAACGCACATGATACCAGGTCAAAGAACTTTATATTGCAAACGTGGTAATAAGTTTTACTTTTTGTTATGTCTACTATTCGTTTAAACGTTTAAACGAACGTTAAATTGACGTTTAAACGTTTAGAAAAACAAACGGTAACTCCCAGCCCTAGTATAAGGGTGTATGTGAATTAGGTTTTTGTGTGTGTATATATTTTGGTATATATTTCCTTATCTGTTGTGATTTTTTGGTAATATTCTTATCATAAATTAATTTTTAGACCTGCTTGCAGGGCGTCGGTGGAAACCAGCATATTGCTGTTCTGACTTACCCTGGGTAAATATATGAAATAAATAAATAAATAAATAAATAAATTACTGCGCGCCCGTGTGGTGGGTTTATCGCATAAAGCATGTTGCTGCAATTGAATCCATTAAGAGGAGAGCTACCCGAGGATTCTGAGACAGAAAGTTGATGAACAGTCTTATGATTGAAGTCATTAGGACTAATGTCCCTCTCGAACAGATTGAAGGACTTTTTTGAACATCAGCTTTGCTAAAGTATTGATGTGTATACTACTAAATCATGTACTAGTACACTGCAAAAACTGTGTAGTTAAATTAACACCAGTGATGTTGTCTTATATAGATACCAAGCCTGGTGTTAAGTTTAACACCAAAAGTATTAGTTTGTTATTAGGGTGTTAAAAATAATGCTTTTATTCCAAATGAGGAATAAAAACTAACACCCATGGTGTTAAATTTCAACACCAGACTTGGTATCTCTATAAGACAATACCACTGGTGTTAATTTAACACCACAGCTTTTGCAATGTAGCTTGAACACTTGTTGTCCAATCCTCGCCATGGGGAGGTTCTTACTTTTTGTCACTTAAAGGCCCAGTGGATCATTTGCAATGACCCCAAAAAGCAATCGACGAGTTTACAGGGGAAAAGTTCTGAAAGTAAAGATTTAATTAATAGCAACTACCCAATGAAAGGTTTCCGCTCAAAATGATATAATTTTACCAGAAAATAATACGTAAAGATGAAATTATTTAGATCGTTTGCAAACGATTTACTTATTTTAGGTTCGCATAGACGCGATCCAAAATGCATGGGCGCTGTGTACTGCGTGTGCGTGTTCCAACGCGATGCATTTTTATGGATCGCGCGCACACGCAGTATGATGTGCGCCACAGAGTGCATGACGGAAGCCACATAGTATACCCGATCCACTGAGAACGAATATTTGAAACACCTCGCCAAGACCAGGAAAACGCATATGGATTTTCATGGTTTTTTTTAAACGTGGTACATTTGACAAAGCTGAAATTTCTTCGGATGAGTTTGTTGATGTCTTTCTTTTGATTTATAATGGTTTTATTCGCAGAATCGCTCAAAAACAGATCATCTACAGGGCCTTTAAAACCAAGAACTGATACTTATATATAAGTTTTCCAGAGCTGTTCGTTTTCCTATAAGAAGTTCTCTAAATTAGGCGCTGAAGTGAGAAACAGTCTAATTTTAGACGGTTATAAACCGTTTTGTGCAAAATTGAGGAAGGAACTACAATATTGTGATTGTTCTGTCGTATTTCCTATACTTAGTCTCTGATTGGAGTTTGTTTATATATATATATATATTTTTTTTTTTACAAATTGATGCTAATTTTTAAATGTGTTTTTAAGGGTTGTTTAATGTCATCCTGGGGTTACAAATTTAAGTAACACTCGAAATTGATGACGGGATTTCACTTTTAGGCCGGTCGGAACGGCCTTTGTTTTCGTAACGATTTTTGTTTTTTGTTTTTTTTACTTTTTCTTCCACCTTTTTCAGACGCTATTTCGGGCACTTGCACATTGATGATTGGCTATAAACTTCACATGGACATTGACTATAAACTTCACATGGACATTGGTCACTATGTGAATTTGTGCACAGTACTAATGACGTCATGATGACGTCATCACGTGTCAGATTAAAGGGGCATGAAGTTTAATAAATTAAATATTCCAAAATAAATAAAATGAGCAAAAATATTAGGTAAAAAATTGATACATGACATTGTGTATGTAAACCTTTAAGCCTATAATTTGTATAAATGCCACTTTCTATCTTTTGCAGATTCTTTTTACGAATTCAAGGAATAACAGCATTACATTAGGCCCTATACATAACTAAAGAATAATGTTGATAAACTGTCTTAGTCTGCCTTGTAGAAATGTCAGCCACATAGATGCAGTAGGCCTAATACTTAAAGGTATAGTAGCCTGTACTTGTTTGGTAAACTGTTAAAAACTGCCTCATAGAAAAATCCAAATACCGTTTTTGTGCATGAATGAATGACTTCAAAGATCGCCTATACAGGTGATCATTGGAGATTCAAATGAATGGGGCAATATTTAGACGAAATAATTTCACAGGATGATTACTACCATTGCCATCTTGATAACAAGTAAGTATAAGCTTATACCCTGTTTACACCGAAATCCCGAGGGACTTGAGAGTGATTTACGAATGAAAATTGGTCAAAATGGCATTTTCTCAGGAGTTGGTCGGCAAGATATAATAAGTTCCTCCTATGTTACTTGTCAGAAGGTCGTAAGTTAGTCCTGAACACTCGCAATAACTCGGGGGAATCGCCATCGCTCGGCACAAGTTCCCCGACCGTATGGAACGGTTCAAAACGGTCGGAAAACTTTCTCGGTCGCCCCCTTAACAAAAGTTTTATGACCACTCACGAGTCCAAGAAATACAGAATTTTACAACTCGTAAGTCGACCCTAACTTGGTCGTGCTTCGGTGTAAACATAGCATAAAATATAATAATTCAGAATTGTTTTGAGGGTAATTACCAAACAAGTAGACTACCTTTAGGTACAGACAACCTTTACAATTAAATCCATGCATGGTTTTTGCGTTGAATGAATGGTTCAATTGGCAATTTCCCCCACCACAAAGGCACTATTTTACACGATAAAAAATGGTGATTGTTTAATATACCATTGCTATCAACACTTTAAGTGGTTTTTTTTTGTCAGTCATGAAGTGGAGTTTTGGGTAACTGCAAAATGGCGACATTAATCGCGGTTTTATAAAGGGGACGAGGGTCGGTGGCCGCGTATATAGACCGTATGGAATAGCAGTCATCCTGTGCGGATTCTTTGTTCCGTGAGGACTTACATGTAAATGTTCGGTTGCACATTTCTGTGCTTACATCGTTGACCTATTTAAATATCAGATGTTGGCAGCTATCCGATACGGTCTATAGGACTTTACAGACAAAATAATGTTGGTACATTGTATGTAAGTTCTATTTCGGGGAGATAGAGGGGTCTTGAAAAATACTTCTCTCAGAGTCTGTAGAACTGTGAAAATGTTGACAACTTTGGACGCGGCCCCTAAGTTTCAACAGATTTGGAATGTCGTTTGATAGGACAGAGCTTATCGTTTCTTGCATGCTATAGGCATAGGTTATTGGCCAGATCATTTGCAGATCGAAAACAAACTGTCAATTGAGCCAATGAGCGCTAGGTTTTGCACACGCGCGTGTGTTGCAAGTCAGCTATGTACAGTTCCCACAGAACAAAACGACCAATCACACCGCCTGCGGCGTTGAGGACTCGGTTATTATCAATGTAGGTACGGCGCTTACATTTACTTCGAAAATACCACATTGAGCTCCATGTAAATGCGTTTAAATTTGACAAATTGTTTATTACATCCAAGTTCTATACGGAACGAATATAATTTCCATTTGATTTGATTCATTTGCTGTTTAATTTACCCAGTGAAATCAATAAGCCTACCTCCCTTGTTGTAGGAGCTCACGCCGTAATTTGCATAGGGTGATCTGCACGTAACGACTAAAAGTGTTGACCAGAGAGCAATGTTAATAAACACCACATAGTGTTTTCCTGGGAAAAAGTGTACCTTTGTGGGAAAAATTGCCAACTGAAGGTGTTTTTTGTTTGTTTACCATTCATTTAACACAAAAACCATGCATGGATTTTAAAGGTTTTTTTTTTTTTTTTTAAGTATTACTGCATCTATGTGGCTGAAATTTATACAAGGCAGTTTATCAACATTATTATTTAGTTGTGTAATGCTGTTGTTCCTGTTTTTAATTTTTTTCCAAACGTTAATCTTTCTTTAAACAATGCCAAAATAGGATGGCTGTTCCCACGGCATCATGTACAACGCAGAGGGACCTCAAGCAATAGCCACTGACTAACAAGTTTTGCGTGACAATTTATGATAATTCTGACTGTCTACTCGCAAGATGTGACCGCCCGTCGGGCCCCGGGAGAGTGCTCCGGGCGTGAAATGTCTTCATGCACTCAGCTCCATGTATAATGCCTATTCGTCAGTGGCCAGTAGAGTATAAGAAGCTTATTAAAATTTATAGGCCTTTGCATGCTACAGGCAAACATAAGAACAGTGTGTGTCTCGTTTGGCCAACTCTTGCTAAATGGGAAACACAGACGCACATTATGATTAGGTGCCATCCAAAGTTGTCAACATTTTCACAGTTCTACAAAGAGTATAGGAAGGGGAGGGGGATCGAAGGCCGCGTAGGACTTTACATACGCTGTAAAATGTTTAAATTTCATGGTACTGTCGTATAAATGTTGATAAGAAGTAATTTTGTAAATATTTTATTAAATGTATTTATCCTTAAATGTATTTATCCTTAAATGTATTTATCCTTAAATGTATTATCCAATTAGTTTGGAGAGCCCCTCGATAGAAACTTGTTTCTTTTGGGCAATCCTACGGGAGCTATTTGGGTACTGTTTTCTGTTCTGTTTCCAGTTTTTAGGTGATCGGGCCAACAGCCCGATCACCTATTACTCTCGTACGATTTCTTTGTCTTTTTTTTTTTTTTTTTTTTTTTTTTCTTTTTCCACTCAAACGTTTCCAGAGCTTTTCTTCAAAACGGTTCAAGCTATCAACTTAAAACTTGGTAGGAACATCAACCCCAATGTGAAGATGTGCATACAAGTGTGACGTAATTGTGACGTCATTAGGTATCAAATTACAAACCAAAAATGACCAAAATATGCATGTTTTAAAATGCTTCCGTCTGGAAAACCACGTGACCCATGATCTTCGTATTTGACAGGCTTATATATCAGATCATGGCCTACAATTTTCTTCGTGTGGGCATTTTCATCTGACCCTTCCTTCTGGGGTCAATCTGAGGTCAAAGTTCAACGAAAACGAAAATCTAAATTTTTGCACTTATTGAGCAACAATGCCCATCAAACCAAGCTGAATCTTTAAGAAACTAAGTACAGGCATAGGTCCTATAGCAGACTTTCACCAGCGTGTTTAATATTATGATGGCATCAAGCGTGACGTCATCGTGACGTCATCAAGTATCAAATTACACCTCCCAAAAAACCAAAATATGCATATTTTAAAATGCTTCCGTCTCGAAAACCACGTGAACCAGGATCTTCGTATTTGGCAGGTTTATAGATGACATTCTGTACTACAACTTTCTTTGTGTGGGCATTTTCATCTGACCCTTGCTTCTGGGGTCAATTGGAGGTCAAAATTCAACGAAAACGGAAATCTCAGTTTTTACACTTACCAGTAACAATGCCCATCAAACCAAGCTGAATCGTTAGTAAATTATATACAGACATAGGCCCTACGGCAGACTTTCACCAGCATGTATAGTGTGACGTAATAATGACGTCATCAGGTGTCAAATTACAAAAATTCAAAGGTTATTATTTTCAAAATTCATATCTCAAGAACCGTAATAGATACTTGAACAATTCTTTCACAACATGATAAGTCTAAATGAACTGAACAAATCATACGATGTCATGACCCCTGTGTGACGCCTACTTCCAGTCCAAACCGGAAGTTGTTCGAAAATGTGCAATTTTTTAGCATTTTGAATGCAAATAGATTCAAAGTGGTACTGAATTTGACCATATTTCTACGGAACGAAATGTTTCCACACATGTGGACCTTTTGACTATACCATTGGTGACGTCATTACATGGACGGTGGTTACCTAATGTGGTGTCAAATCACGCAAATTTGGAGCTGAGATGTTTTAAAATGCTGTATCTTGAAAACTACAACAAATATTGGTATGATTCCTTCGCCACATTTAAGAACTTGATGTTCAACAATTTGTGCACAAAATTGTGACGTCATGATGTCGTCACAGGTGTCACATTACAAGATTTCAAAGGTTATTATTTCAACAATTCATATCTCAAAACGGTGCAAGCTATCAACCCCCAGCTATGGCGGATATGCAGGGAGGAGATATTAGTTACCGGATTAGTGTATACAGCAGCCGATTTCACGAAACTTTACGCAATTGCGCAAGTCCACTTACGCCATAAGTTATTGCGCAAGTAATGGCGGAAGTGGACTTGCGCAATTGCGTAAAGTTTCGTGAAATCGGCTGCTGAACTTCCATTTTTGCCATTCCACAGGTGATAACAACGTCTGAAATTCATCACAAAATGTTCATTTAGCCCGATCACCTGGCGTTTGTAACAACAAACGTCATACCTCTAGTTTGTATGTGTAATCTGTTTTGTCTGTAATTCAGTAATTTTTATATCCCGGAAAATGAAATAAATATAAATAAATATATAAATATTTCTGGGGGGTTGGGTGGGGCGAGGGAGGGGTCTTGAATACTCTCCCTGTAGAACTGAGAAAATATTGACAACTTTGGAGGAACCCTTCTATAAATATTGACTACAAATATACAAGAAAAATAGAGGTCGAGGGTCGAGTTACATTAAAAACACTAAAGTATTCAAAGCTTAGGAAAATGTGTTTCCTTTAATATGTTTCCTTTAAAGGGGCGATTCCAGATCACCTTTGTAAGACACCCATTTTTCCAATGGGTATTGAGATTTTGATTCCAAATTTCCATATCATTTGTCAAATGTTCTCATTACCATTCTGAAATTTCGCGTTCTCAATCTGTATATTTTCAAGGATATCGCCCAAAAATCACCCATGTTTTGTAAAGTAACTAATCTATTTGGTTCTATAAAACAGTGCAGTAATTACACCAACCTTTCTGCTTTCATATCCAAATAGGGGATTGCAAATGTCTTGTTTTTTTCCAACAGATAACATTTTGGGGAGGTGTTTTATTGTCTGGAAAATCTGAACAGCCTCCTTTAATATCTAGTTCACTGATCTTACTCCATATAATTCCATTTTTCGTAACGATGACAGCACACCACGCACCTTAGATCATATAGTTTTGCTTTTTGCTAATCCTGTATGTACACTACCCTTAAAAAGCTCTTTACAAAAGGCACTTCCCATGTTGTAAAATCGATTTTGTTTATGGACCCACAAGTAGCAGTATATGTCAAAACAAATGGATTTATTCTCCCGTAATGTGAAGCCATTTCATCAGAAGTAGATGACAGAGGGCAATAAATTTGCAACACTCTAAAGAGGACGTGATGTTAGCAAAATTATTACATTTAAAGGAGTTCGTCCATATTTTTCCAGGAAATGATTTTCGTTCTAACTCAACAATCATAAATACCTCCCCAAATACTATCTATGGGGAGAAAACAGCGAATTTGCAATCTCCAATTTGGATGTGGAAGCAAAGGTGTTGTGTAATCACCAGTGGTGTTGTCTTATAAAGATACCAAACTTGGTATTAAATTTTAACACCACAAGTATTAGTTTTAACACCTATAAATAATGCATTTATTCCAAGTATGGATTAAAACTAACACATATGGTGTTAAATTTTAACACCAGGCTTGGTATCTATATAAGACAACACCACGGGTGTTAATTTAACGCCATATCTTTTGCAGTGTATGCAACCGGATAAATAAGTTTACTAAACATCGGTGTTTTTTTTTACGATAACCTTGGAAATATTATGTGGATTGGGAGTGCGAAATTTCAGAACGGTAATGATAAATTATGACAGATGATATGGCATCAAAATCCAACACCCATGGGGAAACAAGTCGAGTTTCCTTTGATGGCGCCTACATTCAACTACCGGTACTAGCTTTTAAAATAATTATAGGTCAATGTTGTGGTCAAAGCATTCCTGTATTAATTTGTGCACTAGTAAACTACTTTATTAATTCAACTACATATAATTTATCCGTTTAGACCTAAAGCAGTCCATTGATTACTCGAACCTTTTTGCTTCCACACCCGAATTTGAGATTGGAAATTTCCCAGTTTCTTCCCGAGGATAGATTTTCATAAAGTACTTACGCACGAAATGCCAACATTTTAGACCACCCCCTCCCGCATTTTTGGCAAAATTTGTGACGTCATCCATTGACTTTAACATTGGCTAACGCATTGGCTCTGAAACACTCCTCCCCCTCCGTGCATACGCACTTTATGGATGGCCCCTTATAAGATAGTTAGGTTAAAACGAAATTCATTTTCTCGAAAAATCTGAACAAGCTCAATTAAGGATAGAATCCAAATCGGCCCACAATCGACATACAATATTTCTGTACAAACGTAATTATTATCAACAAATGATTGAAGGTAAAATGCTAAGTTTGTCATGGTACGCACGGTTGTATCGTAAGATATCGGATTTTACGACATTGGTGGCGCTATATCCAACGTACGTACGTCTTTGTACCCTAGCACCAAACAGTCGTCGTTGGTACTGTCGGTTAATCTTAGCTCAAGTCTTTGTATTCGTTTTAGCGTTGTGGCGACACTACAAACTACCACAGGCAATATTGCTGGTCTCAAAATGCTGCACTAAATGTGAAACTGCACTACCAAAGATGGACTACTCGTGCGAAATCCATTCAATAAAGTGTAGTACGTCAAGGCGCCATTTTAGCAAGCAAACCAGACGCGACTTGTGCCTGTTTGACATGCCTCTCGTTGTGTTGCGGCGAATAGGCCTAGTTACAGCAGCATCCGCAAGAGACATGTCGAACAGTACAGACACGTACGGGCGCGTCTGTTCGCGCGTCTGTACGTAATATGAGCTTTTCTTTACAACGGTTCAAGATATAAATTTGAAACTTAGTAAGAGTATCAACCCCTTATTCCAAGGTGTGCATATAAGTGTGACGTCACGATGACGTCATCGGGTGTCATATTACCCCAACCAAAATTTCAAAATTTATTATTTAAAAAAAAACGTGCTACAAACGGCGGCCAAAACCGGGCTGATGATCAGACCCAATCGGTGGGCTAGCTTCACCCAGGGAATAGCAATGGGGTTTTAACGTTGCGACGATCTTCTTTGAATTATCACTTTACAGTACCGCGTTTGTAAACGCCCAGACGCCAATAAATGGAAAAGGCACCTTAAAATATATCGATTCAATAAATAAAATGAAGAAAATGTTGTCCGAGTTTGTCACAAACAAATAAAAATGTTTGACCTTTTGTTTCCGGTTTGCAAGTACCTTTACGAATGGCAGGCTCACTGGCTTGGTGCATCTCAGTTGCTAAATCAAATATCTGGTTTGAACGTCAACTTGAACGTTCACGTCTGTTGAGAGTAGATAGAACCACCAACAATCGCAAACAAATAAAGTATACATGAACGGAAATCGTACAAGACGGAAATCGCAAAGACCGTCTGAAGCCGAAACAAGAACTTTTGAAAACTACGGCTATATAATACAACGTTTTCGCGCCAAATACACGGCGCCAAAATATACGCGCCACTTGCGGACTACCAGCAACGCGCTGCCATGGCTGTGTGGTTTTTCTATGGCGTGTAGGGTTACCAGTTTATTTTAAAGACGGAAATAAAAGGTCATGATTTAAATTTGTGTGAACTTTTTGCTTAATTAACCTTTCGCACAGGTGATTAATGGGATTTTAATTTATTTATTTATTAATTTATTTATTAATTTATTAACCAAATCCAACAGCGATCAAGTCGCCAATTACAGGTTGGTGTAAATAAATTACATGTATATAATTAAATTAAATAAACCATGTTGCAATATAACAATCATATAAATAAATGTTTACATAGTCTGCAGAAAAAAAGCAAATTCAATAATTGAAAATATAATAAATAATATAAATACAAGAACTGGGACTATGTACAAGAAAAATGGCAAACAATCACAAAGCACATTAAACTGTATTAGCTGCAATCGCACGGTAAATCTGGTTCCGGAAACTTCCAAGGCTTACGACACCGAACACATCACATCTCCCATGGAGTCCGTTGTAGGTGGAAGAAATTCTGGAAACAAATCCACGCTTTGTGACCTCAACGCGACTCCGTGGGACATGTAAGATGTGTTCGTTGGCAAGCCTTGTCCGTCGCACGGGCGCATACAAACTGAAAGGGTTGGCATCGGTCAAGCCAAAGTGTTTGTAAGAATTTTTACAGTGGACCCCGAATCGGTAGGTGAAACTTCTAATTTTGACGTGGTGTATAAATGTTACCGGGGAAAAAACAGTCGCTGCCCGTGTTAAAACTTACAATACATACGAGGTCCCCAGAAGTCAACGAGTCTCGCGGAGTCCCGCACGCTCTCGAGGTCAACTTACACGGTCTATTGTCATTGTTATAGAATAAACGAAGTCATTTTCTAAAAAGAATGATGGGTTTTGTATGGTTTCCTTTATGATACGTTCAGAATTTCACGCACAGATGCAAAAGGTTCTTTTAGCTGTTTAGTAAAACATATATAACTCCTAATATTAAAACAGGGATCGATTTCAGTGGTTATTTCTTTTTGATGCATTACACAACTAAGGAATAATGTTGATAAACTGCCTTGAAGATATTTCAGTCACATAGATGCAGTTATACTTCAGAAACTTGTATAAATCCATCATGCAAGGTTTTTGTGTTGACTGATTGGTAAAAAAAAAAAGCGTAATCAATTGGCAATTTTTCCTACAAAGGTAGGCCTACCAGTTTACACGGGAAAATATCATGTGGTGTTTGTAACCATTGCTATCGGGTTTCTCTTGCCAACTCGTGAAGTAAAATTTTGCAAATGATGTATTGTGGCTTTTATACGTGGTTCATTGGTGAATCATATATTATGTAAAGGATCACATAAAGGCACAATTATTGTCATCTCATCAATGTCACTATGAATGCCTTTGGCTGAAAATTGCACTAAAGGGAACCAAGCGTTCGCCCATGAACCTATATATTGGAGTCATCTATTTCCCTCCAGGGTCAAACTATGAACGAGAGCTCACGGAACACATTTGCAGTACAATTGACGAGATCTATACAATGGATATGTCGGCCGTTGTTGCAATATTTGGGGACTTCAACGAAATGAATTGCGACTTTGTGGAGCTTAATTTTCAGATGACTCAGATTGTCTCATTTGCCACACGAGGGAATGCTACATTAGACAAAATATTTGTCAATTGTTTATCACTGATTTATGCGGTTAAGCAGTTACCCCCCTTAGGGAAAAGTGATCACAATTGTATTATTGTTAAACCAATATCTGGTCTTCCGAAACAGAATAATATATTTAATGTTTCACGGCCATATAGGGATTCATCTATTAGATCATTTAGACAGTGGATGATTAATTATGACTGGAATGATGCATTAAATGACTTGGAAACAACTAAGCAGGTCAAATTGTTTTTGACTGAGATTACAGACAAATATCACGATCACTTCCCTCTTGTCACGAGAAGACAGCGAAAATGGGACAAACCATGGATGACTCGAAAGATCGTACAACTTGTCTTGCAGCGTCAACAAGAATTTGCGAACATAAATCATGAACCACAGGAGTGGTGCCGACTACGAAACAAAATTCAACGGGAAATTAAGCATGCAAAAGCTGTGTACTACAGAACTACTTTTCAATCCCTTAAGGTACAGCAGCCAGCGAAGTGACATCGTGAAATCCAGAAAATGTCTCATCTGAAGCCGAAGACTTCCAGTATCCCGGGAGCACAGTTGGATCCAAAAGCAACTGCTGAACGAATAATTAACCATTTCACTGCCATCTGTAGCCAATGCATAGTTCCGAGATTGCCCAGTTAACCCCGCCCCCTTGGATATTGTTGCTATGTGCTCACAAGCTATCGCAAAAAAATGGCGAGACTACGTACAAAGCAACGGGACTCGGCATGGAAAGCACAGATTCATTGGAGAAAACCCAAAGGTATTTATGTTTTGAGGTCGACAGTTACCGTAGCACACACTGAGCGAAGGGCTAGTAATGCAGGGATGACATACCTTTCATAAAAATGCGCTTTCCTACCTTTGAACAGCGAATCGCCCAACATTGAAACAAAAATTCACCCGGTCACTGGCGCATACAACGTACAAACTGTATGGGCAGAAAATCGCGATATTGTTTGTGATGATTGCATCACTTTGACCTTTGTGGGCGCCGTCTGCTAGCTCTGTTGTGATTGGTCGCAGGTTCGGCTTGATTGACAGGTCGGAACTATACATTGCCTGCTCTCGACATGCTTGGCATCCCTTCGTACTTACCGGCTGAGTCACCGCCGCCAACAATTTACCGTGGACAGGTTTTAAAAATTTTAAAGAAACTGAATACATCTAAGGCTGGACATCCACTAGATTTACCCATACGATTAATTAAAGAATTTGCAGAGGAGTTAGCAACGCCTTTAACTAGTATTTTTAATTCAAGTCTGTCTGATGGAATTTTTCCAGATGAATGGAAGACTGCTACAGTGGTTCCGGTGCCAAAGACTAACAATATAACATCATTTGATCAATTGCGGCCCATTTCACTTACTCCAATTTTTGGGAAAATTTTTGAATCATTTCTTGCTAGATGGATTATCGAAGATATTTTTACTAAGCTTGACACGAAACAGTATGGTAATATTAGAGGCAGCTCAACTACACATTATTTAATTGACATGTTAAATTTTTTATTCGAAGGTCTCGATAAACCTGGATATTATGCTCAACTTTGTACAATTGACTTTACTAAGGCCTTCGATCGGGTCAACCATAATATTGTTATAAGAAAACTGTTGAGCCTTGGAGTCAGGAAATCCATAGTTCCTACCGTCTGCAGCTTCCTCACGGATCGTACTCAGAACACTAAAGTGAATGGGCATATTTCATCAACCCAACAAATTACTTGTGGTGTACCGCAAGGTACAAAATTGGGTCCCATACTCTTTCTTGTTCTTGTAGACGATGCATCGCAGGATTGCTGCAGACGGTGGAAGTATGTTGATGACATGACTCTCGGTGAGGTAGTGAAATATGGGGAAACAACACAACTGCAAGCATACCTAAATAATCTTTCCGATTGGTGTAAACAGAATGACGTATTACCTAAACCAGCAAAATGTCAGCAAATGACAGTCAGTTTTCTGAAAAGAGAAATTCCAGAGAGCTCTTTGTCAATAGACCTAGTAGATTTGAAAATTGTCTCCCACACAAAACTGCTTGGTGTTACAATTCAAAACGACCTAAAGTGGTCGAGACACGTGGATGAGATTGTCTCTAAGGCATCCCGTAGGTTATATTCTTTGTGTGTTTTAAAAAAATCAAAAGTCTTTCAAACTGAATTGGTATAGCTGTTTTTGTGTGCTATATAAGACCCATTCTTGAATATGCAAGTCAAGTGTGGCACTCGTCCCTGACAGTCAAACAAATAAATCAAATCGAACAGGTGCAAAAACGGGCCTGCCGTGTTATATTAGGTTTTCAATATGTAAATTATACTGACGCATCAGAACAATTAAATATTTGCACGCTAGAAAGTAGACGCCAAGACCTCTTGTACAAATTCGGGAAGCAACTCTTGACATCAACAAGGTATCGTGATATGTTGCCCCAAAACCGATCGAGCGGTAGGCAACTGCGTTCAAGTATACCCTTCTTAAAATGTCGTACGGAAAGATATAGCAAGTCAGCGATTCCCTCAATTGTAAAGATTTTGCGCTAATTTTGTAATCCGTTTGGCAAGCCCTAGTGACAGCATGCGGCGGTTGCAGATGTGCACTTATCTTATTTTATGGAAGATTTAGGATCTTCCGGATCCTTCATTTTGGGATGGTGCACCTGTGATTGTGAGCATGTTGTGTCAGTGGGTAATGACCAAATGCTAGCTGTGAATTTGTGAGTACCGGTACATGTATTTTGATTTTTATTTTTTTTTTCTTTTTTTTTCTTTCTTGTTTTAAATTTATATATATTAAATTTAAATAACATTTTAAATATGATGTTTGTAAAATGACCAATATTCAGCCTTTGGCTGCCACGTGTCATTATAATGGATATGAAAATAAACCAGTTATAATAATAATATATGTTGTGGGTTATAGGAAAAACACTGAGTGTGCATTGCATATAGTCAGGGAATATTTTCCGATATTTGCCAAATCTGGGAACTAAATCCTTACATCCCTTCCGAAGGACGGAACAAGTGCCTTGCTCAAGAGCACAAGTGCCACAACCCGTCACGGCCGGGAATCCAACCCACATTCTAGTACTGGCACAGGAACTTGAGTTCGACGCGCTAGACCGCTCGGACATAACAGTAACAACCCACGTCATTATAATACTGGGATTGGGCGATTCGGCGCCGGAATCGGGTAGAATCTATCCCACTTTAGGAATCGTAATCGCGATTGCAGATGTTTGAGGTATCGATTCCTAGTAGAAATCGATTCCTTTCATTTATATTCGATTATATGAGTGGTAGCTTTCCGATTCCAGAAATTACCAAGCAATTCCGAAGGCAAAACTTCAACTTTTGTAAGAATATTTAGCCTCTGATCATGTTCACATTGTTAAGAAAGTGTGTGTGGTACATTTCGGGGACGTTTAGTGCCACTCGGTGCCAATGATAGACCAGTTGCGTGATAGATTTGCACTAAATTATTATATTTGCATAAATGTGACCCGGTCTTAAGTCGCGCTGGCTAGTATTCTTCTTGCGACCATAAAAAGAAATCTGTGGCATTTCTACGCTCATTAAAATACATTAACACAAAAGAAATTCCAGGCGTATTCCAGGGGGAACACAGACATTCCAGGCGGTATCTGGGCACCGCCAGAAATTTCCATTGTGTTTTGGTATTTTATTGAGCGTGGATTTGCCGCGGATTTCTTTTTATGGTCGCAAAAAGAATACTAGCCAGTTGCAGAGCGGGTCACAAATGCTAATACAGTCCCGCCTTCGCGCTATAGACCGTATCGAATAGCCGCGATTTTGTGGGGCAGTTTCTTTGTTCCTTGAGGACATGCATGATTGCACATATTGTGCTTCCATTGTTGAACGGTTTAAGTAACAAAAGGTGCCCCACGAAAACGAAATGGCGGCTATTCGATATGGTATATAGGCCTACCTGGCAAATCGGGCTGTTTTCAGGTGGTGCACGCTGGGTAAAAAGGCAAGTTCCTCGAAATGACCCTGATCCTCAGCCTAATCACGTGACTCTGAACTTTCATCGTAATTTATAAAAACCTCGGAATTGGATTCAGCACCATGGAAAACCATAGTATCAACACCAGGATCTTTAAAATCGGCCGACTCTAGGTATACCTACACCTGACACGGCCTACGCCTGGCATCTGTAAATTTTAATGGCGGCAATCTTGGAAATGGCCCCGATTCTCAGCTTAGTCACGTGACCCTGACCTTTCATTTTAAAAACCTCAGAATTCGATTCAGAACCACAGAAAACCACAGGAGCAGCACCATAATTCAATCCAATCACAGCGCTGCCCGCATTTGCGCCAGTATGAAACACAAAACAGTCGTCTGCTTAGGCGCACACCATTCAAAACAAATGGGCGCTTTGTCAACGGCTGTTGTCTGTACTGTATTTTTAAGGTAAAACTTTTATAAGCTGTCACGTGGTTTCCTAGGGGAATTGAATTTCAACTTTTTAAGAGGTGTTAGTGGACACCTTCACTAACACATTGGCGAAGAAATTATTTGGTAAGGATTTAGTTCCCAGGTTTCAGCAAAATTCCCTGACTAATAGGCTACTTCGTCGTGAACGATGATCGTATCAATAAATAATACCATTATTTATTTGATATAGGCCCTAACTGTAAAAGACTTTACAAAGAGATATGGTCTAAAAGTAATTCCCAGAAAATCAACAAGAACTACTAAAAAATATAAACTAAGTGTTAAAACATCATCATCATGACAATACGTATGTATTATTTAGGCCATCGTAACTACAGAGGTGCCTTTAAAGGCACAGGCTCGTCAGCAATGCGCGCGCGCCAAATTCGTGCCACGAAATACGCAGCTCCATAGCAAAGGCCTGACGAGCCTGTGCCTTTAATACTCGCACAATGACTAAGGCTGTTTCCGAATATTTAATTAGCTACGTGAGTACTGCGTCTTGAAATTATACATGAGCTTAAAGGGCCCCTTATTTGGGATTTTTATCAATGAAATCTATGCTATAAAACCAATATACTCAGTTACATTCATAAAAATCCTATTTGGAGCTTGTTTTGGGGGTTAAAACAAAGGTTTTTAGTTTTTATGCTAATGCAAATATGCATATTCATGACCAAGGTCATGATGTCACAAGAGGCAAACACAGGAAAATCACATTCAACTGTGCACAAAAGATTCCACCTTTTTTTTTCTCAAACGTCCTGAAACTTTTGTAATCCATGACTGTTTGAGTTTGTTCTACATGTTTCCTGTTGTAAGCCATGACGAAATCGGGGAAGAAAACTGCAGCAATTTGCCACAAGTCCAACTTGAAGTCTTATGTTTTTTCTTAACTTTTCCCTTCTGTCTTCCTTACGTGATGCACTCCAAACAGCGCCCTCTGTCTGTGGTTTATTGCAATGAAATCTTCACGGTTGAAAAAGTCTACCTTTTATTGATTTTACATCCAAACGGAAAATAGCATGTCTTGCTGAACAAGTAATCCATCATTATGAAGCAAAGATTAGGCAAAAAGTTGTTTAGCCTGTCATGCGCCCTTTAAGGTAAACATTGGGTCAAAGGTCGGGATTGATCACTTTTGGCAGGCTAGTGTGTAAATCGGACACTGCTTAGTATGCATATACCACGGAAGCGAGTCCTTGGGTTACAATATAGAGCACTGAATAGGGAGAACTAGGGAAAAGCGTTGAAGGAGTTGTCCAGGTTTTTAAAAAAAACCATGTATTTCGTTCTAGCCTAACAATCATATGAAATACCTCACCAAATGGAAAGAAAGCAGGAAATTTCCTATTTCCAATTTCGATGTGGAGGCAAAAGGGGTTTGTGTAATAATAATAATAATGGTGGATACTTATATAGCGCTCATGTCCGCCCCACAGGGGTGCTCCTGGCGCTGTTGCCATTATTACCGCTGCCATCAGGAAATCACCAGAACCATTTCGCTTCAACTAGGTGGCAGCCTGGCCAAGGCGCACAACCCTATCAGCAGTTAGATTGTGGCATTTCCCCTAACAGCTCCCCATATATCGCTTGGGTTGACGAGGCAATTGAGATTAAGTGTCTTGCCCACGGACACAAACACGTTGGCAAAAGTGGGGCTCGAACCCATAAACCTTCGATCACGAGCACGGCTGTATACCCACTAGATCACTGCAGCACTGCTCTATATAACCGGATACATTAATTTACAAAACATGGTTTTTGACAATATCCTTGAAAATATAGGGATTGAGAGCGCGAAATTTTAGAATGGTAATGAGACAAATATGACACATGATATGTATCAAAACGTTATCACCCAAGAGGTAAGCAGGGGGTCAGAAAGTGATCTGGTCAAGCTCCTTTAGTTTATTGCTACCATGGAGGTAGGACCATGTTGCTACACTACAGACACAGATTGTACGTGTACTTTCACTAATTTCCGTTGTGCGGGATGGGCACTGCAAATACATGTATCGTGCCGTACAGTGTCTATGGGGTCAATTCCTCAACTTGTTTTTGGAAAGGAATCGCTGTTACATATTGTGCACAACCACCAGCCGCTTGCAAGATTACACACATACATGTACCTATACACTATTTACTAACAAGACACATGCATGGGAATTCCTACCTGATATCGGCAATGGCGCTGTGCAGGAAAGGCGGCGGTGCAGCAACGATAGCAATGGGCGTAATGATGAACAGCTGAATAAGACATCGTCCTTGAGAATAGACTGGCTCACAGTCCACCACTGTTTTTACTGAAGGATTGAGCAAGATCAGTTACATGTATAGTTAGGCACGACGCGTCGTGACGGTCCGAAACAAAATCATGAATCGACTGGGGAATGTCAATTTTGCTTCTACACACGCACTGTGGGGCCGTTGCGAAGCGACCGGCTTCGGCTCCGGTTGTGGCTTGCAGGAGTCATCTCAAGAATGTTAACGCTCGGAAAGAAACATCTGGGTTGGATTACAATATAAACAACTTATGAATATGTCTAATGCACGTCATATGTCATTACTGAATTTAGGTGTCTTAAGTTTTGTGTGTCTAAAAAAATACAAGTTATGGCACACTCATTTTTATTGAGAAATTTCAAATTGTGATGGAAAACAAGGGTCTCGGTGCTTTCTTTTGTGATAAAGTTTGCAAATGAAAAGACGCGTGACGTAATACAGTTCAACCTTTCAAGTGTTGGTTAACCGTTAGGCCGACACTAAAGATTGTTGTTGGTGTTTATGGATACATGTACATGTGCAATGTAAACAATACCCCTATGTCCCAAATAATTGAATCTTTATCTGGTCAAAATTTTACTACGACCCAATATAAATATACTTATTTACGAAGTCATATACTAACCCCTGAAAACTTTTGTAAATTCTTTAAAATTGGGTTTCATTTAAACGTTCGGCTTCTTTCGGTTAAATGATTGACCGGTTAAACGTCCCATCCCTACTGCATACATTGTGATTTTCTATATAAGTTAATTTATTTACAACATTTGTAAGTTATTGAAAATTAAGGCTCACGGAAATTTGTGCCTCGGTTGAATACATCAAGAATATATTTATTTGAATAAAATACGGTCAATTTTGTCAGTTTCCAGACTGAAGCACGTAAAACCATTGTATAAGGACACCAACATTCTTCGGAATAAGTAAGTTGTACGTTATCAATGGAGTTCTATTTATTAGAGCAATGGCTTTCCTGAAGTATGGCGCGCACATGTCGTTTTTACAGCACACTTCGAATTTGTACAGGGAAAATAGAGCGCAAAACGTATTCAAACATACATGTACATGTAATTACACATCACACACAAAATAATAAATGGGTTAACCTGTACACATAGCCGACATAGCTGACCCTTGTCTAGTCAGTTTGACTATATTTTCTAATCAGGATGACTAAAATCTTTGTAACGTCAAACAGATACCCAGTTAAACAACTACCATGCAGGAGGAGTCAGATTCACTGGTATAACTATATTTCTAGTCATTTATCAGTAACTAGGTTTTTAGGGTCCGCTGGGTGCAATGTTTTGACTGATTTCTAGTCAAATTTGACTAAGTGTTTTAACAAAGGGGATATATCCCCCATATAAGCGTGGTTTACCAATATGGTTGTGCAGCAACTTTAACAGACGCGCATTAAAACATGGCAAGCGCAATAACCCGATGCCCAATTCCCACCAAACGTCGTCTGATAGCTCTGGAGAACCTTTCACTTTGTGTGCGTATCGAATAGCCGCCATCTTGTTGGGCAGTTTCTTTCAAAGTCCTTTTAGGACATTGTTGAAGAGTTTAAATAACAAAAGGTGCATGCCCCACGAGATGGCAGTTATTCGACATACGGTCTATAGATTTTTGGCAGGATTTTTTCATTTGTTTATATGACATACCGTTGTCATTGACTTCAAAACTTTGGATTTTTGATAATTATATGGACACATTCTGCAAACAATCTATATACATCTTCACAGTAAGGTTCTCAAGAACTATCAGACAGTTTGGTGGGGATTGGGCAGCAGGTTATTGCGCAAGCCATGTTTTAATGTCCCCCCGTTAAAGTTGCTGCACAACCATATTGGTAAATCACACTTCTATCTATGGGGGACATGTACCACAATTCTAGGGGTAGCCGAACATTGCAATTCACACACAATTTATAAACATTTCTACAAAAAGTACAATGTACATTAAAATACAAATATTTTCACCTTTGCATCGACTATGAAACCACGAACGTCAATTTTCTTTAAAACGAATCGAGCCTAAAAGTTAACTTTATTTTACAGGGCACCGTACATGAAAATTGAATAAAGTGCAAAAACCTATTCCAAAATTATTACGTTAAGGAGAATGGACGAGGGAGTGTATATTCTTGAAATTAATGGCGAGGCGAAGCCGAGCCTATTACTTTCAAGAATCTACACTTTCAAGTCTCTTCTCCGACTTAATCCATTTCACCGCCCAGGAACAAAGAAACGCGCCAGCAAGTCATTGTGTCAATACGGATACAATGCACGGCGTTTGGTTTGGTGTAAGAATAGAATCACTCGTGCGAACACGCTGCATTCTAGTGCTGAGGACATGGAGTCCTGGGCTGATTTCACAAAGAGCTAAGATTGATCTTTAGTGCAAATCGATTGCTGTTGCTAAGTAAAGTGTGATGTCACAATACAAATCACTATCATGGTAATATTGACAATTTGTCTTGTGATGAATTTTATTGCTTTGTGAAATCGGCCTGCAAGCAACAACTACTATATATCGCCATGTCTAATGCACAGTCCAGTAATTTTGAGTACATTCTTAAAAATAATCTACAGTTTGAACAATAGTGTGACCTCACGAAAATGGATTAATAAAGTTTAACACAGAAGTAAAGTCAAACACCACAAATGAAAAAATCCTGCCAAAAATCTATAGACCGTATGTGTTAAACTTTATTAATCCATTTTCGTGACGTCACACTATTGTTCAAACTGTAGATTATTTTTAAGAATGTACTCAAAATTACTGGACTGTGCATTAGACATGGCGATATTAGTTGTTGCTTGCATACGACTGTAGTCGTATGCTCACGTACGACTGTAGCCGATACATAAAAAATAAACATACAAAAACATTTTTTTAAATTACAATAAAATATGTTTCACGTTTGCATTGTTCGTTCTCCATGAGAGTCCATTGTCTTTAAAGCCCCAATACATCATTTTGCAATTTTCCAAAAGTTTACTATACCAGTTGACAAGAGAACAAAACAACTAAAAATGTTTAAATGTTGAAATGATTTCAAATCGTGTAATCTGTCTTTAAAACGAATCTAGCCAGTTGGGGTCAATTTCATGAAGCTGTTTGGCAAATAAAATTGCTCAGGCCTTATGCAAAATATGTGACGTATGATACAATAGACTTTACAAAATTGACCATTGAACCATTTTTATGAAGCAAACATTTTAAATTAAAGTTGCACTGCCCGTGTTTCGGTGAAAGGATTAAACAAATTAATTTACACAAGCGAACGAATTTAGAAAGCTTACGTGTCTCTGTAACGAAAAATATCAAAAACTTAAATTTCCGACGTCGGGAATTGGAGATACAAGCCTTTTTCTTGAAACGTGCTTCACATGTTGTACATGTGCGCGTAAGCTCATATGTACATAGTATGTGTACAATGTACACATGTACATTTACGTCATAACCCTGTCGATTAAATGACCTGCCAGCCTTTTAATCATTTCTTGTTTTTAATCGACTGGCATTAATCCCTGACGGATTTTTACGTTCTTGGTACCAAATGAAAGCTGATAACTTTTTCTGTTCTAGAAAAATACCTATTTAACTTTAAAAAAACAATTGTACGCCCAAATCGGCCCAAACACGGGCAGTGCAACTTTAAGCAATTTTTTCTGCTATAAACAGCTTTTATGAAATAATTTGGCCCCTGGACTGGTGAAAGGTGACGTATAAAAGTTCGTCAAATGACGTAACCTACTGGGATGGTTTATCTACTTCATGAATTGCTTTTTGGTGTAGTTTGAGATTACCTCGTTGGGTAAAACCTTTACCACAAAATTCACAGTCAAACGGCTTCTCATTGAAGTGAATGCGACGATGGTTGACGAGAACACTACGGTGAGCAAACCGTTCATCACAGATATCTCAGGCGTGTGGCTTATCATTGGTATGAGTACGTTGGTGACTCGTAAGTTGCTGTCGAAGACGGAATGTTTTAGCGCAAAAATCACACTTGTGTGGCTTCTCGTCAGAATGTAAGGTTTGGTGCGTTTTCAGGGACTGCTTTAGAGGGAACATCTTCCCGCAAAAGTCGCAGCTGTACGGTTTCTCCTTGGTATGAACAGCCTTCTTGTGCGTGTTAAGGTTAGAGAGCTGCGCAAACCTCGCTATACAGAGTTCACATTTGTAGGGTTTTTCATTGGTGTGAACCCTTCGATGGATTTTGCATTCGGCATTGGTTCTGAACCTCTTATCGCAGATGTCACAACTGAACGGTTTCTCTTCCGTGTGGATCCGTCGGTGGGTATTCTGGTTTCCCTTCTGGGCAAAAGCTTTATCGCAAAACTCGCACTTGTACGGCTTGTCGCCATTATGAATCCGTCTATGAACAGTCACACTGCCATCCGTGCTAAATCCCTTACCACAGATATCACATTTATATGGTTTTTCCTTGGTGTGGCTGCGCTCGTGTACCGAAATATGGTATTTGCAAGCGAATGATTTCCCGCACTGTTCATATCGAAAGGGTTTCTCATCCGTGTGGGTTCTGCTATGTTTTTGAAGACCAGCATTTTGCGTAAATGCTTTGCCACAGATGTCACATCCGAAAGGCTTTTCGCCAGTATGGATTCGTCGATGGCGTTCCAGGTTGGCTTTCTGAGAATGTCCTTTGCCACAGTACTCGCATTTGAATGGTTTTGTCGCCGGGCACGCCTTCTGATGGGCAAGTAACTTGCTCTCGTCGGTGAAAACCTTGTCGCAATCTTCGCACTCTATCGTCATGGTGCAATCCGGGAGATGTGATGAAGGAGACGTGATGAAGGGAATGTGAGGCGATGTCAAAGAATCTGAAATTGGAAAAATATATATATATAATTTTGTCATGACATTCCTGTGATCTTAAAATGTACAACTATATAGACGATGTGCCCTCTGACGTCACAACAAACCAAAACATGCCCGGCGTTAATGCGCATGTACGCATCATGTTTTACATAAATTTGGTTTAGGAATGAGGTCGCATGTCAAATTGTCTTTGAATTTTGTGACCATTGACATTATTACAAAATCAAATTTATGCAAAACAGGGTGCGCGCGCACAACGACGACCAATTTTCAACAGAGGGCGCTTTAGATATAAACAAAGAGCACATCGTCTGTAGATATAAAGGTGGATTCACACAGCCAGGGCTGCTTTCGAGCGCTCGTCCCTGGTGCTCCCAGGTGGTGGAAACGTTACGTCACACACATGCTTATACACACCCATGTGTACATTACGTACGCACTGTGGACGTTTCTTTGTATTCGTGCACTTAAGAGATTTGGTCGGAAAATCGTTGTTTTCTCCAAATTCTTCCCTCATCCACCCCAATTTTTTCCTAATCCATGTTTCTAAACTTTACTCCTGAACCCTAACCTTTTTTTTTAACCCTCCACCCCCACCCTAACCCCTTTTCCCAAGTTTGGTCAACCTGACTGTGGACTTGAGCGAACGAGTGCAAGTCCACAATCCGTAACTTTTCCCCGCAAATTGTGGACTTGAATGGGTTTCGAGTCCACAGTGCGACCGCAATGCTAACCCACGCTTTCGGGCGAGCACCATGGAGCACCATGGAGCACCTGGTGCCGCGCTCGAAAGCAGCCCTTGTTGCGCGTGAATTTTATTTGACGCGCGTCGCTTTGAGAGAAAAAAGCGGCTTGGAGAAAAAAACGGCTTGGAGGAAAACTGGAGTGTAACGACGCACTGAAAATCACAATCAATTTGGGCGGAGAAATGTTTTTGTGATTCAGTGGTTTTCAATAGACCGTATCGAACAGCCGCCATCTTAATTGTGGGGCAGTTTCTTTGTTCCTTGAGAACATGCATGGTTGCACATATTGTGATTACATATTGTTGAACAGTGTAAGTAACAAAAGGTGCCCCACAAGATGGCAGCTATTCGATACGGTCTATAGGGGCGTTCGAGATGCTTACACCGTGTAACAGGGGGTTAACACCGGGGGGGGGGGGGGGGGGGGGGGGGGGGGGAAGGCCCAAGAAAATGCAAATTAACGAACGCCACAGGGTTTCGCTTTGAACTCTGGGAACACAGGTCAAAAGTTTTTGCCGGGTGGGGCTTTATAAACTCTGTTATCGTTTTGAATCACGATGAAAAATGAAGCCGGCGCCACAAAAATATTTGCCCTAAAGTACCGCAATAAACTTTGTAAATGCCCACAAAATGTATTTACACCCCTATATTCCCTCCTATTACAGGCGCGGATCCAGAGGGGGGGTTTGGGAGGTCGACCCCCCCCCCCCCCCCCCCCCCCCCCCCCCCTGCTCCGACACCAAAAAATATAATGTAATGCATTTTTTGCGTGTCCGCCTATCCGAAACAAGCAGACATAAAAATCTGATGGGCAAAACCCCTCCCTGGTGGCAAAACCCCCTCCTGGAAAAATTCCTGGATCCGCCCCTGTATTATGTGTCAAAAAATAGTTGAAAATGCATGTAAAAAATTGCAGGTTTTTGTCAATTTTATTGATTATCTGTTCCTCACGCATAAAAACAACCTCCGTATAAAACTGTAAAGTCAATTTCAACAATGTGATAAACTGGGTGTGTGTATTAACATCATTATAAGGTAAACAAACAGGTTCACTTTAGTTTTCATTTGTTGTTGATAAGGAGAGGCATTTGTCTCTTGATTTGTCTCTCGCTTCAATTTTATTTGGGTGTGACGTTTTGTAAAGATGTATTTCTATTAAAAACCCGATTTAACCGTTGTACTAATTATGTTACGTCAAATGACTTTTTACTGGTAAGGTTGCCACGCGGTCGCTTTGACAAAAAGCCGTTTGGTGGTAATTTTACGTGAATCCTTCATTCACCGACCACACAGTGGCACGCTAAAACAAATCCCCCCTCGTCCAAAAATGGTACGTGCTGGGTCTGGTGCTTGAAATTGTTAGAGGCGAGCGCCATTGCGCAGGCGCCACGAGCTGGAGTTGATGAAGTTGAATTCGATCGTCAAATTGTTAAAAACGGAGGTGTGTACGTAAGTTTTGAGAAAATTACGGCCAGGGAGGTATGTTGAACGTGTAGAGATTTTGATTTTACAAAAAAATTGCAATTTCCTGTAAAATGACCTTCCTAAAGATTCCATTTTGAGCAACGATTTTGATGGGGGAAAAAAGTGCCGTTCTTGAAAGCCACCCAGAGAGGTCTGGGTGGCTTTCAGTATTTGGAAGTAAAAAAAACCATGCATGGATTTCTATGGATTTTTTTCATCAAATCTGCACATACATGTACCAATACATGAGTCATTTTAAAGGAAACAAATTATGATCAACTTCTCAACTCTTAGCTCCTGGTTAATGGATTCGTTTAAAACACCTTACCTTTCTTTTTAAGAGCAGATACAAGACGATGGGTTGGTATAACCATGGAGGAAGGAAATGGTACAACACTGTTGCTGTGGCTTCGGACAGGACAATGTGACAAAATAAGTGTATGCTGACGCTTTGCGTCTCGCTCCAGCGAGTTCGTCTTTTCTTTGGGCAAGCATTCCTCCCTACTGCTGCAGCGCGTCTTTCTATAGTGTTGGTGCCGGGAATCCTTTGGTGCTCCAAACAATAGCTAGCTGGCTTGTTTCAAACTGGTTCTTGGAACAGGGACGTCAGACAAATGTACGTCGATGCACAGTACGTATATAGGCCTATATAGGCCTATATGCGGCTCCCATAACAGTCTTCCATTGGGTCGATATTTTTACAGCACGTACATGCATACCTACTGAAAGTCAAAAGAAACTTATTTTATTTTTTTAATATTTGCAGCAGAGAGGTCAAAATGGAGTACACAGAATAGAGAGGCACTAAAGCATGTCGTGCTCATTTTCGGGTTAGCAATAGGTGAAATTGACATTTAGGACTGTCCGTAAAATCATATAGATGCACAAAAAACAAACCCACAAATATTTTGATAAGTTTCTTTTCATGGTCAGTATTAGGCCTATGTACATTAGCCTTGTCCAAGTCTATGGCGTGAGCGACAATAGGCTGGTTACCGGAATATCTTGGTCTGAAATCCAGACTTACACGCGCGAGGCTAAATCATAGCCTTGTTCTTTCTGTACATGATGTGTTAAACAGCTAGAATCCCCCCATCCACATTTTTTTAGTTTTCCTGTTTATCATGGAGGTTTATGTTTCTACAACGCGATTACAACGTGTTTTCCGCCAAAAGCCGACAGTATTTGTTTAAAAAGCAATTCAGTTCCGACCCTCTTCACCCGAAATTCTGAAACGCCCGAGGTCACTTGGTTTGTTTACAAACAGGGGCGATACGTCATCCTGAGAAACACACAAAACGGCCTGTGCAGTATTGAATGGAAAATATACGAAGTGTATGTTTATCATGCCCGTTTTGTCCTTGTAATTCAAAATACAAACGTGAAAACACCTGATGTAAAACGATATATATATAGGTTTGCGATATATTTATCGCGAGAGGTCGCTCATGCCATAGGCTTGGACAAGGCTAGTTTACATAGGCCTAATACTGACCATTTTTTTTGGCATATCTAGCTATGATAACTTTTACGGACAGTCCTAAATGTAAATTTCACCTATTGGTAACCCGAAAATGAGCACGACATGCTTTAGTGCCTCTCTATTTTGTGTACTCCATTTTGACCTCTCTGCTGCAAATATAAAAAAATTAAAATAAGTTTCTTTTGACTTTCAGTAGGTATGCATGTACGTGCTGTAAAAATATCGACCCAATGGAAGAGCCGCATATATATAGGCCTATATACGTACTGTGCATCGACGTACATTATTTTGTCCGACATCCCTGTTCCAAGAACAGTTTGGAACAAGCCAGCTAGCTATTGTTTGGAGCACCAAAGGATGCCCCAACACTATAGAAAGACGCGCTGGTTGCAATTGGGAGGAATGCTTGCCCAAAGAAAAGACGAACTCGCTGGAGCGAGACGCAAAGCGTCAGCGTATACTTATTTTGTCACATTGTCCTGTCCGAAGCCACAGCAACAGTGTTGTACCATTTTCTTCATCCATACCATAGAGCAAGGCCTTGCTCTATGTCCATACCAACCCATCGTCTGCAGACCGATCGTGACTTCTTGTATCTGCTCTAAAAGAAAGGTAAGATGTTTTTTAACGAATTAATTAACCAAGGGCTAAGAGTTGAGAAGTTGATCATACATGTAATTTGTTTCCTTTAAGGAATGAGAAAATTACTCAGCCTGTCTCATATGTTTTATACACAAGGTCTGAAGCCTTGATCAAACTATAAATTCTTTCCTTGATGAACTGCATTGTAGACATTTCAGCCACATATAGATGCAGTAATACTTTTGTGTTGAATGAATGGTAAAACAAATCGTAACATAATCACAACGGTTAAATCCTCCTTAGCAAAAAGGTTAACTGTAGGGCGCATGTCTTAAAAGCGCAAGGCCAATTTCTGGTTGATTAATTTTGTATTTTCAGTGAAAATCATTTTAAGGATATAGATTTACAGTGAGCATTTTGCGCGTATTTTGACGCGCGTCACTTTGACAAAAAAGCAACATGGAGCGAATTTCGATTGAGATGCTTACACCGCGTAACACCAACTTACACCAGAGCGTTCTTATAGCCATCACGTGATACACGAGACTGCCCCTGTGGCAGCCACCACCACCCGAGCTCGCGGCAGGGTCTGTGGTGAAGACGTCCGCGAGTAGTAAAACATGGCGGACAGTTTGCAATCGCGACGCGAGTACGAAGAAAAACACAGATTTATGACACAAAACACGTTAATGTTCAAACCACGCTGCGCTACAGCCCGAGTGTTCGTAACCAGTTTCTAACAATTTGAAAGATGTTATTCCACACATGTATGGCCAAAACATATTTATAACCTTTAAAATTTCCACATGCCCATTATATAGGAACAAAAATCAAATTTAAACTGTGTCTGTATCATCATAAATAAACATGCGACGGCGCGCGGCGTCTATGTTCAAATTCTCGAAACAATGACGATCATAGAATCGTACCCGACGATGATAGTCGGAATCTTTTGGTCTGGGAACCACACCAGTCATGTTTTGGTTTGTTGTGAGTTGTGACGTCAGAGGGCACATTGTCTATAGTTTCACATTTTAAGATCTCGGGAATGTCATGACAAAATTACCTTTAATCTGAAATTATATTTATTTTTTCCAATTCCAGATTCTTTGACATCGCCTCACATTCCCTTCATCACGTCTCCTTCATCACATCTCCCGGATTGCACCATGACGATAGAGTGCGAATATTGCGACAAGGTTTTCACCGACGAGAGCAAGTTACTTGCCCATCAGAAGGCGTGCCCGGCGACAAAACCATTCAAATGTGAGTTCTGTGGCAAAGGTCATTCTCAGAAGTCCAACCTGGAACGCCATCGACGAATCCATACTGGCGAAAAGCCTTTCGGATGTGACATCTGTGGCAAAGCCTTCGCGCAAAAGTCTGGTCTTGAAAAACATAGCAGAACCCACACGGATGAGAAACCCTTCCGATGTGAACAGTGCGGGAAATCATTCGCTTGCAAATACCATATTTCGGTACACGAGCGCAGCCACACCAAGGAAAAACCATATAAATGTGATATTTGTGGTAAGGGATTTAGCACGGATGGCGGCGTGACTGTCCATAGACGGATTCATAATGGCGACAAGCCGTACAAGTGCGAGTTTTGCGATAAAGCTTTTGCCCAGAGGGGAAACCGGGATACCCACCGACGGATCCACACGGAACAGAAACCGTTCAGTTGTGATTTATGCGGAAAGCCATTCGCCAGAGGCGACCACCTTAAGAAGCACAGGCGAATTCACACCAACGAGAAACCGTACAAGTGTGAATTCTGCGGCGAGTCGTTTACCGTGGCGTACACATTGACAACTCACCGTCGCACGCACACGAAGGAGAAACCATATCGCTGCGACCTTTGTGGTAAAAGTTTTAGCATGCGACACAGTATGACCCACCACCGGAGAACGCACACAAATGAAAAACCGTTCTCGTGCGACATTTGCGATAAGAGGTTCAGAACCAATGCAGAATGCAAAATCCATCGAAGGGTTCACACCAATGAAAAACCCTACAAATGTGAACTCTGTATAGCGAGGTTTGCGCAGCTCTCTAACCTTAACACGCACAAGAAGGCTGTTCACACCAAGGATAAACCGTACAGCTGCGACTTTTGCGGGAAGATGTTCCCTCTAAAGCAGTCCCTGAAAACGCACCAAACCTTACATTCTGACGAGAAGCCACACAAGTGTGATTTTTGCGCTAAAACATTCCGTCTTCGACAGCAACTTACGAGTCACCAACGTACTCATACCAATGAGAAGCCACACGCCTGTGATATATGTGATGAACGGTTTGCTCACCGCAGTGCTCTCGTTAACCATCGTCGCATTCACTTCAATGAGAAGCCCTTTGACTGTGAATTTTGTGGTAAAGGTTTTACCCAACGAGGTAATCTCAAGCTGCACCAAAAAGCAATTCATGAAGTAGAAAAACCATCCCAGTAGGTTACGTCATTTAACGAACTTTTATACGTCACCTTTCACCAGTCCAGGGGCCAATTTCATAAAGCTGTTTATAGCAGAAGAAAATTGCTTAATTTCAAATTTGTTTGCTTCATAAAAATGGTTTAATGGTCAATTTTGTAATCTATCAGAACACCATGCAGTCTATTGTATCACACGTCACATAAGATTTGACTGCAGGCTTTAACACATTTTGCATTAGGCCTGAGCAATTTATTTGCCAAACAGCTTCATGAAATTGGCCCCAACTGGCTAGATTCGTTTTAAAGACAGATTACACGATTTGAAATCTTTTAAAAATAAAAATAAAATAAATAGTGTTGATAAACTGCTTTCATGTAGAAATTTCAGCCACAATAGATGCAATATTGCAATACTTCAGTAGAACCTGAAGAATCCTTGCCAAAAAAAAACCACCTTCAGTTGGCAATTTCTCCAACAAAGGTACAATTTTACACGGAAAAACGAAATCATGTGGTGTTAACATTCCTATAAACATTTTTAGTTGCTTTTTTCTCTTGTCAACTGGTATAGTAAACTTTGGAAAATTTCAAAATGATGTATTGGGTTTTAAAGACAATGGACTCTCCTGGAGCACGATCAATGCAAACGTGAAACATATTTTATTGTAATTTTTAAAAATGTTTTTGTATGTTTATTTTTTATGTATCGAATACAGTCATACGTGAGCAGGTTTATCCATTTGTGGTGTTTCACTATACTTCTGTGTTAAACTTTAGTAATTATTTTGGAATAGGTTTTTGCACTTTATTCAATTTTCATGTACAATTTGCACGGTGCCCTGTAAAATAAAGTTAACTTTTAGGCTCGATGCGTTTTAAAGAAAATTGACGTTCGTGGTTTCATAGTCGATGCAAAGGTGAAAATATTTGTATTTTAATGTACATTGTACTTTTTGTAGAAATGTTTATAAATTGTGTGTGAATTGCAATGTTCGGATACCCCTAGAATTGGGGTACATATCCCCCATAGATAGAAGTGTGATTTTTACCAATATGGTTTGTGCAGCAACTTTAACGGGGATATATTAAAACATAACTTACGCAATAACCTGCTGCCCAATCCCCACCAAACTGTCTACAGTTCTTGAAAACCTTACTGTGCACATGCCTATAGATTTTTTGCAGAATGTGTCTATATAATTATCAAAAATCCAAAGTTTGGAAGTCAATGACAACGGTATGTCATATAAACAAATGAAAAAATCCTGCCAAAAATCTATAGACCGTATGTCGATTAACTGCCATCTCGTGGGGCATGCACCTTTTGTTACTTAAACTCTTCAACAATGTCTTAAAAGGACTTTGAAGGAAACTGCCCAACAAGATGGCGGCTATTCGATACGGTCCACAGACGCACACAAGTGAAAGGTTCTCAAGAGCTATCGGACGACTTTTGTTAGGAATTGCGCTAGCCATGTTTTAATGCGCGTCTGTTAAAGTTGCTGCATAACCATATTGGTAAACCACGCTTCTATGGGGGTATATCCCCCATGTAAAAACACTTAGTCAAATTTGACTAGAAATCAGTCAAAACATTGCACCCAGCGGACCCTGAAAACTTACTGATAAATGACTAGAAATATAGTTATACCAGTGAATCTGACTCCGCCTGGTAGTTGTTTTAACTATATGTATCTGTTAGACGTTACAAAGATTTTAGTCATCTTGATTAGAAAATCTAGTCAAACTGACTAGACAAGGGTCAGCTGGGTGCAACTGAAAATCATTTATTTTCGACCAAGTTGTTTTTAGAGGGTAGAGTTCGGCTATGTGTACAGGTTAACCCATTTATTCTTTTGTGTGATGAGTAATTACATGTACATGTATTTTTTTAAAATACGTTTTGCGCTCTATTTTCCCTGTACAATTACGAAGTGTGCTGTAAAAACGACTGTGCGCGCCATACTTCAGGAAAGACATTGCTCTAATAAATAGAACTCCATTGATAACGTACAACTTACTTATTCCGAAGAATTTTAGTGTCCTTATACAATGGTTTTACGTGCTTAAGTCTGGAAACTGACAAAATTAACCGTATTTTATTCAAATAAATATATTCTTGATGTATTCAACCGAGGCACAAATTTCCGTGAGCCTTAATTTTCTACAACTTACAAATGTTGTAAATAAATTAACTTATTGTAAAATCACAATGTTATAACGACAGTAGGGATGGGACGTTTAACCGGTCAACCAGAAACGTTCAAATTAAACCCAATTTTAAAGAATTTACAATAATTTTCAGGGGGTTAGTATATGACTTAGTATATTTATATGGGGTCGTAGTAAAATTTTGACCAGTTATTTGGGGACATAGGGGTATTGTTTACATTGCACATGTACATGTATCTATAAACACCATGACGACAATCTTTAGTGTCGGCCAAACGGTTAACCGACACTTCAAAGAATTGCAAACCAGTTTCTGACATAACCGTAAATTCCCATCCCTAAACGACAGCATAATCTTAAAATAAGCATACCGGAACTCACATACGGCACATAATTATTGCACTTAAAGGAGCATGACCAGAGTTTCTGGAAAATAGTTTTCGATGTAACTTACCAATATTATCAAGTAACTCCCATACACACCTCCCATTTCCCAAAAACCCGAAAACATTCGCGATTTCCAGTAAAAAATTGAACAAAACTATCGAGTCGGCTTTCAGTGGATAAACGTTGATAGGCCTACTGGAAAATTAGTTTACAAATAATCGGTGGATTTTCGACGATATCCTCGGAAATATGCGGCCTAGAAGCGCGGGAGTTTCAGTTTAGTAATCAGAAAAATATAACGGATGTTATGATATAAAAATCTCATGACCCATAAGGTAAGTCCCGGGGAGTTATGGGTAAAAAAAAGTGATCTGGTCACACTCCTTTAAGTGTGTCATAGTACAGTTCTCCCCACGATTTGTAACATGCATGTAGTTCTCTTTGGGGAAATATGCCAAACTACAAAAAGAAACTCAAATTTTCAGTTAAATCAAAATTTGAAAATATCTGTTGTAAATCAGTTGACATACAAGTTTTATTACACAAAATAGCAGCTTCATTTTGTACGACTGCAAGCTTCTGCGCTGAAAATTCCCACTTTCGGTTTGACTTTCTTTTTTTTTTCAATTAAAAAGTGGAGAATTGTTTTTTGCGTTTCTTTTGTTGCTCAGTATACAAATCATAAACAATAATTTTTTTAAAAATAAAGAAATTGATTCAATAAATGGTTTAATCTTTACATAATTGTGCATTTTTTTAACGAATTCTGGGCAATTTAAAGCCTAACTAGTCATTAGTTTTTTAATTACCTAAATTTGTTAATCTTCAAAAATGCCTCATTTGCAAATTGCTGTTCTCACGAATTGCTTTGTCCATATTGTGCAATTCTATATGGCAGGGTTTTTTTAGAAACATTTTTTAAAACCGGAAATGAAGTTTTTTGCACTTTGTGACGTCGCACTGTCTAGATACTAGATATGCGGTACTTTCTTGTGACCCCCACTTAGCACATTTAGGCTTAAGCTCAAGCATTTCTAGGGTCAGGTGTACCAAACGCGGGAAAGCATTATACCGTCCTTTTTCATTATTATTATTAATTTTACACAAAATCCACCCATTTTCTGAAAATACATGTAACAGCAAAAGCTAACATACAATAACTTTGAAGTGAAGATTTAACTAAAATGACACCCTTGATCAACGTCAACAAATATTAAGTAAAGTTTGTGCATTACACAAAATTTAAAACACTAACGGGGTTTTCCGCGCACAATGCATGTCAAAGGTCAGGGGCCAATTTCATGGCGCTGCTAAGCACACAAATTTGCTTAGCACAGTATTTGTTTGCTTTATTTTGCAAAAATGGATTGCCAGCCAAAATCGTAAGTGATGCGTATTGAAGGTACTCTCCTACTCTTGCACAGAACACAAGTTGGCGTATATTTTTAGCTTGTAATCCATTTTATAAAGCAAATAAATTTTGTGCTAAGCAAATTTGTGTGCTTAGCAGCGCCATGAAATTTGCCCCTGGCGTATTAACATAGGCCTACTGGTTTACAAATCGCTTATTGCGAAACGCCATCTAGCTGTTACAACCAAAGTTGGAATCCACCGAATCCTTGCTTTCGTTCACCGAAAATTGGAATTTCAGCTTTCGACACCGCATGCAAGAATCCGGGATAATGGCGTGCATCTTCTCTAGGTATGGTTTATTGATGGCGGTATTCACACGAAATAAGAGACTTGCGTTAGTATCACCAGTGGTAATGATGATGATTAGTAATTAATCAGAAGATCAAAGTGTTGCAGATAAAGGGGCATAGTGAAATTTTTGAGTGAAAGAAGTGACCTTCTCTTCTTCAAAATTTTCTTGACAGACGAGGGCGCTGTTTATTGTTAGTCATGGAGGGAACCCACAGTTGAAAAACAAAGAACATCACATTTCAAACAGTAACAGTGGCCCACTGATCTATTTCTGACCCAAACAAACTTGTTGGGATTGTTGCAAATGACATACTAAACAAACTCTGTAAACTGTTACAGATCATAACACCAAGAAGTCACTGAAAATGAAAAACTTTTGTACACAAGTCTAGTATGAAGATTTCCTCTGTTGTCCTTAGATGACATCACGGATTTGCTCATGGATTTGCTCATGAATATGGAAATCATTAGCATAAAAGTAGAAAACTTGCAATAGACCTTATGCACGGCGGCCATAATAGAGGGCAGTCACATTGTCACAGTGCGTCATGCACGAGTAGGCACTTTGTGGGTCTATTGTCACATCATTTGAATATGAAAACCTGCCCTCTGTCATGGCCGCCATGCATAAGGTCTATTACACCAAAACGAAACAATTACATTTTCTGAAATTGACCGAAATGTGCAAAACACACCCTCTACTATTATTATATTTCATAAAAACCCTATTTCACACGTCCTTTAATAAAGTTTTTTGGGGGGTTGGGGAGGTTTGGGGGATCATGTCAAAGGTCGGTGTATTGTGCTCGAAAAACCCCGAAAAGGTCTATATATGGTAATACCATGTACTGTTGCAGCAAATAGACTGAAGTCGACTTTCAAGAAGTGTGTTTAGATCATATTTGACCCACTCCTATATTTTTGATACAATGTCATATTTTTCTCATTACCATTCTAAAATGTTGCGCTCTCAATGCATGTTTTGTAAACTACGTGCAATATATGCGGTTGAAAGGTGCAAACAATTGATAGGTGCATTACAATCGATTAATTACAGAAACCTGAAAACATGGAACATCGATAATAAGAGTACTGTTATTCTGATTATAAGAAGTACAATTTTAAGGTCACATTCCCTCATTCTTAATTGTTTTCATTCCTGATAACACAAGGGTCCCATTATAAGGTTCAACTGAACCAATCATGTGCTATAGCCTTGTGTTACCGTGGCGGCGACGGCCAAGCCGCGAAGAAAGGCCCGAGGAAAACCCGGCCAAGCAGTGACTGCGCCCGGCACACAGTGCCCAACAGTGAATAGACTGGTTCCTAGAATCTCTTGGTCTGTGTCTTAAGCATAGTCTTGTTCCAACTGCACAAGCGCGATTATGTGTTACTTTATATTTGTGTCAGATTTCCAACGCGTAAGTAATATATTCACTGTTGGGCACTGTGTTCCCGTGTGCGGTCGCAACTTGGCCGGGTTTTCCTTAGGCCTTTCTCAGCAGCTTGGCCATCGCCGACATGGTAAGACAAGCCACAGCCTTGGACACCTTCTAATGTTAATATTCAAACTCTCACGTCGAGTCATCAACTTTGTTGAATCATAACCACCATGAAGAACATGGAAGCTTAGTAAAACCTCAGTAAGAAGTACACTGTTAAACACCATTCTGCTTATAACAATATGTGGCAGAGGGACTCCCCATAACGCCCCTATACCTCAACACACTCTTTCCTTTTGTTAACGCACCAATCCCCCCTAAAAACTGAAAGAAATTCCTTGGATGTTTGAGACACAATAGGGGAACAATGGTAGGGGGGAGTCCGTTTGCCACATATCGTGCTGCATATGCTAAATCACTCATTCTTCATTTTGTTGTCCAATTATTGACAACACAAGGGTTTTGTTATTCGGTCCAAGTCACATCCGGTTGGGCTGGAGTGAAAACAACGGTGTGCCCATGGTGACAAACGAAGAAACAATGCCATTGTCTACACAGCACGTACCGGTATACGTATCTAAGCATAAACGAATTTGTTTTACAAAGGCATATGACACCGGGTCACACAAGTGCCAGGATGTGCGATCTGTTCCTTGCTCTATGGACCGACAGAATAAGGTGATCTGCAGTCCCAATGACCTCTTGTTTAATTGGGGTTTGACTGTACAGTACTAATCATATGCTGATAATAATAATAATAATAATAATAATAGGCAGTTTCTTACATAGCGCATTTCAGATCCGACGGATCTATCAATGCGCTTTCTGCATTATTACCCCTGGTCATTGGGCTCAGTAATATCATTATTCAATCCTTCTCAGCTCCCTGGGGAGTATACACCCCGGGTTATAGACTACATGTACATGTAGTTGATCATCATTAGTTAATGAAGCATGCAGTCACATCTCGAATGAAGTTCGAACAAAGTTCGGTTCACATTAGCCTACCACTAACAAAGATCAAATAAAGCTGTGCGACGCCCCCATGTCGTTACGAGCCAAATCGCTTCATCGAACAAAAGGAGCGTTCACATTACAATTTTGCTTCGTCGAATGAAGAGATCTTTTTTTTTCTAGTGAGAACAGGGTCTTTGTCTCTGATCCCATGTCATAATGACCTTATACGGGTGTTTTCCAACTCATCAGTTAAGCCAGCTTCGTCCACCTTGTACATTTGTCAATCAGGGTCTGCCATCAATCGGACTGGGTACGGTACATGAATGTTTAACAAAACTTTGCAGAGTAGTATAGGCCTGGTTGCAAGTGGAACAGATACAGGGCTTTTCCTCCCAGGTAGATGTACATGTACATCTAATTGGGAAGTGACCAACAAGTTTACTTTTCTGACTAGAATACTCGGATTTCTCGCAACTTTTGTCTGCAGCAGGAGTGGCACCATGGATTATTTTCCGATGCTTTCGCATGTTAATCCTCTGATTAAACCCCATCCCACAAATGTTGCAGATGAACAGCGTTTTATTTTTGTGACAAGGTTTGTGTTCATTACGCTGCCTATCGTTAACAAATGTCTTGGGGCAGAAAGAAGAAGAAAACCGTTTCGCAGAACCGTAGACGGAGAAGTGTTTTACCAAACTTGCCTTGTTGGCGAGGAGCATGTTGCAAACTGGACATGGGACCAGTTCGTTTAGTGCCACACTGTCCTTTCTCTCCATAAAATCGTTGGGGAATTCGGTGGCCATACTACGAGTGATTCGAATCGGCTTATTCTTGGCAATGGCCTCCTTTTTGTGGAGGTGCTCATACAACTCAAACTCGGCATTCAACTTGGAGGGGTGGCTCCGGTGCATATGTTTCAGCATGTGGACTTTCTGATTAAACCCTTTCTTGCAAACATGACAGGTGTAAGGTCTCATTTTTGAGTGAATGTACTCGTGTACTTTGAGGTGACCGCTTTGAGAAAATGCTTTTGAGCAAATTGAACATACAAAAGGTTTCACACCACTGTGTGTCAACTGATGGTTGTACAGACTTGCCTTAGATGTGAAGAGCTTTCCACAAGTTGGACAAGTGACGGGTTCCTTCTTTACCTCTGGAACGATGCACTTGAGCTTAGCCTGTTTTTTCCGTAGATTGTAAGCCATGCAGCGAGTGAGGGGCACAGATGACTTCTTTTCATCATAAAGCTTTTCAAGATCATCATGCTTTCTTTTTACAGTGTTCTTCTTTGTGGTACATGCATGGCTCCGCTCGTGTTGTCTCAAATTGCCGCACTGTTTAAACGCTTTCCCACAGACGCTGCATGGAAACGGCCTCTCCCCAGTGTGGATTCGTTGATGATCTTCAAGTTCGCTTGTCTGATTAAATACTTTTCCACAAGTGCCACAATAGAATGTTGTCTCGCTAGTTTGAGCAGGTCCTTCCAACTTGTACTTTGTGTCGGTACATGAATGGCGTCGCTGGTGAGTGCTCAAATTGCCACGTTGTTTAAACCCTTTCCCACAGTCGCTGCATGTAAACGGCCTCTCTCCAGTGTGGATTCGTTGATGATCTTCAAGTTCGCTTGTCTGATTAAATACTTCTCCACAAGCACCACAACTGAATGCCTTCCCAAGTCTTTGGCACTTGTACTTTGTGTCGGTACATGCATGGCGTCGCTGGTGAGTGCTCAAATTGCCACGTTGTTTAAACCCTTTCCCACAGTCGCTGCATGTAAACGGCCTCTCTCCAGTGTGGATTCGTTTGTGATCGACAAGTGTATTTTTCTGATGAAACGCTTTCCCGCAAACGTCACAACAGAAAGCTTTCTCGTTGGTGTGAATCAGTATGTGTCTCGGGAGGTTGCTATATAGGACAAGTTTCCCACAGAACGTACAAGGTGCAACCTCAGACAATTTCTTTTGTTTAGGGAGGACAGGTTTCTCGTCAACTTGACTGTTTGGTAGGATGAAAGGTTTCTGCTCCTGAGAGAACGTCTGCCAAGAGTCATCTTGTGGATCTGCCTTTTGTTTACTTTTCCTGTTCGCATTTTGTTTACCTTTCCGGTTTTCAGCCTGTTTACCTTTCCGGTTCGCATTTTGTTTTATTTGCCTGTTTTGGTCCTGTTTATAATTACCTTTCCTGTTCGTATTCCGTTTACCTTTCCTGTTCGCATTTTGTTTTATTTGCCTGTTTTCAGCCTGTTTACCTTTCCTGTTCACATTTTGTTTTATTTGCCTGTTTTTAGCCTGTTTACCTTTCCCGTTTTCATTTTGTTTCTTTTTCTGGTTTGAATTTTTTTTCCCAACACGTGTCTTACAATTTTTTTGAGTAAGTTCCTGAGCCACCTGAGGCTGATCTATTGTGCATTTGGGTTCCTTATCAGATTCACTCTTAATGAAAGGCTGTTTCTCATCTTTACGACTATCTCTGTTTTGAGCTTTGTCAACCCCTACAGAATACTGATTATTTGGGTCGTTTGTTCCTTCACTCCATGACTCTTCATATTCTTCATCAAGAGGTTCTTGTTTGATGCGGTGGAACAAGTCACAGGGCGGATGCTCCTCAGTTTGAATTGCTGGATGATCCACTTGCGGAAGCTCTGACGTTTGAATGGAATCACAGGACATCGGCTCAACTTTGAAACATGTAGAAGAATACTTTTCCTGATCTTTAAAAGTTCTGCTGTTGCAGAAAGACACTTCCTCATCAAGAGATGCCTTGTCAACAGGTCTTCGTCTTTGCTCAGTAAATGTATCCGTGTGTTCCTCTTTGATAACAGGGCAAGTCTTGGCACAATTTTCCATTGGCTGATGATGGCCCCCCTCCGACTGATCTGAAGAGCATGTTGGTTCCTTCATAGAGTCAAATCCTGAGGCTACTGGCTCCTCAGTTTGAATTGCTGGATGATCCACTTGCGGAAGCTCTGACGTTTGAATGGAATCGCAGGACATCGGCTCAACTTTGAAACATGTAGAAGAATACTTTTCCTGATCTTTAAAAGTTCTGCTGTTGCAGAAAGACACTTCCTCATCAAGAGATGCCTTGTCAACAGGTCTTCGTCTTTGCTCAGTAAATGTATCCGTGTGTTCCTCTTTGATAACAGGGCAAGTCTTGGCACAATTTTCCATTGGCTGATGATGGCCCCCCTCCGACTGATCTGAAGAGCATGTGGGTTCCTTCATAGAGTCAAATCCTGAGGCTACTGGCTCTGTCTTTATTAAAGAGAGAATGTCAACATCCTTGATACTACTGCTGGAGGATAGCAGATTGTCACCTGTGTGATAATCAACAGAGCATTTGGTTTCTTGATTAGATCTTTCTCCAATTTTGTCCATCTCTGTTTCCTTCTGGATAGTGAGATTTTCGCTCGAAGGCAAAATCTCCCCACTTTGGTTTAAATGATGACCCACAAGTGACTGATCGGGGGAACCTGTAGATTCTTTCAAGTATTCATGAGGTGCACTTTCAGTGAAAGAAATCGCACCAGCTCCTTCAAGATTAACACAGTGACTCGGATTACACTGGAATTGTTCGGTTATATCTTCGTTTTCCGCGTTTGGGAGTTTGTGATTTAGACAGTTCTTGCCGAGAGCTGCAGTTTTCTCAAGAGTGCAGGTCTCTCCATTCTGAGTGGGTTGATTAACCTCCTGTAGCCCATTTTCAGTACACATTGGTTCCTCCTCGCTTTCACTAGAAAGTGGCTCACTCTTAATGAAACTTAGACTGCGGTATGATGTATGACTGTGGTATGATGTTACTTGCTCACTGTCAGTGTAAGAATCTGTGGCTACTGTTTCGAGATTATTTATGTGCAGAGATTTTTCACCAACAGAACAATGTTCACCAACAGAACAATGTTCACCAGGCCACCGAGTCTGTTGACGCATCCTCTCATACTCGACATTTGGAAGGAATCCCCATTTGGTTGGGTAATCCTTGCTAAGAGGCCATGTTTCTTCATCATTTTGAGTCGGTTGTGACTCATCTGCCCCACACTCAGGTTCTTCCGTGTACTCGTAGCTCACTGGCTCACCATTCGTGAAAGGGTTGTCTCCTTCAATACTATCACTGTTGTGACCAGACTTAGCAAGGTATTGTGTTTCGTGATTAGACGTCTCTCCACATTCCAGCGACACGTTGCCATTTTGAACGATTTGCGGAATCACATGTGACTGACGAAGAGACCGACTTGGACAACACTTGTTAACAGGGCGTAGCGATACTGGTATTAGAGTCTTTCCAACTTTGCTGCTCAGAGGTTCTTCTACAATGGGCCGACTTTCGTCCAAAGTCCAAATTTTGTCCCGATTTTGGTTTGGCTGGTAAATCGCTTGTACATGTAACTGCTCCACAATACAAGTAGATTCTTCAAAGCAGTTCTTTGTTACTGGCTGACTCTCGTTGGAAGAATGCTTGTCAATTGCTTCAAGATCATTGCTGCAAAGAGATGCATCAACACTGGGACAACAGTCATCAGCAGCGCAAAGTGATAATGGATTAAGTGTCTTTCCATGTTTGCCATTGGGAGCTTCTTCTGCAATGGGTTGACTCTCCACCACAGTCCAACACTCCTGATTTTGGTTTGACTGATGCATCACATGTAATTTCTCTACAGTACACAAAGATTGCTCCATGCATTTGTTGGTCAATGGCTCAATCTCAATGGAAGAATATGTGTCAATTCCTTTAAGGCTGCATTGAGGTGCATCAATACCAGAAACACACTCACCAACAGGTAGTTGTGGACCTTGATTGAACACCATTTCACATTCACTGTTTAGGCTAACCTGTTCAAAAGGTTGGCTCTTGCCCGCAAGCAAGATATCCTCTTGGATTTTGCTTGACTGTAACTCCTCCACAGTACATGCCTCCATGTCGTAAGTCACTAGTTCACTTTGAATAAAGGAATGCTTGTCAATTTCTATGGGAGTACCACTGTAAAGAATTGCACCAACACTAAGGTAGTTTGGTTCCTGAAGGGGTGTCTCTTCATATTCAACATTCAGAGGTTTGAGGCCAACATTTTTGTCCACTGACATAGATTCCTCGATGTTGTCATAAGTCACTGGCTCACTCTGGACGAAAGAATGCTCGTCTATTTCCACGGGGATACCATTGTAAAAAGTAGTACCAACACTAAGGCAGTTTGACTGTTGCAAGGGAGTTTCTCTATATTCAACATCTAGTGGTTCTCCATTGATGTCAAGATTCATGTCCACCGACCAAGACCTCCCCTCATACTGGCCAAGTGACTGGCCAAGAGAACATGTAGATCCCCTGATGCATACAGGTTCGCTTTCGGTGGCAGCATTGTCGTGGACTTTTTCAGAATCACTGCAAGTGGATCCACTCCCAACAGAAGAATGGTCGATAAGGCACTGGATTGGTTGAGGCATCTCCCCATTTTGCACATTCAGGAGTTCCTGACTGGCAGGGCAATTCTCGACAAGAGGCCAAGTCTCATTATTTTGAGTTGGGTGAGTAACTGCCTGGGACTCATTTACAGTACATACAGGATCCTCCATTTTGGTTGATAGAATGATTGTCAGTTCCTCCAAGATGTCAGTGGGATGTGCCAAATTTCAACGCGACTCCAAATCTCACTGATTTCACACTGGTTGATGAATCATCTGTACACAGATTTTACTCTACCATAGGTAGAGGTTCTGTCATAGAGTCATAGGTCATAGATTTGCTCTGATTGAAACAGTTCTTGTTATTTCATCCAGTCACATCGACACCACGATTCTCATCAACGAATGTTTGGTTCTCAATTCGGTTTTATCTCCACATTCAATGATTCCTCCTTAATGAGATGATTCTTGGGCACAGTCCACATTTTTTTCATTGCCAGGTTAGCTGATGAAACACTCATAATTTATCTTGGATACACAGATGGTTTCTCAGTTAGTTTGCAGGCCACTGGCTCACTACGGACAGAAGAATAATTGCTAATTTTTCACTGCAGTTCGGGTGGTATTTAGCACTTGGACAAAGCATCAATGGGCTTCTCACCACTTCCCGACTTTCAAAGCTCCTCGATAAAGTGACTCTTGTCCAGAGGTTGATCTTCTGATGACTTCTGTTTGCTTCATGTACCACATGTAAGTAATCTAGAACAGGATAACCACAAAAAAAAATTAAAATAATAATAATAATAATTTCAAGAACTTTGGATGCCGCAATAGGGCAACATTTCGGGAAGACTCTCCCCGGAGACCACCAAACTTTCGGCAAGAACCACTCAAAATGACACCTTATTTTTTTACCCAAAGCTTCCAAAAATGCTTCCAGACCTAAAAGAATTGGTTCTAGACCTAATAAAAATGGTTCTCGATTAAAAAAAAATGGTTTTTGACCTAAAAAAATGATTTTTAAAAATATATATATTAGGGCGACACCAAAATGTCGCCCTATTGAGCATGTCGCCCTAATATAACTTTTTTACACACAAATTGTCGCCCTATCCTAGCATACATAGTTTTTTTGGCAGATACTGTGGCAGATATGTGGGCTACCGTGGCCGAATGGTTTAGGTCACGGACTCGCAATACTCGGGTGAAAACTTGGGATTGCGGGTTCAATAACCGGCTGGGGTACATGTACTTGTGCCCTTGAGCAAGGCACTTAAGCTTAGCGTACATCGACCTTGCAACTGAAAGCAACTCGTAGTGCGCGCATCGACAGCAACTGATTAGTTGCGCAACTAGTGGCAATTGGGAGCATCCAGCCATATCTACATTTCTAGAGCGCGCACATCGACACGGCAACTAGAGTACATTGACCTTGCAACTGGAAGCAACTGTTGATTGCAGTTGCTGTCTGGCACGCACATGATCAAATGCACGTGATCAGATGCACGCGTGCAACTGACAGAAACTAGTTGCAAGTATACATAAATTGACGCAACTGACCACAACTGGGTACAACTAGTTGCTGGAAAGTAGAACATGAGCAACTCGTGGCAACTGGGATTTTTTCCAGTTGCCAGTAGTTGTAAGTGCGCGTACATCAACTTGTTTAAGCAAGTTGCTCCCAGTTGCCGCAAATACCAGTTGCCACTAGTTGCTTTGGAAGGGATGTAAAGCCGTTGGTCGAGTGTGTTGTGTAACGCACTTAAACAAATCCTAGAACATTCTTTCGTGAAGAGTTAGGGGATTCCCCGGTGTCTTTGGCTGTCGGCTGCCAATGGTGCCACCCACCTATGTATCTCAATGTTTAGGTGGAAGACACTTGTAAGTTTCATGCAATTAAGCCTGTGGGCTGCGAATTGAAGTTCATTAAAGGGCCCCTTATTTAGGATTTTTATCAATGAAAATTATGCTATAAAACCAATATACTCAGTTACATTAATAACCTTGTTTTGGGGGTTAAAACAAAGGTTTTTAGTTTTTATGCTAATGAAAATATGCATATTCATGACCAAGGTCATGATGTCACAAGAGGCAAACACAGGAAAATCACATTAAAAAAACTGTGCACAAAAGATTCCACCTTTTTTCTCAAACGCCTGGAACTTTTGTAATCCATGACTGTTTGAGTTTGTTCTACACGTTTCCTGTTGTAAGCCATGACGAAACTGGGGGAGAAAACTGCAGCAATTTGCCACAAGTCCAACTTGAAATCTTATGTTTTTTCTTAACTTTTCCCTTCTGTCTTCCTTACGTGATGCACTCCAAACAGCGCCGTCTATCTGTGGTTTATTGCAATGAAATCTTCAAAGTTGAAAAAGGCTACCTTTTATTGATTTTACATCCAAACGAACAATGGCATGTCTTGCTGAACAAGTAATCCATCATATGAAGCAAAGATTAGGCAAAAAAGTGTTTAGCATGTCCTGAGCCTTTTAAACCCATTAAATTTAAACAAATACCGATTGCAGAACGTTTTGCAAATTGGCCTTTAGCGTGTATCCTTTGCACTGTGGCCGACCCTTAATTCTTCACTTTCAAATGGAGGTGCAGTTTAAAGTCACTTACTATGCTGTTGTTGCTATGTGGTGCACTCCAATGCCTAGCAACCAACAGTCTGGTTGCTTTATGCTATTCTCCCCTACGGTGAACACGGTATTGATTCTGTACTTAACACCTGCCGCGTGCACCACATAGCAACCAAACTTTAGTCTGGTCAAGTGTATACTAATGCACCTATCAATTGTATAACGCACCTTCGGACCCCCGGGAAAGGTTCGTCATGTCCCGGAATGTCCAGTCACATTTTGAAGAAGTGGGTGTGTCAAAGTACAAATTGGTCCGTCACGATTATCAAATGAGGTGCGTCATAAGAGCGGCAGGGTGCGTCATAGTCCGTCATTTTAATATGCCGGGGTTTTCCATAGCACCCATTTCTGTAGCATGCGAACAACTCCGACAACTGGTGCATTTGAAATACAGTTTGAGAAGACGTAACAATACGATTTCTTGCCTTACCTCAACCCAAAATACGCACAAGGTAGGGTATCGTCGATGCCTACTTCCCGAGAAAATGCAGAAATTATACCCAAGTTTCACCGTACGTTTCGTGTGCGAAACTTTTCGAGTACGATAGACACAACGTAAACATGAGGTACTGTGCATGCGCGTTGCCATATGCCGTGGAAGGGTAGACTGGTTCCCAAACCTGATATGGCACACAGGACCTTGTATTCCTCATATTCGTGCTCGTATGTACAATAATTATTTTCCCTAAATTCGAGTTGTGACATAAACTAAAAAAAATCGGAATATTTCTTCCTCATCTTCTTTGAAACACTGATCTGTAATTTGTGCCGATGATGCTGATTTAGTTGTAATTTAGTGGATGGAAAAAGTAATAAATGTTAGTACAGAAATGGGACAAACTTGACAAACCTTTATGTGGTGCCGCAGCGTTTCTCCCAAGTACCGGTACAAGATATATGTGGAATGAGGTGTAAGTTGTGACAAGCCCTGTTATTGAATTCTCCTTCCAATGCTGTGGTGCTGTAACAAAAACAGTAACAGTACCGTTGAGAGTACTCATCATTAATGCCGCCTTTCCTGAAGCAGGCCTCCCACTGTGCGATTTTTGCCATGAATTTCCTACGATTAGGTACGATTGTGTATAGAGTCTATAGACAGTCTCTGGTAATCTCACAAAATCGTACCTAATCGTTGGAAATTTGTGGCAAAAATCGCACAGTGGGAGGCCCGCTTTAGGTCCATTTTTCATGTCTGCTTTCCGCTCCCGATAAATTAACCCGATAAATTTACTAAACTTCAGCGGTTTTTTGACGATATCCTTGGCAATACGTGGATTGGGAGCGCCAAATTTCAGAATGGTGATGAGAAAAATATGACGGAAAGGCTAGAATTGAGTAGTTGATCAAAGTGTTTCCTCACAAAATCTTCAATTTTTCTCTCAAAGTCAAAAATGTGGGTTTTTCCATCAAATCTTCACTGACGGATGTCTTATGACTATGAGTCAAATATTCTGAAGAGTACGCATCGATCGGATCCGGTGAGTCGTGGGGCAAAATTTAGACCCTCCGTGAGATAAAATACAGGCCGTTTGACCAAAATCAAATATGCGCATGCGTGAGAGTGGATCGGAGAGGTCAACACAAGCTAGACTGATTTCCTGTCCTCATATTTAATTCCCCTTCGTCGTATACGATGATGGGAAGTAAATATGAGGACAGGGAACCAGTCTAGTGTTCACCTCTCTGCTCTCGCGCATGCATATTTGATTTTGGGCAAACAGCCTGTATTTTATCTCACAGAGGGTCTAAATTTTGCCGCACAATTTCACCGAAACTAGACATCGGATCGATGCGTACTCTTCGGAATATTGAACATTGGGGCGAGTGCACCTATTGAGCAAATATCAGAGCCAAGGGACAAATTTCATTTGCGTGAGTTTGCCACAGATTTGGAGTTGGAAACGGCGCCAGGGTCTAAGTGGCGACCAGCGATCGGAATTCATACCAAAAGAATAAACCCTTTCATGGTTATCGACGCCATCTTGTTCATGGGGCACTTCGAACACGCGTTGCTGTGTGCGTCGATAACCGTGATAGGGTTTATTATGAACAACTTCTCAACTCTTACCAATATGACAATGTATCAAAATCCCAAAACCCATTTGAAATGGGGAAGGGTAAAAAAAAAGTGATCTGGTGTAGTAGGCCTACAATTTATGTCGAGATGATGAATGGCGATCCCACGGGAAACAGGACAACTCGTACCCGGGACAACTCGTACCCGGGACAACTCGAACCCTTTAGGCTTTCTATCATGTACACATATACGTGCGCGCCACTTTAAGAAAACGTTTCACTAACTTTTTTTTGTAGAGACTTTTTTTCCGGCACTTTTGCCCCTACTTGGAACGACACTTTTACCGTGAAGTTTGCAGGACCTTCATCGGGAATTTGCCGGGACGTTTGCCAAGACTTTCAGGACTTTTGGCGCGAGTTTTTGTGTCACTTTTGCTGGCAATAGTTTTACAAACATTTCACCCGATTTCAGCCGAAATTTTTGCCACAACATTTCCTGGCACTTTTGCGCAATTTTGCTAGGAAATTTGCGGGGATATTTGCCAGGACTTTGTCTTTGTTGAAACTTCCGCCGTGATATCTGTTTCGACTTTAGGCCTACTGACTTTTGCCGTGATGTTTGCTGGAACGTTTGCTATGGGGACGTTTCGCAGGACATTTAAAAAGTTACCAAAATGATAACAACATGATAACTACGAGTTGTCTCGGGTTCGAGTTGTCCCGGGAACGAGTTGTCTCGGGCGCGATTTGTCCAGGGGGCGATTTGTCCAGGGGTCGAATTGTCCAGGGTTCGAGTTGTCCCGGGTACTTGTACTACAAGCTGTCTGTCTAGTATTTTTCGTCCCACGTACGCGCGCGCTTCAACAGTTCGGCACATCCCATTTCAGCTGAAATTTACCTTTAGAGAATAGAGGGTAGTATTGCATAGACTGTGTCACTTGTCTGAATATAGTCGTTAGACCACCATATCTGCACGATTTGACAAAGTAAAAACGATGATTCTCGTGATTTTTTTCCAGGCTCCAATACGCAAAGCGCCCTCCCTAGTCCAGTGGTACATGGTACATGTACTTGAGTGACAACAACAAGTACAAGTGAGGGCGCGCTGCAGATTTGACAAGGCATGCAAAAATGGAGACCCGTGAACAGTGCTTCGGAGATCCTCAGCCCTGCAGCCGTTTCTACCCAAAATGTGGGGCAAACTCACGCAAATGAAATTTGTCCCTTGGCTTCAAATATTCCGAAGAGTACGCATCGATCCGATGTCTAGTTTCGGTGAAATCGTGGGGAAAGTTTGAGACCCCGTGCGATGAAATACCGACTTTCACCAAAAATCAAATGCGCGAGAGGTCAACACTAGACTGGTTCCACATCCTCAATTTACTTCCCTTCGTCGTAAGATGACATCCTGAGATCTCAGGGAATTTCCACTCTGCAAAGCGACGTGACAATACCCTGAGGAAATACACGCAAATCTGTGGAGCGAGCCGGCTGTTGTCTTGAGCCAACTCACGCCCGAGTCATGATTTTGATGTAATTTAATCAATTCGGTCATGTTATGCCGAAAAGAAACAATTTCTATACTTTCCAGAAATTGTATTGGGTTCCGTTCCTTATGACTGTCCCATTCCTACAAAATTTTCAAACGACGAACTTTATTTATTCCGCAGTTTTTCAAATTAATAACAGGGATGCATGCTGACGAATGTATAATGGAACGGATTCCCCAGTATTCTTTAAATAGCAGCCAATCGCCGACGCGGACAACGGCCAGCATTACCGAGTATTGTATCACATGCATGCACGGTGTTTACAATATGCGCGCGTTACATTTGAATGCCTGCAATCGTGCTGCATAATGCACTGCAAGCGTCCTGATTGGTCCAGCAGAGGCGACAAGATTTCTGTCGCTAGTCCCACCGCCAAATGGGGCCTTTTTCAACAGGAGTTAGGGAGTGCTTTAAAGGGGCACTGTTGCAAGAGGATGTAAGATGAAGGAAAGTAAATATGAGGACAGCGAACCAGTCTAGATTGTGTTGACCTCTCCGCTCTCGCGCATGGTGAAAGTCGGTATTTCATCGCACGGGGTCTCAAACTTTCCCCACGATTTCACCGAAACTAGACATCGGATCGATGCGTACTCTTCAGAATATTTGAACATTGGGGTGAGTGCACCTATTGAGCAAATTTCAGAGCCAAGGGACAAATTTCATTTGCGTGAGTTTGCCACACATTTTGGGTAGAAACGGCTGCAGGGCTGAGGATCTCCGAAGCATGCACTGTTCACGGGTCTAGCAAAAATGTATCGCCTTTGCGGTCTTTGGCCAGCGTGATTTTCATCAAACTTTAATTTTGTTCACAAACGATTGATAATTCTACTTGTGAAGTTGGTAACTTTGATCATCATGGCCCACGGAGGGAAGAGAAGCATGTTTACTTGGTGTTAATAGAGCAATAATAGAAAGCTTAAACGTTAGTCTTTGGAAAAACTTTTCGTTTTGCACCGTACGGCCGACAACCGCCGTCATCGTCATGTACAGGCCGTGTAGGCCTTAGACTGGTTCCCGCTCCACATATTCCACATACAACGACTGTTTACGTCATGCATTTATTTTTAGGAGCGCATAACCATTAATTTTCAAAAGAGTGCATAACAATTTGAAAAGGGTTATTCCATATTTGGCAAATAAAACGCATGCCCATTATACTAGAATCAGAATTCAAATTCAAACCTTGTCTGCATCATCGTAAAATAAACACGCGGCGAAACACTGTCCACGAATCGTACCCGACGAATAACGATAATGTCCGGACGTGCATTCGGGTAACTTCGGGAACCTTCGGGAAAAAGGAGGAATTCTTCCTGTTTCAAAATGGCGGAATTTTTCCGGACCTTAAAATCAGTCTAGTCCGGGTACCAGACTATGTAGGCCTAGGCATTGACAAAACCGCAAGAGGCGCTGTTCGTTTTCAGTGCAAAATTGCCTCTAATTCTGTGATTCAATTTTACACAGTGGCTATAGCATAATCTGAATAACATTTAGTGAGCCTGCCCTCTATGGTTGTTCCAGCGTTGTTCCATTGTTTAATACTGCGGTGTATGTCTATTGTAACGTCACTTAAACGCATTGGACTTGGAGGTACACCGCAGTTTTCGTTTGTTGGATTAGTCTATATTTACAGTAACCGTAATGCGTTAATGAACGGCTATAGTTACAGGATTCCTACTGCACTATACAAGCGTGATGACATGTTCATGGAAGCGGCATTTTTGGTCTCAACATTGCTATCCTATAAGGGATTTTCGCATTCTGCAGCCATCTTGAAAAAAAGATCTAGTAGAGTGGTTGCAAAATCGCTGGTAGCCAATGATTAGCGCCATTGTAAATGACGTTAGTCGGTGAGGTATGGTATCTGCCATTAACGCTTTTCATTTTGTTCCCCTCTACTAGATCTTTATTCAAGATGGCCGCGGAATGCGAAAATCCCTTATTGTTCGCATCGTGCGTGCGTAGACAGGGCTCGAAATACCCACTGGACCGGTGGACCGAGGCCAGTGATTTAAGCCTCGGTCTAGTGCTTTCTCTACCGTACTAGACCAGTGGTCCAGTGCATTTTTAAACTAACGAACAGTAAATCCATGTTCCTTGAGGCTTTGGTCTTGTAAAAATAGCATCGGTCCAGTGAATGATTTAAGCTACTAACCCTGTCGTCTAGCAGATTTTGTCATGAAATTCGAGCCCTATATCTGCAACTCCGAAATCACGGAGGACAAATTTCAACACATTCTCTTGACAGGATCAATTTGCCTGCTTACATATATTTATTTTAAATATTTTAAATGGAAGCTTGTTGGAGAAACGGGCCAATAGCAGATGAGAACGCCCGTCACGTGAAGGCAGCAACCAACTGCAGTTGAGATACACTGGAACACGTTGGTTCGCGCGGTCAAGCACATACATGTACCAACTAACAAGTTCCAACTTCATGTTGGGGTCATTCCATGTCAAATCACCCAATAGGTTAAACCCGACCCTCTCAGATTTTGTTGAAACTTGGTATACTTGTTGATTTGGATCCCACAGCACCAAATATCAAAATTTAGATCAATCGGACCAGTGGTTCCGGGGATATGGCCCCCCAATTTTTTGCTAAAAGCGGCATGGACGTCCACCTTTGAACCCTCATATCCCAGGAAATACTGAGCCAATCTTCACAAACCAGCTCCGTACTTCGATCGTCTAACTTTTGAGAAAACGGTTTAAAAAAGGGTTTGCAGTCATTTCGCCCCAAAACCACTTCGCCCTGAACCATTTCACTCTGAAACTAGTACGGCCTGTGCACGAAGTGGTTTTGGGGCGATGTAGTGTTTGAAAGAAGTGATTTAGGGGCAAAATGGCACTTGGGCGAAATGGTTTTGGGGCGAATTGAATTCGTCTCATGATACGAAAACTAATTGTTTTACTCATTTCTCAAAGACTATAGCACTTCAGACAAAACCATTTCAGGGGAAGTTTTCTACGGTCATCATGTTTATATTGTGTAAGTTAGGTGTAAATCTCTGAACATTTCTGACTTTCGAGATACCAATCATGTATACTGCCTTTAACTCTCACTAAATTCAATCTGAGCAAAGCTTGTATAATTATGTTTTTTTGGCAGGCCTTCGTGGGAAGAGATCAGTAACATATTAAAAGTCATCATGGAACTGTCAGCGACTGGCACGAGTGATAACAACTTGACAAGTTCACTTGCAGAATTTATGGGCCAGCAAAAGTCATGACCGGTGACTTGAAGAGTCACGATGATGTATTGGATGTGGATTGTGATGTTCACAGAATTAGCTTTGGGCAGTGGAAGCAACTGTACTCTGCTATGGCACTCGGGTAAATGAAAGGTCTAGTTCCCTGCATAATCCTAATGGTTGTCGTGCAAGTTGTATCATGTAAAATCTGATAGTTCCTAGCTGCGTAGGCCTAAACACTGGCGTCAATATTCGTTTCTTCTGAGAGATTGTACCTAGAAATCTCGGGACATTTTAACTCAACATACGTAATCTTATATGATTTCCACCAGGAAAGGGGGGTGGGTTGGGGAGTGGAGGCACCTTAAAAGCGGCTTGTTTTGCCACCCTCTTGGCCCTCCCACTCAAAAAGTATCTTACAAAGCCACTGCCTCTCACTGTCTGTGCTATCACGTTGTGTTCTTGGACAATTAAGACACTTTACTCCACATTCATAAATACCTTAGACAGTTTACTGATCCTTATTGGCTGGGAGCACGTGACGTGACCAGTCTTAAACGGACGATAAAGACCGGCCAGCCTTTCTTGCCTGGCCCGGGTTTGTGACACAACATGCCTTTCTAAAAACCCTGTGTACAAATTTCCAATAGGCGCTCGTAACCGGGACGGACACTTGTGTTACATTTTAGCCCGTCCCGGTTAGGAGTGTATATTGGAAATTTGTACACAGGGTTTTTAGAAAGGCATGTTGTCACACTATTTGTAGAAAGAATTATTCTGTCCCTACGGGATTTCCCGTAGGGACAGAAGGTACCCCTTTCATAAAGTGGATTGTTGTCATTTTGCCTCGAAATTAGAATCACACCCAAAAATTTCCTCCTAGTTGTGTCCTGCAGTGGTTTGAGATGTCCATGATTGGAAAATGATTGGAAAGAAATACTTACAACACCGTTTTTGAAGCCAAAATGTTTGTCCACGTGCAATCTCAACGATAGTTTGTGTTGTCGCAGTTTAAATAATTCTGGACGTGAGATGCGCTCTCCGCAGTGTAAATAAGGCCAAGTTCGATCAAGCGACTATAGTTCCTATAGTCGACTAGAGTCCCTCGAACAACGGACATTATCTGTCGTTCGAGGGACTCTAGTCGATGTCACAGATATAGTTAGACTGGTTCCCACTCCACATATTCCACATACAACGACTGAATTCAGTCTAGTCAAAAGATTTTTGGTCCGGGTACCAGACTAACTATTTGTAACCCTTCAGAACAACTGAAATTTATTTCTTTTATTTTGAGACCAGACAAAGGTACTTTCTGAAAAATATGGTCTGTGTTGCAAAAATGGCCCCTTTACTGTGGAAAGACTTGCCTTCATATCCCAATTCTGCCAACAGAGCAAATTCAATTGCCCAGTCGCCGGCTTCTCGCAGTGACAACAGAAATCGTGTCCACAATAACAACATTGAGTTACCCAACGCTGGATAAGTCATTTAAGACAAACCCTTACTGGCTTAAACTAGGTGAGTAAATAAATCTAACTTTTATTTCAGTCAAACCTGTATATAGTGGCCAGCCAGGAGACCGATAGAAAGTAGCCTGAATAAACGGGTGCATGGCCACTACAGGGTGTTTTAAAAAAAAGGAAACCGAGATTAATTTGTTAATTTCGTGGAGATGGCTAAATATTTTGGAAATTGGCAACCACCATCTATTAGCTAATGATGTCCTCTTTCTTATGACACCACGAAATCCAATTTACGGTCACACATGACTGAGCACGGAGCAGTGTAATCAACCATGTCAGAACTGGTCGTGCACCAGATTCACCGCAGCCTAACTCCAACAATTTTCATACCTAAAAAAAAAAACGAAAGACCAGTGTGTCCTAAACAAAATTTTTGTTCTCAATTATTACACATTTTGGGTGCCTTTCCCTGTCTCGACCTAACCCCAGTGTCCTTCGACTTTTAAGGAGTGTGCAATGAAATAACAGGCTGAGGATTGCATAATTTGGAGGCCCAACAAAAGCCCTGCACTGGGCAGACATGGTTCATTATGAAAACATCTTTTTGGTGCAAGACCAGTTCTGACATGGTTGATTACACTGCTCCGTGCTCAGTCATGTGTGACCGTAAATTGGATTGCGTGGTGTCATAAGAAAGAGGACATCATTAGCTAATAGATGGTGGTTGCCAATTTCCAAAATATTTAGCCATCTCCACGAAATTAACAAATTAATCTCGGTTTCCTTTTTTTAAAAACACCCTGTATATAAAGGTGAAGCAGGCACGTGTACAAAATATACACTACACACAATAAGTTAGGGATATTCTGTCGGTCGCGGCAACGTCACTTCCGGTAGTGCTGGAGTGAAAACCGGTGTGGCCATGGTGACAAGCGAAGGAACAAAGCTATTGTCTACGTAACACGTAAACGAATTTGTTTTCACTCCAGTCACGGTGCTATGCCCGTATACAAGGGCATGTGACACTGGGTCACAAAAGTGCCAGGATGTGCGACCGACTAAATTGGTGCGATTCAATTTGATTTTTTTTAAATATTTTTTTTTCAAATGACTGTTCTCATCTATTCTGTCATGCAGATACAATAGACCGATCCAGTAAGCTCCGCCCATTTTAGAATTGACCAATCACAGCTTTAAGTTTAGGTAGCCAAATAAATAAATGCCATTTTGACTACCCGAGTCCTCAAAGTTTTGTGCACAGAGCTACGGCGAAATGCAGCACGTGTGACGCAAAAACACCATAAACATCATTTTTATCAGCGCAGAGGACCCTAGCCGGTTTAAAACAGATTGTATAAGACCATCCTAACCTACTTTTAATCCCTTTACAAATGTGTTTTTGTGTAAACTGGGAAAAACTCACAAAAATTAGGTTGTCGTTTTGCTATGTTGTGCATTCACTGCGTTCTAGATGTGTGTCGAGATGTTTTTGTTCGATAGCGCACGTTACACGTAATGCAGGCATGTTGTACGTGCACGCACACGACCAGATACTTAAGTGCACATTTTGCTTTCGAGCGTGCAGTTTCTGTGTGCGTGTGCGTGTTTCAATACGCGCTGACCGTGGCGCTGACGCACGGCAAGGCCACGCGACTCTACTACACACGTGCCTCACATGTGTGGCATGTTGCTAGGCAGTTTCTAAATGGGCGGAGCTTACTGGATCGGTCTATTGTCTAATCATATACAAAATAATTCAAGCGGAATACATACAGTCAATAAAATATCTGTGTAATTACACCCCACGATATCCCTAACTTATTGTAAGTAGTGTGTACGAATGTCCTAAAACACATGTCTATACCAGAGCTGCTAACCCTCCCGGATTTTGCAACAGATTTCCCGAAAAAAATTACTTATTTTTCTACTCCCAACGCAAAACTCTGCTTGATTGTTAATTCAGAGATTTTTAGATGTTTAAAGTAGTGATGGGACGGTTAACCGTTTAACCAAAAAGAAAAGAAAAACCGGTTTTGCCGAACGTTTTTTGTTATTTGTAATGACTTATAAATTTATATGGGGTCGTAGTAAAATTTGACCAGATAAAGGTTCAATGATTATTTTCGGGGCCTAGGGGTATTGTGTACATTGCACATGCATCAATAAACACCAGCAGCAATCTTTAGTATCCGCCGAACGGTTAACCGACACTTGGAAAACTTGCAAACCGGTTTCTGAATTATCCGTAAAATCCCATCTCTAGTTTAAAGTCAGGAGATCAACCTATTTTCCGGGCGTCTTTCCCCAAGTCCAGGAAATGTGGCAGCTCTGCAATAGACCGTATCGAATAGCCGCCATTTCGTGGGGCAGTTTCTTTGTTCCTTGAGGACATGCATGGCTGCACATATTGTGCTTCCATTGTTGAACGGTTTAAGTAACAAAAGGTGCCCCACAAAATGGCGGCTATTCGATACGGTCTATAAGGCCATGAAAAAAATACCTGTGTTTCCTATTGCATCCAAAAAATATTCAGTGGTGGGGTAGGTGGGAAATATCTTTTTATTTTAAATATTTTTATTAAAAATATTAGGGTGGGATGACGGTCAGTATTTTTTTTTACCACTTTGTTTCTTGGCCTAATTAAAAAACAGTTAAATGTTAAATGCATCAAAGTGTACACCATTTGAAATTTGTTTGGTATTTTACTAATTTTTTGAGCTGCTACTAGAATTTCTAAAAGTAGCTTCGTTAAGTCTCTTTGTTTATATATAAACCGCACCTGTTGAAAATCGGTCATCGTTATGTGTGCGCATCCTGTTTTGCATAAATTTGGTTTGGTAATGATGCCAAAGGTCACATAATTCAAAGACGATTTGACATGCAATGCAACCTCATTGCTAAACCAAATTTATGCAAAACTTGATGCGTGCGCATAACGCCGGGCATGTTTTGGTTTGTTGTGGCGCCAGAGGGCACATTGTCTATACGGCTCTCAGGGGGGTCGAAACTAACCTGAAATTCGTTAGAGAACTTTTGCAAAATGTCGCAAGCCCCATAGCTTGCGTGTAATTTTCACAGGAAATTTGCGCAGCCTACGCAATAAAATGTTGCACAAGCCAAGCGTACTTACGCAGTGCGCAAGGATTCGTGAAATCGGCTGCAGATCCTGCTGAAAATATGGTGGTCCACTGGTGCTTTTCAAAATGGCACCGATATACTGTAACACTTTCTGCTTTAAAGGGCCCCTAAAATGCTCAATAACTTTATGCACAGTTTTTGCTGCATATGAAGGATTACTTGTGTAGAAAGACAATACTACTGTTCATTTTAATGCCCCATGAATGAAACGTGGCATTTTTCAACTTTGAAAATTTCTTCACATAAACTTACAGAAAGAGGGCGCTGTTTGGGGCATGTCACTTTAGGAACACACAGCAGAAAAGCAAAGAAAAAACATAAGACTTCAAACTGGAATTGTGAAAAAATGCTGCAGTTTCCAGCCTTAGTTTTGTCATGGTTTGCAACAGGCAACATGTAAAACAAACCTAAACTGTCATGGGTTAGGCCAAACAAAATAAATGGTGTGTTTACGGTAACCCGACCTACCTGGAATTTTTGAGGCCAAATTGCCGACCTCAAACTTTTTATTGCCAATTTTCAAGTTGATAATTTTAAATGAACACTTGTACATGAACATGGTTAATAGTGTTAATAGTGAGTTTCAAACATTGCAAAACAACGCGCAAATGCATGAACTAAAATGTTTAAAAAAATGATAAAATAAAATTATTTTCCTACCTACCTACCTACCTGGATTTTTTTTAGGCCGTTACCGTAAACGCACCATTTATTTTGTTTGGCCTTACAAAAGTTTCAGCAAGTTGGAGAAAATTGTGGAAACTTTTGTGCACAGTTGAATGAGATTTTCCTGTGTTTTCCTGCTGTGACATCACCACTTCGCTCATGCATATAAATTTTCATTAGCATAAAAATCAAAAACCTTGATTTTAACCCCCCAAACAACTTCCAAGTAGGGTTTTTATGATTGTAAATGAATGGACTAGTTCCATAGCACAGATTTCATTGTTAAAAACACCATTTCAGGGGCCCTTTAAGGTCATTGAGTGCAGGATGGATGGGATTGCTTTTTTATGTCTGGAGAGATCGGAGAACAAAATGCAGTTATCTGATAATGTCTAAAGCGATCAGGAATTTATTGTGGTCACCAGGACTTCTTCGCATTGAGTAAGAAATGTTTATTGTGGATTAGGCATCAAAGAATGTGTCCATGATGAATCAGTTAATGTTTTCACTGGTCCATTGGACCAGTGTCTTTGACAGATCTAGTGGTCCTTCTGATTTTTAACTGGTCTCAGACCACAGGACCATGTTAATTTTGACCCCTGGGCTCTGTATCTAGGACTGGCTGCACATTATTGCCTACTGCTTGCAAAAAGTAGAGACACACAAAGATGAAAGGTTTGGATGAAAACTCGAATCCTTGTATCTACAGATCTCACAATTCCAGAGGGTACTGATATCGAGACGACAGAGTTTATCGTTACCATGGAAACCAATCTGGCCAGAGCCTATTCCGAGGGGAAAACCCGTCGTGACCAACGCGCCGCCTTAGTACAAACTCTGTTGGAGAGACTCAACCCAGATAACGATCCGTTGCTGAATTGGCGACGAAGGAGAGCCGCCACGGTTAACGGAAACACTGCACAGGTACGGGCTAAGGGTGGATTCACACCGAGCCTTTTCGCGCATAAATGCAATGCGCGTCGCTTTGAAAAAAAGCGGCATGGATGGAGGGAATTTAGAGTGAACCAGTGTGACTCGAGTCAGACTCGAGTCACAACTCTCGCGACTCGAGTCGCATTGGAAAATGACTCGGACTCGACCATGATGACTCGGACTCGAACATATTCAAGAAAAGAAAAAAGCTATATATTTGCGTGCTTAATGCAGGATTCTTTGGAAAAAACAGTACGACGCGTGAATATGTACACGGTCCCACCAGTCTAGCAAGGACCGCACGAGCACGTCATTTCACATAATTGTTTGAACGAAATATAGCAGATTCAGTTTCAATAATTTGGCAAACAAGTGACTCGGACTCGGACTCGAGGAAAGTGACTCGGACTCGAGGCTAATGACTCGGACTTGAGGCTAATGACTCGAGACTCGGACTCGGACTCGGACTCGAGGTTAATGACTCGAGACTCGGACTCGCGGCAAGTGACTCGAGACTCGGACTCATACTCGATATTGGTGACTCGACGACAACACTGGAGTGAACCGACACACTGAAAATCACAGGATCACAAAAAACGCTATCCACCCAAGTCGATTCTGTGGTTTTCCTTGCGTCTTTTTGCTCCAGATTCTTTCCAGACCGCTTTTTCTCAAAGCGACGCGCGTTGCATTTACGCGACAAAAGGCTAAGCACAGGGAAACAGCTTACTGTTTTCAGTGTGGACCCAGTAACACACAAAGGGCAAAGTTTTCCTTAGTACTCTATGGTAGGCCTGTGCATTTTCGAATAATTTACTATTCGAAAAATCGGTTTCATTTTCGATCGAATTTTCGATATATTCAAATTTGTTCCTAAAATGTTGACAACAAAGCTTGCCGTGAAATTAATTGATTTTTGCACAACCGAGCTCACAGGAATATAATCTGTGCTCAAACTATATATAGACTTCATGTTGAAACTTGCATAGCTGTCTCTCGCCCGATGAGGTTTTTGCAGAAATTATCATCGGCCCTTGTACACTGAACTCGTGGTTGGACGCAAATTATATGACATCTGTTTTCTTTTTTCTGTCCGAGACAGAAGAAAAGAGGGTATTTTTTTTGTTTATGCCACAACTCGAATTTAAGGAAAAAAATTATTGGAATCGATAGCTTGGACGATTTTAGAATAAGAATACTTGGCTTAGTTTTAGAGAAAAATCACGGAAAGAATATTGCATATGATTGCACGCAAAGCGGCCGGCCAGAAACCAAACAGATCATCACGCACACGCCCTCTTTCTTCGGGCGCTTCACACACTGCCTCGGCCGGCAGCAGTTTCACACACTTTTGTATGGAGGCGGGCGTGACAAAAACACAGAATTTTCATGGAAATGCAACATTTGCGACAGAAATGTCAATGGAAAAGGTATTTCAAAATCATCCAAGCTATCGATTCCAATAATTATTTTGCTTAAATTCGAGTTGTGGCATAAACTAAAAAAATACCGAAAAGAGATTAGACAGGCCACTAGTCCAGAGGGCGCACTGTATGCTGGCATTACAGAACAAACACGGGAAGTCAGACTTGGGCAAGTCTAGGTAAGGTGCAAAAACGGCCGTATAAAAACGGCGTTGTTTTTTTACAGGGTTGCCAATGTCTAAAATACAAAGTATGATGTTTTTTTGTTAAAATAAAGTAAATGCTTTAAAAATTCGTTCGGAGAAACAAAATTACATTTTCTAAAAACCATGGACAATATAAATATAACTTTTACTTACTGCTTTATATTTTGTGGATCATATTTAGATAATCGATCTTTCACGGGACATCACTTATCCTACCAATGCTGCTCTGGTCTTCTACATGGCCGAGGGAGATACCAATATACCAGCAGGGGAGTCCAAGGCAGTTTTCAATGAGTTGACCCTCCAAAAGATGACAATGTACCTTCAAGTAGTGGTGCAGTCTGCCCCAGTTGGTAGGTTGAGTTATGATATTAATCGGTAAAATACACATGTGGGGTACCGTAGCATATGGGTGAAAACTTGGGGTTGCGGGCTCAAAACCTGGCCGTGCTGCCTATGCCTATGAGCAAGGCATTCAACCACAATTGCTCCATCCTTCGGAAGGGATGTAAAGCCGTTGGCCCAGTGTGTTGTGTAGTACACTTAAAAGATCCCAGAGCCCTATTTCATGAAGAGTAAGGGGATTCCTCGGTGTCTCTGGCCGTTGGCTGCCAACGGCGCCACCTACCTATGTATATTTAGATGGTAGACCCTTGGCTTCAAAAAAGTCATTATGTGCAAAACATGTGAACATATCCATATGCAATTTACGCTATATAAATGCAATGATTAATCCTGGTGTTTCACAATACATAGCGCCACCAAGCGTTTCTGACGGAGAGGGCATTTTCTGACGGAGAGCGGTCGACATCGGTGTAGTCGTTTATTGCACAAACTATTCAGATTTGATTTGTTAAAAAATACCTGATTTAGAGGTTGAAGTTTACTTAGGAAGTCTAGATTATTTAAAGGGCCATGACATGCTAAACAACTTTTTGTTTAATCTTTGCTTCATATGATGGATTACTTGTTAAGCAAGACATGCTATTGTTCGTTTGGATGTAAAATCAATAAAAGGTAGCCTTTTTCAACTTTGAAGATTTCATGGCAATAAACCACAGACAGAGGGCGCTGTTTGGAGTGCATCACGTAAGGAAGACAGGAGGGAAAAGTTAAGAAAAACATAAGACTTCAAGTTTGACTTGTGGCAAATTGCTGCAGTTTTCTTCCCCAGTTTCGTCATGGCTTACAACAGGAAGCATGTAGAACAAACTCAAACAGTCATGGATTACCAAAGTTCCAGGACGTTTGAGAAAAAAGGTGGAATCTTTTGTGCACAGTTGAATGTGATTTTCCTGTGTTTGCCTCTTGTGACATCATGACCTTGGTCATGAATATGCATATTTTCATTAACATAAAAACTAAAAACCTTTGTTTTAACCCCCAAAACAAGCTCCAAATAGGATTTTTATGAATGTAACTGAGTATATATATTGGTTTTATAGCATAGATTTTATTTAATAAAAATCCCAAATAAGGACCCCTTTAAACATGGTTAACAATGTTTCGAAGAAAATAGTTCAATTTATGCTTATTTCTCGAGAATAGACAACATGATATTTATATAATATTGGATGGCTTTGAGGGTGATATGAGAATATACCACACGAGTCATGAAAATACCGAACGAGCCGAAAGTTCGGTATTTTCATGACGAGTGCGGTATTTTCATGACGAGTGCGGTATATTCTCATATCACCCGAAAAGACATCCAATATTATTATTGTTATATAAAATGAAGCTGACACACTTGTAACATTTTTCAGACAGTATAATTTAAAATTCGAAATTGTTGAAAGTTCCACAAGCAACAGTAAACATTTCACCCTGGCACCATGGAGCTCCTTTTGTAGCTCCATGCTGGCACATATGGAAACTGTTTTCAAATACTTTCGTAATCCCACGTAGGCCTAAAACTTACGGAGAATCGCATTCAGTTCAATTTTGCTTAAGTCTTCAAAGTCCTCTGACAATTCCTTTTCCCTCAAGTACAGCTTCAAAATGTTCACTGCTTTCGTGGTGCTTCTTCGTGTCGCTCCGCTTTCTCTATTTTGGAGGATGTCATCGTATTCATCGTCTTCTATCGTATCAAATCTGGGCTCGCCATTTTCTTTTCATTTCGTGGAATTGAAGTGCGCGCGCGAGCTCGGTTGGTTCCGGTTAATTGTGCATACATGCAGAATCGATACTGTTGTACAGTATTTTTTGTTACTGTACAGTGTGTGACATTTTCCACCCACAGAGGGCGCTATAACGTACAGTAACAGAAATGCACGGTATCGCTCACAGCTTCATTTTATATAATAATATGCTTTATCACACGTCTGGCAATGCTCGTGTTGCGTTATTTTTTCATGACGTACAGCGAATGTAACCGTTCCACATTAAACTCTGTGGCGCCTCTATTGTGAGACGACTGAATTACATAATTAATTTCTTGATTTCAGAGTTTGTACGCCCTGCCCTCACGACGCCAATACCCACGTCTGCCCCTTCTTTACTCGCTCTGTGGATTGTCCTTGGTATTCTCGGAGGGTTCATGTTGTTGTTTCTATGTTGCTGCTGCACGTTCTGTATCTGTTGCCGTCGGCCAATGAAACCAGTCCCACATGGGCCCATGGATGCTGATGCGTACAAGGAACTGCAGCATAAACAGAAGGTGGGCGGTTGATTCTTTTTTATTATTATGTACCGTGATACGGTGTTTTCCCATGGCAACTTCAATATTCTTTATTATTATATAAAATGAAGCTTTTGCGGACACCGTGCGTTTCTGTTACTGTGCAGCACAGAGCCCAGATTCGATGTGCGTGCACGCTGGGCGCACCACGAACACACGCGTACGCGCACGTCATGGATCGAGGGAATGGCTTGCGTGCGTGTGCAACGCTCACCAGAGTACAGTAACAAAAAATACTGTACAACAGTAACAAAAGCGCATGCATTTGTAAACCGTGAAAAGAACTGAAGTTTCAACACAAAACAGACAAAAATCTTGCGGAAATCTTACAAAACAAAGAAGATAGAAGCTTCATTTTATATAACAATAATAATATTGGATGTCTTTTCAGTATTTTCATGACTCGTGCGGTATATTCTCATATCACCCTCAAAGCCATCCAATATTATATAATAACATATAAAATGAAGCTTTTGCGTATACCGTGTGTTTCTGATACTGTGCAGCACAGAGCCCCAATCCGATGTGTGTACACGCTGGGTGCAGCAAAGCAGAAGCGTACCTGTGCTTCATGCATCGAGTGAATGGATCGCGCGTGTGTGCAAGTGCGCGTGAGTACAGTTAAAAAATAATTACTGTACAACAGTAACAAAAGCGCATGCAGTTGTAAACGTTGCACATGAACTAAAGTTTAAACACCAAACGGACAAAAATCTTGCGGAAATCTTACAAAACAAAGAAAGTATAAGATTAATTTTATATAACAATAATAATAGCCTCGAGTCCGAGTCTCGAGTCCAAGTCTCGAGTCACTAGCCTCGAGTCCGAGTCTAGAGTCACTAGCCTCGAGTTCGGGTCTCGAGTCCAAGTCTCGAGTCACTAGCCTCGAGTCCGAGTCTCGAGTAACTAGCCTCGAGTCCGAGTCTCGAGTCTCGAGTCACTAGCCTCGAGTCCGAGTTCGAGTCACTAGCCTCGAGTCCGAGTCTGAGTCACGAGTCACTAGCCTCGAGTCCGAGTCTCGAGTCACTTGTTCGCCAAATGAATGAACTAAATCTGCTAGTTTCGTTCTCACAATAGGGCCTATGAGAAATGATGACGTGCTCGTGCGCTCCTTGCCGGCCTGGTGTGGCAGTGTACATAATCACGTATCATAGTGTTTTTTTCCCAAAAATCCTGCATTAAGCGTGCAAATATATATATCTTTTTGTCTTTTTTGAAATATGACTCGTGAGTCACGAGTTTACCATGTTGGAGTCCGAGTCATCATGGTCGAGTTTGAGTCCAAGTCATTTTCCAATGTGACTTGAGTCGAGAGCGAGTCACGAAAAATGTGACTAGAGTCGGATTCAAGTCCGAGTCCTGGACTCAAGTACTGCAACACTGATTCAGCCTACGGGCTACGTTTTGAAGTGCATTAAAGCCATTAAATAAAAATAAAATAAATACAAATAAATTCATTACTTTGTCTTTATTTGAACATACATTTATTTTCTTTCAGTACCCATACAAAGCACCGAGCCAAACGTCGCATAGTATTGAGGAGGCCAATGGAACTGTGGATTCAGGCATTGCCAAAGAGCCTGGGGCAGAGTTCAGATTGAAAAGCAGTGGTACAGGGTCTGTGCTCAAGAGTAAACTGGGTGTCTTGAGTGCAAAAAGGTATGGAACAGCATTGTAATGTCAAGACTAAAAACGTTCGTAAAGAGAAAGGAGAATCTCCCGGTCACAGTGGTTTAAAAGCCAGTACCACCCAGACATGACAAAATACCACAAACTTACTTCAATATACCTTCGATGTAGTCACTTTGCACACCCATTCAACCTATTTACAATCCAAAACAGCTCATTACCCAGCCGCAAAACCTCCAAGAGGCTCTAAAATGCACGCAGTTCACGAAAGCTAAAGCGCTTTCTATTGACGATTACTTTGACATTGTTTGAAGTTATGCCCATTTCAAACCCCCGTTGAGCTGATGCCTCTAATGGCAAATTCTGGCGGTTCGTTTGAAGTTTTCTCTGGAGAGTTTATTAAAAACGCATATTTAAATCATATTTTGTTTATTTTGGGACGTTCATATTGTATTCCTTTTTCATGGACCTCGGAAGTAGATGACAAATAGAGCGCTTTTACCACAGTCGGTGATAAAGTGTCCATTCGGTTTTCCTCATGAGACTTTGGCAAAACCAGAAATGCCTCAGCTAATTAAATACACATGTAGTTCATCAAGATGCTTTTTCCTGATGAACGGTTTTTTTTTTCAGCCCTTTTTCCCCCACTTATATCCCTCACAATTCAAATTTGTCGTGCGACCTTTTCCTCTCGAATAATCTCTTTCGCAATCCCACGAAACCTGGTTTTTGCCGTCCAACTTATTTTTCTTTCACATACTTCCAATTATCATACAAAATTAATCATAGTCCACATCCCCTTTCATCGGAAACCTGACGAGAAGTTCACACAATGGACCTCGTAGAGCTAGCTAAAGCCACGATGTTGCTCACTCTCGACAACTGTCGTCAATTGAGGGCGCTATTCATTTACTATGCGATAGCTGTAGGGAGCAATGTGGGCCGTAGACGTCATTGAAAAGGTCGATTTGTTTCGCTCAAAGAGACTTTGCGCTCATTTTGCGGCGGATAAATTTTGTAGCCAAGTAACCAAAGTAACAATTTTTGATAAGAGTAGCAAGTTTTGCCCTGGCCGTTTATGGCCGATTGTAAAAATATCTGACTGAACACATTTTGCCCGTTTTTCATATTTTTCAAAACTTCTCGATAAGATATCACTGCTTCGTTTGCCACTTTACTAATAATTATTTAAAACAATCATTATACCAATGGAAAGAGCATCTCAAGGACTAAAATATAATGCATAGAATATTCTAAAAAACTGTTGTTCTATTCGGGAAAATATGCGATTTAGTTCAGTTGACTGCATGGTTTAATTATTCGGCTTATTCTCATAGTGTTACATTAAGGCTACAAATAGGCAATTTTTCGGGGCACAAAAAAGCTTTTTTGCCCCAAATCTATTTGTTCAGATTCAACTGACTTGTTATAAGTCAAAAAACTGCAAACCAAAATCGGCCGAAATGTCTGGGTCTTAAACCACTGTGCCGGTGTTTTAAACGTAGTCATTAGATGGAGCTGAAAAGTCTTCAGATAGGTTTTTTATGTTTTTCTTTTGATTTATAGTGGTTTTGTTTCCAGATCATCTATAGGACTTTTAAAAGTGGAATGTTCATGATAATCTGGATGACTCAGAGTGTTGCAAAGTATGATCTTTTGGTGAGAAGATTCACACAACTTAATGTAGAAATGACTCAAGAGTCAGTATTTGGGGTGCTTGGCCTGGTTTTAACGTTTGGCCTTTTAATTTTTCCCCCAAAAATAATCCTGGTGTCAACTGGGCCCAATTTCATAGAGCTGCTTAAGCGCTAGCTGAAAACGTGTGCTTACTGTAGCAGAAAAGTTGTGCTAACGTTAAGGCTATTTCACGGCCGTGGCGTGCTTAAGCATGCTCGCGCTTGGAAACCGCCATTGTTGCGTCACTATCTTAAGCAAAATTTGGCTCTGCGGTTTTTTTTTAAGGCAGATTTTCAGTTGCTATGAAATAGCCTGACGCTCGGTTAACGGAAAATGGGCTGTTAAACAGCTCTATGAAATTGGGCCCAGGTTAAAGGGCCCCTGAAATGGTGTTTTTATCAATGCAATCTGTGCTATTGAACTAGTCCATTGATTTACAATCATAAAAACCCTACTTGGAAGTTGTTTGGGGGTTAAAATCTAGGTTTTTGATTTTTATGCTAATGAAAATTTACATATGCATGAGCAAAGTGGTGATGTCACATTAGGAAAACACAGGAAAATCTCATTCAACTGTGCACAAAAGTTTCCACAATTTTCTCCAACTTGCTGAAACTTTTGTAACCCATGATTGTTTAGGTTTGTTTTACATGTTGCCTGTTGCAAACCATGACAAAATTAAGGCTGGAAACTGCAGCATTTTTCCACAATTCCAGTTTGAAGTCTTATGTTTTTTCTTTGCTTTTCTGCTGTGTGTTCCTAAAGTGACATGCCCCAAACAGCGCCCTCTTTCTGTGAGTTTATGTGAAGACATTTTGAAAATTTTTGAAAAATGCCACTTTTTATTCATGGGGCATTATGAGCAGAAACAAAAACTGTGCATAAAGTTATTGAGCATTTCAGGGGCCCTTTAACAAATTCCAGTGATACTAGTATAAAATGTACATTTAAAGTCCCCTTTTTTTTAGTTTCTCTAGATAACTAAACTAACACTTCTCTTTCTGCAGAGCGGGCAATGATCTCTACTCCTACTCGGACCTCAGTGAGTCCGAGAGCAGCGCGGACTCATCACCCCCTCGGGTGGTCATGAAATCTACAGGTGATGAGGAGACATTTAGTACTGTGGCATCGTCTGTGGAGCTGAACTCTAGCGGGAGAAGTCGGCATTCAGGAAGAGTGCATCAGCTGCGATCTTTACCTCCTACTGGACAAAGAGTAAGACTTCTGGGTATTGTGCAAGGTTCATTTCATGAAAACAAGACACAATTTGAACTTTGACATTTTAAAAAAGTCTCAGTTGTCTATACTAAATTGATGTGACTAAACCCCCAGTCACACCATCCTCTTGCAACAGTGCCCCTTTAACGCACTCCATAACTCCTGCGTACAGTGGCCCTGTTGAAACCGGCCCCATTTCCCGGGGGAACAAGCGACAGAAATCTTGTCACCTCTGCTGGACCAATCAGGACGCTTGGCAGTGCGTTGCAGGCATTCAAATGTCACGCGCGCAGATTGTAAACACCGTGCGTGAATGTGATACATGTACTCGGTAATGCTGGCCGTTGCCCGCATCGGCTATTGGTTGCTATTTAAAGCATACTGGGGAATCCGTTCCATTACATTTGTGAGCATGCATGCATCCCCGTTATTAATTTGAAAAACTGCGGAGTAAATTAAGATCGTCGCTGGAAATTTTGGTAGGAATGGGACAGTCAATACAATTTCTGGAAACATAACATGACCGAATTTATTAAATTACATCAAAATGACTCTGGCGTGTGTTGTCCGAACACAACAGCCGCCTTACTCCACAGATTTGGGTGGATTTCCTCAGGGTATTGTATCGTCGCTTAGCAGAGTGGAAATTCCGTGAGATCTCAGGATGCAGTCACACTGGACCTGTGACCAGGGCCCAATTTCATGGCGCTGTTTAGCACAAAAATTTGTTTAGCACAGAATTTCTTTGCTCTGCAAAATGGGTTACCAGCCAAAATTGCATGTCAAATTGTATTTTTAGGAACAGGAGCAAAATATCAGTAAATACACATTACATATGATTTTGGCTGGCAACCCAGTTTTGTAAAATAAAGCAAAGAAATTCTGTGCTAAGCAAATTTTTGTGCTAAAAGCGCCGTGAAATTGGAATCGTTGGCAAATCGTAGAAAGAGCGTGCGACTGGTCCCAGGTTGCGGGTGATCGCCAGAGAGAAATCAGTCGCAGCAAGGTTGATGGTCATGTTCAAAACGTCTGACCTGTGATTCCAAATCGCAGGTCGCCATGATTGATCGTACCATTGGTCGCTGATCGCCACCACTAGTTGCATGATTACCTCATACCTGCCAACTAGGTTGATTTTATCGTATTTGTTCCGAAAAGTGTTGAAAATCGGAACAATTGGTAAACGGTCGACTTGACCCGACTCCCCACGCGCGCCGCATGTGTTGTGTACATGAAAATGGGTGCAGTACTAGGTCAACTTGACCGTTGTACCAACTCGACCGTTGCAAGTTTCACTACAGTTCAATTTTTTACTGCAATGTTGGCAGGTATGCTACCTACGACCACGCGTACCAGCATTCACACGTTCTACACTAGATCACACTCGTTCAGCTCGCAACTCTCTCTAACAAAGAAGAATTTGAGGGCATACAAAATATTCATGAGCTCGGCGCACAGATCTCTACCTATTTATTCGGGTACACCCTTTATATCCCCAAGTTGTTGAAATTTGGTTGTTGTGATGGAATGGACACCACTGATCACATTTCCGCACAAAACAATTTAAAAAACAATTCTTGGAGGACAAATTCCAGGCTTACCCAGAAGGGCCCCACCCATGATGTATCGTACACTGTTGAATGGAAATAAATGCCCATGCCCTCCCGCAGTTTTCTTCTTCCCTCACAAGATATATCCTTTCATCTTCAAATTCCACCTTAATTTTGGAATGTCCAAAGTCTCGGGATATGTCTTGGGTTCAGCTGTGCCAAATTGGGAAATTTTGGTGGTGGTTGGGGTGGGGGTGGGGGAGGCAGGGGCAGCTAGGGGATAGAAAGAGGAAAGGGGAGATAGGTGCCCAAACTCTTCCTGTGCAAATCAAGTTAATCCTGGAGAGAGGCAATTTAAGTGTCTTGCCTATGGTGAAATTCACCATGGACTGGTCTGGTTTCAAACCCACAACATACATAGTTAACTAAGGTCCTGAGTTTAGGACACCAGACAGCATGGCCTCTTGCCCATGACAGTAAAAGAACTTGGGCCAATTTCATAAAGCTGTTAAGAAAAAACATTTGCTTAATCAAAAATTTGTTTGCTTTATAAAAATGTGTTAATGGTCAAAATTTTATGTCAACTTATTGTGTTCTTAGCAAGAATAGCAGATATTCTTGTGAAGAACACAAATTAACATGCAATTTTGACTATTGACCCATTTTTATAAAGCAAACAAATTTTTGATTAAGCAAAAATTTCTGCTAAACAGCTTTATGAAATTGCCCATTAGTTTACAAGTATGGCAAACTTTGTAGTGCAGATGGTCTTATGCTAAAAAAAATCTGCCTTCTTTGTTTCTGTTCAAGAGTCAACACAGAATTGATAGCACTCGGAAAATAGGAAAACTATCGACAAGGTCAAGGAGTAAAGGTTCGTCACAGGCATTTTCTACAAGTAAGTCCATCTGTTTGTTCCCTGTCCTGTATTTCCCTGTCCTGTATGTGAAACTAGACACTGAAAATCACACAATCAACTTGGGCGGAAAATATTTTTGTAATTCTATGGTTTTCAGTGCGTCCCTCAGTTTACTCCAAATTCCTTCGACATCGCTTTTTCTGAAAGCGACTCGCATCAATTATACATGTGAAAAAGCTCGGTGGGAAAACACCCGTAGTCCTATTCATTCATTACCAGTTCAGTGCACTACTAGATGCATACTGTATGTCTTAGTTTTACCCAGTGTTGTAGGACTCGAGTCCGACTCGAGTCACAATTTTCGTGACTCGGACTCAACTCGAATCACATTGGAAAATGACTCGGACTCGAACATGGTGACTCATGACTCACAAATCACATTTTTCAAAAAAAGAAAAAATATATATTCGCTCGCTTAATGCAGGATTCTTTGAGAATGTCGTCGTTTCACATATTGTATGAATGAAACTATAGCAGATTCAGTTTCATTAATTTGGCGAAAAAGTGACTCGTGACTCGGACTCGAGGAAAGTGACTCGTGACTCGGACACGAGGCTATTAACTCTTGACTCGGACTCAGACGCGAGGCTATTAACTCGTCACTCTGACTCGGACGCGAGGCTAATGACTCATGACTCGAACTCGGACGCGAGGCTAATGACTCATGACTCGGATGCGAGGCTAATGACTCATGACTCGGACTCGGACTTGATATTGGTGACTCGACTACAACACTGGTTTTACCTTACAGAAAATGAACAAGTGTATTTCAAAAAGGCACTTACTTTTTCCATTCCACTTTAGGAGAATCGGATGAACTGAGACGCATCTACCTGGAAGCTCAAAGAGAGATATCAGGAGTCTTGGAACCAGACATTATTCCTGACCAGTCCAGTCAGACGTATGCTGCACCAGACAGACGCATCGGGTAAGTTTTTTTGACTTGACGCCGGGGGACGTGTAAACACGTTCTGGCAATGTATAGTCACAGGGGCGGTTGACGAGTAAAAACGTTACCCTTGCCGCTGTCTTCCGCGGTTGATGTGTAAACACGTCTCTTGTCCACCATACATTTGTACCAGGGTTGTAGACGAGTTCATCACAAGTCCTTACAAACCTTCAAAAGTCCACCACAAGTCCCTGGGGCTTAATTCAAGTCACAAGCTATTCAAATGAACTCCAACAAAGGCATTCTTTTGTGCATGTTCATCCTTTGCTTCTTGTTACTGGACTTGTGACAGACTCGTGCGGGGCTTGTCGCAGACCTGTGATTTTATCGGTTTCTGGACTTGTGATAGACTCGACTACAATCCTGATTTGTACACACTGTGTTTTGAACTTGACAGCTGTCGACAGCCTGTCAGTGTAGCAAATCTCGCTTTGTCGTGGCCGCCTCAGAGTGTTGCAAAGTATGATCTTGCATTTTTTTTTTCTGCTGTAAGATCTCGCTAAGTCACACTTGGATATGGGTCATTCTATAAATTTGGGGTCCAATTTTTCTGTCCCCCGTTACATCTGACATCTTGTAAAATGTTGTAGTTTGTAAATTCAGGACATATTTTTTAAATGCCTTCTATCTCAAAGAGTGATTACATAAAGTACAATTCATAAAACTATGTTTGAAGGCATTTTTAATGATACTTGTATGGCAAATAGCAGTATGTCAGGTGTAACAGGGACAGAAAAATGTCACACGTTGGACCCCAAATTTATAGAATGACCCATATATCAAAAACCCTTTTTATTATGTTGGCCTTAGGCGCGAGGTCAAAATAGAAACGGTCTGTATACCGGGAAACGGTACATAAACGATACACTGTTGCACGGTCTTCAGTGAACAAGCAATCCATTCTACTTGTCTGGCCAGACGATATAGATAATTGGCAATGTTCAACCCGGCCCACATTCGCTGAACAATAGAGAGCTTATCGGATTACGGGCCATTGTGTGACTACTCCTGGCTGACTCGTTGCCACTGTTTATCACGTGACCGCCCGAACAATGGTGTTTAACCGGGTGTGCCCAGCTGGAGGGTCGATGGCTCCCTTTGAAGTCGTCGGCCAATAGCAGCCTTTTGTTCCCTTCATGCAGGCGGCTAGTTGTAAACCTGTCAATCATCGACCAACCCAGCAAGTTAGAAACGGTTCCTTTCAAACAGGCACATGGGTTTCTGTCAACAGAGAAACGATTTGGAGAGGGATTAACTCAAATCGTTTACCGGTATACAGACCGTTTCTATCTTGACCTCGCGCCTTATACAGTGTGTCCCACAAAAAAGGAAACTCATTTTATTAGGTGAATTAGTCTGGTCAAGTGGCTACTAACTGTGCATGTGAAAGGTAGTACAGTGAAACCTGCTCTTCAGGCCACCTCTATAAAGAGGCCACCTGTCTAAAGTGGCCACATTTGTTCGGTCCCAAACAAGTTTGTACACAAACATATGGAGGTGGAACCTTGATATTAGGGCCCCTGTCTAATTATAACGCGGCCAGGATACTAGGATTTCTGTGTGTACAATCCTATGGTAGTTGAACCTGGATAATCTAGCCACACACAGTAAATTGCCTCAATTAATCAAGCTACTCTGGGAAATTTCATGAGAAGCTTTAAAAAATTATTAAAAACTGAAACATTTTCCACTTTTTAATGAGGAAACCTTTCATACACTTCACTTTTAGCAGTTTTTCAACTACAGACATACATGCTGTAGTATGTTTTTTTATGTTTGAATATTCCTGCGTGTGTACGCTAAACCTCTATATAAGGGCCACCTGCTTATACTGGCCACGTTTTGTCGGTCCCTTGGATGGCCACTATATACAAGTTTATAATAATAATAATAATAGCAACCTTTTATAGCGCCAAATGCCAGGGCCTCTAGGCGCTTTACAGTATAAACCAAAGCGATAACATACATATACATGTACATAGATAAAAAAAATATTAAACGTTAAAACCAAAGAGCATCATCAAGAGCATCAAGTCTGGTAATACTGAACAAAAAGATGTGTCTTAAGCTGATGGAATGAATTTGATGCATGCCGTTAGGAAGACCATTCCAGAGGTGTGCCGCTGAAAAAACAAATGATCTATCACCATAGAATTTTGTTGATGAGCGAGCAGGTACCCTCAATTGACAGTCCGATGATGATCTTATAGATGGGGTATACAACTGTTTCACTGTACGTCGTTAGTCGTTACACCAAACGCTATTTTTGTTCTCTTTCCTTTTTTTGTCAGTCATACATTGGGTCATTATTTGGAATACTCATTTGTATCTTGACACTCAATATTTTCAGATCAGTAGGCAAGTCAAAGAATGGGAGAAGAAAAGGTGAAGAACGAGAGACTGAGTTTCTGGAGAGATTATCGGATCACTCCGTCCCCGAAGTTTCCCATGGAAGGAAGTCCAACAGGACTCGGGTAAGTGGCACTGTGGCAACTTGTTAACTTTCACTGCCAAGGCCATACATGGGTCATTCCATGAAGTTGAGGAACACAGTTTCCGTGTTACATCCACAACCATTTTTACTTCTTTTCTTGCCCTTGATAACCCCATGAATCAATACTATTCAGAAATTCAAGCTGTTGGATGAGAGAAATTTAAAACATTCATTACTTGTAACGAAATCCTCATGGATTTAAATTTAGATGTCAACTAAATAGAATTTTGTTCAAATGTAGGTGTGACATTTGGTGCTTTTTAGCAGATTTTCTTGAATCACACAGAAATATAATCCTCCAAATTCAGATTAAAAAGGATTGTTTAGTTTGAGAACTGTGTTTATTTCAAATTCAACATGAACACATTTGTAGTTGGAGTGAAAGCAGTTGAACTGTATTGGTTTCCAAGTTACATCCACAACCACCACTTTGTTAAATAATTCAAAATGGCAGCACTTTGTCAACACTGAAGACTCCCAAATTACCCCCAAATTACCCCCAAATTACCCCCAAACAGTGTAAGCCACCACATCATGCAACATCGTTATATAAATGGTGATTCATTGCTCTCTTATTGACCATTTTTGTGGAAATGAAGAAATGTCACGCTTTGTTCCTCAACTTCATGGAATGACCCACAAGTATGATCTAATAACGTATGTACTCCGAAATTGCCAATATCGTACATGTACGATCTCAAGTTTATCTTTTTTTGTCTTCAAAAACACCAGCCACCGTACATGTATGACCTAAATATATCGGTAGAGGGCGTACTGATCTATCATAAAAATGCAATATCATTCATGTACGACCTCAGAGTGCCACGGGAGGGCACAAAGTTTGAAGTCTTCTGAGCAGCAAAGATGGCGCCGCCCATAGACTAATGCGTGCGGCTCTTTGGGGAAGAATTTTTTGGGAATTTTGTGGATTCAGATAGTGAAATAAATCAGTATTTATCACTCTCAAAACAATGGTACTGAGTTTTGTACTCGCAAAACAAGTTTGGTGAGTCCAACTTATTTACTTATTTTTTAACAGAATTTTAAAGAGATTTTTTTTTAAAACGCGAAAATTTTGGCAATTTAGGGTTAAATGTTTAAAAAAACCTCTGAAAGAGTTAACATTAAAGGCACAGCCTCGTCAGCAATGCGCGTGCGCGCTAAATTTGTGCCACAAAATACGCAGCTCTGTGCCTTTGCTATGGAGCTGCCTATTTCGTGGCACGAATTTGGCGCGCGCGCATTGCTGACAAGCCTGTGCCTTTAAGAGAATAAGTGTGTTGTTCGCAGTCTTTAACTGTACATTTAAGATAAGACCTGGATGCTGATAATGGCCCAAGTTGCCATGCATGCATACATACCTCATTGTGCAAATCAGTAAAACTCACAAAAATTCTTTGACAGTAAATTTCACCGTGCCGTCATGTTCGTGTACTCATCTACAACCTTCTACATGTTGCGTTCAGTCAAAGTTCTCCGTGTTAGGTTGTTTCTGTTCAATCATGCGAGTTGTATGCGCATGCACACAGATACTTATTTGATTGTTGTGTCACAGTTTTTCCAATTTGTTTTTGAGCATGTGTGTTTTTGTATGGCATGCGTTTAATAAGGCAAAAGCATTTAATTAAAAGCATTTAAAACTTGCACCACATGTTTTATTTCAGTACATGTAGTCTCCGAATAGCACAGTAAAATTGGAAAAAGGATTTTTAATACTTGCAGGCTGCACAGTAAGACTCTTGAGAAGCTCATCATAAATGTTTTCTTTAAAAGACTAGGCCTAGTAAAGCATCGGCGAGTGCAGATTTAATAGAAAACTCCAAATTTGTTAGTGAAAAATAAAAGTTAAAATGGCGATTTTGCTGATTTGTTTATTAAGTACAACACAAGGCAACCCAACATTATTTGTTTTAATCTTTCTGTTACATTTTCTGCACAAAAATCCTTTCAATCTGTCTCGCGAAAGCGAACCCGTCACCGTGTTGTTGGGCGAACTTGGGTTTCGTTTTGTGCTATAACGATGGACAAGATGTGATTTGACAACCTCAGCTAAGTGCAGCATACTGTGCAAAATGTCCCTCAGCACAGCAGAATGCATTTACTATCTTTCAGTATTAGCGTTTCACCTATTATATATATTTTTTTTTTTTTACTTAAAAATGCCCGAACGACCGTCCTGATTTTTTGTGGGGCGAGGGCAACACAATTTGTTTGGGGGCCTTACTGTACTTAGTGAATTACAAGAACATTATTGTAGCCAGACACAAAGACGGCGAGTTTGTTTGATTTGGTTTAATATATATACTTTATTTGTACTGTTGGCCGTGCAACCGATCAAAGTTAAAAGGAAGGCAAAATAGTTTTAAATCCCAGTGGTTATATTTTAAGTGAACTATTGCTTAAAGGTAGAATACATGATTGGTATCTCGAAAATCATAAATGTTCACAGATTTACACATAACTTACACAATATAAACACATGATGATGGTAGAAAACATCTCCTGAAATGGTTTTGTCTGAAGTTTTGTCTGAAGTATATTCTTTGAGAAATTAGTAAAACAATTAATTTTCGTCTCATGAGACGAAAATTCACTTCGCCCAAACGCCACTTCGCCCAAATGCCACTTCACCCAAAAACCACTTCACCCAAAAACCACTTCACCCAAAAACCACTTCGTAAACAGGTCGTGGCTTAGGGCGAAGTGGTTTTTGGGCGAAGTGACTGGAAAGCTTTTTTTTTTACTGTTTTCTCAAAAGTTAGACAAAGTACGGAGCTCACTTTTACTCAGGTTGGTTTTAATCATGCATATCTTCAATCACACAGGGAGATAAAACCATTTGTAACGGTTTACCAATCATGTGTACTGCCATTAAATTAGGAAATGGAAAAAATGTTTTTTTTTTAATCTTGTCCCTTTTTGTTCTGCCTATGTTCTTGCTCACCCCCATCCTTACTTGAGTAGCCATACAAGTCCCTTTAAAAATATATTTTTTATATCAAACATTTATTACATTACATCACTGGGAAAAAAATATACTGGACTAACCATTAAAGGCAGTATACATGATTGGTATCTCGAAAATCAGAAATGTTCACAGATTTACGCCTAACTTACACAATATAAACATGATGACCGTAGAAAACTTCCCCTGAAATTTTTTTGTCTAAAGTGCTATTGTCTTTGAGAAATGAGTAAAACAACTAGTTTTCGTCTCATGAGACGAAAACTCAATAAGCCCCATGAGACGAAAATTCAATTCGCCCCAAAACCATTTCGCCCAAGTGCCATTTCGCCCCCAAACCACTTCGCCCGAGTGCCATTTCGCCCCAAATCACTTCGTCCAAACACTACGTCGTCCAAATGCTACTTCGCCCCAAAACCACTTCGTGCACAGGCCGTGGTTCTGGGCGAAATGGTTCTTGGCGAAGTGGTTTTGGGGCGAAATGACTGCAAACCCTTTTTTTACTGTTTTCTCAAAAGTTACACGAAGTACGGAGCTGGTTTTTGCTCAGGTTGGTTTTAATCATGCATATCTTCAATCACACAGGGGGATAAAACTATTTGTAACAGTTTACCAATCATGTATACTATCTTTAAGGTCTTTATTAGGACAAAATATTTATATAAAATATATCAAGAAATACTGTATAATAATAATAATAATAATAATACGCAGTTCTTATATAGCGCATTACAGATCCGCTGGATCTCTCAATGCGCTTTCTGCATTATTACTCCTGGTCATTGGGCTCAGTAATATCATTCCTTAATCCTTCTCAGCTCCAGTCCTGTGCTGCAATCATGCACACAGGGACTAATCAAACAAATCAGCTTTCACTACCCTCACAGGTACCCATTTCCTCCTGGGTGGAGAGAGGCACACGCACCATGGACGAGCCGGGATGGGGTTCGAACCCACGACCTATGGATTTACCATAGTCTTGGATTCAACACGCTACACCACTCGGCCATGGTACTGTTCAACCCAAAAGAAGAAAAAATTGGTTTGTTATAATGAAACTTATAACTATAAACTGCGAACAGGCACATTTCGTCGCATAGCTGACATTGAAAACGCATCAACGGACCAAAAAGTGACAGACCGGAGATGACGTACGTCAATTTTACGTACGTCTGACGGACGAAAATAGTGCAGTGTGAACCCGCCCTCAAATTCCTTGTCAACTTGCTAACACATTGATGACTTCCACACTTATATCAATTTAACGTACACAAATAATTAACTTAGATTTTTTTATTTATTGCATTGCTTGCTATTTATACAGCTGTTAGCTTGTCGTCACAGCCAAAGTCTTTATGGTATTTATTGTTTGGGTAACTTATAAATAGTGCCAATGTAAACAAACAATAAAGAAAGCAAATTCTTAATGTACATGTAATACCAGGATTTAAATTAGCTGTGGCCCTTTCACCTGCTTGCCTTTTTTGCCTACCATAACAAATAAGAACCATAAAACAGGAAAGATACAGAAGGCTCTACAGTATGAGTAAAACAAAAAACTATACACTTTTAAAATTACTTGTTGTGTTTTAGTGTACCAATGTTTTGACATGTACTTTGGATAAGTTCTGTGTCTTTTGGTAGCAGTTTAATTAAATTATGTTTCATGCATGACCGCACATGAGGCAAATAAGGGTGTCAGGTGAAACACGACTTGCGCCAACTGATCAGAATTTTAAAAAGAGACCAAAACAAACCATCCCCCCCAAAACAAATTGCCTTTGTTTAGGTTGTGGCTTGTCCCTGTGGCTTGGTATCTACAAACATTTAAGTGAACGGTGGCACGAGTTGGACATCTTGCATTAGGAAATTGCTGGCGAAAGCTTTGAAACACAGCCGTGGCACTTTGTGTGCGGTGGAATTCGCTTACCAAGTAGGCCCTTTGCTGGGGTGTGAGCTGAGGACGAGCCATGTTTTAAGATGAAGAATAGCCCACAAGATGTTTCATTGTACGTATGTTCAACGAAGCTCTGTGGATTCTTGACAACAACCAAGTCACTGGTTCAAATCCTTTCCTTTTTCCTAGCCATACTGAATTGGCGCAAGTCGTGTTCCACCTGACACCCTTAACTTTTTATTTTCCTCATGTGCGGTCATGCATGTAACCTAATTATAAAGGCACAGGCTCGTCAGCAATGCGCGCGCGCCAAATTCGTGCCACGAAATACGCAGCTCCATAGCAAAGGCATGGAGCAGCGTATTTCGTGGCACGAATTTGGCGCGCGCGCATTGCTGACGAGCCTGTGCCTTTAATTAAACTGCTACCAAAAGACACATGAGAACTTATCTCATATAAATATACACTAAAACACAACAAGTAATTTTAAAAGTGTATAGTTTTTGTTTTACTCGCACTGTATATTGGTGCAGAAAAAATGCAGAAGCTTGGAAGCTTCTTTATAATGGGAGACTTCGAGACAGCAAACATAACAATCCCTCGTGATCAGTCCGCTATTGTTCCAGAAGGAAGGCATGGAGTTGAATTGTACGGACTGTGAAATTTTTCACGTCCTGCAAAGTTTCAAAAATGGCCCAAAATAACCCATCATGTGTTAACACGTTGACTGCCGACTACGAGTATACTCGTAGTAATGGGTGTACCGGATTTTTCCACTACCCGGTACGAGTATACCCTGTGGGAATGCCCTGTGAAACTATGCTCCGCAGTCAACGTGTTAAATATGTGCATTTCCTGCTTTGTGTGATTACAAACTCGCTTATGTTAAGGAGAATGGACGAGAAAGTGTAGATTCGTGAAAAGAATGGGCGAGGCGAATCCGAGCCTATTCCTTCACGAATCTACACTTTCGAGGCTATTGTCCGACTTAAACCATTCCACCATCCAGAACAAAGAAACGCGCCAACAAGCCACCCATAAGAATTACGTAAGCAGTGGGCTTTTTTTTCCTTGAATACAATGCACGCCGTTCTGTTTGGTGTAAGAATGGAATCACTCATGTGAACACGCTGCATTCTGGCGCCGCAGTCATTTCGTTCGTGGTGTGCTGCTAACAACAATTACTATATCGCCATTGTCTGATGCAAAAGATTTTGACATTTCTGGAGTCATTTTGGAGTTTGGAGACAACAAAAGCGGATTTGTCTCGGGATTTATACAGTGAAACTGCACAAAACTGTAACAAAACTGTAGATTTGTAAAACAAAAGATTTTACGAATCTACAGTTTTGTTACGAATCTACAGTAAAGTGTCGATTCGTGAAAATAATCTATAGTTTGAATAATAGTGTGACGTCACAAGAATGGTTTAATTTATTTATTTCAAAAGGTGAAATTAAGGCATCCCAATTTATTGTAGTATTACTGTAGTACGATTACGAGATTTTGTGCGTGTGACCCCAAATTTATTGCAATCATATATTTGTTCAACAATGAGAATTATCATCGTTCGATTGTAATCTGATTGTAAGCGGGTTACAAGAAATTGGCAAAAACCATGTTTGACCCCATCTCGTCGTCGTCATATTACAATCCTTCCTATAGGCCCCTGCTTGAAGGTGATGCCTGGAATGCATTGTTTTTGACATGCTGCTCAAACCACACAGCATTCAGAGTATCAGATGCTTGACGCGCGACGTGCATGTTTGTCCAGGCCACAAGTCGATTACAACTTGTGTGTGCATGTGACCCCACTTTATTACAACAAACTACAATCCGATTACAATAAATATATACAATCGTATCATAGTCATATCACAATCAAGAAATTACGAAAAAAATTCCCGTGTGACCCCAAGCTTTGACTTCATAAAATTTAATAGACGTCTTGAATGCCCGGGGAGGCTGTTAGTAGACTCATAATCTCATCAACATCCGTCTCGGTTGGACACGAATTCTTCTGCGCTTCGTTCTGCCGCACTGTGTCCAGAATGGTCTGCAGGGTCCGCAGGCATTCCGCGTCGGCCAGCACCTGCCGTCGCGTGTAGGTTTCGGACATGTACTGCATCAGCATCATGACTAGAAGTGACAGGTCCTGTTTGTCAAGTTCGGTGTTGCGCGACAGTCGGACCAGGTTGGTCTGCATCTCGTGGTGGTTGCTGCTGCGGAACAACAGGTAGAAGTCGTTGGCTCTTGTATCCATGGCGAATGAAGATGTTTGTCAGATTTTGCAACAAATTATTTGAATGATTGCGGTACTTCGAGAGAAGCTAATGTTCTGAGATCTGAGATGAATGTTTGTAGAGTGTGTTGGCTAAAGTGGTTGTCTCGGGTAACCAGCAAATTTTGAAGTTTGTTGACAAAGCTTCTTGAACACTGTTGGTCAGGAAACTCCTAAAAAGGAAGCAAATGTTTCAAATGATAGGATACTTTTAGGAGAAAGCAGTTCAGAGACCCAAGATGAATGTTGCTAGAGTATCATGGCCAAATTGATTGTCCCAAATATGTTTGAATTCGAAGCTTGTTGAATTGCCTTCTTAAACGCAGTTGGTCAGGCAACTCTTAAAAGGGAAGCAAATGTTTAAAATGATCAGGATACTTCAGGAGAAAGGAAGTTCAGAGACCCGAGATGAATGTTGCTAGAGTATCTTGGCCAAAGTGATTGTCCCAAATGTTTGAATTTGAAGCTTGTTGTCTTTGTTGAATTGCCTTTTTAAACGCAGTTGGTCAGGCAACTCTTAAAAGGGAAGCAAATGTTTAAAATGATCAGGATAGTTCAGGATACTTCAGGAGAAAGGAAGTTCAGAGACCCAAGATAAATGTTGCTAGAGTATCATGGCCAAATTGATTGTCCCAAATATGTTTGAATTCGAAGCTTGTTGAATTGCCTTCTTAAATGATCAGGATACTTCAGGAGAAAGTAAATTCACAGATCTGAGTGTTGCCAGAGCAACTTGGCCAAAGTGATTGTCTCAGATTACAAGTGGTGAACTTTGAAGCTTGTTGCATTGCCTTTTTAAATGCATTTGGTTGGGCAACCCTTAAAATAGGGAAGCATACACTTTAAATGATCAGGTGACCTCAGGAAAACCGAAGTTCAGCGATCTGGGGTGAATGTTCGTGAAGTATCTTTAATAGCCAAAGTGCTTGTACGGAATAAGCAGTGAATTTTGAAGATTGTTGAAATGCAGTTGATTGGGAGATTCTTAAAGGGAATAAACCAATCCCAGAGATGAATGTTGTTATTAAGTCCGCTAATACTCTTGTCCTATGAAGATTTGAATTTTGTAGTTCGACTTGATTGGGAATTTTAAAGCTTGTTGACTTGCCTTCTTAAACACAGTTGATCGGGCGACTCTTAAAGAGAAACAGATCCCAGAGATGAATGTTGTTAGTTAGGTCCAAAACCTCAATTCCGTGACCATTCTCTGGCTAGTAAGGTTTGACGATTGATTTGACTCCTATGGACCTTTTAGAACAAAATTAGCCCCCATGTCCCTCGCAAAAATCCCGGCATTTTTCGCTGGAGGCCAAAATCCAAGATGGCCGCCGGCGCCATTTTGAAAAATTAAGTTTTGAACCAGAGCACCTATATTCATGTACAAAGACACTTTTTCGGGTAAGTCGAGCACAAGGATTCCGATTCTGACATTAGTTTGACATTACGGTGTCATTTTCACCTAAAAATCCAAGATGGCCGCCGGCGCCATCTTGAAAAATTTAATTTTGAACCAAAGCACCTAAAATCGTGTACAAAGACACTTTTTTCGGATAAGTCGACCACAAGGATTTCGAATCTGACATTACTTTGACATTACGACATCATTTGTACCCAGAAATCCAAGATGGCGGCCGCCGGCGACATCTTGAAAAAAAAAGTTTTGAACCAGAGCACCTAAAATCGTGTACAAAGACACTTTTTTCGGGTAAGTCGACCCAAAGGATTCCGAATCTGACATTAGTTTGACGTTATGACATAATTTTCGCCCAGAAATCCAAGATGGCCCCCATTCGGTAAAGCGAAAACGTAACTTTTGAATGGGAGCTCCTAGGATCATGAATTACTAACCCCTTTTTTGGCTAATTATAAAATGGTCACGGATTGAGGTCCTGATTTGTGAATATGACATGAGAATTATGCACCTATCAACAGGTGCAGGTAGATGCGTCGGGAGAGGAGGTCGTGTATGGCGGACTCAGGACGACAGTGACCACCCACCAGCTCCCAGCCATGTCCAAGTGGCGAGGGGTGGTGCTTCTTCGAGGGATGACGCAGAAGTAGTTTGCGCGGAGGCAGTGTTGATGTAGGCTATCTGCATATGGAAGGAGACGGACGAAATATTTGTTTTTCAGTGTCTTCCACTTCGCTGCACGGGTCTCAGCCACGGTGCTACTCTTTTTGTCACCATACATGACATGTCGTGTGAACTGGAGAAGTTCCACTAGCACCTCCTCCTCAAGGTCAAGGTTATCTCCGCACTTTGAGAGCTGCTGTTGGGCCACAGGGCTCTTCGCCACCCGGTCATACACCGACTTCTTACCCTTGCCGTAGAAACCCGAGTTGGCGTCAGACCCTGTCATACAGTGCAGCTGTACAATACAGTCTGCCATCTCATCAGTCACCAGCTCACGGCATCAGACCATTTCCTGCTTCCTCTTGATACAGAGATGAAAGCTGCCGCGACATAGGCATCGGTATCCGCGGCATCGATGACAATAGGGCAACTGTAGCCTGACTCGCGTAGAACTGCGTAAACGGAAAAGAGGACAGTGTCAGCCTCAGACTGGTCAAAGCTGTAGGCCTACGCAGTTCTCCATTGCTTGCTGGGTTGACATGTTGGTGCAGTGGGAACCAACAGAGTAGACCATCTCTGCATCAACACTCTCTGCAAGGTCTGTCAGGTAGTTGCATATTAGTTTTTGCAGCCACCTCTTGTTGCTGACGCTACACAGCAGCGTTGTGAACGCTTTGGCAGAAGGGAAGGTGTCGCTTAATTTCATGTAGCTAGGTGTTGGGGATATGTGCCTTACCCTGTAACCGCAGGTCTCGCTCGTCATCTTTGGTTGAGTATGGTGCGTCGTACGGGTCATTCACACAGATGATACGTTCAGCATCACCATGACAGGTAAAAATGATAGATGATACCTTGTGGACTTAGTCTGACCACTTGTATGGGGTGCCATCTTGCTTTTGTCGATCTTCTGCTGATGGAGTTGCCACCCTCCATATCATACCCATGTCGATGAGAGCGGTGTAGGGTTCATGTAGATGTACAGATTGCAACTACCTGACAGACCTTGCAGAGAGTGTTGATGCAGAGATTGTCAACCCAGTTATTGCAATGTAGAACTACAGCTTTGACCAGTCTGAGGCTGACACTGTCCTCTATTCCCTTTACACAGTTTTGCGCAAGTCAGGCTACATTGGCCCTGTTGTCATCGATGCTGCAGATACCGATGCCTGTGTCGCGGCAGCTTTCATCTCTGTATCAAGAGGAAGCAGGAAATGGTCTTATGCCGTGAGCTGGTGACTAATGAGATGGCAGACTGTATTGTACAGCTGCACTGTATGACAGGGTGTAACGCCAACTCGGGTTTCTACGGCAAGGGTAAGAAGTCGGTGTATGACCGGGTGGCGAAGAGCCCTGTGACCCAACAGCAGCTCTCAAAGTGCGGAGATAGCCTTGACCTTGAGGAGGAGGTGCTAGAGGAACTCTAGACATGTCATGTATGGTGACAAAAAGAGTAGCACCATGGCTGAGGCCCGTGCAGCGAAGTGGAAGACACTGAAGAACAAACCGTTCGTCAGTGTCCCTCCGGATGCAGATAGCCTACGTCAACACTGCCTCCGCGAAAACTACTTGGCATATCTTGTGCGTTATCCCTCGAAGAAGCACCACCCCTCGCCACTTGGATGTGGCTGGGAGCTGGTGGGTGGTTACTGTCGTCATGTCCCCCACACACCACCTACTCTCCCGACGCATCTACCTGCATCAGGGCCAGCTGAGAAGAGCGACGAAGATGAGAGTGAGGTAGATGAGAGCGAGGAAGATGAGAGCAAGGAGGGGGATGAGGAGAATGATTATGTACAGGGGAGGAGGGAGGGATCATCAGAATCTGATTATTCAGAATCTAGTCAGGCATGCAGAATGCTTTGATTCAGACTAATAATTGTGTTGTGGTGTCATTGGTTTACATAAAATGGCAATGAACTACAATTTTCAGGGTACATGATTTTATTGACATGTTTTAAGTGGTTTCATTTGAAACTAGAGTTGGCTAGTAGAACAATGCCATCTTCAAACCTCAAGTTTTTCACGAGTTGTCATTGAACTTTGATGCCGATGTCAAACTCTTAAATGGCAAGAAGGAGTACAAACTCTAGAAGAATGTTAAGAAAGGTTGTGGTGACAGAATATCCTTGTCCGACTATATACGGTCTAGGTGGTGAACCAGCGAGACAGCTTGTTGTTTAGCTCACAGTGTTCTAGATATTTTACACAAAGCCTACAGAGTATAGCCTGACAATTTTGTTTGGGTATCCAAGATATTTTATGTTTTCACAGACATTTATAATAAGGTTATTATTTATGGTAACGTTATAATTTATGGTTATAAAATAAGAATTCATCACCTGAGAGTTATATAATGTTCTAACTGACATTTTGACGTTTTTGGAGATAACAGTATTTTAAAATTTCTCAGATCATAAGCTTTAAAATGATATAATTTCTCAGGGTTCCCTCTTTCGGTAAATATTTCTTTTCCAATTGTTTATTTCCGAACTTTAAAGGCCAATGTATCTAAAATATTAAAATGTTAATCAGAACATTGTAATTCTTATGTCATATTCACAAATCAGGACCTCAATCCGTGACCATTTTATAATTAGCCAAAAAAGGGTTTAATTCATGATCCTAGGAGCTCCCATTCAAAAGTTACGTTTTCGCTCTACCGAATGGGGGCCATCTTGGATTTCTGGGCGAAAATTATGTCATAACATCAAACTAATGTCAGATTCGGAATCCTTGGGGTCGACTTACCTGAAAAAGTGTCTTTGTACACGATTTTAGGTGCTCTGGTTCAAAACTTGTTTTTTTCAAGATGGCGCCGGCGGCCGCCATCTTGGATTTCTGTGTACAAACGATGTCGTAATGTCAAAGTAATGTCAGATTCGAAATCCTTGTGGTCGACTTATCCGAAAAAGAGTCTTTGTACACGATTTTAGGTGCTCTGGTTCAAAACTAAATTTTTCAAGATGGCGCCGGCGGCCATCTTGGATTTTTGGGTGAAAATGACACCGTAATGTCAAACTAATGTCAGAATCGGAATCCTTGTGCCCGACTTACCCGAAAAAGTGTCTTTGTACATAAATATATGTACTCTGGTTCAAAACGTAATTTTTCAAAATGGCGCCGGCGGCCATCTTGGATTTTGGCCTCCAGCGAAAAATGCCGGGATTTTTGCGAGGGACATGGGGGCTAATTTTGTTCTAAAAGGTCCATAGGAGTCAAATAAATCGTCAAACCTTACTAGCCAGAGAATGGTCACGGAATTGAGGTTTTGGACCTAACTATGTTTAAAGCCTTCTGGCAACAACTCTTGTCGTGACGAAGATTTGAATTGTGGAGTTCGACTTGACTGTAGGATGCGATTATCAACTGTTGTGAGGATGATCATATGGAATGCCTCAAGTTCGGAGTTTGGTCTGTCTTAGACGGTGACACTGCGTGGATCTGAAATGGGAGAAAAAGAAGTAATACAATAATAATGGCTGGAGTCTTAAGCAGCGTTCACTTTATCGCGGAAAAACAATGCTTGTGCGCTGCGCTTACTGCGTTGCATGAGCTCTGGGTTACCGATCTTTCCAAAATAGAAAATTCCACTTCGTAACTTGGGGCTTCTCTGATACCTCATTGGCTGCGCGTTGGAAAGGTCGTGGGTCAAAGTTCAATAAATTTTAACTTTTACCCATCTCAAAATGCATTGCGCGTCACAATAGGCCGCGCACAAGCGGAAAATCAGTTCCTGTGTAAACTTATGGCACAGACGCGCTTTAGACAATTTTTCCGCAATAATGTGAACGCCGCTTAATAATAGCTCACATGTTCACCACGCTAGGTGCTCAGGGCGCTGATAACATTGATCATCATCATCCCTGACGAAAATTCAATTCGCCCCCAAACCATTTCGCCCAAGTGCCATTTCGCCCCAAACCACTTCGCCCGAGTGCCATTTCGCCCCAAACCACTTCGCCTGAGTGCCATTTCGCCCCAAATCACTTCGTCTAAACACTACATCGCCCAAATGCCACTTCGCCCCAAAACCACTTCGTGCACAGGCCGCGGTTCAGGGCGAAATGGTTCAGGGCGAAGTGGTTTTGGGGCGAAATGACTGCAAACTGTTTTCTCAAAAGTTAGAAGAAGTACGGAGCTGGTTTTTGCTCGGGTTGGTTTTAATCATGCATATCTTCAATCACACAGGGGGATGAAACTATTTGTAACAGTTTACCAATCACGTTTACTATCTTTAAATGTATGTACCGGTACTTACAGTTGTAGTCAGAAGTTTACATACAACTGTGTGCTTAAACTTGCGTTGTAACCATTTTTGTAACCGTCTTTACTAAAGTCGTGATTTTGTGGAATTCCTCATCACGTGCTTGCAGTACTTAAAACATAGCTTGCACACCTTGCAATGGTTCGGGTAGTCTTTACCATTTTGGGTGATGATGGTAGTGGTGTACAACTAGGTATGTAGCTTCTGATTTCAACTATATCTTGATAAATCTACTTCCTGTGCTTGCATAATGTCTGCCAGTTTTTTATGCATTTTGCTGGTATGACAGTACATGTGCAGAAAAAATATCGTACACTAGCTGTGTGCTGTGGTAATAAATGAGTGTGATGACCAGCAAATGTTGCATACATGTACATGTACATGTACCGTACCTCATGGGTGATAAGATTTTGATACCATATCATGTGTCATATTTTTCTCATTACCATTCTGAAATTTCGCAATCTCAACCCGTATATTTTCAAAGATATCGTAGAAAACCACTAATGTTTAATAAACTAATTCATCCAGTTACATAAAGTAGTGCAGTGATTGCACAAACCTTTTTGCTTCCACATCCAAATTGGAGATTGCAAATTTCCTGGTTTTTTCCCCATGGATAGTATTTTGGAATGTATGTTTGTTAGCATAAAACGAAATCCAATTTCATAAAATGAAATCCAAGCTCCTTTAACTATACGGTAAACTATGAGTACAGTCAATTTTTGCTCTCGACTTTGAATACCTTAGACAGCTTACGCATCCCTATTGGCTGAGAGCACGTCACGTGGCCAGTCTTAAACGGATGATAAAGACCGGCCAGTCTTAAACACTTTTTACCCTGGCCCCCCTTATTTAGCTCTGATGGAACACACACACATGCACACACAGACCGTTACCACATACACTATGCGGACTTCTTTTTGTACTCGTGCACTGTAGAAAATTTGGCCGAAAATCCTTCTTTTTTTTCCTCAAAAACAAAACGCAGGATTTCGCTCTAACTTTACAATTCGTTTAAGGGCATCCTTACACACCTTATACTTTTTTTGAACCCCCTCCCCTCCCCTTATCCTTTTTCAAATGCTACAACTCGTCTGAGAACCTGTGCAAGTCCACACAGCATGCACAGTTACGGTGCTACATGTACCTGGTTTATGCGGACCACTTTTGTCCGGAAGTTCGCATAGAGTATGTAATGTTCGTACACAGAAACTGCACGTGCCCGAAAGCAAGATGGGCACGATCGAACAAAAACAACTTGACGCACAGTAGTTTGAACGCGATGTCATGCAAGCATGTAACTGATGAAACATGGCAAAACGACAAGATTATCGAAGAATTTTTGTGAGTTTTATCAATTGATAATAATGGCACTCGTCTGCAGCTCGGGCCATTATCACTCGTCCATGCCTCTATCCGGTTTTAAACGTATGTTTAAGACTTGCCAAACCCATTTTTATTCCCTACATAATTGACGATTCAATTTTATTCCATAAGAATTTATAACATTAGGCCTATAAAAAAAAATTACATGTGCCTACAATTTTCCCTTTCTAAAAACTGTGATACCGATTATTTGAACCACAAAAGCATTAATTGAATGCAATATTCGCTGGCAGAGTCGTGACGTCACATTGCGGGCGCTGGACCGTAACTATGGTTACTGGTTCACGCTCACGTTTTATACATCCATTGCGCACAGTGGTTTTTTTTTGCTATTATTATTTTAGAAGAAAATAAGGACAATGATGACTTGCAATGGTTTGCTCATACATGTACCTATACTCTCATTGCGATACACTATCTGCCTCCTTATTTTGTGATTGTAACAGAAAAACCCAACAAAAAATGTTCCCCTTGTAGCTTCTGTGCAAAACGAATGGAGAAACGCGTTGCCATGCAAGTGGCGTGAACCGTTGTCAGAGTGAATGCGTCCGCGCGGAAATTGATGTCACACTATCTGCCAGGGAATACATGTAGCTAAAGTAGAACACTCACTACAGGTTGTGTACATATACATGTAGTACATACATACATGTACATCGACAACCTGCCACACCCCTTTGGCTAAATGTGTTTACATGTACCTCACTACCACCTCTGGATGTACTGAAACATGAAAAGAAGAAAGTTGCGCGGCCGTGAAAGTGTTGGAAGAGTTGACATCAACAGGGGTCAAAATTAGCACTGGTCTTGTGGTCCGAGACCAGTAAAAAATCAGAAGGACCACCAGATCTGTCAAAAATGCTGGTCCGATGGACCAGTGAAAACATTTCCTGACTCATGGAAACATTCCCTGATGCCTAATCCACATTTCTTAATCAATGCGAAAAATTCCTGGTTACCATGGTTACCACAAAAAATTATTGATCGCTTTAGACATTTTCAGATAACTTAATTTCTTTCTCGATCTCTCCTGACATGCACTTAGTCAATGCACTCAATGACCTTAAACCAGAAAGTGTTGCAGTATCTCGGTCCGTGCCATATTTTGCAAAGCACCAGTGGACCACTAAATTTTTAGCAGGACCAGTAGAGTTCTCTAATCTACTGGTCCTTCTGATAAACAGCGTGAAATTCAGGTTAATTTCGACCCCTGCATCAATGTGGAATGTACATACATGCACTTACCAAAAGTCTGCAATCTTCCATGTACCTGCTAGTGTTGCACTGTTACACTGTTGCACCACTGTATGTGCACATCAATACTATTTACACAGATGTTGACTGAGTGAAGAGCAATTGTATACAATTTAACATGCATTTCCCAGCTGATTAAATTTAAGCCTTTAATAATGTGAAATGGGGCATTGGACTGCATTGTATTGTTGTTTTGAATACTCCAGTGACCTATGACCAGTATATTGTTGTTTCTTTTGTATATGACCTATTGTGATCTTCCGTTGATATGGGCATTGTTATGATGGTTGCTACTGGTATGGATTAGAGGGTGTCTCCATGTTTTTCCAAAGAAGCTTAGAAAAAGAGAGAACAGAAATAGCCACATTTAATAGGATTTAAAGCCCCAATGCATCATTTGCAGTCACCCAAAAGTTTACTTCATGAGTTGACGAGAAAAATCTGTCTAAATGTACATGTACTGTGTTGATAGCAATGGTAACAAACACTGCATGATTTCTTTTTCACCAAGTAAAATCATAAAATGGTACCTTTGGGGGAGAAATTGCCAACTGAAAGTGCTTCTAAAAAACATTTGCAAACCATTTTTTATCATTCATACAAAACGATAAGCAGAATTGTAACCAGGTTGTGTCTAAAGTCGCAAGTCAACTTTGTCCATGTGAATTTTTTTTATCAGTTTATGATGCCTCATTAAGTATTAAGCCAATTTTTTAAAGTTCTATTTTTTAAATTTCTAATTCACAAGACAGACTCATCTTTTAATACAGAGCATCACTTTGGTTCCATAGTGTCCATTGACGCAATGAGTTAATTATACTAATGTACAGTATGTGTGCAACACCACAGCTGCATCTACATGTAATGTTTAAAGGAGGGTGTTCAGATATTTCCAGAAAATGGATTTGTTTAAAGGAGCGTGTTCTTCAGATATTAGCAGAAAATGGATTTCATTTTAACATGACAATCGTATAAAATACCTCCCAAAATACTATCCAGGGTTGGGGGGGGGGGGGGGGGGGGGGGGGGGGGGGGGTGCGCAAACCCATGTTAACCCATGCCAACCCATTAAAGGCACAGGCTCGTCAGCAATGCGCGCCAGCCAAATTCGTGCTCGAAACACGCAGCTCCATGCCTTTGCTATGGAGCTGCGTATTGCGTGGCACATACATTTGGCGGGCGCGCATTGCTGACGAGCCTGTGCCTTTAACTGTAGAGGTCATTATTATTATGTATAATGAGGGTATATGATAGGATTGACAATAAGCGATGAATTTAGATGGTGGTGATAGATCATTTGTTTTTTCAGCGGCACACCTCTGGAATGGTCTTCCTAACAGCATGCGTCAAACTCATTCCATCAGTAATTTCAAGTCCCAGCTTAAGACACATATTTTTGTTCAGTATTACCAGACTTGATGCTCTTGATGATGCTCTTTGGTTTTAACGTTTAATCTTTTTTATCTATGTACATGTATGTATGTTATCGCTTTGGTTTATACTGTAAAGCGACTAGGGGCCCTGGCATTTGGCGCTATATAAGATTGCTATTATTATTATATTATTATTATATTTAGAAACACGAGAATATTGCAATGCCCCGACTGGGATTCAAAACCTTGGCACATGGCCAACTGCTCTACCAACTGAGCTATCTGCATGGGCATCCCGTCAGAGCATCACAACAATCTCGTGCTTGCCACTCTTATTCCAACAATGCAGTGGGGCAAATTAATCCATGCCATGATTTATTGTCAACATAGATACAACAAAATGTTACTGTCCACGATTCAACTTCATTCAAAACCATTTTAGTCATCACTGATTGCCTATCACGTGAGCGAGCTTAACAAGCTCTACAGAGGGATAAACCCCCTGGAGCGTTTGTTAAGCTCACCTGATAGCCAACCCCCAATCAGTTCATTAATTCACCCTGGTGATCTCTGGGTCATTATCCCAAAGGCCAAGGAAAAAAACACCTGCGTTTCCTGTTACATCGACAAAATATTCAGGGTGGGTAGGTGGGAAATATATTTTGATTTTGCTCTAAACAGTTAAAGGCACAGGCTCGTCAGCAATGCGCGCCCGCTAAATGTGTGCCACGCAATACGCAGCTCCATAGCAAAGGCATGGAGCTGCGTGTTTCGAGCACGAATTTGGCGGGCGCGCATTGCTGACGAGCCTGTGCCTTTAACAGTATTCCAGAACTAAACTCGTCAAAAAAAGTTTCGAAAGTCAATTTTGACTGACGATTTCTCTCTTGTTACTAAATCATTTCCCTTGAATTTGGTATCATTGGAAACCCCTGTTATTCCTCTTTACAGTGATGTGTCATTTGTTATGATTAATCAATTGGGGGATGTGCAGTATAGCGGAATACAGGGGTGGGTGGAAAGTGAAATGTTACAAAATTCACTGCTATTGTCATGCAGTGCATTCCCCTTTTGCTTGGAGGATGGGAATGTGTCAATGCACTTTTTGACAATAGCAATGCATTTTGTGACATTTCACTTTACACCCGCCCCCGTACGTATTCAGCTGTGCTGCACATCCCCCAATTGCTTAAAATCATGACAAATGACACATCATCGTAAAGAGGAATAACAGGACTTTCCAATGAGAGAAATCGTCAGTCAAACTTGACTTTCCGAACTTGTTTTGTTTTTGAGAAGTTTATATACAGTCGTTAATTAAGTGTTTAGAATGTCTGAATTTAAAAAGCAGGTGACAAATACACAACAATGAACCACTTTTTCATGCTTTGAAAGGGTAAAAAAAATAAAGGTGATGTACACAAAATTTAGGTTTCAGGTAGGCACAATAAGTTTTCATTATCTATTGATCTTTGAGCAAAAAGATACAGGGCGCTTTCACAGGGGGTCAAAGGTCACAGGTCACTATTACTTGTCCTGCTAGAAGCCACTGCGTTTCCCCACGTGGCTCTATTGTTCTCTCCCATTCTGGAAGACAAGCAATAGTGTGACCCGTGACCTTTTGAACCCCTGTGAAAGCACCCTATAGGTAATTCTGCAGGATTTTCTAGGTTGGAGCGGGTAATACATGTACTATAGGAAACCCAGCTACATGTAGTTTTTGTCTTAAGCCTAAAAGAAATTATCCCCTATTCACAAGAAGAATCTTGATAAACTTACTTTTGTTGGTGAAGATCCAAGGATGATACAATGTATGTAGTACGTAGTTTAGTCACTGATAGAGAAAACAAGTGAGCTCTCAATCTCAATGCTAAATTCCCAATGAGGTAGAATTTCATCCAGCCAGCCTTTTAAATACCCTGGGCTATTTCTAATATGTCTGCCTATGCAATGCCAAAATTCCCAGTGTTGGGCAATGCAGTGTGAAGACTTAATTGGCACATGACTCATGTTCTGTGTAATATCCTATCGACATGGCAGTTTCTCATGATGGTATTTCCCTTTGAGATTGCGTTATGTGTTATTATATTTCATAAATTGAAAATACATGATAAAAATCAGACACTAATTGTGAAACTTTGCATTTTTTGCAGGGGCAATGTAAGGGGTCAAGTGGGGGTGGGGGGATGCTTTACAAATTTCCAGTGGGGGTGACTGGAAGAAGCAATTCCAACACTGTACATGTAGGACTCGGGTTACTCTCAAGGACTCGGACTTGGCCAGTGGGGACCCGGACTCGGACTGTAAGGACTTAGAGATTTGGGCTGATGAGTCCATCTGAGTCCAGGGTAAAAAAATACATGTATACACTGTACATACAAAAATGCACATGTATGTACACGTATGTATCTTGCAAGTGCGCGTGGTTGCAAGTGCGCGTACATCAACCTTTTTATTTGCCGCGAGTTGCCGGAAACACCAGTTGCCACTAGTTGCTTCCAGTTGCAATGTCAATGTACGCTAGGCATTACAATCTCAGGAAAAACCTGACCACTCAGGTGGCATCAGAATAAAAAAAAAGATTTTGAGGGGAAAAAATCGTTGAAAAAATAAATGGGGGCCATAAGGCCTTGCTGAAATTAAATTCATAAAAAAGAAGTGAAAAATGGGTAGAAGACCATAGAAGCCAAATGGAGAAGTGGCCTGATGCACCCTACAAAAAGGGCTTCAATAAACTCTTTTACTAAGGGCATTTTAAGAAGGTGGTTGGTACCAGATGTAAGACCTTTTCGCTTCAGAGGCCCTTTCTGTGGGCCCCTGCGTCCAGTCCTCCACACTAGCCACAGCGCACTTTCAAGAATGGTCCCCTTGCATCTGTCAATTGTCTTCCCCGTTGTCAATTAACAAGTGACAAAAGCCCTACCCTGGGGCAAATTTATGTGACAAATGTCCCCGCCTAAGGGGCGGGGCAGTGCAAGAAGGGGAAGGGGGAAACAATTGATAGGTACTATTTTATAGTAGCTAGTCGTAAAAGGTAATTTTGAATCGAGTGCATTCTGGTTAAGCAGAGTTATGTTATTGTCCTTCTTAAATTTGCACCAGTTTTTATCATTATTTTTGGGTGGGTGGATCGAGGGGTGAAGGTTGGGGGCATAGAGGGCAGAGGGGTGGTGGGGGGGAGTGGTTTAGAAAATGGTTTTCCAGGTCTAACTGCTTGAACAAGCAACACTTTTTTCATCATGTTAAAATTCAATGGGCAAATTTTCTTACAAAAGATTTTTAGACGGAGGGGGGTACGTGTTGGTTGTCTCTTTCAAAATGGGTATTTTTGTATTTATCACGTTAAAATAACCGGGGGGGTCTAACTGATCTGAACAGCCAAACTGTTTTCATGTAAGAGGATTAGGTGTGTGCAGGGTCCGACACCATATAGAAGGACAAATTTTCCAACCTGATATCAAAAAAAAAAAGATTTCTGATTCCCCCTGGACAACTGATGAGTCTTATAATAATACATTTACGTGGCTCAGCTGGTGCATGGTAGATACATAATGGTCAAGGTTTTGAATTGGAATCCATAATTTTCCTCTCATCCAGTATTATGCGTCCTACCTTTTTACACTTTGCATAGTTTTTCCTGGCTGCAGAGATATAGATACGAGTATGAAAAAACACCGCACACACACACAAATAACTATGCCATTGGTTCATGCATGCATGAAGGCCAAACCATCCGACTGTGCACAAACTTACCTTTTGGTTAGATCGCCATTAATGATTGTGTTATCCTTGATGGTAGTGTACTAGAAATGGAGTAAAAGATTCGTGTACACTCTACACATACATGTACTGTACATGAACAGGCCGCTACATGTATGTATACATATACATGTATTTTACAGCATCATGTACATTACTGCATATATCAGCTCTTTGATTTAAAACCCAGGGATAGACTGATGACCTGTCAAATTTTGTCTACGTGACATGTACATGTATGTACACACAAGCACACAATACATATTTACAATGTACCTATCAATTGATATATTCACTCTGTATACACACACACTCAGTTGAACTATCATCTTTGACCCAATCCAGGGACTGAAATATTGATGTTCGTGTAGAATCTGCATATATTGTTTCTATGGTAACCGTCAGAGCTTAATCTACATGTATATCATACATGTATGTTCATTTTACGCTTACTCTGTGCAAATATTTTGTACATGTAGGTATTATCTTGTTTGTTGATAATAGACGTTTAATTTATCATAAATGTGCTATAGTATGTGAGCAGATTGTATACGTACTAAAGCCAATAGGAGAGGGATATTTTGCTGTACACGTCTACTTTCAAGGCAGGTAATATTTTGTTGAGAAATTTTAAAAAGTAATGTTGTAAGTACATCTGTAAATTGTGTTGTAGCAAATAGGCTTTGTATAAAAATATATCGAAGGAGCTTGTCCAGATTTTTCCACAAAATGGATTTCGTTCTAACCTAACAATCATATAAAATACCGGTACCTTCCCAAAATACTATCCGGCATGAGAGAAGAAAACGGGAAATTTGCAATCTCAAATATGGCAATTTAGATGTGGAAGCAAAAAGGTTGGTGTAATTACTGTAGTGCTTTATGTAACTAGATAAATTAGTTTACAGAACATTATTTTTTTTTTTTTTTAAAAACAAAACATCGGTGTTTTTTGGCAATATCCTTGCAAATGATTGAGAGCGCAAAATTTCAGAATGGTATTGAGAAAAATATGACAAATGTTATGGTATCAAAATATCAATACCCATGGGGAAAAATGGTGGGTCAAAAAATGCGATCTGGATACGCTTCTTTAATAATACAGGTCTGTATTTGCTTTATTGTTCTTCAAGGAGAATTGTGATTTTAATTCAATTGGTTAAAGCAGGATTCGAGCCGGTAACCTATGGATTTGAACATTTCGTTTTGTAATTAAGTTGACATCAAAATGTTCACATAAAAGCTTCTGTGTGCTGAAAATTCCCGCTCTCAGATTGGCATTTCTTTTGCTACTCTCAGTATATTTTGTTTCAATTTAATAAAATATTTAGTAATATTTCAAATGATTAAAATGCCTGTGACAGGATTCGAACCTGGAACCTATGGATTGTCACATCACAGCTGAATTTCTCAAGAAATTTGTTTTGCTTGGGCAAAGTACATGTACATGTATATCTTGTTTCAGTCTCATATTTTTGCCAATAATTAAAATGCATCATGCAGGATTTGAACCTGGTACCTACGGATTGTTGTATCAGTACTCATTCAACTGGGCTGCTCAGCCTTGTACCGACTTTATCCAGAAATATATTTTGCATAGGCAAGGCAAAATATATTTTGTTTCAAACTGGTATGTGATTAAAATTCGAACCTGGTTTCAAACCTGGAACCTATGGATTGCCGCATCAGTGCTCAACCAACTAAGCTGCTTATCCTTGTAAACTGAATTTTGACAGAAATTTGTTTTACTTTGACTAAATATATATTTTTTCCATGCCAGTACATTCCAATGTTTGGTAGACCACTAAAAACCAATGGCTCTGGTTCGAACCCCAATTGAACCAAATTTCTTTCCTTGATTAAATTGAAAATCACTCGGCATTCAGTGCATACTTCATTAAAATTTTACTCCATTTATGTTTGTTTGTCTTTTACCTTTCGCTCTCCCCAGGGCATTGCAAGTCGAAAACCTGAAACACTGCAAGAGGCAAAACGAAAAGTCCATTCTTTAATTGACGAAGCTTTCTCATTGGTCGGTTTGCCAAAAAATGTTGTCTGCCCTGCACCTGGAGTAGCAGATGATGTCACGCCAACATTAACAGACGAAGAGGTCATTAATAATCAAACCAGTGACAAGGTACGTGTCTCATTTTTTTATTTATTTGTTTACACTTTTTTTTTTTTACTACGTTTCTTTCTTTTACTACGTTGTAGATTTTGATTCTTAAAGTTAGAACACATGCATCTGGTATGGTGCCTGATCGCCATTGAAATGAAACAACAAAACTTGGAATGAGAGGAAAAAAAGCCCTTATGATTTTTTGGTTTGGTTGTTTCATTTCAATGGTGATCAGGCACCATACCAGATGTTGTGTTCATAAACAAAATAAGCAACTGAAGACAACGTGCATTGCATCTTTTTCAGGAAGACTTTTGTTAAAGAGGAAGAATCCCCCTTGACGAAAATCCAGCATTTAGGCTTTTTTCGATAGTCCAAACATCCCTCTTGCCGACGTGGATTTTTATTATTTTTTAATTGTCGAAAATGAGATTTCCGCGATTTTTGAAACGCTCATTAGGTATTCATGATATGCGCGTGACCCGTGATGCAATCCTGAGAAAGAGAAGTCAACACGATTGTTAGCTCCATACGTTTACACGCAAAAAACTTAGAAAACCGTCTCTGTTGGATAGTGTTTTTTGAAGAATTTTGTTGGTCCAAAAAGCCAGAGATATGCCCATAGCTGCGTGGTTGTATGTTTTACCAGACACTATGAAAACAAAAAGAGCAGAAAGATTTTCTTTTCTATTACCAAGAGAGAGAAAAATGAGTCGCTCATTCTAACTTGTACCGGCTGATGTTCAAACACGTGGGAACTATGGCCCGCAGGTACCGTTCCATGCTGCACACAGACCGCTGTGAATGCCGTTCGTTCCGTGACAAAACCACCAGTCGCAATGCACCAGTATTTACTTCAAAAGAGCTTCATTGTGAGCCACAATTTCACCGTTTTTTTCACAAAACAGGTAATAGTAGATTGTTGTCATATTACATGAAGTGTTTTTCACGTTTGTATTTTGAATTACAAGGACAAAACAGGCATGATAAACATTCACTTCGTGTATTTTCCATTCAATACTGCACAGACCGTTTTGTATGTTTCTCAGGATGACGTCAACACCCTGTTGATAAACAAACCAAGTGACCTCGAGCGTTTCAGAATTTCGCGTGAAGAGGGTCGGAACTGCTTTACGTTTTAAGCAAAAGCCAAGTTGTGATGGTGTTGTAGACACATACACCTCCATGATAAACAGAAAAACTGAAAAAATGTGGACGGGGGGATTCTAGCTGTTTAACCCTTTGCACCCTGAATTATTATCATCAGGTGCAAAAGGTGCTGCTATTGGGACCCCGATATGGACCTTTAGGGTTAAAGGAACACACCGGCTTTGTTGGGCTATTTTGGGCTCGAAATAGACCCAGACATTATTCTGAAGCGCTTTCCAGAGTAAATTAGATATATCCTAAAAAGACGCCGTCAAATTTGGGCGTTTTTTAGCATTTTTCAAAAATTCAAGGTCACGTGACTTTTCGGAACCAGATTCTGGTTCCGAAAAGTCACATGGTCTTGCGAGTTAGTTTTGTGTCCAGCCGCATGAAAGTTTCTTACTGCAGAACTGCACCAAATTCAACTCTGATTTTCCCCCAATATTTATAAGTAATTGACAAAAGAGAGACTATTTATACAGGTATGAAACAAAGTTAAACATAGGTATGAAAATTTGAGCATAAATGTTTGTTTCGAGAGTCCGGAGAACGGCAGCGAGCACGTGCTACGGCAGGCTACCGTGGAGTGTTAGATATTTGCCCCGCGCAGCACGGCAAATAGTCTGAGTGCACACACGGTCAGGTTGGTTGCTTCGGTGTACGTTTGTGAAGAGAAAACATGATGCTAACTCCTCAAAAGAAAACGGAAATTCCTATTCGGTCGTCCGGGCTGTCTAGTGAAATCGTGAGCAGAAAATCGTTTGCGACAAAGTCGTGAAGCTCGCACGTAGTTGCAACGGCTGGTAAAGCGTATAACCCGTCTTGTTGCCGTTTTTGTTAATTTTGCACTTCTTTAGTAAATTACGGGATATTTTGACGATCTTTTTTCACAACGACCATCAAAAAAGTATTGTCAATGCTGCTACATCACTAAATCATGTAAACAGTAGGACGGTGTGTACCTTTAACACAATTGAAATTTTTCAATCCTTGCTTCACTTTTTCCTTTTTTATTTGCCTTAAAGTAAATTGAAGAACTGGAACAACAATTTATTTTACAGAGATTTCAGAAGAAAATTTCTGGCTCAGCGCCCAACTTGAGTGTGGACGTGTAAGTAAAGATTTTGGTAAATTACCGTCAAACGAATTACTAAAAGCTCCGACAGTTTTGTAACTTTTGATGGAAATCATCAAATTCAAAGGAAGAAAAAGAGGAAAATGCCAACAGCCTCAGACTTAGTCTTGGCCCAAAACTATTCTAGTCGATATTGGTTTGTGTACGCGTTGGCCATTCCCGGTAGTGCGCCCTCTTGCAGCACTAACAGACCAGCCCTCTGCTCGACTAGAATAGTATTGGGAATCTCTCCCGCAAGTTCAGCATTGGAGGCGGTACCGTTTTATGTAAATACATGTAGCTGCACAGGGTTTTATGATGGCACACAAGGGACATGGCATACCACAGATATCTTTGCAAATATTTGCAATGTCGCAATTATCTTCATAAACAATTGTATTTTGCGATGTCATACGCCTTTGCAAACATGTTTGTAAATATATTCGCAAACATTTGCCAAAAAAATTATGCCACAGAAAATATTAGCAACGATAAAACGGTCATGTTCGATGATTCTTGTAAGCCGCCTTATATATTTTTCAAACCATTCGAAGCGCGTGCGTTTGTATTTGGTTCACGCGCTGCATCCGACGCAATGTATTTGGGTCGCTCGCTGCATTCCGCGACACGCTGCTGTATTCGGGTCACTCGCTGATTGGTTCCCTAGGAAAGCCTAGGCAAAAACAAAGAAAACGTTAACCTTCCGGGAGAGATTCCCATAAATATTCTAGTCGCGCAAAGGGCTGGTCTGTTAGTGCTGCAAGAGGGCGCACGGGAATGGCCAACGCGTACACAAACCAATATCGACTAGAATAGTTTTGGGCCAAGACTACATGGGTCTTTCCATAAAAACAGGAGCCAAAGTGTGACATTTCGATGCATTTGTAAAAATGACCTTTTCAAGTTAACAAAATTGTTAAAAGAAATTTTTGTGCAATTTCTAAATGATGTAAAATATTTAAAATAATTTACAAATGGTTAAACATGTCTTGGTATCATACATGTAGTCTTGAAAACATGCAAGAAAATATCTTTAATTCTAATGGTTATGGGTTACATTCCCACTGGCGTCTGTGGTGTTTGTACCCATAGACAAGGCACTTTGCTATATAAGTGGTCTTTCTCCAGTGCACCAAAGCATAGAATGGGCATCTGCAAGGGTTGTAGGCTATGAACACTTGTTTCAGGATGTCGGGGTCGCATACTACCTACTAGGGAGTTGTGCCCAATGACTAGGGGAATGATGTTGTAAAGCACCATGAGTATATTGCTAGGTACGTGAGTAAACGCCATTTGGGTGATTCCATAAATTAGGGTACCAACTTGTGACATGCACATTTGAGGCCCGTAATCCATAAATCATCACCATTCATCCTTTATTTTGTAAAACCATTTATTAAATTTGCATATTTACTCAGTTTCCTAAAAGTTATGGTATATAAGTTCTTTTCAGGGGTTAAGAATCATGTATACCCTCTAAATATCTACATTCATAGAAAAATTATTGGTTTCTCGCGTAAGGGGGGACACCAAAATGTATTTTTCTCATTAGAACCAGTGTAATATTTGTTTCATACCATTTATGTGTTTATTTTTGAAGATGTAGTCAATTCAAAGCAAAAACTTGATTGATTAGTCTGTCAGTGTTTTCATTACACTTTTATGGCACAAAAACAAATGTTTCACGTGTAAGGATTTTTTGGGGACACCAAAGTTGTTTTGCCTAAATTTTCAAATTCTGAAACAAGTTTACAAAATGTTTTGTGCTGTATGTTTAAAAGGCTCCACGAAAATAAATTTTTGCTAGAAAATTCCGTATGTTAAGCTAAGCAAATATTGTTATAGTAACTGTAAAGTGTCACGACGTAAATATTAGGGGGACACCAAAGTGGTCCGACGAAAATCAGAATAACCATATTTTTATTGTTTGCCTAAATTTCCATGTTCAAACATTTAAGTGATTCGAAACTAAGTACAGGCTTACATTATGCATGGAAATTGAAAAGTTGTGGCAGTCGATGTGGCCAGAACACTTAAAAGTTATGTACACATGTTTCACGCGTAAGAGGGGACACCAAATCTTACACGTGAAACCAGTTTTTGCCAAACCTTTTGTATTACGAAAATATCAATTTGTTCATCAAATGTGGGTTTTATTGTCAAAAGCAATGTGTTATCAATCATTTCAGTTTACAAATAACCAAGCTAACCCACCGAAAACAAGGAAAATCTTAGTTTTAAAATGATGTGTTTAAATGTCACAAATTTTTGCCTAAAAAGTGATAATTTTAGCCTATTTTTAGTCAGAATTAGGACAACGCATATTCATGATACCAATTTTAAAGGTTTTGTTTAGTACAAATTGATGTTGGTGACACAAGCAAAACTAAAAAATAAACATGTGGACTAAAGTAACTTGACAATTCAACATGAAAGTACAATCTACCCATTCATGCCATTGGGGCCCGAATTTATGGAATCACCCATTTCCAAAAAAAATTGAGATAAGGGCGTCAGGACATTCTTGGTCCTAAACATTCGTCAATTAGATTATTGGCAAACTGTGTCTATATATGTCACAAAAAAGCCGAGTATACAGCGTTTTGCGATTACATTATTATCATTATCGTATAATCCCCTAAAGGGATCTGTTTTTTTCTCCCACAAAGGTACCATTTTACACGAAAACAAAACGTGGTTTTTGTTATTGCTATCAACACTTTTAGTCATTTTTTTCTTGTGAAGTAAAAATTTGGGTATTAAACTGCAAAATGATGTATCGGGGCTTTAAAATCTCTCTGCAGTGGCAATAGACCGTGTAAGTCTCGTGGCGGGTCACACACACTTCCGGAGACCAGTCAGGGAATGGCAATGGGGTTTCAACATTGTGGCGATCTTCTTTGAATTATCACCTTACCGTACCGCGTTTGTAAGCGCACAAACAAATAAAAATGTATCTTGTTGCTGAGATTAGCCGACTCAAGACGTTGCCCTGTAGCCTCCTGTAGGAGGTTCTTCAGCATGGCCACAAAGTGCGAGAGAACAGGAGAAAATGCTCAGTTTTAGAGGTGGGAGGAAAACCCCACACCATCGTGTGGGGAAAACCCCACGGAATCAAGCAGGGACTGAGAACCCAATCCACATACTGACCTGGACGGGATTCGAACCAGGGCCACAGAGGTGGAAGGCGAGGAAAGAACCGCTACTGTCGGGGACTGGTAGTGACATCATCTGGAACCCATACAGTGTCGGGGACCAACTGGCAAAACTCCAGAAATATTAAGAATTAAAGCTGTTCCTTCGCTACCGATTTATTTTTAGCAAAGATATCAGCTCAAAGAATCATCTGACAGAGCAAGGAACGCGTGTTGTAGTAGTCCCGGTTACACATCAACCAGACAGCACTGGTAGTGACGTCATCTGGAACCCATACAGTGTCGGGGACCAACTGGCAGAACTCCAGAAATCTAAGGAATTCGTGAGTACTTGCCAAATCAGAACTGAACTTGGGATGAGAAAGAAAAATCATGGACAATTCCATGAAGAGGTGGACATTTCAACATTAAAGATAGTATACATGATTGGTAAACTGTTACAAATTGTTTTATCCCCCTGTGTGATTGGAGATATGCATGATTAAAACCAATCTGAGCAAAAACCAGCTCCGTACTTCGTCTAACTTTTGAGAAAACGGTCAAAAAAGGGTTTGCAGTAATTTCGCCCTAAAACCACTTCGCCCTGAACCATTTCGCCCTGAACCACGGCCTGTGCACGAAGTGGTTTTGGGGTGAAGTGGCATTTGGGCGATGTAGTGTTTGGACGAAGTGATTTGGGGCGAAATGGCACTCGGGCGAAGTGGTTTGAGGCAAAATGGCACTTGGGCGAAATGGTTTTGGGGCAAATGGAATTTTCGTCTCATGAGACGAAAACTAATTGTTTTACTCATTTCTCAAAGAATATAGCACTTCAGACAAGATCATTTCAGGGGAAGTTTTCTACGGTCGTCATGTTTATAATGTGTAAGTTAGGCGTAAATCTGTGAACATTTCTGAATTTCGAGATTACCAATGATGTATACTGCCTTTAATTATATATTTGTGTAGAAAATGACTTTAAATGTTATATGCAACAAGCTTCTGCAAAAACACATTGGTGTTGTATTGTTGAGGAAAATGTACTACAAATTCATTTTAGTTTGGGAAATTTGTCATAAATTCTGTAGGCTTGGGACAGCTGTAACCATACTAACTGTAACGTTACTAACCATGATTTTTCAATAGTTAAAACTGGTAAAAGTAGCTGTGACTTGTCATACACAAAAACACACGCCAGTAATTTATAAACAAGCAATGAAAGAGATATATGATGGTTTGTTACAGTTGTGTCCCATTTGAGGAAACTTTTTGTTCAAGACATGCATTTTTCCCATGTCCTATTTTTGTAACGTTGCTAACCGAGATTAAATTTGTTAGTACAATTCACAGACTGGGGCTAAAAGATTTTAGTTATTACTGTCTGATAGTCATTGGTAGGATGCATTGATGGTACCATAATGGTGAACTGACAGGCTTGCGTGTTGATATAACAGAAGAAGAGACGTACATGTAAATTGCTAAAAATGTAACGTTACTAACCGTGGAATTGCCCATATGGGCCTAGAACTTGCCAATGTTGTAGGACCTGAGTCAAGACTTTAACTCGAGTCTGTACTCGAGTCCAACTTTTTGCCAGACTCATGCTCAAACTCGGATTCGACCTTGAAAGATTTAGACTTTGACTCAGACTTCAACTCAGACTCGATCCCGAGTACTTTCTCCACTGTATTACTTGAGTACAGGTATTGACTTGACATTTTTTCTATGTGGTTATATTTTGAGTTTTAGGAAAGCAGCTCCTACAATGGCAATCTTATTATCTTACTCTCCATGCAAGCATTCAGGTCTTATTTTCCTCTTACCAGAGTGTGGTTGCTGAGGCTAGCTTAGGACATAAACCCCATCAACCAACCAAACCAACCCTGCCTCATCCGGCAAGTTTGACTGAAACCAAGAGAGAATTATCTTCCCAACATAAACAAGCAAGAAAGAGTAGAGTTCGAAACCAAAGAAGGCTATCGGTAGATGACACACTGATGGAATCTGAAAGAAGCATCTCAACTGGCTTAGGAAGGCGGTCAACTGACTTAGAAAGGCAGTCAAAAGGCTTAATAAGAAGGCTATCAACTCATTCACTTTTGAGGCTGCAGAACACAACTGCCGACGATCCTTACTTGGACCCGTATCTCAAGAAAACTGTCAATGAAGAACTCGATCCCACATATATGTTGTCGCCTCTTTCTGCCAGTCCGTTGAGCACCGAGGACGACCCTTACGTGATTGCTCTTTCAAGATCTAGGAAAGATCCTCGCTCGAGGAAGCTTGACCCTGCATCAACACAGGCTGCTGCAGGTACAGACTTGATGCTGAGGGAGCGTCAAGTTGGTAAAGCAGTCGAGGATGGTTACGATGAGATAGACGTGACAAGAAATGTCTCTAAACAAGATAAACCGGGCGAGGTGGTAGCTGCTATCCGCGATGAGTTGATTCGACTTGCCAAGAAGAGTGGACCACAGGGAAGCAGTTGAAGAGTTTCATCCAAAAACGCAATAAACGCAATATCCAAAAAAATTGAGATAATGGTGTCAGTACATTCTCGATTGATGGTCCTATGTATACATTCGTCAAATAGATTACTGGCGAACTGTGTTATATCCCACAAAAAACTGTTTTACTTATTGAAATTTGCTATTGACTGTAGTGCTTATAGTTGTAATACAAAATAGCAGTTTTCTCAAAATGCCAAACATTGATATATAGCGTTTTGCGATGAAACTCTTCAATTGTTAAAGGGGAATTACACCCAAGAAACAAAAGACATTGTGCTGAACAAGTGTAACTCATAAATTATTTTTATACAAAGAACAAGGAATTCAACTCGCTGAAAATCGGATACAAGCTTCACAAAGAATGGAAATTGCAGCGACACCGTGTCGTGTCCAACGCCGCCATTTTGTCCGGAAACTGGGCAAAGAATTATGTTTTCGCGGACAAATCCTTCGTGTACTCCTATAACAATACACAAAAAGGTTGTCAGCAAAAATGTCATTTTGTTTTTTTGTTTCTTGCGTATAATTCTCCTTTAACCTTTAAGTCAATTCAGTACTTGCCAGTTCTCATTTGTTTTGTTTTCCAATAGTTTAAAGCATTGTAATTTATCTTTTTGCCCGCACCATATGCCTAGTTTTTAGCGTATTATTTCTCTATTTTATCCAATGGGGCGACACTTTTTGTGTAGAGAGCCCTATTAGGGCGACCCGGTCGGTTAGGGTGACAATTTGGTGTAGCCCCAATATTTTGGAAGTCAAAAACTTTTTTTTTTAGGTCAAAGACCATTTTTATTAGGTCTAGAACCATTTTTATTAGGTGTGGAACAATTTTTGGAACCTTTGGGTAACAGAAATTTGGTGTTCAATCGATGTCTTTTAGCCGAAATTTCGGTGGTCGTCTGCTGCATTAAGTGATATTATTATTATTATTATTATTATTTATTTGGCCTTTTTCAACACAGTACAAACATACAATTTAAACAAACAAAAAACTCATACATGTACATACAGCACATTTTTACAATGATCAAAAAACAACCCAATCAAGCAGGCCAGGATAGACAAAAGTATACTAAAATACTGTGGCTCGAAAGCCTGTCGATCCAAACTTGAAGAGTTTACAGATAAACAAAGACATTATGACTTAAAAATAAATCAAAACATTTTTAGCAACATATTTAAATTTAAGTTATAGTATGATATTCAGTCAAGTCTCAAAACCCTACATACGTGTATACAAGTCCCTGGACGGTCTTAATTCAAGTCACAAGTTATTCAAAAGTTTATCTTATTTTCTGGAACCTATGAAGGACTCGACTACGACCCTGGAAAACGAGAAGAAGGCCATATATTGTTTGCCAAGGTAGGCCTATTTAGCGTATGCCAACAACAGTCGGAATTCTCAAAACAAGGTACAGCACAGTGTATCTTGTGGGGAGAGGCTATAAGCCAGGCACTTCGTGCATGACGTAAGCTTTCCCATCACAGCCCGTGTACGAACCCGTCATGGTTGTGGAAGGAAATTGTCCCAATTGATGTTGTGACCCCTATACGTATACACAGTATGCAGTCCACATTCGGGCCCTGAACTGTGCGATCCGCATTCGGGCCACGTCTCGTGCTGTGACGTCATGCACGAAGTGCCTGGCTTATAGCCTCTCCCGTATATTGTGCATACTCGGAGGCATTTTTATACCCATTCTGTGGCCAAATGCCTCCGCAGACTACGATTGTTTGGCCACAGAGGTGTCTAGATAAACCTTTCGCAAACGACTCCGAAAATGGATGCTTTTGAAATACACAGTACATTTGAGACGCTGTAACACACGTCATTCGTGGCCGAGCGGTTTGGGTCACTGACTCGCAACAACTCGGGTGAAAATTTAAGGGTTATTGGTTCGATACCCGGCCGTGGTACCTGTGCTCTTGAGCAAGGTACTTAAACACACTTGCTCCATCCTACAGAAGGGTTGTAAAGCCTTTGGTCCAGTGTCTTGTGTAATGCACTTAAAAGATCTCAGGGCATTATTTCGTGAGTAAGGGGATTACTCGGTGTTTCTGGCTGTCGGCTGCCAATAACGCCACACACCTTTGTATCTGGATGTTTAGGTTGAAAATAGTTGTAAGTCACTAAGTGTCATGCAGTTTAGCCTAGAGGCTGCGATTTAAAGTTCCGCATTAAACCCATTAAATATTAAAAAGAAGATACGCATTAGCTTGGGTATCGTACGATGCCATCGTAGATGCCTCCTTTCCGAGAAAGTTGCCGTGAGAATTCTGCACAAGTTTCACCATTTGTTTGTGTGCGCATGGAGGACGAAACTTCCTCCATGGTGTGCGGTACTATACTATATTCTGTCTCTTGTTGTAGCTTTTTGTCGTGTCTTGCTAGCACGATCGTTCCCGCGCACAACCATATCGTGGGAACAAGGCAACAGCCATAAACACTTCAACCCTTCAACGCAACAGCATGCGTGCGTGCACAGTGACGTCTAAACAAAATTACTGATGGGAAAATAAAGAACAAAAAATTGTGATTTTCTACACAATTTATACATGTACTTTTTCACAATCAGTTTTCACATGTGATTTTCACAATAATTCAGTACTACTCATGCACTGTTTACTGCTACAGTTCTGTTAGCTTCAAAGAACATTTATTGCAAATATTTTATAGAGATATAACGTGTGTATATAGTTGTCATGTTGTTTAGAGAATATATTTTTTTCCAATATTTGAAACATTCCTAAAACGTTTTTGTGCTGTTTTTAGAATTTTTATCGAGTTAAAGAATAGATTTTCCCATTTGTTGCAGGGTTATTCATTAAAAACAGATTACATGATTGGACAACATTTTAAAATAGGGACAAGGACTTTACGTATAACTAAGTAGCAGTGTTAATAAACTGCCTTGTAGAAATTATAGCCACATTGATGCAGACAACCTTACAAATTGATGCACTATTTTTTGTGTTGAACGAATGTAAAAACAAATTGTCTGCAGACAATTTTTAAAAAGGCACATTCAATTGGACATTTCGCCGACAACGCTAACATTTTACACGAGAAAAAAATCATGTGGTATCTATACCATTGCTATCGACACTGTCAGTCAAGTTTTTCTTGTCAACTCGTGAAGTCAAAATTTGGGTAACTGCAAATGATGTACACTCGACCAAAAAAGTTCTGTCACCAGTAAGACATCTTTAGATATTTATTATTAAATTGGATTTAATGTAGGAAAATAATATATCAAATTTTAGCTGAACATATCCCTCAAAGGAATAGAGCTCAAGAGAGATCATGATGGCAAGCATCACTGAACAGGAATGCAACAAAGGAGTGTGGGGTCAGAATGAAAAACACCAAAGAACAATGCAACTTGTGATTTGGGCAATTTGTGTGTAGACAATTAGGACATGTTTAAGTGAGTTTGGATTTATCAATGTCTTGTCAAAAACATCCAAATCAAAATGGTTAAATTGTCCAATCTGAATCGTGCCATTGCATTAGGTATGGTGGAAGCAAAATACTGAACTGTAACTCCCCTTGCTTGAGTGCAATAAAGTTGACATCGTTGTGTTTTTGGTGTTTCTCATTCTGACCCTACACTCCTTTGTTGCATTCCTGTTCCGTGAAGCTTGCCATCATGGACTCCTTTGAGCTCTGTTCCTTTGAGTGATATGTTCAGCTGAAATTTGATATTATTTTCCTACATTAAATCCAATTTCATAATAAATATCTACAAATGTCTTACTGGTGACAGAACTTTTTTGGTCGAGTGTACATGTATTGGGGATTTTCATGTAAAAGGCGATACAGTGCATGTGTACTGTGGTAGAGCCCAAGATTATTTGGTCTAATAATACTACACGTACTAGCAGCTGCATTAACTATTGAGGTCATTGTATTGATTACCTTTTCCCATCTGTTTCATAAAAAAATCTATAAAGTTTAATATTTTAATATCGCCACAGCTGTACGTGTATTCAGCAAATTGACAGGGTGTTTTGCTTTTAATAGGCCTATGGGTATAGAACGCAGTTTAAACAATTTGTATTTTGCAATTTCATTGTGTGGTTTTTAAAGTTTTGTATCTACAGTGTGTGCTTAGTTATTAAAGGTATAGAGTATACATGATTGGGTAACTGTTACAGAGGCCGTTATTTCCACTCGTGATTAAAAGCCGTTGTTGATAAAACTGCCGTGTAGAAATTTCAGCCAACTTGAAAAATCCGTTCATGGCTTTGTGTTGAGTTGAATGGTAAAAAAGTCTTTTGCAAAAGACTCTTTTTTTTTTTTTTTAAACCATCTTCAGTTGTTAATTTCTCACACAGAATACCGTTTTGGACAGAAATAAATTCATGTGGTGTTTGGTACCATTGTTATTAACACTTTTAGTAAGATTTTTCTTGTCAACTCATTGCAAATGATGTACTTTAAGTGTTGCGATTTGTAAGTGGGTCATTCTATAAATTCGGGGTCAAATTTTTCTGTCCCGTTACATCTGACATCTTGTAAAATGTTGTAGTTTGTAAATTCAGGATATATTCTTAAAATGCCTTCTATTTCAACGAAATTATGTTTTAAAAAATTATGTTTTAAAGGCATTTTTAATGATACTTGTATGGCAAATAGCAGTATGTCATGTGTAACGGGGACAGAAAAATGTAACACGTTGGACCCCAAATTTATAGAATGACCAAAATAGATTGTTATATTTATCATATTTATAATTTATTTGTTGTGCTTTTTTGCATTGTACTTTTGCGTATAGTGTGGTCTTGCCTTTAGATAAAACATTCTGTACATGTAGATGAAGTGAAATGCCTCTTCTCATTTACAAACTAATTTTGTTCCCAAGCTAAAAAAGAATTGCTGAAATTCTTTGAAAATGTCTCAGAAATGACTTCTAACAAAAATTTATCCCATTTAGAACCAATTCGGCAAATTTCCCAATTGGAAATTTGTCAACAATTGGAAATTTTTCCTGAAAAACTGTTATTTATAATTCATATTTCATTGTCTGCATGGGCTGGGTGAGTAGTCGAGGTCGAACTCAAGGAATATCATCTGCAATTTTGAAGAAAATCTCCATCATAAAATGATCAGTGTCATAAAGGAATAGTCCAGCCATTTTTCTCAAAATTTACCAAAAAATTCCGTTTTTAAAAATGTCTCAGAAAAACTACCCCATTGGTACTATTTCGGCAGTTTTCGAAGCTAATTAAAAAAAAAATTCTTCAAAATCTGAAATGTTACAAATTTTATAATTATTGCATTCACTGGGTGAGAAGTCAAGTCAAATTCAAGGAATATGGGTTCTAATCAACATTTCCTGCAAATATTTTAGATAAATTCTAAATGATAAAAATATCATGATTTGTCTCAATTTGTCAAAAATTGACCTTTTTAGAAATGACTCCTAGCAAAAATTTACCTCGTTTGGAACCCATTTCGGCAGTATTCGAAGTTATAATTTATAAGATATTTTTGTTTTCCTGAAAATTTGATTATTTTCAAAATTTCATATTTTATTCCCTGCATGGATGAGAATTCAAGGTCAAATTCAAGGAATATTATCTATGCAAATCACGGTGTTTCATTGTAACCTAAGGTTTAAATATAAGTTCCAAATAACACGGGGTTTTTTCAGGGAAGGCTGAAGTGGCACAGTGGATGTTGGCTCGACTCCCGATCATGCGATTGAGGTTCAATTCCCGTCGTTGTGAGGATTGTAGTTTCTTTTCATCTATTTGGTTTAATTCACGATGTTTCATTGCAACCTAAGGTTTAAATATAAGTTCCGAACACATTTCTTCAGGAAAGAATGAGGTGTCACAGTGGATACGTACTCTGACTCCCGATCAGGCGTTTGGGTTTCAATTCCCGCCGTTGTGAGATTGTAGTTTTTTTTTATCTACTTGATTCAATTCAAGATGTTTCTGTGCAACCTAAGGTTTAAATATAAGTTCCGAACACCTTTCTTCGGGGAAGACTGAGATGGTGCAGTGGATGTGTACTCTGACTCCCGATCAGGCGATTGAGGTTCGATCTTCGTCGCCGTCACCTTGGAGGGTTTTCAAAGAGCTCCTTCCAGGGGAAAGGGTCAATGCTTTTTATTGGACTTAAAGAGAATTGTTGTACAAGATTTTTGCAAAATCTCATTTTATTTTATCTAGTTGGGGACCAACAGCCGTGGATGTCGGAGTACCGTGGAACTCGGGCAGCCGCGGGTGTGTGTCAGCCACGGGATCCGAACCCGCGACGCCCGATTGGGGGACGACACCCTAACCGCATCCACCATCTTGGGTCCCCCCCGCGAGAATATAGCTTTTTATTATATTTAAGGAATAGCCCGAGCAGGAGAACTTGAAGATAAAAACCTTTTCTTCCCTGGGTTTCGAACCCGGGACCTTCGGTATCGCAGTTCCGCTCACTACCACAGGGCCACTGCCCTTGGCCGAAATTTGAATCGAATCTTCAATACTTAAGGTACCAGTTCGGACTTAGTCATTTTTTCAAAACTTGCTTATTCCGTGGGCTGCGATCTTTCCTGGGTTTCGAACCCGGGGCCTGCGGTACCGCGGTTCCGCACTTAGCAACAGCACCACTGCCGTTGGACGAAATGTGCTCTGAAATTTAAATACTTAAGGTACCAGTCCGGACTTAGTCTTTTTTTTCAAAACTTGATCACTCCATAGCATGGTGCTGTCCAGGAACTGAACGGGGGTCCTCGTGACACGCAGTTCCGCTCACTACCACAGGGCCACTGCCCTTGGCCTAAATTTGAATCAAATCATAAATACTTAAGGTACCAGTTCGGACTTAGTCATTTTTTCAAAACTTGCTTATTCCGTGGGGCTGCGATCTTTCCTGGGTTTCGAACCCGGGGCCTGTGGTACCGCGGTACCGCACTTAGCAACAGCACCACTGCCGTTAGACGAAATGTGCTCGGAAATTTAAGTACTTAAGGTACCAGTCCGGACTTGGTCATTTTTTTCAAAACGTGATCAATCCGTGGGGTTGCATGTGAGGAACAGAACGGGGGGGCCTCGGGCCTCGAAGTTCAGCTCACTACCACTCGAGCCACTACCGTTGACCGAAAATTAAGCCAAATCCCTAAATACATAAGGTATTAAAGGTCCGGACTTAGTCATTTTTTCCCTTCAAAACTTGATCACTCCATGGTGCTGTCCAGGAACTGAACGGGGGTCCTCAGGCCTCGCAGTTCCGTTCACTACCACAGGGCCACTGCCCTTGGCCGAAATTTGAATCAAATCTTAATTACTTAAGGTATCGGTAGTTCGAACTTAGTAATTTTTTCAAAACTTGATCAATCCGTGGGGATGCGATCTTCCCTGGGTTTCGAACCCGGGGCCCGCGGTTCCGCACTTAGGCCTAGCAACAGCACCACTGCCGTTGGACAAAATGTGCTCAGAAATTTAAATACTTAAGGTAGGCCTACCAGTCCGGACTTAGTCTTTTTTTTCAAAACGTGATCATTTTGTGGGGCTGAATGTGAGGAACCGAACGGGGCGGTCCTCTATGGCGTGTGAAACGTTGCAATATTCGATATTTGCACAAATATATGTGCGATGTTTGACATATATGTGCGATGTTTGAGATTATGTGCGATGTTTTTTCATATGTATGCGATGTTGAAAATATATGTGCAATAATTTGACATATATATGCAATGTTTTTTCATATGTATGCGATGTTGAAAATATATGTGCAATAATTTGACATATATATGCAATGTTAAAAATATATGTGCGATATTTCACCAACCAGAACCTAGCACGAAATTCGGGCCGAATTTCGGCTGGCCGGATTTTGTACAAATTGCTATTTTCACGGCTTCCGGAAATAATCGAAAGCTAGATGAAAAGTTAGGCATAGATGCTGCGCTTTTCAAATGATTTTGTACCATCGTAAAAAGGAAAAATTGCACAATTGTTTTCTTCTTATCGGTAAAGAATATCCTCAAGTTTATTTTATAAGCGCCCCGAAAGATTTGGTAATGATAAACCTCAACCCATTTAAATTTGTTATGATTTGCAAGGGGTGCCAATCGGCGCCCCTTGCACACAGTTTTTTATAAACCCAGTTCGCTATTCATTGTACAGTGGGCTATGATTCGCGAGGGGTGCCAATCGGGGCCCCTTACATGCACACACTTGTAGTTTTTATAAACCAAGTTCGCTATTCATTATACAGTGGGCTATGATTCGCGAGGGGTGCCAATCAGGGCCCCTCACACTGCACACACTTGTAGTTTTAAACCAAGTTCGCTATTCATTGTACAGTTGGATATGATTCGCGAGGGGGGCCAGGGGTAAATTCGCGAGGGGTAATTTTTAAAACCCAGTTTCTAATTTATAACATAGAAATATTGTAAAAAGCATTGTTTTTGGTATGATTTTCTGATAATTAAGATAATCTCCTTACAATCTAAGAACATTTGTCGTCTTAAGAAGAAAAACGTGTGAATTTGACTTTTTGTAATATAAAATGGGAGTTTTAGAGCAAGAAGGAATTAAATAAAGATTATCACCCATCAAAAATAGAGATAATTGTCTTCGTTGTTGTGATTTCTGCGTTTTGCGTTTTTGTTCGTTCATCTGGCATTTTAGAAAATCTGTTAAAAGACAACCCCGCAATTTCCCGTGCAAAAATGGTATAATCATGGTTTCCAATAAAGACAAAATGTTTCCGATCGTGTAACATACACCGTGGAGAATTTGTGCCTATTTTTCGATCTATCATTTAAAAAATGTAATTGGGCTGAGGTTTTCCCATGACCAGACCTTTCGGGGCGCTTATAAAATAAACTTGAGGATGTTCTCACTAATTAAAAGGGAAAAAAATGGGGAATTTTTCCCTTTAACGATGGTACAAAATCATTGAAAAAGCGCGACATATGTGTGTAAAATTGTGCCTAACTTTCCATCTAGCTTTCGAGCATTTCCGGAAGCCGTAAAAATAACAATATGTACAGCCATAGTTGGGGTCGCATTTAATTAGACTGGTTTCCGTCCCAATATATTACGTCTGGATACTACGTAGGGAACGGGAACCAGTCTAGCCTTTAATATGTGTGCGGTGTTCTAGACTGGTTCCCGTCCACATATTCCATACTTTCGCAATAAGCGAACCAATGATATCACGAACACCGCGACCCCACACATTGAAATATCCTACATATATGTCGAAATATCGCACATATGTTATCAAACATTGCATATATATGTCAAATTATTGCACATATATTTTTAACATTGCATATATATGTCAAAATATAGCACATATATCTTTAACATCGCATAGGCCTACATATGAAAAACATTGCATAGCATATATATGTCAAATTATTGTACATATATTTTTGAGCCTATGAATTATTATATACTACAAGGTGTGTAAGTTTCAACTAATTCTGCTAGGGGGTTTTGCTATAAGGTGAGCGGATTTCCAGTGAGTTTTCGAAGTGCGCCAAGTTAGGGGACATCACTATACTCGGCTTGGTTCTGATATCATATCATGAATGTTCAGTACCGCTCAGTGCCACTTATGGAATCGATTCCGGGTAGCTAGAATTGCGATCGATTGGAATCGGAATCGATTCCAAAAATGCTGTCCAGAGTCGCCCAAGCCCGCGTTTCCATTCTTCGGTTACGTATTAAACCATGCACCGCATTCCGGACGCAATGAACCGTGGAAGCAGCAGGTAGATTTTGCAACAGACGAACTGCCGACGGCCGGTCAAGATGCTGGTGATGATACGGGACGTCCTCGACAATCTACGCTAGTGGGATTTTTAGGTACGTAAACTACGATTGTAACGGTTATCCTATTCCTATGTTTTCATGCTATGTGGGAATGGTAAAGATTAAAGTTTTTCTGGGTCTTTTACCTACTTGATAAAGGGAAAAGTAAATATGTGGGGTTCGGGATTTAAAATACGTGGGTTGAGTTAGACCATGGAGAAAGTTAGACCATATAGTCAGCAAGGAACAGTTCCTTGCTCTATGGTTAGACAAGCTTAGGTTACCTCGGCTCGAATTTTTTCATGTGGTAATCTCTAAAAGATTAGGCTACCACATGAACAATTTCGAGCCGAGGTAAACCTTGTCTAAAAGATTACCACATGAAAAATTTCGAGCCGAGGTAACCTTGTCTAGGGTTGAGTGAAATGAACTTGTTATGATTCCTTGCTTATAATGGGGCTTAATCAAGTAACCATCCTTCTAATCTGATTGTTGTTTTCGCTTTCAGGATGGAGTCGTGTACTACCGTATGACGGCGGCTTCTTGGAAAAGGTAAATTGCGCGGATCTGTTAAAACTCTTAATTGGAAGAAATTCCTGAAAGATTTGACTTTAATACCATGCACTTTCAACTCTTTGTACAAGTCTTATGGACTTCATTAACAACATTAAGGTTTTTTGTTATTTTATTCGTTTAGGTTGAACAAAGATGTTAAGGAAATTACCTCCTGGAATCAATAGATAATCCAATTTTAAGATATATACTTCCCACTTTTGTCGGAAATGTTGCATTTCTGAGATAAATAAATAATAAAACTACTGGTACTGCAGAGAGTAAGACAAAATCACAGCGAGTAAGCGCGACAATAGAGGCCGCTGCATGCAAGCGTACATGGTTCATCTTGTGCACCAACTAAATGCAATTTTTGAAGAAGAAAATGTCATTTTTCTTTAGAAAAGCAACATTTGCGACAAAATTGCATGTGGAAACTGGAAAGTATATCTTAGAATTGGATTATCTGTTGATTCCAAGAGGTAATTTCCTTAAAATCTTTGTTCAACCTAAACGAAAAAAAATACCTTTTTTTTTATTTAGGCTAAAATAATATTTTCACAACAAAATTTCACTTTTTTAGCGGAAGATAAGCTGTATGAATGAAATAATGCAGGTATTTAAGTAAAATAGGAAAGAATTTTGTTTACTGGCTGCCACTTATTCTCCTTATGACTTAATAACCATCAAAATATTTGAAAGGGAAGTGAATTGTGCAGTAACAAACATTCAAAAATTTTCTTGAAAATACTGCCCTGTTCCATAGATTTAACACACGGCGTCTCCAGTGAACGGAATTCATACCAAAACAAATTCTGATCATCTTCTCAACTTTTACCGAAACATGAATTTTATAGTGGATAGTGTAATTTTGGAAAGAATTTACAAGTCGGACATCACATAAGCTTTCCTGCACTAAACCCATCGGACAACTGGGAATAATTCCCGGTATTTTTTCCCTTATACATTGAAAATACATTGCGTAAGCGCGACATAAGTTATTTTAAAGGAAAACAATTCTGATTAACTTCTCAACTCTTAACTAGAATTCTCTTATTGGTATTTTTTTCATATACATTGAACACGGATTTGGGTAAATTTATATGTTGGAATCGATAGCTTATTCAATTCTAAGATATACTTCCCACTGACACTTCCGTCGCAAATGTTGCATTTCTGAGATAAATAAATTATAAAATTACTGCATAAAGTAATGAACAAAATGACGTGGCGAGCGGTCTGTGCGTAAGCGCGACAACAGAGGGCGCTGTGCGCGCGCGTGAATGGTTATCTTGTGCACTAACTGAAGGCAATTTTTGAGAAAGAAAACATGATTTTTCTACAGAAAAGCAACATTTGCGACAAAAGTGCAAGTGGGAAGTATATCTTAAAATTACATTATGTGTTGATTCCAGGAGGTAATTTCCTTAAAATCTTTGTTCAATGTATACGAAAAAAATACCCTCTTATTTAATCCACATAGGAACAATTAAAATTACCACAAAACAATAATTCAACAAAATGAGGCCATTTTGAATGATCATGGTTAGGGTTTTGGGAACCTTTTATTTATTTTATTAACAGTAATACTTTGTCTTTGCTCCTCAGGTTTTTGATCACCAGCCAAGGGTCCAGTTTAAATGTAAGTATCATATAGCCTCTATAGTAACTTTAAAGATGCATTGTTTGAGCTTGGAGCCAATTTTACCATGAATATCTGGGCATGCAATTCTTAGGTTGATGTTAATGATATAAATAGTACTGGAGTTTTATACATTCACCACCAAAGTAGGCCTACCTATATTGTTCTGTTTGGAGAGGCAATTTATGGTAAAATGCCTTGCCCAAAGGCACATCTACAACCTTTTGAATTAACCAAGGTATTGAGTACATGACACTTGACTGTTTGGATATCTAAATTTCATATTAAAATTGGCCCAGACATTTTTTTGTGTTTTTACTTGGTTTATTGATCATAAAAAGGCAAATCCTGGGTGTCCGTGCATGGTAATGAACCCCCTAATTAAGTTAGGAAAATAACTAAATTATTGGCCTTTTCGCAATTTCATTGCTTGAGAAATCAGTGTACACAAATAAATTTACTGATAAATTTCTGGTGTCCTTTAATAGCACATTTCATGTCTCTTGACATCTCAATGCGAACCACCTCAATATTGATACATAGATCGGCAAGTGGCGGCTAAGCCAGAGACATTGGGAAAATTCCCCTTCTCTTCCGAAAGAATGTTCTAGGATCTTTAAGATGCATTACACAATACACAATACTGGACCTAGGGCTTTACATCCCATCCACAGGATGAGCGCCTTGCTCAAGGGCACAAGTACCTTAAGTAGTCTAAAAACCACAACCTTCGGGTGTTTCCACCTGAAGTTTGTAAGTTAATGACCCAAACTGCCACGATACTTATAACTCATTCTGCAAATTACCTGCACTATGCTATTAAAGAAGAAAATATAGCAACGTATTTGTATCCGTATATCATCCTGAAACCTGTGCACATCAAGTTGAATTTGCGAAAAGGCTACATGAATACATACATCGTACAGACTTCACCTACTCATCTGTGTCAAAAGTCGGAAGGTTCCATGTTGTGCATGGCCACAATTTTCATTCAGACATGCTGGTAAATGTACAGCACAAAATCAAATATGTTTGGCATACGTAGATTAAATATGTTTGGCAAAACATATCTGTGTCAAAAGTCGGAAGGTTCCATGTTGTGCATGGCCACAATTTTCATTCAGACATGCTGGTAAATGTACAGCACAAAATCAAATATGTTTGGCATGTAGATTAAACAAACTTTACTTAATGCATATGTGCGAAGGGAATGAATTTACTTGCTGAAGTGGTTTAAAATTGGAGTACAAACTGCATGTTACAACATGAACTGTCTGCCATTATAATACATGTATTCCAGCAAACATATCAACATTCACTGTCCTTATAGGTACCCATTTACTCCTGGGTGGAGAGAACCCACGTTTAGAACTAATCATTAGGGAGGTTTTCGCACCGTCACAGATACCGATACGTCATGACTTTATGCGCGTCTCGTGACGCGTAACCGTATATAGTACACATGTTTTCATATGCGTGAACAACGGTTATCGGCCTCCATACGCGTAACATAAAAACGGATACCGGTTATGCAGATTTTTCGCTTTTTCCCTGGTGGATTAATAAGTTTTATGCATTTTGTTTCTTTGTGATGTATCTTCCATGAATACCGATCGAATTTAATGAATCATTCCCACGTGAAAGTGAGGAAAATCTGCTGCAAACAAAGCCAAGCACAGAGCATATTTAGCAGATGAATGTATGCACGTAGTCACACAGTGCGAAACACAGTTCAGTGAGCGCATCAACGTGAACGGTTACCGTTATCCGTATTCGTATTCGTCACCTTGCGAAACCTCTCTATTGTCTCAAATGCAATCCACGCAACATGAATTGACCTTTTCTTTTTTGTAGAAAATGAAATGTGTAACATGCAGTTTGTGCTCAAAACACGAGAATGGCTAAAAATAAATTCTAAGCAAATTCTTAAATTTAGTTTGGTTTTTTTTATAGGGAAAAAACCCTTAATTCTTACCTATAAATTGATAATCATTGAAAAACCATAAACAAGTTTGTGTGCATTTTCAAAGTTGAACTAAATTAACCTGGTTTTATGAGGAAAGAATTCAGTACTCAATCATCAGAAAACCGGAGGATTGGCCAAAAAATGTAATTTTGTTTTTGAAAAATGTGTCTGACAGCTTGGGCTGAGTTTTTGTGATCATGACTAGAAATTGGCAGTGGATCCACGCACTATCTGGGTAGTGCTTGAAATGTCCATGAGCCTAGGCCAGGTTTTTGTGATCATGACTAGAAATTGGCAGTGGATCCAGGCACTATCTGGGTAGTGTTTGAAATGTCCATAAGCCTAGAACCGCCACTGATTTCCAGTTATACTTGCAAAAACTTGACTCGGGCTGTGCAACATCCAACTCATTTTAGAATAAGTCACATTTTTTTGGGTAAATTTTGGGTTTTTCCTGATTAAATCTGCAAATTTTTTGCTGTAACATTTTACATTCTAATAAAACTAAACATGTGGAAATTTTCCTGTCAACCCATTTAGTGATCACGTAAACTGGATATGTTTAAATAAACCTATGTGTGTGACATTTTGAAGCATTTCCGGAAAGTCAAGTTTGACTGTCGATTTCTCTCTTGTTGCAAAATAATTTTCCTTGAATTTTATATCATTGGAAAGCCCTGTTATTCCTCTTTACTATGTGTCATTTGTTATGATTAAGCAATTGGGGGATGTGCAGTACAGCTGAATACGGGGCGGGTGTAATGTCACAAAATGCACTGCTATTGTCAAAAAGTGCATTGACACATTCCCATCCTCAAAGCAAAAGGGGAATGCACGACAATAGCAGTGAATTTTGTGACATTTCACTTTCCACCCACCCCTGTATTCCGCTATACTACACATCCCCCAATCGATTAATCATAACAAATGACACATCACTGTAAAGAGGAATAACGGGGCTTTCCAATGATACAAATTTCAAAGGAAATGATTTAGTAACAAGAGAAAAATCGTCAGTCAAACTTGACTTTCCGAACTTTTTTTGAGGAGTTTAGCATGGTAGTCATCTACAGGGGGCACCTTATAATAGTACAGCATTTGTTTCAAATTTATCTAAAAGTTCCTTTTTACAGGGGGAAAATGTATGTTATGTGTGTGACGTCAGAAATGTCACCCCTGTAAAAAGAAATGTTCAAGTAAATTTGAGACAAATGCTGTATTATTATATAAGGTGACCCCTGTAGATGACTTCCATGCTACATGTATATTAATGCAAAAGTATTCACCAACAGGAAATTTATTGAACATAATACAGTTCAAAAAGCTACACATGATTTCCAGCTAAAAGGTACTTTTTTGTACGACTGGTAAATTGTTTTAGGCAAATGGAATAAGTTATGAGAAATTTAACTCAAAAATCAGTTTGTTTTGGTATGAAATGTATTGTAAATTGTGTTGATCTGAAATTAATTTTTGTAATTTTCTTTTTCAGAAATGGGAGCTCATGAGGCTGCAAGCAGGGTTGTAGTCAAGTCCACCACAAGTCCCTGGGTCTTAATACAAGTGACAGGCTACTCAAATGAACTCCAACAAAGGCATTCGTGCATGCTCATCCTTCTGGACGTTTGACGGAATAGTTTTTAAATCTTTTCGCGAGTGATGTCTTTGTGCCGTGGTACGTCGTAATCTGGAACAAATTGCCGATGGTATTTTTAGTCAATTGGGTATGTAGACAGAAAACTTGAGAAAGTCAATTTTCAGTTTATCGTCATGTTGTTACTAACAATATGTAACTTAATTGTGATTTACCAAGTTACAAATGTTGTGTTTTACTGATTTGTTTCTTGAAATTGCAGTTATCGTTTGTAATTATATTTTCTTGTTTTACAGTGAATGTTTAATAAATCATTTTAATTGTATTTCTTTGTACACCATTTTTATTAATGTTTTCTTTAACAGTTAGAGGAGGGAAACCTCCACTTCAATATGTTAGAAAATCGGACAGGGGGCAACCCCTGTTCGATTTTCAAATTATAAATTTGGACCGCCGAACCCTGGTCTATCTGTAAAGACAATAGCAATTAGGACCTTGCATAAATTAAGTTAATGAACATTTTACTTGAATATATTACTTGGTTTACTTATTGGAGTACAGAATAAAATGAGACTTGTTTACAAATGAAACTTTTGTTGTCAGTGACTTTTATTTTGACTTTGGAAGTTACTTTAACTATATAACACTATTTAAATAAGATTGTTTACAAACATTACTATATTTGTTAAAGTACATTTAACAATGCTACAAGAGAAATAAATACAATTGGTTGTTGCTAAATGAAGACAAGAATATTAAGTACAAGTCAATGTTTACAAACTGTTAGTCATTTTTTGAGAGAATAATTTGAGCAAGTTTTGGTTTGTTTACAAACTGATAGTCATTTTTTGAGAGAATAATTTGAGCAAGTTTTGGTTTGTTTACAAACTGATAGTCAGTTTTTGAGACACTGAAGAGTTGTGTGCTTAGGGATGGATAGAAGATTCAATGTTTACAAACTGTTAATCAATTTTTGGAGAGAGGCTTGAACAAATTTAGGACAGCCTGTTTGTTTACAAGCTGTTAGTCATTTTTTTGAGACATTGAAGAGTTGTGTGCTTAGGGACTGACTGATAGATGGAAGGTTGAGTTGATTCAATGTTTACAAACTGTTTTTGGAGAGAGGCTTGGACAGCAGAGGTTCTTGTTGGAAAGTTGCTTTGGGTTTTTTTGGGAACTCTGTGGCAGAAGGTTCAATCATCCTGATTTCTTCAACTTGTGTCTGCGGGGGAAAAGTAAAAAGTTTTTAAACAGTATAGTAAATCTACAGATGGCACAAATGCAACATTTCCATATTTGTTGAATCAGATGTTTTTCTATGCTGTAAACTCAGGCATGCAACTGTTACAAGGGAAATACAAACAAATCTCCGACGGTGCAGATAAGGAAAAGTTGCATGCATGTAAACTGCAACTCCTGAAGGCCCAACGGTAATTTTTCGAAAACTGGAGATACTTCATACATTAAAGGGGCATTTTGGCAATACAGACCATATTTTCGAGAAAATACCTTTGTCTGGTCTCAAAATAAAAGAAATAAGTTTCAGTTGTTCTGAAGAGATAACTTAGGCCCAAAAAGGGTTACAAATAGTGTGACAACATGCCTTTCTAAAAACCCTGTGATCAAATTTCCAATATACACTCGTAACCGGGACGGACACTTGTGTTACATTTTAGGCCGTCCCAGTTACGAGTGTATATTGGAGATTGGTATACAGGGTTTTTAGAAAGGCATGTTGTCACACTATTTGTAACCCTTTTTGGGCCCAAGTTATCTCTTCAGAACAACTGAAACTTATTTCTTTTATTTTGAGACCAGACAAAGGTATTTTCTGGAAAATATGGTATATGTTGCCAAAATTCCCCCCTTAACGTGGAAAATGCCAGTATATTGGGGTTCACCGTGGGTCAATCTTGGCCACTCTGAAGACGATGCAGTGAGGTCTGCCAAAACAGCTCCTGGTCGACATCGCTTGGCACACACGTCTTTGTCACCTGTCACAAATTAAGAAAACATAACGACTACATGTACATTATAAAATGCTGCAAGTTTAGAGAAAATTAAAAGTTGATGAATTTTTCAATTTGGCTGGAAAAATGAAGACACGTTAGGTTGCTTACAAAGATTCACATCTGATTTGTTTAAAATCATGGATTGCCTCACGCATGGTGGAGTTTACAAATAAACTGCTTTGGAGAAATTAACGTGAAGTGTAGAGCAATTAAAATGCAAGATGAGAGGCATTTCCGCAAATATTTGAATGTGTAGTGGAATCTTCCCCAATGAGTGTTCACTGTATAAACTGCAGGCTACATTCACAATCAGAGTTGATTGGGATGGTAGAGACGACCCTACCGGGGTACATCAGTATGGATTTTCAGCAAAGACAAAAAAGATTAAGAATTTAACTTTGAAACGTACCAAAACAGGTTGGAAACGGGCAAAAATTGTTTTCCTGATAATTTCTGAGACATTTTTTAAAAAGTCATATATTTTTATGCCGATTTGTGCAAATAACTGCTGGACTAACCCCTTGTGATTTAAAAAATAAATTATTGTCATAAAATTGACCCAAAATGAATTTGGGTCTGTCCACAGTAATGGGGTACATTTGAAAATTAAGTCAATAATTCCTTTCAGATGTCTTTAGTTTATCTCAGAATTAAAGAAATGTCCTTGTTTTGTTCTCAGGAGATAACTTTTGCCCAAAAAGGAAAGAAATTGCTGCCACAACATACATTTTTGAAAAGCTTGTGTACAAATTTTCCTATTACGCATGTAACGTGGACAGACACTTTTGTGACATGTTTTTCCGTCTTTGTTACATGCGTAATAGGAAAATTTGTGCACGGGGTTTTCACAAATGTATGTTGTAGGACTATTTTTCTTACTCCTTGGTGAAAAAGTTATTTCCTCAGTTTAGCTTGATAATTTAAAGATAAAATTAAGAAATTTGAAGTGAACTGGGACCTAAGATCTTGAATGTTACAGAAATGTACCCCATTACTGTGGACAGACCCATTTGCAGTAAAGATGAACAGAACAATGGACCGTGACTTACTGATACTGTAGGTCAACACTGGCCCGATTTCTTCTCCCAGCAAATCTTAACATGATGGGTGGTGCATATGAACAGTAGCCACAGACTAAAAGGGAAAGAAAATATATAAGTTAACTAAGTTACGGTACTTACAAATCAGAGCTACATGCAAGACTTCAAACCAAATATCTAACACTAAAGTGGAAAATGTGTGGAGGTATGAATGAACTTAATGCATTTTATGAAAGCAGAATTGATCCAAACAAAAGATGGTTTATTTTAGCTAGTTCATCCACACTGGTACAACCGCAGAAATGCTATCATCGAACTAGATATGACGGTGCCAAATCGGTGCCAAAACAGACAACAGGCCCGAAAATGTTATGGAGTTTGAGCGGAATTTGCTCAAAGATGTTTTAGTAATTAAAAAAGAAAATACAAAAATGTGCCTTACAAAAGTTTACACAAACTGCAGATTTAATGGGAAAAACCTAAATTGAGGAGTGACAAAAATGTGTGGCCTGTCTAATATGTTTGTCAACTTGTCCAATTCCTTTCTCGTTTTAGTAAAAGCAAATTTTCAGTTTGCGTACATACGTATCGGCTTGGACCCTCCCCCCTGCCACCCTGTACGCAATGTCAACAACCCCCTCCCCCCTCCTTTATGGACGGCTCCTAACAGAGACATGATGATCAACAAAACAAAGTTTGCAAAAATCTTTGAAAGCTGTATTCAACTCTTGTAGCTTTTTGGCTGGAAGTAAATGTTTTTGGGCTCTTGAGCCACTGTGAGTAACATGCCGTAGTAGAAACAAACATATTTGGGAAATATGGTATGTAAATGAGCAATTTTTAAAATTAAAATTTTGATAAGGATAGTACACCTGATGTAAGTATTAACTCATTTCATTCAATGCATTGGGGCATTCTGGGTAGCATCATGAAACCATGGCCACTATGTGACTTCTAAAAAATAAAACTGGAACTCAGTTTCAGGGGTATACACCATGCATGAATAAACATGAGAAAATATTGGGGCATTCTGGGTAGCATCATGAAACCATGGCCACTATGTGACTTCTAAAAAAGAAAACTGGAACTCAGTTTCAGGGGTATACACCATGCATTAATAAACATGAGAAAATATTGGGGCATTCTGGGTAGCATCATGATAAAACCATGGCCATGATGTGACTTCCAAAAAACCAAACTGGAACTCAGTTTCAGAGGGACACCATGCATGAATAAACATGAAAAAAATATTGGGGCATTCTGGGTAACATCATGATGAAACCATGGCCATGATGTGACTTCCAAAAAACAAAACTGGAACTCAGTTTCAGAGAGACACCATGCATGAATAAACATGAGAAAATATTGGGGCATTCTGGGTAGCATCATGATAAAACCATGGCCATGATGTGACTTCCAAAAAACAAAACTGGAACTCAGTTTCAGGTGAACACCATACATGAGCAAGGGCAAAATAGTAAATTTAGCATGCTGCAGTGACATGTAAATAAGTAGCAGATTTGCATAATTTTGATTAAGGCAAGAACAGTACATCAATATGTCAGTATTAATTAATGGTCCAGTAATATGTAAATTAAGCATTTATTTGCATAAATTTGAATACGAACAATTGAATACTACACAAACTATTAAAGTTAAATGCCTGCTGCAAGATAGACTACTCTACCAGGGGCTGACCTCCGTAGAAATTCAAGGTGCCATTTTAGTAAGCAAACTACCGGTAGATGCGCCTCATGTCCGTTTGACATGACTCTCGCGGTTGCTGATTTTTTTCTCATCCCATAGTTTGGTTGTTTCATTTCAATGGTGATTAGGTACCATACCAAATATTGTGTTTGTTACTTTGCTCAGTTGCGGTCCCATGCAACAATAAGAGAACAATTGGGTTCTTGGGGAAAACCTGAGGGAGTATATCACTGTGCCTTATAGCTCAGATGGTAGAGCGTCTTCCCTGTAGCTCATCTGTCTGGTGAGTCAGAGGTCTTGGGGAAAACCCGAGGGAGTATACCACTTTGCCTTATAGTTCAGCTGGTAGAGCATCTGCCTGGTGTGTCATAGGTCTTGGGAAAAATCTGAGGGTGTACATATATATATACTACTGTGCCTTATAGCTCAGCTGGTGGAGCGTCTGCCCGGTGTGTCAGAGGTCTTGGGGAAAATCTGACAGAGTATACCACTGTGCCTTATAGCTCAGCTGGTGGAGCGTCTGCCCGGTGTGTCAGAGGTCTTGGGGAAAATCTGACAGAGTATACCACTGTGCCTTATAGCTCAGCTGGTGGAGCATCTGCACGGTGTGTCAGAGGTCTTGGGGGAAAACCTGAGGGAGTATACCACTGTGCCTTATAGCTCAGCTGGTGGAGCATCTGCCCGGTGTGTCAGAGGTCTTGGGGAAAACCCGAGGGAGTATACCACTGTGCCTTATAGCTCAGCTGGTAGAGCATCTGCCCGGTGTGTCAGAGGTCTTGGAGAAAACCTGAGGGATTATACCACTGTGCCTTATAGCTCAGCTGGTAGAGCATCTGCCCGGTGTGTCAGAGGTCTTGGGGAAAACCTGAGGGAATATACCACTGTGCCTTATAGCTCAGCTGGTGGAGCATCTGCCCGGTGTGTCAGAGGTCTTGGGGAAAACCCGAGGGAGTATACCACTGTGCCTTATAGCTCAGCTGGTAGAGCATCTGCCCGGTGTGTCAGAGGTCTTGGAGAAAACCTGAGGGAGTATACCACTGTGCCTTATAGCTCAGCTGGTAGAGCATCTGCCCGGTGTGTCAGAGGTCTTGGGGAAAACCTGAGGGAATATACCACTGTGCCTTATACATGTAGCTCAGCTGGTGGAGCATCTGCCCGGTGTGTCAGAGGTCTTGGAGAAAACCCGAGGGTGTATACCACTGTGCCTTATACATGTAGCTCAGCTGGTGGAGCGTCTGCCAGGTGTGTCAGAGGTCTTAGGGAAAACCTGAGGAATATACCACTGTGCCTTATAGCTCAGCTGGTAGAGCATCTGCCCGGTGTGTCAGAGGTCTTGGGGAAAACCCAAGGGAGTATACCACTGTGCCTTATAGCTCAGCTGGTAGAGCATCTGCCTGGTGTGTCAGAGGTCTTGGGGAAATCCGAGGGTGTATAACATGTACTACTGTGCCTTATAGCTCAGCTGGTAGAGCATCTGCCTGGTGTGTAAAAGGTCTTAAGGAAAATATGAGGGAGTATACCACTGTACCTTATAGCTCAGCAGCTGGTGGAGTGTCTGTCTGGTGAGTCAGAGGTCTTGGGGAAAATCTGAGGGAGTATACCACTGTGCCTTATGGCTCAGCTGGTAGAGCATCTGCCTGGTGTGGCAGAGGTCTTGGGGAAACTCTGAGGGAGTATACCACTGTGCCTTATAGCTCAGATGGTAGAGCTTCTGCCCAGTGAGTCACAGGTGTCAGGTTGGAATCCCGATAAAGCCCTTACGACTTTTCTCTCATCCCAAGTGTGGATGCCGCTGTAACTATTCGCCGCGACACAGATTACACTACGAGAGGCATGTCAAACAGACACAAGGCGCGTCTAGTTTGCTTATTACTAAAATGGTGCGTTTACATACATGTACTTGACTTTATTGAATTGATTTCGCATGGGTGGGCTATCTTGCACTTTTGCTGCTATATCATCTTTGAGGAAGCCCTACCCATGCATGCCTATAAGCGGAAGCTAGACAAGTTTTAATACAGTGGAAAGTCACCATAAATGGGCATCGTATCTGAACCATACAAGTGTTTGTTTTGGTGGCGTTTAACGCGAACAAATGATTGGGAGCCATGAGCGATGTTCACTGTAGCTGAATGTTCTTTTTGGTGTTCATTATAGCGAAATTCCACTGTAAAAAAATTTGAATGATGGCCAAAAACTCACCTCTCCTGTGTTTTCAGTATCCATGGCAACACTTCCACTTTTGTAGTGTGTAATATGAAGCTCCACAGTCTGTGGGCTCCATCTCCAATCTGTGAATACATAATGAACAAAAATTAGCAACTGTGACAGAAATGGAACCAATCCAGGCTTTGACATTAACCAAGGCTCCAAGGCCAATGGCCTCATGCCCTGCTGAGTTGGCCCCGATGCCCCTTCAAGGTACACACTTTCTGTAAAGCTATACTTTCTGATAAGCTGATAGCAAAAAAAGGACATGTCAAATTGACCTCTCGTGCTCCTTGATCCTGTTTTGCATCTTCCATTTTTATGCGCAAGTTAATTTTAGTTTTGTTTACAAAACTAACCCCTGTTCAGCCAGGTGTGAAATTGATGACGACGTTAATGAAAAATCGAAACCTATGTCTACCGATATTTCAATATTAGTGAGCCAATTTTCTAAAAATACTACAATTTTCATTTTATCTACAATTTTATGAGTGTCTACTTTTTCTGATACACCCTGTATAACTTCAAATGTTGATAACTTAATATATCTTCAAGCAAACTTGAATCAGTCGTTTTGATTGGTGGATCCATGGCAACCAACAGTGTGATAATGTTTCATAATACTCTTCCGATTCTCATATTGCACTCTGCGTACCGGTAAATGCACCATGGTATTCCAAGATAACCGTGTCCCTACGCATACTGTATGCGCGGAGTACATGTAGTACTTGCAGAGTGCGCGTGTTATTAGTGCGTCAATTTTGCTTGAAGATAATATTAGTTATCCCGCGAGCATGAGTGGAATACGGCATTATCATGATTATGTAGGAACGTGACAGTCAGACGTCACGTGACCACATTCGTGTGACTAACTATGTTCCTTTTTTTGTCTGTCGCCTGAGGTGTATGATTTTTAAACATCTATATCTGGGAGGTTTTAATTTTGTCAAAAAATTAGTTACCGGGGTAGTCGTACATTATTACATAATGAAACTATTTATAGCCCGATACCCAAAATCTTGGAATCGTCTAGATTGTACCGTTACATTGTTTTAAATTGTTATAAATAATATAAAGAAATTTATATTGATAAAATTCTCACTTTGTCTGTTTGTTAGTTTGCTTTATTTGTATTTCTTCTTTCAAACAAACAAATAAGAAAGAAACAACCTGCAGTAAAACCCCCGTTGATCATTTTTAATTTAATTTGCTTAATGGCGGTCCGGTTGGCGTAGTGGTTCCTTCCTCGCCTTTCCTCTGGCGTACCCGTTTCGAATCCTGGGCGTGTATGTGGATTGGGTTTACCCCTAGAACTATGGGGGATAATGTATCCCCCATAGGTAATGTTGTTTTTTTCCAATATGGCGGCGCCTGAACTTTAAGATCGGACAGAAACGTTTTCGGCTAGCGCAATAATCCGCTGCCCAATCGCCACCAAACTCCGTCTGATACTTCTTGAGACACTCACCTTGCGTGTGTCTAAGGAATTTCGGTACCATTTGTCCATTAAATTCTCCTAAAAAATGTTGGGAAATGAACGGGAACATGTGCGATGCGTCCACATGCGTGATCCAGGCATTCGGTAAAAGCCGGAGTTGCCAGAACTCCCAGAGTTGCCTGGATTTTTTATTGGTCCCAGCTGTTGGGCGATTGGGCAGTGGATTATTGCGCTAGCCGAAAACGTTTCTGTCCGATCTTAAAGTTCAGGCGCCGCTAGCTAAGATAATCTCAGCTCTTGCTTTATCATTTTTCATTGGGATGTGGTCTTTTAGCAGTAGAGCTGAGAAGCACTAAGAACATGAACACGCCATCACAAAACAGGACAAAACAAATCTGTCATTTTCTCACCGTGACACACTAATTCCCCCGTGGGACTCACCCAAATATTGTCAGGCATAACCACTACGTAGGTCCTTGAGTGAAATAACCAGCCACGATGAATATTTTGCCAACAATTCCAACGAAACAAACCGGTATTCTCACAGCCAGTTGTTGTTGTCTTGTGTTTTAAATGGTACTGTGTCTCGTCGTCGCGTGACCCATAGTCTGTGTACACAAGCGCACACCCGACGACTGTTTGCTGCACTACTGCTACACTATGAGGCTTGTGTCACTGGTATCACGGCTGTGGCGGAACGGCAGCCGAAGTTGGCCGACCAAAACTGTTACTATTATTATTATTTCTTTCTGGTATTCATACCAAAGATTCCTCAATAGTGCTCATTGCACTGTCACTCGTAAGCGTGAGGAAACCCATGAAGAATTACAATTAGAAATGGTCAGAGACACCGGGGAATCCCCTTGCTCTTAACGAAAGAATGCTCTTGGATCTTTAGAGTGCGGGGCACTTTTAATTGTGACTGTGACCGCCCAATCGCGCAATATTTCGCTGACCTCTACACGCCGGACGATGCCTATAAATCGCACACGCCGCCCGGCCTCCGCTTTAATTGTGACTTAGGTGTTAGGGATGTAAAGCCGTTGGTCCAGTGTGTTATGTAATTGGTCCCGCACTCTAAAGATCATCCAAGAGCATTCTTTCGTTTACAATTACATAACACACCCACCATGCGCCGACGTTGTTCACAAAGATTCATGACGAAATGTATTAATGCAAGCAAAATCGATCGTGCCAACTGGCTTCGGCGCCCCTCAGTTTGGCGTGAACAGACGAGCAGGCGAACATCTCTTGTTCCAAAAAGCAGGCCACGGAATCCCCAAATTTGACACAAAACGTGTCTTTGTTGTTCATTGTTTTTGCTCGTAAGGCCATTTCGACATTTTCGCGGCCATTTTGAAGGAGGTGCAAAGAGCGCCCTCAAGCGACGCATGTGCGTGCACAAAACATATCTAAGGCGGCTTCGCGCACTGGATACAACTTCGCAATTAATTTGTTTGACTAATTAAATCGATGGCTTTGACTATAAAGCTGGTTGATTGTGATTCTATATGAGTTGTTCTTATGCTTCAGTTGAAAAATCTAAATTAAAAGTGCCTTCTTGTCTGAATAAATCGCATTTTAAGACCCCTTCTTATTTCCCAATTTCTCTAAGATTAAGGCGGCTTGATTCCGGCACTGGATACAACTTCGCAATTAATTTGTTTGACTAATTAAATCGATTGCTATGACGATAAAGCTGATTGATAATGATTCTACATGAATATTTCTTATTTATTACAGCTGAAAAATCGTTAAAAAAAGTGCCTACTTGTCTGAATAAATCGATTTTAAGACCCCTTCTTATTTCATAATTTCTCTAAGCTAGAAAGTAGAAGGCGGCTTAATTCTCGCACTAGATACAACTTCGCAATTAATTTTTGTGACTAATTACGTCAACTTGGTCAAATCCGTAACCGAAGTTTGCAAGCTTGATAGACTGCTGCGTGAAATTGCACTTTAGTTTCTGTCATTTAATCTGCCAGGCTGATTTATTTTTGGTACAGGCCTATTGGGGCTGGTTTTCTTTGTATTTGTGCCAAATATCACGCACGCAAATCCACTCCTCATATTCAGTCGTTGTATGTGGAATATGTGGAGCGGGAACCAGTCTACGCACATACATTGAAAGATCTAGACTGGTTCCCGTCCACATATTCCACACAGGAGAATAGACTGGTTACCGTCCACATATTCCACACTTTCGCAATAAGCGAACCAATCTATAGGGATCGGGAACCAATCTATGAAAGATCACGCCCATATATCACGAACACCGCGACCCCACACATTGAAATATCCCACATATATGTCGAAATATCCCACGTATATTTTTAACATTGCATATATATGTCAAATTATTGCACATATATTTTTAACATCGCATACATATGAAAAAACATTGCATATATATGTCAAATTATTGCACATATATTTTCAACATCGCATACATATGAAAAAACATCGCACACATATGAAAAAAAACATCGCACATATGAAAAAACATCGCACATATATATTTAACATCGCACATATATTTGTGCATTATCGAATATTGCAACGTTCCACACGCCATATCGGAGTTCAGCACACTATACCACAGGGCCACTGCCGTTAGCCGAAATTTGCGCCGAATCTTAAGTACTTAAAGCGGGCCTCCCACTGTGCGATTTTTACCACGAATTGGGTACGATTAGCTACGATTTGCTACGATTGTGTGTAGAGTCTATGGACAGTCGTAGCTAATCGTACCTAATTCGTGGCCAAAATCGCACAGTGGGAGGCCCGCTTAAGGTACCTGTCCGGACTCAGTATATAGGGAGGTTTAGATGCACGTAAAACGCGAACGCGGAGGAGATCTTAGAACAGATGAAAACAAAAACATACATCTTTGACTTTCGTGACGAGATAAAACTTTTGATGTGACCAAAATTCGAGCCCGAGTTCTAAGACCTCGTCATGAGGTGACCGGTGCTGAAAAAATGTATCGTTCACGTTCGCGTTTTACGTGCATCTAAACCTCTCTAAATCATTCCGTGAGGCTGCGTTTGAGGACCGAACGGGGGTCATCAGGCCTCGTAGTTCCGCTCACTACCACAGGGCCAATGCCGTTGCCAAAAAGTTGACCGAGTCATTGTTTTTTCAGAACTTGGTCATCCCGTGTTGATATGAGGAGCCGAACGGGGGTCCTCAGGCCTCGTAGTTCCGCTCACTACCACAGGGCCAATGCCGTTGCCAAAAAGTTGACCGAGTCATTGTTTTTTCAGAACTTGGTCATCCCGTGTTGATATGAGGAACCGAACGGGGGTCCTCAGGCCTCGTAGTTCCGCTCACTACCACAGGGCCAATGCCGTTGCCAAAAAGTTGACCGAGTCATTGTTTTTTCAGAACTTGGTCATCCCGTGTTGATATGAGGAGCCGAACGGGGGTCCTCAGGCCTCGTAGTTCCGCTCACTACCACAGGGCCAATGCCGTTGCCAAAAAGTTGACCGAGTCATTGTTTTTTTCAGAACTTGGTCATCCCGTGTTGATATGAGGAACCGAACGGGGGTCATCAGGCCTCGGAGTTCTGCTCACTATACCACATAGCTATACTGCCGTTGGACGAAAATTTACCAAAATCTTAAATACTTGAGGTACCAGTCGCACTTAGTCATTGTTTCAAATCTTTTTCGTTCCATTGGGTTGTGAGGAACCAAACGGGGGTCATCCGCCTTGGGGTTATTCTCACTACCATAGGGCCACTGCTGTTGGCCGAAATTTGCGAATTTGCGAATAATCTGGTACCAGTCCGGACATAGTCATTTTTAAATACTTAATGTACCAGTCCCAACTTGGTTATTTTTCAAAACTTGATCATTCCATGGGGTTGTGAGGAACCGAACGGGAGTCCTCAGGCCTTGGAGTTCTGCTCACTACCACAGACCTACTGCTGTTGGCCGAAAATTGAGCCAAATCTGAAACCTTAATTTCGGCAGTTTTCGAAGCTAATTTCTAAAAAATTAAACTTTTTCCTGAAAATCTGAAATTTTCAACATTTTGTATTTCATTTCCTGGGTGAGCAGTCAAGGTCAAATTCAAAAGATGTCATCCATGGGTTCTGAGCAACATTTCCTGCAATTTTGAAGAAAACCTTAAAGGAGCGTGACCAGAGTTTCTGGAAAATAGTTTTCGATGTAACTTACCAATATTATCAAGTAACTCCCATACACACCTCCCATGTCCCAAAAACCCGAAAACATTCGCAATTTCCAGTAAAAAATTGAACAAAACTATCGAGTATGCTTTCAGCGGATAAACGTTGATACTGAAAAATTAGTTTACAAATAATCGGTGGATTTTCGACGATATCCTCGGAAATATGCGGCCTAGAAGCGCGGGAGTTTCAGTTTCATAATCAGAAAAATATAACGGATGTTATGATATAAAAATCTCATGACCCATAAGGTAAGTCCCGGGGAGTTATGGGTAAAAAAAGTGATCTGGTCACACTCCTTTAATCATAAAATATTTTGAAAAATTGACAAATTTCATGGACAAATTTCAACAGTTTTAAGGGCCGGGGTAGTCCAGCAAAATTGGCCACGAAATGCATAATTTAACTTCATGTCCATTGGGTACTAACAACAAAACTTTACACTTGAATAACATTTTTAGACAAAACATAAAAAGAACGGACAAGAACAATGTCATACATTTGCCAATAAAATAGCTCGTCTTTATTGAAATATTCCCTAACAACCCACACAACTGTAGTGGCAGTTCTACTGTGGTATGCATACATCTTAATATGTTGACTACAAGAAATGGTCTTAACAAATCAGCTAAACATTTTTTTCGCTAATCATCAAACCTCCCATGCCTTAGCTTAATACCATACGATTTTCCAATCTTCATTAAGCGCGATGCAAAACTTTGGGCTAGGTTTTCATTCTAGCTAAGCGTTTTGAGCAAAATGTCCAAGCTATTTTGACTGATAACTGCATAATGCAATAAAATGCTAATACTTGAATTGGTAAACCGCTTTCACAAACAAGCTCAATGGAATTACATCATTTAAATGAAAGACTCCTTAATTTGATTTAAAACAAAAATGTATTCATGGGGACAAAAAATTAAACTTCATTTTATCCTATGTGGATACTGCACCATTAAAAAAAACCACTCAATTTGTCGGTGCGATTTTTAACATGCCCCAGGCCGTGTCAGAATTAGCCTTATAATTTCAGGTGAATGGTGTCTGGTGTAAATCCACTTGACCAGACTAAATTTTCGTTGCTACGTGGCGCACACAGCGTGTTCACTGCAGGCCAGAACGGCATTATAGGCAACGAGACTGTTTGCTAGGCAGTGTGCAACACGTAGCAACAACAGCATAGTATGTGACTTTCTAAACTGCACCTCCAATTGAAAGTGAAGAATTGCAGACACTAGACATTATGCAACTGTTACATTACAAAAGGCTAATTCTGAACTGCACTCTATAGCATATATCCAACCAAAAAAACTCCTCGAAAAAAGTTAGGAAACTCAAGTTTGACTGACACTTTCTCTCTTGTTACCAAGTCATTTCCCTTGAATTTGCCACCATTGGAAAGCCAAGTTATTCCTCTTTACAATGATGTGTAATTTGTTATGATTTAGCAATTGAGGATGTGCAGCGCAGCTGAATATACAGGGGTGGGTGTAAAGTGAAATGTCACAAAATTCACTGCTATTGTCAAACAATGCATACCCCTTTTGCTTGGAGGATTGGAATGTGTCAATGCACTTTTTGACAATAGCAATGCATTTTGTGACATTTCACTTTACACCCACTGTACCCCCTATTCAGCTGTGCTGCACATCCCCCAATTGCTTATAACAAATAAGACATCACCGTAAAGAGGAATAACAGGGCTTTCCAATAATACCAAATTCAAGGAAAATTACTTGGTAACAAGAGAGAAATTGTCAGTTAAACTTGAGTTTCCGAACTTTTTTTTAGGAGTTTAGTTGGATGGCTATTATTGAGGTTAGTTTAAAGAGTCTCGGTATTTTAACTGTAAACATGGACAAGTGACAAAGTTCTAAAAAACTTTGGGGAAAATAATCATGCAATGTTTCAAAGGTTTTTGCAGTACCAGCAAGCACGTCTCACACAAAGTTACCACAATGAGTAACTCATTCATTCATTCAACAATAATGGCAGGAAGTTCGACAGCTAAAAATTAGCAAAACTATAATCTATTTCTCTATTACATATTGCACGCACACCAATTTTTTAAAACAAAAATCTGTAATAAACAGCTACATTTGGCTACGATAACTATTACATAACTCCAAAGCAAACAATCATAAAAACAAGTATAAGAAATGTGTATGAATAAAGGCGTTTTTCCGAATGTCAATGCGCGTGTGCATCAGAAATACTTCAGGGTGCACCCAAGTAAATGGGCAGAGATCCGTGCGCCTAGCTCATGAATATTTTGTATGCCCTCAAATTCTTCTTTATTAGAGAGAGTTGCGAGCTGAACGAGTGTGGTCTTGTGCATCCTGAGATTTCAGGGAATTTCCACTCTGCTTTGCGACGTTTACGCATTAAAGGTGCGTTAAGGGGGCACTGTTGCAAAGAGGATGGGTCTTGTGTAGAATATTGCCATCGTCGTGGTATGTGGTACGGGGTATCTGTTCTTCCAACTATAAACATTTTAGACAATGTAGCTCCTAAAAGTGGCCCCATTTTGCCCAGTAGCGTATGTGCCTTTGTTCCAAAATGGACGCTGGTCTGTTTAGCAATGTTCACTGTTTTGTTTCAAGTGGAAATTAGGGAATAAAAGTGACGGATTACCCCCATAAAATTAAACATAATTCAAAAGGTGAGATTTCAATGAGTATTTTGGTGGTTGTCGACTTCAGAAGTTGTGAAAAAGTAACATTCTAAAACTTTCCGATGGCACTGTATTTCTGTCCATTGAGTGAAACCGTTACAAGACACGCAAAATTCCGTTTAAAGATATTCTACTTGTTTGGTAATTACCCTCCAAAAACATTTCTGAATTGTTATCTAAAAGCTTACTCGTTATCAAGATGGTAATGGTAGTAATCATCCTGTGAAATTATTTTGTCCGATGTGCCCCAAAATGACAAAAATATTTAAATCTCCAAGATCACCTGTAGGTGATCTTGGAGCCATTCATTCATGTACAAAACCGTCAGTTGATTTTTTTTAAAAATGTTTTCTGAAGTATTACTGCCTCTATATATGTGGCTGAAATTTCTACAAGGTATAGTTTTCTCGACCTATGCTTTCAATTACCAGTGGAAATCATGCCGTTTTAACAGTTTACCAAATGAGTATATACCTTTAATTAGTGTTATTTCAGTAAATCATTCTCGGGTAATTCATTTCTTTATCAATTACTTGATTCAGAAAGATCTAAATTTTAAACACTGGTGCCAACACTAACATACAGAAAAGCGCCCTCTTTACTCATCAGTCACATACAATGGAGAAAAAAACGTGCAATGTATTTTTATGGGCTTATTTTAAAATTCAAATGAAATGAAATTTCATGACTAAATCAAAACGAGTATTGAAAAAAAAAAGTCACTCGATAAAACGGCAATTAACAAGTAAATTCAAAAACAACTAAAGCCCACCCAATATAAGCAAAAAGCACAAATAAAAATGGATATACATATAACATGTAAACTGCGACAAAATATTCTAAATCTGGTCGGTTCTTTCAGTTTATCAGTCAAAAAAGTTGAAATTCTCGTCAAAAACTTTCAAAGTGTTGAACATTTCAAAACTGTTTGGGAAATATGCCTTTAATGGGCGATTTGCTGTAAACTGTGCAACCAACAAAAGTCTGTAAGCAGTTAACATTTCAAAAACATGCACAACTGCACTTTTACACTTAGACGATTTTGGATACGAACTTTAACGATTTTGAATCGTTAGCATTTGTAAGGGCATTCGTAAACTCTTGAACGATGTAATGATTCGTCTTAGTACCAAAGTCATTACGCAATTTTTTGAATGTTCCAAAAATTTGTGAACGGTCGTACCGTCGTAAGATATCGTAATAAAGTCGTAATGTGTCTTAACAAGGTCGTAAATAGTCATGACATCGTAAAGGTTCTTAACCAATCCTTCAGCATTATTTCAATACAAACTTTTAAGATCTTTTAAGTTTTCTTTACGATTTTATACGAATGCAATTAAGTCACGTGATCTTCATAATTTCCAGGAAACCACGACAGAGAATCGCTTTCAGGTCGCCAACAAAAAATCATAAAGAATCGCAAGCAATCGTAATGGCATCGCATACGATTGTAAAAGATCGCAAAAAGTCGCAAAGAAATAGGAATGCATCGTAAAACGTCGCAATCGGATCGCAAACATTCGCAAAGTGTCGTATCAGTGTCGCAAGGATTCGCATCAAAATCGTTTCCACTTTTACGATCATCGTATGATAGTTTTATCAGGGTCGTAACGGAATCGCAACATGTTTTTTTAGTCGTTTCCATCACGGTCATTAGGGATTTCTAGGCTTTTTCATTACGATGTAATGAAAAATTCGTATCCAAAATCGTGTAAGTGTGAAAGGGGCTTAAGATGGCAACCCAACAATATTGGTCTCCAAACGCGTACATGTACGTGCTTATAAAACGTCTGCACATAAAATGTCTATCATAAAATGTCTGCACAACACATTGTTCGTTATGTGCATGGCATTTAATAAGAGAAAAACTCACCCAACCATGTACGAGTTTATGGTTGCTAAGCAACGGTGGCCTTCACAAATGTAATTGCAAATTTTGTATTTTATAAATTGACAAAAATCTCTAAGCCAAATATGGTGATCGGGCCAATATTAGGCCACCATTTTCCAAAAACTGTTTCATGTTCTGCAATGGTACTACATGTAAAACAAAAAACATGTCCTACTTTTAATCTTGAATAACTATATATCATTTTTCAACGGATTTAAACAAAAATGTCACATCATGTAAACAAGGCCCGACAAATTTTATTGAGTTAGTTTCATCAGTTTTGTCCAAGAGGTTGAGATTTAAACGCCATACGAAAAAAAACCCTAAATTTGAGAATTTGCCACTTTCGACTTGGCGTCCACCATTGTCAAGGAAATTGTCTATATCTGAGGTCCCTTTGCACCTCTTGATGAATTGCGCGAAATGATCGAGAAGGTTTGCGTAACATTTGGAGTGATCCCGCCTTTCCTCAGAAGCTTTCGGCTCAGCACACACATTCCACCACCGTCTTCAGCGACGTATTGACATTGAAGGAGGCCAAGTCGAAAGTGGCAAATTCTGAAATTGACTTTTGTTTCGTATGCTGTTTAAATCTCAACCTTTTGGACAAAACTGATGAAAATCACTCAACAGAATTTGGTCAGGCCTCATTTACACGATGTTAAATTTTGGTTTAAATCCGTTGAAAAATTACAAAGTTATTTTAGATTTTTTTACACGTAGTACATTAAATGCATTTAACTCTGACGATTTTTATAGTCATTTTTTAAAAACTGATACAATGAAAGACCGACAGTCCAATACATGTTTCAAATTATGCCATTAAAACTGCTTTGGCGTACTAAAGCCAATACGAAATTCAACACTCGTACACAATTCGCAAAAAGGCTAAAATAAAAATTGAAATTCATTTTTAAACTGCACACACACTAATACATAATAATATAACGCCATATCCAACCAATTAGCATCAATGAGAACTGTACTGATAAATATTCATAACAGAAAACGTGAATAATTAATGCATGAGCTTCAAACATTTTAAAACTGCATTTTAGAGTTTACTACAAGTGGTTAATACTGGTTTTTATGACAACACTCAAAACAAGAAACACGCTAAAAAAAGTGGGTTAAAAATATTGCCCCACGGATCACAAAGCTACACAATAAAATTAAAAATTAAAAATTGCAAACAAACAACGCTACATGTATGTAATAATCCCGCTACGATTTAATACCTTTGCCGATTTGCGGCCACAGCACAAACTTCATATTCCAAATTTATTATAAGAAAAACAAAAATCAGATTAAAATACAACAATTTCAGCTTATAATATTGTGCTTCATAACTGATTCGGTGACTAAACCCTATCGTACATCGGCATTGCAACCGATAATGGTGCACGTAAGTATGAATGACGTCATAATGACATCATACTCAACTGATCAGTTGCGCAACTAGCGGCAACTGAGAGCATCTAGCTCTACATTTCTACATTTCCAGAGCGCACACATCGACACGGCAACTCGGCAGAGTACATTGACCTTGCATCTGGAAGCAACTGTTGCTTGCAGTTGCTGTCGATGTGCGCGCACGTGATCAGATGCACACGTACAACTGACAGCAACTAGTTACAAGTACGCGTACATCGACGCAACTGACCACAACTGGGTACAACTAGCTGCCAGAAAGTAGAACATGAGCAACTCGCAGCAACTGGAATTTTTCCGGTTGCCAGTAGTTGCAAGTGTGGGTACATCGACAGTTTTAAGCAACTGATCAGTTGCTCCCAGTTGCCGGAAACACCAGTTGCCACTAGTTGCTTCCAGTTGCAATTTCGATGTACACTAGGCTTAAAACACAGAGAAATCCAACAACCTAACCAAATCACAACACCACATAACTACATGTATTCAAATTTATTAATTCTTCTAATTATTTTAATTAATTGATTTAACATATGACAAATACTTCTCCGATAATTCCGTTCAAGAAATACAGCATAAAGAACACACCATGTTTAATACTCTTCAACGTAACAAATGGTTAAATATAGAGCTAACAGTCGCCCTCATTTGATACAGGTAAGTACAACCAAAGATAAGGCACAAAATAAACCACTCACGCAATGAAGTGTAGTACGTCAAGGCGCCATTTTAGTGAGCAAACTAGACCAGTTCATGCCCGTTTGACATGCCTCTCGTGGTGTAATCTGGGTTGTGGCAAATAGTTACAGCAGCATCCACAACAGGCATGTCATACAGACCAAGGCGCGTCTCGTTTGCTTACCGAAATGGTATATTTTCGTACTTCGCATTAGAGTGCTCTATCTTGCGCCATAGGCGCTATATCATCTTTGGTACAACTAAAACTACTGGCAAACTGGAAATAGACTTACACATGTGCATACGATTAATTTTTCCATACATTACCAGTTATTTTTAAAACAGTCCATAAATTAAAACGGCTTTTGCGCAGGATAATAATAACATGCTTTTTAAACATAAAACATGTTAGCGTTCTGACTACCAATATAACAAGGTTTTTTCTCTCTAATAATATACAAGTCTAAGTACACTTGATGGTCCATAAGTGGCAGAATTGGAATTTAATTTCTTTGTAATATTAGTGAGGTTTAGATGGCATGTTTTATGCGCGTACGCGACTAAAACAAAGTTTTTATAGTTAGCTTTGCGCTAGCACAGACTTTACAACAGGCATGTCCACACGGAGGCTGTTCCCTGTAGTGGCCACCTTCGGGAGCGTAAAAAATGGCCACTATAAACAGGTGGCCCCTTTATAAAGGTTGCATTAGCATTATACACATGGCATTTGGGACCAAAGACGAGTGGCCACTATAAACAGATGGCCCCTTTATAAAGGTTGCATTAGCATTATACACATGGCATTTGGGACCAAAGACGGGTGGCCACTATAAACAGGTGGCCCCTTTATAAAGGTTGCATTAGCATTATACACATGGCATTTGGGACCAAAGATGGGTGGCCACTATAAACAGGTGGCCTCTTTATAAAGGTTGCATTAGCATTATACACATGGCATTTGGGACCAAAGACGGGTGGCCACTATGAACAGGTGGCCTCTTTATAAAGGTTGCATTAGCATTATACACATGGCATTTGGGACCAAAGATGGGTGGCCACTATGAACAGGTGGCCTCTTTATAAAGGTTGCATTAGCATTATACACATGGCATTTGGGACCAAAGACGGGTGGCCACTATGAACAGGTGGCCTCTTTATAAAGGTTGCATTAGCATTATACACATGGCATTTGGGACCAAAGATGGGTGGCCACTATGAACAGGTGGCCTCTTTATAAAGGTTGCATTAGCATTATACACATGGCATTTGGGACCAAAGACGGGTGGCCACTATGAACAGGTGGCCTCTTTATAAAGGTTGCATTAGCATTATACAAATGGCATTATACAAATGGCCTCTTTATCAAGGTGGCCTTAATAGCAGGTTTGTATACTGTATACTTGGGTTTTACTTTCTTGACAACCGGTTGCTATCCACCATGACTGTGTCCATGCTATGGCACTCCAAAGCGAAAAAAAAAGAAGGTTGGCATGACTTTTAAATGTTGATAGACTGTTTGAAACCGGCATACCGTGCTTTTGTTGGCAAGTTTTTAAAAATGTTGAGACTTCTTTTTCAGGATTGATGGTAGAACTATCAGTGTTGAATTATTTCTGCTTTGGCGTGCCATAGTATGGACACAGTAATGGCGGATATGATAGTTGTTGACGTCAAGCGTATCGCGTCAACATTTTTTTACTATGTTCGCTTTGGTGTGCCATAGTATGGACACAGTAATGGCGGATAGCAACCGGTTGTCAAGAAAGTGAAACCCAAGAATACTGTATATTCTATCTATGGACGTTGCCATGTGAAACATATTTTGAGCAGAAGATTTTCCGTACAAGTATAGAAGAACGCCTTAACGCCCACTTATTTTGATGTGAAACATTCTTTGCAACAGCGACGTATACATTCGTGTCAAACACCCATCTAAACCTCCCTAATATTCCCATAAACACATTATTATCAAGAAGCGGACAAAATGACGTCAAAGCCTGCATATACCGTACATTGTACAACCAAATGTGCATATAATCTGCGTTAAAACCGACACTGATGATATAATTGCGTGTACATGTAAATACACAACCCACAACAGCCGTTAAATGTTAGACAGAACACCAAAATATAACATGGGGACTGGCATTATATAAATTACAGTCCAACTAACATAAGGTATGCGTACTCCAAAATGTGATCAAACACGTGCAATCTTATACACAGCAGTTTGGTCTCAATACAATTTTTTTGCAGTTAACAACACGGCTCCGTCTAAAACGCACACAAAATACTGAAGGATATAGAAAAGCCCAAATCATCTTAAAACATAGCAGCTATTCTGGCCAATCATGTGCCCTAGCTAAACCAATACAACTTTGTACTTAAGAACCAATGAATATTATATAAAGAGCCTGGAATGAATATTAATATAATCACCACAATTTGAACATCGCTTTTGTTTACACTACATGTAATATTATTTTACAGATTGCATCCAAACTAACAATTATTTATCTACCCTGATGGTGTCATTGTATAGCGTTTATTACAGAAAGTGATTAATTTTGTATATTACAGTCAATCCATTGAAGTTTTAAAAACAGATAATTTTAAAATCTTGGAAGTGATCAGGACCGTCTGAAACGAATGGGAAAATCTAGCCCAAAAATGTTCATATGAATCAAGAAATGTAGCAAAGTTGTGTCCATAAAAACGTGTGCAGAAATTGTTTTAAAAATGAATTCACGTCATTATAAAGCTAAGCCGGGATCCACGAATCCTTACGCACTGCATAAGCCCGCTTGCACAACATTTTATTGCGTAAGCTGCGCAACATTCCTGTGATAATTACACACAAGTCTATGGGGCTGATGCCATTTTCAAAAGTTGAGCAAGCTACGAAATGTTTCGTGAAATCGGCTGTAGGGTTGCAGTCAAGTCCATCTCAAGTCCTCACAAGCCTTCACAAGTCCACCACAAGTCCCTGGGTCTTAATTCAAGTCACAAGCTATTCGAATGAACTCCAACAAAGGCATTCTTTTGTGCATGTTTATCATTTGCTTCTTGTTTACTGGACTCCTGACGGACTTGTGCGGGACTTGTCACGGACTTGCGATTTTATCAGCTCTGGACTTGTGAAAGACTTGTGATGGACTCAACTACATGTACAACCAAGCCAGTAGCATCAATAAAGTCACGAGGCCAGACTATGGTATTTTCGGCACAGTAAGATGGCCGCCGTTAATGACACACAATGAATTTAAAGTACAAACGCCAGCCATGTTACGACACTCAAATAGTCTGGTTCCTCTGGCTTCAATGGAACTACCAATTCCATGAGTGCACTACGAGTCCAGAAACATGACGTCCATGAACCCAAAAAAGATTTCCCAACTTTCAGAATGTTCTGATCACTTGTAAGAAACAAGAATCATGTTTATTTAATACATGTATAAAATTCTATGGATTAAAATAGTCCATTAAAGCATTAAGCACCAAACCCATTATTTGAGAACTACATACGCAGACATTTAAAAAACTCTTCCGCAAAATAGTATATATAGGTACATGTACATTATTATTTAGTCAAAATGTTGTGTACTGTATATAGTGATGGATACGTACAGTTCATGTACAAAACAGCTTTCAAAGTATCCTACGAGACAGTTATTGAATGGGTTTCATTTGAAAGGGATGATGACGTCAACCATGCAACGATTGCATGGATGACGTCAAGATTGATCCCTCGTTTCCCGACTCCCATACGCCGTGAAGTATGTAAACATCTGTTGTCCCGACTCGCGCAATCTCAAGTCCGAGGGCCAAACTGCAAAAGACGGCGACTTACATGAAGCATACAGAGTTTATAGGCAAACCTTTGCAAGTGTTGTCCCTTCCTTTAAAGCCCCAATACATCATTTGCAGTGACCCAAAACCAATGGTAGCGAACACATGAGTTTTGTTTACTTTTTCTCCCCAAGAAAGCACTTTTTGTGAGAAATGAACTTGAAGTGGTTTAAAACAAAATTCTGTGCGGACACATTTTGAAGGTTTTCTGAAGCATTGATGCGTCCATTTAGCCATCGATGCTTCATGTATGCATCACAAGTCCAGAGCCGATAAAATCACAAGTCCGTGACAAGTCCGTCACAAGAAGCAAAGGATGAACATGCACAAAAGAATGCCTTTGTTGGAGTTCATTTGAATAGCTTGTGACTTGAATTAAGACCCAGGGACTTGTGGTGGACTTGAGAAGGCTTGTGATGGGCTCGACTACTACCTTGCTATGTAGTTGAAATTTCTGCTAGTTTACCAACGTTCTTATTTCTGGGATCCATAAAAAAAAAAATCAAATGGGCCTTTAATTGTTCCAACTCTGAAGACCATACTCAACCACGTACATTTTTGGTAATAATGCCCATTGTTTACAACGTGCCGTTTTTGCGCACAACGTACAAAGTTTCATTTTGAATACAGACCGGTATTAACCATGGTAACTACACATAATTTACTAGCAGTGTTGGGAAAGACACTAGTGAGAGCGGGAATTGTACAGTGACATTAAGCCGTCTTGCAAAAATAGTTTCTCTCTTAATACAAATCAATTCGACTTGCCCAACGATTTAGTCTAAAGTTGAGCAAGTTTGGCCGAGAGAGAGAAATATGCTAATAATTATCTACTTAAAATACAGGAAACGTGCTGGAAAATGTGCTCCAAAGTTGAGAATTCTACTCCTCTGGGTTTGTTAAAAGCCAATTCATTTTCTCTTAATTTAAGCACCTGTTTAAAAAATGTTAAATCCGATTATTTTAACGTACAATTTGTGTCACTTTGGTTTTATTGCAGAGGAAATATAGAGTGCAATTTCGAGACTATTTTTGGTGTCTTTTTAAGGCTTTAGGCTTCATTTCAAATCCCAGTAGTAAACAAACATCAACTTCTACTCTAAAATGTGCACTCTTAACTAAATCACTATTTTGTACCAATTCATTAGGAAAAACCAACTAACGACGATATACGGACACATATTTGAATTCAGCACACAACACAACTTGGAATTTGGCATAATATTTTAACGGCACCCCTCGAAAAACGCTTCAATACGCGGCTAAAAACTACAAAATACGTTGAACCACAACAATCTCACTACTCCCCGTTAAAACAAGCATACGTTCAAAACCCCTTAGTCATAAAAATAGTTTTTTCTCATCTACAAAATGTACAATGATCTAGTGTACGACATTATTTCAATTCTTACCAAAAACATGCTCGGCTATTTTGTGCTGTTCGAGCCGAGTCGTATATATATACCCTTATTTTCTACAAATTTGATATTTTACACGTGGGACTGCTTGCAAATGACGTACTGGTCCCAAAAAATGCCAGTAAGATTTCAGCTGTACATTAATTTATCTAAATTTGTACAACTCTAGTGGACGCAAGGCTTCACAAAAATCCACACCGTACCGTACTTCATATTAATCAGGTTAGCGTAAGTTAAAGGTACAAGTGACTTTAAATACGACGTAATGCTGCGAGGATGATTAAAAACACACTTTACTTGGAAGCAAACCGAAACTACATGTAAAATCCAGCAAAAAGACGAAATATTCCTCAAAGCTACGTACGCGCCGAATATATAAATTAAACAAAAACACACTATATTCTGCATGCGATATATACTACATACTATATTATTGAACATCAACCATTTTGGAATATAAGACGCGAAACATTAATTAATAACATGTAAAAATTCAATATAATTTATGCAATCTTTTAAATACGAAATATTCAAATGCTAAACGGAGTCGTCAATGCTAATGTACGTGATATTAAGTTTTCATTCAATATTCGAATTAATACAGCAATACAGAAGCTCGGACACTTAAAACTAAGATTAAATTTCCGATTTAAAAAAAAAACTACCACCACATTCGCGTACATCGCGCAGGCGGTGCGTTTACGGTTAAAATGTCGTGCTAAAAAATTCCTCAAACAAAGCATTCCGTTCTTAAAACGTGATAAAAAGAGTTTTCTGTTTTCAAACAGGACAACCCTAATCAAAATTTATTCCAGACCAATACCATACAAATTCAACCAAATACCGAAGGTTCAAACGCGAACGCCAGTCGATACGTTCAAAATCGTCTCCAACCGAATCACTGCAATGCTTAATAATCTACGCAAAACCAAACATTATATTACCAATTCAAACACGGTTTAAAACATGCACACTGTTTTTAAATTCAAACGCTCCGTCGTACACATTTCCCCAACAACATCCTTTTGGGAAAACTGCGAGGCAAACTCTCTCAACTAAAAAAAATATTCAACAAAAATTGAAAAATTAAAATAAAGAGATCGCAGATTAGTAAGAATTCTGATGATGCCTCTTGATTTTTGGTCAGCGATTGCAGAACAAAATAATTCAGTATAGCTGTGGTGAACTTCAGGTTTAATGGTTGTCGCTTATATGGTCATGGCGCGGGAACGCGGAATACCCACGTAACGGGCCAATTTTAATTCTCTCCCAAGTTATTTTGATCAAGTTCATTAATTGGTAAAAGCCCCGAGACCTGTACCAGGGCTTTTGACTGGGTGGCGACTGAAGCTACCCTGCATAGCTTGCTTATCACCCATTTATATCCACTTCAAAAATTAATTTCCGAAAACTTTCGGCTCTTTGAAAGAGTCACTTTGATATAATCACATGTGAAGTTGAGCGAATTTGTCCCGCAGCGCAACAAGTCAATCGCCAGTGAAGCCCTGGTACAAGTACTGGTACGGCGGCTGCGTTTTTGTCGGGCTTAGCGGGTACGTACTGTAGATGTTTCCGGAAGGGGAACGCAGGTACACGGGCCGGTTGTACTGTGGGTGGTAATGCGCAGGTGGCGGGGGCATGCCTGTGGGGTGGTAGGCTGTCGGAGCCGAAGGGGAGTGTAGGACCGCCTGCGGGGGCAAATGCCCGGGCAGGGTGGGTTTGTAATGAATATGGGCGCTTTGAGGGGGCAAAGTTGTCGTCAACGGAGAATTAAAACCCGTGGTGGACCCGTAGGAATAAACATACGGGCCTGAAGGTTGCGGCGCCGTGACGTGATGCGGTTGAGTCGTCTTTGGTTTATGAATGGGGCTGTTATGTTGCTGCTGTTGGTAGTAGGGTGGGAGGGTTATGGTCGGCGACGTGTAAACCGGAATTCCACGATGGCGCTCGATGCGCTCATGCTGCGATCTTTGGACTTGCGATACCGCAGGCTCGGCCCTTGCTCGTTGACTTCGTGAAGCTTGTTGCTGCGACGCGATGGTTAATGTGTTAGGCCTCTGTCGATGATGCACGGTGCCTTGGTGTAAAACCGGGAGCGTCATAGATGCCTGTTCCTTAGGTTGCTGTTTCGGCGGTGGTCGAGTTTTAGATGCATCCTCAGTGTCTAACGGTGGCAGATTGACAAAGGCGATGGCCGAATCGGAGCAGTGGTGAGCAGGCCGTTCCTTTTTAAGCGCCATGACCAAATCTCTGCCTTGCGACTTCCGCAGCGGATGCAGGACCTCTTCTTGCGTATCGCTATGCACCTCTTCCTTGACCCGTTCCTGAAAACTAAAATTCCCGCTCTCGGGCCTACTTACGATAACTTGAGATTCTCTCCGTCTGGTTACCCGACTCGTACTGCTTGCCGCCCCATAGCTGTTATTCACATTAACATTTCCAACCTGCGGGCTCCCGTCCGGCGTGTCTCGGATGGTAACGCAACTCACCACGTTTTGACGTTGCAGCTCGATTTTCAGCGGCGACACGCCAAGTGACGAGTCGCATGACGAGGATGATGACGAGTAAGGGTGTCGTTGCCGCGGCGATGGGGACAGGATGCTGTTGGAGCTACTCAGCGAGCAGGAATGCGTTATGGTGTTGTCGTTGCATGCTTTGCAGGTTTTGTCTTCACAACTGACAGAGAGACACAAAGTTTTGCAGTCAAGACAGGAGCTTACAATATTCAAAGCCCCAACACATCATTTGCAGTTACCCAAAATTTTACTTCACGAGTTGACAAGAAAAACCAAACTAAAAGTGTTGATAGCAATGGTAACAAATACCACATGTTTTTTAGTACCTTTGTGGGAGAAATTGCCAACTGAAGCTGGTTATTTAAAAAAGTTGTCTGCAGACGACTTTTTAACCATTCATTCAACACAAAAACCATGTATGGATTTCAGGTTTTCTGAAGTATTACTGCATCTATGTGCCTGAAATTTCTACAAGGCAGTTTATCAACATTATTCTTTAGTTATGTAATGCTGTTGTTCCTATTTTTAAAAAGTTTTCCAATCATGTAATCCGTCTCTAATACTCATTTAATTTTAGCCATATTGTGAACTTTGTTTTTTTCTTGGAATCTTAGACGTTCATTTTTGCGAATGAATTGTACTCCTGTTCACAATACGTGTCTTTACGGTCCCCCACAATTCACTGCACGCATTACATGACGCAGCGCATGATGGGATACAAATCTAGTACACTCGCACTATGTCCGGTACACAAGTGAATTGGATTGCGGAGGTGAGTGGAGTTCTTGGCCGCTTCAAACTCGTAAAACGTGGCGAATCTGTGTTTTTGACACAAAATGATAACTGGTAATATAGAGCTCAGATACAGATTCAACAACTTACTCTTTCGCGTTTAGGTCGACTGGTTATGGGTAAAAACGGCGTATTAGGACGACTGACCGCATTAGGGCGACCGATAGCCGGTCGTCCTAACGCCAAGTGCTTCAAAAACCATCTTTATTAGGTCAAAAACCATTTTTATTAGGTTCTTAACCATTTTCGTCTAGGTCACAAACCATTTTCGTCTAGGTCACAAACCATTTTCGTCTTGGTCACAAACCATTTTTTCAGAGAATTAGGTCGAGAAAATGGGTGTCAATTCATGAGTTTCTTTCCGACAATTTTGTGGTTTTAGTGGTCTCTGTAAGCACTCTACCCAAAACGGTCGTCCTAATACGGGAAAAAGTTATTTAACCAACTGAATATATCAGTTTTGGGATTATATCGGCGTCTAGGGGTGGAATAATTGAGATGACTGTCACGAAGTTGATGACTGCGACAACGCGACACAATGACCGTGCACGACGAAATGAGTGTACCAAGAAGACACCCACACACTACTTTTTCCAGAAAGAAACTGCTCAAAAAGACTTAAAATGTAATCGCATAAGTTGAAAAATGCCTTGGAGTCAACCCCTTACGTCGTGAAACAATTTCATTGAATATTTTCAAGACTATGATACCAAAACGTGTCTCACCGTTTGTAAATTATTTTAAATATAGCACAGAAATTTCTTTAAAGACAGTATACACTGTACATGATTGGTAAACTGTTGCAAATAGTTTTATCCCCCTATGTTATTGAAGATAGGCATGATTAAAACCAACCTGAGCAAAAACCAGCTCCGTACTTTGAGAAAACAGTCAAAAAAGGGTTTGCAGTCATTTTGCCCCAAAACCACTTAGCCCTGAACCATTTCGCCCTGAACCGGGGCCTGTGCACAAAGTGGTTTTGGGGCGAAGTAGCATTTGGGCGATGTAGTGTTTGGACGAGGTGATTTGGGGCGAAATGGCACTCGGGCAAAGTGGTTTTGGGGCGAAATGGTTTTGGGGCGAATTGAATTTTCGTCTCATGAGACGAAAACTAATTGTTTTACTCATTTCTCAAAGACTATAGCACTTCAGAAAAAAACATTTCGGGGGAAGTTTTCTACGGTCATTATGTTTATATTGTGTAAGTTACGCGTAAATCTGTGAACATTTCTGATTTTCGAGATACCAATCAGGTATACTGCCTTTAAACAATTTTGTTAGCTTGAAAAGGCCATTTTTACAAATGCATCAAAATGTCACACTTTGGCTCCTGTTTTTATGGGAAATACCCATGTTCTTAAAACATGCAGTTGGATCAAAGCAGACTTACCCCTTAGCAGGTTTCTCAGTCTCATCTTCGCTATCGCTGCTGATTGTGATAATGCTCGGGTTGGGACTCGGAGAGTCCGGTATCACAATCGGTTCCCGTTTGGCCGAGTACGAATCTTCTGCATTACTGGCCTCCTTTTTAGTACTGCGACTGTATCTTGCTGGGTGCTGCTGCTGTTGTTGTTGCTGCGCCGAGGTCGCGGCTTGCGAGGACGCAGGCTGTGCGACGGTGCTCGCCGGGGAACTTCCGCGGACGCGCTTTGACTTTTGTGGGGATAGACTACTGCTGAAAGCGGCCATGTGTGTTCTGCAATAAAATGTGAGCAAACGACAATCAGTATATAAACATTGTTGCCTGACATTGTTACCAAGCAACCAAAAAAAATAAATAAATTATTTTGTAATTAAGTTGACATCGTGATCGGATGATTGGGGGTTCGAGCCCCACTCGTGCCAACGTGTTTGTGTCCGAGGGCAAGACACTTAATCCCAATTGCCTCGTCAACCCAAGCGATATTTGGGGAGCTGTTAGGGGGGATGCCACAATCTAACTGCTGATAGGTTGTGCGCCTTGGCCGGGTAGCCACCTAGTTGAAGCGAAATGGTTCTGGTGATTTCCTGATGGCAGCGATAATGTTAATGGCAACAGCACCAGGAGTACCCTAGGGTAGACATGTGCGCTATACAAGTGTCCACCATTACATTACATTATTACATTACATCGAAATATTCACATAACAGCTTCATTATGCATGACTGCATTATAAAGCTTCCGTGTGCTGAAAATTCCCACCCTCAGATTGACTGCTTTTATACCCAGCACGATATGTGGCAAAGGTACTCCTAACAGCCCTAACGCACCAACCTCCCCCCTAAAAACTGAAAGGAATTCCTTTAAAATTCCTTGGATGTTTGGGACACAATGGTGGAACAATGGTAGGGGGGATACCCTCTGCCACATATCGTGCTGCATATGCTAGTCTCAGCCTATAAATCAAAAATATGATCGGCACTGGTTTATCTTGGGTTCTGTTCTCCTTTTCAAAAGGTTTGAAAACCAGGCCTTGACACTAACCAAGGCCACCAAGGCCAATGGCTTAATGCCTTGCGGAGTCGGCCCTGATGCCCCTGTACAAGATGTACACTTTCTGAGGCCAACTATTTTGTTAGTATTGGATTCTTTTCGCTTTGGCGTGCCATAGTATGGACACAGTAATGGCGGATAGCAACCGGTTGTCAGGAAAGTGAAAACCAAAAATACATGCATCAAGAACTGGATGACTAACTGCGGTTGTACTCTAGAGGAAAGGGGAAGGGGGAGGTGGGGCGGGAGGGGGCAAGATTCTCTTAAGTTATGGACTGATCCCAAACCACAGGCCTCCAGTCTGACTCATGCACCTATCCCCTATCCTGGGGTGCTAAATATAGCAACACTCATATCTGTCGGTTTATACACCAGAGGAAGTGTGCAATTTCAGTCGGCTGTAAAACGGCAGCCGCGGCATAAACTGCTTGTTCAATCACCAAATGTCAAGCCTCAAAACGTGGCATTTTTTAAAAGCCCCAATACATCATTTGCAGTGACCCAAAATTTTACTTTACGAGTTGACGAGAAAAATCTGACTAAAAGTGTTGATAGCAATGGTAACAAACACCACATTTTTCCTGGTGTAAAATGGTACCATTGTGGGAGAAATTGCCAACTGAAGGTATTTTTGATTTAAATTGTCTGCAGATTTGTTTTCACTATTCATTCAATGCAAGAACAATGCATGGATTTTTCAGGTTTTCTGAAGTATTACTGCATCTAGGTGGCTGAAATTTCTACAAGGCAGTTTATCAACATTATTTTTTAGTTATGTAATGCTGTTCCTGTTTTTAAATGTTTTCCAATCATGTAATCTGTCTTTAAAGGCCCTATGTATCATTTGCAAGATAACAATTTTTACAGATTCGTGGAATAAGAGTGTAACATATCTAAGGAAGAATGTTGGTAAACTAGCCTGAAGAAATTGTAGCTACTTAAATGCATCAATGCTTCAGAAAACCTTGAAAATCTATATATGGATTTTGTGTACAAGTGAATGGTAAAAAAGTCCCATGCACGGGACGTTTTTAGAAACCCACCTTTGGTTGTCAATTTCCAGCATGAAATACCATTTTGGACGGCAATAAATTCATGTGGTGTTTGTTACCATTGCTATCAACACTTTGAGTAAAGTTTTTCTTGTCAACTCATGAAAAACAAAATTGGGTCATTGCAAATGATAAAATGGGCCTTTAAGCTTTCCTGTCCACTATTTTTTCAGATTTTTCTTTTTCCTTTTTTTTCTGGCACACTTTATTTAGCACTAGTATGGCTCCCTGCGAAATATACCCCACACGATGCAATCTTAATGAGCGACGGCTAGGATTATTTCCGATCGGTTTCGGTAATCAACTTACTTTTGTCCGCCCTGTTTCCTCGCAAGTCTGGTGTGCGAGCTCCGAGCCGTGGCCTGAGGCAGATTGGAACTCCAGGTCTGCGGCTGCTGCAATGCATGCTGAGGAGTCAGGGGCATGATGGAATGGAAGTGGCCGCCGTATTGTGACCTCTGCCACAGCAAAATGAAAAATACAGTTAAGTCTCATTACACAAGCGTGTCCAGCTCACATTTTGTTTCTACATGTACATTCATTGCAGAGCATGATCCAATAGGCCGTATTCCTGAACGTGGAGGGCGCTGTCAAGTGGTCCGCGCCCATCGTGCGTTATGTTCGAACACAAAACGCGCTACGCGCACGCGCCTTCTAAACGTTTATTTTGAATGGAAATCTGTGCGCGCGACACAGGTCTGCGCGCTCCGCGTACGCGACTTTTCCCCACGTACGTATGCACGTACCCCCACTTTTCTACAGTCGTCTATGGACATTTTCCCCCAAATCACCTTGTTCGAGCGCCCTCACGCGTTCAGGAATACGGTCTATAGACCTTTATCAAGGTGCGTCCATCTTTGTATTGTTCCGTAATTGTACTATGCATGATCAGTGCAGTGCGTGTGTCTGCGCGATAGCACGTGCAGTCTTCCGTTGTTGTTTTGAGAGAATCACTGTCCGCGCTAGGCGTTTATTTTAATCGCACCGCGTGCATGCCTTTATTGTGATGCACACAATGAACATTTTCAACACGGAGCCAAACTATTTTATTTCGGCAAGCCTCGCTTTCGTTACGTTCATTATAATAGGGGAAAAGGGAAGATGGCCGCACCGTGATAAAGGTCTATTCCGTCCCTCACGTGAGGGACGGAAATCAGGAGACAATTGCCTTTCCTTAGTCAACAACAAATGAAAACTAAAGTGAACCTGTATGTTTACCTGCTACTGATGTTAATACACACTCAGTTTATCACATGTTGAAATTGACTTTACAGTTTTATGCGGAGGTTGTTTTTAGACGTGAGGGACGGACAATCAATAAAATTGACAAAAACTACAATCTTTTAACATGCATTTTCAACTATTTCTTGAAAATGTTATGGCACAGTGTGCCCAGCCAAATTTATTCTGTTAATTTTTGTAATATGATTGTAAAATATGGACATTTCTTTACTGTTTGAGGTATTATTTTGATTAATTTAGGAAATTTTGAATTTTTCATCCAGTGTTTACCAGTTTTGGATCATGCTCTACGTGAATCTTCTCACCAAAAGACCATAGTTTGCAACACTCCGAGGCGGCCGCCACGGAGCGAGATTTGCTACACTGACAGGCCGTCCACAGCCGTCAAGTTCAAAACAAGGTGTGCATACAAACGAATGGTGGACAATGGACGTGTTTACACGTCAACCGTGGAAGACGGCGGCAAAGTTTTAACTCATTAACCACCTTTGTGACTATAGACCGTATCGAATAGCCGCCATTTCGTGGGGCACCTTTTGTTACTTAAACTATTCAACAATGGAAGCACAATATGTGCAACCATGCATGTCCTCAAGGAACAAAGAAACTGCCCCACGAAATGGCGGCTATTCGATACGGTCTATACACTGCCCAAACATGTATACACGCTCTCCGGCATCGAGTCGTGAACTATGGTGTAGATGTCATACTGCAACTAGCCTCAACTACATGATCATATATAAGTCTGTTTTCAATACTGGAGAGACTTTTTCACTAGGATCATAACTCTGTGCAATGCCAGTTATCTTCTCTCAAAACAAAAGAAATATCTTAAGACAGATCTAAGAAGATACTTAAGCAACAAATAGTGCAACAAAATAACTTTCTGAAAACCCCGTGTACAAATTTCCTATAAACGTATGTAACATAGGACACATACTTGTTGGTGTCCTTGTTACATACGGTATATTGGAAATGTATGTTGTGGCACTATTCGTTGCAGTTGTTCAGGTGAAGTTATCTACTTAAATCTATCTTAAGATATTTCTTTTGTTTTGAGAGAAGATGAATGACATTGTACAGAGATATAATCCTGGAGGAAAAGGTTTCTCCAGTATTAAAAACAGACACTCTTATTTACCTCAACTACATGATCATATATACTGTTACTTACCTCAACTACGTGATCATAAATTCCCTCCACATCCATGTGAAATAAGGGGCTCTGTTCTGCTGATATGAATGCAGTCTCCTCAGATGGTTGCCATGACATTGCTGTGGGCACAAACCGCCGTCTGAAGGGCAAGAAAACACAAAAACATGTCACCATGGCATCATATTGTTAAAGGGCCCCTGAAATGCTCAATAACTTTATGCATAGTGAAATGTCACTGCTATATTGTCATGCAGTGCATTCCCCTTTTGCTTGGAGGATGGGAATGTGTCAATGCAATTTTTTACAATAGCAATGCATTTTGTAACATTTCACTTTACACCCGCCCCCGTATTCAGCTGTGCTGCACATCCCCCAATTTAATCATAACAAATGACACATCACTGTAAAGAGGAATAACAGGGCTTTCCAATGATACCAAATTCAAGGAAAATGATTTAGTAACAAGAGAGAAATCGTCAGTCAAACTTGACTTTCCGAAAATATTTTGAGGAGTTTAGTTTGGCAATTCAATCAGATACCAAATTGTGTTAATTTGTTTTAAACTTATCCAGCACAATTTCAAAACAAGCAGTAAAAGGTGTGCAATATTTGCACAATTTAAGAAAAATAAATGATCTTAGCGAGGTTACTGACCTCCAAGTCTCTGTGAGAGGTTGGGTCTCCGGAATGACAGGCTGCTGTGCCACAGCGGCCGCTCCTTGTTGCCACGGCGACAGAAACATCTGGCCATTAGCGGGCCACGATTGAACGGGACCATTCTGAGCAGGAAGGAAATAACAGGGCAAGGGTTTAATGGGAAAAGCTACAACACAGGCATGGCACATACACATTACTGATATCAGACAGATAAGTGTAAAGGCCTAATTGTCCATCTCTGTGAATTGACAAGATAAAATGTGATGAATTAAAAAACAAAATGTGCATGTCATCACGGGCGGATTGCAACATGCAGTCTAAGACGGATCTATGGCCTTAGCGGGCTAACGCGGTGCCCGCCAAGACCCGTCTATAACTATAGCCCGCTTGCAATATTGTAGTCTTAAAGTAAGACCAGTCTTAAAATTTAAAGTTAGTATACTTGTTTGGTAAGCTTAGATTTCCACTGATAATTGAAAGCCTACCGAGAAAACTAACTTGTAGGAATTTCAGCCACATAGATGCAGTAATACTTCAAAAAACCTATTTAAAAAAAATCCAAGTACGGTTTTTGTGCATGAATTAATGGCTCCAATGATTGACTGCATGTACAGGCGATCTTTGGAGATTCAAATAATTTTGTCATTTTTCTCATGAATGGGGCACTTCAGACAAAATAATTTCACAGGATGATTACTACCATTACCATCTTGATAACAAGTAAGCTTAAAGATAATAATTCAGATTTTTTTTGGGGGGGTAATTACCAAACAAGTAGACTACCTTTAAGCCTGTGACAAACTTAGGCTACGTATAAACGGGCTATAATTTTTGGACACAATGCTACATCTTGTAAGTTTTGATGAAAAAAGACGAAGAGTGTTGTGAACAGAATGCACATTATGCCTATTTGTCTTTATTTGGAATGAGAAAAAAAAAAATCATACTAAATAATCATCAGGATTCGAACCAGATACCCCTGGCACACCGGGCAGATGTTCTGCCACTGAGCTACATGTACGTGCATGAAGCATCTTAGCATACTTGTACTGAAGTAGCACAGTCAGATTCTGACTGACCCGGGCCAGGCCGGGCCAGCCCAGCTGACCGGCACTACCCATGGACATCGGCAGGGCAACTTGTAACAGATCGGTCAAGGGGAATAGAGTGGGGGGAGTGGGGAGTGAGAGAGGATGGGCACAGTAGCCAGCCTTACCCTTAGTAGCACTGTCTGATTCTGACCGACCCCGGCCAGTCCAGGCCAGCCTTGCTGACCGGCACTACCCATGGACATCGGCAGGGCAACTTGTAACAGATCGGTCAAGGGGAATAGAGTGGGGGGAGTGGGGAGTGAGAGAGGATGGGGACAGAACAGGCCTTACCCTTAGTAGCACTGTCTGATTCTGACCGACCCCGGCCAGTCCAGGCCAGCCTTGCTGACCAGCACTACCCATGGACATCGGCAGGGCAACTTGTAACAGATCGGTCAAGGGGAATATGGTGGGGGAGTGGGGAGTGGGGAGTGGGGAGTGAGAGAGGATGGGCACAGAAGCCAGCCTTACCCTTAGTAGCACTGTCTGGTTCTGACCGACCTTGGCCGGGCCAGGCCAGCCTTGCTGACCGGCACCGCCCATGGACATCGGCAGGACAACTTGTAACAGATCGGTCAAGGGGAATATGGTGGGGGGTGGGGAGTGAGAGAGGATGGGCACAGAAGCCAGCCTTACCCTTAGTAGCACTGTCTGATTCTGACCGACCCCGGCCGGGCCAGGCCAGCCTTGCTGACCGGCACTACCCATGGACATCGGCAGGGCAACTTGTAACAGATCGGTCAAGGGGAATATGGTGGGGGAGTGGGGAGTCGGGAGTGAGAGAGGATGGGCACAGAAGCCAGCCTTACCCTTAGTAGCACTGTCCGGTTCTGACCGACCTTGGCCGGGCCAGGCCAGCCTTGCTGACCGGCACCGCCCATGGACATCGGCAGGGCAACTTGTAACAGATCGGTCAAGGGGAATATGGTGGGGGAGTGGGGAGTGAGAGAGGATGGGCACAGAAGCCAGCCTTACCCTTAGTAGCACTGTCTGGTTCTGACCGACCTTGGCCGGGCCAGGCCAGCCCAGCTGACCGGCACCGCCCATGGACATCGGCAGGGCAACTTGTAACAGATCGGTCAAGGGGAATAGGCTGGGGGTGGGGAGTGAGAGAAGATGGGCACAGAAGCCAGCCTTACCCTTAGTAGCACTGTCTGGTTCTGACCGACCCCGGCCAGTCCAGGCCAGCCTTGCTGACCGGCACTACCCATGGACATCGGCAAGGGCAACTTGTAACCGATCGGTCAAGGGGAATAGAGTGGGGTTGGAGAGAGAGATGATGGGGACAGAACAGGCCTTACCCTTAGTAGAACTGTCTGGTTCTGACCAACCCCGGCCGGGCCAGGCCAGCCTTGCTGACCGGCACCGCCCATGGACATCGGCAGGGCGATGGGCTGCAGTGAGTGTGTGGGGCCGCCTGGTTGAGGGTGCTGACCAACGTGGGCGACAACCGAACCGTTGGGGTGACCATTCAGACCCGAGTTCTGTAATTTGAAATAACACAATTCAAATTTGGAATTAATCTGGAACTTTTGCAATCCTACAAATTTAGATAATCCTGAGCAATCGGCGAGGACAAAAATGTAGCAGTGTAGAAAAAGTACATGTATGTTGCTCGAAAATGTGTACTTGGCTAAAGCCATGTAACTTGTTACATTTTAGGCTGTCCCGGTTACGAGCGTATAATGGAAATTTGTACACATGGTTTTTAGAAAGGCATGTTGTCACACTATTTGTAACTTTATTTTTGGCCTAAGTTATCTCTTCAGAACAACAAACTTCTTTTATTTTGAGAACAGACAAAGGTATTTTTTGGAAAATATGATCTGTGTTGCCAAAAAGACTCAAAACATGCTATTGCGCACTGGACTTATCGTCTTGGGAAATGTTCCCTGGTCAATTTTCCTGGGCAGTAGTTGGCCAGAAAAAAGTAACCGCTGGACCCCGTGAAAAGTTACTGAAAGGGAATTGTCCTAGACTGTCTGCATTAGACTTAAAATGGGAAAAGTACCCATCGTCTCAGTAAGCTTTCCCCAAAAAAGCCCAATGCGGACGGGGCTTATAAAACTCTGGTTATTATATAAAATTTACAAAGTGTTTGGAAAGTTTCGGCTGAAAAGCTGCACACCCGAAATCAAATTTCCCCACAGCGTGTCATACATGTAGCTTATCTTACCTGCGTAAAGACTTGGTGTTGAATAGTAAGTGACTGATGTTGGGGCGCCTGGGTCACAATGGGAACGCTGTTTTCAACACGCAATGGGTACATCTGTAAGGACTGGAAAACAAATATCTCAAAAAATTGGTAAATCAAAATATAAACTGCCGTTTATAAACCACAAAACGTGTCTAAATCACATTTTTGAGCCCCACCCCCATTTTTCCCATGGGTGTTAAGATTTTGATACCATATCATTTGTCATATTTTTCTCGTTACTTTTCTGAAATTTGGCGCTCTCAATCTATATATTTCCAAGGATATCGTCAACAAATCACCAATGTTTTGTAAACTAATTTATCCGGTTCCATAAAGCAGAGCAGTTTTTGCTTCCACATCCAAATTGGAGATTGCAAACTTCCCGTTTTCTTCCCATGGATAGTATTTTGGGGAGGTGTTTTATATGATTGTTAGGTTACAATCTGGGAAAATCTGAACAAACTTTTTTCATATTCATGTGTTAATGTACCGTGCCAATGTTTAAATTTTTTTTCTTTTCAATACACAAAATGTAATTATGGCTCTCTATCCCTAGTTGCCATGGCTTTAAGCGCTTGGTATCTCTGGTCAATGCATGGTACAGTGAAACCTGCTATTAAGGCCACCTTGATAAACAGGCCACCTGCTTATAGTGGCCACCCATCTTTGGTCCCAAATGCCATGTGTATAATGCTTAAGCAACCTCTATAAAGAAGCCACCTGTTTATAGTGGACAGTTTTTTAACAGTCCTGAGGGTGGCCACTATATACATGTGTACATACTGCATCCGATTTCACAAACAATCGCGTACATGTAGCTTGCGCAACTTTTGGAAATGGCATAAGCCCCATAGCCTTGCGTGTAATTTTCACAGGAATGTTGCGCAGCTTACGCAATAAGAAGTTGCGCAAGCGGGCTTACGCAGTGCGGAAGGATTTGTGAAATCGGCTGCAGGTACAGTTGAGCTTAGTCACTATAAGAGGACCTTCAGGTTGCGCTGATTACCTTGTAATAATAGGAACATTGTATTATCTGGAATAAAAACAATGAACGACAAGAAACTGGGAACTCAAGTATTCCTCGTTATAAGCAGAATGTTGAATTAACTATTTTTCTTGATATCAAGGTTCCACTACGGTATATTAATTACTCCCTCAGGTTTCCCAAAAGAACCATGATGTTCCGTACAATGAACATCACATGGGCATTTTTACAAAAAGTGCGACATAGATGCCAAAATTTGAAATTGCCATTTGGGCATGTTGGGTCAAATCCACCCCTCAATAATATTTTATCCTCCAATAAAATTTGGTCCCTTTCCACAAACACCCCCGCCCTATCTTCCGATGCCTCCGCCCTCTCCCCTTTCTCCAATGCCCCGCCCATCATCCTCCTTGTCCCCCTCTTCCGGTCCCTCAACCTATACCCCCAATCCAGTCCACTGCCTCCCCCTGCCACTCTTTTCCATCCGTCCTCCCCTTCGCATCCTTCCTCCTCCCCTCCCCTGGCCCCTTCACTCCCCCAGGAGCACTGCCTATGCTCTTGATAGTTGTGTCATGTCAGTAAAAGCATCTGGTCGACAGAAATAAGCTCAAGAATCTTGTGTATATTAAATACTTAAAGGCACAGGCTAGTCAATGCGCGCGTGAGGCCAAATTCGTGCCACGAAATACGCAGCTCCATGCCTTTGCTATGGAGCTGCGTATTTCGTGGCACGAATTTGGCGTGCGCCCATTGCTGACGAGCATGTGCCTTTAAGTTGCAGGGCAACGTTTGTTTTTTAAATTAGTCAACAATGTAAGCACAAAATGTGTAACTGCAGGTACATGCAGGTCCTCGCGGAACAAAAAAAACTGCCCTACAAGATGGCAGCTATTTGATACGGTCTATTTTCTCACAAGGACTCAAGTAGCAAATGTCACTAAGCACCCACCACTACCCCTACCCATTTCTAAAAAGACACAAAATTCACTTGAATTCATCAATGTTTGCATTGGCTAAATGAAGGCGACAGCCAGCATGGATTTCCAAATACAACCTCTACATGTACCATGTATACGTGCAGATTTCCCTGAACGCTACAGTATGATTCATGCTCTATTTTTAACCCTGACGGTTTCCTGATCAACGATTTATCGAGAGTGTTCGGGGGAATTAAGGGACTACTAAACAAGAAATATGTGTACATTTTGTGTAGAACTAAGAGCGTAGAATGAGGAATGTGGCATGCGGGGAGGGGCTCGCATGCATGTCGGACAATGTCGGGAATACCTCATAAATCAGGTTTATGCACATTTCTCTTCGGAATTTAGCATCGGCGCTGCTTAACAACATTGAGTAGGGAGATACTTTGTACATGGGTCGTTCCATTAAAAAACCTAGACACAGTGTCCCCCCTTATGTTGTGACACGTCTGGAATTGATTTTTATTGTTTTACATACATACAATGCTTATAGTTAGGGATATTGAAAAAAGAAATAAGCTTAAGTTGTTCTGAAGAGATAAAAGGGTTGACAACAGTTGACAATAGTGTGACAACATGCCTTTCTAAAAACCCTGTGTACAAATTTCCAATATACGCTCGTAACCGGGACGGCCTAAAATGTAACACAAGTGTCTGTCCCAGTTACATGTACGAGTGTAAGGGTAATTCCTAAAATTAGGGGTCCAAAATGTTTGGTGTCCCAGTTACGTACGACACTCTCTGCTTCAGAAATCACCACTTATGACCACAAATTCTCAATAATGGACTGTGGCCTGTGATTATAGGGGGCAGCATCATTTTCTTCGATATTTTGTTTTCTGATTCCTGAAAAATATTCAAAACAAAAGACCATAAAGGCTTATAATTTGTTCCATGGTATTAAATAGGAGTTTGGTGTCCCGGGTTACCTACGCCAATGAAAATTTGCTTTAGAATGAGTTTGCATTAACTTTGGTGCCATATCTACACACAAACATTAAATTTGAGTGGCATTTGTTCAAAAACAAATTATTATTTTCTACTGGGAAACCACTTTCAATCATTAAAAACACTTGGAAATCTTAAAAAGCATGTCACACTTTTGGACCCTAACATTTTGGCAATTACCCGTATACAATTTATGCATGAAAAGGCTCAGTGTATACATGTACATGTACTGTATTCACCTTTATACATCTGTGTCCAAAATCACACTTTGCTATGATTTGAAATGACACTTTGCCATGATTTGAAATGACACTTTGCCATGATTTGAAATCACATTGACTCTATGGTAGCAGGCTAAGCATTTCCCCACAGACACATGCGTTATTTCTGGCAGTGGCAAAACGTGTACATTTCCTGAGACGGGTCTTTCCACAGTAAAGGGGGCATTTTGACAACACAGACCATATTTTCGAGGAAATACCTTTGTATGGTCTCAAAATAAAAGAAATAAGTTTCAGTTGTTCTGAAGAGATAACTTAGGCCCAAAAAGGGTTACAAATAGTGTGACAACATGCCTCTCTAAAAACCCTGTGTACAAATGTTCATGTACGCTCGTAACCAGGACGGACACTTGTGTTACATTTTAGGCCGTCCCGGTTATGAGCGTATATTGGAAATTTGTACAGGGTTTTTAGAAAGGCATGTTGTCACACTATTTGTAACCCTTTTGTGCCTAAGTTATCTTTTCAGCACAACTGAAACTTATTTCTTTTATTTTGAGACCAGACAAAGGTAATTTCTGGAAAATATGGTCTGTGTTGCCAAGATGCCCCCTTTACCGTGGAAAGACTCAGACATTACATATAGCAAACAACAACAGAAACGCTTTTTTATTGAAAAAGCAGTCAATCGGAGAGTGGGAATTTTCAGCACACACAGAAGCTTTATGTAGTCATGCATAATGAAGACGTTATGTGAACTTTTACAAATAATTACAAAAGAAATTATCAAATTTTGGTTTTAAAACCGAAAATTTGCGTTTCTAATGTTGCTCGGTCATGTACAATGTACTGTGCATTTGCATGGAGTGTCGTTTTATATTTGAGAGAGCTAACAGTCTTTAGTGCGATAAGTAGTTGGATTTGACAGGGGGATAAGACAAGGGGAAGTTGATCAGGCGACGAACATTAAAATAGCCCCAACACCTGGGAAAACACTGCACTAAACTGACAGCTTAAAGTGTGTAAAACCTCCTATTTTTGGGAATTGGGCAAATCCCTGGGTGGCTGGGAACCCTGTGTGGCATTAGGCATGGGCTGACTAACCGGGGCTTGTTATTGGGGGAGAGGGGAGGTGTTTTGAGGGGATTTGGGATACGGTGTTTAGAGCGGAAACAGGCCAACAGCCTTGCAGCAGATGGTTTACTGGACACTACTGACTCACAGGTGCATGGGTTGTCAAAAAGGCCCAGTGTATCATTTGCAATGACCCCAAAAAGTAATCGACGAGTTTACAGGGGAAAAGTTCTGAAAGTAAAGATTTAATTAATAGCAACTACCCAATGAAAGGTTTCCGCTCAAAATAATATAATTTTACCAGAAAATAATCCGTAAAGATGAAATTATTTAGATCGTTTGCAAACGATTTACTTATTTTTGGTTCGCATCTACGCGGTCCAAAATGCATGGGCGCTGCGTGTGCGTGTTCCAACGCGACGCATTTTTATGGATCGCAATACCGGGGGGGGGGGGGGGGTATATGATGTGCGCCACAGAGTGCATGACGCAAGCCACATAGTACCCGACCAACTGAGAACGAATATTTGAAACACCCAGCCAAGACCAGAAAAACGCATATGGATTTTTATGGTTTTTTTTAAACGTGGTACATTTGACAAAGCTGAAATTTCTTCAGATGAGTTTGTTGATGTCTTTCTTTTGATTTATAATGGTTTTATTCGCAGAATCGCTCAAAAACAGATCATCTACAGGGCCTTTAATTGAACCACCTTTGGAAATTGTACCAAAGCACAACTTACAAAGTCCTAGAATTTCAGCCAGCTTGTGTGTATAAATACAAGGTCAAGGGGTTAAAATGTGATTTTATTCACATGCCCACTTGGGAGGGACAAAATAATGATTTCCTGACAACAAAAACTCACCTGCTGGAATGGGTCCGGGCGCGGGTACTGCGTCGCCGCCTGCTGCTGCTGCTGGACATTCTGCGCGACGCGCTGGGCAATCTGCGGAGCCTGATAGGGAATATACGGACCAGACTGAAGGTGGTACTGAAAATATGGAATCTCATTGCCTTGGGGTCGTACAGAAGTGGTGATGGTCTGTGAGGAAGCCTAGAGTATAGTGAGGCAATAGGGGGAAAAGGGAGGGTTATAGGAGTGCAATATATGCAGGGGGAGAATTTGGGTATTACAATATGGGTAAAACAAAGGTGGTGTGAAATACACTACCGACCGTACTCACAATAAGTTAGAGATATTGTTGTGGGATGTATGTACATGTACATGTAGATATTTGATTGCATTCTGCTTGAATGATTTTTGTATATGATTAGACAATGGTAGCTGCATGACAGACACACCTTGTCAAAGGAAAAGGTGGAAACAGTTATTTGAAAAACAAAATTTTAAAATTAACATACTAATATCCCTAACTTATTGTGAGTAGTGTAAAGCCTACATGTAGCATACATCGACACTGCAACTGGAAGCAATTAGTGGCAACTGGTGTTTCCGGCAACTGGGAGCAACTGGAAGCAACTGGGAGCAACTGATCAGCGCACTTGCAACTACCGGCAACTGAAAAAATCCCAGTTGCCGCGAGTTGCTCATGTTCTACTTTCTGGCAACTAGTTGTACCCAGTGCAGGGCTTGAAATTCGTCACTGAAAGGGCACTGCCATTTCTGTTTTTGGAGTCGTCTTTTGGAGTTTAAAAAGGGCACTTCCATTGGAAAATGAAAAAGTCTATGGGAGGATTGCAAAGGGGCACCAAGGCTAAGAGTAGGGGCAACAGAGGCAATGGCCTCCGTGGCCTCTGTTAATTTCAAGCCCTGCCAGTTGCGTCGATGTACTCGTACTTGCAACTAGTTGCTGTCAGTTGCTCGCGTGAATCTGATCACTTGCGCGCACATCGACAGCAACTGCAAGCAACAGTTGCTTCCAGTTACGAGGTCAATGTACTCCAGGCTTTACCGAGTTGCCGTGTCGATGTGCGGGTTCTGGAAATGTGCACTGACTAGTTGCTCCCAGTTGCCGCAAGTTGCGCAACTGATCAGTTGCTGTCTGTGTGCGCGCACATCGACAGCAACTGATCAGTTGAGTTGCTTCCAGTTGCAATGTCGATGTACGTTAGGCTTAAGTGTAACCATGCATATACTCTTCCAAAAAAAAAAGATAAAGAGGCTCCCTCTGCTCAAGTTAAAAGTCAAAGTCAATTCAAACTTCCTTAAAGATAGTATACATGATTGGTAAACTGTTACAAATAGTTTTATCCCCCTGTGTGATTGAAGATATGCATGATTAAAACCAACCTGAGCAAAAACTAGATCCGTACTTCGTCTAACTTTTGAGAAAACAGTCAAAAAAGGGTTTGCAGTCATTTCGCCCCTGAACAAGGGCCGGTGACGAAGTGGTTTTGGGGCGAAGTGGCATTTGGGCGAGATAGTGTTTGGACGAAGTGATTTGGGGTGAAATGGCACTAGGGCGAAGTGGTTTGGGGGCGAAATGGCACTTGGGCGAGATGGTTTTGGGGCAAATTAAATTTACGTCTCACGAGACGAAAAATAATTGTTTTACTCATTTCTCCAAGACTATAGAACTTCAGACAAAACCATTTCAGGGGAAGTTTTCTACGGTCATCATGTTTTTATCGTGTAAGTTATGTGTAATTCTGTGAACATTTCTGATTCTTCGAGATACCAATCACGTGTACTGCCTTTAAGTCCCACGTCAAGTCAAGTCATTTGTCACCAATGCCAAGTCAAGTCAGGCATGTTGGTAACTTTCTTCACGCTAATTTCACAATGAATCTAAATGCTGAAACTTGCATTCGTGTAGGGTATTTTTGTTGTTCTGGCCATGCATGATCCATGTTTAAACAAAGCTCAGTCTTAGGATTCTGTAGTGCTGAAATACAATTCGGTCGTCAAAGTGACCCCCCAAAATAATTTCGACAGACTCGAGTCAAAAAATGCTCTAGTCCGAGTCAAGTCGAGTCGAGTCGAGTCATTTGTGTCAGTGACTCGAGACCAAGTCGAGTCATTCGAGGTTCGAGTCTCAGGTCAAGTCAGTAAAAAATCGGGACTCGAGTCCCAGGTTCAAGTCATTACAACACTGGCATTTAATTCTTGATAGGAACAGAAGTTTGTTGAATATCCAAATACGATTTACTCAGAAAATCTAACCACAGACATGACTGCCAGTTGCAAATAGGCTATTTAGCTACTTAGCAAATATATTAAGCAGGGCCGTGTTCCACTTTTGTTGTCACTTTGATGTTTGCAACATTCGCTGGTACCCAGCTTTCGATAGAAAAACTTGTACATAAATACAATGTAACCAGTGGCAAACAGTAGCAATATTCGCATGTAAATGGAATGTGACACAACTCTATGGTACAGAGTGATGAAAAAAAAAAGAAAAAAAACTAGAATGTGAGGCAACATGCAATTTATGAATTAAGAAATAAATATGGGGATAATACCAGAATGGGAATTGGTCTTTTGCGTGTTTCAAATAGCATCCGGTGTACTGATGTACTTCCTATCACATGCATACTTAGTATCCACTGTACCAGACTAAATTTGTATTGCTATGTGGTGCACATGGCAGGCATGAAGTACAGAATCAATACAGGAGAGAATGGCATAAATCAACAAGACTGTTGATTGCTAGGCATTAGCATGCACCTTGTAGTTCAATAACAGTATAGTACATGGGTCATTCCATAGATATGGGGGCCGAAGTGTGACATTTTGATGCATTTGTAAAAATTGCCTTTTCAAGTTACCAAAATAGTTTGAAGAAATTTCCATGCAATTTCTGAATAGTGTAGGATATTTGAAACAATTTCCAAACATTTAGATATGTCTTGGTGTCACAGTTTTGATAATATTCGAGAAAATTGTTTAACGACGTAAGTGGGGAAACCAAGGCATTTTTAAATTCTTACGATTACATTTCAAGTCTTTTTGACCAGGTTCTTTCTAGAAAAGGTAGCTTATGGTTTCTGGTTTTAACCTGTACTTTATAAATTCAAATTATATTATGAGCGAAATTTCAATAATTCTTCAATATAAATTTCAAAATGTCACACTTGCATTTGGAAGATCGCACCAGTTTATTGAATCGTTCTCGTCATGTTTTGGGTAATATTAACAGGCAAAGGTGTTGTTCGATTTACAAGGTCATATATATTGTTCATATGCTGAGGGTAACCGTTCTCTGAAGCCCGGTATGTATAAAAATCAACTCCGGAAGTGTCACGACGTAAAGGGGGACACTGGGTCCCGTATTTATGGAATGACCCACATGTATGTGACTTTCTGAACTGCACAGGTCCCATTTGAATGTTAACAATACAGGATAATTTGGACTTTGAAGTGATTATAGAAGTGTGTGAAGATGGGAACACGGATGAAATACCGGTACCTGGTTCTGCAACGCATTGAGTTGGTTGTTAAACGCAATATTGAGGTTGCCGGCGTTGGACGTGACGGGCATGACGCCTGCAAAGCTTGCTGGGATAGCTCCCGAGTTGGTATCGTAGATCTGTCCCGGTCGCTTGCATACCTCCATGCTGCGCACGCTGGCCTTAACACTGTGCAAAAAAACATTCAAAGAATTAAAAACGTCTGAAATGTACAAACCATGAATATTTTTAATCAAAAAGTTGGTCTGAATCAGGGTAACCTGATCTAGGTACAGATTGTACAGGGTTTCCCGAAAAAAGTCCAAGTCAAATCTGGCAACCTCAGAATCTGTTTCTCCAAGTCCTGATCGGGAATCTTCTTACATAAAAAATAGTCTTTATTGCAACAAAATCAGTCTCAAGTGAATCAAAAGTTATGTCATTTTTGGTGCAGCAAGGTTAAACCTCAACTATTCACATTCGCTTTTGCTTTTGTGTGAAGTGAATTGGGCTTAACTGTTTAAAAATTGATTGGAATTCCATTCCCAATAGACTGCCGAAGTGAATACGTCATCTTTTGTTGGTTGCCTAGGCAATTGGCTCTACACTGGTGCTTGGCTTTGCAATGGTACTTTTCCCGACGGCCATGTCAGTTTAGAGCCAATTGCCATGGCAACGCACGTCACACTTCGGCTGTCTATAAGTGTGCTACATCAAGAAAACCCTTTTATTTTGGACTTCTCAGTTGATATGTCCAAAATAGTTTTTGGGTGGGTTTGTTTTTTACCTGTGACACTCAATAAATTGTTAAGGAGTAAAACTTAAATACGTGAAGTACATGTACATGTATTAGGCCAAAACAAAAAATAGTTCTGCTTCCGATTACATGGCATTTCAAGATAGGGTAGGTAGGTAGGGAATTTTTTTTTTTTTGCCAATTTTTTTTGTGCACAATCATATGGAGGCATCTGCGTTTTTTTGTTTTTTTTGTTTTTTTTTCATTTTTCATTTTTTTCATTTTTTTTCTGATAAAAAAATTAGGGTCGCAGCCTAAAAATAGGGTCGGTCGGGAAACCGGAAGCAGAACTATTATTTTTTTTGGCCTTAGGAAGTTTCCGATTGTCACATCGACTATGTGGACTGTAACGTGATGACGTCATTTTGAAGCTTAGCGCATGTATCTTGTCTCTCTCTGTCCACTGCGGTAATCAAGAACGCAGTAACTAAAGAATAATGTTGATAAACTGCCTCGTAGAAATTTCAGCCACATACATGTAGATGTAGTAATACTTCAGAAAACCTGAAAAACCTATGCGAGGTTTTAGAGTTGAATGAATGGTAAAAAGTTGTCTGCAGACAACTTTTAAAAAATTTAAAATCACCTTCAGTTGGCAATTTCTCCAACAAAGGTACCATTTTACACGAAAAAAAAAATCATGTGGTGTTTGTTACAATTAATATCAACACTTTTCGTCAGGTTTTTCTTGTCAACTCGTGAAGTAAATTTTTTTGCGTAACTGCAAATGATGTATTGTGGCTTTAACTTACTTTCTGCAGTGTCCATACTCGGCCAAATGTGACAGTGTGACAAATGCGTGGTTGATGGCTTCCAATGGCGTCACTCGTTTGTCGGGATCAATTGTTAGCATCTTCTTTAAGAGGTCGACAAACTCCCGTCTGGAAATAAAGACATTTTTAAACAATGTTTACGTCAACGTTCTTACTATGTGAAACTTAAGTCGAGTAGAATAATTTGTACCAGTGATTAGAGGAGAGACGCCAACAATTGTGATTTCATAGAACTGCTCAGCAGAAAATACTGCTTAGTGATATTTTGGGCTTAGCAAAAATTGGCACAGTACCAGTCAAAAGCAACTCTGGTAACTAGTTTTGCTAACCACAATTTTTCTGTGCTAAGCAGTAGGTTCTACTACCTGGTATAAACCAGCTACATGTATATGACATTTACTGGAGCTGGTAAGCACCAAAGTTAGCCAACTACAAAATTTACTTGCTAAAAGCAAAAGTGAAAAATGTATGTCAAGTCATGCTCTTAGCAAGAGTAGCAGAATACTCGTTAATCATAATACACATAACATACAATTTTGGCTGGTAACCCATTTTTGCAAAGTAAACAAATTGTATGCTAAGCAAATTTATGTGCTTAACAGCTATACATTTTGGCTTAATCTTCACCTGTCAGCCTTTTCAGCCAGCATTTCCGTTCCTTCCAAGTCTGTTGGGAAATTGACCCCAGCGACATCGTCCAGACAATTGAAGATGTACTTCCTCGCTTCCTTTGCCTTGATCCCCGTCTCCCCTTCATGCTCGTTGGGTTTCTATGAGGGAGAGGACACCAGACTATTAGCCTTTTTAAAAAAGTATGGTGAACACAATTCCACCACTTGCACAGTCGCATTATAAATGAGGTTTCGGACAAAAGTCATATTTTACAATGGACAAAAGTCAACGTCACAGCAACCGACATGGTAACGACGCGAGGGTGTCATTGTTCATGCAAGGAAAGCCTCGCTGTTTTGTCAATATGGCGGTTCCGTGCAAGTGGTGAATGAGACATCCTCTTGCAACAGTGCCCCTTTAACGCACTCTCCAACTCTTGCGTACAGTGGCCCTGTTGAAACCGGCCCCATTTCGCAGGGGTACAAGCGACAAAATTGTTGTCGCCTCTGCTGGACCAATCAGGACGCTTAGTAGTGCGTTGCATGCATTCAAATGTCACATGCGCAGATTGTAAACACCAGGCATGAATGTGATACATGTACTCGGTAAGGCTGGCCGTTGTCTGCGTCGGCGATTGGTTGCTATTTAAAGCATACTGGGGAATCCGTTCCATTACATTCGTGAGCATGCATCCCCGTTATTAATTTGAAAAACTGCGGAGTAAATTAAGATCGTCGCCGGAAATCTTGGTAGGAATGGGACAGTCATAAGGAAATAAACCCAATACAATTTCTGGATATATGACCGAATTTATTAAATTACATCAAAATGACTCGGGCGTGTGTTGTCCGAACACAACAGCCGGCTCACTCCACAGATTTGCGTGGATTTCCTCAGGGTATTGTATCGTCGCTTAGCAGAGTGGAAATTCCCTGAGATCTAAGGATGTAAATGGGATTGTTTGGAGTACTCTACTAAAATGGCATACGCAGTATATTGTTGGTCCGTGATTTCGACGTGGTAAGCGCTTCGCTACTCAAAAAAATTACTCCAGAGACCCTTCGGTGGTACATGTACATTAGCTCTAGTGCTGGGGGGCTAACGGCATCCCAATTAGTTGAAGAACACGATGTAAACTACAGTGAATTTGACGTACATGTATGTCAACACAAACACAATGGCCGGCGATGCATCAATTCGGCAAGTGCTCAATTTAATCCCATCATGCTTCACGCGGATAGAATTATTAAGTCATCTCGCTTGCGAGCTAATCCTTGTTAAATCGTTAAATTTAACAATAAAAATATGGCAACTTTCTTGTTACACCACCTTGATAATAGACCTTTATCACGGCGCGTCCATCCTGGGCTCGAAATACCAACTGGACCGAGTCTAGTAATTTGAGCATCGGTCCAGTACTTTCTGTGCTTCACTAGACCAACAGTCCAGTGCTTTTTGCATCTTTTCTTGACAAATTTAAACAAAATTTATTTGTCTGGCTATAGGTCTAGTGAACAAGTCACTAGCCCAGTGGTCCAGTACATTTTAACCCGAAATTCGAGCCCTGCCATCTTTGTCTTGTTCCCCATAGTACGTGTTGACACGATCAGTGCGTCTGCACTACAGCGCGATAGCGCGTGTAATCGCCAGTTGAGAATCACTGTCCACGCTGTGCCATTGTGATGCACACAATGAACAATTTTAAAACAGGACCAAACTATTTTTTTCTGCAAGCCTTGCTTTCGTTACGTTCATTTTAATAGGAGAAAAGGGGAGATGGCCGCCCAATGATAAAGGTTAATATAACATTCTGTTTAAAACGAGAAAAATTTCACCCCGTTTACACTTGATCTCGAGCTCGGGGTCGAACACCGAGCTCGGGATCAGCCCCGGATCACAAACTGAGTGTAAATGCTCTCGGGACCAAATTGGCCCCGGATCAGACCCCGAGATTTTGGTCTCGCATTAGCGGAAGGTTCGATCCCGAGTTTCAGGATCAGTTTGCGATTAGATAAGCAATTAATCTTAATGCAACCTGCCACATCCACTCCACAGCCATATAGCAGGGGAAAAGCCAGCGAAATTCAAGTGGCCTTGTACACTGTACATGCACAACCCATGCACACATTGATCAGTACATGCGCACACAGAGCATGATCTTTGACTGCAACTTCTGGCACCGTGCTCAAAATCAACTTCAGAATGTAAACGCGACACTCGGGATCATTGCGGTTAACACCGACGCATTCTTATCAGGGGACCAATCTTGATCCCGAGCTTGGGACCAGTGTAAACAGTGTTTTAGGTCCCAATTCCTTGTTCTAATACATTTCACACTCCCTGTTGACCATTGCTTCAAGTCTGACCTTTAGTTCAATTTCAGGAAAGACCCATAAATCAGGCCAAAGTTTTAACAGCAGATAAAAGGATTAATATAAGTTGTTTTTGTTTGTGCATCAAGCTTGTTAAGTAATTGATGAGGTCAACGTGATGTAAGAGCTTTAAGCCCGATCCCCAACCCAGTTGATTGTAATGTAATAATCAGCCATGATGGGTGAAGATTACTACACAATTTGTTGGGTTATGAGGCATATCCTAATTGTGTCTTATCTTATAGGGGCACTCTGGACACAGTGGACACAAACAAACGGATAGCTTGTTAACAATTACTGATTTTTTTTCCTCTCACATTCTAAATTAAATTATGAGCGAATGTACTTTATATGGTACACTGTATAGATCGTATCGAATAGCTAACATCTTGTGGTTTCTTTGTTCCTTGGCAACACCCATGGGTGCACATTGTGCCTATATTGTTGACCAATTTAAGTGTCAAAGGCTGTCCTACGAGATACCGGTACATGTAGCAGCTATTGATACGGTCTATAGCCGCCATTTCGTGGGGCAGTTTTTTTGTTCATTGAGGGCATGCATGTTTGCACATGCTTCCATTGTTGAATGGTTTAAGTAGCAAAAGGTGCCCCACGAAATGGCGGCTATTCGATACGGTCTATAGCCGCCATCTTGTGGGCCAGTTTCTTTGTTCCTTGAGGACATGCATGGTTGCACATTTTGTGCTAACATTGTTGACCAATTTAAAGATCAAAAGTTGCCCCAAAAGATGCAACTTCTGGCGCCACGCTTGAAATCAACTACAGGTGTAAACGTTGCACTTCGAATCATTGCGGTTAACATAATACGCATTTTTTATCAGGGGATCAATTTTAATCCCGAGCTCGGGACCAGTGTAAACACGGCACTAGTTTGCCTCTTTCTGTTTGGGGTTTCCCTATTTGTGCAACTTGTTTTTTTACAAAGTCGTTCCTCTTTCCTGGTACTCCTAATCCCCACTCTGTTCAACTCTACAGCCCCAGACCTGCCCTTTGTTCTCCTAACTGGCTTTCCACCCCAACCCTGCTTTCTGCCCGACTGCTTCTTTTTGTGTTCCCCTGGAAATGTGGTGTTTTTGCATGCCCTGTATACCCCTTCCCCACTACCAGATCTCCCGGTTATATTTTGAAAAACAAAAACAGATGTGCATAGTGTTGTGTTTGACCTATAACTACAGTTCAGTTTGCCTAAGTTTCCTTTAAATAATCAAGGGGTGTTCTTTCCTTCCTTCCCAGTAAACAACCAAAGTGCATGTGCTAGTACATGTACATTGTACTACCACACATGAACCCACACAAGAACAATGACCCATGCAATACACTGTGTGCCATGTGTCAAGACTATTAAAATACAATGTACAAATGCTGCATAACACAGGGCAGAGGGTGACACACAGTGCACACACTACCCATTGTGTTCAACATGTACTTCTAGGAATCTCAAGAATCCTGCCATGGTATTCTAATGACATTGATCCTGTAGCATTATTCCACAAGTGTGCATTGGTGGGTGCAGGAGGGTGCGAAGGCTCACAATGCACAGCATGTTCTTTCACAATAAAGAAAATAGCGTGCAAAATTATGGTTCCAGCTGTTACTGGAAAATAGCAAAATGGCATGTCTAGATAATAACTGCAATGTATTTTACAGTGCACAGATTGGCTGCACAAATGTTGGCCATTATTTCAACTTTAAAGGAGCGTGACCAGAGTTTATGGAAAATAGTTTTCGATGTAACTTACCAATATATCAAGTAACTCCCATACACACCTCCCATGTCCCAAAAACCCGAAAAAATTCGCAATCTCCAGTAAAAAATTGAACAAAACTATCGAGTCGGCTTTCAGCGTATAAACGTTGATACTGGAAAATTAGTTTACAAATAATCGGTGGATTTTCGACGATATCCTCGGAAATATGCGGCCTAGAAGCGCGGGAGTTTCAGTTTCGTAATCAGAAAAATATAACGGATGTTATGATATAAAAATCTCATGACCCATAAGGTAAGTCCCGGGGAGTTATGGGTAAAAAAAAAGTGATCTGGTCACACTCCTTTAACACCCGAAAAGACTAATGAACATTTTTCCACTAGTCCAAATCGAGGGGGTGGCCCAAGGGCGACGCGGGGGTGAAAATAATCCTTGTTTCCCACTTGAAATTCTCGTTGAATTGGGTATATGAAAAATATATTGAATGTGAAGTACATGTGTATGTAAGGCTAATAAAATTAGATTACTAATTTCTCGTCAACCATTTATCACATTTTGGTGCGTTTTTTTTTTCATTATTCATTATTTAATCCAGGAAAAATACAATCCTTTACACATACACAAACTGCCGTTTACAAACTGATTATTAAGGCTCTAAACTCGCCCAGAAATGGTTGGGTGCCAGTATCAATTCCATTGAGTTATACCGGGTAGCTTGTGTTTGAAGGAACAAGTTGAGATGACAAAATCATGGGAAATGACAAAAGGAGATGTCTGGTTATGAATGAGCAAACACAAAAGCTGCAAAACAGAGATCACGATTGCACAACTGAAATGGAATCGTTTCGCTTGGGAGTACATGTAGTTTGCATCTAATTTTCCCAATTTTTTGCAAACTAATGAAATTTTGGAATAATGACATTTTTTGGTGCGGGGTCAAAATCACATGCAGTGCGCTGATGAGAAACTAATCTGATTTCATTGGCCTAAAATATCATGCAAAATGTCTGTACATGAACAGTACTTGTCACATTGCAGTTACATTGTACATTTATTTGCCGTCTTTGTGCATGTAACATAAAATTGCAATCAAGGTAATTTAGGTTTTTGGAGAGAGGCGAGTCTTTCCACGGTAAAGGCATCCCGAGATCTCAGGGAATTTCCACTCTGCAAAGCGACGCGACAATATCCTGAGGAAATACACGCAAATCTTTGGAGCGAGCCGGCTGTTGTCTTGAGCCAACTCATGTAATTTAATCAATTCGGTCATGTTATGCCGAAAAGAAACAATTTCTATACTTTCCAGAAATTGTATTGGGTTCCGTTCCTTATGACTGTCCCATTCCTACCAAACTTTCAAACGACGAACTTTATTTACTCCGCAGTTTTTCAAATTAATAACAGGGATGCATGCTGACGAATGTAATGCAACGGATTCCCCAGTATTCTTTAAATAGCAGCCAATCGCCGACGCGGACAACGGCCAGCATTACCGAGTATTGTATCACATGCATGCACGGTGTTTACAATCTGCGCGCGTTACATTTGAATGCCTGCAATCGTGCTGCATAATGCACTGCAAGCGTCCTGATTGGTCCAGCAGAGGCGACAAGATTTCTGTCGCTAGTCCCACCGCCAAATGGGGCCTTTTTCAACAGGGCCACTGTACGCAGGAGTTAGGGAGTGCTTTAAAGGGGCACTGTTGCAAGAGGATGCGGTAAAGGAGGCATTTTGACAATATTTTCCAGAAAATACCTTTGTCTGGTCTCAAAATAAAAGAAATAAGTTTCAATTGTGCTGAAGAGATACATGTAACTTACATGTAACTTACATGTAGGCCCAAAAAGGGTTACGAATAGTGTGACAACATGCCTTTCTAAAAACCATGTGTACAAATTTCCAATATAATACGCTCGTAACCGGGACGGCCTAAAATGTAACACCCACGTGTCTCTCTGACCAGACAAAGGTAATTCCTAGAAAATATGGTCTGTGTTGCCAAAATGCCCCCTTTACTGTGGAAAGACCCAAAAACACTTTTGCAAAATATTCATAGCCAAACAAAATTTCTGATGTAATGGGCCAAGTACATGTAAGTCCCTGGTTTCCCGCAGCACTAAAGGCACCGGCTGAGCCAGGACTAGCATGAGTCATGTTCCACAGGATGGATGTGGCAGGTTAAGAACCGGGATTTGAAAATCCAGCCAATTATTTCCAGCTCAGTTTGTCGAGTACGAGAACATCAAATGGGACGCCAGCCCTGGAACCGGTTTAGCCATTTACCCCGGTAGTAGTAAAAGTTCTTGCAATTTGTTTTAAAAAAATCAGGCCTCCAAAATAATTTGTAGTGCTTATAAGACCTGGGGCCAATTTCATAGAGCTGTTTAACAGCCCATTTTCCGTTAAGCAGAAGGTCCGTGGTTCAAATCCTGGTGGAGCCAAGTTGCTTTTCACTGCATCCAGATTTCCCAAACTCATGGACATTTGTAACGGGATTTTGAAACGGGATGCAATTTGCTTCATTCATTGCAGAAAAAAATTAAACTTCCGGGTTTAATGTCTTTCTTTATTTTTTTCCAGTTTTGGCCGGGCTTTGGATATGCGGGTATGCAAGGTATGAATATTTAAAAAAATTCTTGAGCCAATCAAGAGCTTCATGAGTAGCACGTAATGACGCGAAGCATGCATTATGCATGTAATGGCGTCCTCCATGTTACGAGAACCGTGGCATGATCGCTGGATGAAAACAACAAATATTCTCGGGTTCGTAGCATTTATTGTGCTTTTCTGTTTACGTATTTGATTACACTTCTGTGGGACAACGGTCGTAATATGACAGCTTTCCTGAATGATTTGTGGGAGCTCTTAATACTGCCTCGGATGAACAAACTGGGGATCATAGCGTTTTTCAAACATAACCTGCCGTGCATCGACCAATGAAATTTCAGCTCACGCTGGGGTGGTTTTCCTATTACTGTAATGAGTTTCGCTGGCTGAATGCAGAACCATCAAGGCGTTGAGTTTAGGGACCGTACCGATAAATGTACGTGTGTGTGTGCATAATCGTAGCGCGGTGCGCTGTGAGCCAATACGTGCAACAGATTCCGTAGCCTGTAAGCGCTTTGTTCAGTTTCATCTTCAGCAGGCCATCTAGAAGACAAGTCTGCCACGAGCCCGCTGCAAGTCTGCCACGAGCCCAGTTTGAGCCCGCCGCGAGCCCGCTGCATATGCACATATTGCGACTTGACATGCTTGAGGACTTGCAATGGACTTACATGCATCACACTGTGGGAGACATGCATGTATCGGAACTTGTGATAAACTTGAACATGACACTGGATAAACTTTTACATCATTAAAAGCTATCGGGTTACATATGTGCGGAAATTACGACCTTGCTTTAATGAACCGAATCCTCCTAATTCCACCAAAAAAGCACCTGTGGAGCTTTTGGCAGGAATAGGGAAGGTTAGGGTCGAATCTGGGGCTTCCTGTAACCTCTAAGAGGGGAGTCTGTTCTTTTTTCAGCACCGTTCAGTTCCAAGTATTTTTGGCTATTTGTCCAAAGTAAACTAAAAGGTACAATGTACACTGGACCAAAAAAGTTCTGTCACCAGTAAGACATTTATAGATATTTATTATTAAATTGGATTTAATGTAGGAAAATAATATATCAAATTTTAGCTGAACATATCCCTCAAAGGAATAGAGCTCAAGAGAGATCATGATGGCAAGCTTCACTGAACAGGAGTGCAACAAAGGAGTGTGGGGTCAGAATGAAAAACACCAAAGAACAATGCAACTTGTGATTTGGGCAATTTGTGTGTAGACAATTAGGAAATTTTTAAGTGAGTTTGGATTTATCAATGTCTTGTCAAAAACATCCAAATCAAAATGGTTAAATTGTCCAATCTGAATCATGCCATTGCATTAGGTGTGGTGGAAGCAAAATACTGAACTGTAACTCCCCTTGCTTGAGTGCAATAAAGTTGACATCGTTGTTTTTTGGTGTTTTTCATTCTCACCCCACACTCCCTTGTTGCATTCCTGTTCAGTGAAGCTTGCCATCATGGACTCCGTTGAGCTCTATTCCTTTGAGTGATATGTTCAGCTAAAATTTTATATATTATTTTCCTACATTAAATCCAATTTCATAATAAATATCTACAAATGTCTTACTGGTGAAAGAACTTTTATGGTCGAGTGTAGTATATACATGATTGGTAAACCGTTACAAATAGTTTCATCCCCCTGTGTGATTGAAGGTATCCATCATTAAAACCAACCCGAGCAAAAATCAGCTCCATACTTGGCGTAACTCGAGAAAACAGTCAAAAAATGGTTTACAGTCACTTCACCCAAAAACCACTTTGCCCTGAACCACGGCCAGTTTGTTTTGGGGCGAAGTGTTATATGGGTGAGGTAGTGTTTGAATAAGGTGGTTTTGGGGCGAAATGGCCTTTGGGTCGAAGGGCGAAGTGGTCCAGGGCGAAGTGGTTTTGAATTTAGTCTCATGAGACGAAAAATAATTGTTTTGCTCATTTCTCAAAGACTATAGCACTTCAGACAAAACCATTTTAGGGGATGTTTTATACCGTCATCGTGTTTACATTTCTGATTCCTTGAGATACCAATCACGTATTCTACCTTTAACCAAATAAACATATACCAAAAAAATGTAATATCTCCCCAAAATACTTCAAGAAAAAAGGAAATTAGCAATCTCCAATTTGGATTTGGAAGCAAATATTTGAAGATATCCTTGAAAATATAACGGGGAGAGCGTGAAATGTTAGAATGGCAATGAGAAAAAGAGGATGAATGATATGGTATCAATATCTCAACACCCATGGAAAAAAAAAATGGGGGCTCCTTTAATGTTTAAATTTGCAGTACGCACCTTTAATCGCCAGAGGGGAAAGTTGGAATCGTGATCTCGCTTGAAGAATCTCGAGGTCTTCGTGGCTGCACTGAGGAGATTCTCGGCTGGTAGACCTTGGGTCTGCGAAATGTAGCGAATCTGAAATGAGAAAGACAGACGCAATTAGAGTCTGCATCGTCAAGATACGTACGTTTAAAGACAGATTATATAATTGGAAAACTTTTAAAAAACAGGAACAACAGCATTACATAACTAAAGAATAATGTTGATAAACTGCCTTGTAGAAATTTCAGCCACATAGATGCAGTAATACTTCAGAAAACCTGAAAAACCCATGCATGGTTTTTGTGTTGAATGAATGGTAACAAAATTGCCTGCAGACAATTTTTTCATTTTTTTTTTTTAAAAGCACCTTAAGTTGGCAATTTCTCCCACAAAAAACGTGGTGCTTGTTACCATTGCTACCATTAGTCAGGTTTTTTTTGTCAACTCGTAAAGTAAAATTTTGGTTAACTGCAAATGATGCTTTAAGAGGACAGATTTTTGTACATGTAGTTGATGGATGTCCCCGTCATGGGAGAGCCAGCGATAAATTTATCACGGCCGCAAATCACGCATGGCACGGTACATTTTAAACAGATGTGGAATTTGAAGGGCGTCATTTAACTTTCAATTTGGAGTCTGATACCGTTGATGGAATTGTGGTCCCTCTGATTTGAAAATGGCGGGGACGTGAAAAAAGCCACCCTGCATTTGTTTAGTGTGCATACGGTAATCGGCTGAATATTCTTGCAGAAATTTGGTGTTTTTGCTTCGGAATTGTTAGGTAATTTCAAGAATCTGCAAGCTATCACAGGGAAACGAATCTAGATGAAAGGGAATCGATTGGTTAAAAATCTGGAATCGCCCTAGCTTACATCTAACATTTAGGCCACCGTTGAGCAAAAAAACATGTGAACCAGCTTTCAAAAATCACATTCAACAACATACGGTACCTGGTCATATTCGGATGCTCCAGGATACAAGGGCCATCCAAGGAAAAGCTCTGCGACCACGCAGCCTAATGACCACATGTCGATTGCCTCACAGAAAGACAGACCCAGGATGATCTCGGGAGCTCTGAAAAGAAGAAAACGGCAGTAAAGTTTATAAGATTTTTACTGTAAAAGTACAGGTAATAGAAGGAATTTAAGTAAACACTTCCATTGGAGCTCTGTTTAAAACTGCATCCACATACCGACTGGGCAACTGTGTATCAATAATATTTGTCATGATTGCGACCAAAAAGAGGAACAATGCATGGGAAACTTGCACCTCACCGCGAAACATGCAGAGCGCATGTACCGGTACATGTACACGTGTGGTCTAGTGGGTACCGGTATACAGCCGTGCTCAGGATTGAAGGTTTATGGGTTCAAGCCCCACTTGTGCCAACAAGTTTGTGTGCGTTGGCAAGACACTTAATCTCAATTGCCTCGTCAACCCAAGCGATATATGGGGAGCTGTTAGGGAAAATGCCACAGTCTATTCGTGCTGATAGGGTTGTACGCCTTGGCCAGGTTGCCACCTAGTTGAAGCGAAATGGTTCTGGTGATATCCTGATGGCAGCGGTAATAATGGCAACAGCGCCAGGAGCACCGCCGTGGGGCGGACATGTGCGCTATACAAGTATCCACCATTATTATTATTATATGTGGTGTCCCTTTGCAATATGACAATATGATAATATCTGAGAGCTCAGAAAGCAATATTCTTCATATTGTTGGATGCTCTGAATGTGAAAGGATAGTGGCCGATTGCTGAAGAGTAGTGGCGATTTGCGAAAGGGTACATGTAGTGCCATCACTGTAATGCTTTGGGGGTGTGGTGGGGGGGGGGGGGGGGGGGGGGGGGGGGGGGGGCATCACTGTAATGCTTTGGGGGTGTGGTGGGGGGGGGGGGGGGGGGGGGAGGGCGGTGGTGCGGGAGAACTCTGTAGACTACTGTGACATCTGTTACATGTACATGTAACAGGGTCTTAACATTCGCTGGTAATCTGTAACGTCTTTTACTAAAGCGCTTGGGAAACAATTCACTGGTTTTAGTGTACCGGTACATGTAGACCCAGTAACCTTGGCAACACACAAAGGGTGACATTTATACTTTAGTACTCTTTACGTTTTACGTCATGGCGGGCTTGTTAACGTGACAGGGACACCAATTCTTTGTGCGTTTCGATTGAACTTAACTTTGTACGTGTAATTCTACCGCAAAACCATGGAAGTTTAACCAAAAAAGCTGGTTATAAACTCCATCAGTGGTCCTTCTGAATATTGACATTAAATTTGAGCCCAACTGTGTCTGCCCCAACACAATGTTTTCTTAGAACTAATGCCACCGCACCTGGCAGCTGTTGCTCACACAGGAACTTCAAGGTCTCAGTTTTAAAGACTGCCTCAAACGAGAACTATTTTCTTAGCAAGAAGTCGTTCACGGCCGTTTGCGCAACACACTGCCAGCCATGTGCGGTAAATTTTTGCTGGGAGGCTCTCTAGGCCTTGAGACAAAAATCTAGTTTTTTTTTTCTTTTCCATCTTGCAAGGCGAAAAGCTCACTGTGTGCGGGCAAGTTACAGCTTAACTTGTCATCATGCAATGAATTTGAACTTAAAGGCCCTGTAGATGATCTGTTTTTGAGCGATTCTGCGAATAAAACTATTATAGATCAAAAGAAAGACATCAACAAACTCATCCGAAGAAATTTCAGCTTTGTCAAATGTACCACGTTTAAAAAAAAACATGAAAATCCATATGCGTTTTTCTGGTCTTGGCGGGGTGTTTCAAATGTCCGTTCTCAGTTGATCAGGTACTATGTGGATTGCGTCATGCACTCTGTGGCGCACATCATATACTGTGTGTGCTCGCGATCCATAAAAATGCATCGCGTAGGAACACGCACACGCAGTACACAGCGCCCATGCATTTTGGACCGCGTATAAAGTAAATCGTTGACAAACGATCTAAATGAATTCATCTTTACGGATTATTTTCTGGTAAAATTATATCATTTTGAGCGGAAACCTTTCATTGGGTAGTTGCCATTAATTCAATCTTTACTTTCAGAACTTTCCCCCTGTAAACTCGTCGATTACTTTTTGGGGTCATTGCAAATGATACACTGGGCCTTTAAAGTGTACAGGGTGATGATACATTAAACCACCATTGCACTCTTTACAAGATAAATTTTCATGATCTCGATCCGGGGTGAATTCAATCCTGCTCATTTCACACTAGTACGTATTTTTAACCCAGGGTAAGGTTTTTGGCCCAGATTGAAAACTTTAGTTTAGAGCAGAGTCGAGTTCAATCCAAGGAAAAATAACCTGGTTCAGTGGTCGAGCTAAAAGTACATGTATTCGAGTGTGAAACACTTGGTTTTTAATCCTGCAGTAATTCCGAAACTTGTCCAGTGTGAAAGGCCCTGGGGACAGAAAACAAGTTTGACGTACAGTAACCCCTAAAAGTTGCTCAACAGCTGAGGACCTTGCCTAGGGTCTGATAACAAGAACAATGCAGGCATGTACGGTAAACAAGCACTTGGCATGCTTCAAGTTGGTAAAAAAGGCCTGATTAAAAACTCAATGGGCTCTCTCGTCCAACAGTTATAAATTATCAATGCCGTTTTAATTTGGGCCATTGTTAGGGCATTAAAGCACGTGGAAAACGTATCAGTGACCATCTTAGCAAGGACTTTGATCCGAGGCCTCAAAAAGAGCAAAGAAAAGAACCCAATTAAATTTCATTTTTCCACTGTGCAAAATAATAGATGACTACACACATACATGTAATAGGGCCTACATGGAGTCAAGTTGTGCAATCGATGGACCATTGTTGTCACATGCCCAACACCTGCCAGAGGCCAGCACAATTTGTACGTGTAAAAATGTAGGGTACAGGCATGTCTGCATTGGACTTTTTTGGGGAAAACCTACCGAGACGATGGGTACTTTTCCCATTTTAAGTCCAATGCGGACAGCCTAGGACATTTTCCTCTCACTGTAACTGTTCCCGAGTCCAGTGGTTACTTTTCCTGGCCAACTGCTGCCCAGCAAAATTGACCAGGTAACTTTTCCCGAGACGATAAGTCCAATGCGGACACATCAAATCGGTAAAAGCGCCCTGGAAGCATACGTCCGGGCAGTGAAGGTCAAACTGTGAAAGGACACTGCGCATGCTCTCCCACCGTCTCGGTAAATTTTCCCGTGTCAAAAAAGTCCAAACGTGGACAGCAGTAAAATATAGCAATTTTTCATTTTACCATCGTCTCGGTAAAACCTGTCAAAAAACAAGTCCAATGCGAACACGGCTATAGTCAAATTGAAGATAGATGTGGTTCTAACTGTCCAATGCAATAGTTTTGTTTAAGTCTTCTGATTTAGAAAACGATAAATAAAGAAGTGTGTGCACAAGCATTTTTTTACAAGGGCGTCCTGTCTTGAATTAAACTAGTCCCCTGACAACCTCAGTATTACAGCTCCGATTCCCGTGCAGTATAGCCAGGGAACCAGATTAAATATCCCGATAGGACGACGGCTTCGCACAATTTCTTGAAAGCATGGACACAGTTGAATTTTTCATGGAACGTAAATGAGGTGACTTCGGCTATAGAACGTATCGAAAAGCCGCCATCTTGTGGCGCAGTTTCTTTGTTCCTTGAGGACATGCATGGTTGCACACTTTGTGCTTCCATTGTTGAACAAGTAACAAAAGAGGCCCCTCACGATGGCAGCTATTCGATACGGTCTATATTTGGGTTGATTTTAATCAAACACATCCTTAATCACACATGGAACCCGAACTTTATTTTTCTGGGAAGTGTCACTGGATGCATGGGATTTTTACTAACTTTGACCATGGCTGGTATTTTAAGGGACACGGCAAATTGCACTGACCTAGCCAGTTGATTTGTTTACATCCTGGACTGGATGTCCAAGCCAGGCACCTACATGTATCAATTACACACATCCTGCTTGGGCCTGGGTATGCGATCCCTGGGGTGGCTAGCTATTGTCCATGTATGGGGTAGGTCAGTCAATGCATGCAGCATACTGGTTGCTAAATACTCTAGCGCATGTTCCTACATGTAAATGCACTTTTTCAAAGTTTAAAGGCCTATATCATTTGCGAGATAATCTTGAATAACATGAATAAGGGCATAACACCAAGTTTACACTGGTCCCAAGTTCGGGATCAAGATTAATCCCCCGATAAGAATGCATCAATGTGACTGCCCCCTGTCATGGACGCCCGTGCAGAGGCTCTATACTGTGCTGCTGCATTTAAAACTCTTACCTGTAGTAACGACTTTGGAGGTAGGTAGAACACACGGCCTTTGACACGTGACTTGCCGATCCGAAGTCGATGACTTTAACCCGGTATGGTTGCCTGGCCGGGTCCAAGAGCATGATGTTTTCTGGTTTCAGATCGGCGTGGATCAGTCCGAGAGTCTTGAGTTTCAGTAGAGCTACCAAAACTTGCTGCAAAACCGGTCGGATGTGTTTCAGAGGCAGCGGCCGAAACTTACTGTGTTTCAAAAAGTCGTACAGATTCTGTTCTAAGAGCTCGAAGACCAAACACGTGTGGTTCTTGTGCTGAAAGCACTCGTAGGCGCGGACGAAGTTGAACTCGTCTGCATTTTCGGCGCTCAGCCTGGATAGGATGCTGACTTCGATTTGACCTTGCCGCGCGTAAGAGGGGTGGTTTTTTAATATCTTGATGGCTACGATTTCGTTGGTTCCGCGTTTCCAGCATTTCACGACCTGACCGAACGTCCCTCTCCCAAGGAACTCTAGGACCTCGTAGCGATTTGTCAGCGAGCAGATTACTTCGTGTTGGACGAGTTGATAGTCGCCCTCCCCTCCCGACGAACTTTTAGACGTCGTGGATTTCTTCAAATTGTTGTTGTTTTTACTCGTGCCCGGGTGTTGCTGTCGCGTCTGTTTCTGTTCGTACCGGTTGTCCAGCTGTTCGTCGCTTTTGCGCTTCATCCTGCAATTCTGGTACGTGTCCAGTAGTTTCACGGTGGAGGCGCGGATGACGTTCTGCGTGCAGCGTGCGTTCAGGTTTTTGTTGTCCTCCACGACTGCGTATGAAATGCCGTTTGGGATGCCTGGATTGAGGATTCCGCAGTGTGTGTTCGTGGTCTGGACCGTGTGTGGATTTGTAACGATGAAGCCTACCTCATTGTTGTTGATGTTGTTGACGTTCTGAAGGGGGCACTTTTTGATGGAGGAGAATGCACTAATCTGAGAACCAAACTGGGAGCTTTCATGCGATGTCATCCCTGCAGAAAAAAATTAATTAATGGTCAAATTGTTATAATACAAACACTGTTAAGCCTAGTGTACATCGACCTTGCAACTGGAAGCAACTCAACTGATCAGTTGCTGTAGAAGTGTGCGTAGCACGCTCATCGACAGCAACTGATCATTAGTGCAACTAGCGGCAACTGAGAGCATCCAGCCATGTCTACATTTCCAGAGCACGCACATCGACACGGCAACTCGGTAAAGCCTAGAGTACATTAACCTCGCAACTGGAAGCAACTGTTGCTTGCAGTTGCTGTCGATGTGCGCGCATGTGATTAGATGCACACGAGCAACCAGTGGCAAGTACGCGTACATCGACGCAACTGACTGGAATGGGTACAACTACCGGTACATGAAGTTGCCAGAAAGTAGAACATGAGCAACTCGCGGCAACTGAGATTTTTCCAGTTGTCAGGAGTTGCAAGTGCGCGTACATCAACCTTTTTAAGCAACTGTATTGCTTCCAGTTACCAGAAACACCAGTTGCCACTAGTTGCTTCCAGTTGCAATGTCGATGTACATGTACATGTACATGTACGCTAGGCTTTAAAGGTACCGTAGAATAGTGTACATGTACATAATTTGCAGTTTGCAGTTGACAAGAAAAACCTTACTAAAAGAGTTAACAATGATACCAAATACCACATGGATTTATTTCTGTCCAAAATGGTATTGTGTGAGAAATTAACAGCTGAAGGTGGTTTGCTAAAAGTATTTTGCAAAAGACTGTTTTATCATTCAACTCGACACAAAAGCCATGAATGGATTTTTCAAGTTTTCTGAAGTATTACTGCCTCTATGCGGCTGATATTTCTACACGGCAGTTTTATCAACGTAGGCTTTTAATCACGAGTTGAAATACATGTAACACCCTTTGTAATACAATTTACCTACCGGGGGTATCATGTACTCTACCTTAAAACATTCTGCTTGTGGACTACTAAAGTGAAAACGTCACCCTTTGTGTGCCATGGTTTTTGGGTCTACACCGTTTCCCTGCGCTATACCAATGGACGTTTCAGATTACCAGCGACTGTTTAGACCCAATTACCATGGCAACTGACGTCACACTTTAGAGGCTGCGCCAAACGAATCAAATATTTGAATATTCGACTGCCATCGAAAATTCGAATAGCATTTTACCAAATCGAATATTAGGTACATGTGCAGGGATATGATACATGACACATTTCAGTATTTGAAAAAAGGGTTCCGTGTTGTTGCATTTCAAAACATTTCTTCGGGTAAGACTTAATTGAAAATGGCTTAATGTTAAAGTTTATAACCTAAGGAACCTAGACATACCACATGTGGAAGCATTTATGTAAGAATTGTTTTTTTTATGAATAAAGCAAATGGAAATTAACCCCCTAAATGAGAATGCCAGTGTTACATCTGCGGCACTGCTTTTTTTTAAAGTGGTGTTTAACTACAGAGTAATAATTTTTTTTAAAGAAAATCAGTTTCAAATCATTCAAACTAACTAATTAAAGCCATTTATAGCAACAAAAACAGTAAACAGTTTGTTGCTTATTTTTCTGACGAAATCAAATTTTTGGTTTCTGTACATAACTCTTCGTGTCCGCCTTTGTTGAGGTGCAGCCCCGCACCCATTTAGACACATGCAAACATCTACGGTACTATCAAACTCCAACGTGTACACTGTGCACGTGCAAATACTTCACAAAATATCAACATTATAGAGGGTCTCGAATCAGCAGCGAGCGGTAATGACTGGTTTCCTGTCGCTTTGGTTTTTCGTGTCCATGCGTTATGTACAAACAACGGTACTCTGTGCAGACATGTGGAAGTTTGAATATTCAACGGTGCATATTTTTAGCAAGCTGAGGAGTTGTTTTTTCATGTGGCGTGACCAAAGTTGGTCGTGGCTGGTTACGTTCTGTGAAGCGGTGCGATGTTGCTTCGTGTCCGGTAACTGGACACGAGTTATGTACATTAGTGGAAAAAAACGTGGGTAAGTATTTGCGCCATCGGCGCCCACATTTCTTGAAAATCCCTATCGCCAGAATGCTAAAACGTATGTCACAAATGGTAAATGTAATGTTTGTTTTACGATGCAAAATCTAGGGCTTGAAAACAACAACGAGAGCCTAAAGTGTTTCGTATTTTGGGGAAAGTCCAACCCGTTTCTCGCCGATTTTTGTAAATATGGCGGCCTGAATTTGGGGTCCGCGTTATGTTCTAACAACAATTCCAACCGCTTTGTTTCTTGAGGATAAGAATTGTTCAATTTTCGTAATGGGAGTCATCTAACTTGATTCAATTAGAAACGGTGCATTTTGACAGGAAAAAAATATTTTTGATGGGGTTTGGTATTGATTTATGACGTACATAATTCGGACACCAAGATCTAAGGTCAATGCAAAATGGCTACCTGTTATGTACAGTGTCTGGCCTACAGTATTATGCACCTATCAATTGTTTCAACAATTTTGCCTATGATTTGTTCTAAGATTGTTTTTAACTTATACAGTAAACTCACGTTATAGCTCTCTTCACAGGACCAATAATGCGAGTGTTATTCAGAAAGTGCAATAACCAATGCATACACAATTAATAGATTGATGGCCGGGTCTCCAAAAAAAGGAGCTTTATATCAGGGAATTATAAGGAGAGTTTACTGTATAATGAACTTATTGAATCTTTCTTTTAGATTGATGATGTTGATTCCATCCGCAAAGAGTCTGAAGTTCGCTTCCTAAAGGCATCTAGGGGTGTTTACACATGGCCAGTAGTGGAGGACCAGGCATGGGTGCCACGGGGCTCAAATTTTGGATAACAATCTACTAGACTTCAGGGCTAGTAACTCTAAAGTTTGACTAGACCAAAGATATTTTTACTGGACCACAGCCGGGAAAACATACGGTTGCTGTTTAAATTTGGGGGAAATGACAAAGCACTGGACCGGCTGGTCTAATGCAGCACACAAAGCACTAGGCCAATGTTTAAAGGGCCTATGACATGCTAAACAACTTTTTGCCTAATCTTTGCTTAATATGATGGATTACTTGTTCAGCAAGACATGCTTTTGTGTGTTTGGATGTAAAATCAATAAAAGGTAGCCTTTTTCAACTTTGAAGATTTCATTGCAATAAACCACAGACAGAAGGCGCTGTTTGAAGTGCATCACATAAGGAAGACAGAAGGGAAGAGTTAAGAAAAAACATACTAACAATTTGGTGTCTGCGTTATGTACAATTATTTGTCATGGATAACCTTGGCCATTGTAAGAGCTTTGGATTCCATGACTTTTCTATCATGTATTTCTATGGTTATGGGTCAGTGCAATATTTTAAAACACTATTTAGTTGTCAAATCGGATCTCAATAGTTACTTCATGAAGATCAATACCACATCTTGTGTACATAACGGTGTCCACCTGAACACAACTCTCTCCGTTTTGGTTAAAATGTATTTCTATTATTTTGTGTATGTCCTGTTGAATAGTATCAGACATACTTTAAATAACAACTTCAATGTTCTGGAAAATTATCTGCCCAGTGTGAGAAATGTGCTCTCAAAGGATCGGAAACCAAGTTATATTAACAATTTGGTGTCTGCGTTATGTACAATTATGTCATGGATAACCTTGGCCATTGTAAGAGCTTTGGATTCCATGACTTTTCTATCATGTCTTTCTATGGTTATGGGTCAGTGCAATATTTTAAGACTCGCGGTTTAGTTGTCAACTCGGATCTCAATAGTTACTTTATAAAGATCAATACCACATCTTGTGTACATAACGGTGTCCACCTGAACACAACACTCTCCGTTTTGGTTAAAATGTATTTCTATTATTTTGTGTATGTCTTGTTGAATAGTATCAGACATACTTTAAATAACAACTTCAATGTTCTGGAAAATTATCTGCCCAGTGTGAGAAATGTGCTCTCAAAGGATCGGAAACCAAGTTATATTAACAATTTGGTGTCCGCGTTATGTACAATTATTTGTCATGGATAACCTTGGCCATTGTAAGAGCTTTGGATTCCATGACTTTTCTATCACGTCTTTCTATGGTTATGGGTCAGTGCAATATTTTAAGACTCGCGGTTTAGTTGTCAACTCGGATCTCAATAGTTACTTCATGAAGATCAATACCACATCTTGTGTACATAATGGTGTCCACCTGAATACAACTCTATCTGTTTTGGTTAAAATGTATTTCTATTATTTTGTGTATGTCATGTTGCATAGTATCAGACATACTTTAAATAACAACTTCAATGTTCTGGAAAATTCTCTGTCCAGTGTGAGAAATGTGCCCTCAAAGGACACCAAGTTATGTACAGAAGATTTCTCTCTCTTCTCACTTTAAGGGCCGCTGTATCTGTAGTTTTGAGTTGTCTTGCTCCAGCAGCTACTTTTTATGTTTCTATGGACTATTTCAAATATCTTCACAAGGTAAACGATGGTGACATGTGTTATTCATTTTGGGGTCTGTTTTGTAACAAGAATGTGTCGTGTATCATATCCCTACACACATGTACGCTAGGCTTTAAAGGTACCGTAGAGTAGTGTACATGTACCATACATAATTTGCAGCGACCCCAATTTGTTTGGAGTTGACAAGAAAAACCTTACTAAAAGAGTTAATAACAATGGTACCAAATACCACATGAATTTATTTCTGTCCAAAATGGTATTGTGTGAGAAATTAACAGCTGAAGGTGGTTTGCTAAAAGTATTTTGCAAAAGACTGTTTTACCATTCAACTCGACACAAAAGCCATGAATGGATTTTTCAAGTTTTCTGAAGTATTACTGCCTCTATTTGGCTGATATTTCTACACGGCAGTTTTATCAACGTGGGCTTTTAATCACGAGTTGAAATAACGCCCTTTGTAATACAATTTACCTATCATGTACTCTACCTTAAAACATTCTGCTTATAATAGACTACTAAAGTGAAAACGTCACCCTTTGTGTGTTGCCATGGTTTTTGGGTCTACACTGTTTCCCTGCTCTATACCAATGGACGTTTCAGATTACCAGCGACTGTTTAGACCCAATTACCATGGCAACTGACGTCACACTTTAGAATCAAATATTTGAATATTCGACTGCCATCGAAAATTCGAATAGCATTTTACCAAATCGAATATTAGGTACATGTATGTGCTTTTACCACTCCAAACCAAATATGTCCTTCAGCTAGAAAGAATGAAAAACCTTTTTCCTTTGCCGAAACGACTGCTTTGATGCCATATTTGCATCCAACCACGAGTTCAGTGTACAAGGGCCGACAATAATCACTGCCAAAACTTTTCGGGCGAGAGACTGCTTTGCAAGTTACAACATGAAGTCTATAGTTTGAACCCAGATTTTGTTTTTTTAGGCGGCAAATTCGGCAATAAATAGGCTAATGTAACTTCCTGTGAGCTGTGAGTTCGGATGTTATAAAATCAATTATTTTCATGGTTATTTTTTTTTTTCAAAATCTTGGAAAAAATTCATGCATTGAATATCGAATACTCGATCGAAAATAAAACCAATTTGTTTTTTTGTTTTGTTTTTGTTTAAATAATAGTAAATTATTTAAAAATGCACGGGCCTACATGTACATGTGCATGTACTGCTTATTGAAAATTGTTTAATTACATACAGCACTGGCATCCTCCTTCCAGATGCTGAGCTACTGTATTAAAGGAGTGTGACCAGATCACTTTTTTTTACCCATAACTCCCCGGGACTTACCTTATGGGTCATGAGATTTTTATATCATAACATCCGTTATATTTTTCTGATTACGAAACTGAAACTCCCGCGCTTCTAGGCCGCATATTTCCGAGGATATCGTCGAAAATCCACCGATTATTTGTAAACTAATTTTCCAGTATCAACGTTTATCCGCTGAAAGCATACTCGATAGTTTTGTTCAATTTTTTACTGGAAAATGCGAATGTTTTTGGGTTTTTGGGACATGGGTGTGTATGGGAGTTACTTGATAATATTGGTAAGTTACATCGAAAACTATTTTCCCGAAACTCTGGTCACGCTCCTTTAAGTACGTGTACATGTTATCACAAAAGAAAGCACAGACCTTCATATTGCGACAATTTGAATTTCCTTTATATAACATTCTGCTATACACTGGTAACGAGACCAAATTTTGGTCCCAATCCTACCAGTACATGTATGTTCTTCATTCCTGATAATACAAGGTTCCTTATATAAGAAGGTAATCTGCAAAGTCCCAAGGACCTCTTATTAACAGGAACTTGTATAAACAGGAACCTTGTATTATCAGGAATGTAAACAATAAAGGACAATGGGTTGAGACCTAAAATGTTCCTTGTTATAAGCAGAATGTTGTATTAACAGTGCTCTTATTATCGGGGTTTGACTGTACATCTTATCATAGCATTAGCACAACAGCACATGTAACACACCAACAATACACATATTAACGTATGTTTTATACAGGTACCTGGTATATTGTATGTACATGTAAATGTCAACAAGAGCTGAGCTTCATCACAATATGCACAATGGTGCGTCAATTGTCCACAGGGTGGGCCCATCTTGACCCATATTCAGAAGCAATGAGCATGACGTGTACACTGTTTACAAAATGTACACGTAATTGCATGGCCACAGTATGCAATATACAGGAGCAGCTGTGCATTTGAGACTGGACAAAATGTCACCAATTCTAATTACAGTACATGTATATAAAAATAAAATGGTCTTCATGTAATGGTATACCATGGAAATAAAAATCGTACTTAACGAGTTATGGAAATTTTTTAGAGTGATTAAAAAAATGATAAACAACCTGTGAAGTTATTCAACACAAACTACGGTACATACACTGTAGTATCTTTTTAATAGACCATATTGAATAGCCGTCATCTTGTGGGGCAGTATCTTTGTTCCTTGAGGACATGCATGGTTGCACATTTTGAACAGTTTTGAGTAACATAAGGTGCCCCACAAGATGGCAGCTACATGGGTCATTCCCAAAATTAGGGGTCCAAAAGTGTCACATGCTTTTTAAGATTTCCAAGTGTTTTTAGTGATTGAAAGTGGTTTCCCAGTAGATAATAATTATTTTTATTTCAACAAATGCCACTTAAATTTAATGTTTGTGTGTAAATATGGCACCAAGGTTAATGCAAACTCATTCTACATCCAATTTTCATTGGCGTATGTACATGTAACCCGGGACACCAAACTCCTATTCAATACCATGGAACAAATAAGCTTTTATGGTCTTTTGTTTTAAATATTTTTCAGGAATCGGAGAACAAAATATTGAAAAAAATTATGCTGCCCCCTAGGCCATTACTAAGAATTTGTGATCAGGAGGGGTGATTTTTGAAGCAGAGAGTGTCGTATGTAACTGGGACACCAACAATTTTGGACCCCTAATTTTGGGAATGACCCACATGTATTCAATACAATAACGCGCTATGCTGAGGCTCCCATTGGTAAATTAATCCGCGTTACGCCCACCAGAGACACAAACAACGCGCACACACATCGCTTCCACAATGACTCAGCATTATTTGACTCCCAAAATGGCGTATTCGCACGTGTTCGAAAGGGGTCAATACACCGAGTCACTGGCACATGACGACGCGACTCAACTCAACTGAAAGTCGGGCCTAGTTTTTTAAACACTGCTGAAAAACTTCAGACTAGTTCAGACAACTTCAGACTAGAAGCGGCCGACTCCGATTTGAGTCGTGAAGTGGTATACACTTACCAACTTTCACCAACTAGTTGGCTCCAGTTGAGTTGAGTCGCGTCGGCCGAAAAAGTGCCAGTGTATACCAGGCTTAAGAGCACTGTTAATACAATTTTTCTGCCTAACCAGGAGAACTTTCAAAAACTTCCCAATCTCTTGTTCATTGTTTCCATTCCAAATTGTTTCCATTCCTGTTATAACAAGGTAATTTGTGAACTCCCAAGCACCTATATTCCTGATTGCAGTGAAGGGGGTCACAAATTCCTCATACCGGTATATGTACATACCAACCTAAACAAATAAACAGTGACAGAACACTACTGAACATGGATTAGGCCACAAAAAAAAAAAAAAACTGTGTTTAGCGTTAGCGCGCGCTTCACTTTCAACCTTGCGCGTCATAGTTTTTTTTCTTTTTTCAAAAACAGCAAAAAAATATATCATTAGCGCATCAAAGGTTTTTTTTACTTAGACACGCACAGTCTGTTGATTGTTTTGGTTAAAAATATGCCTTTATTGCTTGGAATCCACTCAACACAGGAAAAAAAAAGCTGCGTCACTAAGTCATTTTAGGGACTTCAACTTACGCCAAACATAGTTCTTTGTTTTTGGCCTTAAATTCTAAATGCATACATTGTAGTGTGTACGGTACCGTACATGTACATGTATGTAAATCTCGCATACAGATCAATAGTCTGGCTCCGTCCCCAATGAAATTCAATCTAGTCTACTGCTGTCTGCTATTGCAAGTTGGCATGACTGGAATACAAAGCAGCGTACCAGTACGTGTACATGTACATGTACATGTACCAGTACCCCTTGTTTACAATTTAATGTACCGTAGATACTGGTACATTATACATCTACATGTACATGTATGTAACTGGACGGACAAAAAATTCACAATTTTGCCTGTCCAGTTACATACCGGGTACATGTACCGGTACATGTACATGTAAGTACCGTATAAGAGGAAATTTGTACACAAGCTTTTCAGAAATGTATGTCGTGGCAGCATTTTCTTAACTTTTTGGGCAAAAGTTATCTCCGGAGAACAGTTCAAGGGAATTGAATTTAATTTTGACATGTTTGAGATAAACTGAAGACATCTGAAAGGAATTATTGACTTTTTTTTCAAATAGGCTCTATTAGTGTGGAAAGACCCATCTACGGTACGTTCAGTGTTTTCCACTGGTCGACAATTTGTCCGTGCACATTGAGCAGCACCTTTACGCGGCAGACACTGACCCGACCCCCTGTTTGCCGTATGAAGGCACTGTTCAAACAAATGCATGCAACTGTAACAGCCATTATTAACCGCGGATTGGGTTGCCAATGAGACATGTGTGTGGAAAGTGAACAATAACGATGATACGTCGTCGGGTAAGGGCAAAACAAACCCTAATTAACATTCGTTCTCCCCGACGCAAGCTAAATCAATTACTGATTAATTGCGATCCTTGATGCTAACTGATTCGAACCGGCCATTTAACACTGGTTAGGTCGGTGGTCGAGTGGTTAAGACGTCTGCCTTGTTTGCAGGAGGTCGTGGGTTCGAATCCTGCCCGAGCACGTAATGAAGTTATTCTTAGTGTCTCGGGAAAGCACCGAGTACACAGTGCTAATATACGTCGGATAAGAGCAAAACAAACCCTAATTATTGTGTCGGGAAGAATGAATGTTAATTAGTAATTAACTTTCATTCTTCCCAACACAAGCTACCGGTAAATCAATTACTGTAAGGACACCAGCAGCCAGCGAATCGCGTTTGGTGACTTTACACCTAATTTATTTTGGAATGACATGGCCATACTTGAAGTATTTTTAGAGGGGAAAATGGATAATTATCTTCCGAGCTGCTGAGTCTTTTGTCGAGGCACCTCTGATGATTTTTGTCCAGGCGCACTCGTGCAGAACCCTGCGTTTTGACATTAAACTTGTATATCTCAAAATGTATTTTCAATCGGTTAAAAACAAAATAAGCAGACCTCGAAATAACCGACAGCAATTGCCGTCGGTGCCCTGTGCTATTGCCACGATGCCCTCAAAATAATGAATATTTCACGGCAATAAATTGCCGTGCCTTTTTATTTAACTGCCGTCGGTGCCCTTCATTAAAACACACATATGAAAATGTCAAATTTCCCACTTTTAGTGACACATTTCGGAGACAAAACTAGCTCTTCCACCGCTGTTTAAAAATGCAACGAAACCGTACGCAATTTTTGCAAAACCACGCCGAGCTTTATAGCACATACAATGACATAGCACGCACGGTAGCCTACGTGTACAGGTACTAAGGGTACAGTTCGACGAAAGTCCCTCGAACAACGGAACTTCGCCCTGGTTTCCGTGCGAAATTGTACATGTATGTTGAGCGGGCCTCATTGGTATCCGTTAGCGGTTCGGTGTACAGCACGGAAAATATCCGTCGCTCGAGTGACTCTGTAGTCGATAGTTTACTGTAGTCGCTCAATCAAACTTCGCCCTGGTTTCCGTGCGAAATTGTACATGTATGTTGAGAGGGCTTCATTGGTATCCGTTAGCGGTTCGGTCATGGGTTCGGTGTACAACACGTGCGTGCACTCGTCGACGACTATGATGAAGTACACATGCACTTACGTGTCGATTGCAGAATACGGCCAAAGACGAATATGTACGAACATTAGCATGACATTCGTGATATAACCGTGGTCATTGCACATGCGTAGCACACAAAATGGCGGCCGCAGGAACCGCGTTTCGTTGCGCGCGCGTTGCGAATGATTTATCGATGAGGTGGAAGCAATACCATGTTCAACGCGGATAAATAAAAGAGACAATCCTCAGACTGCAACCCCAGCTAAGTACTATTAATGATTGTTGTGGTGCCCTCCAAGTTCGAGCAAACTGCCGTGATGCCCTTTTTAAATTGACAGAATTGCCGTGATGCCCTTGAAATGTGGGAAAGGCAAGGCAATTGTTGCCGTGCCCTTTTGAACACGAATTTCGAAGCCTGAATAATTTAATACACAAATTTCCTGGACCCATATTCATGCCGGCCTAACTGTACATGTACATGTACAAATACAAAGAATCAGAACACACAAACATTCAAAGTGCACTGAAGGGTCATACCAGTACATGTACAATGTTGTACATGTACAGTGTATGTATGATGTTTATCAGGATATCCGTGTGCATTGTATGATGATCAGTGCTCAGCACACACACATTCCACCACCATCTCCAGCAACGGTATTGACATTGAAAGAGGCCAAGTCGAAAGTGGTGAATTCTAAAATTGACTTTTAACAGTTTCAGAAATGTTAATTTTTGGTTTTCATTTGGCAAAATCTGTGAACACACTAAAAAGCGGCTTCATGATATTCACTGTTTTCATTGCCGACTGAGGGTGCTTTAACCAAAAAAATCCAAACTACCGGGGTACGAGTACTTTTTTTGGTATTTTTTCCATATACATTGAACAAAGATTTGAATGAAATTACCTCCTGTAATCAACAGATCCAATTTTAAGATATACTTCCCACTTGCACTTTTGCTGCAAATTTCCGAGATAAATAAATGATAAAATTACTGCATAAAGTAATGCACAAAATAACGCTGCGAGCGGTCCGTGCGTAAGCACGACAACAGGGGGGGCGCTGCGCGGGAATGGTTATCTTGTGCACTAACTGAAAGGAGAAAATTTGATTTTTCTACAGAAAAGCAACATTTGCGACAAAAGTGCAAGTGGAAAGTATCTTAAAATTAGATTATCTGTTGATTCCAGGAGGTAATATCCTCTAAATCTTTGTTCAATGTACAATGTATACAGAAAAAAAAACCTTTTTTTGGTATTTTTTTCGTATATACATTGAACAAAGATTTTAAGGAAATTACCTCCTGGAATCAACACATAGTGTAATTTTAAGATATACTTCCCACTTGCACTTTTGTCGCAAATGTTGCTTTTCTGTAGAAAAATCACGTTTTCTTCTTCAAAAATTGCCTTCAGTTAGTGCACAAGATAACCATTCACGCGCGCGCGCAGCGCCCTCTGTTGTCGCGCTTACGCACAGACCGCTCGCCGCGTCATTTTGTGCATTACTTTATGCAGTAATTTTATCATTTATTTATCTCAGAAATGCAACATTTGCGACGGAAGTGTCAGTGGGAAGTATATCTTAGAATTGAATAAGCTATCGATTCCAATTACCCAAATCCGTGTTCAATGTATATGAAAAAAATACCCTTTTTTTAAAACCATAATCATTCATACACAAAAACCCATCCTCTTGCAACAGTGCCCCTTTAACGCACTCCCTCACTCCTGCGTACAGTGGCCCTGTTGAAAAAGGCCCCATTTGGCGGTGGGACTAGCGACAGAAATCTTGTCGCCTCTCTAGACCAATCATGAGGCTTGTTATATGTGGCGTTCGGTGTTTCCACGATCGACCTTGTTACCAGTGCCACACGTGCGCGCAGTTTGTAAACACGGTCCATGTCCGATCTAACGCGCTCGCCGATTGGTCGCTATTTCTATTGAACAGGACATTACGTTACTCGTTCCGCATCCCTCTGATTAATTTTGTTTTAAAATTGCGTAGTAGACACAAATGTTGCAGGAATTATCGATATGATTAACGTGACAAAGAACAAAAACTCAAACAAATTTGTAGAAAATATAGATATTTGGAATTTTGACCAAAACATGACTAATTTCATTTAATTACATCAAAATGACTGGGGCGTGAGTTGGCTCAAGACAACAGCCGGCTCACACCACAAATGTGCGTGTATTTCCTCAGGGTATTGTTACGTCGCTTTGCAGAGTGGAAATTCCCTGAGATCTCAGGATGACAAAAACCATGCATAGATTTTTCAGGTTTTCTGAAGTACATGTCCTGGGTATTACTGCATCCATGTGGCTGAAATTTCTACAGAGCAGTTTCCCATAATTTATCAGTAAATAAATGATATAATTGACCTTTAACCAATGGATATGAAAACACCAGACTCAAATCTTTGAGTTGCCCTCAAACTCTTAAAATATCCAAAATACATACAGAATACTTAAAAAAAAAAAAAATAAAGTCGTGCAAAAATCACATGCGCGCAACATGTGTTACAATATTGGATCATACACTGTACCATATGTTTGCTAACAATGGCAAGCATTTTGGTAACTGGCTATCAATATGGTACCCATTGTCTGCCAACAAAGGGAAGGTCAAAGTTCGCATCACAAGAGGCCACCTAGTGCCTGCTGGTAGCCAGTGGGCCCCTTCACTTGTATTTCTTTATCACGTACTCTTTTAGTCAAATTACATACATGTACCCCCCTCACCCCCTAACCCCGTACCCAAGGAATAGACCTTTATCACGGTGCGACCATCTTTGTCTTGTTTCCCACCGTGCCCATAGTACGTGTGGAGCTAGCCCTAAAGTTAGGGCTGTAAATTGCTCGCTTTTCAAATCTGACTTATTACAGTCGCAAATTCACAGCCCTAATTGAGGTATGTACGACAATGACAAGTCTCAAACTGCTCAAATCTGACAAAGTTCCACTACAAATATCGTCCGAAGCACATCAGACCAGATCACTTTCACATACACCATTGCAATCCTGAGAGTCTAGTGTTTCATAAAATAACGGTAACGCTTACGGAATCGTCAATTTGGCCATCTACGATGTATGGAAACATTGGACAAATTTCGGACAACGTTCTGAGCCGCATTCCCTGGGCGACGCCATCTTAGCTGATATGCTGGACGCGTGGTGGCGCTTCTCGGTCAAGGAGCCCGGCTGTGCAATCCCAGCTGGCAAGTACGTCACTCGCACAGTTCGATAACTAGCTGCACTGCGTGCGTGACGTATTGCCAGCTGGGATAAACACACGCGACGTCAATATGAATTATGCATATTGCACAGTTAGCCGGGCTCCTTGACGTCTGATGTGCTTCGGACGATATTTGTAGTGGAACTTTGTCAGATTTGAGCAGTTTGAGACTTGGTATTGTCGTACATACCTCAATTAGGGCTGTGAATTTGCGACTGTAATAAGTCAGATTTGAAAAGCGAGCAATTTACAGCCCTAACTTTAGGGCTAGTGTGGAGCACTATCAGTACGTCTGTGCAATGCGCAACCGCGCGATAGCGCGTGTAGTCTCATCTTGTTGTTTTGAGAGAATCACTGTCCGCGCTGCGCGTTTTCATGATCGCGCTAGTGTGTGTCATTGTGATGCACACACAATAAACAATTTCAACACGGGCCAAACTATTTTTTCTGCAAGCCTCTTCCGCTTTGGTTACTTTCATTTTATTAGGGGAAAAGGAAAGACGGCCACACCGTGATAAAGGTAGGCCTATATACACAAATGTGTTGGTTGTTTTCACTGACAAAAAGATCACACAGAGGAATGTTACTGCAAAGTCATGGTAACTTCCTGCGAGGTAGCAAAAAAGAACGTCCAATGGGCACATTTACTCATGGTGCTTGAGAATGACGAGCATTCCTTGAAAAATTTTCTCAATCCTTGAGATATTTTGGCAGAGGTCCAGACCTACGACAAAATCTCCTGCTAGCGGAGTTAAGGTATCCTTAAGAACGATTGTGTAAAATAATTTGTACGTCCTTTGCGACAGTCAACATAATTCCCATGCGTGGATACATTTAGACAGGAGCTATACAACGTACACAACAACCGCACACGACTTCTCTTATTTTTAAAAACAATTATAAATAAATTTTCTCGACGGTTTCCGACTGCTTCCTGGCGGTTTTAGGTTGGCCAACTGCTTCCCAGCTGCTTCCCCCACCCCCACCCCCCGACTGCTTCCTGACTGCAGGGGGCGACTCGGTCACTCAGGGGGCGACTTGACTACGAATCTTACTTATAAAAAATCCAGTTTCGGGCAAACAATTACCAAACACTAGCCTATTTCCTAAAAGTTAACAACATAACAAATAGTACCTACCACAATATGAAAACCCTTTTTACCTTTGATATGTACGAGAATTGAAGAATTTCGGCGGCGGATTCATCGCCAGGTCTTCGCGAAGTTTTCCGGCGAGTCACGAGGTTGAGGAATTTTTGCCAGACAATGAAATCGCCAAACGTGTCGTGTTCTCCCTAAATAAAGTCCTTTTCCCGGCGCCTTTATTCTTTTCACTCGCTAGACATTGCCCCAATCTTCTAATTAGTCCTCCAGTGATGGATGGCGGGGAGAGGATGAGCATTTTGGGGCATTTTTCGTGGATTTCTCTCCCCATATCGCGCCATTTTCCTCAACGTTTTGCTTTCATCATCATGTCTCATTTGCTCAGCTTAGGAAATCCAACATCGCCACAGCATCAGCTGCCCAATGACGTCACGGACAACTCCATTCAATCCATAGGGGTTCCACTTGTGATGATGTGTTTCTAATGTGAAATAGAAGAGACAATTGTACACGGAGAGATTTGAACAAAAGACTAATGCAAAGTTTTAGCATATATTTGTATGGAAAATGTGGGTAGACCGTCACTCCGAAGCTTCAACCTCGAAAAACGCAGGTATCATATTCTCGGAAGTGCCATGCATGCTTTATTATCGGTAGAGCATCTTCCTAGTGAGTCAGAGGTCTCAGGTTCGAATCCCGATAAGGCCCTTACGGTTTTTCTCTCATCCCTAGTTTGGTTTTATCGGAGTTTGTACATTTTAACTGTGCCTGTGGTCTGTAGGTGAAAAAGTAAGGTTCATTTTTGTACAAGTTGTTAAATGTGGAAATACTTCCGTTTGGTAGTTAGGCCTACTAAAAAAAACACCAAAAAGTGTTGATATTTTAAAGGGAAGTAAATTTAGGAGTGACAAATATTCCACAGTTTCCTTCGAAATACTTTCAAATTACTGCCATGCTCCATATACTCTGCACTCGGCGAGCTCAGGTGTGACCAGTGAACGGAATGCCACTCGTTATGCCCGTTTCGCAGGTGTACTGACGTATACTTCCTTCCACATATGCACACTTAGTACCCACTCGACCATACTAACTGTTGTTGCTGTGTGGTGCACGCGGTACGGTGTGAAGTACAGAATCAATGCCATGTTTATCGTATAAGAGAAAACGGCATAAAACAACCAGACTAGGCAATGGCGTGCACCACATAGCAACAACATCGTAGTATGTGATTGTCTGAACTGCACCTTCACAGACTACTAAAGTGTGACGTCATTTGCCATTGAATCTAAACATTCGCTGGTAATCTGAAACTTCCTTAAAGCGGGTCATTTATTACAGTCACGTCTAGGTACAGTGCAGAATGACAATTTTGTCTGCCAAACAGTTTCAATTTGCGAATCTGTCAGAATGTTATCGCAAATAAAAACACTGATTCTAACAAAAGCATACAAAATCAAGGAGTTTCGGTAAATTTGGATTTACGTCGGTTTTAATAACCTTTCAAAATGCGAAAGAACTAAAACTTTGGAAGAGTTTTTACACTGCATTCTATACGTAGCAGCCCCTCAATTCATATTTTGTAACCAAGAGGAAACACCCCTCAATTTACAATGGGCACTGCCCCGCAACAATCTCTAAAAATACACGTGCGCGATACATGGAAATATGAATATTCATAACCTGCCGTAAACCACAAAGCAAAATCTCATGAATATTTATTTTATCTCTTGTTTACTGGCTGGCGAACAATGGATGGGAGTTTGTTGAGCGAGGTTGCGTGTAAGGTAATTTGCAAACAGGTGTGACCCAAATTATATTGCTGTATCGGCATTTTTGTTGCTCGTGCCGCGGATTAAAATGACAATAGGCCATGGCGCGTGCACCGGAAGCCGCGCAACCAGTTATATTTTGCACGTGCAGTGGAGTACAACGGCATGGCGCGGACACAGAAAATAGGTCAAGAACGTTCTTGGTGGAAACATGCATTTCTGACTCCGTTCCTACGTCAGAAACTTCATTTCTTTTCTATATCTACCTCATGGGCACGGAAAATCTCCAACGAGAAACGCCAAAGAAAGCGAATGTTGTGTTATACCATGGAGGAAGGTTATACTATTACTTTTGCGTCTACTAAAAGAAATACATTAAATATTATAAATATCCTTGCAAGATTTCGATTTATTTTTATTTTGTTTATATTCATTTCTTTTGGGGGTAGAATGGGGTGGGCCAATACATATCTAGTTGATATCGTTTCAGTTCTTTAAATAGTGGGACGACTTGACTCGGGGACGAGTTGACCCGGGGACGAGTTAACCCAGGGACGACTTGACTCGGGGACGACTTTACTTGGGGACGACACAACCCGAATCCGTGATTTTTAAAATATTCGCCACGAGTTGCGCGCTGCTACGAGATGTTAGTTGTCCCACGAGTTTTCCCGAGTTTTCCGAATTATTATTATTTCTTTCTGGTATTCATACCAAGGATTTCTCAATAGTGCTCGTTGCACTGTCACTCGTAAGCGTGAGGAAACCCATGAAGAATTAGAATTAGAAATGGCCAGAGACACCGGGGAATCCCTCTTCACGAAAGAATGCTCTGGGATCTTTAAAGTGCGTTACCTAACACACTGGACAAACGGCTTTACATCCCTTCCGAAGGACGGAACAAGTGTGATTAAGTGCCTTGCTCAAGGGCACAAGTGCCACAACCCGTCACAGGAACTTGAGTTCGACGCGCTAGACCGCTCGGCCATAACACCCCACTGACACCCCATAACACCCCACATCAACGTTTCCATATATGTTTCGAAATTATCTGCAGTCAAGGCAAGATATTAAGTTGCCATTTTAACTGCTAAACTAGTTCACGCGTTCGTATAAGCAAAAAAGTGTAAGCCTATGACCCGAATGCAATGTGTACGCATTTTCTCTGGAGAGCTAGAGAAGCTGGAATGGCACGTACACGTAACGCAGCCCCAAAATACGGCTGTGCAGGTGGACACTAGAAAGCGCCCTCTATTGATTGACGTGTATGTGTATATCACAACCGGAGGAAGGAATACTTTAATAATTTATTTCTACGTCACTATTTGGCTACCAATCATACGGCGTCACTGGAAAGTATGAATTATGCAGTAGTGTCTGGTACTGTACAAGTGCAATGCGTACGTACGTTTACTGCCCAGTTTTACCCGTGACTTGTACATGTTGTAGAATTTAAACCGGCGGCTGCACTAAACCTATCAAGAATAAATCAGATTTGGGCGATAATGACGTGCCTTCAAATCAGTTCAGTAACAAATCCATCCCAGAAAAAAACCAACAAAAACTTCGGAACAGAAACATGCATAATTCATGATTTTCAGTGACGCCCTATGATTTGGCTAGCCAATTAGTGACGTCGGTATAAATTATTGTAAGTGTTCCTCTATCGGGTGTGATACTGCCGCTACATCACACGCAAGTTCGTCTGCGCTGCAAGTGCAAGTCAATATCTGTGCGCGCGTGGTTTTCAAAAAAAACAATTTTCACTAATTGTAATTGGCTAGATAACCATTTTAGCAAGACGCAACAGTTACCCACACAGTCGTAGACAACATGAACAGAAGGTGCGGCCCAAACCAAATCGGAAAAGGCCGGCCGGTTAGCCGTTATTTAGAAAGAAAAGGAATGGGAAACGTGACTGAAGGTGAGAACTTGAATGTTAAGGTGGACAACTCGTCCGTTGAGGCAACTAGACTCCGGACAACGGGGAAGATATTAAGAGTTGACATGGGTCATGGTTGAGAAGTTGGTCAGAATGTTTACAATGTCAATGACTCGTCAAGCATCGGTAAGTGCAGATTTGATGGAAAAACCCAAATTTAGGAGCATTGAGAAAAAAAATAGATTTGGATAATTTTCAGCCTCGAGTCATAATCGCAAGTCTGAACTGAAGCCAGTGTTGTAGTGGAGTCACCAATAGCCTCGAGCCTGAGTCTCGAGTTACACACCTCGAGTCCGAGTCTCGAGTCATTAGCCCCGAGTCCGAGTCGCTTTCCTCGAGTCCGAGTCACGAGTCACTTGTTCGCCAAATTAATGAAACTGAATCTGCTATATTTCGTTCACACAATGTGAAATGATGACGTACTCATGCGATGCGCAATCCTTGGCGGCCTGGTGGGGCATTGTACATACTCACGCATCTGAGTGTTTTTCCCAAGAATCCTGCATTAAGGCAGCGGGCAAATATATCTTTTTTCTTTTTTTGAAATATGTGATGTGACTCGTGAGTAACGAGTCACCATGTTCGAGTCCGAGTCATCATGGTTGAGTCCGAGTCCAAGTCCGAGTCATTTTCCAATGCGAGTCGAGTCCGAGTCACGAAAATTGTGACTTGAGTCGGACTATAGTAGGCCTACTACAACACTGAAACCATGATCAACTTCTCAATTCCTTCCTTTTTTTCCCAAACTACAGTGAAACCTGCCATTATAGTATTAAGGCCACCTGGATAAACAGGCCACCTGCTTATAGTACTCAGTGGCCACCCATCTTCCAAATGCCATGTGTATAGTGCTTAAGCAACCTTTATAAAGAGGCCACCTCTTTATAGTGGCCAGTTTTTTACGGTTCAGAGGGTTGCCACTATATTTACAACTTACGCCTTTTACGAAAAAGAATTCTGTTTACTGGTCGCCACTTGTTCTTCTTATAATGACTCAATAACATCCAAAACGTGTAAATATTTGAAAGGGAAGTGAATTTAGGAGTGAAAAACGTTCAACAATTTCCTTAAAAATACTTTTCTGCCCTGTACTATAGACTTAACACACGGTGTCTCAGTGGCGTCTAGTGATCGGAATTCATACCCAACTTACAAGTTTCATGTACTATGTTCTTGTTTTTGCTTCTTTTGCCAAATTTTCACGCAATTGTCCAGGCCAAGGTTTTGCCGACAAAAGGAAAAGGAAAATCCTGAACACGTACAAGAAGCTTGTCCGAAAAAATAAACTGACGACAGATCTCTGCAACACCCACAGCCAGAAGAAGATCGACATTCCTGGAGTACAACATGCTGGCGAGAGAGATGACATGAACGAAACGGGGAAGAGGGAACCAACAACACATTATTCAAAGTAGGGGGCAGTCCAAAGTTGTCAACATTTTCAGTTCTACAGAGATATTATCAGTTTCATTTATACAGGGTGGCCTCATCAGTTAAAAAACTGCTATCCATAAAGGCCCTGTTACAAGGACTATACAAAAGGAAGTAAAATCATAAACAGCCTTCAACGTATAAAACTAAAACTAAAACAAATAAATGGATATTAAACAAGAAAAATATAAGTGTAAGAAACTATAAAAAATGATAAAACCATTAAAAAAATAATATATGTACAAAAAACAGAATATATGATAAAACTACTATCAAATGAACACTACAGTTAAAAGATAAAACCTAAACAAAAACAGTATCAATTTATTTTAAAAGAGATTTAAAACACGCTAAGGATTGATAGTATTATTTCAAGACCTCTCTCGAAATACTACTTATCAACAATTTTGTCACAACCATGAAATGTCAACATTTTTACAATGTACAGTATGTATAGACCTACTTTTTAGAAGTGATTTTCTGACATTTACATTGGGACATGATGAATCACTTTTAGCTGGTCAAGTTTTATTGTAAATGGCACCATATTGGCCAAGCTGCATCCAAGATGGCGCCTGTATACGAATCTGAAAATTTCACCTTACAGTCAAAATTACACATTGAAAAACTTACCATGGAAGTCCCTGTAATCTCCAGAATTTAGTGCTGTGGTCGTTCTATTCCGATGATTCTTTTAAACAGCAAAACACTCGTCAAACGTAATTTATCTTTACATTTTTCCAGCAAACTGCAACGGAAGAGCCAAATTTACGATACACGAATCACGATACGCAACTGCCAAGATAGCCTGCCCTCCTAGATGTTACTGCAGTGACAATCAGAAAATCACTTTTAGCCTTCTAAAAGTAGTAAAGACCTACGCAGCCCACAGGGCACCATGGCCGAGTGGTGTAGCGTACTGAATCCAAGACTTTGGTAAATCCACAGGTCGTGGGTTCGAATCTCGTCCGTGGTGCGTGTGCTCTTGGGCAAGGCACTTTGCCATGAGTTGCCTCTCCCAACCCAGGTGTATAAAATGCTGGGAAGTTAACAGACTAGCTGTGTGGGTGGAGTGGCAAACCCCCACAGCAAACTCGAAAGAGGAGTCTGGCCCCCTCACTAATGAAAGAAAGATGGGCACTCCGGCTTGTAATTACAAGCATGACCTTTACCTTACCCAGCCCCTGACCCACTTTTTTTACATGATTGTTAGGTTAGAATAAATTCCATTTTCTAAAAAATTATTTTTTTTTTTAAAGATTTCTCCCTTGGGGTTTGTCTTTTATAACAATATTTCATCGTGTGGTTTATTTCCATCGCAGAAATAAAAAGACACAGCAAAAGTCAAACAGGTATGACAGAAGTAAAGAAACAAGTCACAGCAAAGAGGCAAAAGATAGGAGGAATGATTCCAAATTAACCAGCAGTTTCAACCGTTACACTTCAGCGGAACAGCAGCATGGCAGACAAACTGAAGAATGTGAAAAGAGACACAAGGTAAAACCTGAATATAGACAGTTTGGAGCATGCAAAATTTGAAGTTCGTCGGAAAATTCCTTGACTTCCAAATTTGCCGACATTTGGGCCACACTTTGACCAAAATCCCGTCACAATATCTGGGGTGTGTCAACGGCCGTCCAAAAGTCTGAGCATACGCACAAGTCAGGAGTACACCAGCGCAGGAGTAGGCAGGAAGCCCGAGCCCATTTTCCCCTACATCCTTAAATTTCACGGCCATTTCCCGGCGAAAGTCTGTCAATGTTCACGCAACCTGAACAAATTAATTTATGTTGTATAAAAAACAAAAACAAAAACCATTTTCTTTTTAATCACCCAAACTGGTTTGATCAAGAGAACACTAAATGTTATGCCTGAAGATTTATGCTTTTAGTGATTAATTATTTCTGGTATTGAAACCAAGGATTCCTCAAAAGTGCCCAAGGCACTGTAGCTCCTAAGCCTGAAGAAACGTCTAAAGAGAAGACGACGAAAAAATGCTGGGTTTTAAATGCAGGAGGAAAACCCCTGCACAATTCTGTATAGGGGAAAACCCACGGAATCAAGCAGGGACTGAGAACCCAATCCATGTACTGACTTGGACGGGATTGGAACCAGGGCCACAGAGATGGAAGGCGAGGAAAGAACCGCTACGCCAACCTGATTCCCTGATGACCCCTACAAATAAAATTCAAGCAGTTCGACTTCCGATTTACTTCCGTCTTTCCTTCATAAATGCACTCATCTTAAAGAAAGATTGTAAATACAAATGTATGAGAATTGATATTAAAAGCATCTTAATTAGGGAAAATGTTGCCCGTTCTAAGTACTTTCCTGAAGCTCAGATGATTTCCTGGCTTCATTACAGAAATCACCCAATGTCTGGAATTATTATATTGTGCATGTGATGAATCCCATATAATAGCAAGTCTACAATAGCATACATAATCTGGTACAAAGCTATTTCTGACATGGTCGTTTTGAACTATTGGTGATCAGTCATCCATGAAGGTATTCTTGATTTCTTGCTGTCTCGCGAGGGGATCGCGACGTTTCGACTGCAAAGCTGCAGGCCTTCATCAGGCGATGGTGAAGACAGTTCGGTGTCTCCTTAAGTAGCTGACCGTGGGATCCACCGACGCCGTGCGGCGGGATGAATTGGCCGGCGCACCGACGCGTGGTGACGTGGTGGGGAATTCTGTGAAGAAAGCAAACATAGGCAAAGTTGGTCATGAAAAAAAAAACCAAAAGATACAAACAAAGCAAAAAAGCTAAAGTGAGATGTCATGAAAGGATGAAGGGGAAAACCACAAAATAGCCTTCCTCGTGACTATTGGTTGGTCTCCGGTGTTGTCTGAAAATTTATGTTGCCAAAAGGACTTTCTAGATTTAATAAGTCATTTTGGCGAGAAATTTTTGATGCCGAGTTGCCTTTCTAAATCTACTAAGTCGACTCGGCAACAAATTATCTCATCAAGTCGACTTATTGAATTCAGGAAGACGACTTGGCGACATAAAATATTTCGCCAAGACGACTTATTAAATCTAGGACACCGACTTGGCAATGTAATTTATCTCGCCAAGTCGACATAATCCACGTTATGTAAGTCAACTTGGTTACTAGATAAATTATCTCGGTATCTAAACAAGTACATGTAGGATGGCACTCACAGAGCACCGTTTTCTGATATTGCACTTTTTTTTTTTTCCAAATCAAAGGAGAGAACCACAAGACGGGAAGCAAGGGAAACGGCTCTCAACCGATACCAAGTGAAAAAGGAAGCAAGACACCAAATGTTGAGAAAGAGAACAAGGAAAGGGCAGCCTATCATCAAGTACCACATGCACCACTTGCTACAAAAGATACAATCACAGGACGTGTGAGAGGAACAATTAAAGACAATGGAATGACTGCTGAGAAAGAAAAGGAAATTTGCAAGACTCCAATTTTGATGTACATTTGGTGCAAGATATGAGACCGAGCAACGCAAATATTTACACAATTTTTTTTACAGTGTACATTTGCAAAAGGGAAGAGTGCGTTGAGGTATAGGGGCGGTAAGGGGAGTCACTCAGTCTCATATCTGGCAGCATATATGGATGTGGAAGCGAAAATACTGGTGTGATCTCCACATTACTTGGTACTTGGTGAATATCCTCCTGAATCTTCCATTAGAGAACTTAACAAGGAGGCCTTAGGAGAGTGGTGTTATATGTGTCTGTTTTCTATACCGGAAAGACCTTTTCCTCCTGGATTATATATCTGTACAATGTCATTCATCTTCTCTCAAAACAAAAGAAACATCTTAAGATAGATCTAAGCTAAAGAACTGCAACGAATAGTGCCACAACATACCTTCCTGAAAGCCCTGTGTGCAAATTTCCATTACGTGTATATGTAAGAAGGACACCAACAAATGTCACAAGTCCTATGTTACATACGTTAAATATGAAATTTGTACACATGATTTTCAGAAATGTATGTTGTTGCACTATTTGTTGCTTAAGTTATCTTCTTAGATCTGTCTTAAGATATTTCTTTTGTTTTGAGAGAAGATAACTGCATGTCATTGCACAGAATTATGATCCTGGTGAAAAAAGTCTCTCCATTATTGCAAACAGACTTATATACACGCAACTTGTCGTTTAATGGTTTGTCTCGAAGTCGGACAGATACTGCCCAATCCCGTCTCTAAACATGGCCGGTGACGTCAAATCTATAACTGTTTGTGGAAGACTATTCCATACTTTAGTTGATCTGGGAAAGAATGAATGTTCAAATGTCGTAGATGAGATGCGAGGCCTATCAAACTGATTGTTGTTGCCTTTCCTGGACTTCCGTGATTTCTGTCTGATGTGGCTGGGATCTACTGTGTTGATTCGATGAAGGATTTTGTACAATGTAGTAACCTGGTGAATTACACACCTTCTTTGAAGTGTATCCCATTTTAAGGATGTCAACATACTTGTCACACTGCTGCGTCTTGAGTAGTCCCCACAAACAAAACGTGGGGCTCTTATCTCTAAAGAAGTACTGTTAGGTGTTTACACAAAGCCTGGTTCGTGGTCGGTCTTGCAACTTTGAGAATTGTTGGTTTAAATGAAGGCTTAAAAGTGCTCTAATGTTCCCTGTAGTGGAGAGATAATTTTCAGACATGGCTGCCTTTGAAATGTGCTTATTTTAGGGGTGGTCTTCTTTAGAGCCATTTTTCCGAAAACAAAATCAATGGTCAACATAGTGCAAATTGAAAAGAAAACGAAAAACATTATTTTTCCACCTGGCGCCATGTCCTGAGAGAGTTTGGAATATTTTTAATTATTTTTGGAAGTTAGTCCAATTAGCACTGTTGTCTATGGAGATGTATTTAGTGTGGTGCGCATCCTGTAGTGTTCCAATGCTAGATCATGGTGATTTCTGGTTATCACAAACCTTGTCCAAGTGCTGTACTGCCCTCTATATGTATTATTTCCCTAAGTACATGTACATTTAAATGGATATGAGCGTGATCCAAAACTGGTAAACACTGGATTAAAATTTAAACATTTCTTAAATTAATCAAAATAATACCTCGAACAGTAAAGAAATGTCCATATTTTACAATCGTATTACAAAAATTTACAGAATAAATTTGGCTGGGCACACTGCCATCACATTTCCAAGAAATACAGTAAACTCTCGTTATAACACCCCCTGATATAAAGCTCTTCTCGATATAAAAGCTCCTTTTTCTAAGTCCCAGCCATTATTCCCTGCATTGTGTGGGGTATGCATTGCTGGTTATAGCGCTCTCTGGATATAAAGCTCAAATTATTTCGGTCCCTTGAAGAGCGCTATAATGAGAGTTTACTGTAGTTGAAAATGCATGTACAAATTTGCAGTTTTTGTCAATTTTATTGATTGTCCGTGCCATCAGTAGCAGGTAAACATACAGGTTCACTTTAGTTTTCATTTGTTGTATTGACTAAGGGATTCGTCTCTTGATTTCCGTCCCTCATTTTACAGAAGCTCACGATTCAACCTACATTGGGTCAACAGGCAGTTAAAACGCACAATAAGACGGAAGAATAGAGCATTCTATCGAGCGAAAGCCACTAATAACCATCATAACTGGATTCGCTATGTACATAAATGACTTGGGCGATGGGATTAATTCCAACATTTCTTTGTTCGCGGATGACTGTCATTTACAGACCAGTTTCCTCATTGTCAGATTGTGAGATCCTTCAACGTGATCTGGGACGACTGGAATATTGGGAGAAAAAGTGGCTAAAATTTCCTTTAAACCAGAAAAATGTAGTAATCTTCACTTTAGTAGGAATAAATCAAAACTTGAATATTCGTATAAGCTGTCTGGTCATCGTCTTCAAACAGCAGATAGTCATAAATACTTAGGAGTAATATTGTCAGGCGACATGATGTGGACTATACATGTGGACAGTATAGTTTCAAAGGCCAATAGTATGGTTGGTTTTCTCCGTCGTAATCTTCATAATGCACCTCAAATTGTCAAATTACAAGCCTACAAAAGTTTGGTTATAGACCACATTTGGAATACTGCAGCTCAGTGTGGGACCCCTTTACAAAACGGAATATCAACAAAGTCGAAGCTGTTCAGAGGCGAGCTACACGTTTCATCATGAACGATTATGGTAGAGAAAGCTCTGTCACTGCTATGCAACGATCGATTAGTCTCACTACACTTGAATCCAGACGTCATACGCAGAGGCTGGTCACTATGCACAAAGTTGTACATCATCACATGGATCTTCAGCTTAGTGATCATTTACAGTTCAATAATAGGAAATCGTCAGTGTCCAGACAACACCATCCACTCTCACTCTGCATTCCTGCATCCAAGACAAAGTGTTACCAGATGTCCTATTTTCCAAATACAGCACGGGACTGGAATAGGCTATATTCCCTGACCAGTATCACTGATCCTAAGATGTTCCAGAAAGGATTAGCTACTGCTAATCATGCATCTCTTGACTAGCTGTCCTCTGGCCTCCCATCCTCACATTGAGTGATGCTCCAGTTGGAGCTAATCAATTATTCTATCAAGATCATGGCTTAACCTAATTTTGTGACTGTCCAATGCAGGTTGGGAATTTACGGTTAATTCAGAAACCGGTTTGCAATTCTTTCAAGTGTCGGTTAACTGTTAGGCCGACACTACAGATTGTTGCTGGTGTTTATAGATGTGCAATGTACACAATACCCCTAAGCCCCCAAAATAATCACTGAACCCTTATCTGGTCAAAATTTTACTACGACCCTATATAAATGTATTTCAGTTTCATTGAGTCATTACAAATAACCCTCTGAAAACCATTGTAAATTCTTTAAAATTGTGTTTTGTTTAAACGTTCGGCAAAACCGGTTTTTACAATTTTTTTTCGGTTAACCGGTTAAACGTCCCATCTCTATACTATATACATGTGTATATCTGGTCTTGGCAAAATTAATATGGTGTCATATTGTTACGAGTAACCAAAGGAGCTTGGATTTCGTTCTAACCTTACAATCGTAAAATACCTACCCAAAAAAATATCCATGGAAAGAAGGCATGAGATTTGCAATCTGTATACAAATTGGATGTGAAAGCAAAAAGGTTGGTGGAACAGTAATGAAATTGGCAAAATACCATTATTTTCATCATGTTTTTCATTATTTCTTCCCATCCCCCTAAGGAGTAATGATGATATTATAGAGAAAAAAAATTCAGATAGTCTAGCCATAAGTACAACGTGGTGATTACGGGTTTGTATGCTCAAACGCGGTAAAATGATCAGAAACGCCTGTAGCCAATCAAATAGCTGGATTTCCGCGCATGCTCCCTTAGCATTCTTTTTAAACATTTTTTGGCAGTGAACACGTGACCGACATCCCATAATTTTCTCGAGATCAACCAATGGGATTAGAATACTAAGCGTCATGCATTGTGATCATGCGCAGTTTATCAAGTTTAACACCATGCAAATTCTACACCACTTTTTTTGCTGTTAATCTATTACACCGGTGTTCGTTTGGCACAAATGTAACACCCAAATAATTAAAAAAACCTTGGTGTTAGAAATTTAACACCGCATTTTTTGCAGTGTAGCGTTAAGCAAACATGGCGCCGCCGCCCATGGCACAGTCCACACACGCACGTACGTGACTTGAATAGCCAGTGCACACTCTAGTTTTCTATATCTAATACTCTGGGCGGTCGGGTTGGCGTACGGGTTCTTTCCTCGCCTTTCACCTCTGGCGTCCCGGGTTCGAATCCGGGGTGTGTATGTGGATTGGGTTTGCAGTCTCTACTTGACCGCGTGGGTTTTCCCCTGGGGCATTTCTCTGGGGGTTTTCCTCCCACTTCTAAAACTGCAACTCCTTCTTCGTCATCTCAAGTTGATAATATAGTATAGTTAAAACTAAAACCGTATAGTTGATGGCATAAAGGGCCTTAGTTGCCGAAGATGCCATAAAATATACAACAACAACAACATCTAATACTCTATGTGTAAAACTAACCGGATAAAATAGTTTACAAAACATTGGCGACTTTTTGACAATATCCTTAAAAACATACGGATTGGAAGCGCGAAATTTCAGAATATGTTAATGAGAAAAATATGACCACTGATATATCAAACTCACAACACACATGGGGAAAAATAGGGGAGTCAAAAACGTGATCTGGACATGCTTCGTTAAGCATATCTTTCTGCTAAACAACTTTATAAAATTGGCCACTGGTAAAACGGAGCTATCGAGGTCGCCGTTTAAGCTTGTGTTTAAAAAGTAATTCACCAACTTGGAGATTATTTTAATGATCTACTGTCAAACCGGATCAAATTGGGGGAAGGACAAGTGCACACTTATAGACTACAAACATTTCGGCTTTTAAAATTTCAAGAGCACATTTTTAAGTTGGTGATAACCTCGTGACCATATAAAGGTATAATGACAGCGCTGCCTTTTTTTCTTGTCAAATCATGAAGTAAAATTTTGGGTCACAGCAAATGCTCTAATAATGGCCTTTAAAATACGACACCTATCTTATACTTGTTTGTTTGTTATAGATAAACTCCCAGGCGCCTGAACGAAACTGGCTGAAAATATTCGTACGTGGATATTTCGGGCTGGTCTAGAACATAAAGGGTCGGATTGTTTTAATTTCCCCGTGTAAAAGATCGCAGAATAAGTCAATTCTTTAGAAAAATATGACCACATTGTTTCAATGAACGAGGACACCAATGCTGCGCTGTGTGTGCATTGTTACATGTGCAACCTGCTATTACAGCAGAGACCAGGGGCCAATTTCATGGCGCTGCTAAGCACAAACATTTGCTTAGCACAGGATTCATTTGTTTTATTTTGTAAAAATGGATTGCCAGCCAAAATCGTAAGTTATGAAGTATTGAAAGGTATTCTCCTACTCTTGCGAAGAACACAAGTCGGCGAATATTTTTGGCTTGTAATCCATTTTATAAGGCAAATAAATCCTGTGCTAAGCAAGTTTGTGCTTAGCAGCGCCATGAAATTGGCCCCTGGGATGGAGGAGCTCCATTCAGGTCTCTGCTGCAATAGCCCATGGAGGAATCTTCCTTCCTCCATGATCATGTATATGTAAACATTGTTAATGTCCTCGATTTGGTGTATTTGTGAAATTTGTAAATAAATTGTGATGGAAAACGGACAAAAGTGGTAGATGGAAATGGCCGTGACGGCAGGGGACGGTGGTTAGTCTGAACATGGTTTGAACCCTGTATTTTACACGACGCTACAGTCCCGTTCTTTTGGCACTAGAACTGGGGAGGGGGAGGGGGAGGAGGGCTCAGTAATGAAAACCTTCATTTGTTGTCCCTTACAAACTAGAGTACCCCTCAATCAAAAAGCCAGCCCACGGGCACGTCAGACAATTCGGACCTCTTCTGTCGTGTAATCAATTGCAAAGATTATTTACCGATCTATCTTTTTTTTTGCACAGCGCTCAGATTACAAAATTCACAAAGATCATTTTGTGCTGCGATGTCATTGGAGGCAGATTAAACGCCTGTGCAAGGCCGGTCATCCAATAAAAACATCAATTGGTTTTATAAAGTCTTCAAATCCCAATGACAAGTTTTATTTGGGTAGATAATATAGGCTAATAATCATTTCATGACAACAATTACAGAAGCCAACGAAGGCTAATACAGACATAAAATGGATAAAAAGTATAGATCCCGTTATGCCCAGTGCACATCAACGAAAAATGACATGGACGTTTTCGCGGTTATAAGCAGAGACATTTTTCTGACGAAAACACGGATTTGACCAATGGCACATCTGGGGCTTGTTTTGGCGACTATTACCATATTCATGTTTCTGACGTAATGGCTGATTCATCCAATGGGCGGCTTTGGTCGTCGCAACCAAAGCTGTTCATTGGTTAATTATTGAGTTACATCACAAACATGTTTCTAGTTTTGATCGCCAAAACGGGCCCCTATCATTGTAAGATGTGACAAACGTTTGTAAGGTTGCGATCGCCAAAACTCGGCCCAGACCTCAAAAGCTAATACAGTTCATCCTTGAAAAACGCAGGCATAATCGGGTTGTTTTCGTCGTTTGCATGCATATGCCTAGTCGCAAAAGTTTTGGCATTTTCGAAACGAATGCCCAAGTCGGCTTGGACGCTCGATCTTGACCGATGCATCTCGCTGTGGCGTTTATTGAAATTAAAACGAAGTCGAAGGCGGAACGGGTCCTTTCGAAAATGCGCTCAATTTTGACAGTCGCTCAAATCTTATTATTGTTTGGCCTGATAACTTGACGTGTAATTCGTACATGTAGCTCACTGTACATCTACCATTGGGTGTTGACCACAGGCATTTAGGTTTTCAGGATCGTACAAGGTAGGCCTTATGTACATTTAACAATATATTTTGACGCCGGGGATTAAAGACCCATCATTTGCCACGACTCAAAAATTTCATTTCATGAGTTGACGAGAAAAACCTTCTGGAAGTGTTGATTGCAATGATTTTTTTTTCTGTCGGAAATGGCACCTTACTGTTTTGGAGAGAGCTCACGACTAACATGTTTTAACGAATGTGCATACTCATTTTAAGACATCACTTTGAACACAAAGCCTTGTGAAATATTGCCACATGTACATCATACTCATTTTAAGACATCACTTTGAACACAAAGCCTTGTGAAATATTGCCACATGTACATGCATGTAACTGAGTTTCCGCAGGCTACTTTACCAACGTTCTTCTTTCTTTGTGCAATTAACGCAACTATACGGCCTTTGTGGTGCATTTCTTGAATCGTGAAATAAAATCGGCAAAGAGACGTATGATGTATACTTTCATGGCATCCTCATATCATACGCAATACAATTGACCATGCAGAAATTGCGCTAAGGCTGTTGAGACTTGCGCCGTACATAATGCATTTTGTAACTCGAGTCATGTGCGCTAGGTAAACACGGCCGCGCATGGGACAAATGTTGGCGGCATACTAAGGGTGACTGCCCTCGAGTTTCGGGGATACTTTCTATTTTGTATTTGAACATTTACAACCGAATGAGACATTTTGAAGAAAGTTTCGGATGTCTAGACTAAACGCGAATATTGCTCGCGAACGAGAATTTCATTCCCCGCAAAAAAAAAGGCAATCGAAAGGGTCGGGTTTGAGATATGACCAAGCTTAAACAGGTTATAGCTATAAAGCCGTGCACTAACCTTCATTGCTTTACATTTCGTGCTACAGTACGTTCCTTTACGGTTCCCCCACAATTCCCTGGGCCCAGTCAGCGCGCAGTGCATGATGCCACGGAATTCTAGTACACCGCACAAGATCGGAGCTCGTATATAGACCGTATCGAATAGCCGCCATTTCGTGGGGCACCTATTGTTACTTAAACCGTTCAACAATGGAAGCACAATATGTGCAACCATGCATGTCCTCAAGGAACAAAGAAACTGCCCCACGAAATGGCGGCTATTCGGTACGGTCTATAGTTTGATCATGTACAAACAAATGGGATTTCGCAGGGGATCCGGGAGTGGATCCTCGGCCGCTTCAAACTCGTACGTAAAACGTGGCGAATTTTTGTTTTTGACAAGTTTTACCTGGTATACGTATAGCGCTGTATATCTGTTTTGAGATTATATCGGCGTCTAGCTAGGTGTGAAATACTTGATTTGTCACGAGGTCGGTGGGCACGGCCGCAGTGCGGCACTGCACTATGAGCGTGCACGCCGCAATGAGTGCGCGCGTGTGAGTTTTGAAGGCTGTCGGTGGTATGCGCGCAGGGAATTGTGGGGGAACCGTAAAGGCACGTATACTTCCCCCGTTAGTAACTAACTCGAGAACACCGTTCGCGAGTCACTCGGAAACGGGGTTTCGAATACACCCCTCGAATACATCTATGTTATTAACAAAAAAAGGCTTTTCTGCAAATTGCGGAAAAGCGAAAACGGCTTAAAGGTCACCTGTCTGAAAACCTGCATCAATTATTATTAAAGTTTTTAATTCACAGATTACCATTTAGATAATAGGAAGGAAGACATTGGCAGGTGTACGCGCTGGTGATAAGGTCAATGGGGCTCGTGTCGGTTTAGCAGATGGACAGAGGTCGAGACAGTTTACGGACCTTAAGCGTACAACTAGTAAAATATTAAACTGTTTTTTGAGAACCGATTCACATTTGTATTACCGTGGGTGTTTAGAAAGCCAAGAGTAGAAATTCACCCGATGGCATCTTAAAGATAGATTACATGATTGGAAAACTTTTAAAAACAGGAACAGCATTGCATAACCAAATACTAATGTTGATAAACTACCTTGTAGAAATTTCATCCCCATAGATGCAGTCTGTAATACTGTGTTTGAATTTTAAAGCACCTTCAGTTGGCAATTTCTGCCACAGAGGTGCCATTTTACACAGGAAAAAAAATTATGTGGTGACCATAGCTATCAACACTTTTAGTCGGGTTTTTCTTATCAACTCGTTAAGTTAAATTTCATACAAATGTGGACAAATGTCCATGAGTTTGGGAAATAGATAGATAGATAGATAAATAGATACAGCAACTTAGCTCCACCGGAATTCGAACCGCGGACCTTCTGCTTAACGTGCAGACGCCCTACTAATTGAGCTATGGAGCCAACTGGTGGTCTCGAATCACGGTTATTTAGTGCAGTTGTTCCTCACTGATTGGGATTGGCTATCGCGTGAGCTTAGCAGGTCCTACAGAGGGATAAACCCTTGGCTTGCTCGACCTGGGCGTCATTTCACTCCAAATACCCCTCCTCATTGCTTTTCCTCAAAGTGACGCGAATCGCGAAAATGCTCAGTATGAATTCACCCAAAACTCTTCATCAGTTCGATTGTGCGACTGCGCGCGCGCAGTCGCACAATGCGGATCCAACTATAAATCTCACTCCCCACTGTGTGCGGAATTCGGCGTACCATCTCCGCGTGCGTTGCCTTCGCAATGCCAAGGACACTCGCACTCGATCCAACAGCGGGCTTGAAATTGAATAATCCAGACGATTATACAAAAACAATTTATAACTGGACAAAGGACACTCGATAACCCGTCGTTTGTAGTTCTACACCAGAGTTGTTTGGGATATACACACACACTGTTGGACTAAAAAACAGAAACGGTTTCTGTTGAAAAGCGGAATTCGAGAAATTCACAGCGCGCGGTGGCACGGTAGTGTTTTAGCCAAACGAATCAATAATGTAGAATGAATCCACCCAAGCTTTCGCTGCACGCGGTCTTGCCTCACGCCACTCTCCTCGCACTGAAACCGAAAGGGGAATTATTTTGTGTCCGCTTGAATCACAGACGCGTCGTCTTTATTGTTTGTTCCGTTGTCTTGAGTGATACGGTCAGATTGCAAGCCAACATCGGATGTAGCATGTCCTTGGGGCGGATTCCGTAACAAGTCAGGATGATCTGATACGCCGTCGTTATTTGCTGTATGTGGGTAATATACCACAGAGGAATGAACACAGTATTACCCGGCCGTGTGTTGTCACTGGACCGTACTGAAGTATCATCTGAGCCGAGAGAGTGAGCCCGTGGGACCAGTGCCATTCGGAAGTCTTATCTTTGCGAGCTAGGATTTGATCGTTTGTTGAACAGAGATTTTCTTCACACACTATGCAGAGCAGATAGTCCTACACTACCTGTATTTATGAGGAATGTTTGGAAATAGGAAAAAGATGCGTTTTTATCTGTTCATTTGAATGTTCATCTTCGGACGCTAACTCACGAGGAAAAGGGTTCCGGTACGTTAAGATTATTAGTAAATCGACCTCAGACATAATGACGCCGCGCTGTGTTTACGTGTGCTTGCACCATCCTTCGGAAGGGACGTAACTCCGTAGAGTTGAGAGTATTTGATCACAATAGAAGCGAAGCATCGAAGCCTTTAAACGGGAATTATACCAAGAAACAAGATCGTGTGCTCAATCAGTGCAACTCGTACATTATTGTACTGCAAAGATCAAGAAATATTACCTACTGAAAAGCGGATATACGAACTTCACAAATATGGCAATTTCAGCGATGCGTCGCAGTAAGGGCGCCGCCATTTTGTCCGAATACTGGGCAAAGAATTACCTCTTTGCGTACACGTCCTTCGTACATTCTACATGAAAATGATGTACGCAAAAACGTCATTCCTTGCCCAGTATTCGGACAAAATGGCGGCGCGCATACTGCGAGACATCGCTGCAATCGCCATGCTTTGTGAAGGTCGTATCTGCGTACATCCGCCTCACGCGCGGCGTCATCATGAACTTAGCTGTACCTTTTGTGATGTGCTAATCCGTTAGTTGGCTATGCTGTATAGAATGATCCATACAAACATTTGTTTCTTGTAGTAAGCCACTATTAATCAGCGAGCCACACAAGGCTTTTGGCGGGAGGCAGAGCGGCCAACATGAGTCGAGCGGGGACGCCTTCCAAGGCAGTGGAAACCAAAATCGTGGTTCTCGGTCGGCCTGGGGTCGGGAAATCGGGTGAGTATATCCGGAGTGTTTTTGAGTTACACCCAGCCTTTATATATAGGCTTGATTCACGCTGAGCCTTTTCACTCGTAAATTTCAAGCGCGTCGCATTGGAAAAAGCGACGTAGAGTGAATGTATGAAGTGAAAGGACGCACTGAAAATCACAAAAACTTGGCACTCCGCTCAAGTTGATTTTGTGGTCATTTCACTCTAAATTTCCTCCACACTGCTTTTTCCCGAGCGGCGACGCGCCGTTAGTCAAATTACGCGCGAAAATGCTCGGTGTAAATTGAGCCTGTATATATTATGCAGCCTTTTCGAGCGTAAATACGACAAGTGTCAGTTTCATAAATATCAGTTTGGAGCAAATTTTGAGTGAAATGAGGCACCGAAAATCACAAAAATCAACTTGGATGGCAAGTACTTTTGTGATTTTTCAGTGCAATTGTTTCACTCCAAATTCCCTCTACGACCCTTTTTCTCTAAGCGACGCGCGTCGCATTATTTTACGCGTGAAATTGCAGTGAGCCTATAATGTGGATCCACCCAAAGACGTATAAGTAATGGCGGCTGCTTGGATTAGTCTATAGCGTCGATGCGGCAAATCAGAGGTCTCGGGACCAAGTCCCGCCTGCGACATTTCTTTCTTTCAAACAGATTACCAAAGTTTTCAAGGTCGTAAGTTTTCCCGACCCGTGTGCCCACTGCCCAAGTACAGGGCATTACGTTTATTGCATGTAACGTCAAGGCGGTACTTTTGTGCACTTTAAATCTAATTACGTTCTGATTAAGAAGGTGTGATCAGATGCGAAAGACCAGATGAGTAACTATTTAAAGGTCAAGTCACAGTGGAGTATTTTGTTGTGTAGAATTGTGACATCGATTTGGTGTCAGTTCTGAGGTGTAATTGCAAGGCTATTGCTTTCATTGTTGAGAGGCCTCGTGGCCAATAGAACTTGTGCGTATGACGTCACAGGGGATTTTGTTTCTCCCAAAGTGCACATAACTGCACATTTTGCAGAGATGTTTGAATGACAAAAGCCACCTTCTATAAGACAGCTGCGACGTGAAAGATAAGAAATGGGTTTAAAGCGGGCCTCCCACTGTGCGATTTTTGCCACGAATTTCCTACGAATTGGTACGATTATCGGAGACTGCCTATAGACTCTACACACAATCGTACCCAATCGTAGCTAATCGTACCTAATTCGTGGCCTCCCACTGTGCGATTTTGGCCACGAATTAGGTACGATTAGCTACGATTGGGTACGATTGTGTGTATAGGCAGTCTCCGGTAATCGTACCAATTCGTAGGAAATCGTAGCTAATTCGTGGCAAAAATCGCACAGTGGGAGGCCCGCTTAAGCTGTTAAATCTAGACAATAAACAAGTCACCCAGGCTGTCTAATAGAAAGATAGTTTCAACTGTCTACTGCAATGATATCTCCTTATAAAAAAATTATATAGACGATGTGCCCTGGCGTCACAACAAACCGAAACATGACCGGCGTTATGCGCACGCATCGTGTTTTGCAATATGGTTTAGGAATGAGGTCGCATGTCAAACAGCATGTTAGCTAGCGAGCCGTGCAAGCCGTGTTAGCACGGCCGGTTGTGATGAAATCACGGGCAAATTTTTTCAGCACGACTTGGTCAAAGCCGTGCGTAAACTCTGAGGGATGTCAACCACGCGCGGATAATTCTCTCACAAGAAGCATTAAGTGTTTCGATATCGAGGATGGAAAAGTTGTACATGTAAAATTGGTACCATCGTAAAGCTGATTAATTGAAACTATCTTTAGTAGTTAATAAATTTACCATACATAAATTTTCTCTAGTGAAAAAAGAACCACAGAGAATTCATGGCAAACAATAATTCATTCTGATTTGCACGTACGGTACGGCCGACCAAAAACAGTACAGCTCTCGATACGGTACAGACGGCCCAGCTGGTCCTCCTGGCGCCAGAACGTGCCTAGTCTGGTTTCCGGACCATAAGATTCTTGGCTTTAGTGGGGCGGTAACCAGTCCAACTCATGCTGATCACTGTTTTGTTAACTTGAACATCATTGGCCAGAATTTACTACCAACAGGTCATACTATTTTTATCAGCCAATCAGCATGCGTTTTACAACACGAGTTGGCCTCTTACTCTGAAAGGGAAATCCCCTGCATGAGAAATCCCCTGCACATACATGACATAGCTGGGTTGTCGGTCGTAATTTTTATGATCGTTTTTTTCGTGCATCGCAGCAACCAGCTTGATCTACATTTTTATGGAAAATATCGTCAACTCCCATGGATAATGTGCGGTATGGAAAGGAATTTAGTACATGTACGTTCATGTAGTTGATCATGGCTTCAAACCTTGTGTGCAAAACATGAGGCAGACTGAAATTTTTTTAGGAAGTGTTTCCACACAAAATATTAAAAAATTTCACTCAAAATTTTCGAGTTTTTCCATCAAATCTGCACTCACCAATGCTTTATTACATGTATTAGTCCTAGTCTTTTAAAGTTTTTGTTTAAAACAAAATTGTTTACATGTAGCTTAGTTCAAGACCCCAGACTAAATGCACTAGAAAACTTGTTGTAAAGTCACAAATTTTCCCGGGGCCCTTAAGTGGGCCCCGGACACCACGCCGTGGCTTCGCAGGTTATCGAGTCGTTACAGAATTGGGCCCCCACACATTTTCAATCAACTTGGGGAGAACCCTGTCATCTACAATAGCCAGAGCTTCCAGGACCCTTAAGCGGGCGCTGGACTCCGGCAGTGACTTCGCGCTGCTTCGGACACATTTTTTTTTACTTTACAAAGTTGCACTCCCACTTTTTCAATTTGCACTCCCACTTTCTCAATTCCTGGCTAAAACCCTGATGTCAAATCGTCTTTGAATAGACAGCCGAAGTGTGATTTAGTTGCCATTGTAATTGGCTCTGAACATCAAGGCCGTCGGAAAAAGTACCATTGCAAAGTACAGGGATGCGGTTCAGTGATATTTAGTGTAGATCCATTTCCTGGAGGCAACTAACAAAAGATGACGTATTCACCAAATTTATGCAAAACATGCGTGCTCACAACGACGACCAATTGTCAACGCATGGGCGGTTTAGATATAAACACAGAGCACATCGTCTATAAATACGTGTGCAGACACATTTTTACAACGACACTCTATTATGAACGAAATGGTAGTTTAGCTCCGTGGTCCGTGCAGTATAACCACAAACCGGGCTCAATAGGACGGCAGTTTCGCATAATTTCTTGAAAGCATGAAGACAGTTTTTCATTGTTTCGTCGGAACATATGAGGTACTAGCTGCACTAGGCTGAATTACACATTGTTCTTATATTATACACGTCCCCAATCGCACGCGCACTGCAGATAACGCCATTTTAACATTTTTCCGATTCAATTAATAGGTTTTAACGAGAACATTAATTCGCTTTTTAAAAAGTTTAAAATTGGGCCCATGTAAAATGATGCGACTGGTTGGTTTCATGCTTGGTATGCGAGACTGACTTTCTTGTGAACAGGACAACATTACCCCGAGGCGCGGTGTGGCAATCCGCAAAAAAAAAACCAAGAAAAATACCGCCACTTGAATTACCTGCACTGGGGGTCGAGTACATGGTCACAAGAAATTAGCATCTAAAGTCAATTTACAGCAAGATGTATTTTCAGCTATACGTGTAATTAAAGCCGCCAGCTCGTTAACATTCTCATGCGGTGTTAGGTTTTCCCATTGCATATTCTCACGCTGTGTAAATGCATCTCATAGGATCATGTTGGAATCTAGGCCTATACGTTTGCAGCTGCCCGCGTGTTTTCCTATATAGAGAATGATGCAGTTTTATAAGACGAACGCATCAAGATGACACTTTAAAGGCAGTATACATCATTGGTAATCTCGAAAATCAGAAATGTTCACAGATGTACGCCTATATAACTTACACAATATAAACATGATGACCATAGCAAACTTCCCCTAAAATGGTTTTGTCTGAAGTGCTATAGTCTTTGAGAAATGAGTAAAACAATTAGTTTTCGTCTCATGAGACGAAAATTCAATTCGCCCCAAAACCATTTCGCCCAAGTGCCACTTCGCCCCAAAACCACTTCGTGCACAGGCCGTGGTTCAGGGCGAAATGGTTCAGGGCGAAGTGGTTTTGGGGCGAAATGACTGCAAACCCTCTTTTGACTGTTTTCTCAAAAGTTAGACGAAGTACGGAGCTGGTTTTTGCTCAGGTTGGTTTTAATCATGCATACATGTATATTTAATCACACAGGGTGTTAAAACTATTTGTAACAGTTTACCAATCATGTATACTATCTTTAAAGCAGATTTGCAGTTACCCCAAATTTTACTTCATGAGTTGACAAGAAAAACCCGACAAAAAGTGTTGAAATCACTACATGATTTTTCTTCCGTGTAAAATGGTACTTTTGTGGGAGAAATTGCTAAATGAAGGTGTTTTAAAAAGTCGTTTGCAAAATAATTTCTTTATTACTATTTACTCAACACAAAAATGATGCATGGATTTTTAAGGTTTTCTGAAGTATTACTGCATCTATGTGGCTGAAATTTCTACAAGGCAGTTTATTAACATTATTCTTTAGTTATGTGATGCTGTTGTTTCTGGAATTTGTATAAAAAAAAATTAAATATAAAAACAAAATCGTCCGCAAATGATTTACATGCACGGGCCTTCAAAACGAAAAAAATGATATCCCAATTTGCGCACATGCACCTAACAATGTTTTCCCAGGCACGTATTTTCACATCCACCGCGTGTTTTCATAACTTGTGTTTTTGCCGAAAGGTATTCAACGCGACCAGGTATTCCGGGCCCAATTTGACTGAAATCAGTCGCGCTTATGTTTGTTACTGTTTTCCGGCTCCCAGCCGGCTTGTTATTTTCGTTCGGCCATGTACCATGTATGTATATATGCAGATATTGCCTTTAACTGACGCACGTTGAAGATCAATATGTGTACCCTATAGGGACACTCGAAGTTTCCTCGCAAACAAGTTCCAAATTAAATCCGAAAAAAAGGGGAAACGAAATCGTGTTTGATTTGTACGGATATCTTGGAGTGTCATCAGACTTGTTGGGACACATCATACTTGTTGTGGGATGTGATGTCCCGAGTGCCCCAACCCTACGCAGTGCTTTTTTTCGTGACGAAATTTGCAAATAAAAAGACTCGTAACGTAAATACAATGGATCATGGATGAGGTCACAATTATGGGTGTGTTGCGTGTTAGTGTTAGTTTAGCAGGGGCCAATTTCATCAAGCTGTTTAGCAGAAACATTTGCTTAATCCAAAATTTGTTTGCTTTATAAAAATGGGTTTCTAGTCAAAATTGTATGTCAACTTGTGTTCTTAGCAAGAATAGCAGATATTCTTGTAAAAACACAAGCTGACATACAATTTTGACTATTAACCCATTTTTATAAAGCAAACAAATGTTTGATTAAGCAAATTGTTTTGCTTAACTGCTTTATGAAATTGGCCCCTGTTAACAAGACATGCTTTGGCGCTCGCGCGCGCGCGCGCGATAAAAAGATTTGCAAAATGTGATGATCGATTATTCGGATAATCGGTTTTCAAGAATTCGGATAATCAGTTGTCAATATTTCTGGTTTCTCTCAACACTAATATAAACCCGCTATTAACAATTGTGTATAGGACCCTCTATACTGTTAGTTTTAGGGGTCGGTGCCGTCCAAAGATGTCAACGTTTTCACGATTCTACCATGGAGGTGATTCTACAAAGAGTAGGAAGGGGGAGGGGGTCGAGGGCTGCGTAGGACTTTACATGCACTGTAAAACGTTGACACATGGTACTGACAGACAAATGTTGATAAGTAGTATTTCGGGGGGAGGGAGGTCGGTCTTGAAAAATACTACACTGTAGAACTGTGAAAATGTTGACAACTTTGGACGGCTCCGGTCTCCGGTCCTTAGCCAGGTGAATCTATGCTTAAATCCGACTGTGTTGTTGACAGTGTGACAGGCAGGTCTCGTTTCCCGTCTTTAGGCTGCGCCTGTGGCCATCTGCCACATCCCAGCATGTGTACCATTCTACATTCCTTACGCGCAGGTGCATCGCGAAGAGAAACCATATTAAAGGGCCCCTGAAATACTAAATAACTTCAATTTTATGTACAGTTTTCGCTGCATATGAAGGATTACTTGTTCAGAAAGACAATACTATACTGTTCACTTTGATGCCCCATGAATAAAAGGTGGCATTTTTCAAACTTCTTTACAGCTTTACTGTTTGGGTCATGTCACTTTGGGAACACACAGCAGAAAGGGAAAGAAAAAGCATAATGCTGCAGGTTTCAGCCTTAGTTTTTTTCCATGGCTTATGACAGGCAACATGCAAAACACACACAAGCAATCATGGGTTACAAAAGTTTCAGCAAGTTGGAGAAAATACCGAAAATCAAGCCGTATCTTCGTCCTATGCACAAACCGTATGGCAAGAGAAAATACGGAAATTGTTTGTGCTCAGATTAATGAGATTTTCCTGTGTTTGCCTAATGTGACATCACAACTTTGCTCATGAATATGTAAATTCTCGTCAGCATTAAAATCAAAAACCTTGATTTTAACCCCTAAAACAACTTCCAAGTAGTGTTTTTATGACTGTAAATGAATAGGTATAGTACTGGTAGTAGCATAGCATAATTTCATTGATAACAAAAATACCATTTCAGGGCCCTTTAAAGGCTCGCGATCCAGGCCTGGGACCCATGTTGTGCTTGGACTGTAAACATTGTTTTTGTGTCTGCAGTCTGGGAGTTAGCCTGAGCCTTCGTGTCGTGTTACCCGGCAATATATTGCATGCACCGTCCCTGTGATTACACCAACTCGGTCCCACGCGTGGATTCAACACTGCTCCGTTTCCCCTTTTTCCAAAACGACTAGCTTGGATTTCGGGTTCGACTTGATTTAAAGATGTGTGATTTGGGGCGACAAAAAGTGCCCCAAAATTGACAAATGTCAAATTAGCACTGGCAGCCTCGTTTCAGATGCTGAGTCATTGTATTACGTCACAGGTCTTTCCATTTGCAAATGTTATCACAAAACAATGCACTTCGACCCTCGTTTTCGGTGACAATTTGAAATTCCTCAATAGGTGCAAAATTTGAAAAGTAGAATAGGATATGATTTACACAAATGTGTGATTTTGCTGTAAGTAGCCTTTTTTGCACGTTTCACGTCGTGAATATATGTCTGGTGTACTGACGAACTTCAGTGCACACTTAGTATTTACCTCACCAGACTAAAAATAAATTTCTATGCGGTGCACGCGGAAGGTGTGAAGTACAGAATCAATACCGTGTTCACCGTAGGATAGAGTGGCATAAAGCAACCAGACTGTTGGTTGCTGGGCATGGTGGCGTGCACCACGTAGCAATGATAGCATAGTATGCGAATTCCATACTGCACCTTGAAAGTGAATCGGTCATAATGCAAAATGCTGTACGCAAAAGGCGAATTGCACGTATGAATTTCTTTTCAAATGTTAACTTTAAAAAAAAAATTATACAATGCATCAAATTGCCACACTTTGGCTCCCGTTTTTACCCAAATACTCTCACACGTAAACTTCAAGTGCGCACTACATACACCGCGCCACACTTTAATACAGTAATCGAATTTGATTGATTCCATTCTACCGTTATTCGATTTGGGACGCGACGTAACAAGATAGCACACTTCCAGCGAGACGGAATTAGACAAGCTTATAAATAAATACTTTCAATTGGTACATTTACTGACTTTGAACATGACAGATGGCAAGCCATTCTGACGTTTTGTTTATTATTCGTCAAATGGCTAAACCCACAGAAACGCCTCTAGCAAAATAACCCGGTTTCAAATCGACAGTAGGGGGCGTTCCACATGTATATGTACGAGTCCGCTGCGCGCGTAATCAACAATAACATTCGAGAAATTGCGAACCGTACCTCGCCCTACTTTTTTTTACGTTGTACAGGTAAGCGGATGCGATGGAGAACGCGGAATATGTTTGCGTAATTGGCGTGTCAGCTTCGATTTGTCGCGTTTTATTGCTCCTGCGTTATGTCAATTGGTTGGTATTGGCGGGGAATCAGTTTTGGAATGTACAAAATACTCTAAATTGGTATGATAATGCGGTGAGATTGCGGTACAGAATGTGTGACCGCGGGTCAGTTAAAGTCGGTTAAAGGCCGTATTTATTTGCAAATTTAGTATCATCTGGATAAATCAAACTCGGGTAATTCAAAAATCCTGTTACCAAAAAAGGGTGACGTCAGTTGCTATGGTAATTGGTCTAAACATTCGCTGGTAATCTGAAACGCCCATTGCTAAAGCACAGGGAAGCAGTTCACTGGTTTTAGTGTAGACCCAGAAACCTTGGCAACACAGAAAGGGTGACGTATTCACTTCAATTCAGTAGTCTATAAGAACTCTTCAATGTAATAATATTTACCATGTTTAACCCTGCGCTGCAATAACGTGCTGTTTTGGGTGCACATTTAAGCCCCGGTGAAAGCTAGACCCAGATTTTCCAGGGCAAGCACATACTGTCTGGCAGGCCCCATATATTTGTGTACAAAACAAATGCCATTCTTTTCAGGGGATTTTATCACCGCAGTAAATCAATCATCCTGTCGTTGTTGAATGTAAAAGACCTCCGATAGACACTTTGATAAATGATTGTGCTCACCCAACATAATTTGGTTTTATGCTATTCGAAAAAATGGTATACCGCAACTTACTGACTCCTTTTACTGCATGTGTTCTGTGTCATATATCAAGAGCTGAACCATTTCAATACCAGACTCTAATTGAAAAATTTGTGTCCTTGTAAAATATGTGACCCTTGGCCAGCTCCGGGGAAAATATGATGAGTGATGTGACAGAGCACGCGGAAGACGTGTGCATCGGACACGAAAAATGTTTGTGGAATCTTTGTCGTGTTGTGGTGATCTAATGTTAAAGCTCATTACATATTCGCAGTGACCCACAGTGCATACACGGTAGTTCTTTTAAAAGACATCTGATAATTATGTGGTATATTATTAATTATTATTAAGAAAAGGGGGACATGGCCTGAATTTTTTCATTTTCAAACTGTTAACGTGTCGTATTTTTCGCGCCTTAATTGTGTCTTTAAAATGTAGGCTTCTTAAATAACTAACTTTAAATTCTGCAGTAAATTATATTAATAAATTAAATCAAAATGTGAAATGTGTGTACAAGAAGCGAATGTGTCGATGTCGATGTCGACCACTTTAAAAAAAAAAAAAAAACCTTCGTCGACGGAATTTACGAACGAAAACTGCGGTGTATCTGCAATGCGGTTTATATGACGTCACACTAGACTATATAGCACCGCAAAAAAATGGGTTAGCCACAAGAGGGCGGGCTCACTAAACGTTGTTCGGAACAAACAAACAAAAACGCTGGAAATGCGTTTCTTGTTTCTTACATTAACATTTACGATTACTGTCTCACAAATTCAAAAATTAATGTCAAGAAAGTCGGGCTGAAACGTACCTTTAAAGGGCCTGTGACATGCCAAACAACTTTGTGCCTAAGCTTTGCTTCATAATGACGGATTACTTGTTCAGCAAGACATACTATTGTTCGTTTGGATGTAAAATCAATAAAAGGTGGCCTTTTTCAACTTTGAAGATTTCATTGCAATAAATCACAGACAGAGGGCGCTGTTTTGAGTGCATCACATAAGGAAGACAGAAGGGAAAGTTAAGAAAAAACATCAGACTTCAAGTTGGACTTGTGGCAAATTGCTGCAGTTTCTACCCCCAGTTTTGTCATGGCGTACAGCAGGCAACATGTAAAACAAACTCAAACAGCCATGGATTACAAAAGTTTCAGGAAAATTGAGAAAAAAGTGGAATCTTTTGTGCACAGTTGAATGTGATTTTCCTGTGTTTGCCTCTTGTGACATCGTGACCTTGGTCATGAATATGCATATTCGCATTAGCATAAAAACTTAAAACCTTTGTTTTAACCCCCAAAGCTCTAAATAGGATTTGTTATGACTTTAACTGAGTAGTGGTTTTAAAGCATATATTTCATTGATAAAAATCCTAAATAAGGGGCCCTTTAAATAGAAAGCTGTAAACATGTTAGGACTCAAGATACAAGAATCCGTCAGTCGTCAGCTGAACGACGTTGACCGATTGCCCGGTTTCTATTACGACAACTGTTTCTCTTCACTTCATTAATCGTGACGAATTTAGAAACGCATTGCCATGTACACATGACGCTCGTTACGTGGTCCCTCGCACGTATACCTAGTATACCTCAGCGCCGCTGCGATTTACATGCAATTGAGAGATATTTGCAACGGACGAAAAGTCGTCAACATTTCTGGAAAATAAACAGCGCACGGGAAATATCAGCAAATAAAGCACGGAATTGCTATTTACTTGGCTTACACAACTTCAAACACGCGTTGGTGGAAAATTCTATGAGCATACATGCCATATGAGCATACAAGAAATGTCGTGTTTCCTTAAAGGCAGAGGCTCGTCGGCAATACGCGCGCGCCAAATTCGTGCCACGAAATACGCAGCTCGTATTTCGTGGCACGAATTTGCTGACGAGCCTCTGCCTTTAAAAGCCCGTTATATTATTTGCAGATGGAACTTTTTACGAATTCCAGAAACAGCAACACCTAATTACGCAGCTCCATGCCATTGCTATATGGAGCTGCGTATTTCGTGGCACGAATTTGGCACGCGCGCAATGCTGACGAGCCTGTGCCTTTAAAGAATAATGTTGATAGAAATGTCAGCCATATATATGTAGTAATAAAGAAAACCCTAAAACTCCATGCATAGTGTTTGTGTTGAATGAATGGTACATGGCTTTTGTACAAAAACAATGTATGCAAACGATTTAAAACAACACCCTAATACACAGCTATTTTTTAACATTATTTTTTTCTTTTGCATTAATTTTGACTGTTGAGCGCATTGGGAGATCCTGTGGATCTGAAATGCGCTATATAAGAACTTGCTATTGTTATTATTATTATTATTTCCGGCACACAAATGTACCATTTTACGCAGAAAAAAAAATCATGTGGTGTTTGTTACCATTGTTATCAACACTTTTAGTCGGGATTTTCTCGTTTGCTGCCACCACGCGTATCAAAATAAGTCTCCTAATTATTAGAACACATGGTTCTAAAACAAAACAAAATACGTATTTATACGTGGCAAAGCATGCAGATAATTAATTTCAATTTCTAGTAATTTTATTATGGAAACAATTTAGTAACATCGCATTGTCCTTGTCCGTGAATATTGTGCGTATAGGCCTACATGGCCATTCCTTTACAGAAAGCATAACAAAATATCAACTTGTTCTAATAATTTTTACCAACACTGTAATTTGAAAGAAAAGGCAACGATTGGATCCGACTATAAATATGATTTTTTTTTCCCCTTCATTCTTTGTTACAGCTACCGTTGTTCGCTTTCTAACACGGCGGTTCATTTGGGAATACGATCCCACCTTAGGTGAGTAAAAATAAGCACTGAAAATACTGTTGTAACACGATGGAAAAGGCTCAATAGACCGATCCAGTAAGCCCCACCCACGTAGAAACGCGTCAAGCAACATTAAAGTGCGCAAAGTTAGATTGTTTGGATCACCAAAAGACTACGTGGATCACCATAATTATTGTCCTTCAGAATGATTGGTTGGTGGAAATTTTTGGGGCGGGACTTAAACGCTTCTGGATCGGTGTATTTGTTTGCTGCCACCACGCGTTTCAAAAGTCCCATTGCCAAGCCAATTTTCTCGAAGTAATCAAGACCTTTTTTTTCGGTTTACAGAATTTACTTATCGCCACCAGACAATAATTGATGAGGAATCAGCGACAATGGAGATTTTGGACACTGCCGGAGACCAGGTGGGGTTTTTCGGTTTAAATAAAAAAATCAAATTTATAATGATTACATCATTACATTTAAAGGAGTGTGGCCAGTCGTTGCACGAATCTGCTCTGGTGTGCATTCGATTAGTTTGTATGCAAAAGCCCATTGAACGCACCCTATATTTCTAACAAAGATTCGTTTGTTGTGTTGTCTCCAGGAAGACACGATAAACAGAGAAGGTCACGTGAGGTGGGGCGAAGGCTTCTTTCTAATGTACAGCATAACGGACCGGAAGAGCTACGAGGACATAATCCTCATCAAGAACTATCTGGACGAAATCAAGAAGGCCAGGAACGTTTCCATGGTGATCGTGGCAAACAAATGCGACCTGGATCACCTACGGGCGGTCAGCACGGACGAGGGGGAGAGACTGTCGCAGGACCTCGCGTGTGCGTTCTTCGAGGTCTCGGCGTGTTTAGGGGATGATAATATCGACGAAGCTTTTCACGAATTGTTCCGGGAGGTCCGGCGGCGGAAGGCGATGGAGGGCGCCAAACAGACGCGCAGACGGAGCTCCATTCAACAGATGAAGCAGGTGTTGAATAAAACTTTCACCAAGATCAACAGCAGACAATAAATTCGATAAGTGCAGTCCGAGAATCACGTGGTTGCGTTGCTGAGCGCTGATTGGTCAGTAGTAAGAAACTCGCTACTGTGCATTCGCAGACGGAGCTCCATTCAACAGATGAAGCAGGTTTTGAATAAAACGTTCACCAAGATCAACAGCAGACAATAAATCTTGCGTACAGAAGCAAATTAAGTTCAAGCCGAGAATCACGTGATTATTTTGCAGAGCGATGATTGTCAGTGACAAGAAACTCGCGCTACTGTGCATGCGCAGACGGAGCTCCATTAAACAGATGAAATGAATTTTGAATAAAACAAGACCTTGTTCGCACAGAAGCAAACGTTCAAGCCGAGAATCACGTGGTTACGTTGTTGAGTGGTGATTGGTCAGTACTAAGAAGTCGCTACTGTGCATGCGCAGACGGAGCTCCATTCAACAGATGAAGCAGGCGTGAATAAAACACACAAAAACACGCCCTGGATTTTTAAGGTTTCTTTAAGTATACTTGTCTACTGCATCTATATGCATGGCTGAATTTGTACAAAGCAGTTTATCAACATTATTCTTTAGCTATTGACGATGCGCCATTTGACGTCACAACATGCCCGGCGTTATGCGCGCGCACGCATCATGTTTTACATACATTTGGTTAAGGAATGAGGTCGCATGCCAATTCGTCTTTGAATTTTGTGACCTTTGGCATCATTACCAAACAAAATTTATGTAAGACAGGATGCGCGCGCATAACGACAGAGGGCGCTATAGATCTAAACAAAGAGTACATCGACCGTGTCGATTAGCTGCCATCTTATGGGCACCTTTTGTTACTTAAACTGTTCAACAATGTAAGCACAATACGTGCAACCATGCATGTCCTCAAGGAACAAAGAAACTGCCCCACAAGATGGCGGCCATACGATACGGTTTATACATCTCTTCCTGGAATTCGTAACAAAAAAAGTTTATTCTGTAAATATAATCGGCCTTTAACCATGTACAAATCTCGCTTCGAATGTGTAATGCCTTTTTTGGGTTCAAGTCGATTTGTTGTCTGAAAAAAAAAGTGATTTATTGCTCGTATCGAATGATTTTGAATTGATTGTGTAAATATATTAATGCATACAGTATGTTAAAAGATGTTTTACTTTTAAAATATATATCCCTATGCAAATACAAAATTGTGTCGTGACAAGATAGAGGCTTATAAAAGGGGTTATTTAAAATAGCCAAAATAGTACAAGAGAATTTAAAAACAAACCGATATTTTTTATCAAAAGGCTGGGGAAAAAAACATCATCACAACGCCGTACGTACTGCTAGTAATTATGCGCTTGGAAGATAAGTATGTAGGCCTACGTTGTATTGGCCACAGTGCCACATTTTCCCCCCCAGAGTATTTTGTATGATCAGAAACGTATTCGCCAGGATACCACACGTGTATTTGCAAAGCAAGTTAATAAAAAGCGGAGTGTATTTGTTTACTTTTGCCTACTTATATGATTTCGTTAGTAGATCTGGGGCCAATTTCATAAAGCTGTTTAGCAGAAAAATGTGCTTAATCCAAAATTTGTTTGCTTTATAAAAATGTGTTACTAGTCAAAATTGTATGCCAACTTGTGTTATTGGCAAGAATAGCAGATATTCTTGTGAAGACAGAATCATAAGAAAGCTATTAAATTTAAGTTGATTAATACACAAAACTGTTACAATCTGCTTACTAACAAGCAGGACCTGTAGTAAAATCACACGGTAAAATTAGTGGCCTCGCGTTTCGACCCAAGCAGAGTTTTTCTCAAAGGCGAATTTAATGTACCATGAATATTTAAGTTAGAACCATCCGTCGCGCAGAGTTAGACCGTATCGTATAGCTGCCATATGTAGGGCAGTTAAATTTCTTTGTTTCGTGAGGACATGGTTGGACATTTGTGCTGATACATTGTTGACCATGTCAAAAGTTGCCTTATGGTAGCTATTCAATACGGTCTATAGATTGGCAATAAAATGCACGCGTTTGTGTATCTACCAGCGGCAGCGGCAAATTCAATACCAATATCGTCAGCGAGACATGTCAATGTTTGTATCGCTATATTGCCAGTGTGTTTGAACAGCCCGTTTTCCACCCGTGACAAAACTATAACCATCGGGCACTTGGCAGTTTCCCTATGAATTATTCGTATTGGATATCCTCAAGTATCGTACGTACAATGTACACATCGGATACTGCGAGTCCGATCTGATGAACGGGCTAAAACAAAGGGTGATCACGGCTGGAATAAAACAGGAAATTAAAGTTCCAATAAATCATTTACTTCGTGAGTTGACAAGAAAAACCCGACTAAAACTAAGTGTTTATAGCAATGGTAACAAACACCACTTTTTTTCCCTCGCGTAAATTGGTATACACCTTCGTGCATGGGGGAAATTGCCAACTGAAGGTGCTTTTAAAAAAACTGTTTTACTATTCATTGAACACAAAAACCATGCATGAATTCTTGGTTTTCTGAACTATTACTGTGTGACTGAAATTTCTACAAGGCAGTTTATCAACATTATTCTTTAGTTATATGTATTAGGGTTTTTTTGTTCCTGTTTTTTAAAGTTTTCCAGTCATTTTGTCTTAAAAAAAAACCGATTAAATAATGTTGTGCCCTGGAGCTGTACATCACTGAGGCAGTTCTTGGATGTAATAAGGCGCCTTGAAATACACACTGAGTCTCGCTTGGAATCGATTGGGGCTAATGGGTTCATCGGAAAAGAAGGTAATTTTCTTGGAGGAAGCGCTGCAAAAACCATCGGCATTGTACAATTTTAATGGCAATTAACCTCGTCCTTTTGCAAACACTAAGAAATAAAGGATACTTTATACATTATTTATCGTTTGCTACACAAGCGAACTTGTTCTCAGGCCATCATAAAATAATTGCCTGGTCTATTTATCGATCCGAACCCATGGGTTATTAGTTTTGGCATTGGCCCATGTAAATTTATTATATGCATACGAGATTTGAGGCATTGAGCGCAGCGCCGCGTCCGTTGCTAGGGTAGAAGTCGATGCGAGGTGTACTTGGTAGTCACGTGATAATAGGTTAGCTTGATGATTGGTTGTTGGTTTATGAGAATCGGGGTGCTGCAGTTAGGAGCGATAGTGCGTATTCGCAAACTGCGATTCGGCTTCGCGGTATCCGTAGCACGCGGCAGGGTTTTTGTTTGCATGCAAGAATTTTCAGTTATTAACGGAGCTTTTTAAAGAGTTAAACCAAATACTCAACCAGAACTGACAACTTGGCCCATTTTGTCTGTGAGAAGTACATTGCAGTGGTGTGATTTTATCTTCAAGTTTTCGCATCTTGATAAACAATGGAGTCGACTGTTAAGCAGAATGTCATGCTGCGTTGGCCGCGTGTTGCACAGCTACGGACACCGCAACTGCCCGACGTAATGAGATGGAGTATAGATGGGCGGCCGTGACAGGGAGCAGTCACATTGTCACTGTGGATCTATTGTCACATATCATTTAAATGTGAAAACCTGCCCCCCGTCATGGCCGCTGGTGCAAAGGTCCTATTTAGACTTCTTCTGTTACAAAGACCACCGACCCGCAAGATCACGGTATCATAGAAAAGTTTAACGGTATATGCTGTATAATAGTTGCATCATTCTGCATTGCGGTTGTCATTGAGGTAAGTGTTCATTCAAGCTATGCTCATTTTTGCAACTGCCAATATTTTTGCATATTAGCCACCACGCGTAGGAGTACCGAAATTTCACACCATTCATGCGAAGCATTGTAATTTTCATCTGCACCAATTGTTATAGGCTTGTGACCATGTTGGGTCTGCCAGACATGTGTTATGTAACTTTTACTAATATCGCACACAATTTCCGATGACAGTAGGTGTGCGTTTTTTTTTTATTCAGTGTATAATTTTCAAAACATTTGCTTCGTGTTTTTTTTTCGTTTTCGCGGTATCCGTAGCACGCGGCAGGGTTTTAATTTGCATGCAATAATTTTCAGTTATTAACGGAGCTTTTTAAAGAGTTAAACCAAATACTCAACCAGAACTGACAACTTGGCCCATTTTGTCTGTGAGAAGTACATTGCAGTGGTGTGATTTTATCTTCAAGTTTCCGCATCTTGATAAACAATGGAGTCGACTGTTAAGCAGAATGTCATGCTGCGTTGGCCGCGTATTGCACAGCTATGGACACCGCAACTGCCCGACGTAATGAGATGGAGTATAGATGGGCGGCCATGACAGGGGGCAGTCACATTGTCACTGTGGATCTATTGTCACATATCATTTAAATGTGAAAACCTGCCCCCCGTCATGGCCGCTGGTGCAAAGGTCCTATTTAGACTTCTTCTGTTACAAAGACCACCGACCCGCAGGATCACGGTATCATAGAAAGGCTTAACGGTATGCTGTATAGTTGCATCATTCTGCATTGCGGTTGTCATTGAGGTAAGTGTTCATTCAAGCTATGCTCATTTTTGCAACTGCCAATATTTTTGCATATTAGCCACCACGTGTAGGAGTACCGAAATTTCAAACCATTCGTGTGAAGCATTGTAATTTTCATCTGCACCAATTGTTTATAGGCTTGTGACCATGTTGGGTCTGCCAGACATGTGTTATGTAACTTTTACTAATATCGCACACAATTTCCGATGACAGTAGGTGTGCGGTTTTTTTTTTATTCAGTGTATACTTTTCAAAACATTTGCTTCGTGTTTTTTTTAAAACGATCAAAGATAATTAACACAAATTGTGGTTCATCACGAGACCTATGACGTCACTGGTTTGATCCAAAAACGAGGCTAATGGTATTTTCTTATATCTATTTCCTCATATTCTCCAAGCACAAAAAGAAGGCATGGGTAAAATGTAGCCAACCCAAGAAATTACTTCACTTTTTGTCAGTTGCAAAAGATACTGGGTCTACATTTAAAATAACTATACAATTTCTTGTGATTTTGCAATGAGGCTTTTAATTAGCTAACTGTTTATTGTTTAAAGCTAGTCAACAGGGTCAATGACGTTACTCGGGGCCATATCTATTCATATTTTCACCAGCTGATGATTTTGCAGTTTTTGTGGCACGTTTATCCCCCGATCTTGGACAGAGTGCACCTTTAAATCCCCGTTACATCATTTGCAGTGACCCAAAAGTTTACTTCATGAGTTGACAAGTAAAAAAAAAAAAAAAAGTGTCCACAGCAATGACAACAAACACCACTTGATTTGTTTCCCGTGTTAAATTGTACAAGTTTGTGGGAGACATTGCCAACTGATGAAGGTGCTTTAAAAAATCGTTCGCAAACGAGTTTTCAGAAGTATCACTGCATCCATGTGGCTGCATGGCAGTTTATCAACATTAAATGCTTTAGTGATGTGATGCTGTTGTTCATGTTTTTAAAGGTGTTCCAATCATGTAATCTGGTCGTAGAGTTCGACTCTAGCCGTACATGTAGATTTACAATAGGGACCATTAGAAATGGTACGCGTACGGGAAACGTATGCGGCTGGGGAAAAACTGGATGGTTGTACCAACAGTTTGCGCGGTTATTTTGTCTGCACAGCATAGGTAATGTGACTTTTTACATCAATATAACCATGTACACATCCGCACATTTCTTGAACAGCCACGCAAAATTGTGATATAACAACCCAGATTTTGCAAGCCGCACACGTTTCCTGTACGCGTATCATTTCTAATGGTCCCTACTGTCACGTTGCGAGAAGCGAGATTTTTAAGCCACGACCTCCGTCCTATATTGTCACCGGTCTTTGCTTCAATATTCAATATTAATTACGTATCAATTGATGGCTACGGGAGTAAGAGGCGTCAAGGCCAATAGCATGGTCAGACTCACGGGATCATGCCATGATTTTATTCTTTGACCCCGTTCTCACTAGAGAAATCGCTTCGTTCGACGATGATTCGACGAAGAGATTTCCTGATGTGAACGCACGCCTCTTCATTCAACGATGATTAGAATCGCTTCATTCGATGAAGGAATTAGCTTCATTCGACGAAGAGATCGCTTCATTCGACGAAGCAAATGTGTAATGTGAACGGCACCCTTCGTTCGACAAAGCGATTTGGCAGGCTTGTTGCACAAGCGCGTTAATTGTGCGTCGAGCGTCGAGCGTCTAGCAAGCTTTATTAACTAAGTAAACGATGATTAAAAGGCTTCATCGAACGAAGCGATTTCTCTAGTGAGAACGGGGTCTTTCTCGAAATGTTTTTGTTTCAATTTTACGGCAATTTTTATACGAATTCCAGAAACAACATACACATAACAACAGTTGATTAACTGTCTTGTAGAAATTTCAGCCACACATAGGCCTATATATGCAGTAATACTTTAGGAAAACCCTCAACATTAGTGCCATGGTTTTTGTGTTGAAATTTAATGAATGGTAAAAATAACTTGATTAAAAAACACCTTCAGTTGGCAATTTCTCCCTCCAAGGTACCACTTTACACGGTGTTTGTTAACCATTGCTATCAACACTTTCTTGTCAGCTCATCAAGTACAATTTTGGGTAACTGCAAATTTTGTATACACTGTGATGTTAAATTAACACCAGTGTTGTATTATATAAATACCAAGTCTGGTGTTAAAATTTAACACCATGGGTGTTAGTTTTTATTCCTTAATTGGAATAAATGCATTATTTTAACACTCTAGGTGTTAAAACTAATACTTGTGGTTTTAAGACTTAACACCAGGCTGGTATCTATATAAGACAACACCACTGGTGTCAATTTAACACCACAGTCTTTGCAGTGTATGGGGCTTTAACCTTGCTCTTGAGTTCGGCATACCAGGCCATGATATATCAATTGACAATTTATTAATTAATTAAAGTATGACTACACACAGAATTAGAATAATATACGATGTTTTTGTTTTTTATACATGCATTCAATTTTTGCAGACAACAGAAATACGTAGGGCCAAAGAACTTGACAGGCTGCAAGCACCGAACGGCGGGGGCCAGTGACGCTGTTTCAACGACATATTTATGCCAAAACGTGGCACCAACGATTATTATCCAACAAACACGCAAACATCTAGACAGACAGACAAACGGACTGACTGTCACCCTAGCAATATAAAATAGCATTGGTGTCCTAATGCTTACCCCATTTAGCACTGCAAAAACTGTGGTGTTAAATTAACACCAGTGCTGTTGTCTTACATAGATACCACGCCCGGTGTTTTAACACCACAAGTGTTAACACCACAAGTATTAGTTTTAACACCTCGGGTGTTAAAAAATAATGCATTTATTCCAAGTGTGGAATTAAAACCAACACCTCTGGTGTTAAATTTTAACACCAGGCTTGGTATCTATATTAGACAACACAACTGGTGTTAATTTAACACTACAGGTTTTGCAGTGTGGTGTTTAAATCACAAGAAACGCAATGGTCGAAAATAAGGCGATTTGTTTTCAAGGCAATGGAATTTTTTGCGCGGAACCATTTTGTTGATTGTGTCCTCTGAATCAACGATACGAAATGCAAACTAAACTGCTGAGGGATGTTTTTGCGGTCACAACCAGAAACATGTTGCTGACGTAATCACTGTTCCAACCAATGAACGACTTTTGTCGGCGACAAGCAAAGCTGTCCATTGGTTGAATCCGCGTTTACGTCACAAACGTGTTTCTGATTGTGGTCGCAGAAACAGTCCCCTGATTATAGGAAGGTTCGAAGCCTCGTCTTTGCAACGTGGTTTAGAAAGCACTTTTTTCTTCAACAGTTTGCGCTCAAAACTGGTTCATGAAACACGAATGGAAATTGCGTGAATAATAAAAAGGGTATATTTTGTTTTTATTTTTCGGCCTTCTATTGTCTCCCTTCTCTTGGTAAGTATAAGGACAGACAAATCGACAATAAGGGAATATAACTGACATTTTAACACACAAACACCAACGATGTAGGGCATCTCTACCAGCGTTTTACGGCCGCACAACAGGCGACAAAGCAGGTAGGCCTAATAATTTTTGTTTTAAAAAATGCTTTTACTGATATGGACAACATTGTTACAAAAATGTAGCTATGATGGTTTGAGGGTTTGAACTGCGTTGTCAAACCAGAAACTTATACCGAATATCCATCCGAATTAACTCATATTGTTTTGTTTTATCATATCATACATATTAACCAATTAACTCTGCCAATTAACTTGTTTCAAAATGTTTGTCTTAATCACTTTTGTTTCTCTTGTTCATCCTAACTTACTAATACTCTTGCAGCATGCGCGTTATAGGGCGGCTTGGAATGATCGCTGCTGTGCAATACGCGAGCTCCGGCGCTATAAGTGCGGTGCTCCGGCGCAGCTTTTTGTCTTGTTTTTGTCCTTTGTCTAAATGTTGTGAATTTTGTTTTAAAATTCACGTGCTTTAAAAGACCCTGCGTGTCAAAATGTAATGTTTTTGACTACATTTTTGTATACACCGGGCAACAAAAGAAACGCCAATTTTCAGTTTAATCAAAATTTTAAAATGTTTTTTGACATCGAAATATTCACATAACGGTTTCATTATACCTGACTGCATAAAGGTTCTGTGTGATGAAAACTCCCACTCTAATATTGACCGCTTTTTTTTCAATCAAACAGTGGAGAAAATTTTGCGTTTCTGTTGTTGAAACTGTTCGTGGACTCTTCTTATGCTCACTTTCTGACACATTATAAAACATTTATTTGTGCCTAAATGTATTTTTGCTATGGCCAATTTGATCACAGTGCTGCCGGCAACAGAAGCTACCGAATCAACACCTACAGTGACAATGTCGACAACGGATGTGTCGACAACAGAGGAATCGACAACGACTGTACTGAAAACGGAGGTGTCGACACACGCTGTGTCGACAACTGAAGAGTCGACAACTACTGTTTCTACAACCGACGAGTCGACAACGACGGTTTCGATAACAAACAAGTCGACAAAAGATGAGTCGACAACCGAGGAGTCGACAACGGTTCTCCAATCCACAAACGCACCAACAACAACTGTGCCATCCACAAGCATACAAACAACCGAATTGTCTTCAACAACCAAACATGATACCACTACAAACCCAGATTTATTGGCCAGTCTGTCGACAAAGGATTCTTCTACGACCGAGTTTGATGTTACGGCATCAACAATGGGTAAGATTACATTGCGAATATTTTAATTTAGCCACCCTCAGGTCAACCTGTAATTCTCTTGCTCCGCAAAACTGACGGTATTAGAGAGTAAACCGATCGCCCATGGAACCTATTCACGCGTTTGAACATTTCAATCGTGTCCCCTGAATCAGTTCTATACAATGCAAACTGCATACTGGAAAGGTGCCAACTATACTTATACATTTGAAGCCTCGTGTTCAGATCGAGGTTTGGAACGCATACGAAACTGGCACCTTTTTAATCGACAGTTTGCACTCTATAGAACTGATTCAGGGGACACGATAGAACCGTTCAATTGCGTGAACAATAATGGTATATTGTGCGGTTTTGCTATAAATTTTCCACGATTAGTTAAGATATGTTGAGGATTTGTTGACATAAATTAAAGACGACGATGTACTGCATCTCTGCCGGCGTATTACGGCCGAACGATAGGCAACAAAACAGGTAATATTTTGTTTTAAAATATTTTAACTGTTGTGGGCAACAATACACAAAATACAACATGGTTTGAGGTATGAACTACTTCAAAAACCCAATACCACAAACTAATGTCGACTATATCTATCCAAATTAAATCGTGTTATATTGTTTTGTTTTACCATATCTCATACATTTAACCAATTAAACATTAAATGACAATGGTTTCATCTTTGTGATTGTAAATGCACACTTGCTATACTGTATTAGAAAATCCATCCAAGAATTCTCAAGAAGAGGGCTTTAAGCACTAAAGAAAAACAATAAATCGATTCTCAACTTGGCTTGAACATTTCGTCTTAAAAGCTACTTTTTTTCCCCATCATATAGCTTACTAACACCCTTGCAGCATGCGCGTTATAGGGCGACTTTGAATGATCGCTGCTGTGCAATACGCGAGAGCTCCGGCGCTTACTGCGATGCTGAGACTCCGGCGCGGTCTAATGTCTTGGTATTGTCCTTTGTCTAAATGTTGTGAATTTTGTTTTAAAATTCTCGTGCTTTAAAAGACCCTGCGTGTCAAAATGTAATGTTCTGGTTTTTCTTGCAGTAATTAGGCAATACAGGTATGTTCACTTTTTACTAATTTTGTTATACACCGGGTAACAAAAGAAACGCCAATTTTCAGTTTAATCAAAATTTGAATTTTTGTTTTACATCCAAATATTCACATAACGGCTTTATTATGCCTGACTGCACAAATGTTGTGTGTGCTGAAAACTCCCAGTCCCACTCTAAGATTGACTTTTTTTTTAATGAAAAAATTGCAGAAAATGCGTTTCTTTTGTTGCTCGGTTAGCCAATTGCACTGTTCGATTCGTCGACTCTTCTAAGAACTACATGTACATTACTCACTTTCTGAAACAAATAAAGCACTTGTTTATTGTACCTAAATGTATTTTTGCTGTGGCTAATTTGATCGCAGTGCTGCCAACACTGGCAACAGAAACACCTACAGTGACAGCGTCGACAACGGATGTGTCGACAACTGAGAAATCGACAACTAAGGAATCGACAACTGAAAAATCGCCGAGTGTATCGACAACGGAGGTGTCGACACACGCTGTGTCGACAACCGAAGAGTCGACAACTACTGTTTCTACAACAGGCGAGTCAACAACGACTGTTTCGACAATAGACACGTCGACAAAAGATGAGTCGACAACCGAGAAGTCGACAACGGTTCTCCAATCCACGAACGGACCAACAACAACTGTGCCGCCCACAATTACATATTCCTCAACAACCGAACATGATACTACTACAAACCGCGACACATTGGGCAGTCTGTCGACAAAGGATTCTACGACCGAATTCGATGTTACAATGGCCGGAATTTCCCGGTTAAAATCACCCACATCAGCACAAATAGGTAAGATTACATTCCGAATATTTTAATCTAGCCACCCTTTGGTTGACCTGTGGTTCTCTTGCTCCGCAGAACCGTTCAAAAATGTATGCGTGAATATGATACATCGTGCGGTTTTGCTATAAATTTTCCACGATTAGGTATGATTTTTTATTATTATTATTATTATTATTTCTTTCTGGTATTCATACCAAGGATTCCTCAATAGTGCTCATTGCACTGTCACTCGCAAGCGTGAGGAAACCCATGAAGAATTAGAATTAGAAATGGCCAGAGACACCGGGGATGATCCCCCTTGCTCTTCACGAAAGAATGCTCTGGGATCTTTAGAGTGCGTTTCCATTACCTAACACACTGGACCAACGGCTTTACATCCCTTCCGAAGGATGGAGCAAGTGTGGTTGAGTGCCTTGCCCAAGGGCACAGGTACCGTAGCCGTGGGGAGGTTCGAACCTGCAACCCCAAGTTTTCACCTATGATTGCGAGTCAATGACCTAAACCGGTCGGTTGAGGTTACCTGAGACTCTATACAGAATATCTATGTCTATAACAATGTTACATGTTTCATGTAGGGTTTTTTTCCTTGGAAGACGTGAAAAAAAGGACAATTGTTTTCTCAATCTTATCTTACCTTCACACAGATGCTCAAACGACGATACCACAAGAACCTTGCAGTGTGGGGCCCAACAAGGTAATATGATTTCATGAACTTCTCTTGGATTTTTTAAAGTATAGTTTTAGAAATAACAAACTATGAAAGTAATTGAAGAAACCCAACAAGTGGTATACACCATGCTCATGACGCAGAGTATGTAGTCTTGTGTTACGACTGAGGACAGATATAGACAAAGGGATAACAAATATCTTTTCATGTCCTCGATCATCGCCTCTTTTGTTCGAGACGGTCCTCGATCGTAAGTTCATGTGCTAAGCCTATGGAGAGAGTTATAGTATAGGAACAAAGGAAAACACAAATGATATTGTCTTCGATCGTTATAGTTAAACACGACTGAGTGTGTTATAGCCCCGCTGTGGCCAACGTGTCTGTGTCCCTGGGCAGGATACTTAATTGGAATCGCTAAACTATTTAATTTTCCCCACTGGTATTAAATGTTCTCTTGTAACAAGGAAACTTCTAAAGTCCAGAGGACCTTGTTTAGTTTAACATTATTACACACTGGTTATTGTTTCAGTTTAACAAAGTATATTTGTAACTTGGTTTTGGTGCTTTTTCAGTTCGAACGTTTGCCAGAATCCACAAACGTCGACGATGTGGCAAAGCTTTCTGCGCAGACGGACGGTAACCTAGGTGATCTGCTGGCGATCGCGACGTGGCTGACAGGACATGACGGCATCCCGAAAGGAGTGGAAAACATATCGGAATACACTGATGTAAGTGACAAAGGACAGAATAAATTATCTGGTTAAAGGACATAATGCAAGACCCCGAGGTGCAAGACAAGCTCCTGAGTACAATTCCTTCCTGCATTGTAACAATACACAACAAATAATTGTAGCCTCAACAGTGGCCTCAATAAAGCTCATTCGTCCAATGCCAACGCACACTAAATTCCATGTTAATGTATAAGTTTTCGTCCTTTTCTATTTATTTATAGAATTATCTGACTGCAATTGACAATTTGCTGGACAATCGTTTCGTTAAGTCTTGGAATCAGTCTGATGCCGTAAGTATAACATGTACCATCTGCCCAATTCTACATTGCTTATAAAATAATTTCTAATTATTATATTTTTTCTCGAAATTAGCTTACTGACTATACGAATCAATGTATGTCTTTAAAAGAAGGTACAGCACTTGTTTAAAGTTATCTATACGAATTTAATCAAAAATATTACTCATGTATTGCCCGGTGCATAACCCTTCATGAAAATCAGAGAATCGGAGAAACAGAGAATCTTGTTTTCAACGTCGGCAACCCAATTAATGTTGATGATAAACTCTGCAACTAATGCAACTATGTGCTGCGCCATAATTTAAATTTTGAAAGGGATGATGACGTCAACCATGCATGCAACGATTGCATGGTTGACGTCAGGATTGATGCCTTGTTTAAATGTACAAATCTGTTGTGACCTGACTCACGTCCTCTCAAGTCCAAGCGCCGAACTGCAAAAAATTGCGACTTTCAATGAAGCGTACAGATTTAGGCAACCCTGTGCTAGCCTTAATTGTCCCCTCAAATCACCACCCAAAAATCACGGTATTTGTTTTCGCTTTGGTCGTCGTCGAATCTCAGTCTTTGGCGAATTGGCAAACCATCAAGTCTTACATAATGCAACGTAGTGCATACCTATATACCAATCAACAGTATGCTTGCCTTATGCCATTCTTTCCTACGGTGGACATTGTATTGATTCTGTACTTCACACCTGTCGCGTGCACCACATAGCAACACAAAATACTCTGGTCAAGTGGATACTAAGTGTGTATGTGAAAGTACGTCAGTACACCAGACGCCTTTCATTTGAAACACGCAAGAGTATAACTGGACACTATACGCTAAGTCGGCATATAAGCTACTTTAAAACTATTTTTAAAGTACAAAAATCATTTTTACAATCATTTGTTTTGCAATCATATCTTGTGTAAACAGCCAACTGTTTTGTAAACTTGCTTTAACGACGAAATGGGAAACGGAGTTTGAAGTATAGCATCTATTTTGTATGCATATTTTCTTGCAGGCACCAGATTTCGCCACTGTTTTAGTCAATGCGTCACACCATCTTCTGCAAAACGTGGCTACAACCGCGCCCTCTGAATATCAACACCACGGCCGGTTCACCAACATCGGTAACCGTTTGATGCTTACATATTGTTCACATAATCGGTGTCCCATTCACCTATTGTACATCTAAGAGTGACGTCACGCACGCTTTGATTGCATGTGCGCACGCGTGAACATGTAAACAAATTGCTAAGCCATTTGTATTTGCCATCCATGTCACTGCGTATCGTTCAATGAGTATTTCACGGAATTTTATGCGAATTTCGTGGCATTTAATGGCAATTTTGCGGACATCATTGACAATTTTACGGAATTCAATGAGTAATTTTACGGAATTCAATGAGTATTTTCACGGATTTCAACGTCAATCTCACGGAAACCAACGACAACCTCACGTAAATCAATCACAAAATTCACGGAAACAACGACAATGGCACATAAATCAATGACAATTAAACGGAAATTGATAATTTCACGGAAGTCTATTATATTTTTTTACGGAAGTTAATAAAGTTTCACGGAAAACAAGTCAATGCGAATTTCACGGAAATCAGTGAAGAATAAACTTGAAAACTTCAATAACACGGGTTTCAGTGATAATCCCACTAACGTATCTCCTACATAACAATTTCCAGTAATAACCGTTTTATTTTTGATATAGAATATGAAGTGTTCAAGTCAAGTGACATCGGCAGCTACCATTTTGATTCGGTACCCAAACACGGTGAAGATTCTGTGACGTCAGTTACTCTGGAGAAAAGCACTCTTGAGAAATTCAAAGGTAGGCCTAATTCAGGAATTTTGATATTTATTGATAAATATATCATAATTTGGCATTACCCATTCAGTGTGGGTTTCGTACAGTTTTAAAAAGAGCTAACTTTCTTCTTTTCTTCATTTGGTAAAAACCCCTTTATCATAAAATTAATAGAAAAAGGGCAAACATTTAGCTCATTTGCATCACTTTTTAAATGTTACAATAAAAAAACGCTAATTTGTACCTCATCTTTCATCGATTTCTTTCAGGAAATGTTGCCATGACAACGTTGATAACATCCAAAGGAAACTATATTCGGGAGAGGTAAAAATTACATGAATTATAAAAACAACTTTTAAAAAGTACACAATCGTGAAAATGTTATCTGCAACTGCCGACACTAAAAACGAACTGTTTCATTTGATCACATGACGTCATTTGATCACATGACACGGGGTACTACACTGCAAAAACCGTGGTGTTAAATTAACACCCGTGGTGTTGTCTTATATAGATACCAAGCCTGGTGTTAAAATTTAACACCAGAGGTGTTAGTTTTAATTCCACACTTGGAATAAATGCATTAGGTGTTAAAACTAATACTTGTGGTGTTAAAACTTAACACCAGGTTTGGTATCTATACAAGACAACACCACTGTGTACAATGTGCGAGTTTCAAACTATATAAATTATCTTGGACAATTTTTGCAGCACACTTAATGCAAAACAAAAGTTTCGAGGATTGTTATTTCGTGGCATGTGTCAACATTTTGCCTTTCGACACATTAATGTTTGGACAAAACGACATCATCAGCAAACAGATTTTGCACTAAAATCGACAAATTTTTAAATGTATACTTTTATTTAATATTTAGACATTCAAACCGCGCACCAACGAGCCATGTCATAGTTCACTCTTTGCAAGTGGATGGAAAACTAACCTCCGTCCCCGTCAAATTGGAGATTAAACTTTTGCGGGTAAGTGTGCATTTCGATTTTGCTACATTTTGCTACGTCTGAAGGAATAAATTATATATTTTTTTTTTCAATTAGCGCCCTTTATCTGTGGTGGATATAACTGTCCCAAGCCTAAGAATTCATATTCTGCATTTAAAATTATTTATTAAATCTTAGCTATGACATACTGAAAAACGCCCATACAGTCACTTGATTACCTTCTCAGCGTCAATTTGGCAATCTGAATTTAGCGAAATAGCAAAAGAATTCTGTGAGCTCTTCTATTTTATCTTAAACCTTTCGTCAGGAACCAAATTCTAACGAGGAACCCGTTTGCTCATTTTTGGAGGAAAGAAAAAGGTAACTATATATTTATGATCACATCTAATTCTTCAAGTTTGTGATACATGCTTTTGTTTTTCTTTTTCGATTTTTAAATGTGACCCGCTCTGCAAAAAAGAGTCACAAGTCGCGCTGGCTAGTATTCTTTTTGCGACCATAAGAAGAAATCTGTGGCATTTCTACGCTCATTAAAATACCTAAACACAAAAGAAATTCCAGGCGTAACACAGACATTCAAGGGGGAACACAGACATTCCAGGCGGTATCTGGGCACCGCCAGGAATTTCCATTGTGTTTTGGTATTTTATTGAGCGTGGATTTGCCGCGGATTTCTTTTTATGGTCGCAAAAAGAATACTAGCCAGCGCGACTTGTGACTCTTTTTTGCAGAGCGGGTCACAAATATTATTAATTCCAGTGTTAACACATGTTTACGTATAAGAAAAACGTACATCGTAGGCCTACATTATCACCTTATTTTGGTAGACTGCACGATGAACTTAAGATATTTAAGAGAACCATCTAATGATTTACAATATTTCAAAAGTTGCAAAATTTTATAAAAAAAACAAATTGCAAAAAAAGCCACGGTCCGTGTAAATTTGCGTTAATGCAAATTGTTGCGCTATTCGTAACGCAAACCGTCGCTTATTGAGCGTATACATTTTATGCAATTGGGTCAAATGTCTGGTATTTTTGTAATCCAATGAAACAGTGACCCCGAATGGAGTTCTGTGGGATGCTACGCGGAGAATACGACGTCCAAGTTTATCAGCTGTAGATGCAACCACACCACGAGCTTTGCTGTTCTCATGCAAATCAAGGAATTTGAGGTATACATTTTGTATCTGCGTCTTGTGAGAGGCTATAGCAACTAGTGCACAAACATTGTTTAAAAGGCCCATTGGGTGAGGTCACAATTCTGTGTGTGTTACGTGTTAGTGTCGGTTTAACAGATCTGTTAACAGATCTGTTAACACGGCATTAATCTCAACCTCTAACTGAATGTCCAGGTTAACACCATGTTAACAGATCTGTTAACACGGTGTTAACACCAGGTTAATTATCTACACTGTACATAGGGCGAAGTCACAATTCTGTGTTACGTGTTAGTGTTAGTGTAACAGATCTGTTAACTTAATTAGAATTGTGACCTCAGAACAAACACCGTGTTAACTCGATGTTAACATGGTGTTTAGGACGTGTTAGTGTTACATCTCATGTTAGTTCAACAGCTCCTGTTACAGATCGTGTTAGTGTAACAGATCTGTTAAGTTAATCTGAACGAAGTTTATTTCATGAGTTTACCAAAATACTCAAAGTGTTGATAACAATGGTAACAAACACCATATATGAACTTATTTCTGCAGGAAATTAAAACTAACAGTTACATTAAAGAAATGAACATGTACGCTATTTAGCACAAAAACCATGCATTATATATTTAAAGATTTTCTGAAACACTGCTTCATTTTTACAGCTGTAATTTCTGCAGACACACCCAGCACGATTTGTGCATAACAGAGTTTTCTCCAAACTGCTCCTAGGCCGTGTCCGCATTTTTGGTAATTTTGGTAAAACTTACGGAGATCTCCGTAAATTTTACAAAATTTAGTCCAACGCGGACGGCCGCAAAACACTTGAAATTGTAAAGTCTCGACCGACGCTCCGTCGCTGTAATTTTTACGGCACGAGCTGGGTCGCGGAAGAATTACATTGTAGATTTTACACCTCTGGAAAGTCCCGTGCGGACGGGCATAATGTAAAACCAATAGAACACACTGTGGTCATGTAACTTCTGTGTGGACCTGAATGATGCATATGAGGTGCACGTTTTATCCAGGTTTATCCTGTGGGCCGAAAATAAATCCACGTGCCGACGCACTGAAGAATTACCACGATGGAATGTTAACAGTGACTCGCGACAACCTTTTACAAAAATTAGTCTAATATGTGGACACGGCTATACACACTCCCCGTAAACCTCAAAAGAACATATTGCTACATATTGTGCATCAAATGTATACAGTTTTACGTACCTTTTGTTAACAGCCAACCCTCGCCTCAAAACTTGAATAGAATGCCTTTAAAATTCCTTGCATGTTTTGGGCACAATAATATTGATGGAGAGACATGCCAAATGTCGTGCACCAGATGTCTGCAAACTAGTTTGCCAACGTTCTTTTTTAGATAATGTAATGCCACTGTTCCAGGAATTTTTTGCAAAGTTTAATCTCCAAATGGTACAATGGGCTTTTCATGAATATTCAAGTCAATCTACTAAAATAATATACCTTTGTGAGAGAACTTGCGAATTGCAGGTGCTCTAAAAAATCGTTTGTAAACGGTTTTGTTGTTAATTCAACACAAAAACTATGCACGGGTTTTTGAGGTTTTCTGAAGTATTAACTGCGTCTGTGGCTGAAATTTCTACAAGGCAGTTTATCAACATTATTCTTATATGTAATTTCACCTAACATTCACAGATCTTTAAACCGACAAACCGTACCCATATTTTTGTTATTCTTCAGATTTCAGAAGCAGACAGAAATGCCTTGAACGTTTTAACCTTCCTCTTTTGCGGGTTTTCGATGATGGGACTGCTGACAACGCTTACTGTTTTTATGGTCTTAAGGTATTTTAATTTTTCGTCATGTAAATTTTTAGAAATTGGGCTGGGAATCTAGGCTGAGAAAACAAATGGGTGAATATCATACCCGGCCGCTGAAGATTTATGTTTTGTTGTGGCGTGGTCATGGAAAATTACATGTGGAAATCAGAAATGCAAAGATTTACTTTGAAGTTGTTGTTGTTGTTAGGTTGTTTTTTTTACTTTCTTTAAATCATACCAAGACTAATTATATAAAAACTTTTGTATAGTCAATGGTAGATTCAGCTTGATTAAAATACAGGAATGCAATGGAAACTATATTTTAATGAAGCTGGGCCCGCCACTATTCTACAGTCAAACTTTTCAAAAGCCAACTCACTTTTAAATTCTAAACACGTTTTGTTGTCGAAAAAAAAAATGTCGAGTCATAATTAAGGAAAAATACTGACGCAAGATTTAACAAAGAACACACAGTTCGTTTGGCACAAAGGCATTAAACCTTTTAAAATGTTATATAGAATTCTACAAAATGAATTCTATACAGAACATCATAAAGTCCTTGTAGTTTATCTATATAGATTTCGGTTCTAAAGAATCATATAGATTTTCTTTAGAATGTCTAAAGAAAATGTATAAAAATTTGTGCCATTCTGTTTCCAATCTAATTTTTTTTCTAGAACCCTTCAGAATTCTATAGAAATATTATATAGAAATTCTTTATCCACACATTCGGTAGAGGCAATTCCTGATGAATTTGAGCAGAGTGACAGAGTATGTAATGGGGTTGGTACGCGAATGCACCTCATCCTTAAAATGGGTATATTTACTGGGTAACACAAAATGGCCAAGAATTAAAAAGTTGATCATTGATATTTTTCTTTAACATGACTTATCAAGCATCAGTAATTGAGTAAGTGCAGATTTGTTGCAAAAAGCCAAATTCAAGGGTGGGAAATTCTTCCTAAAATGACATGATAATGCCCCAGAAAGTTTAAATTTGGCGAGGAAACATGATTTTAGCAGTCACCGTGACAGGTTTTTCTTTTAGTCATGCTCCATATATTTAGTGCGAGGAATCTCAACTGGCGAACGTGTATGACGGTATTTTTCCCATACCGGGAGTATAAATACATATAAATTTAAATTTGTCCTACCTTGGTTTTCCTTCTCTGCTTCGTGTCCAGGAAATGCATTAACTTCTGTCATCTCATCATACGTCTTAATACCACAATACATGTGTATAATCCAAACGAGCACAACTCCAGATCCATTGCAGCAAAATATTCCATGCTGGAGGTGGACATGTGTCCCCGAACGTCAGAACGTGGCACACTTTACAACACACACTGGAATAGAAATCCATTCACGCTGCAGCAAAATCCGCGAGCATGTCAGGTTCATACCTTTACAACCGAATACGCGACTGTATGCTTTCCAGAAAAACAGCTATTCACGCATTTTGGCAAAGTACAAATAGCAAAACGATGTGAAAACTCCGACCGAAGCATCAGAAGTACAAGTAGGCTACATGTAACGTACGTTAGACCGCGGAACGTCGTCTGATCGACTGTTCTCGTCTCGAACGTGGCGCGTTGTGCTTGTCGCTTGCTGATTGGCTGAAAATTAGGTTGAAAAATCATGCTACGGTGGCCTATCGCGACCATTTGCACCATAACATGTACAGACGGACACAATCGCCAGCAGCTGATCACCAGCCCCGATTTTATTCTCGTGAAATACCTTTTAAAGGTTATCGTGTATCCCGATTAAGACTGCACCACCTTTACAATTCGGTGAATTTCTAATAAAGGAGATATCCATCTCCTAATTTGAATTCATGAAGATACTTAAGAGCTTTTCTAACTGCTATCACAAATTGTTTATTATGCTAATAAGTGAAAATAAAAATCAAAGCCGTGCGCCACGTTGGGTGCTCTACCTATACGAGGAGCTGCATGTGACGTTGTTGCCATGATAATGTTTGCATTTACATTTTGTATACAGGTCCTCTCTGAAGTCTGATCGTGTCGTTATCCACTGCAATCTGTGTGTTGCTCTTGCAGTGGCACATTTTCTCCTGCTCGTTTCGGGAGTAGCTAACGGTGACGAGGTAGGCCTATGTCCTGAGATTTAATAGACCCTTTGCATGGGCGGCCATGACAGGCGGCAGTCAAGGACCGATTTTACATGTCTCAGCTTCTCCGATCTTTGAGAATACAATTTGCATTCCCTTTTTAACTGTATAATAATTAACCCTCCATAGACTGCCGAAGTGAATACGTAATCTTTTGTTAGTTGCCTAGGCAATGGCTCTAGGCCTACACTAACAATCATTGAAACGTGTCCCCGTGCTTTTGCAATGACACTTTTTCGACGTCCATGATGTTTAGAGCCAATTACCATGGCACATGTCACACTTCGGCAGTCTATAGACCGTATCGAATAGCCGCCATTTCGAGGGGGAACTTTTGTTACTTAAACCGTTCAACAATGGAAGCACAATATGTGCAACCATGCATGTCCTCAAGGAACAAAGAAACTGCCCCACGAAATGGCGGATATTCGATACGGTCTATTGCCACTGACATTTTTGTCTTGTCACTTCCAGGTGGTTTGCCGCATTGTGGCCATATTGATGCATTATTTCTTTCTGGCCGTGTTCTGCTGGATGCTCGTTGAGGGCGTGCATCTGTATCTTCAGATCGTTCATGTCTTCTCCAGCGGGATAGACAAAAAGAAACCGTACATGGTCGTAGGATGGGGTAGGGAGATTCTTTACCAATCCTAATTTTCACAGCAAATTTTGCCTATTTTAAATAATTATTAATTTCAGAACAGCTACCCGTTGGACACGTATAGATTGCATCAAACGGTTATACATTTGTAGAAACTATTTTACATTTTCGAATATTCTTAATAGCTACTTTTAATAGCCCAAAAGTGGCAAATTTAGGAAATATTGTAAACTGGTACCGTGCTCTGGGGAAAAAGTGCATTTAGGTCCATATCCGTATTGCTTTATTGTGATAAAACTAAAAGTTTTGTGATAAGTATCTCGCGGTTTCATTTCATATTACGTTTAATACTTTTCCACAGGTACCCCAGCTGTAATAATAGCAATATCCGCTGGGTTACGGTGGGACACTTACGTCAACTACAAAAGGTACACTTTTAAAATTATTCGTCTTTCATAATCGTTTAAGGATTTGACTGTTCAAGGATATGGTCTCAATATATTTCTATTGCCATCATAATTATTTTGCTACATCTCGCAACCATTGAGCTTTTTCGTTGGACACTCCCCCATCAGCCCCATTTATATAACGTTCATCTGACGTATCGATCGACTCGTGAGTAATTTTAAGACGAAGACGCACGTTGACATTGAGAACACGTTTGAGAAGTCACTCTAGTTCAGAACAGTTCGACTGGATTCCTTCGAACAACGGATATTACACATCGTTCGAGGGACTGTTATCGAACTGTATACCCATTGTTTGTACTTGTTATCGATGAAGTATGAACCGATCCTTTGAGGCATGAACATATTTCTCTAATTAGGGGGTGGTGTTAGTACCAACTTCTTTATATACCCCTCTTAGAATATGGTGATGTTCAATATGAACGAGAAAATACCAATGAAAAACTGTTTAGTCAAGCCTAATGGCCCCTGTACATATCACCTGAAGTTTGCACCCCCCATTGCCAAAACGAGCGTTTTTTAAATTCAAAATCGCCTCACAATATTGGTAAAGACCTGGAATACAGTAAAGAAACTCAATATCAATGATATTCAATTTATTAGAGACAAATGATAATACACCTCATGCACACCATTACAACTTTTAAACAGTACATATATGTACAGGGGGGTTGTAACGATACCACGGGTCAAGTGTTGGTGTTTCCAGATTCAGGTAAGCCTAGACCATAATATTAGGGGGGTACTGATTTGATACAATAACTTTTTGCAAAATAACACCACCCCTACTCTAATCGACATTAAAAAACCGCTGGTAATGAAATAAAATTAATGTGGGAAATATTTTCTTGTATTTCAGTTGCTGGCTGTCTGTTACGTCTGGCGTAATCTGGGCATTTGTGGGACCTGCTTTGGCTATCATATTGGTATGCTGCATGTCACGTGTTTCTCCAAATGTCACGAGAATGTCTTAAAGTTTTCATTGAAGCTTAAAGGGCATGTGACATGCTAAACAACTTTGTGCCTAAGCTTTGCTTCATATGACGGATTACTTGTTCAGCAAGACATACTATTGTTCGTTTGGATGTAAAATCAATAAAAGGTGGCCTTTTTCAACTTTTAAGATTTCATTGCAATAAATCACAGACAGAGGGCGCTGTTTTGAGTGCATCACATAAGGAAGACAGAAGGGAAAAGTTAAGAAAAAACATAAGACTTCAAGTTGGACTTGTGGCAAATTGCTGCAGTTTTTACCCCCAGTTTTGTCATGGCTTACAGCAGGCAACATGTAAAACAAACTCAAACAGCCATGGATTACAAAAGTTTCAGGAAAATTGAGAAAAAAGTGGAATCTTTTGTGCACAGTTGAATGTGATTTTCCTGTGTTTGCCTCTTGTGACATCGTGACCTTGGTCATGAATATGCATATTCGCATTAGCATAAAAACTAAAAACCTTTGTTTTAACCCCCAAAGCAAGCTCCAAATATGATTGTTATGACTTTAACTGAGTAGAGTGGTTTTAAAGCATAGATTTCATGGATAAAAATCCTAAATAAGGGGCCCTTTAATGGAGTACAGACCGATCCAGTAAGCCCCGCCCACGTAGAAACGCGTCTATAGCAACATCAAAATGCGCAGATTCATTAGATTATTTGGATCACCAAAAGACCACGTGGATCATATCACCACTGTCCTTCAGAATGATTGGTTGGTGGACATTTTCAGGGGCGGGCTTAAACACTTCTGGATCAGTCTATCCGGTTAGTACATGTTTGTAAGTGCTACGTCATACGCACACGCACTGCCATTAATTTGTACACTACTTCCGGTTCCAACTGGAACCGGAAGTAATGTACAAACTAATGACGGCGCATGCGACGCAGTCACTTACGAACCAGATTCTGAAGGTATCAAAGTGAATGTTTGTTTTGATGTTTCTGTGCTAGATGAACGCCGTAGTTCTCATACTGGTGACTAGGATAATCGTGTCTTCAGCAGCAGTCAACAAGGACAAGGACTTTGATCACATCAAGTATGTCCCCTACCATCCCCTTCCTTGCCACAAAATGATGCACCATTTGAATTATTGATTTATTAATTATTAATATTATTATTGTATTTGTATTTATTAAGCACCCTCTATACACAGCAGCTTCTTTCGAGCGTGACATGTAGATACACGCAAACATAACCAGAAAACATTTCTGATGTAATTAGTGGTTCAACCAGTAAATGACTTCAGCAGTAGCTAAAAAGTCAAAGGAAACTGAATATCAAGATTGTTTTCTATTTTCAGCAGAAAGGTCAAATTGGGCAGTTCACAAATAGAGAGGCACCCAAGCATGTCTTGCTCAATTTTGAGTTACCAATAGGTGAAATTGACATTTAGGAATAGTTGTCACAAGTCATACAATTTTAACATAGATACCATGCAAAAGAAAAAAATATCTTTGATAAGTTTCTGTTGATGCTCAGTGTATTAGGGGAAGAATGTATGAGAAGTTTACCCATAATGTCATTGCACCTATATACATTCCTTTCGCAGTGGCTTGCGTGCCCAGTTCGTCCGCTCCAACCACTGCTCAACTTGGCAATGTTTCCTGCGAAGCGCGGGCTGACGTCACCCAAGACCAGGGCTGGATAACACTTGCCATGATTGACCGGATTCTGTCCCCTGACACAGTGTTATCCAGCCATGGTCTTGGGTGATGTCAGCACGCGCTCTTCGCAGGAGTGTACATTGCACCATGCAGTTACATGTATGGCATGCATGCTACATCCTAACAATACATTTAATGCAGAACACTCTTTTAATTCCAGGGCAGGACTCAAGGGCTCCCTTTTTCTCCTACCAATTCTTGGCCTGACTTGGGTATTCGGTGTCATGTCAACAAGTGCAACAACTCTGGTCTTTCAGTACATCTTTGTCATTCTTAATGCACTTCAGGTAATTAACAGAATGTGGGAATTTACATTCTTACTAACAAAAATTGTCATTGTTGTCAAGAGCATTTTTAGCCCCGTGTCTCACACCAAGTATTTAATCGTTACCAAACAAATTTAGTCCATGGATTACGCACACAGAAATTTATATTAATCCGAATTGATGTACATGCAGCCTATTTCACAGGGTACTATTGAATCATTTACATTGCACTTCTCCTTGCGGATTATGAGCTAGAAGTGGGAACTTGGTGTTACGGATTCGTTTCTAATTAGTAGCACTTGGCATTTTAAAGATGGTTTTGGATTGTTAGAAATGTATGTGTACTTAAATGCGCTTTGTGTTTGGTCTTGGAGGGACATGTCTCACAGTGTACCGTTAAATCGTTTACACTGCACATCTCCAAGCTGATCATGGACTGGAAGTAGGAACAAAGTACGGAGAAATTCCTCAAACAATTTAGCAACATTAAACAAAATCGTGTCTCAAAAACAACAAACCGGGGTAATGAAAACATGTAATTGTATGCATTTCATTTACTTCGATAATTTGACAATTTTTGTTCAATTTGATTTTTCAGGGTGTGTTCGTGTTTCTGGTGTACTGCGCATTTAACAGTGAGGTAAGAATCTGCATGGTAAAAACCACATTAAGTGGACAACATGAAATGTGTGGTGGCAGCAACTGGTCCTTTTCCATCGTTTACATCAAGTTCGAACTAAAGTGCACATGTTCAACGTGATGCAAATTATAGCCCATCTCAAAAGTTTCCAGTTGTTAAGAAACTTTACACAACGCACATACACAAGCCCCAAATCCAAAATTGGATATGCTGAATTTTTCCCTATTTACAAAAAAAGTGTTCCTTTTTGTAAACAAGTGAAACCCCGATAATAAGAGCACTGCACTGTTAATAGAACACTCGGCTTATAACAAGTAATTTTTAGGTCCCAATCCTCGTTCTTCGTCGTTTTCATTCCTGATAATACATTGTTCCAGCTATAACAAGGAAATTTCTTATACAGTGTGAAATTTCATTATTTCCACAAAATGGCCAAGTCGTCATTTATATAATAATGTTGCACGATATGTTTGGTTTGCCTGTTCTGTAATAATTTATTAGTCTTCAGTCAGCTGCTGTTATTTCTGTGTACTATGCCGAAGTGATTACGTCATCTTTTGTTAGTTTCCTAGACAATGGCTCCACACTAAAAATCACTGAACCATGTCCCTGTGCTTTTGCAATGGTACTTTTTCCGGCCATGATGTTTAGAGCCATGGCAACGTCGGCTGTCTATAAGTATAATGCTTATTATCTTTTTTGTCAGGTCCAAAATGCAATTCGACGAAGCAGGGAAAAGCGCGCCCTCACCCGAGGAGATGGCATTTCCCAAATTTCAACAGCCGAAATTCGACCATGTTCATCGGTAATCTAAAAAACGTTAATGTTAACTGTCCTTACAAATTATTGTAAAATCTGTTCAAGAACAAATGCATTTTTTTTTTTATTTCAATTCTTGGTCAAAAATTTTTTTTGGGGGGCGGGGAATGTAAGTTGTTTATATACATACATGTGTACATGTATTTTTGTTTATTAGAAGCCCGGTTGGACCAAGCGGAACCGGGTCGGTACAGTGTCTACAATTTTGGCAGATGAAGACGCTCTACCACTAGCAACACTTCAGATTCAGACAAAGACCACTACACACACAACCACACGTAAGTTTGTATAGACCGTACCGAATAGCCGCCATCTTGTGGGGCAACTTATTATTTAAATTGATCAACAATGTAAGCACAAAATGTGCAACCATGCATGTCCTCAAGGAGCAAAAAATACTTCCCCACAAGATGGCAGCTATTTGAAAGTTTATTTCTTTGGGAAAAGTTTCACTGAGCCTTTATTTATTTTATTTATATACCACATTCAACAGCGGAGAGACCGCCAATTACAGGAATGGGAGCAAGTGTGGTCAAGTGCCTTGCTCAAGGGCACAGGTGCCACAACCCGTCACGGCCAGGAATCGAACCTACATTCTAGTTCTAGCACAGGAACTTAAGTTCGACGCACTAGACCGCTCGGCCATGCCTAATTTCTCTAAACTTTCTTAATTCTATGCACGTAGAAGACAAATACATGTAGTTAGCATTTTTGTGTGTTTTAATGGAATAGCATCTGGTGTACTGACATATTTCTTTTCATATGTACACTTAGTATATGTATCCACTTCACCGGACTAAATATTTGTTGCTATGCAGTGCATGCAGCAGATATGAAATACTTATGTATATAATCAATACTATGTTTAACGTAGGAGACAATAGGTGCGTTGAGACGATCATTAACTTACAAGTCGTTGGTAGTGGGCGCTTGTGAGTAAGTTCGTAAGAAGTGATCGTGTGGACGCACTCACAAGTTACCAACGATGATTTACCTACAATAAATCTTATAAGTAGCGCGCTACTTACAAGCACCTGTCATTGGTATAGGCTGTGTGCATGCTTGCGTGTTGTTAAAGCACCGTTTGGACACGCGTCGCTGGTAGTGGAATAATTTCTGTCGTCGTTGAATTTACCTTCGAAGGTAGTGCTCGTCTGAACAAGAATAACGGCATAAAGCAGTCAGATTAATGGTTGCTAAGTAATGGTGTGCATCACGTAACAACAACAGCGTAGTACATGTATGTGGCTTTCTGAACTGCACCTCCATTTCAAAGTGAAGAATTTGGGGTGCCAGACGCAGTGCAAAATTCTAATCAACAAGATTTTTTTCCTGGTTTTATTTCAGATATGGTGTTCACCAGGACGCCCGATGGACCGTTTGTGCCAGAGACGGATGCCAGTTTTTCATCGTGGGAGTTTGTTAAGCCCAAATAAAATGTTAATTGAAGGAGAATCATGAAAATATACAAAGGGAAACCTTAATTGTGTAAATGTTTTGAAAAATGGTTTAATGACGGAGGCTCGTCAATGCATGACGAGCTAATTCGTGCCATGAAATTCACCACGCTCCATACCTTGCCCGAGCTCTTACGATCCCGGAAGGTGCAGGCTAATCACGCACGCATGTACGTACGTACGTAAACCAATGTGCCTGCACTGTCCAAGATCTTAACAGCTGATTGCCCAACTAGTATGGAGCGCGGTGAATTTCGTGGCAAAAATTTGTTCCTCACGCATTGACGAGCCTGCGTCTTTAAATTTAGATTTTAATGTACATGTAAATAATAACAGTTTATGTACGTAGATTGGGGCTGTGCCCAATATTTAAGTATTTAAATATATTCAAATAATTTGACAATATGAATAGTCACACATGCAGTTGATGAACAAGAAAATTTGCTTTTCAGAAAAGAAAAACTGCCAAAAGTAAATATGTGTAAAAAAGAATTAAATCCTCTCTAGAACAGTTGTAGTTTGTATTTACATGTACTAACGTTTGTAATTGAATTTTTGTGCAAAGTTTGTGACATTCTACATTGGGGGCGTTCGAGATGCTGACACCGGGTAACACCAACTTACACCGGAGCGTTCTTTTAGCCATCACGTGTTACACGAGTCTGCCCCGGTGGCAGCCACCACTGCGCCCGAGCTCGCGGGCGGGTCTGTGGTGTAAAGCAAGGTGTAATGACGTCACCTAGTAACCGCGAGTAGTAAAACATGGTTTGGAATCGTGACGCGAGTACGAAGAAAAACACAGATTTATGACACAAAATACATATAGGAGAGAATAGGGCTGTAAATACATTTTGCTGAATCAGTAGATGTCTTTTGGCATTGACAAAGTTTATTGCGGTACTTTAGGGCAACTATTTTTGCATGGCGTTGGCTTAATTTTTCATCCCGAGTCAAAACGATAACGGCGTTTATAAAGCCCCACCCGGCAACAACCTTTGACCACGTGTTCCCAGAATTCAAAGTGAGACCCTGTGTCGTTCGTTTTGCATCTTCTGGGGGCTTCCCCCGGTGTAAACCCCCGGTTACCCGGTGTAAGCGTCTCGAACGCCCCTATTAATGTTTAATATTCGATCACCATTTAGTGAGAATATTAGAGCAAATCATTTGAATTTGCATTTTACTTTATACATTGGGCAAGCCGGGCAGGGGTTATCTCATTGCTCTGTAGGACTTGTTAAGCTCATCACGTGATGGCCAATCCCAATCAGTGAGGAACAACTGCACTACCATGATTCAAGACCACCAGTTGGCTTCATAGCTCAATTGGTAGGGGCACCTGCACATTAAGTGGGAGAGGCTATAAGCCAGGCACTCCATGCATGACCCGAATGCGGATCGCACAGTTCACAGCTGCAAGGGCCCGAATGTGGATGTGTATGCACCTGCACGTACACGATGTACATCAATTGGGTACATTCCTTCCATAACCATGACGGGTTCGTACACGGGCTGTGATGGGAAAGCACGGAGTGCCTGGCTTATAGCCTCGGCCCACATTAAGTAGGTCCACGGTTCGGAGCCAAGTTGTTTTTCACTACATTCAGATTTCCTTGACTCGGACATCTGTCAACATTTGTATCGGAATTTGCATTTTCTAATGGAATTTTAGCCAGCTGCCGTTTACTAATAGACCGTATTGAATCGCTGCCATCCTGTGGGGCAGTTTCTTTGTTCCGTGAGGACTTGCACATTTTGTGCTTACATTGTTTACCAATTTAAATGTAAAGATGGCAGCTATTCGATACGGTCTATAGGTCAGGGGTCAAAACATATGATTTTGTGTGAAGATTTACTGACACACTCTTTTGGGAGTTAATTAAGGGGTGTAGCTAGCAAACTGGTAGAATCGATAAAAGTTCATCGGGTTTTCCATAGATGAAATATTAATTTGTGTACTCACCACTTGTTCTGACACTAAATATATATTGAGTTGTATAAACAGTATAAATAAATTACCAAGTTACATAAGTTATCAAATTTGTATAAGTCTGTGTTATTTATAATCAATAATAATGAAAAGTATACAGTTCATTTTATTACATCTGTTGAGAAGCAAGTTAATTTTCTGCCTTTTGAATGAAAACAATCCTAATAATTTTTAGGTCTATGTAAATTTGAATTACATGTACTGATGAAACCGTGACAAAACCATGAATCCAAATTCATATGCAACACAAAAGCACTGTTAGCAAAATGGGTTACCAGCCAAAATATGTTATCTGTATTACTGACTGGTACTCTGCCAAGCTCAAACATTTGCTAAGCAGCATTTTCTGTGAAACAGTGCCATGAAATGGGACTCCAATCTTGTGAAACTCATTCTTTACTCTTTATAAAGAAATGGATCTTTGTAAATGTATGCGTACATTCTCCCATTAAATTCAGTCTTGTTTTCTTGCATTTTATGCCAATTTATGTCGGCTATAATCTGTCCCAACTTCCGTCTGACTGGGAACAGTTTGATTTCAAAGTGGGCTCAATTTCATTAAACCCACACATTGTATGCTAAAGTAGTGCTCTTCCCATGTTATGAAACACATTCTCTGCTTTTTGCCTTACACTATAGTCATTTAGCGTCTGACGCTATATTTATGTAATGCTCCGGGAAAAAAGTGCTTTAGCATGTCTTCTTCGTTCCCCAATTCTATTTTCCAACTTTATAGTTTATCTTTTCATATCATACAACACCACTGGTGTTAATTTAACACCACAGTTTTTGCAGTGTAGAAAGTATACAAGTATAGAAATTGTTTCTTTTCAGCATAACATGACCAAATTGATTAAATTACATCCAAATGACTCGGCCAACTAACTTCAAAAATGTGCTCGTATTTCCTCAGGGGATTGTATTAAACGGCGCTTAGCAGAGCGGAAATACTCGGAAAGTATTTTTTATTTGGAAGAATATTCGTGACCCACCACAGTGTTGTCCGGGCGCGCTGAGCAGCGCCCTCACGCGGCGAACACTGATCGACCCTTCTGTTCGCCGCGTGAGGGCACTGGTCAAAACAGATGCATGCAACTGTCATGGCCATTATCGATCACAGATTGCATCGCTGATGCGATAAATATGCTTGGTTAGTGAATGATAATGACACCAGCGGCCAGCGAAACGTGTTTGGTGACTTTACACCTAATTTTGGAATGACTGAGCCGTACGTCTGAAGTGTTTTAGCTGGGAAAATGGATTGTTTTTGTCTGGGTGGCCGAGTTTTTTGTCCGGGCAGCCAATTTTTGTCCGGGCAGCCAATTTTTGTCCGGGCGCTAATGGTACCTTTCTTTGATTTTGTCCGGGCGGAGAACACTGTACCACCGCAAAACCAGGAAAATTTTTGTGCCATCGTAGAACCGCGATGTGTCATATCACGATTGTTCAAAATTACAGACGATTAGTTCACCGTGGGAAAAAATCATTGCGATAGACGATGGTATCGTCTATTGGCACAAGTGGTGGGTCACATTTCCAAACACAATGACAATTTTTTTTTGGGACAAAAAACTAATATAATTTCCACTTTGTAAGCTTGTGCCAGTATTAAAATATTTATCACCGCGGTATATCGTCTGAGAAATATCGCGGTATTCGATAATATCGTCATTATTTGAACAAAATTACCATAATATAAGCCGCCCGGTGAGAAGGCACATCGCTGCCGAAAAAGCATCACCGGGTCGCGGACATTTCCTAATCCCTTGTAGTAGACAATTGGCATTATTTATGGTGTATAAAGACAATGCAGAACAATGTATGTGGAAGGAAAAGTAAATAAAGTCAAACCTGTAGGCCTAACTGCGTGCAATGGCTTAGCGGCCGTGCGTCCATGATTTTGGCATTAGTTTTCCACAAAACATAAAGCTATGCCGTGACTTTTTCAGGCACAGGTAGGACCAATTTACAAGTTAATGCAGGCGATGAAATATAACAAAGTCATGTTGTGCCTGCAAATATCGCGGTACCGTTTATTCACGATATCTCGGTATTCCAAAAACCAGACGATATTTATAGCGGCTGAAATTTAATACCGCGATATTCGATATTATTATATAAAATGAAGCTTTTGCGGACACCGTGCGTTTCTGTTACTGTGCAGCACAGAACCCAGATTCGATGTGCGTGCACGTTGGGCGCACCACGAACACACGCATAGAGTACAGTAACAAAAAATACTGTACAACAGTAACAAAAGCGCATGCATTTGTAAACTGACGTTTTCAACACCAAACAGACAAAAATCTCGCGGAAATCTTTCAAAACAAAGCTTCATTTTATATAACAATAATAATATTGGATGTCTTTTCGGGTGATATGAGAATATACCGCACTCGTCATGAAAATACCGAACTCGCCTTCGGCTCGTTCGGTATTTTCATGACTCGTGCGGTATATTCTCATATTACCCTCAAAGCCATCCAATATTATATAATTATCATCTACCGGCACAAGCTTACCACCTTGTACATGTAGCTTTCACCTGCTTCAAGCTCACTCACTCTGGACTTTGAACCTCTATGAGTGAAGAGATGTCATGGCTGCATCTGTTTCTTCTGCAGTGGTTAGAGGATCCATGCTTACTCCCTCAGGAGTACCACGTGTGTGGACAGCTGCAATTGCATCTTGTAATCGCTGTCTCTACAAATTTAAAATTAAAGGAGATTTTCAGATTTTTCCAGAAAATGCATTTTGCTGAAACATAACAATCATATAAAATACCTCCCCAAAATACTATACATGGGAAGAAAACAGGTAATTTTGCAATCTCCAATTTGGATGTGGAAGCAAAAAGGTTGGTGAAATCACTGCACTGCTTTATGGAACGGATAATTAGTTTACAAAACATCAGTGTTTTTGGACGATATCCTTGCAACTATATGACTTGAGACGTGGTGGTCTGGTGGATAGCGTGTCAGAGGTCCATGGTTCGAAACCTGGCCATTGCACAGCGTTGTGTCCTTGGACAAGACGGCTACTCCACGCCGTCTCTCTCCACCCAGGTGTATAAATGGGTACCAGCAAATACAGTTGGGGAAACCCAACTAGTTGCTGGGGGTAGACTTGCAATGGACTGGCATCCCATCCAGGAGAGTAGCATTGCTCCTCGTCATTCCCAATCATGTATCTGTCCTTAAAGCTTCAATTCACTGACCTGGTCCTCAGTAAGTTCCTGCCCCTCAACCGTCGTAACGGCTGCCTTAATGGCTGCCATCGCGACCTCAGGGTCAACGCTGGTCACCATGGTGACTTGGTTAGATGTACCCACGATGTCGCTGATTTGGGATGAGAGGACGTTGGCTGCTGTTGCCTGTTGGATTGACAAGATGACGGCGGGATTATTTTGGCACGTCAAACTCTTTGTGGTGCCTGTATCATGAACGGGTGACTTTTGAGACACTTCCGGTGCTTTTTCAATGTCTACATCATTTTGAGCATGCGCACTTTAGCTTAAAGGCAGTATACATGATTGGTAATCTCGAAAATCAGAATTGTTCACAGTTTTACGCCCAACTTACACAATATAAACATGATGACCGTAGAAAACTTCCCCTGAAATGGTTTTGTCTGAAGTGCTATAGTCTTTGAGAAATTAGTAAAACAATTATTTTTCGTCTCATGAGACGAAAATTCAATTCGCCCCAAAACCATTTCGCCCAAGTGCCATTTCGCCCCAAACCACTTCGTCCAAACACTACATCGCTCAAACACTACATCGCTCTGTCTTCCCTACGTGATGCACTCCAAACAGCGCCCTCTGTCTGTGGTTTATTGCAATGAAATCTTCAAAGTTTAAAAAGGCTACCTTTTATTGATTTTACATCCAAACGAACAATAGCATGTCTTGCTGAACAAGTAATCCATCATATGAAGCAAAGATTAGGCAAAAAGTTGTTTAGCATGTCATGGGCCCTTTAACAAACGATTTTGGGGAAATTCGTAATACGATAAATTCGTACATCGGAATACAGCTAGTATTTTCGTACTGATTCCGCCAATTTCAGAATGGTTGGCAGGTATGTGTTCCATTTGACCACAGCTTGTGTCAAACCAGTCCATGCTGTGTGCATTGCCATTTCATTTGTTTTATAAACGTACCTGATGAAGAATGCCCGATCCCGAGGCGGCTATCACCATCCTGCCTCTATTGAGTGTAGCGCCTTCGCTCTTGACAGTCACGATTTCGTACTGGATGCCTGGATCCTTTGAAATTGCCGTGGGCACAACAGCAGATGGATTCTCATCTGGGACTAAAAACAAGCAAAATCTTCAAGCAAATTTCAATACACATTCATAAATAAGTCCGTTTTCAATACTGGAGAGCCTTTTTCACTACGATCATAACTCTGTGCAAAGCCAGTTATCTTCTCTCAAAACAAAAGAAATATCTTAAGACAGATCTAAGGAGATAACTTAAGCAACAAATAGTGCAACAACATACCTTTCTAAAAACTCTGTGTACAAATGTCCTATTTAACGTATGTAACATAGGACACATACTTTGTGACATTTTTTGGTGTCCTTGTTACATACGGTATATTGGAAAATTGCACACAGGGCTTTCAGGAAGGTATGATGTGGCACTATTCGTTATCTCCTTAGATCCATCTTAAGATATTTCTTTTGTTTTGAGAGAAGATGAATGACATTGTACAGAGATATAATCCTGGAGAAAAAGGTCTCTCAAGTATTAAAAACAGACACAGATACGTTAGACAGTTTACGCATCCCTATTGGCCGAGAGCATGTCACGAAGAACTGGTTCACGGGTTGGTTAAAAGAGCGGGTGACAAATACGGAATAATGTTGAGTGCTCAATAGAAGCACACCGATTGTCTACCCTAGTCACTCACCATTCACAACAAATTCTCCTTCCATTTCTACGCTACCATCAACACAGCCGTGTGCCGTCCGTTTATGCATGGCCAGGGTGGACGTCTGCCGGTAGTTTTTGCCGCAGTGACAGCAGATGTACGGTTTGGAGTGTGTGTGCACCACATGGTGTTTGTATAGGCTGGAATACTCGGTAAAACGCTTGCCGCAGCCGGCTACAGTGCATACGTAGGGCTTTTCACCTTGAAAATAAATAAGGATGCATGTGTATAATAAACGAGCATGTTCAGGTTTTTTTTTAAAACCTGTCCTACTTTTAATCTTGAATAACCTTGTCATTTTCCAACGGATTTAAACCAAGATTTCACATCATGTAAACAAGACCTGACAAATTTAACTGAGTGAGTTTCATCAGTTTTGTCCAAGAGGGTGAGATTTAATGGCCATACGAAAAAAAACCACTAAATTTCAGAATTTGCCACTTTCGACTTGGCATCCGAGGGAGTATACCAACTGTGCCTTATAGTTTAGCTGTTAGACCATTTCCCTGGTGAGTCAGAGGTCTCGGATTCGAATCCCGATAAGCCCCTTACAATTTTTCTCTCATCTCAAGTTCGGTTGTTTCATTTTGATGGTGATCAGGCACCATACCAGATGTTGTGTTCGTTAAATTTCAGAACAGAAATGAGAAAAAAATGACAACACCCATGGGAAAAATGGGGGGTTTCAAAAATGCGACTTGGACATGCTTCTTTAAAATAAGGAGTTGCTTTCACAATTTCAATCGATAGATCCTTGTACGTGTACCTGTGTGTATTCTCATATGGTTCTTGTAGTTGGTAGCGCTAGCAAAGGCTCGTCCGCAATCGGGCGAGTCGCAAATGTACGGTTTCTCCCCTGTGTGCGTGCGGATGTGAACCTTGCGAATGTTGGACGTTGTGAAGCACTTGTCGCAGCCTTCAAAGGGGCACTTGAAGGGTCTCTCTCCTAGGGTTAAAGAACACAATAAGAAGAGCATTTTAATGAGGGAACAAGTGTTTGGCTGTTTTTAACTCTGCACTGCACCGACTGTTTTGAACATTTTTTTTTTTATTACTTTTTTTTAATAATTTTTTGGTTTTTTTTCCAATCAATGTTAACAAATTATTACAGTACTTCACCAATCTTATCGATAAAAATGGGATGTGTTGATTTTTTTTTCTGTGGTAAATTTCTCTTTAAAATTTGAGTTTGCCCCTAACCCGTGTGTGTCCTGACATGTTTCTGCAGGTCTCCCGATGTCTTGAATGCTCTAGTGCACATCTCCTCAGGGCACCGGTATGGCTTCTCCCCGGTGTGTACCCGCGTGTGGCTCTTCAGTCCGTAGCCCGAGGCGAAGGCCTTCCCGCAGCCTGGTGCTTCGCATTTGTACGGTTTCTCTCCTGAATGGGAACGCTCATGTACCTGCAAGATACCAAATTATTTTTTTACATGTAGTTGAAGGGACACACCGGCTTTGTTGGGCTCGAAATAGACCCAGACATTATTCTGAAGCGCTTTCCAGAGTAAATTAAATATATCCTGAAAAAACGCCGTTTTTGAGCATTTTTCAAAAATGCAAGGTCACGTGACTTTTCGGAACCAGATTCTGGTTTCGAAAAGTCACATGGACTTACGAGTTAGTTTTGTGTCCAGCCGCATAAAAGTTTCTTACTGCAAAACTGCGCCAAATTCCACTCTGATTTCCCCCAAATATTTATAAGTAATTGACAAAAGAGAGACTATTTATACAGGTATGAAACAAAGTTAAAGAGGTATGAAAATTCGAGCATAAATGTTTGTTTCGAGAGTCCGGAGAACGGGAACGAGCGCGTGCTACGCGATACGGCAGGTTACCGTGGAGTGTTAGATATTTGCCCCGCGCAGCACGGCAAATAGTCTGAGTGCACACACGGCCGGGTTGGTTGCTTCGGTGTACGTTTGTGAAGAAAAAACATGATGCTAACTCCTCAAAAGAAAACGGAAATTCCTATTCGGTCGTCCGGGCTGAAATCGTGAGCAGAAAATCAGAGATATCCCGAGTAGGAGAAGAGCGAATCGTTTGTGAAAAAAGTCGTGAGGCTCGCGCGTAGTTGCAACGGCTGGAAAAGCGTATAACCCGTCTTTTGACTGTTTTTGTTAATTTTGCACTTCTTTAGTAAATTACGGGATATTTTGATGATCTTTTTTCACAACGACCATCAAAAAAGTATTGTCAATGCTGCTACATCACTAAATCATGTAAACATTAGGCCGGTGTGTACCTTTAAAGAAGCTTGTCCAGGTTTCGTTCTAACCTAACAATCATAAAATACTATCCATGGGAAAAAAAACAGGAAATTTGCAATCCCCAATTTGGATGTGGAAGCAAAACGGTTGGTGTAATCACTGCACAGCTTTATTTTTTGTCTTTTCTCTTTCTGTGACCCACCTTGAGATGGTGTGCCGTGGTGTACATTCTACCGCATCCGTTGTATCTACACTTGTAGCCCTTGGCCGCCCGACCTTCCCCAAGACCAGTAACAAGGCTGATCGTTTTGATGTTATCCAGGACCCCAGAACTGCCGTCTTTATCCATGTCAGCCTGGGAGCCCGATGCTTCACTTTCCATCTGCAAAAAAATGTATAAAAATAAAAAATAAAAAAAGATTGAGATTTAAATGCTTTAAGAACCACTCGACGCCGGAGAACGTGTAAACATGCCAAGATTTCCACGTTAGTGTAGCGGAGGACTAGTAGACACGTTTGGGAAAAATCCCTTTGTTACTGCAGTTGACGGCTCAACATGTTTCGCGTGGAGAGCGTAGAGGACGGATTTTTTCCATGGATTTTGAGATTTTGATACCATATCATTTGTCATATTTTTCTTATTACCATTCTAAAATTTTGCATTCCCAATCCGTATATTTTCAAGGATATCGTTAAAAAAAACACCGATGTTTTGTAAACTAATTTTTAAGAAGCAGTGCAGTGTTTACACCAACCTTTTTGCTTCCATATCCAAATTGGGGATTGCAAATTTTTCTGTTTTCTTCCCATGGATAGTATTTTGGGGAGGTATTTTATATGATTGTTGGGTTATTCTGAAAAATTCAGGGCAAGCTCCTTTTTATAAAAACACATTGATTACCTGTTCATTTGCAAACTGGTCAAGTACTGTGAGGGATGCCGTGTCCACTGCATCGTCGGATCCAGAAAAACCTGAAAATTGTTTAATAAAATGCAAGAAAATTCCATGTAAAATTGTTCCGTTGTGGGAGAAATTGCCAACAGAAGGTGTTTTTTTTTTTTTTTTTTTTTAAATCTGCAGAAATTTTATTTTTTAACCATGCATTCAAGACAAAAACCATGCATGGATTTTTCAGGTTTTCTTTAGTATTACTGCATCTATAACCCCGTTCTCACTAGAGAAATCACTTCGTTCGACGAAGATTCGTTAATCATCGTTAGTTAATGAAGCATGCTTTCACATATCACTTAACGAAGATCGAACGAAGAGCGGTACCGTACACATTATAAGCGACCGCTAACGAAGATCGAATGAAGCTGTGGGAGGTCATACATGCGCGTCGCGCGTCTAGACGCGCTGTCTGGTTTTCCAGTGGCGCGTCAAAAACAACGCTTGCTGGGCGCTTGACACACAACGCGCTTGTGCAACCAGGCCTGCCAAATTGCTTCGTCGAATGAAGGGAGCGTTCTCATTTCAAATTTGCTTCATCGAATGAAGCGATTTCTTCATCCAATGAAGCAGTGGCTTCGTCGAATAAAGCTATTTGCTTCATCGAATGAAGCGATTCTAATTATCGTCGAATGAAGAGGTGTGCGTTCATATCAGGAAAACTCTTCGTCGAATCATCGTCAAATCATCATCATTTCTTTAGTGAGAATGGGGTCTTTGCGATTGAAATTTCTACAAGGCAGTTTATGAACATTATTCTTTAGTTATGTAATGCTATTGTTCCTGTTTTTAAAAGTTTGAAGGTTTTCCAATCATGTAATCTGTCTTTATCATTTGCAATGACCCAATTTTGTTTTTCATGAGTTGACAAGAAAAACCTTACTCAAAGTGTTGATAGCAATGGTAACAAACACCACATGAATTTATTTCCGTCCAAAATGGTATTTCATTTTGGAAATTGACAACCGAAGATGGTTTTCTCAAAATGTACAATTTCACAAAATCCATATATAGATTTTAAAGGTTTTCTGAAGCATTGATGCATCTAAGTAGCTAAAATTTCTTCAGGCTAGTTTACCAACATTCTTCCTTAGATGTTGCACTCTTATTCCACGAATCTGTAAAAAGTTTTATCTTGCAAATGATACATAGGGCCTTTAAACAATTACATCAAACAAACCTGGTGATTGGTCAGCAAAGCTGTCTGGGGACATCTGTGTCTGAATAAACGCTGTGGTGCCATCTTCGAGTTGGACAGCTTGGAAATTTTGACCTGCAACATTGTGAAAGTAGATATATAGAAATTCACTTGGAATTCAAGCAGCAAATGTGTTGCTTACAACACTGCAGTATGACACTGCAAGCCATATACATGTAGAGCTAATTTGAACTTTGTTTAACTATATGGGTCTTTCCACGGTAAAGGGGGCATTTTGGCAACACAGACCATATTTTCCAGAAAATACCTCTGTCTGGTCTCGAAATGAAAGAAATAAGTTTCAGTTGTTCTGAATAGATAACTTAGGCCCAAAAGGGTTGCAAATAGTGTGACAACATGCCTTTCTAAAAACCCTGTGTACAAATTTATAATATACGCTCGTAACCGGGATGTATAATTTGTACACAGGGTTTTTAGAAAGGCATGTTGTCGCACTATTTGTAACCCTTTTTGGGCCTAAGTTATCTCTTCAGAACAACTTAAACTTATTTCTTATATCTTGAGACCAGACAAAGGTATTTCCTCGAAAATATGGTCCGTGTTGCTAAAATGCCCCCTTTACCGTGGAAAGACCCACATGGAATGTTACTTTGGTAGAAATGTATTGTGCATTGAAAATGTGTATTTTATTGCACCTTACCTTTTGGCTGTGTCTTCAGTATATATGCAGTCGACCCGTCTTCTAGTTGGACAGCTTGGCCATCTTCAAAGCTTGGTGCTATGAATGAAAATAAGGCAAAGCAACTGATGGTTATGGGCATGTCGTGGGTCTGTCACAGGTTAGGAATCGTTAAGTAACGCAGGTGAGTCAAGCAGGTGAGTCACAAATGAGTCACAAGTGAGTTATGGATGACGAGTGAGTCACGAGTCACGAGTGAGTCACGAGTGAGTCACGAGTGAGTCACGAGTGAGTCACGAGTGAGTCACGAGTGAGTCACGAGTGAGTCACGAGTGAGTCGCGAGTCACGAGTGAGTCGCAAGTCACGAGTGAGTCACGAGTCATGAGTCACGAGTGAGTCGCAAGTCACAAGTCACGAGTCATGAGTCACGAGTGAGTCGCAAGTCCTGTGTGAGTCACGAGCAAGTCATGAGCAATGAGTGAGTCAAGTCAGGAGTAAGCTGCAAGCGTGCCGCAAGCGTGCCGCAAGCGAGCCGCAAGCGAGCCGCAAGCGAGCCGCAAGCGAGCCGCAAGCGAGCCGCAAGCGAGCCGCAAGCGAGCCGCAAGCGAGCCGCAAGCGAGCCGCAAGCGAGCCGCAAGCAAGTCTCAAGCGAGTCACAACCAACTCCAGGGCACAAATTCCACAAAGTGAACTTTGCAAATGACTTTGTTGCTCCCCTTGTAAAATTGAAAAATGCCTCCGTGCCCTTCAAAATTGCCCCCTACTTTCAGGTATTGAAAGCAATCTTTGCAGTGCCCTCAAGTCTCAAGTGAGTCCCGATCTAGTCATGATTGTGGAACCTTATAGCTATTAACAGCATTAAAGTAGAGACCAGGCAGTCCGAGACCAAGTTTGAGACCAAGTTTGAGACCAAGTTTGAGACCAAGTTTGAGACCAAGTTTGAGACCAAGTTTGAGACCAAGTTTGAGACCAAGATCGAAACCAAGTCCGAGACCAAGACCAAGTTTGAGACCAAGTTTGAGACCAAGATCGAGACCAAGACTAGGCAGTCTGAGACCAAGTTCTAGACCAAGATCAGACAGTTTAAGACCAAGACTATGCAGTCCCAGATCAAGACTGACACCCAAAAAAGGCCAGTCTAGCCAGTTTTATTCAATGCAGCTCGCACTGTTTGCAACATGTACCGGAAACAAAGGACTTTATTACCAAGACTAAGACCAGTCTCGACTACAACACCAGCTACTAGTTGACTTACTTTTTTCATGAACTTGTTGGATAAATGCTGTAGAGCCATCTGTCAACTGGACTGTTTGACCGTCGACGAGATCTGAAACAAAAGCATTACAAATGTTTTACTACGTGCCGACTGCGCGCAGGGAATCGTGGGGGAACCGTTGGGGAACCATTACGGCATGTATTTACGCACATGACTCAACCCAAACTTACCTTTCTGTTGTATTATAGCTGTAGACCCATCTGAGAATTGCACAGCCTGCACGTGTAGATTAGAACCGTGGCTAAAACTGAGACTACTGGTGCCTGCTGTACTAGGTTCTGTACTGGAGACCAGGGCTGTCGGATCCGTCTGCCAATTGTACACAAAATACAATAAATACAACAGCGAAGCTGCCTTTGTTCACTGCTTCCTACGAATTAGAATTTGTGTTTGGTACTGCAAAATCGGACAAAGACGTGCTAAAGCTTTTCGACTTGCGCTCATCGGAGCAAAACGCTATCGATTTAAATATAAAGCTGAAGAACGGTGATGACGTGATCAGAATGCTACGCACTGATTGGTCAGCTGGCAACAGCAGACTACATGTAGCGTTTGAACAAATTCTTTCTGGCGACATAACACAGGTTTAGTGAAGAGGATATACATGTACGTAGCTTCGAGCATGTACCGGTAAAGATGCATGATACTACATGCTCTGGCCAGTACCGTGAACTGTTGTTCACTGTATTGTTCCGAGCACTCGGGGTGATCAAGCAAGTGTTGTCCTATAGCAGATGTGCATTCGGGCTGTGTTGCAGCTTTGCGAGCGTTCTTGCAGACACGCAACGGCTGTTTGCGGGAAGCAGGCACGTTGCTGCGGATGAAGGATGGCAACAGCAGGAAGTACGCTACTGCGCATCCGCCGTTAGACTACATGTAGCGTGTGAACAAATACTACCTACTACACAACTTGACAATGTTATTTATGAGTTTCGGTGCCGATGTGAAGCTTGGTACGTCAGACGTACGTCTCAAAGACTGGCGGATCGCATTAAACAGCATGTTCCATCCTCCATCCGTAGCAACCTGCCTGCTTCCCGTAAAGAGCCGTCGCGTGTCTGCAAGAACGCTTGCAAAGCTGCCACACAGCCCAAATGCACATCTGTAGGACAACACTTGCTTGATCACCCCGAGTGCTCGGAACAATACAGCAAACAGCAGTTCACGGTACTGGCCAGAGCACGCAATATCATGCATCTCCACATGCTCGAAGCTACGTATATCCACTTCACTAAACCTGTTATGTCGCCAGAAATAATTTTTTCACACGCTACATGTATAGTCTGCTGTTGCCAGCTAACCAATCAGTGCGTAGCATTCTGATAACGTCATCACCGCTCTTCAGCCTTATATTTATATCGATAGCGTTTTTCTTGCGTTTTGCTCTGATGAGTGCAAGTTGAAAAGCTTTAGCATGTCTGTCGTTACTTAATTATATTTTCCGAATTTGAATTTCTTTGCATGAAAGAAAATGATTTAACTTTTGTTAGGGAGGATGAATGCGTGTCCAGATCGCATTTTTGAGTGCCGTCATTTTTCCAATGGGTAATGAGATTTTGATACCATATCATGTGTCATGTTTTTCTCATTACCATTCTGAAATTTCGCACTCTCAATCCGTATATTTTCAAGGATATCATCACTGATAAATAACCACTAATTTATCTGTTTTCATAACAACCTTTTTGCTTCCACATCCAAATTGGAGATTGCAAATTTCCTGTTTTCTTCCTGTGGATAGTGTTTTGGGGAGGTATTTTGCAGGATTGTTAGGTTAGAACGAAATCCATTTTATGGAAAAATTTTAACACGCTCCTTTAAAGGAGCTTTAGATTTTTCTAGAATATGTATTTCGTTTTAATCTAACAATCATAAAATACCTCCCTAAAATACTACCCAAGGGAATAAAAAGGAAATTAGCAATCTCCAATTTGGATGTGGAAGCAAAAAGGTTGGTGTAATCACTACACTGCTTTATGAAACCAGATAAATTAGTTTACAAAACATTGGTGGTTTTTCGACAATATCCCTGACATTATAAGGATTGATGAGAGCGCGAAATTTCAGAATGGTAATGAGAATAACATGACACATGATATGGTATCAAAATCTCAACACCCATGGAAAAAAATGGGAGCTCAAAAATATGCAGCTCCATGCCTTTGCTATGGAGCTGCATATTTAGTGGCACGAATTTGGCCTCACGCGCACATTGACGAGCCTCTGCCTTTAAATGACTGAAAACAAAATAATATACCTCCGATATAACAGCATGCTGTTCTATCTCCAGATCTCCCTCCCCATCCTCCATATGTTGCGACAGCAGCATACCAATCACCTCCTGGTCATTACCAGAGGGAGTGCTGGTCACTGCCGTAACGGCAGCTGTCACCTCTCCAACTGTGATTGGCTGATCCTCCATCTCCATGGTAGCAGTTTGATGGCTGGAGGTAGCCACTTAAAACATTCCTGAAAGTTAAAATAAATAATAATAATAATAATAATAATAATAGACAGTTCTCTCAATGATCTCTCAATGCGCTTTCTCCATTATTAACCCTGGTCATTGGGCTCAGTAGTATCATTCCTTAATCCTTCTCAACTCCCTGGGGAGTATGCAGTCCCGTGCAGCTTATGCGCACAGGTACCCATTTCCTCCTGGGTGGAGAGAAGCAATTTATGGCAAAGTGCCTTGTCCAAGAGCACACGCAATCACCATGGACAAGCCGGAAAATTTTAAGATTTTGTGAGAAAACACCGACTTGGAAATTTTTCAGCCAGTCTCATGTGTTTTGTACAATGTCTGAAGCCATGATCAACTTCTCAATTCTTTCCATTTTTTTAAAATGACTCATCAATCATCGGTAATTGCAGATTTGATGGAAAAACCCAAATTTGAGAGTGAGACAATTTTAGGATTTTGTAAGGAATTTGTTCAGCCTCTCGGTGTTATTATTATTTCTTTCTGGTAGGCCTACTGAGACCATAAGACTCCTCAAAAGTGCCCATTGCACTGTCGCTTGCAAACGTGAGGAAACCATGATGAATTAAAAACGGCCAGAGACACCGGGAAATCCCCTTGCTCTTGACAAAAGAATGCTCTGTGATTTTTAAAGTGCTACCTAACCCGATACCTAACACATTGGGCCAACGGCCAAGTTACATCCCGTCCGAAGGATGGAGCAAGTGTGATTATTAAAAGTGCCTTGCTCAAGGGCCAGCCAGGGCGAGTTTCGAACCCGCAACCCTATACTTTATAAGTTTTCACGACCCAAACCACTCGGCCCCGGTGTCTGACATGTTTTGGGAAAGAATTGGGAAGTTGATCATGGCTTCAGACCTTGTCATGTGCGCAAAACATACGAGACATCGACAGGCTAAAACATTTCAAAAAATTCTAAGTGTTTCCTCACAAAATCTTAAATTTTAATTTTTTTTTATCAAATCTGGCTATCTGCATCTTCCACTAATGCTAGATATTTGGGCATTATTTAAATAACGAAAGACAAAATTCTTCCCCCTGCCTGGCCAGCCCTCCCCTGTCGCCGCAGCGTCGCCAAAAATGAAAAGCCGTTCCCGGCCGTGCATTCGCTCGTACCGTACGTACGTACAGTGACAGAAAGTACAAGAGGAAGAAACATAAGAAAGCCTGTCGACAGAAACAAAATCGCCAAAAGAAATCACCAATAAAACGACAAAGGATACATTCAATAACCCACACACCCAGTAAAATTCTAGAGTCGTGTCCATAGCTGAAATAATGGGAAATATTTCTTCGCGATGTTCTGTCAAAATGATGTTTTTGTAGTTGAATTCTGGGATATGGGCCGGGGATTTCTGGGTAGGCCCAAAATGCATCGGCAAAAAATGTTGCCATTTTGTCGCCCCGCAAGGTGAATATTTGCCATTGTACTGTACGGCAAATGTGGTAACGAGTAGAATATCCATGTGCAGGGGCCGATGCCTTTTCGGAGCGCGCGCCGCGAGGCACGGCATTGTGGGAGATATTACCAACAATTCCATGCAATATTCTCTGCATTTCAGTTTGTATTTTGTTTAACAGCGGAAAATGCATTTATTAGTCACGATAATGGCGACATAATTTCAAGCATAATACCCCGTAAAGATACGAAAATCATAGAATCGTCTTACCTATCTGTTGCGTGCGTTTGGCGCAATTTTTACATCGAGTTTCGATTGCGCACCAAAAATTACGCATGTATATTAAAACCGGGGGTGCAACTCTTATTCACAAAAAAATATTTATTTGGGCATTATTTAAACATTAAATAACGAAAGACAAAATTCTAAGTAACACAAAATGTTTTTTAAACAACTCCATCATATAACACATTCTATAAATAATCCTATTTTATTTATCAAATACACAGGCTGAATATTGTATTAACATTTTGTTTAGATAGTGGGGCCCTAAACAACAAGACATATTTTGGTTCCGTTCCAAGAAATTCACACTTGCTTAGCACAAAATTCCCGGGTGAACTGATATTAAAAACCAAGATTATACTAAGTATTTCATTGAAATTCTTAGAACGGAATAAAAAGGTATATTACACTGATGTTGTGTTGCGAAACTAATAATATTACTGTTCATGTACCAACAAGATCGCTTCTTTCTCGAACATCCTCGGTAGTATAGTGGATAGTATCTCTGACTGTCACTCAGGAGACCGGGGTTCGATTCCCCGCCGGGGAGGTGGACTTTTTTTTCCTCCCCCTCTTTTTTTACTCCTGTATTTCACTTTATGCGATCCATATGTTGTGATAAACAATACCTTTTTTTTCCTGTCATAACACCCAAAAAAATGTGACTTTGGAATGATTTTGCGAACGGGGGAGCTTGCACAGCATATATACGCCTAATCGCTGATATCGTTTTGTGGTATTTTCCTGTATGTATACTAACTGTTCTCAAGTTTACACGTTAACCTGGTGGCATTTTGTTCTTTTATTATCATGGGTAAAATACGGAAGTATAAACTCAAATATGTATTGTATTCGTTTTGAAACTAAGGACTGATGAAAGAGCACGAGGATACGTATACGCCCACTGCAATGTATATGCCTGTGAAAACCCAACCGAACCAACGGCAGAACTACAATCAGTGCCCGAGATATTGTCATAAGACATCGTAAATCGCAAATATCTTTGCAAATGTCGTAAATTTCGCCAATCTTTTCCTTCCTAACGACGCGCGTATAGTTATAGACCATCTTCTTACCAAAAGGGCGCCCGGCGGCCCGCTTATGATAGGCATGCCATGTATGCAACAAAATATGCGACAAAATGTACAACATCGCAAATATTTGCAAAGATAATTTGCAAAAACAAATGTGCGACATCGCAAATATTTGCAAAGATATTTTGCGACAAAATTTGCGACATCGGAAATATTTGCAAAGATGATTTGCCAAAATAAATGTGCGACATTGCAAATATTTGCAAATATAATTTGAAAAAAAACAATGTGCGACCGCAAATATTTGCAAAGATATTTGCGACAAAATTTGCGACATATTTGCAAAGATATTCGCGACAAAGATTGCGGCATGGCAAATATTTGCGTATAATATTGCAATGAAATTTTATAATAATATTGCAGTGAATTTTGTGACATTTCACTTTACACCCACCCCCATATTCAGCTGTGGTGCACATATCCCAATCTCTTAATCATAACAAATGACACATCATAATAAAGAAGTATATATACCAGGGCTTTCTAATGATACCAAATTTGAGGAAAATGATTTGGCAACAAGAGCGAATTCGTCAGTCAAACTTGAGTTTCCGAACTTTATTTTTACAGGTGTATTAGAAAAAGATAATTGAGAATACATTTATATAAGTGTGTGCTAACAATCCAATGCAAAGCAGAATATATATATATCCCCTTCAATCACATGTGTACATTTGTTGAAAGGGACTTCTTTTACTGACGGGTCCAAATTCTGCGACTGAAGGCGATTTACATGTAAATTATAGGTGATTTTAAACGTTGTTCCTGTTGAATAAGGAAAATCCCCAAAACAAAACCTTATGCTTTCGATCTTGCACACTTAACATGTACATTAATTTCCAGCCGCAAGCAGCGGTAGTTTCGAGTTTCGACGAAATGCTTAATAGGAAAACTACACAAGGAACTATACAATATATGTGCATTATTATTGAGAGCTGGACGATTTCAACAACCATTCACTACAGCAAGGCTATAGTACGTAACGACGACGATATTGGGCCATATTAAAACATGGTGAAAATGTTGTTCACATCAGAGTAAAATTCACAAACTCCTGCTAAGTTAGTGGCAGCGGCATATTGAACGCAGGATTGAAGAAAATTCCGTTTGTTACCGTACCGAGTTCCATTAACTACACGAAGCATTCTATCAAATGGAACTTGTTGGTCTCCCGGACGCTTCAATTTGAAATCTTCAAACCCTATTTTCATCAACTCTGCACGGATATTTTTACGGATTCAACGCCAGCTATTCTGATCTGTGCACCTTCGCTGTTTGTTCCAAGAAGTTTTCAGGAAGTACAGCTGGGACAAAAGAAGAAGTTCCGAGACATTTTGAAGACGTAGTTTTGGAAAAAAACCGTAAGGTGGGACATAGAAACTTGCTCCTCGATCGAATGGAATTAAAGTTGTTAAAACATGGCAATTGTGAATTTAAAAAGTAGCAGATATAACTGAAATCATGCTTCTTTCGTGTGATATCCCCTAAAGGGATCTGCCATCCACTTAGGAGGTTCTTCAGCTCGGCCACGAAGTGCGAGAGAACAGGAAGAAATTCTCAGATTTAGAGGTGGGAGGAAAATCCCGCACATCATTCTTTGGGAACCCACGGAATCAAGCAGGGACTGAGAACCCAATTAATCCACATACTGACCCGGGCGGGATTTTCAAGCCGAACCTGGGCCACGGGGGTGGACGGCGAGGAAAGAACCGCTATGCAAACCCGATTCCCCCGAACTCACGCTGAAACCAAAATACCCACAGGGATTTTGGTAACAGATGAAATTTGTAGGTGAAATTTCAAAACGATGACATCCGTCGGTAGCGATAAGGGTTCCGAGACCACCCCGGTAATAGCCGTGTATGACGCCCTAAGAGCCCCGTCCGTGTCACGGGAAGACACCGAAGTGAAACGCGGTGGAGGATACGTAACTCCCATTGGGAAAACTGAACGAGTATTAGTGGGAGATCGCACCTACCAAAATATCAAGGAAGGCACGAGGGGGTGGTCATCATTTCGGGGAGTGTCAAAGGACCATAGGCAATCAGTAGACTCTCCCAATTCGCCACCGAAGCCTTTTGTGTCTGTTCCGGCCGTTCCTATAAAACACCGTCCACTAAGTATCGATCTTCCACAACCACAGAAGCGTTCTCAATTTGACCCTCCGTTTCCTGTCGTGATGGGAAATACTCCGCCTAAGCAGACTACCGTACCTCTTGCGACTAAACCTCGGCGTTCGACTACGAAGCCGCTGCCTTCGCTTCCAATAGCCACGAGGAAAGTAAGAGCCAGAAAGGTAGATATTTCATTACCGGGTGATGTTAGAATTGTGGATGTTGAGAAGCTGAGTTTACATGTTCAACCCCAAAAACTTGAGAGGCTTGGAGTAGGCACCGGAACTTACACCAAGTCCCACAACTTTATCCAGGAGTTAAACACTACCGACCTTGTGCTGCGGATGAGCATCCAGCAATGCGAGGCGACCATGCACCGGTACGCCAGCCAAGCCAGAGACGGCCACCTCATCTTTACGTCCGATCGCTTCGCTTGCGGATTTTTCGATCACCGCGGCGGAGTCCTACTCCTACCCATTCACAAAGTGGCCCTGTACATCACCCCACAAGCCGTGGTGGGAGACGAACTCGAGTCGATTTTCATCTACGTCCGACCTGGCTCCGCAGAAGATCATCTCGCCTTGGCACCCACAAATGAAGAAGCCGTGAGTTTTACCGTCACTTGCGGTAGCACGGGTCTCAGATTCTCCAAAGATGTGGTTCTCTCCTTCCCCGTTCGCACTCCCAAATCGGGCTCCAACAAGACCACGAAATACCAAATTATCGCGTCCGAGGAGCCGGCATCGGCGACGGATAAACCCAAACAGCAAGTCATGGACAGGGTCATGGATTGTTTCTACTCCATCTCGGAGAATCGCTGCACGTTGATGGTCAAACGCCTGGCGAGTTTTACGGTCGTCGCAACGAGTACGAAAAGTCCGAGTCGCACTTTGAAACGTGAGCCATCGGACGAATTCACGAATTTCAGGGTAGGCGTGTTCGGCAGGCGGAAGGCTGGCACTGGAAGCGCCCAGATAAGGGTTATATTCTGGAGGGATAGTGACGCTGAAACACAGGTATGCCTACTTGACTTGTAGGGCCTAAGGGTGGATTCACGTTGAGACTTTTCGCGCGTACATTTTAAAAGACGGCGTTAAAGGAATTTGGAGTGACGCGAGGCACTGCAAATCACAGAATCCGAAAACACTGTCCTCCCAAGTTGATTCAGGGGAGTTCTCAGTGCAGTGCGCCGTTTCACTCTAATCCCCCCACACCGCTTCGACAAATTAAGCAGCATCAGGGCCTATAACCAATTTGCGCACACTGTTAAAAATGTCTTAGTTTTTTTTTACAGGACTCCTACAGCAAAATTACCGGAACACTCAGTTTTTCTCCGTAAATTTACGGAATTATTCCGTTTATTCCGTTGTTTTGTCCGTAAAAATACCGATTATTCGACAATGTCCGTAAAATTACGGAGCTCGGTCCTTCAATAAACAGTGTGAATTCCGTAAAAATGCGGAAACTCCGTAAAAATACGGAAATTTTGTTTTAAAAATCTGTAAACAAATTTTACGGGTTTTTCGGAAAAATTCGGGCAGCAAAATTACCAAAACTTTGTTTTCTACTCCGTAAATGTACGGAATAAATTTTACGGAAATACTTAATTTTACGGAAATAATCCGTTTATCCAATATGTTTGTGCTATTAAAAATACGGATTATACGTGTGCAGACCGTAAAAATACGGATTCTACGTGTGCAGTCCGTAAAATTACGGAAATGACCCTGACAATTCCGTAAAATGTTGTCCGTAAAAATACGAACTGTGCAGATACAGGGGAAATTGGCGAACATACCCTATATCTGCGTACACACCACAATATCCCCAACTTATTGTGACTCGAATTGTGTATATTAAAACATTTGATGGAATATCGAATAATTGTTTAAACTAACAGTCAGTTTGAGTCAAGTTCAAAGTTCAACAATAGTATACTGCAAAGCGCAAACAGCAAAATAGGCCTTGCCATTCCAGAAAAGAATGATTAGCCTACTTTGGTTACATGTAAACACCTCAACAAAAGTAAGTTCCCCCCTAAATAATTGCTTATTTCTCCCACAGTAAATTTCGGAATTACACGAAACTTGTTGTGAATGATTAGTGCAATGCATGGAACGTGCATTTCAAGTGGTGGATCCATACCTAATGTTATGCATGAATGAGCAGCATTTAAAGTTTTCAAAAATTGCAAAATGCAGTCAACAAATTATTCCCCAATTCTGTTCTCACATGACAAGTACAGTTTTGGTCCTCAGTATCTTGTGTAACCACCGTGATTTTGTAAACACCTGATGACATCGATCACGCATATTGTGTTGATGATGCAGGTGATCCTCCGATGCGGAAGGGTAATCCACCCCTGCAGCATCTGGGGCAAGTCCTGGAGTGTTGTTTGATCATCAATTCTCTGATCAAATGTCCGCTTCAGTTTATCCCACAAATGTTCTATGGGATTGAGATCTGGTATATTAAGATCTGACCATATTATCCGGTCAATTTCTTGAATCTCTAAAAGCTCACTGACCACTCTTGCCCTGTGTGGACGTGCATTGTCATAAAGTGATCGTTTGCAGGGGTAGTAACGTTAATTGGTCGACCAGTTCTTGGCAAGTCTGCGACAGCTCCAATCAATTCGAATTTTGAACGCAATTTTCTCACTGCATTTGGACTGACTCCCTTCGGCTACTTGTTTTACAGGTGTAAGGGTCTCTAGCAGGCCTATGGCAATGGCCCTGTGTTGAATGGACATGCGTGGCATTTTCTTAAGTTAAACTGTTTAAGTGCAGTCACGGTGCAGGAATACCACGAGGCTGATGACCAAAACTGAATTAAGGAATTGTTGACTGCATTTTGCAATTTTTGAAAAGTGTCAATTTCACCTTTAAATGCTGCTCATTAACCTTGGGACGCGCGTCCATTTTTTTTTACACGAACGCGCGTCCGTACTATTTTTCATAGTCGCTTGACCTCAAAGGCCCTTTTTGTACACAAAGTAATAGGAGAATCTTGGGCCAGCACTTTCCCATGCAAAAAGCTGGGTCACGGTTTCACTGCCAGGGTTCAAGCATCCCAGAGGGTGCACCCAAGTAAATAGGCAGAGATCCGTGCGCGAGCTCATGAATATTTTGTATGCCCTCAAATTCTTCTATATTAGAGAGAATTGCGAGCTGAACAAGTGTGGTCTTGTGGGGAAACTGGCCACCATCGTGATGTGGGGTATTTTTTCTTCCAACTACAAACATTTTGGAGAATGTAGCTCGTGAAAGTTGCCCTATTTTCCCCAGTAGCGAATGTGACTTTTTTTCCAAAATGGCACTGGTCTGTTTGGCAATTTTCACTCTTGCAGGGGTAGTTTTGTTTCATGTGGAAATTAGGGAGTAAAAGTGACGGATTACCCCATAAAATTGAACAGAATTAAAAAGATGAGATTTCAATGAGTATTTTGGTTGTTGTCTCCAGACGCTGAGAGAGTTGTGAGTATTTTTAAATGATTTTTGAAAATTGGGCATTTAGCATTGGTTCCTATGGGGGCCCTATTTACTTGTGTGCAACCAGATGGGGCAAGGCAACATAGTATCATTTATTGCGTGGGTAGGTCTGGCGGTAAAACCCAGACATCAAAGGCCCCTTTTTGTACACAAAGTAATGGGAGAATCTTGGGCCAGCACTTTGCTTTCCAAAAAGCTGGGTCACCGGTTCAACCATGCAGGGTTAAAGCGGCACCTACCATGTTGTTTGGCTTGCTTTAAACTAGGAATACATGTAATATGAGATTTTTTAAACTCAGGATGAATTAGTAATATTATTTTTACGGCGAAGCGACTATGAAAAATAGTACAGTGGCACGACGGAAGGTTAATGCATGACATGAAGTATGGACCTACCACTTGAAATGCACGTTCCATGCATTGCACTAATCATTCACACCAAGTTTCGTGTAATTCCGAAATTGACTTTGGGAGGAGAACTTACTTTTGTTGAGGTGTTTATATTGTTTGCTTTTGATAGAATTTCATTTCCTGTTGCAACGCACAGAACACATCTGTGCATTTTTTCATTAGAGCTCTCCGTTTGTGAATTTCGTATAGACCCGTTGCACCGGCGGCCATGACAGGGACAGGTTTTCATATTTAAATGATGCGACAATAAATCCACAAAGTGCCTACTTGTGCATGACGCACGGTGACAATAAGACTGCCCCCTGTCATGGCCGCCTATGCAATGAAATCATTTTTTCCCGAATAAACAAATATTTATCGCAAAATTAATACTGATCGATTTATTATCGATCAAATCATGATCGATCGAATATTTGACTACTCGATGATCTGGCACAGCACTTGGCACAACTAACTTTATAAACCTTGTTCTCAGATTGTGTTCAACTTTGTAAGAAATGAGATAATTAATTCCGTTCAGACCATTAAAAAATGCAAGACCTAGATTAATAATTAATTTGTTTTGCTTCAACACCGAAACTGAAAGAAATATCTCTGTTCATTGTTTCACATGGGACCATGCATTGCCTTTGTTTACTTTTAATTCAAACTAGATTTTTCGGAGTTTGGTAACAAAACAAAAATCGTTTTCCACAAACCACATTTTTTTCTAGCGCGTCGTTTCCGAGGAGAGTAAAGACGGTTTCCGCAAGTTGGACATGGTACGTATGATCAGCATCAGTAGATACCGCAAGGCAGTGTGGGTAACTGCAGACCACGTGATACCTGGTTGGAAGCTACTTACAAAGGACAAGGAAGTAAGATTTTATATATCTATTTTATTTATCTATTTACTTTTTTCGTTTATATTTTGCTAAATGGTTTTTGTTTTTGCTATATGGTCACTTTTGTGCTAAAATCATGTTTAGTGCCTTTAATCTATGCTAGGTAACTATTTCCGTCTGTTATTAAAATTAACTGCGGGCCAAAAACAGATTTTAAAGGTGTAATTATACGTTTATAGTTTTGACATTAGTGTGAATTTACATATTCATGAGCAATTGTGACGTCAGGCACTCACGGGAGTTTTCCCATATAGGTTTGTGCACAATTATCCCTTGTATAACCCTTTGTTACTATTTCCTACAATAAAACTTCCCCGTTATCAATCAAGAAAAACACGGGGGTGTAAAGTGCAGCAGTTTGCCAACATTCCTGTTTCGAGTTCTGTTTTTTCATTAAATTTCGCTGGAGGATTTCTAAAGTGACGTCACACAAACAGCGCCCTCTTTTTGCAAAGAAATTGGAAAAGGTAAAAGAGCCATTTCCCTTTAATTTCAAACCAAAATTAATATTTGCCTTACGGTGTCTTGGAATGAGCATTATTGACTGACCATTTCAGTGGTTCTTCAAAACTGGGTTCAAATATCATTCCGTAATCAGCTCTTCTTAACTCTCTAAGGAGCACGCCCGGCGCTTTGCCCATACGTTACTGAGCCCCTCGGTCAAACAGGTTTCGCGAGTTAGTCCAAAAGTGTCAACTAACCACTGAGAACTGGTCAAACAGGTTTCGCGAGTTAGTCAAAATGTGTCAACTATAGCTATACTGAGACCTGGTCAAACAGGTTTCGCGAGTTAAACTAGCCACTGCGTCTGTTAGGCTCTCATGAGCTAATCAAAAACACGACACCTGCACTGCCCCCGCATGTACCTATTTACTGGTGAGCGGAAAGAGAAAATATATAGCAAAGTGCCTTGCCCAAGGGTACAGGCTGAGGCAACGTGGCGTGGCTTTATTAATTTTGGAATATAACTTTTTTTCTCTCGACGTTACACAATCTAATTCCTGCAAATTAAATACGTTGGTCATTATAACATGTCATCCAATAATCGTACACGCTCTCCATATACTGTTTCTTAACTTAACATGCTTCCAACTTTCGCTTTTGTTTCGCATCAGCTCTTAAGACCTGTACTTCCAGATTTATGTTGTTGTACTGAGCAGTCTAGTCCAGTTTCCTTGTTCGTGCATGGATAAAAATCAAGGAAATAATGTAAGGAAGAAAAAATAAATATTCCTCAATACAAAATATTCCGAGAATAAAAGTACTGCAACCCCTGGTAACGGGAATTCCTATAGCCGTTCTCTTGTGCTGTTTTGGAATTATATAGGCCTATAGAGGCTTTGCACGGCGGCCATGACAGGGGCAGTCACATTGTCACTGTGCGTCATGCATGAGTAGGTGCTTTGTGGTTCTATTGTTTCATCATTTAAATAAGAAAACCTGTCCCCTGTCATGGCCGCCGGTGCAGCAGCTCTATTCAAAGCTCTCCGGACTTTCAGGCGCGTTTTGGGGATGGAATTCGACCTCAATAGACCGTATCGAATAGCCGCCATTTCGTGGGGCACCTTTTGTTACTTAAACCGTTCAACAATGGAAGCACAATATGTGCAACTGCATGCATGTCCTCAAGGAACAAAGAAACTGCCCCACGAAATTGATCGAATAGCCACTGACAGCCTCATTTCAAATTCATTTCTCGTTTTAGTCATACTATTACTATAGGGGCGTGTTTGTTTCATGACAGATCCGAATCCAGATTCCGATCTGTTTTACCGCGCAGAAACAAACGAAACCGCTCTCAACTTGGATCTCAAATCACGTGAATTGCAATTTATTTACCAAATTTGTCAAATTTCTGTTCCAAATTTCTCCCACGTCAGTCGTCGTAAATAAACAAGCATTCTAAATTTGTTTGTATCGTGTGTTGCCTCTGAAAACTGAAGCGACACGGTTTTACTCACACAAAATCTCCACGATGTTTACGTCGCCATTTTGGATCTAGCGCTGAACCATCTCTCGAGAAGGATTCGACAGATCACAGATCTCGATCAGGATGTGCGCGAAGTGAACGAGTTCACCTTGGATACGCGCCGATCTGAATCTAGATCCGTCCGAAACAAACACGCCCTAGGATAATTTTTGTACACAATTCCTATTGAGCTCGTGCCAATGACGTCATTTTGGGAGTAAAACAATGCCGCGTCGTTGTGGAAGCAATGTGCGTGCGCGTTGTGTGTGTCCATAGCGTGCGTAACGCGCAATGATGAGGCTCCCATTGGTGAATTAAACTGCGTTACGCCCACCAGAGAGACACACAACGCGCACGCACATTGCTTTCACAATGACTCAGCGTTATTTGACTCCCAAAATGGCATATTCGCACGTGTTCGAAAGGGGTCAATAGGAGCAGATATTTTTCGCAGTATCGAAAATAAATTACATGTACAAGACGGACATGCCAAGGCCTCATGTACAAAACCTCTGGCAGAAGCTGAACAAAATTAAGCTTTTCCAAGTAAAGTTTTGGTAAGAGATGAGAAATTGATCAGATTTTTTTTCTTTAAAATAACCCAGCAGATATCGGTAAGTGCAGATTTGATGAAAAAATCAAAATTTAGTAGTGAGAAAATTTTAAGATTTTCCGAGGAAACACTTGGATTTTGCGAGGAAACACGAGAAGACTGTCTGCCTCATGTTTTGTACACAAGGTCTAAATACATGATAATGATCAACTATAGACTTATCCCAAATTAACCAATTTGAGACCGGTCTGCGCATTTCCGGGTTTGATAACGAGGCTCTTTGTGTTAAGCAACTGAAATGAACTAATGTACGCACGTGAATGCACAATCACTCCTAAATGCCACGCAGAACAGCACACGTACACAATCAGTCACCGTACAACACTGTACTTGTAGCGCACGCGTACTGCCGACTTGACAAGAGCCTCGGTTTCAATGCGGAAGTGCGCAGAACGGGCAAATAATTATGTGAAATTCGTCTATTCTTTTCTAAGGAAAAACTAGTGATGTCCGATTTGTAAATTCTTGCCAAACTACCTAGATTACGCAGAACTTGCATGTTTTACCGCCGTTTTCAGAAGCTATCCGTCGAGCAATTCATGTCCCAGTACCAAGCGTCTGGCTGCCTGCCGTCTTGCACTTTCGCCCTCTACCAAGATGGCGGCTCCTCTGCCACCCACGTGGCTTCGTGCACGATCGAGGTATCCCAAGATGGCGGCTTCAGTGACGAGCTAGAGGAAGATGAAACCGGCCCGATCCAGTTCGTGGCGGTTTTGGACGAAGATGCAGTAAGTTTTGCACGGCTTCCGTACTTATAGCCTACTCACAGTTCCCAGGCCCTGTTAATTTTATGGCACCTTTTATATTAGATTGGTTCCCGATCCCTATAGATTGGTTCGCTTATTGCGAAAATATAGGGATCGGTAAAGGGCAGCCATGACGGGCAGAATTCTGCCCGTCACGTGGTTATTATTATTTATTTATTTTTAGTAAGTGCGCAGATTTTGCATTGGCATTTGTAACTTGGCCGTGCGTGTCGAACATATCCAATTATGTAAATAAAGTACATTGCCTAAAGCAAAGGGCTTGGCCAATTTTTAAATATAAAAAACACAATGCGCACGCGCAAAGACGACCAATTACAGATCAAGATGAAGCGCCCTTTACCTGTCCTTATATTCTCCTGTGTGGAATATGTGGACGGGAACCAGTCTACTTTTATATATGCACAATGTGGCCCAAGGAGGCCGTAATCGCCGTCATATGCGACAGCCAGTCCGCTATGATTTTGCATCTTGAAAAGTGAGAACAAACAGTCCACACCCGTGTGAAATTTCAAGTCACATAATGCGAACACAGCCGTATACACAAATACCACCTTATAAAGGGCTATTTTTACGGAACTACTTTTTGTAGCAAATGCTTGATGCGTAATTGACACATTGTACGTGTTCGATGCCACTGTAAACTACAGTATTCTTGCGCTCAGCACAGCTACGGGCGCACTTAACACTCCACACCTAGTTATATACGACACTAAGAATTATAATAGTTTTTATCTTAATTTTTACAATTGGACTTTATATCAAACGAAACCACTGTGCTGGGTCAGTCTTTAGGGATTTTTTCTGCATTAATTTTTGTTAAATAGGTATAATTTGCCTTTATTTTTCTCGGGACATTTTCTCGAGGCACTTTTCTCCGGACATTTTTCTCCGGACATTCAATTGCAAACGTTTGTAGCGTTTGGATTCGGTCAGTTTGTTTTTACAAGGTTTTTTCTCTCTCAAACCTTTAGGAGAAGAATTTTAAACTTGCCTATATAGGGTGCAATTATATATATATTTAAAAATTAATTAATTAAAAGAAAATTGCAATTAAAATCAATCATATAATTATACATCATACTGAACCATGCATAGTTCAGTCGGATTGCCACATTTCTTCAATAGAGCTTCTGCACCGGCGGCCATGACAGGGGGCAGGTTTTCTTATTTAAATGATGTAACAATAGAACCACAAAGCACCTACTCATGCATGACACACGGTGACAATGTGACTGCCCCCTGTCATGGCCGCCGTGCAAAGGCTGTATTAAATGTTCACTCATTGTTTGCACATTTACATCGGGCTGCCACATACCTCTTAAAGTTGTCAACATTTTTCACGATCCTACAAAGAGTAGGAAGGTGTCGAGGGCCGCCTATAGGACTTTACATGCACTGTAAAATGTTGACATTTTGTGGTAGCCTATACTGCCCAAAACAATGTTAATAAGTATAGGTCTACCATTTCGGGGAGGGAGGGGGTGTGAAAAATACTACTCTCTGTATGTGAAAATGTTGACAATTTTGGATGGCCTTTACAATCATTTTGTCCGTGTGTGAAATTTCCTGAATATTCAAGATGGCCGCGCCCAGTGTACGACACCAAGGAAGTTCGGTAGCGGGACAACCAACGGCGGAAGGAATCACTTTCACCCCGCTCCCCAAACCGCCGGCGTGCATCACAAACAGATCCCTGGGAGAGTTGTCCCTACATTTAGAGGTAGGTATTCTTTATATAGACCCTGGCATTTTTCAAGAAAAGTGAAATGTGTGTCAGATTTTAGCGATGGACGATCGACCAACTAATCTATAATACGGTTTAAAAAAAAAATACTCTGACCGGAAGATCGAGGAGGCTTAGAGATGCAACGTATTTTATCAGTCAGTATTCAACGTGTATGAACACCGCCTCTTGTGGCAAGGCGGACTGCACTAGCCTCTGTACGAGCCGCTGAGGTAGAGTGCGCCACTCTGCCATAAGTGCCACCCTGAGCTCCTGCACTTCTAGGGCCGTTTGGTAGACGCACGGCTTCAGAGGTCAACTCATCCCACGCAGGCTCATCAGGTTGAAAACCCGACAAAATGGACTTCCTGAAAGCCCCTAACTACAGGGTTCTCCCAGAATCAGGAAATGTCACATTCCACTGCTGTGCGAATCACTTTGCTCAAACATGTCCACTTCGACCTGGGGGTAAATTTCATGGCGCTGCTAAGCAAAAAATTTGCTTAGCACAGGATTTGTTTGCTTTTTAAAATGGATTACAAGCCAACATTATACGCCAACTTGTGTTCTTCAAAAGAGTAGGAGAATACCTTTCAATACACGTCACTTACAATTTTGGCTGGCAATCCATTTTTGCAAAATAAAGCAAAACAATCCTGTGCTAAGCAAATTGTTGTGCTTAGCAGCGCCATGAAATTGGCCCCAGTAGGAAATAATTGAAGCATATAACAGTCTTGACGGCAATTCCAAAGTAATTGGTCGATCAGTGCATGGTCCAAAAGTTCCCTGTATATTCAGCAAACTTCTGATTTGATCAAGAACTTAAAATAAGAAATTTGCCTTCCCCACCTGGAGGAAATCATTAAAGGGCCTGTGACGTGCTAAACAACTTTGTGCCTAATCTTTGCTTCATAATGACGGATTACTTGTTCAGCAAGACATGCTATTGTTCGTTTGGATGTAAAATCAATAAAAGGTGGCCTTTTTCAACTTTGAAGATTTCATTGCAATAAATCACAGACAGAGGGCGCTGTTTTGAGTGCATCACATAAGGAAGACAGAAGGGAAAAGTTAAGAAAAAACATAAGACTTCAAGTTGGACTTGTGGTAAATTGCTGCAGTTTCTACCCCCAGTTTTGTAATGGCTTACAGCAGGCAACATGTAAAACAAACTCAAACAGCCATGGATTACAAAAGTTTCAGGAAAATTGAGAAAAAAGTGGAATCGTTTGTGCACAGTTGAATGTGATTTTCCTGTGTTTGCCTCTTGTAACATAGTGACCTTGGTCATGAATATGCATATTTTCATTAGCATAAAAACTAAAATCCTTTGTTTTAACCCCCAAAGCAAGCTCCAAATAGGATTGTTATGACTTTAACCGAGTAGAGTGGTTTTAAAGCATAGATTTCATTGATAAAAATCCTAAATAAGGGGCCCTTTAAAATAATAAATTTGCCTTCCCCTTTTAAAAGAGGTCCACTTGCATGGACCTGGAGGAAATCATTGAAGCGGAACAGTCTGGACAGCGATTCCAAAGTGATTGGTTGACCAGTGCCTTGTTATCCACAAGTTCACTGTATTCAACAAACTTCTGATCTGATCAAGAATTGGTATTTTAAGAAAATTGCCCTTTTGGGGAGAATATTGTTACCGATGCAATATTTCCCTTTCCCGTTGAGGTGAGTGACGTTTCTGGGAGGTGCTGGAAACTACTTGCCGAGAAGATGGGTCTTTCAGCCCCTAACATCTGCTGCCTGAGCGAGCGGTATCTGTGTCCTGGCCAGGCACTCCTCAACTGGTATCTGGGACAACAGGTACGTGCGACTGACGGGCAGTTAAAATTAAGTTTTACCTAAAAAGCCTAAAGAAAACAATCTGTGATAAGTGACGAGGATTGGAATTTGCCCAATCTTCTTAGGTTTTCATTTTCATCAGATTTTTCCCTTTTACAAAGTCATGTGCAGCGATCTGATTAAAAAAACAATTCAACGGCCAAGGAGAGGCATTTCCGGGCTCTAGAGAGTGATTGATTAAGTTTGATATAGTTTATCAAATTTCACAAAAGGTGTTCCACGGCCACAAAATTCATTACTGACAGTTGTCAGCTTTCAGCCGCTTAAAGGCCCTGTAGATGATCTGTTTTTGAGCGATTCTGCGAATTAAACTAATTATAAATCAAAAGAAAGACATCAACAAACTCATCCGAAGAAATTTCAGCTTTGTCAAATGTACCACGTTTAAAAAACCCATGAAAATCCATATGCATTTTCCTGGTCTTGGCGGGGTGTTTCAAATATTCGTTCTCAGTTGATCGGGTACTATGTGGCTTGCGGCATGCACTCTGTGGCGCGTGTGCGCGCGATCCATAAAAAGGCATCGCGTTGGAACACGCACACGCAGTACACAGCGCCCATGCATTTTGGACCGCGTAGATTATTTTCTGGTAAAATTATATCATTTTGAGCGAAAACCTTTCAGTGGATAGTTGCTATTAATTCAATCTTTACTTTCAGAACTTTTCCCCTGTAAACTCGTCGATTACTTTTTTGGGTCATTGCAAATGATCCACTGGGCTTTTAAATGAGTCCAATGTTTTGCAGGAGAGAACCTCATTGGTTGGTTATTATTGGTCGAGCTGCCTTTTGGGGCGACAAACTGTGTGTGGAGACAGCTTCTCTGACTTTTGACAGCGCACTGCCAATAGACCGTATCGAATAGCTGCCATATTGTAGGGCAGTTTTTGTTTTTTAAATTGGTCAACGATGGAGGAACAACGAAAGCACAAAATATGCAACCATGCACTGTTCATTTTTTACTTAATTGAGAGCTTGAGACCCAAAGACTTGTGAGGGCCATAGCTTGCATAGCCTTGTCATATCCTTGTATACATCTAAACACCGATTTTCCCTCTGTGGTTTACAGGTTGCACTTGTCTCCATACGCGAAGCCCTCCGAAGGCTTCTAGACTTATTCCGAGACATGGGTTGGCGTGAACCTGAGATGATATTGGCAAAGGAATTCAAAACTGTAGACAACAAGGAGACAGAAAATACGTGGGGAGCATCAAAGCCCAAAGCTTATGAGACAATAGATGATGATGATCTTGTCGCCTCCAAGCGAGAGAAGAATGCGACACCAGAGAAGGGCCCTGCAATTCATAGGAAACGTTCGTACGAGAAGGAGTCAACTCAAAACAGCCCCGTCCCCAAACCGCGGACACGCACCTTTCATGGTCAGCGACCAACAGAGCATAAATTGGATGCCGAGAATTTGGAAACTGTGAGGCAACAAAGAAGCACTTTTGATCAGGACGTGTACTTTACAAGCCCAGCCTCCGAGAAGATCATAAGCCCGGCATCAAGTTTATCAAGCTTCTCCTATCAGGAACCGGTCACCCAGCTTCCGGGTCCGAAGATGTGGAGCTCACAACGCCGTAAGGTTAAAGTCACAAAGACCTCTTATTCTGCCGAACCAATGCCACAACTCAGAGCTGTGGGAGGTCTTTCTGCTCATTCACATGAACAGCTGAATACCACGGGAGAACATCCCCAAGCAATTGCATCTATGCCTCCAGATACGAACCCTTTCCCCCATACTACAGAAGGAACAAAGGCGAATGTTTATTTAAAACCAAGAACACAGTTTCGCAATCGTGGGAATTCTTCACTACCGGCACCCAAGCCAGTCAATACTGAAGAAGAAACAAGGGACGGAACAACAGAAGATGCTTATTTAAAACCAATAAGACATACTCGTGATGGAGGAGAAATGTTATCATCCCGGCCAGACACCACAGAAGAAACAACCGAGGATATTTATTTGCAACCATTGAGGCGGATTCGTGATCATGGGAACCTTTCATTTTCCACGCCAAGCGTTGACACTGAAGAAGCTAGAGAGGAACAATATATACAGCCTTTAAGACAGAATCGCACAGAAGATGACCCATTTGCTAAAAAACTTCTCGGTAGAATCTTAACGCCACCAACACCACAAAAACGCAACACGTCTGTCAGACTCAAACCAACAAGACCCCCGCAACAACCATCTTCAAATGTCACCACAGGAGACAAAAACGAAAGCTGCGATGGAAGCCACAATTCTCACAGAGGCACACAAAACGAGCACCTTGAGGTTTATGAAGTGCCTTCAAGAAACCCTGTACCACCTCCTACACCACCGAAGCGGCAGATCGGTAATCTGAGAGAAGATTCTTCCAAAGTTGCACTTTTGCCACCAACAAATGAGGCAGATTTCCACGAGTCCGAGGTTCAAACAGTCTTCCAAGAAACGTTTGAAGATCAGCCAAGCCCTGATATCAAAGAACAGTCTGTTTTAGCACTGGAAGTAAAACAAAAGGTTCTGCATGAACCATCACCAAAAAACTCTCTAAAGATCCGAGCTCGAATAGAACAGGAGGGAGAAACAACAAGCTGTCATATCATGTCATTGGAGTATCCTTCAGGACTGGTGTCGGAAATGCGATCACAGGTTTCGGGAAAACTAGGACAAGTACCTTGCATCGCCTTAGGACCTCATGTTCCAACAGGTAGGTTTTGACTTCTTTTAGTTCTTCACTGTAGTAAACGTAACCACATCTTCTCCAGAGGTCAGTTTATCTGAATGAAACCCTAAAAGGACCCCCCCAAACCCCCTCCCACCCCCAAACATTTTTTAAAACAACTACCTATACAGCTAGGCCTGAACAGCTTCAATTGTTGTTTTCCTGGCATGGTTTTCTTTTGTCTCACCAAAGTTTACCATCTCAAGAAGATGGCTCTCCAGAGGAAAATGGACGCACAACCAAATACTGGAACCGATGTTTATCAGCCCAAGGTTCCAATAAGAACGTACTCGGTGAAAAGCAACGAGAGTAACAGTGGTAAGTAGGACGTGGATGTAGTGTTGTAATGACTCGGGACTCGAGTCCCGATTTTCATTTGACTTAACTTCACTTGGGACTCGAACCTCAAATGACTTGACTTGGTCTCGAGACATTGACACACATGACTTGATTGACTCGCACTTGAATTTGTTTTACTCGAGTCTGCCATTTTAAGGACCGAATTGTATTTCAGCACTACACAAAAAGCCCCGTTTCATACAGGCGCACCAGAGTCGCGCCGACCTAATTGTATTGCTCCGAATAAAATTTGGTTTCAGACAGGCGTTCTGAAAGGCACAGGCTCCGTCGTCAGCAATGCGCGCGCGCTAAATTCGTGCCACGAAATTTGGCGCAAGCGCATTGCTGACGAGCCTGTGCCTTTATTGACGTCTGAAACCAAGTCGCTCTTCCGAGTCGTTCTGACCGACTGGAACAGTCGATCTTTCGACTTCTGGCGAACCAAGTCGCTCCAAATTGTTTCATACGTCGAACTTAATTCAAATTTCTGGGATAATTGAGTTCGGCGCGACTCTGGTGCGCCAGTATGAAACGGGTGTAAGCTTTGTTTAAACATTGAGCATTCTTGGCCAGAACAACAAATATACCCTACACGAATGCAAGATTCAGCATTAAAACTCATTTTGAAATTAGCTTGAACAAATTTACTGTCGTGACTACTTGACCTAACAAACATGCCCGACTTGACTTGACTTGACTTCTTAATAATACAAGGTTCCTGTTATAACAAGGTCATCGGCAAAGACCCAAGGACATCCTATAGACCGTATCGAATAGCTGCCATCTTGTGGGGCACCTTTTGTTGCTTAAACTGGTCAACAATGTAAGCACAATATGTGCAACCATGCATGTCCTCAAGGAACAAAGAAACTGCTCCACGAAATGGCGGCTATTCGATACGGTCTATTAACGAAGTCCGACTGTACATCCTCAAGTGTGATAGTACAACGTCTTTTCCGTAAAAAAGATACTGGCAGCCCGAGGAAATGCTGGGACAGAATTAGCACTGGGCTGGAAACGGTTTGCTATGAGAACGTTGACAGTTCGGAGGGAACAGCAGGAAATGTGCCATACGGGTCCTCGGCTAAATATGACGGTGAGTTCTTGTCCAGGACTCCTACAAACGTCACTTTATATAATAACCTTTACCACCAAATCATGAAAGGAAAGAATGAGTGGCACCTAAGAAACCAAAAGATTTAGAATTTCTACAGCGAGTGAGATTATAGAGGAAGGTGTCTTTCTCTAAGCAGTTTTAGGAAATAATAGAGACGGGTTACAATATTGAAAACCTTTCAAAGACAAGAACAACAGCTTTACATAAAAGTAATTAAATTAATTAATGTTGATAAACTGCCTTGTAGAAATTTCAGCCACATAGAAGCAGTATATAATACTTTAGAAAATCTTTAAAATCTGTGTTAAATGATTGGTAAAAAATTGTCTGCGGACCTTTTTAAAGCACATCCAGTTATAGAAATTGTGTTCTTTAATTGTTACCATTGCTGTCAACACCCTTTGTCAGGTTTTTCTTGTCATCAACACGTGAAGTAAAATGTTGTGTAACTGCAAATGGTGTTTAAATTATTGTAAATGATTCCTTACCTGCGTTGATGATGTTTGTTTATTATCACTTGTATGTTTACAGCAGCAATCCAAGACGCACCTCACTGTGCAACAGATGACATGGATTGCTATGAAAAGGTCACTTATCCAGAGGAACAGGTTATATTTGGATTAGACCGGTTCAAGCCGGTTGGAACCAGTGAGAGTAAGTACATGTATAGTCATCTCTACATCAGATATGCTATATTGGGATTTAGGAACCAAACATCTTTTGGTGCCATTTTAGGACGATCCCCTATTTCTCGTCAATTGGTTGGCGATCAGTTTTTGAATGTTGGTGACCAAAAACTGTGCACCGATTGCCAGCAACCACTGACGACCGGTCCAAGACCGGTTTTATAGACCTGTATCCCACTCTTGGACAACCGGTTAAAGACCAGAAACTCCTCACCACCTCTTTGGGCAACCCAAATGCTCCAACAACCATTTGGAGAACACTGATGACAACCGTTCAAAGACTGACAACCAACTCCTGATCAGTGGTTGTCGGCGGTTGCTAACCGCTCGTATCTCAATTTTGACTGACCCTTATATGCAGTGGCCACTTGTGAAATGGGCAACTTGACGAGAGAGAAGTACCGACTTGCAAAGGAACCCACAATTCTTGTTGGTGTGTAAGTTTTCCTAAACCAACTGTCAGGCAAAATTCGTTGCAATATTTTCAGGCACTGCTCACAAAATACCAATTCTTCCACCAAGAAGAGGAGTGACCAAACCACAATCACTGGACGATTTATCCTGCTATGAAGACATGAACTCAACCGAATTACCACTCGAAACCGGATCTATCCAGTTTAAACTGGTTCGAACCGGTAGCGGTGAGTACAAATTTGTCAGATTCTAAAATAACCAACTTGTGAGGATTATATAAACTTGTGAAGAGACTTACAATTTTTGAAGGCTTGATATGCTTGGTTGCAAATTGTATGCCTACATTGTTGGCCAATTTAAATGTCAAAAGTTGCTCTACAAGATGGCAGCTATTCGATATGGTCTATATTCTTTCCAACCAATTTACATCATAATTGTTCTATCGTTTGTTTTCAGGCACTGTTCACAAAATACCAGTTCATCCACCAAGAAGAGTGACCAAACTACAATCACTGGAGGACTTATCCTGCTATGAAGATATCAATACAATCGAAATACCACTTGGAACTGGATCTATCCAGTCTCAACTGGTTCGAACTGGTAGCGGTGAGTACAAATTTGTCAGATTCTAAAATTATAAATTTGTGAAGAGACTTACAATTTTTGCAGCCTTGATATGCTTAATTGCAAATTTTATGCTTACATTGTTGGCCAATTTAAATGTCAAAAATTTCTCTATAAGATGGCGGCTGTTCGATATGGTCTATATTTCCCTTTTCAACCAATTGACATCATTTGTTCTATCGTTTGTTTCCAGGTACTGCTACCAAAATACCAGTTCATTCACCAAGAAGAGTGACCAAACCACAATCTCTGGAGGACTTATCCTGCTATGAAGACATCAATACAATCGAAATACCACTTGGAACCGGATCCACCCGGTCTCAACCGGTTGGGACCAGTAGCGGTATTCACAAAATACCAGTTCATCCACCAAGAAGAGTGACCAAACCACAATCACTGGAGGACTTATCCTGCTATGAAGACATCAATACAACCGAAATACCACTTGGAACCGGACCCACCCGGTCTCAACCGGTTGGGACCAGTAGCGGTGAGTACAAATTTGTCAAATTGCCAATAACTTGCATGACTTGCGAAGGGATCCATAATTGTTGCAGGCTCGAGGTTGCACATTCTACATGTTGCTACTGAGGAGCGTTAACCAGTTAATGCCCGGTAGTTCGGAGTAGAACTAATTCACAAGCCCGCAGTATGGTCCTTGTTGAATCGCCTACGTACTGGGGTCGGCTGCTTCAAGTCATCTATGAAGAAGTGAGGCCTGACAGACAGTGCAGCTTGCGAGTGCGGTGAGCCCGAGCAGACTGAACCGTAAACCACCTCTCGAGGTGGACCGTGCGGTGTAATACCGATTGTCTTTCGCAGTAGAAACACATCGGTACGTGTAACATATTCTGGGTGCACCTGAAGTACATGCAGCGAAGAATGCAATGCGTGTTACCCGAGTACATGTAGCTTTCCGTGCTTCCGGCATGTGTGGTTTAATGCCGGGCACCCAGCAATTTATGCTTCAGTAGAAACACGCCGAACAACGAAGAACCAGTGCAAGGATTGTGAAAATAGCGGAGTAATGCAGAATACTAGAAACGTAGAAACACGTACACAGACTGTTGACAATTTAAATATCAAAGTTTCCCTACAAGATGGCAGTTATTTGATACGGTCTATATTTCCATTTTCTACCAACTGACAATGCATAGTTCCGAGTTTTCCTAGTTAGCCCCGCCCCCTTGGATATTGTTGCTATGGCTCACACGCTATCGTCAAAATGGCGACACACAACGCACAAAGCAATGGGACTTTCAACGGAAAGCACAGATTAATTGGAGAAAACTTAAAGGCATTCATGTTTCAGGGTCGACAGGTGTCTTAGAACACACCGAGTAAAGGGTCAGTAATACAGGGATGTCATATCATGACATACGTGCTTTCGTACCTTTGAACAACGAAACGACCGGCCGTGAAACCAAAAATTCACCCGGATAATCGCATACAAAACTGTACAAATTGTAAGGGGCAGAACATCGCGTGATGTTGTTGTGAGACAGTGCACTTTGACCTATGTGTGTGATATCTGTTAGCTCTGTTGTGATTGGTCGGCGGGTTCGGTTGATTGACAGGTCGGAACTATGCATAGACTAGTTGCGTGATAGATTTGCATAAATCCTAGAGTCACGCCTTATATTTGCATAAATGCTATAGAGTCCCGCCTTCGTGCTATGTGGCGCTCGCGTACGAGTAAGTCAAGCACCATGCTATACCTGGCAAATCAGCTGTTTCCAGGTGGTGAACGCTGGTGCATGGTAACCGTGCGGTACCTGGAATACCTCGCACATTACTCTATGTATTTTTAAGCTGGACCATGTTGATTGAACATGTTGATCGGCAACTTCCAACCAGTCACATAAGCCAAAATAGTTGAGTGTATCATTGCAGTTTGGAAACGTTACAGCTTTCAAAGTTGACATCGATTTCAAGTACCAGATTGCGCCACCTGGAAACGGCCCAATTTGCCAGACGGTTTGGTGGTTGACTCACTCGTACGCGAGTGCCATAGGATTTATGCAAATTTATCACGCAACTGGTCTATTTGTTGTATCGTTTCTCTCCAGGTACCCCTTTCAAACTACCAACTCTTCCACCAAGACGGACTAAACAACCATCACTGGAGGACTTATCATGCTATGAAGACATCAGCACGATTGATATACCGCTCGGAACCGGATCTAGCCAGTCTCAACTGGTCAGGACCGGTAGCGGTGAGTACAAATTTGTCAGATTCTGATGCAGCCACCTTGCAAGAAGGATCGACTTGTAATAAAGGGATCCACAATTATTTTTGCAGGCTTGAAGACATTTTGTGCTTACATTGTTGGCTATTTAAATGTGAAACGTTGCCCCTCAAGATGGCAGCTGTATTTGATATGGTCTATATTTTCATCGTTTGTTTTCAGGTACTGCTCCGAAAATATCAATCCTTCCACCAAGACGGACTAAACCACAATCATTGGAAAACTTATCATGCTATGAAGATATCAGTGAGACCGAAGAACCAGTCGGAACCGGATCCATCCGGTCTCAACCGATCGGGACCGGTAGGGGTGAGTACAAACTTGTCAGATTGTGAAGTTGCCAACTTGCATGACTTGTGAAGGGATAGATCCACATTTTTGTCGGGCTTGAAGACATGCATGGTTTCACATTTTGTGCTTACATCGTTGGCCAGTTTAAATGTGAAACGTTGCCCCTCGAAATGGCAGCGATTCGATATGGTCTATATTTGCATCGTTTTTGTTTAGGTACTGTTCGAAAAATACCAATCCCTCCACCGAGATGGACCAAACCACAAGCATTGGATGATTTATCCTGCTATGAAGATATCATCAGTGAGACTGAAGAACCAGTGGGAACTGGATCCATCCATTCCCAACTGGTCGGGACCAGTGGTGGTGAGTACAAATGTGCCAGGAGCTTGTACAGATTTTTTCTAGAAAATAGATTTTATTCTAACTTAACAATCATATAAAAGTGCCTCCCTAAAATACTATCCATGGGAAGAAAACAGAAAATTTGCAATCTCCAATTTGGATGTGGAAGCAAAAAGTTGGTGTGATCACTGCAGTGCTTTATGGAATGGATAAATTAATTTACAAAATATTGGTGGTTTTTTTAACGATATCCTTGAAAATATATAAACTGGGCTAAAAAAGAAACTTATAATTGTTCACATGGTCATATCTTAAAATCCTGTCCATCAAAATGAACCAAAATTACACACCGGATTACTTCAATACTCTACTCTAAACACATGTCAGTAACCAAGCAGTTGCCCAACTGACAGAACTGAAAAATGCACTGGCATGGAACCACTTGCTGTATCACATGTCACAGCCTGGAAATTTCGGCAACATAGAGTTTAAGGCACGTAAAGAAGTCAAAACAAATTGAAATGAAAGTTAATGTCAGTTACCCAAACACAGACATCAATAGTATGTGTGTCCACCATGTGCTTGAAAGCATTCGGTGCATCTGCTACGCATGCTGTCCACCAGGTTTCTGATGCAGGCTTGGGGGAGATTGTTCCACTCTTCCTGTAGAGCTGCTCCGAGTGTTTGTGCATTAACGGGCGGATTAACCCTTGCCGAAACACGTCGCCCGAGCTCATCCCACAGTTGTTGAATCCCCAGATCTCAATCCGATTAGAGTAGAGTATTGAAGTAATCCGGTGTGTCATTTCGGTTCATTTTGATGGACAGGATTTTAAGATATGACCATGTAAACAACTATAAGTTTCTTTTTGAGCCCAGTTTGGATTGAGAGTGTCAAATTCCAGATTGGTAATGAGAAAAATATGACAAATGATATGGTATCAAAATGTCAACACCTATTATACATGTAAGTGCAAAATACTCTTTTGCATTTAAAAGGTACTGTTCCGAAGATAGTTCCTCGGATAGTTCCTGATGATGGAAATTCTTGGCCTACAGCCGGTAGCCCGATTTCAAGAGAGGACTCGCCTCGGACTAGGATACCAATAAAACCAGGATCGGTCGTGTTCAAGTGTGTTAAGACCACAGCAGGGGATACAAAGAAAGTGCGCAAGTTTGTTCCAAAGAAAGTTGTTGAACCCCAGTGGGAAGATACCTATGAAGTTGTGCCAATAGGTCAGATGTTAAATTTACAAGGGCCATGAGGGGTACCCTAGGGCATCTCGCCCTTCTCCCCAAGGACGGGCCTAGGGAGTAGTAGTGGCAATATACAAATACAAGAAGGTACCCTAAAGTGTTGGATGATTGAGATTATATACCTCATGCGTAGATTCCTGTCATCTGATTGGTTAAAAGTGGGGGCGTTGAATCAGCTAGACCTGGCACGTGTAGAATTCTGACTATGCCCACGGGCATAGTCATTTAGCAGGTTCCGGACGCGCGAATAACATCTGTAGCATAGCTGTGCACCAACTATGCAGCTGCGCGCTTCACGAACGTAAACAGGACGGTAATGGCGGATTCTCGATGAAGTCGTTTTGTCGTCTGTTGTAGATGATAAAGTCCAGTGAAAACTGTGTCAGATGAAATGTGCTACAAAAGTGCCAGGTGATTATACAACTTTTCCGCCGTAGACCAGCTTCTGAAATCGAAACTCGAAGGACCACTGTGACTGTGTATCGTTACTTTTAACCAACCAGATGACAAAAATCTAACACATTCGGTATATAAAACAAATATTGACTGCTGTTTATTCGGGTCATGGTTAAAATTATAGGCCCTCGGTGATCTCAAAGCCATGACTATGAGCCATGACTATGCCCCTCGGCTTCCGCCTCGGGGCATAGTCATGGCTTTGAGATCACCTTGGACCTATAATCTTAACCATGCCCCTCATTGCAGTCAATATTTGTATACTACATGCACAGCCAAAGAATAAAAGACTGGTCACACATATGTGTCAAGCGGCAGACGTCAAGCATAATTTTAATAATGACGCTTGTATGTTCTGAGTGGTTTTGTATTACGCCGGTTGCACATATAAAAACTGATAATTTTTAGGTACAAAAGAATCTTTGTACCTACATTTTTGACGCTCTGTCGCGCGGCAAAAATATCTACAAGCCAATCAGAGGCAGTGCCTGAAAATGTCCATGATGTCATGGAAAAAGCCAGCGGCAGTATGTATGGCAGTATATGCAGTATTGTTGAAGGTATGGCATTTCAACACTGTTGAATGGGAGGGCTGAATGAGAGAAATGTGTCAACGCCAAACGAACGAGAATGTGTTTTGATGCGTAATGAGACACCCAAGTTCCACACTTGACGCTCAACGCTACATGTATATAGTATGTGTGACCATGGTCCAATTTCATAAAGGTGTTTAGCAGCCAAAATTTGCTTATTCCAAAATTTGTTTGCTTTATAAAAATGGGTTAATGGTACAAATCCGATATGTGTATTAAAACTGATTGGTGTTCTGCTATTCTTGGTAAAAACACAAGTTGACATACGATTTTGACTATTAACCCATTTTTATAAAGCAAACAAATTTTGGATTAAGCAAATTTTTCTGCTCAACACCTTTATGAAATTGGCCCCAGGACCTTAACGGTACCGAATAATTGTACTAACTGTTAACGTAAGTTACCCAATAAAAAAAATATTGCTGTTGAAGTAATTTTTCCCCGATTCCTACCGGCTTGGAATTTTTACAAGTTCCATTTGCATGAAAAAAAGTTGCCCAAAATGTGGTACAAACCTAAATGAATTACTGTATTGCTAATAAACTGAACTATGGTGAAGTTAAGCACTATCCTATTACTGGTCTGTAATATTCTAAAAGTCGCCTGCTTCAGAGGTAAAATGTGCAGTATTTATCTTTATATTTTACATCCATGTATTGCATAGATACAGTAACAGCCAAAAGTTTGAGTACACTTGTTGAAAACTATGTATTTGCAATTTGTCTGTAAGATTGACCCTCAATTCGTAGAGCTTGCCCTTTTCTTTACTCAACTGGGGTCCTTTTGCCATTTTACAATTGTGTATGCAAGAAAGGCAAATATAGACTAGATAGCTATCTGATAGTGGTCAAGAACTGACTGGTGTCAATACTGTGCCTTCAGCTAGTACAAAGTGATTTTGGACACGCTCCAGGGACCTCAGAAAACAGTTAGAACACAGGCAAAAGAACCATTACACATAATACAATATTGTATTCATTGTATACTTCTTAAAACTTGTGTGACCTTCAGAGGCTACTTTTTTTTGCATATGAAGCCAGAGGTGGCTATTTTGAGGAATAAAAGATAAAGAGACATTTCTGAAGTTTCAAGGACATTTCTATGACATGCATTGAATATATTGGTTGCATAATGTGTTTTTTTTGTACTGGGCATAAAATGTTATTAAACTTTTGGCCGGTACTGTACATGAAGTACAGTTTTAATTTCCACGTACAAAACCAAGGTTTTTTTTATGTGCTTCTGGTTGCTTTTAACACAAGATGAATGTATTTTAGTCCTATTTGGTTTCTGTTCTAGTTTTCCCTTTGTAACTTGTTTATCTTCTGTCATTCCCACGTCAAGGTTTGTACATACTGACCCATAGCATATTTCAAAAACTAGAGCCAATTCATTTTAGTCTCAATTTCATTCTCAGTGATTCAGAATTAGTTTAGGTTTTACTATACAGATAGAAGAATAATCTCCTACATATCTCCTTGTAGGCATTTCAATATAAATACACAAATATAATTTGAGTATGAATACATCATGAATATGGGTCTCTCCATAAAAACAGGAGCAAAGTGCGACATTTTGATGCATTCGTAAAAAATTGCCTTTTCAAGTTAACAAAATTGTTTAAAGAAATTTCTGTGCAATAATTTCTAAATAATGTAGAATATTTAAAATAATTAAAATTAATAAAAGGGGGGACTGCAAGGCATTTTTCAACTCTTGCGATTTTTTGAAGTCTTTTTGACCAGTTTCTTTCTTGAAAAGGTAGCTGCTGATTTTACCCAGCTGTAGAACCTGGACTTTATCGATTTAATTTACATTATAAGAGAAATTTGTTACATTTTGAGCGAAATGTTTTAAGATGTCACACTTGCATTTAGAAGATCGCACTAGTTTATTGAATCGTTCTCGTTATGTTTTGGGTAGTATCAACAGATAAAGGTGGTGTTCGATTCATGAGGCCATATATTCTTTATATGTCGAGGGTAATTCTCTGAGGTCTGGTAATTATAAAAATTAAAAAATCAACTCCAGAAGTGTCACGACGTAAGGGGGACGCTGTGTCCCGTTTTCATGGAATGACCCATATGAAGTACATGTAAATATTTTGTATGAGTCTGAATACTACAACAATAGTACGTTGTTGAAACAGTGGATTTTTATCAATTAATTCTCAGTCACAACGTCGAAATGTAATAAAAAATATTTTTTAAAAGACCCTAAATTTAGGAGAAAATCCCTTGCCAGTGCAGTTAATTACAGTATATTATTTTTAATAGTACATCACAAATGTATTTCCTTATTATTATTTCTACTTTGAAGTGTTTTGAAAAACGTACATGAAGTAAAACATTGGGGCTTTTCTATAATATAAAAATACATCCCCAAACCCTGTTGAACTGTTCCAAAATAACTACAAATATCTGCTATGTTGTCCATAGGCTGGGGGAGTGCGAGGGATGCGGACGCACCCCCCGCTAGCTCGAACGAGTTCTGCCTTGCAATTATTATTTTTTGTAATGATACTGCAAGTTTTTGATGGATCTCTGTTGTCAAACACAATCCTATATCTGATTGAAATATATGCCAAATTTCAGAAAAAAATGTATGCGGGTGTAAAGAGGCACCCCCACCCAGCCTACGACCATGTTGTCATCAAATGTACAAAACCTAGTAGCCTATTTCTGTAGCGATACTGTATTTTTTATGTTTTTCAAAAGGTATTTAAAACATCATACATGTACCGGTATACTGGCTTTGCACTCATACAAGAATCTTTCCTTGGTAAAGGGGTCATTTTGGCAACACGGAAAATACCTTTGTCTCGTCTCAAAATAAAAGAAATAAGTTTCAGTTGTTCTGAAGAGATAACTTAGGCCCCAAAAGGGTTACAAATAGTGTCACAACGTGTCTTTCTAAAAACCCTATGTACAAATTTCCAATATACGCTCGTAACCGGGACGGACACATTTTAGGCCGTCCCGGTTACGAGCGCATATTGGAAATTTGTACACAGGGTTTTTAGAAAGGCATGTTGTCACACTATTTGTAACCCTTTTTGGGCCTAAGTTATCTCTTCAGAACAACTGAAACTTATTTCGTTTTTATTTTGAGACCATACAAAGGTTTTTTTCTCAAAAATATGGTCTGTGTTGCCAAAATGCTCGCTTTTACCGTGGAAAGACTCGCATATCATTTTTATAAAAATCAAGCGTTTTTTACTTAGTCATTATGTACATGTGTAGTGCATTTTACTGGATTTGTATTTTATTTATAAAAATATATTGTATATTTTTGCATCACATGATTCTTACTTTTCTTTCACATTTAACCAGACTATACAAAAATGTCGATTGTTTAATACTCTAGAGGCACGATTGTGATGGGAAATTTAGGCTGGAAGTATATAACAATATACTACTGCTTAAAATATATGCACATACATGTAAGTATGCTTGTATTTTATCAATGTAGCATAAGATAATAAGAGACAACTAAGGTACTGTTTTTCATTAAACAGAGCTAGGCTCCGAATTATAGCCAAGTTTGTAAAAATAAGCCATTTTTGGCCTACCATTATGTACTGTTTTAATAGCCATGGATTTAAAGCCGGGCTGAAAGCTTGAAGCTACTTGGCGACGAAGAAAGTTATTTTATAAAACGGATGTTACTTGATAAAGTTGCGTTTTTCTTATTTTTATTGTTGACTTTATATTAGGGAGAAAAATGAAAAACTAGACCGTGTTCTTCAACCGGCAACAGGCCAAAATGAAAAACGGGGTGATGATGTCATAATGATATGCATTGACCCCGCTACGTCACAGCGAGGAGACAGTCACTATTTTGCAAAGCTAGTTGCATGGTTTTTGCCAAGCATAAACAACCAGTCGTTATTTTTCTGTAAACGTTTTCAAAGTTTTTGGTGTATTTTCTCAGTGGTTGTTATACTGAATTCATTTTTGATATCAATAAAATGCCAGCTTCGTGCCTTGTTGGTGGTAACACTTGCAACTCTGTGGAAAATGCGCGGTTCCCTACATGTACGTGTTTGCTGCGAGGAGCTAGGTACACGACCACAGTCAGTGAAGCAGCTCTGTGTGTCTCCTCGCTATGACATCACACACATAGCTCAAGTTGATTGACGTGACTTTTCGTTTTCAGTTTCGCGTGAAAAGAGTCTTGGAAAAAGACTGACATTTTCTGACTTTTCAAGGATGAAATTCTGAATAAAATGTTCTTAGTACATAAAGGACTATATAAAGAAAGGAATACTGTTGAAAGTGAAGGGAGATTTCCACCCAGCTTTAAGCTGAAAAAGAATTGATCACAATTGCTATTTTTTAAAAACAATTTAAACATGTGCAATGGTTGATAAAAATTACAAAAAGTTGAATGTGCAAAATAAATGTTCAGGAAAATGTGGAGTCATATTGTATTCAGGCATTAAACATAAAGCGTGTTTCTATTGAAGATCCAGGATTTTACCAGTAAACCCATTTACCAGTAACATGCCGGTAAATAGCGGTCAACGCGAAGTTTCTACTGAGCCGCTCTATCCAGAAAATAGCCGAGCCTGCTGGCCTTCCATCACGCTTCGTGGATTTGCCGGGTAAAGGTCACATGCAGGGGTCAAGCACGTGCATTGGATCAGTCATTGTGCAGTCACATGTTTACATTTTCTCCCCGTATGCGCACTCGGGCGGAACAGTGCATGTTTCTATTGGCACTTACCGGATAAATTCCCCAGCATTTTCCTTCCTCGAGAAGGATAATTGCTGGGGAAAATCTTCCCCGCCATTTACCGGAAAATAGCGGATAAGACCTGTTTCTACTGAGCACATTTTCCGTCTTTTTTTGCATTATCCGGTAAATGGTTCTCAATAGAAACACAAGAACAAAAGAATTGAAAACGGAGCAAAATATAAAAACTTAGACCAACTTACGGAAGCAGACTCACGCCGGCTGTATGATGCCCGATTTGACGAGTTCTTCACGAATATTTTCGTAGACGGATGCATCTTCAATTGTAGGTGGTATCTGCCAAAATGAGAAAGGTAATTTACTTCATTAAAGGCAGTACACATCATTGGTAGAAAACTGAAGTGCTATAGTCTTTGAGAAATGAGTAAAACAATTAGTTTTCGTCTCATGAGACGAAAATTCAATTTGCCCCAAAATTATTTGCGCCCAAGTGCCATTTCGCCCCCAAACAACTTCGCCCGAGTGCCATTTCGCCCCAAATCACTTCGTCCAAACACTACATTGCCAAAATGCTACTTTTGGGGCGAAATGACTGCAAACCCTTTTTTTTTACTGTTTTCTCAAAAGTTAGACGAAGTACGAAGCTGTTTTTTGCTCAGGTTGGTTTTAATCATGCATGTCTTCAATCACACAGGGGATAAAACTATTTACCAATCACGTATACTGTCTTTAAGGCCCATCTACACGAGCCAACGTTTGTTGGCCAACGAGGTCCCACATGTATCTGACAATGTCGGCCAACCAATGGTTGGATGGTGTGGATGTCACTCCAGACAACGTCCAACAAGTTGGTCCTTGTTGGAACATGTTTCTATCGCTCGACTTTGTTGGAGAAACTAATACACAGCTATTAATCTAAACAATCATTTGTAATCTAAAAATATAGGATAAAAAAGGTCACTGATGTATAACAGGGATACCGTATCCCAACTTGAACATGGAATGACCCATTTACAAAATTGCACTAGTTTTTTTTAAATCGTTCTTGTCATGTTTTGAGTTATAGAGCGCATGATCCAATTCCGTCCCTCACGCGACAAATGCCTTTCCTTAGTCAACAACAAATGAAAACTAAAGTGAACCTGTTTGTTTACCTGCTACTGATGTTAATACACACACCCAGTTTATCACATGTTGAAATTGACTTTACATCCAGAGGTTGTTTTTATGCGTGAGGGACAGATAATCAATAAAATTGTTTACATGCATTTTCAACTATTTCTTGAAAATGTGATGGCACAGTGTGCCCAGTCAAATTTATTCTGTTAATTTTTGTAATATGATTGTAAAAAATGGACATTTCTTTACAGATCAAGGTATTATTTTGATTTATTTAAGAAATTTTGAAATCTTCATCCAGTGTTTACCAGTTTTGGATCACGCTCTATATTAAAGCGTCGTTCAATTCACACAAGCTCATATAAGGGGGACACTGTGTCCTATTTTTATGAAATGACCCCATACCGTAAAAGGTTTGCCGTTGGCCATGTCTGCCACACTCTGCCTAGGGATCTTCCCGGACCGTGTTTTGGGGAGTTTGTTGATAACCACAGCCTGTTTGAAAGCCGCCACGGGGCCGACACCGTGTCGCACTGCATCCACAACCTCTTTCACGATCTGTTCGTAAGGCTTGTTGACATCTGCACAGCAAAAATGAAACAGGTGATCAGAGATCGATTTCACCAAAGTTAAAGATAGTATACATGATTGGTAAACTGTTACAAATGATTTTATCCTCCTGTGTGATTGAAGATATGCATGATTAAAACCAACCTGAGCAAAAACCAGCTCCGTACTTTGTCTTACTTTTGAGAAAACAGTCAAAAAAGGATTTGCAGTCATTTTGCCCCAAAACCACTTTGCCCTGAACCATTTCCCCCTGAACCACGGCCTGTGTACGAAGTGGTTTTGGGGCGAAGTGGCATTTGGGCGATATAGTGTTTGGACGAAGTAATTTGGGGGGAAATGGCACTCGGGCGAAGTGGTTTGGGGAAAAATGGCACATGGGCAAAATGGTTTTGGGGCGAATTGAATTTTCGTCTCATGAGACGAAAACCAATTGTTTTACTCATTCTTAAAGACTATACCTCTTTCGACAAAACCATTTCAGGGGAAGTTTTCTACGGTCATCATGTTTATATTGTTTAAGTTAGGCGTAAATCTGTGAACATTTCTGATTTTCAAGATTACCAATGATGTATACTGCCTTTAAGACGAGTTCAATGCGTCCTAATGCGTACCAATGTCCCAAGATATGAAGACGCGTCTTCGCCAGTTAGTACAAATTATCAACTAACCACTGAGATCTGGGATCGATTTCACAAAAGCTAAGATGAGTTCAATGCGTCCTAATTCCTATACCAACGTCCCAAGATAAGAAAAGTGTCCCTTCCTTAAACGCGTGCTTATAGGCGCTTTGTGAAATTGGCCCCCGATCATGTATTTATTAATTAAATCAAGTAACAGGTCTCGCCAGTTAGTACAAATTATCAACTAGCCACATGATGAGACCTGGGGTCGATTTCACAAAAGTTAAGACGAGTTCAATGCGTCCTAATTCCCATACCAACAAATACGTCCTAAGATAAGAAGAGTGACCCTTCCTAAGAGGCATCTTAGCGCTTTGTGAAATCGGCCCGTGTCATGTATTTAGATCAAGTAACAGGTCTCGCCAGTTAGTACAAATTATCAACTAGCCACTGAGACCTGGGATCAATTTCACAAGTTAAGACAAAAGATTTAAGCGCCCTGCTTATCTTAAAACCGTTACATAGCACACACAACTTGCTGACATTTACACAATGCTTCATTACGTGCGCGTGTAATACGTGCACATCAACGAATTTAACCGTCTTTCGTGACTATCGCAAAATTTAGGTGACAAAAATCCCCACCCACGGGTGCAAAACATGTGTTTTTTGCCGTCAGATGCACAGGCATTTTTATTTCAACCCTGGGGCATAAAAAAATTGACCAAACCCCCACCTAAGGGGGTGGGGCAGCATGAGGGGAGCAATTGATTGGTGCATAACTGTTTTTGTGTACGTCCGTTACCTTCTTTAAGAACGACCAGCCCAACTGGAACTAAGCCCTTGATTTTATCTTGTAGAGGGAAGACGGCACATTCTACTATGTCACCCTGATCAACAATGGCCTGTATTTAAAAGTAACCAAAATCTCATTGTAACATTTTTTATAAAAATGTTGCAGTGGGCTGGTGGACTGAGTCCAGTATGTGTACGGGAAAGAATTTCATAATCGGCCACTGCCTGGGACCCTATGCACAAAACCTATAGGACAAGTTAAAAATTAGAATAACAGCAATATTTCCACCTAATCCACGGTAAAGGAAGCATTTTGGCAACACAGACCATATTTTCCAGAAAATACCTTTGTCTGGTCTCAAAATAAAAGAAATAAGTTTTAGTTGTTCTGAAGAGATAACTTAGGCCCAAAAAGGGTTACAAATAGTGTGACAACATGCCTTTCTAAAAACCCTGTACAAATTTCCAATATACAAGAATAATTTCACCTATCTAGAGAAGGAGGTTTAAAAGAGAGTCCAATAAAAATCCAGCTTACAAGTATCTTGTCTTTTTTATTTTTCTACAATTTCAGAAGGAAGGCATCAGTGCAAAGTGAAACCCAACCTCTTCTATTGCAGACGCGGCGATGCGGTGGCCAGCCACGTTGATGACATCATCAGCCCGTGATTGGACGGAAATGTAGCCATCTTTGGTGCTGTAGCCGGCATCCATTGTGTCGTAATAACCCTAGAATTTAATGCACAAAAAGGCCCTTAAGTCACGCAGGCTAGGTCAAGTTTTCGTGACAGAAAAGGGTGTGGGTGTAAAGTGAAATGTCACAAAATGCATTGCTATTGTCAAAAAGTGTATTGACACATTGCCATCCTCCAAGCTAAAGGGGAATGCACTGCATGACAATAGTAGTGAATTTTGTGACATTTCACTTTACACCCACATCCCCCAATTGCTCAATCATAGGGGGCGGTTATACAGAATTAGCCCATGGGTCAGTACTACCAGGGCTGAGCTGTTCTCTCATATTGTTTGGCTTGGGAGTCAAGTCAGTGCAGTCTCCAACTCCAGAGGAATAAGTTGGAAAATGCCTAGCCGCCGCGAAGGGGTTAACAAGAAATTGGTGATAAGCAACTAACAGAACTTACCGGGTATTTCTGGAAGTAAAGCTTGACAAATTGTTCGTCACTTTCCCAGAGTGTGGTAAAGGAACCAGGAGGTAGGGGTAGTCTAAACAAAACCAAAATAAAAGAACTCAAATTATTAATTTTTTTACACGTAACGGGTTACTATTTACCGGAAAACACCGGAAAACATACTAAATACCGGAAAACACCAGAAAGCACAAAAAAACACCTCCAAAACATTCAGAAAACACCAAAAATACTGTTTTTCTGTGTTTTCTGGTGTTTTCTCGGTATGTTTTGGGGGTGTTTTTTCAGTATTTTTTGAGGTGTTTTTCAGCGTTTTGTTTTCCTGTATATTTGTTGGTTGTTTTCTGGTATGTTTTGGGGTCGTTTTTCGCCTATATTTTCGGGCGTTTCTGGGTTTATTTTTTGGGGAGTTATTCGGGTGTTTTCCGATATTTAGTGTGTTTTCCAGAGTTTTCTTTTTTGTGTTTTTTTGGGTGTTTTCCGGTATTTAGTATGTTTTCCGGTGTTTTCCAGTATTTAGTATGTTTTCCGGTGTTTTCCGGTAAATAGTACTACCGCACGTAACCGACCTTAGATCTGATTTCTGAAACTGGTCACAAAAACTCGGCCCATGGCACATGAGGCTCATTTTGCACGGTCAGGTCAAACTGTTGGCGTCTCCTTACAAGGCGCAACCCTAACGTGGCACAGCTTAACCACTTGATGCCAGAGGACGTGTAAACACGTTCTGGCAGTGTATAGTCACCGGGGCGGTTGACTCCGAGTGTTGCAAAATACAATCTTTTGGTGAGAAGATTCATACACTGAATGTAGCAATGACTCTCAAGAGTCAGTATTTTTGGTGCTTGATGTCACCATGACGTCATTGATTACGTAATTATAATAATTTGAAAATGCAAAATTTGTATCATAAAAATGACCAAAATATGCATTTTTAAAAATGCCTTTAAAGGAGTGTGACCAGATCACTTTTTTTTACCCATAACTCCCCGGGACTTACCTTATGGGTCATGAGATTTTTATATAATAACATCCGTTATATTTTTCTGATTACGAAACTGAAACTCCCGCGCTTCTAGGCCGCATATTTCCGAGGATATCGTCGAAAATCCACCGATTATTTGTAAACTAATTTTCCAGTATCAACGTTTATCCACTGAAAGCCGACTCGATAGTTTTGTTCAATTTTTTACTGGAAATCGCGAATGTTTTCGGGTTTTTGGGATATGGGAGGTGTGTATGGGAGTTACTTGATAATATTGGTAAGTTACATCGAAAACTATTTTCCAGAAACTCTGGTCATGCTCCTTTAAGAATACCAGTACCAAAATAAGGGGATTTACTACAAATTCACAGAAATGTAATGCCACAGTCACACTGTTAAATATCAGTGTTGTTCACCAATCGACAATTTGTCTGGGGGCGCTGAGCAGCGCCCTCACACAGCAAACACGAGTACTGACCAAGCCCTTGTTCAATCTGTGAGGGCACTGTTTAAAACAAACAGTGTTATGCATGTTTGTGTCTGAACTCCGAACTACACACACACAAAAAATAGTCGAAACCCAGTCTTACTTGACAGTAATTCTTCCGAGTTCTCGTGGTTCGACCTCCTCAGAATCTTCATTCAGAATCTTCACTAAAACGAACAAAACAGGATTTTAAAAAACATGACCAAATCCATTTTTTTGGTACCATTTTATGTAACAGACTGAATCACAGTAAAAACCTGTGTGGACAATTTTTTGCAAAGTATCCTAAAAATATCTTGAAATTACGAACCATTCCATCCCGGGACTGGCTTGCCTGTCACGCCGTGTTCTGGGTGCAAGTCAGCACCCAAGCCCACAGCAGATGCAGTGATGGCCCATCCAGACTCTGAAATGAAAATTGGTTTTAATTAACTTTTTGGTTACCTCAATCTGAGGCTGTGATTGGTCAATTCCAAAATGGGCGGAGCTTACTGGAATGGTCTATTTACCCGTCTGCCACCAATTATCCAGGACTGGCGCCTTGAAAACATCTTTACTCCAGTGCATTGTTTCACGGTCGCAGTGCTCACCGGCTACAAAGAGAGTCCGGAACCTACGCAAAGACAAATTGCAGTTGACAAGAAAAACTCGACTAAAAGTGTTGATACTACGTGTAAAAAAAACCTGTCCTACTTTTAATCTTGAATAACTTTGTTATTTTCCAACGGATTTAAACCAAAATTTCACATCATGTAAACAAGGCCTGACAAATTTAACTGAGTGAGTTTCATCAGTTTTGTCCAAGAGGGTGAGATTTAATGGCCATACGAAAAAAAGTCAATTTCAGAATTCGCCGCTTTCGCCTCCTTCAATGTCAGTACATCACTGGAGACGGTGGTGGAATGTGTGCTGCAGCGAAAGCTTAGGAAGAAAGGCAGGATCACTCCAAATGTTATTGCAAACCATCTCGATCGCTTCGAGGATTTCATCAAGAGGTGCAAAGGGACCTTGGACATAGACATGGCGGATGCCAAGTCGAAAGTGGAAAATTCTGAAATTTAGGGGGATTTTTTCGTATGGCCATTAAATCTCACACTCTTGGACAAAACTGATCAAACTCACTCAGGTAAATTTGTCAGGTCTTGTTTACATGATGTAAAATTTTGATTTAAATCTGTTGGAAAATGACAAGGTTATTCAAGATTAAAAGTAGGACAGGGATTTTTTGACATGTAGTAGCAATGGTAACAAATACAACATGATCTTGTTTTGAGTAAAATGGTACCTTTGTGGGAGAAATTGCCACAGGTTTTTAGAAAAAAACGTCTGCAGACAACTTTTTCACCATTCAATCATACACAAAAACATGCCTGGATTTTTCAGGTTTTCTGAAGTATTACTGCATATAAACTCCTCAAAAAAAGTTTGGAAAGTCAAGTTTGACTGACGATTCCTTGAATTTTATATCATTAGAAAGCCCTGTTATTCCTCTTTACGATGATGTGTCATTTGTTATGATTAAGCAATTGGGGGATGTGCAGCACAGCTGAATACGGTGGGTGGGTGTAAAGTGAAATGTCACAAATTGCATTGCTATTGTCAAAAAGTGCATTGACACATTCCCATCCTCCAAGCAAAAGGGGAATGCACTGCATGACAATAGCAGTGAATTTTGTGACATTTCACTTTCCACCCACCCCTGTATTCCGCTATACTGCACATCCCCCAATTGATTAATCATAACAAATGACACATCACTGTAAAGAGGAATAACAGGGCTTTCCAATGATACCAAATTCAAGGGAAATGATTTAGTAACAACAGAGAAATCGTCAGTCAAACTTGACTTTCCGAACTTTTTTTGAGGAGTTTATATGGCTGAAATTTCTACAATTATTCTTTAGTTATGTCATGCTGTTGTTCCTTTTTAAAAAAGTTTTCCAATCAAGTAATCTGTCTACGTACTTCGTGAGTGGGTACTTAGCAGCATGTACGCCATGTTCGTCCTCTTTGATAATGGCTCTTAACGCTGTAGGAGCGGTGAACATTGATGCTACATCATGCTGCTGAAGGACACGGAAGAACGCGCCGGGATCTGGAGTGCCCACTGGTTTGCCCTTTAAAAAGTATCAAGAATTTTATATAAAGTTCGCACTAAAATTACATCCAATGATAAAGATATTAAGGGACATGTCTTCTTAAAGGCCCATTGTATCATTTGCAACGACCCAATTTTGTTTTTCATGAGTTGACAAGAAAACCTTACTCAAAGTGTTGAAAGCAATGGTAACAAACACCACATGAATTTATTTCCGTCCAAAATGGTATTTCATGTTGGAAATTGACAACCGAAGGTGGGTTTCTAAAAACATCCCGTGCATGGGACTTTTTTACCATTCACTTGTATACAAAATCCATATATAAATTTTCAAGGTTTTCTGAAGCATTGATGCATCTATGTAGCTAAAATTTCTTCAGGCTAGTTTACCAACATTCTTCCTTAGATATGTTACACTCTCATTCCACGAATCTGTACAAAGTTTTATCTTGCAAATTATGATACCTAGGCCTTTAATTACAACTACATGTATAATTTGAGTTTGTACCAGTCAATGCTTAATGACATATGACCTTCATACATATCGAATGAGGTTGAAAAATCACAGTTTCAGAACTGCATTGCAGGTTTTTTGCTAAATCTAAACAAACCAGCCAAATTCGTTTCAGACAAATTTACATGTGTTATAGCTCCAATATGAATGTAGTTTGAGAATATCTTTCAATTATTTACAGAGCATTCATGTACTGCAAAACTGCTCCACCAACGAAAAACACCCACTAAATTCTTCAAATTTCTAATCCCGAGATAACCGCTCACCTCGTAAAGAACCGTTGTACACCTTGACAGTAACGGAGCCCAGCAAATATAAGAATGACCGACAACCCAGCCTAAGTCGGAGGCTGCCCACCATGTCTGATAAAAAACGACAGAATGAACCAAACATGGGGTTTATAGAGAAAAAATCATACGTTTTTTCAAATAATATAACGGAAAGATCATAATAATTCATCTGTTTTTGAAGATGCTGAAAAAAAGAAAAAAAATATGAAAAAACGTTTGATTCAAAGTAATTTCTGCCTAAAGGCAGATACACACTATCGCGGAAAAATTACACTTTCGCGCTTGCATGAGCTCCCAATCGCCGATTATTCCAAAATAGAAAATTCCACTCTGGTAACTTGGGGCTTCTCTGATACCTCATTGGCTGCGCGTTGGAAAGGTCAGCGCACCGCGGTCAAAGTTCAACAGATTTGAACTTTGACCCAGCTCAAAACATTTTGAGCGTCGCGATAGGCCGTGCACAAGCGGCAAACCAGTTTGTGTACAAACCAATGGAACAGTGTGATTTTTCCGCGATAGTGTGAACTCCCCTTTAAGAGATTAAAGGGGCCGCCTAAAGTTGTCAACATTTTCACAGTTCTAGAGAGCGCAGTATTTCCCCGAAACACAACTTATCAACATTTTTCTGTCAGTACCATGAAGTGTCAACATTTTACAGTGCATGTAAAGTCCTACATGGCCGTTGACTCCCCTCCCCCTTCCTGCGCTTTGTAGAACCATGAAATGTTGACAATTTTGGACGGTGATAAAATGTCACCACAAACTTGTTTTTAATAGGGATGTGTGGAACCATGAGGAGGGATGTCAGTTGGCGGTCAAAATTTGGCCTGAAATCTCAGGAACTTTTGTTATGTACAGATGAACAAAATGAAAAAGCCTGAAATCAGGCAACTGACTGAACTCTGACATCCCTGCATGAGAATGTGGACCTTTCGAACAATTCTCCTGAAAAACAAAATTCTCCTGAAAAACAAAACAAAACGCCTACACAAGATCTGGCAATTGACATTGCAACATAGGCTTAAAAAAAATAATAAATGGCAAGAAAAAATAAAAATTAAAATAAACAGCGAGGGACACTGACTCCCGTCGCGAAAATATCGGGAATTGGTAACCCCCAAAACACTGAACCACAAACTCTGTTCACAAAATGTCTCTACCGTAATGAAATTCAACTCTTCAGGGCTTGAAATTCGTCACTGAAAGGGCACTGCCATTTCTGTTTTTGGAGTCGTTTTTTTGAGTTTAAAAAGGGCACTTCCATTGGAAAATGAAAAAGTCTATGAGAGAATTGCAGAAGGGCATCAAGGCCAAGAGCAGGGGCAACAGCCTCCGTTAATTTCAAGCCCTGACTCTTAGGCACTTCTTTTGGTCAAGACGACTTTCTCTGATTGCTCAACAGAAGATTCGCAAGCAGATAATGGTTAGAAGTCTGACATACAACTCAAGCTATTAATTAGTCTAGTGTATTAAGGTACCTCAATGCTTGTCTCTGTTACTGTGCAGGGTTGTAATCGAGTCCATTACAAGTCCTCATCACAAGCCTTCACAAGTCCACCACAAGTCCCTGGGTCTTAATTCAAGTCACAAGCTATTCAAATGAACTCCAACAAAGGCATTATTTTGTGCGTGTTCATCCTTTGCTTCTTGTTACTGGACTTGTGACGGAGCTTGTCCTGGACTTGTGATCGGCTCTGGACTTGTGGTAGACTTGTTATTCACATTTGACTACAACCCTGTTACTGTGTTTTGAGTCATGTTTTAAAAAAAAGAGGCTTTCTTTAAAATTGTTCAGCAATTTCAATTTCAAAGGTATATTAAAGCAAGACAATGTAGTATTCTACTTACCTCTCCTGGGTCGATTCCATAGATGTTTTTCATTGACCAGTTAAGTGACACAGCATGGCCGCCGCTGGGGCATACTATGGCCTAGGGTGCACAAAAAGATGAATGTTAATCGGTAAACTAGACTGCACAAATTTGAGCTACATAGATGCAGCAATGCTTAAGAAAACCTTTAAAATGTATGAAGAGCGTGATCCAAAACTGGTAAACACTGGATGAAAATTTCAAAATTTCTTAAATTAATCAAAATAATACCTTAATCTGTAAAGAAATGTCCATATTCTACAATCATATTACAAATAATTAAAAGAATAAATTTGGCTGGGCACACTGTGCCATCACATTTGCAAGAAATAGTTTAAAATGCAAGTAAACAATTGCAGTTTTTGTCAATTTATTTGATTGTCCGTTCCTCACGCATAAAACAACCTCCGCATAAAACTGTAAAGTCAATTTAAACATGTGATAAACTGGCTGTGTGTATTAACATCAGTAGCAGGTAAACATACAGGTTCACTTTAGTTTTCATTTGTTGTATTGACTAAGGAAAGGCATTTGTCTCTTGATTTTCGTCCCTCACGTGAGGGACGGAATTGGATTACGCTCTGCATGGTTTTTGTGTTGAGTGAATGGTAAAAACAAAGTGTGCACATACACATTCAGTTCTTACACAAAGGCCCATCTCGGACAGAAATAAATTCACGCAATGTTTGTTACCATAGCCAGTAAGTTTTTTTCTTGTCAACTCATTAAGTAAAATGTTGGATAATTTCAAATGATATAATGTAAACAAAACCGTGATGCGCACAGGTTCATGGGATTGTTTCGAGTGCTCTAGTGAAGTGGCTTATTTGGTATAGCGTTAGTTTGGAGGTGGTTCCATTACCAGGGGCTAACTGCTTTCCACTCAGTTAAAGAGCGCGATAAAAACTAGTGAGTTTGACATACTTAACGCAAACACAATGGGTGCTGGTTCGGCGAGTACTCCAGTTAAGCCCATCATGCTTTGCGTGTAGAGGTATTGTTACGTCATGAAAAATGACAACCAAAATGGTAGATGGAAGGGGTGACGTCACCGGAAAGCAACCAATAGGGAATTTTGTTTACCTTAGGTTTGCCAGTTGTACCAGACGAATACAGCATATAGACTGGATCTGTAGCCAGGACGGGAACGCAGTCGTGGCCCTGTGTTTTTGCCATGGCCTCGTCCCAACAAACATCTAGACCTGGCGTCAATTCTGCCTCTGGGAACTGAAGAGAAAGATTGAGCAATAGGTATGAAATCTTATTACATAGTAACTTAAAGGCCCTATGTATCATTTGCAGATTCGTGGAATAAGAGTGTAACATATCTAAGGAAGAAATTTTAGCTACTTAGATGCATCAATGCTTCAGAAAACCTTGAAAATCCATATATGGATTTTGTGTACAAGTGAATGGTAAAAAGGTTTTAGAAAACCACCTTCGGTTGTCAATTTCTAGCATGAAATACCATTTTGGACAGAAATAAATTCATGTGGTGTTTGTTACCATTGCTATCAACTCTTCGAGTTAAGGTTTTTCTTGTCAACTCATGAAAAACAAAATTGGGTCATTGCAAATGATACAATGGGCCTTTACTTTTAGTAAAAGCCTGGTGACAAATATACGTAGCACGATATGTTGTTGTACATACGTACGTACACCATTAAGAAAAAAGAAAAAAATCTCTCTTTTACTAGCCTGAAACCAGTCTGAAACATCCTATTGAGCTCGTGCCACTGACATCATTTTGGGAGTCAATAATGCCGCGTCATTGTGGAAGCAATGTGCGTGCGCATTGTGTGTGTCCATAGCGTGCATAACGCGCAATGCTAAGGCTCCCATTGGTGAATTAAACCGCATTACGCCCACCAGAGACACACACAGCGCGCACGCACATCGCTTCTACACTGACTCAGCATTATTTGACTCCCAAAATGGCGTATTTGCACGTGTTCAAAGGGGGTCAATAGATTATGCCACGTATTTGTATGTCACATGCGTTTGTCGTAACGAGAAAAATATCACACATGTTATGATATTAAAATCTGAACACCCATGGGAAAAATGGGCGGCTCAAAAATGTGACACAGATATGGAAAACGTGCGTCTTCGGTTGATCAGAAATTGGGCCCAAGGCATTTAAAATGTTCATGGATATTCTGAAAATTATCACACCAGCCCTACCAAACAAGAGACAATGGAAATTTATTCAACAAACTTCTGACCCAAAAAAAATTGCAAACTTACGCCGGGTCTGTTAAAGATGAGGCAAGTTTCTGGACTGTGGCCGCTCAGGAAAATGGCTTTGTTCAACAGATCTTTGTAATCCACGCGGTTCTTTGGCTCAATGCCAAAAGATGCGGACACAATCAGTTTGGGCTGAAATAAGAAACAATATTGAAATATGACCCGCTCTGCAAAAAGGTAACATAAGTCGCGCAGGCTAGGTCGAGTTTTCGCGACCATAAGAAGAAATTTGCGGCAGATCCACGCTCATTAAAATACAAAAACACAATGGAAATTCCAGGCGGAACACAGGCATTCCAGGCAGTGTCTTGGGACTGGCAGGAATTTCCATTGTGTTTTTGTATTTTAATGAGCGTGGATCCTGCTCCGTGGTGGCCGCCTCGGAGTGTTGCAAAGCATGATCGTTGGGTGAGAAGATTCATACAATTAATGTAGAAATGACTCAAAGAGTCAGTATGTGCATGTGATGCATATGACCTGGGGCCAATTTCATAGAGCTGCTTAAGCGTTGGCTGACAAGGTGTGCTTGTAGCAGAAAAGTTGTGCTAACGTTAAGGCTATTTCATGGCCGCGGCGTGCTTAAGCATGCGCGTGCTTGGACACCGCCATTGTTGCGTCACTATCTCAAGCAAAATTTGGCTCTGCGGTTAAGGCCGGTTTTCAGTTGCTTACCGTTAACGATGTCTATGAAATAGCCTGATGCTCGGTTAACGGAAAATGGGCTGTTAAACAGCTCTATGAAATTGGGCCCTAGAGCCAATTTCATAGAGCTGCTTATTAAGCATGAAAAATTGCTTAAGCATGAAAAACTTTGCTTGATAAAATGAGGTTACTTGCAAAAATTTCATGAGATTGTCATGGTAATGAAACACTGGTCATACACTATTTCTATCACATGAGGATTTCACTGGTAACATTCTCTACTAAGCAAGAGTTTGTTGTGCTTAAGCAAATATTTGTGCTTAAACACCTCTATGAAATTGGTCCAAGGGGCCAATTTCATGGTGTTGTTCAGCAGCCGATTTTGTGCTAACGGAGACTCCGGCTATTTCATGGAGACCGTAACCAATTAGCACGGCCAGGCGTTTGCTAGCTTCAGAGGCAAAATTTGCTAAAAACTAGTGACGCACCAATACCAGTTTCCAAGCACGCGCATGCTTAAGCACGCCGCGGCCGTGAAATAGCCTTAACGTTTTCTGCTACAGTAAGCACACGTTTTCAGCTAGTGCTTATAAGCTCATCATCATCATGGCCCATCCCGTCGCGAACGACGATGGAGACGGCATCTCTCACAGTCATCAATGTACAGTTGTCTCGAAGAGGATAAACCGTTATGGACAGCAGAACGCCAATGGAGACGATTGCTGGCAGTTGCCTCCAAGGAGTTAAGTGGTATCCCAAAAGTGACAAGGTCTCGTTTCAGAATGTCTTTGTATCGCAGTCTAGGTCGACCGCGAGGGCGAGGAGCGTCGACAAGTTCACCGTAGAGGACATCCTTGGGGATTCGGCCATCAACCTGCCTGTGCACATGACCGACCCACCAAAGGCGACGCTGTCTCAGCATAGTGAACAAATCTGAAGTTCCGGTGACCTGCAGGATGGAGACGTTTGGGACATGATCTCGCCAGGAGATGCCAAGAATGGAACGAAGGCATCGGAAGTGGAAGGAGTTGAGACGGCGCTCTTGGCGACGGTACGTGGTCCAAGATTCACTGCAGTACAGCAGGACACTAAGTACACAAGCCGTGTAGACGCTAATCTTCAGTTTAATGGAGAGGTCTCGGTTGCTCCAGACACGTTGGCGGAGACGACCGAATGTGGTTGCAGCCTTACAGATGCGGGAGTCGAGTTCAGCATCAAGGGAGTTACTGTTGGAGATGATCGAGCCGAGGTATGCAAACTCATCAACGACATTCAGGCTAGACCCGTTGATGGAGATCAGGGGAGGAGCTATGCAACCCTGCGAGCGGACAACTGTCTTGCCGAGGCTGATCTGCATGAAACCCACACTGGCTCTCTGGAAGGACTCTATCAGCGATGACCTGTAACCTGGGAAGTAGTACAGTCTTGTCTGCTACCTTTGTTTTTGAAGAGAGTAATTATATTCGCATCCTTCAGGTCTTGTGGTAGACAGCGCGAGTGCCAGCAGAGCCGGAATACGTTGAAGAGCTCGGTTGTCAGGGCAGCACCACCACACTTCAGAACTTCAGGAGGAATGCCGTCTGCACCAGGGGACTTGTTGTTTTTAAGACCGCTGATTGTCCGTTCTACTGCATACAAGGTTATGTCACTGTCAAGCTCATGCAAGATGGGAAGTTGTGGCAGAAGGGCTAATGCATCGGAGCACACATCGCTAGCAAAGAGAGAGCTGTAGTGCTCTGCCCAGCGGTCAAGCTGTGCTGGTGGGTCAGTAATAGCTATGCCAGAAGCTGACAGTAGTTGGAGCACTCTTCTTTGGGGTAGGACCAATAGCCTCTGAAATTGGCCCAGGGTCTTAACTTTTGGCCAATCACATTTGCCGTTTTTTTTAATTTGTTTTGTTTTTTTTACGAAAAATAATCCCGGCATAAACTGGTTAATGACATACCTTAGCATGGTTTATCCGCACGGCCAACTCCTTTGAAGCAAAGCCACCAAAAACAAGGCAATGAATAGCGCCGATGCGCGCTGACGCCAGCATTGCTATAACAGCTTCGGGTATCATGGGCATGTAGATTATGATCCGGTCGCCGTACTTCACTCCATGGTTTACGAATATGTTAGCTAACTTGGCTACCTGCCAAAAACACATCAAAACATTTAAAAATTTAAATGCAGCAAACTCAAAAAGTTTGTTTTAAAAACTCCATTTATGTCAAAAGAATCCACTCCCTTTAAAAATTATGTTACGCTCAAATCTTTGCTTACAAAGATAAACTCTTCAAAAAAAGTTCGGAAAGTCTAGTTTGACTGACGAATTCTCTCTTGTTACCAAGTCATTTTCCTTGAATTCCTTGGAAAGCCCTGTTATTCCTCTTTACAATGATTTGTCATTTGTTATGATTAAGCAATTGGGGGATGTGCAGTATAACGAAATACAGGGGTGGGTGGAAAGTGAAATGTCACAAAATGCATTGCTATTGTCAAAAAGTGTATTGACACATTCCCATCCCCCAAGCGAAAGGGAAATGCCATACACATATACGCCACTGATTCCTTATGACATGATAATGCCCCAGAAAGTGTCAATTTGGTGAGAAAACATTTTTTAGCAATGAGAAAATTTCAAGTTTTTCTTTAAAAAACTTTAGTGTACGGAGTCTCAACTAGCAAATGTTTATGGATTTTTTCCCCGGTATTTATACCCAAAATTACCTTTTCCTGAAGTTGTTTATAGGTAATCTTCTGAACGGTCTGCGATACCGGACTGTCGTGAATGATCGCCGTCTGATCGCCATAGCCGGCCTCAACATGACGGTCGACTGCGTTGAAGCACATGTTAGTTTGGCCTCCAACAAACCTTGGAGAGATCAAGAGAGAATAAAGTAACAAAGCAACAACATTTGCAAAATCAAAAAGGCAAAATTTTAAAGGTACATTATTCTTCGACATCCCTGGAATTTTTGCACACGAATTAACTTCTTAAAGGAAAGAGTTGAGTAACTGTTAGTTGATCATTGTTTCAGGGACCTTCGCTGACGTTACGTGGCGCACTGCCCTTGTCTGGTTCCCAGACCTAAAGTTTCCGAGTATTCGGTCACCACTACCAACTCGACCGTTTACCATTACCAACTCAAACCAACTCGATCGCTGTGCATACTCAATGCACAATAGTCAAGTTTGTTCAACGGCGTGTTGGGATACAGGAACCCGTCAGTATTAGTAATACTAGTTTACATGCATGAGTTCACAAATTTTATGAGCTTGGCAAAGGAGGAGAGTGCGAAGCGGATCTTCCCAGGATTTGGTCGAGATCGGAAGTTTTGTGCGAAAATTTTTCATTTGGATGTGCTTCTTTCTTTGTGGTTGCAACTACCTGAAATACAACAGACAAGTAAAGAATCCAGCAGGACGATAAATAGAGTGAGTAGCACGCATTTTAAGAACAAATATAGGCATTCAAAAACTTGGAGGTGTGATGTAGGCCCTACCATAGCTACATGCTTGCGCGTGTGTGGCGGGTTGATCCGAATGCCATTTTTGAAGAGAAAATGTGATTTTTGTCTTGAAAAGCAACATTTTCATAACTTTGCAAATTAAAGGGTAGGCCTATATAAATACCATACACTCTCGCTGCTATTTCTTCATAATACTCTATAGGCCTACATGTAATATAACATGATAACACCCCGCAAAGTGTAAATATGGTTAGGAAACTAGCCCAGGTTGGACGTCGTCTTCATTGCATAATACGAGTGACCACATGTAGTATGCGGTACTGAGTCCAACCTGGGCTAGTGAGGAAACATGAATTTAGCAGTGAGAAAATTTCAAGTTTTCCTTTGAAAACACTTTTATGCACAGTCATGCTCCATATATGATATAGTCCATGGACTAATATTAGTCAGCATGGTCAGTGCATATTACTCAACTGGCGAGGGCGTAGGCCTATAGGCTATGGTTATTAATATTAATTTATTATGGTATTTTTTCCAATTAAAAATAATCCAAAGCCTATTAAAATCATACCATTTTGTAAATGGCGATTTACTATCGTCCAGAACTTTATCCCATTTTTTAAACCAAGTAATCTTTTCTGCCTGCTCGCCCCAAAACTCCGCTGGCTCTTCCCGCGACCTCGTGAAGACCTCATCGTACGTTGACCGTGAACCATCACTACCCTGGGCGGGCTGATCACGGCGTTGCTGCACGCTGGCACCCGCTGCTGCCACGCGGAAACATCGTGCAGTCGACTGGTTATAAAAAGGCTCGATATCTTGCAGAATTTTCAGGGATCGTGAACGTTTCCTTCGGTAACAAGACAGCCTTGAAGTCCATTTTAATTGGGGAAGAAACCTGAGAAATTGCATTTTGTAAAATGTGAAAATTTCCTGGATTCACGCCGCAATCGACACGCGTAAACATCATGTAATGTCACAGTACGATCAATAGACAGCCGGCCGAAGTGTGACGTTTTCCATGGTTAATTGGCTCTAAACATCATGGCCGTCGGAAAAAGTACCATTGCAAAAGCACAGGGACACGGTTCAGTGATTATTAGTGTAGAGCCATTTTCCAGGCAACTAACAAACGATGACGTATTTACTTCGGCAGTCTATGTACATGCATGAATGCGCACATTTTTACAAGTGGACTAGGGAGTTACCATTTTCAAATAGGGTAGACACAATCCATACGAATTAAACAATCGTCTAAAGACAATATAGCAAAAAGGCTTTTAATTTATTCTTCTTTTGAAGTTTTTGTTTTTAGACTTGAACAGCCAGCCCCTGTTTAACTTTTTGGAGTCGACTAAAATTAAATGAGTTTAAAGGACCCTGCAATCTCTTTTCTTCAGACCATAAACTTGGACCATTTTATCACGCTCAAATGACTAATTCTGAACCAACGAAGCATCGAACAAGGTAATTTTGTCTTTGTATAACGTCAGTTGTTACAATTTGACTGCCGAAGGGAATACGCCATCTTTTGTTAGTTGCCTAGGCAATGGCTCTACACTAAATCACTGAACCGTGTCCCTGTGATTTTGCAACGTACGTACTTTCTCCGACGGCCATGATGTTTAGACTTTAGAACCAATTACCATGCATGCCAAACACGTCACAAGCTTCGGCTGTCTATTAAGCTAGATTCATACTTCTCCGCCGAACTCACTCGCCGCATACTCGCCGCACTTTCGCCGAGTGTAGTCGCTGCAGAGTTAATACTGACCGCGCACTGTTGAACTCGTTTGACCCTACTCGGCGGACAAAATTTCCGTTCCGCACGGTCGCCGAGCGAGTATGAATTGGGCTTAAGCCTTTTGCTTAACGGCTGGCGACCCGAATTCTTCACTTTCAAATGGAAGTGCAGTTTAGGAAGTCACATATATACATGTACTATGCTATTATTGCTATGTGGTGCACGTCATTGCCTAGCAACTAACAATCTGGTAGTCTTGGCCCAAGACTACTCTAGTCGATATTGGTTTGTGTACGCGTTGGCCATTCCCAGTAGTGGGCCCTCTTGCAGCACTAACTGGCCAGCCCTTTGCTCAAGTGAGCAAAGACTGGTCCGTTAGTGCTGCAAGAGGGCGCACTATATGGCCAACGCGTACACAAACCAATATCGACTAGAGTAGTCTTGGGCCAAGACTAACAATCTGGTTGCTTTCTGCCATGTTATCCTACGGTGAACACTGTATAGAGCCTTTGCACGGCGGCCATGACAGTGGACAGTCACATTGTCACCGTGCGTCATGCATGAGTATGCTTTGTGGTTCTATTGTTACATCATTTAAATAAGAAAAACTGCCCCCTGTCATGGCCGTGCGCCGGTGTCGCGTGCTCGATCCACCGGCGTGTAAATTCTTCCGGATGACGCAATAGGAATTTCCAGCACGTAGCGGTGAATGTATTTCATTCCGTGCGTGCTCACACTTCCGGATACTCAATACGAACGGCATGAATAGTGCTGTACAAAAACAAAACATGTTCACGTATGTACGTCTGCATTGGCTGTGTGAGCATTACTTCCCTTTCGTGTGCATGCGTGCAACCTTTTTTCACCCTAGCCTATACCGTAGTCAGTGAGTATAAGTTTCGCGCTGAAAAGATTGAGATGCGCCACGTGCAAATATGTATGTGTGTACATACGTGCATGCTACCGCACGTAGTGTACACTATACACGCTGGGCCGGAAGATTCGGCACAGCACGAAGCGGTGCACTTTTGTTATGCAGTGCGCATGACGTTGCATTACGTAGATGACCAAATTTGGTCATCCCGGATAAATTTACATGGCGGTTAAATTTACACGCGACACCGGTGCAGAAGCTCTATTGATTCTGTATACCTGCCGCGTGCACATTGCAACAAAATTTAGTCTGGTCAAGTGGATACCAAGCGTGCATGTGAAACGTGCAAAGGGCTAATTTAAATTGCCTTGTAATATAGTAATAGTTTTGACATCACTACTTTGAGTAGTCAGACATTGTATTATTTGCAGTGATCTAAAATTCTATAGGCCCCTATGTCAAGAGTTTACGAGATAAACCCTGCTCAAAGATTGGCAACGTTTCCTGTATTTTTCTGAACACTTTTCCAAGCCGTTGCTGTTCTGAACTTACTGGGAAAAAATATAATTAAATAACGACAAAGACTCGAGTCGGTGGCTAGTTGACACTTTTGGACTAACTTGTGAAACCTGTTTGACCACGTCTCAGTGGCTATAGTTGACAGTTTTGGACTAACTCGCAAAACCTGTTTGACCAGGTCTCAGTGGCTATAGTTGACAGTTTTGGACTAACTCGCAAAACCTGTTTGACCAGGTCTGAGTGGCTATAGTTGACAGTTTTGGACTAACTCGCAAAACCTGTTTGACCAGGTCTGAGTGGCTATATAGTTGACAGTTTTGGACTAACTCCCAAAACCTGTTTGACCACGTCTCGGTGGCTATAGTTGACAGTTTTGGACTAACTCGCGAAACCTGTTTGACCAGGTCTCAGTAGCTAGTTGACAATTTTGGACTATCTTGCGAAACCTGTTTGACCAGGTCTCAGCGGCTAGTTGGCACCTTTGGACTAACTCGCGAAACCTGTCTGACCAGGTCTCAGTGGCTAGCTGACACTTTTGGACTAACTCGCGAAACCTGTCTGACCAGGTCTAAGTGGCTAGTTGACACTTTTGGACTAACTCGCGAAACCTGTTTGACCAGGTCTCAGTGCATGGCTATATAGTTGACACTTTTGGACTAACTCGCGAAACTTGTTTCGACTCGAACCCACGACCTCCCGCAAACAAGGCAGACGTCTCGACCACTCAACCACCGAGCCAGCCGACGTTGAATGGCCGGTTCGAATCACTTCGCAACGGGGACTGCAACCGTTTGTGGGAGGTCGTGGGTTCGAGTCCCACCCGAGCACGCTGTGACGTTTTTCATAGTCGGGAAAGCACTGAGTATACAGTGTGCAAATATTACGTCGGGTAAGGGCAAGACAAACCTCAATTAACATTCTGAACATATGATTGGTATCTCGAAAATCTGAAATGTTGACAGATTTACACATAAGGGCAATTCCGGAAATTCAAATTTACACTTCAGAGACTAAGGGCTCGTAATGCTTCACGTATTCAAGTTGTTTGATTTTAAACACATGTTCTTCAAGCATCATTGATGGAAGTGTAATTCCTGAAATTTGTTTGTCCAAAATCCAAATATATATCGGTTTCGGACGTACTCATTGAGTACGTCCGAAACACTTAGGCCTATACTGAGAATGGCATTGCAATCATTTTTTCAGGAATTACACTTCCATCAATGATGCTTGAAGAACATGTGTTTAAAATCAAACAACTTGAATACGTGAAGCATTACAAGCCCTCAAAGTCTCTGAAATGTCAATCTGAATTTATGGAATTGCCCATAACTAACAAAATACACGGGCGACGGGGCGAAGTGGTTTTTGGGCGAAGTGACTGGAATTTTCTTTTATATTTTTGTACTGTTTTCTCAAAGGTTACAGGTAGGTGAAGTACGCAGCTGACTTTTACTCAGGTTGGTTTTAATCATGCATATCTTCAATCACACAGGGAGATAAAACTATTTGTAACGGTTTACCAATCACGTGTTCTACCTTTAAGAATTGCGACCTAAACGTTTCCTTGTTATAAGAGGAATGTTGTAGTGAAAGTGCTTTTATTATCGAGGTTCGACTCTACACTGTAAACAATTGTGTTGTGTTACAGTCGTTTTTCTGTTGAAAAAGTCAAAAACGAACAGTAACTTTTACTGTTTTTGGAATTTGTTGTTATTGCACAAACATTCTTCCGTCTGTGTAGGGCCTACATTTTAAACATATTTGTCTGTTTGATTACAGACGGTTTGCCGTTAAATTACAGTTTTGTTCAGGAACAAGACACCTTGAATACTCTTTTGTTCAAATACAGACAGTTTACTGTTCACCAACAGTTAAATATACTGTTTTCCGCCCATGTTCCCTGGTACACGGCAGCAATTGTGCGGCGTTGATAGCGAGTACCAATGTACGCTGTCGCGCGCGGGAAATGACAACAGCAAAATTCAGTCATTAACTGCACCGTGCATGTATAGTTCTAGTTGGACGTGCAATTTACATGTAATGTCTGAAAATGCCAGCTTTTGCCAGGCGTTTTATGCCGAAATGTGTACTGGAAATTCCTCAGTGAAGTGCTGATTTAACCGTGAAAGTAGCTGCTCTACATGTCGTGAAAGGCAAGTCGATCGGTATTTCTCTTACGTTTTTGGTTTTTATTTGCGTGTTATTTGTAACGTAGTGCAGTGCTATATACTGCCTGCAGTGAAGGTATACAGGAGCGTGCAGCCTGCCTCATATAGTACGGGAATACAATGGATTCAGACGGCGATTGCCGCTGAATTCATGGTATTCCTGTATTTTAATGAGCCAAGTTAAATCTCCGGTATGCAACACTATACACATGGATGCTACAAGTACAAAGCAACGCCATTTTTTTCAGTTTCCAGATCTAAACTGGCAAGGAAAGCTTATCAGCTGGTATTGTGGAAACAGTTAACGGAGACACAAATACTCAGTTTGATGTAACAACAGATTTCTTTGAAGAGCTTGCAACACTAATTAAAACAGATGAAGCACAAGATTCAAGGGAGTACAAAATGCTGTTCAACATAAAAATTACGATGGCGGATAGAGGGCCCACTTCACGCTCTTGGGTAGAGAAGTTAGAAGTTTGGAGAGAAGATGTTTTGAAGAAAAACCTCCTCCCGGGCCACACAGACTTTTCGGAAGATGCCATCGAAGGCTTAAACTATAAGATCAATTATTGTTACTGTGGTAAGCACTTCCTGCTTGGCCTTGCAGAACGAACCAAGGTTGGCTTGATGCTTTGGGAAGATGAAGTTGCTGATGTCACTGGCCGTATTGGGATGGAGGCTCTTCTACTGGAACAGCTTGTGAACTGGTTGGTCCGGGGCAAAAGACCGCATGGCATTCCGGAGGATTTTAAAGCCCACTTCAATCAAGAAACAAACCACATACCACACTAAGAACATAACCGTTTAAATATTGTTTTCAAAGCCGCATCAGCAGTCTTCTACCACCAGTATCAACTGAAAGATCTACTTTGGGCAGTACAAAGTGAAAACAAACTTCACCGAGCTGTTCTAGAAGACATCAGCAATTCGGTTGTTCTTGCTGAAGTTCAAGCAGTTGCCCTGCTGGAGAAGCACATAACACCCCTTGCCACCGTTACGAGTCAGGAGGAGCATATTTTGGAGCTTCGTAATTACTATAAACGACTAACTGAGGGAATTTCTTCAGGACATGATCGAGGATCCCAAATCAATAGTAGATGACTCGCAGAAGTGGGGTACCGTTACCGAGTGGGTCATTGACATGACTCGCAATCATATGTGAAAACCTGGGGTTGCGGGTTCGAACCACCCCACCGGCTGCGGTACCCCGTGCCCTTGAGCAAGGCACTCAACCACACTTGATTCATCCTTCGGAAAGGATGTAAAGCCGTTGGTCCAGTGTGCTAGGTAAGTAACGCACTTTAAAGATCCCAGAGCATTCTTTCGTGAATCTGGCCATTTCTAATTCTTCATGGGTTTCCTCACGCTGGCGAGTGACAGTGCAATGGGCACTTTTGAGGAATCCTTGGTATGAATACCAGAAAGAAATTATAATAATAGTATTATAATAATAATAATAGTCCTGTTTGAAGATTGTCCTCCAGTGAAGGATGAGATATGGGATTCTCTATATTAGCAGATTCCAGAGGAACAATTAGAGGTCTTGGTTGATCAGTTGATAGCTTTTTTATTGTTTGCGAGCGTCAACTTTTTGATTTCCTTCACGGGAAATGGGCAGCTGAACAGTCATAGGAAGTACATAAGCAAACGGGATCAGTTGCAAGAAATAATGAAATACGGAAAGAGACTTTTCCGGCTTAGATCGCTTACTTAGGTCAAAGTCTACTGCAAACATGGATTTCATCGAGGGCTTGATCTTGTATGTCAACAACAAAACAGGGCAGTACATTCATAAGCTTTCACCTTCTGAACTCCATAAAGAAATGTATACAGCAATGAAAAGAGCACGTAGCCTATGCGTGCAAACCTATGTAAAGAAAAAAAAGAAAAAGCTATGTGCATGTGAACAACGTAAAGAAGCAGTGCTTAACAAGAAAAGGCACAGGGGGGAACTATATAGAGAAATCGGCTACAAAACCAGCAACAAATACAAGACTAGTCCTATGACAATCATTGATAGTCAAGTGAAAAGTACACAAGCAGTAAAAGACTTACTTCAGAAGTTTCTATCAGTCACAGACCAAGGGAGAGCACTTTTAAGACAGATAAAGTTTTACAAACTGTCTCTAAAGGTAGCAGGCATTCCAAATGCGAAATACATCAATAGCACCCAGAGGAAACTTCTGTCACTTGAAAGTCTGAAAGAGAACTTGATTTTGGGAAATGACACTTGACAACTCGGAATCCGAAGTGAACCACGATGAAACACATTGGACATTTAATGTTGCTCTGCCCACAAGCAGTGTGGACAGCGTAAAACGCAAACTGCCAGAAGAGGCAGAAGCTGAGAGAAAATTAGGTCTAACGAAAAATGAACAATTTTTAGGATTGGCAATTGTCGGAAAAAAGAACAGTACAAAGTTGTAAAGAACACCGCAAGGGTCAATGAAATTGAAATATTAATACAATTTCAGCAAGGTATCATTGAATACATACATGTACAATTATAATTTTGAGGCATTTTAATACTAATTTATAAACTCATCTCAGACGACTATAATTATGGCACACACGTTGTAAACTGCAAAGGGTGAACTATACATTATGAAATAGAAGTTACATGTAAAATTTGGGTGGAAAAAAAAAGTTAATACATAACGGTGTGTAAAGTAAACATTGTGTATATACAGTTAGGCAATAAGGGTCTTTCTATAAATTTGGGGCAAATTTTGGTGTACCCCGTTACATTTTACATCTTGTTTTTGTAAATTCAGGACACATTCTTTAAATACTTTCCATCTTAAAGAGCGAGCACATAAAGTACAATTCATAAAAATTGGTTTAAAAGCTATTTTAATGATTTTTGTACGAAAAATAACACATATTAGGTGTAACGGGGGACACTAAATGTCACACTTTTGGACCCCTAATTTATAGAAAGACCCATAAATATACCGTATAATGCTTTATTGAAAATATAAAATGCTTAATGAAAAATAAATATACAATGCTCAATTGTAATACAAATATACCCAAAATACATATACAATGCATAATTGTTCATATCCCAAATTTTAGCAACATATCATGTGCGGTAGGCGATAGATAGCTCCCGCACATTTAATTAGTTAAAATAACAAAAGCTCAGATTACGCCCCAAAAACTTTCCAATAAAGTTACTTTTACCCTGAACATGCCAATGACCATATTCTGTGCATGCTAAGCAAATTTTGGGCAACTTATGATACACATTAGTTGAGATAGAGCATTTTTGCATATTTGATTATCTAATAAAATAAGAAAAAACGGTATTCTACCCCAAAATTCACCCTTCAAGTCATTTTTTAATTTACTTTTACCCTGAACATGTTGACCATACTGACCAAATTTCAGCCTAATAGCATGATTAGAACCCTAGATGACATTTTTTTGCATTACATGTAGTTGGACTTAAAGTTGCACTGCCCGTGTTTGGGCCGATTTGGGCGTCAAATTTGTTTTTTAAAGTTAAATAGGTATTTTTCTAGAATAGAAAAAGTTATCAGCTTTCATTTGGTACCAAGAACGTAAAAATCCGTCAAGGATTAATGCCAGTCGATTAAAAACAAGAAATGATTAAAAGGCTGGCAGGTCAATTAATCGACAGGGTTATGACGTAAATGTACATACGTGCGCGTACATGTGTACATTGTACACATACTATGTACATATGAGCGTACGCGCACATGTACAACATGTGAAGCACATTTCAAGAAAAAGGCTTGTATCTCCAATTCCCGACGTCGGAAATTTAAGTTTTTGATATTTTTCGTTACAGAGACACGTAAGCTTTCTAAATTCGTTCGCTTGTGTAAATAATTTTTTTTAATCCTTTCACCAAAACACGGGCAATGCAACTTTAATAGTCTCCAGAGCAAATATTATTGGTAATTTGGTCCTTTAGCCTAAATGTGTGCCATTGTTTCACAAGAACTGAAAATTTTTATTATTTGCAACATATTTATATTTCTAATACAGGCAACAGGATTTCACATTATGTAAAAATAACTCATTACATTGCCTCAGATCACCAAGGAGGAGGCATCTGAACTACACGCTTTCTAGATATCTAACCAATTTTGGCTTAAAATCGGGCCCGTTTTTTAACTTACGAGCCTTTTTAACGCACTGTATTAAAATAATTAGGTGTATTACTTGGGAATGAAACACTGATATGTAATTTTTTGGTGATTTACATCCAGGAAAAGAGCAAAGAAGTGCACCAACCAGAACAAATTTCAGGTTAGATTTTTAATGGTACACCAAAAGTACTACATCCAATGTTTGTTTGTTTCATTTCAATGGTGATTACTTTAGGCACCATGCCAGATATTGCATTTGTTATGCGCCTATCAATTGTTTCCCCAACCCCTTAGGTAGGGGTTTGATTGCGTTTTTCGTGCCCTAGGGTGGGGATTTTGACCCATTGAAATACAAATTTATGTGCATAAATAGCAAGGCGCGCATGTTTTGCACCCGAGGGTGGGGATTTTTGTCACCTAAATTTTGCCCCAGGGGTGGGGATTCTGTCACGTGAAAAGTGAAAATCCATACCTCTTAGGTGGGGCAGCGGTGGAGGTGGGGCAGCTCGGGGGTGGGGGTGGGGGTGGGGGGGGGGGGGGACGGGGACGGGGTCAGGTGACGTTATCGTTTGACTCGCGAAAAAAAATTAAGCCGGGGCCACGCAAAAATATAGTTGCCCTAAAGTACTGCAATAAACTTATTTGTCAATACCCACAGACACCTACTGATTAAGCAAAATGTATTTGGCAGTCCGTGAGTGGCAAGCCGATGAACCTTTACCACATGTTTGATGGTGGCTACCATCAGCAGACCACCGTCGGTTGCCGGGCGGCATGCCGACGCCGCTCATTTGCTACTATGGCGCTGGCGACCAAACGATGGCTTGCGCACTGGGTTATCTGAAATTAAAATATTAATACAATTTCAGCAAGGTATCATTGAATACATACATGTACAATTATAATTTTGAGGCATTTTGGCAATTATGTGTTAAAGTATTGGTACTCAACACTGAATTACATACATGTGTTGTTTTTTTTTCACGACCAGCAGCTGATTTCATGAAACTTTACGCAATTGCGCAAATCCACTTACGCCATAAATTATTGCGCAACTTGCGCAATAAGTTGTGACGCGTTTCACGAAAGTTGTGCCACATTTGGATATGGCGCAACTCGCCGACTTACCCCATAAAATGTGGCGTAACTTGCGCAATGGTTTTTGGTGGCGTAAGTTGGAAAAATGTGTCGTAGGACAGTGAAAAAGCTACACATGCTTATTTACCGCATCGTCAACGAACTGAACCCCGGCCTTCCGTTAGTAGAAAACGACCTTTTGAAATCTGTGACGCGACGCATGAGCGAGCGACATGAGCGATGGCAGCCATGATGACAGTGCAAAATTTGTGAATTCGAAAAACGATGTATGTTTTATGTATGACTATTTTGTCAAGCGCAAACATCAAATGCAAACATCAAAAGGGCAAGGCACTTAACCACACTTGCTTCATCCTTCGGAAGGGATGTAAAGCCGTTGGTCCAGTGTGTTAGGTAATGGTAACGCACTCTAAAGATCCCAGAGCATTCTTTCGTGAAGAGCAAGGGGATTCCCCGGTGTCTCTGGCCATTTATAATTCTAATTCTAAATGGGTTTCCTCACGCTTGCGAGTGTCAGTGCAATGAGCACTATTGAGGAATCCTTGGTATGAATACCAGAAAGAAATAATAATAATAATAATAATAATAAAAGCTTTCTAAATTCGTTCGAATGTGTAAATTAATTGTTTAATCCTTTCACCCAAACACGGACAGTGCAACTTTAATAGCAATGGTAACAAACACCACATTTTTTTCCCGCGTGTAAAATGGTACCTTTGTGGAGGAAATTGCCAACTGAAGGTGCTTTTTAAAAAAGTCTGCATACAATTTTTTACCATTCATTCAACACAAAAAACATGCATGGATTTTTCAGGTTTTCTGAAGTATTACTGCATCTATGTGGCTGAAATTTCTACAAGGCAGTTTATCAACATTATTCTTTAGTTATGTAATGCTGTTGTTCCTGTTTTTAAACTTTCCAATCATGTAATCTGTATTTAATTTTTAATTCTAGTTTAACGCCTTCATGACCGTCATCAAAGAGCTAATCCGCCTTGTTGAGAATGAACAGAGGGGGAAACTAGAGCAACTTAACTCCATGCAAGAGGAACAAAAGTACGTCCCTTGGTGCTCTTTACTTTTATGTCTAGGGCCAATGTTTTTCTGCGTCGGACAAAAAAAGAACAAATTATATTATAAAAATCCTAAATTCCATTTGACGCGATGACAATTTTGTTTCATACGTTTCAGAGAAACCAAATTGAAGTACTCGTACTCATACTCGAAATCAAAGGTCTGCCGAATAATTCCCCTGATGGGGCTGTCCAAAGTTGTCAACATTTTCACAGGTCTACAGAGCGTAGGAAGGGTGAGAGGGGGGTCGAGGGAGAGGGGGGTCGAGGGCTGCGAACGACTTTACATGCACTGTAAAATGTTGACACTTCACGGTACGGACAAAACAATGTTGATAAGTAGTATTTCGGGGGAGGGACGGCCGGGGGTCTAGAAAAATACTACGCTCTGTAGAACTGTGAAAATGTTGACAACCTTAGACAGCCCCTTAAATCGATTATACCGGTAATCGGAATGTTAGGTTCTATGTATACTCTCCAACAAAAGAAACTGTGCATGATAAAAATTGCTGTATTTTTTCAGCCATGGCAGATAACTCGCTGGAATAAACTGTTAATGAAAGTCCATGAAATCTTTCAAATGGTTAACCGAACTTGAAATGTACAAAATGTGTTCTTCGTGTTCTCAGAGGTTGCTGAAAACTGACTTGCCAATATTGAAGTCACAAAGTCAGTATCGAGTGTGTCCCCCTTGTGCATTAATCACTGCTGTGCATCTTCTTCTCATGGAGCCAATGACACGCGCATGAAAGAGAATATTGACTTTTGGGTAGTATTTTTCGTCTCATATGAGACGAAAATTCACTTCGCCCCAAAACCATTACGCCCTGCACCACTTAGCCCTGACCACTTCGCCCCAAAAACCACCTTGCCCCAAAACCACTTCACCCTTACACCACTTCGTCTGAATACCACTTTGCCCCAAAACACTTGAAGCACAGGCCGTAGTTCAGGGCGAAGTGGTTCGGGGAGAAATGGTTTTAGGGCGAAGTGACCGTAAAGCCTTTGTTGACTGTTTTCCCAAAAGTTAGACAAAGTGTGGAGCTGTTTTTTGCTCAGGTTGGTTTTAATCATGCATATCTTCAATCACACGGGGAGATAAAATCATATGCAACGGTTTACCAATCATGTGTTCTGTCTTTAAGCTTTAAAGGTATTTTAATGTCTTCATACTCGCCAGAACGTCAATCGATTTCAACCAACGTCTCCAAGCGAAGTCTAAGATGGACGATAATCCATTTGCTGCGATGGGCCTCAACAATGGTCAAGCTGGGTCCTCGGTAAAGTTGTCGCACTTTTTTGTCCCCGAAATTATAATTTTTGTTTGCAATAGACCTTTTCACCGGCGGCCATGACAGAGGGCAAGCTAGTTTTCATATTTAAATGATGTGACAATGGATCCACAAAGTGGTCTACATGGTGCACGGTGAAAATGTGACTGCCCCCTGTCATGGCGCCGGTGCAAAGGGTCTATTACACTGCAGCCAAACACTTTTTAAGGCATGCTAAATATTTGTGTGAAGCATCCTATTCTATGATACTTGCGATTGGGTTCTCGAAACTGTACGTAACTGCCCGAGTCCACTTTAACTGCATTTTATAGCCCCAATACGTCATTTGCAGTTACCAACCATTTTACTTCATGAGTTGACAAGAAAAACCTGACTAAAAGTGTTGATAGCAATGGTAACACATGATTTTTTTTCCTGTGTAAAATGGTACCATTGTGGAAGAAATTGCCAACTGAATGTACTTTGAAAAAAAAAAAAAACAAAGTCTGCAGACAATTTTTTTAACCATTCATTTATCACAAACTATGCATGGATTTTTCGGTTAATCAGTTTTTCTGAAGTATTACTGCATCTATGTGGCTGAAATTTCTCCAATGCAGTTGATCAACATTATTATTTAGTTATGTAATGCTGTTGTTCCTGTTTTTAAACGTTTTCAATCATGTAATGTGTCGTTAAGTACACAAACTCCCAACCATGCTTACCCGTTTTACTTCATCGGTCATTATTTCAATGTCTTTTTTATCAACAGATGGACGACATGTTCAAAACGTTCGGTCTCAGTGATTACGTCGGCGACGGTTCCAGTAAAGTAGACGAGATCAACCGCGGAACCGCTGCAAACACTACCAAACAAAAAGGTTCCCCCACTGCGCCGGCCTCAACCACAGCGCCCAAGTACAAACAACAGGCCCAAGTATCACTAACCATGGAAGAAAAACAACGGATTCAAAACGAACAGGAATTTCAGCAGAGAGCGAAAAAACAACAGCCTTTGAAGCCGGTTGAAAAGACGGAATCGAAACCGCAAACGAAGAATGTTACTCAAATGTTGGTAGGTTCCTCGCTGAATGCGAAGCCTAACTACAGTCCGCCTGGAGTAAATGGCGCAGCAAATAGTGTAGACTCTTTTCAAGCCGGTGGAACAATTGGTAGCAGTAGTATGACGGGTGGCCAGACTTGGAGTATGAGTTCTACGGCTGGAATGCAGACTAACCAGTCAGGATTTGGGATGGGCGGATCCGGAATGGCCGCCAACCAGTCAACAGCTACGAAAAAGCCCAATATGGCTGCCTTGGATAATTTGCTCGGACCGCAAAAACCGAAATCAACATTGAATCAGATGCCACGAACGACTGGAGCCCAAGGCATGATGGGAACCCAGGGAACAATAAATAACCAAGGCATGATGGGAAACCAAGGCATGATGGGAAACCAAGGCATGATGGGAAGCCAAGGCATCATGGGAAGCCAAGGCGTGATGGGAAGCCAAAGCGTGATGGGAAGCCAAGGCGTGATGGGAAACCAAGGCATGATGGGAAGCCAAAACATGGGAAACCAAGGCATGATGGGAAGCCAAAACATGGGAAGCCAAGGCATGATGGGAAACCAAGGCATGATGGGAAACCAAGGCATGATGGGAAACCAAGGCATGGTGGGAAGCCAAGGCATGATGGGAAACCAGGGCATGGTGGGAAACCAGGGCATGATGGGAAGCCAGGGCATGATGGGAAACCAAGGCATGATGGGAAGCCAAGGCATGATGGGAAGGCAATCGGTAGGTATGTTCGGAAGCTCCCAAAGCACCATTGGATCACAGCAGCAAAGCATGATGGGAAATTTAGACCCCTTCGCGAGTAATCCGCAAGCGAAGCAACAACAGAAAAGCCCAGATAACCTCCTTGGATTTTAAGGCTGAAAAAGGGATGATTTTGATTTATTCCAAAAGCATATATATGCTTGAAAGCCTTGTACTATTACTAAACCGCACAAGAAACGTCGCTTGAATCTGGATAATGGAAGCTTCATTTTGAAAATAGCGTATTCAGCTGGGTATTTGGGTAAACCTGTAATGGTAGAACATGTCAAATTAAGCACACTCAAAATCATGACAACGAAAGGACATATTTCTGTTGAGGTTTTATCAACATTTGAAAAAACAACGTTTCTTTTGCAGTTCATTATATTAATTAAGATTTGTGTGCAATTAACTAAAAATTGCAATAAAGCGTCAATGATTTTTGTTGTTGTTTGGTTCGATTTGCGACAATTTGTGTTTAAGATGGATTGTTAGTTTTCAATACCCTGTCGAAGTACCTGTGCCCTTGAGCAAAGAATTTAACCACAGTTGCTCCATCCTTTGGAAGGGATGTAAAAACCGTTGGTCCATCGTGTTGTGTAAAAATACCAGAGTATCTCTATCTTTCGTGAAGAGTGATATTACCCGGTGTTTCAGGCTATTAGCTGCTAATTAATGATGGCACCTACCTAGTTTCTTAATGTATACTTTCCCTCCGCTCCCAAGAAAATGCCCATTGCATTTAATGCATGCATGTTAGAAATAGACCGATCCAGTAAGCTCCGCCAATTTTGGAATTGACCAATCACAGCCTCAGGTTCAGGTAACCAAAAAGCAGATCTCCATTTTGGTTACCTCAGTCCTCAACATTTTGTGCACAGAGCTACATGTACGGCAAATGCAGCACGAGTGACGCAAAAACACCATAAACATCATTTCTATCAGCGCAGAGGAGGCCTAGCGGGTTTAAAACGGATTGTATAAGACTATCCTAACCTACTTTTAATCTCTTCATGAATGTGTTTTTGTGTAAATGTGAAAAACTTACAAAAATTAGCTTGTCGTTTTGCTATGTTGTGCATTCACTGCGTTCTAGATGTGTGTCGAGATGTTTTTGTTCGATGGCGCGCGTTACGCGTATTGCAGGCGTGTTGTACGTGCACGCATACGACCGGATACTTAAGTTTCTGTGTGTGTGTGCGTGTTTCAATACGCGCTGACCAGGACGCTGATGCACGGCACGGCCACGCGACTCTACTGCACACGTGCATCGCACGTGTGGCATGTTGCTAGGCAATTTCTAAATGGGCAGAGCTTACTGGATCAGTCTATTGAAGTACATGTACATATATTATGCCTAACCTCGGCGCTTACTCACTATAAAGTTGACTTGTAACAAGGATTAATTAAGTCGACTTGGCAAGATAATTTGTGTTGCGAAGTCGACTTTCTACATTTAATAAGTCGACTTGGTGAGATAATTATGTTGCCAAGTCGACTTCCTGAAATCAATAAGTCGACTTGGCGAGGTATTTCTAAATCGCCTTTCTAAATCTACTAAGTCGACTTAGCAACAAATTATCTCACCAAGTCGATGTATTAAATTCAGGAAGGCGACTTGGCGACATAAAACATCTCGCCGAGTCGACTTATTGAATTCAGGAAGGCGACTTGGCGACATAAAATATCTCGCCAAGTCAACTTATTCAATCTAGGATGTCGACTTGGCGACGAAATATCTCGCCGAGTCGACTTGCCAAGTCGACATAATCCACGTTATAAGTCAACTTGGTTAGATAAAATATCTCGATATCTAAACAAGTAGGTTGGCACTCACAGAGCACCGTACCGACCAGAGGTGTTTCAAATGATTATTGTATTACGTTGTTGCATGTCAACATATATTTTATCTACAATGCATTCAAAACTGTATTGACATTTATTTTATGTATGTCAGGAACAATCATATTATTTATTCATTTTAATAGCTAAAGGAATACACCGATGGTGTTCTAGTAACATTCCTATTAAAATCTGTTAACTTTGTTTGAAAAGAGTTATTTTACTCAAAATTTAATGTGTATAACAATGGTGTTTGAATATTTTCCTTGTTGAAATTTGTAATACAATGTACCGTATGTGTATATATTGTTAATTATGTACTTACTGTGAAGTATTCACATACAGTGAGCTGATTTGCATGAACATTTTGATTTTTTTCCCCTTGTATTTATGGAACTGGCAGCAATGATAAATTTATAGGCCTGTGGGATACTTAAGCAATTTATAATGAAGGATAATAAATTTTTAACAGAATCTACATGGTTTTTGGCATGCTATTTTCTGACAGACCTTGTCAAACAGGTTTCGCGAGTTAGTCCAAAAGTGTCAACTAGCCATCGAGACCTGGTCAAACAGGTTTCACGAGTTAGTCCAAAAGTGTCAACTAGCTACTGAGACCTGGTCAAACATAGTTTCGCAAGTTAGTCTAAAAGTGTCAACTAACCACTGAGACCTGGTCAAACAGGTTTCACAAGTTAGTCCAAAAGTGTCAACTAGCCACTGCAGACCTGGTCAAACAGGTTTTGCGAGTTAGTCCAAAAGTGTCAAATAGCCGCCGAGACCTGGTCAAACAGGTTTCACATGTTAGTCTAAAAGTGTCAACTAGCCACTGCAGACCGGCCTGGTCAAACAGGTTTCGCGAGTTCGTCCAAAAGTGTTGATCAACTAGCTACTGAGATCTGGTCAAACAGGTTTCGCAAGTTGGTCAGAAGAGTGTCAACTATAGCTACTTAGACCTGGTCAAACAGGTTTCGCTGGTTAATCCAAAAGTGTCAACTAAAATACCCACTGAGACCTGGTCAAACAGGTTTCATGAGTTGGTCCGAAAGTGTCAACTAACCACTGATACCTGTCAAACAGGTTTTGCGATCGAGTTAGTCCAAAAGTGTCAAATAACCACTGAGACCTGCTCAAACAGGTTTTGCGAGTTAGTCCAAAAGTGTCAACTAGCCACTTAGACCTGGTCAAACATAGTTTCGCAAGTTAGTCTAAAAGTGTCAACTAACCACTGTATGAGACCTGGTCAAACAGGTTTCACGAGTTAGTCCAAAAGTGTCAACTATATAGCCACTGAGACCTGGTCAAACAGGTTTCGCTAGTTGGTCCAAAGGTGTGGACTAGCTACTGAGACCTGCATGGTCAAAGGGGTCTCGCGAGTTAGTCCAAAAGTGTCAACTATTCATCGAGACCTGGTCAAACAGGTTTGACAAGTTAGTCCAAAAGTGTCAACTAGCCACTGCAGACCTGGTCAAACAGGTTACGCGAGTTCGTCCAAAAGTGTCAACTATAGCTCATGAGATCTGGTCAAACAGGTCTCGCGAGTTAGTCCAAAGGTGTCAACTATAGCCACTGAGATCTGGTCAAACAGGTTTCGCGAGTTGGTAATTAAAAGAGTGTCAACTATATTAACCACTGAGATCTGGTCAAACAGGTTTCGCGAGTTGGTAATTAAAAGAGTGTCAACTATAACCACTTATTTAATTAGACCTGGGGTGGATTGCAATAAAACGCACTTACCATGCCAGTTAGCAGTAGGGGCGCACGCGCCAACTAGGAGACAATCTCCGTATTTTCGGACAGTCTCCACATCGGGAGACAGCTGTGACCCAAAACATATTTGAAGCGTGCCTGTTCTCGAAAAAGGAGTCTGTCGCTGTTTGTGGGGACGTCTCCATAAACGGAGATCATCGTTTGGACTCGGTCTGGTTGCAGCCTCACGTTCACATATAAAGTGCAGATAGTAGTCTGGATGACAACCTTGCTCCTTTGTCTAGTGTTAGACACAATTTTTAATTCAGTTTTTTAACAGTTTTTAATTTAATCGTATGTTATTAGCAGTTTTCTTATGTTTTGTTTTAAGGGTTAATTTTTCAAGTTTAATTTGAAAAGTTTAAATTAATTAAATAAAAATAAATTACAAAATTAGCGTTAAATTAAAATAAATTAATTTTTTTTTTATGGTTCCTGACATCTTCCTGACGTTGTTATTTGTTTACTGTTTTCTGGCGGCTTCTGACGGTTCCTGACGGCTCGATCCTGACAGCTCGATCCTGACGGTCTTGACGATTCCTGACGGTGATTAGTGCGGCCGTTTAGGCTTCATCATGTTCATGTTCATGCAACATGTGAACATGTTGAGCCTGCCCTTGTTGAGGCTTTTGATTGTTTAACCTCCATGGTATGGTGATGGTTCGAAATGTGGTTTCATCACATTTCTAGCATTTATTTTACGAATATATTAACCTACAATGCTTGAAAAAATAATACGAAAAGTTGAAGTTTGATCTTTGATAATCCTTATCTTTTACATTCATAATTTTTTGTGAAAATTACCCTTTTTTTTTTAAAAAGGCTATTGGCTGATGGCATATTTATCAGCAATGCAATAAAATCAACTGATTGTGCAAAAATCAAACCTGGACATTAACCGTTGATCGACTGCGCCCAACATTTAAGTGAATATGATATGGTCAGTTTAATTACGGGTGTGTTTTCATTAACTTTTCTCCTCTATTACAGATGCCCAAGTTAAGAGTGTAGCGTCATAGTTCAACTCAGCAAGCTTTATGGAGAGCCTGGAACTGCAAAGTTTTCTAAAGTGTGGTTGCGACTTTCATAACGATTTTGAAAACTACACGGAACTTTACAATATTTTTCATGGTAAACGAGTTCCTAAAACAGTACAAAGGATGAATTAATCAACAAAAACTACATTAAAAGTGGACAAATTTGTCTGTGATGCTTGCATTGCAAAAGCAACAGGGACCGATTTGACTAAATCCCAGAAGACTCAAGCGACACTGATTCAAGCAAAGACGAGCATGCATTTGCAAAGTCATCAGCCCCTACTTTTCAAGAACATATATATACAAAAGTAGCAAAACTTGTCAACAACGACGTCACTGCACTCTACCACCAGCGAGGCCACTATAGTTAAGCGATTTGCTTAATTATAAGCCAAAGCAATGGCTTAGTGAGCGCCCACCAGAGCTAGTATCTCTCCTTACTGAACTATGCGGAGTATCCAAGTTTGATGACAAGAAGGCATAGGTACTAGCCAAGACAATTGAACACATCTACCACTTGAGAAACTTCATCACAGTATGTTTTAATCATGACTTGGCTTCCTTGTTAACTTCTTTGAGACAGGCATCCCCTCATTGGTAGCTCTTTTCCCTCGCTGTCCTGCGGACTGTATAGGACTTGTGAAATACATCACATACTTGCTCCGGCATCAGGACCTTGGCAAAAAGACCACACGGAATGGACATGTACAAGTTACATTAAGTTTCTTAAATACATGTATTATATCTTGCAATATTGAGCATTCCACTATCATTTGTAGAAACTGACTGGTTTTGCAGAATTTAATGCCTGTAGTGCTGAGGATACATTACAAAATTTGAAAAACACATGCACTGTATTGATATGCTTTCCGTATGACATCTTTAGTTTTGTATTAAGTTGGGACCTTGCATCTTACTGTTTTTACAAAAATGGACTTGTATTTGTTTTGGAATTTGTTGGTGTCATATAACAAGTAATGCAGCTTTTCCACAGTGCAAAAAATGACTGATACTATAAGCAGTTACATGTACAATCTTGTAGTACCTCGTCCACCATGTCTCTAAACATAATCTCTTGATACTTCAGGAAGTTTGGGTGGTGTTGGGAATAAAACAAAGATGTAAACTTTGCCCGTCCAGCAAAGATGGCTTCTATGTTGTTTTTCCTAACCCCAGACCGGAATAGCATGAATCCATGATCGATAGGTGATACGTGAATGCCATCTGCTGCATATAGATGTAGTTGGGGTCTGTGACATCTTCGCACCATGTCCAATATCCATCTGCCGTTGGTTCTTGTTTATTTTCATGGCACTCCCTGGCTTACGTCATGTACGTAGGGTATCAGCAACTCTTTTGTTACTGCCAGCTAGGTATGATATCTGAGGTAAGTGCCATGTTTTGTGGTGGTCGCTTCCTTTTAAACAATACTGTTGGGCTCTTTCGGACCTGAAACCCAACACATTAAAGAAAGGGTCGAAAGGAAGATTCTCCAATTCAACTCCAGGAAACTTTGGGCGACATTCATTTCTATTTTCCCAGTCGGCCTGCGACCTCGGGGAAACTAGCAGGCCCGCCGTCTCAAGGATCACGATACTTTGCACCATCACTCTCATGAGCAGTCAATATTTGTATACTATTTGAGGTTTTGAATGAAGTTCTGATGACCATTGAAAAACAAGTTTGTATTTTAAATATTTTTAACTATTAAATTGAGGTAATATTTATTATCAGTCATTTTTATCTGATAAATTATCGCCCATCTTCCCAAGTCCCATCGTTTTTCCCATCTTACCCAGCAGCCACCCGCCCCATCAGAATTTTCCACCATAAGTCATGCCAATTTTGTACATGAATATTGAACGCCCGTCTCATGTGTGCAGGCTCTAGACTCTGTGATGCCTCATGGTCATGCCCACAAAATATTGCATTATTTGTACTTATTTTCTACATTCAGGTTGCAAGGTTGCCATAAGACCACCTCTTATAGCCTCCGCCAGGTCCTCGGGCTGTTGTTCAGCATTGTTAATATCCCATTCAGGCATATTTTTGAAGATTTTGTTCGTATGCTACGTGTACATGTGCCATATGATTGTCTTGTACATAAAAGTAACTTGCAGCAACATTTACATAGATGGGATAAAAATCGATTTTTCGGTATCGATTTTATCCCAGTGCAATCGCTATTGTATAGCATAAATATAGATTCCACTTTATTGGTACCGAAAAGTTGTGGTATCGACTTACTGCGCCGTGTCATGTTGCAATTTTGCAGCTCCGGCCACTCGAGTTTCCCGCTCGTGTAATCCGAGAAGTAGTCGGACAACCAGTCAAAGTAGTCGGACAACTAGGGGGTATTTTTGACCTAGATTCCATTTTTCGTGTTTGCAGAGGCCGCCGAGCGATCCCCGAGGCCGCTCAGCTTTTTGAAAAAAAAATGTCCTCCAATGTGGAGACATTCGCCGTATTCGGGGACAGAAAAGTCTCCTTATCGGGAGACTTCCGCGAGTTTGGAGATTGTCTCCGAGTGCACTAACCCTACTGGTTAGTGCACTATGGCCAAAGTGCACTAAGAAAACGAACTAGCATTAGTCCACTTACGAAAAGTCACTAGCCAGTTTCAATAGGAAATTTATAAAACCCGGAGGTGGTCGGAGGTACCCAAAGGTACCCGGAGGTAGATTATTTTTGCTAACGTGTAGTTGGTGCGTTGACGGTGGCCCGGAGGTAGGTTGTAGCATGTACTACACGGTCACAACTATGGCGTGTGAAACGTTGCAATATTCGATAATGCACAAATATATGTGCGATGTTTGATATATGTATGCGATGTTGAAAATATATGTGCAATAATTTGACATATATATGCAATGTTTAAAATATATGTGGAATAATTTGACATATATATATGCAATGTTTAAAATATATGTGGAATAATTTGACATATATATGCAATGTTGAAAATATATGTGCGATGTTTTTTCATATGTATGCGATGTTGAAAATATATGTGCAATAATTTGACATATATGTTAGACTGGTTCCCTACTAAGTATGGAACGGGAGCCAGTCTAGGGTCGCCTTCGTGTTCGTGTCTTTCAATGTATATGCGTAAACGGAATTGTGGGTAGCACCCAGCTAATAATCACGTGATGTGTATCACGTGATGCGAAACACGTGACGAGAAACACGTGCGGACCAAAGCGAGGCTATAGTTCCTCTCATGTCACTGTACTGCCGGATTGTATGCGTGCGATAACCTACCGATGTGCTCCAAGTTGACAGGGTAAAACGTTCGTCGTGGGACCTTTTTAGGTTTGCTTTTGTAGATTTCTGAGTGATAATGACCGACAGAAGCAGGGGCACATCAAAATTAGGAGAGACGAAGGACAGATCTTCGAATGACATTTTTAAAAATTTATTTCGTACCGTGTCCGGAAATTGGGCCATGCAGCGACGATGACTCTTTTTCCTCCCTCTGTTGATTTATTACGGGTAGAAATTTACAAGTCGGACATCACGATAAGTTGAAAAACGACTAATTAACTAATGTTAGCCGTCAGTAAGTGCAGATCTGATCGAAAAACACAAATTTGGCAGGAAGAAATCACGATTAATTCATATTTGAACAAATCTTTGCCATTTTTATTTTAAGCCGATCTCGTATTCGTATAATTTATGAGGCAGTAGAATAAGTCTGACTTGTAAATTCTCTCCTTTTTCATATAAAATGTGACCCGCTCTGGCAAAAGCCTACATAAGTCGCGCTGGCTAGTATTCTTTTTGCGACCATAAGAAGAATTCCGCGGCAAATCCACGCTCATTAAAATACCAAAACACAAAGGAAATTCCAGGCGTAACACAGAAATTCCAGGGAGAACACGGACATTCCAGGCCGTATCTGGGCACCGCCAGGAATTTCCATTGTGTTTTCGTATTTTAATCAGCGTGGATTTGCCGCGGAATTCTTCTTATGGTCACAAAAAGAATACTACTTACTAGCCAGAGCGACTTATGTTACCTTTTGCCAGAGCAGGTCACAAATAGTACCATTGGGCCAATAAAATTAGATTACTAGTTTCTCGTCAGCGCCCGCATGTGATTTTGACCCGCACCAAAAAATTTCATTATGCCAAAATTTCCTTATTTTTCAAAAAAGGGGGAAAATCAGATGCAAACTACTCCCATGTGAAACGTTTCCATTTCAGTTGTGCAATCGCGATGTGTTTTGCAGCTTTTGTGTTAATAACCAGACATCTCCTTTGTCATCTCAACTTGTTCCTTCAAACACAAGCTACACGGTATAAGTACTCAATGAAATTGATACTGGCACCAAACCATTTTTTGGCGAGTTTAGAGTCTTAATAATCAGTTTCTAAATGGCAGTTCATGTATGTGTAAAGGTTTTTCTCTTTTTTTCTTGATTGAATAATGAAAAAAATCCCTCACCAAAATTTGATAAACGGTTGACGAGAAACTAGTAATCTAATTTCATTGGCCTTGGTAAGGGTTGAGAAGTTGATCAGAATTTTTTTTCTTTAAAATTACCCATCTAGCATTGGAATGTGCAGATTTGATGGAATAAATTTCAAGTGAAAACAATTTAAGATTTTGTGAGAAAACACTTAACATTTTGTTCAGCCTGTGTCTCATATGTTTTGCACACAAGGTCTGAAGCCATGATCAACTTCTCAATTCTTTCGGGTACCTTCATGACCTTTGTGCGAGAAATTGCCAACTACATATTTTTTTAACAATTTGCAAATGAATTTTTAGGCCTACCAAAAAAATAATGCATCAAAGCAGCATGTATTTTAAAGGCACATTTTAGTTCTGTAATGCTGTGTGTACCATTTTAAAAGTTTACCAATCAATCATGTCTTTAAACCTAATGAATGAAAGCAATGATTAAAAGATAGGGCCTGAACATTTTCTTGTGATAAGCATGCATGTTTTACTATAGTTCTAATAATTAGTACTAATCTTATAATTGACATTATTAGTATACAGCTTGCTGTGTTGCTAATGCAGGCACGTCAGTCTTTCCACAAATCTATTTTTTTAACAGAAAAACAATTGTCCCAAGCACTGATGACTATAGTCTCTACATGTAAATTGTAAAAAATAAACAAACTTGCATTGGAGGTCAGAGTTCGATTGTAATGTAGCATTTATTTTGTGAAGTCGGAGGCATGCATCCTTCCCAGTGGAATCAAACTGTCAAATTTTGTTCACATGTACACTTGTCTATACAGGAGCAGGGGTCGATATAACAAAGATTTGTGACACGTCGCAGATATAGCCAAATCCATCGCAACTCACTGAACCTGTTGCGAGATCCCATGGGTGCTGCTCAAGCAGGAAAATACATGTACATGTACCTTTATAGCTCAGAAAAATTAACTTTCAAAATCCACTAGCTAATCTCATGACATCAGTAAGCCAAGCAGCACCGTGAAATTGGGCATCTTTACAGTGGAGCTTTCATAATAGGGCACACAAAGTGTGTCTACATGTATTCACTCCTTGGACAGTTTGCTCAAAATTTCAACAAAGATGTTAAATACATGTACAGTGGAGGTTAATTCATGATTATCAAAAAACTGTCGTAGTTGCAATGCATGTACATCTGCCAAGTAGGCCTCCATGTTCTGTGAATACACCATGGAGTGTACATGTACTTGCATGTAGCTGATCACATGCTCAAAAAAGAATGTGTCAAGCAAGGCTTTAACACAGTTTTGTGTGTGGTTGTCCTTTGCAATTAATATAAGTCACAAAGTCCATACAGCTAGCTGCAGGGCATTTGGGAAAAAAGTCTTGTGTAGCTGTAATTTTATCATCATTTATCAAATATGGAAGCCCCAGACACGAAGTAGCAACACGACATTTTACTGAAGACCAAAGCGTAGAGACAAAGGATTGCACACTCTTCTGTCGGGAGAAGCCGCGAGTAGTCGTACTGATGAGAATCCCGTGTGGATGGCGGTCAATCTTATTCCTCATTTTCTGGAAAAAAAAAGCAAAGGAATCACTTTTGTTAGGAATCTGCCTAAAACGACATTTAATTGTAATTACTAAATTTCCCCCATGGCTCATCAATTGCACATCAAGGACACAGCCTTGTCCACCTGGTGTCTACTACACTGTATCAAGCAGGTGCGAGTTGTACGTGCACACAGCTGAACACTTGTGTATATGCACTGCAAAAGTGCCCTATTTTAACAGGATTTTTGTAATATCAGCAGGAAAAGCTTCTTATAAAGGTGGATCTATTCTTGTATTAATAATTTTTGTCACCGTTCCCCTATAGAGACTGCAAAAGTAAATGCATGTACTAGTAATGCTCAACATGGGTTTGTGCCCGGGGTTTGTGTGTGCCAGCATGGGTGGATTGACTGCTATCTTAAATGTGACATTGGAATTGTTGGTTTAAAAAAAAAACCCTAAATTACAACAAATTTTACCTCGCAGAAATACTTTGCCGACAGAGATTCCATCCTCCATACTGAACTTTACTGCAACTGTGCTAATTTGTGGGTCTGAGGAGTAGAAAAACGAAAGAGAAAGAAATTGTTATAATGCAGTGGAGCATGACATAAGGCCAAATAATATAGCACGGCCATCTTGGAAAAAAATAGCAACAAATCAAAAATAGTAAATAGTAAAGTCCCCCCTCACCGACTTTTGAAAAATGTCCGGACGAGAAACATGTTATTTATATTATTTGGCCTAATGAAAGTGTTTTCATTGCTATACATGTATAAAATCAAGTTTCATGACCGAATTAACCCTATTTCAGTATTTGTCCTCTAGATTGGAAGTGTGAATAATAGAGCTACGTGCGTTTCCCACATGGCTATTTTGTCCCCCCCAAAAAAAAATTTAAAAAAAAAAACATATGGAGGACAAACTTGGGACGGTCGTCACCTTGACAAGATTTGGGAAGTTGATCATAAAAATGTTTCATGTTTTGCACGGTATGCACACAAGGTATGAATTAGCCATGATCAACTTCCCAATTCTTTCCGAAATGTGTTAACATTTCCATGCTAATAGTAATACTACGATTTCTTAACAGAATTTCACGTTTTGGTGGTTGATTTTAATATGCCGTAATAAAGGAAAATGTAGTGCAGACATTTCAGTAAAATTTTACCACAAAGGCACGACACGAGCATGACGAGTGAATCTGTATGTACTGTGTAGTGTAGGCATATGCAAACATGTCACTCGTTACGATTTTTCATCAGGTTATGCGGATGTAAACATGTTGATCATGGCTTCAGACCTTGTGTGCAAAACATATGAGACACAGGCTGAAAACAAAATGTTTTCCCACAAAATCTTAAATTGTTTCCACTTGAAATTTATTCCATCAAATCTGCACATTCCCAGATTCCAATGCTAGATGGGTAATTTTAAAGAAAATAAATTCTTATCAACTTCTCAACCCTTACCAATTATGGTACCATTTTATATGAAAATTTACAAGTCAGCCTTCTTCTACTGCCTCATAAATTATACGAATACGAGATCGGCTTAAAATTGACCAAGATTTGTTCAAATAAATATGAATTAACCGTGATTTCTTCCTGCCAAATTTGTGTTTTTCGATCAGATCTGCACTTACTGACGGCTAACATTGGTTAATTAGTCGTTTTTCAACTTAGGCATAAAAAAAAAATATGTTATGTTGGCGTAACCCGACCGACCCTAAAAATACGGCCGACCCTGGATATTTTATTATTTTCAAGGGAAGAAATTTGAGTTATAAATACGTTTGAAACCATTTCTGACCGTTTATCATTGTTGTATTGAGAAAACATGTCATTTTCGTTGCTGGGGAAAAAAAAAAAAACAACAATCCCGACCTACCTACCCTATCTGTGGGGGCATGTTACGCCAACATAACATATTTTTTTTTTATGCCTTATCGTGATGTCCGACTTGTAAATTCTGACCCTTAATAAATCAAGTCCGGCCCAATTTCCGGACACGGTTCGAAATAATTTTTTTTAAATGTCCTTCGAAGATCTGCTCTTTGTCTCTCCTAAATTTGATGTGCCCTACTTTTGTCGGTCATTATCACTCAGAAATCTACAAAAGGAAACCTAAAAAGGTCCAAAAACTAACGTTTTACCCTTATCGCACGCATACAATCCGGGAACTATAGCCTCGCTTTGGTCCGTCACGTGTTTCTCATCACGTGATACACATCACGTGATTAATAGCTGGGTGCTACCCACAATTCCGTTTACGCACATACATTGAAAGATCACGAACACGAAGGCGACCCTAGACTGGTTCCCGTTCCATACGTAGTAGGGAACCAGTCTAACATATATGTCAAATTATTGCACATATATTTTCAACATCGCATACATATGAAAAAACATCGCACATATATTTTCAACATTGCATATATATATGTGAAATTATTGCACATATATTTTAAACATTGCATATATATGTCAAATTATTGCATATATATTTTAAACATTGCATATATATGTCAAATTATTGCACATATATTTGCAACATCGCATACATATGAGAAAACATTGCACATATATATCAAACATCGCACATATATATCAAACATCGCACATATATTTGTGCATTATCGAATATTGCAACGTTTCACACGCCATACTCAACAAATTCTACCTCCGGGTTTCAACGACACCCGTTTCAATACAAATTTTCAAGTTCACTAACGTAAGTGTACTTTTTGCTGCTGTCAAAATGGCGGTCATTAACGGCGATAAAATCGTTTTCAATCGCAAAATTAGCGGAAATTTGAAGATTTCCCTTGCGATTCAGGTTTGTAAGATGTGTATTAGGTCGAATACTTCCTTATTTTGACGTGCAGTTTAAAGTTAATCCAGTGTGGATGTGTTAAATGGCTTCCGATTTCGGTCCCAAACCGGAGCAATCACACTCGGCTCAACAGGTAACGGGTCAAGTCGTCCCCGAGTCAACTCGTCCCCGAGTCAACTCGCCCCCCTCAATTAACACCTAGGTCAAGTCGTCCCCGAGTCAACTCGTCCCCAGGTCAAGTCGTCCCCGAGTGAAGTCGTCCCCGAGTCAACTCGCCCCCCTCAATTAACACCTAGGTCAAGTCGTCCCCGAGTCAACTCGTCCCCAGGTCAAGTCGTCCCCGAGTGAAGTCGTCCCCAGGTCAAGTCGTCCCCGAGTCAAGTCGCCCCCAAGTCAAGTCGTCCCGGTTCAAAGAACTTTAATTTAGTGTTTATTTTCTCCCAGATTAAAGCAGTGGTACATATGGTGCGCGCCGCTACAAAAAATGGAGCAAGACTTGCGACGATGTAATAGGGCCTACTTTTCTGTTCCTCGAAGAGGTTGCGAACAGTCTATAAATATAACATAAAAACGTAACTTTAATGAAGAAGTAATTTAGTAGTAAATATAGTTTGATATCAAATAAAATAAATAAATTTCGGAATCATCGTAACCTTTTTCAACTGTATTGATGTAGTATTAAATTTATTTATTTTTTCCCCAGATTAAAGCAGTGGATGCCGTTGAAAAAAAGGAGCAAGAATTGCGACGATGTAAGACGTGATCAGTATGAATTTAGTTTATGGGCTTTTAGTGTATTTTCTTCCAGTGCTTAAAGTTAAGTGACGTGTTCCACCAAAGTTTAAAATATAATTTCCGTTACTAAAGTGTATTTGGTGGAGGTGGAGTTTCCAAATAATATGTTAGGTGAACATTTTTAGTTTTTCTTGTGAAGTAAAATTTTGATTAACTGCTGATTTTGTCATGAATGGAGAAATAATTTTAAATCGGTTAATTTTGTGGGTTTATACTAAGTAAAGAAATTACCGAAACTGTGTCTTCTTTCTCAAAATGTATTGCGGTACCGTTGTTTTCCATCCTTCATGTATGGATAGCCTATAGTAAATCCCAATTCTTTGGTGAACTGAACTTGACATATTCAACTGACTTGACATATTTCAGCCAATTTAATTCAGCCTCCTCAGTAAATCATTATTTTGTTCTCTTGACACATGCTGATTGATGGGTGCTGATGCAAGGGTGACGCTGGTGACGCGTCATTGGTTTTTATCTCTTTGAGCGGTACATCTTTTGAGTGAAGCCGCTGGTGCATTTAATTAGCACCCAAGACTCAAGCTTTTGTTGCCTGGACACTAGTGACGACGCTTAACTGACGGGTGCGGATGCAATTGGTGACGAGTCATTGAATTTGGCATTTATTATTTTTGGCGCGGTACGTCTTTGGAGTGAAGCCGCCCAGTACTTTAGCAAGAAAAAAGACGTTTAGTTCGGCGGTACATGATTGAAAGACCTAAGTTTGTGGTATGTAAATTATGTTGACAAAGAAGCTTCTGCACAAATTTGATTGGTTGGTCAAGATCCAGTTCAGAATCCCCTTAACTTGTATAAAAGGGCCCGGAGTTTTGTGGAGATTATGCAGAGTTCTTCAGTCAAGACCAAGCGCCAGTCAAGTCAAGAGCAACCTTATCGTTTTAGTATATAGGCCTATACAGCCCTCGGCAACATGTCTTCATGCGTCGTCTGTAGCAAGACGGTTCGATCGAACCAACAAGCCTTCCAGTGTGACCAGTGTGAGCAGTGGCAGCATCGGGCCTGCAATACTGGCTTTTCGGCCGAGGAGTACCTCCGAGTCGTCAGCGATCCTTCGCTGCTCGAATTCTGGATGTGCACCCGTAGCACGCACGCGATCTCGGCATATAGCTTGCCGCCCCGAGTCTGCTCTAGCTAGCCGGCAGCTGCGTACGCGGACTGAACTGCGCCCTCTATGACTGCCCAGTTCCCTGACCTGGCGACTCTTTAAAAAATAAATCGGATTTTGTTTTCTGGGAACCAGACTAACTCCCTGAGCATGCCCGCACGCAACGCGCGCTGTGGCAGTGATATGATAAGCATTGAGCTATAACTGGAGACGGCATCTGGCTGGAATCGCGTCCGCGCGTGCGTTTTCAAAGTAGGGTAAACAACAATCTTGTTCGTTCGCGTTGTGTACACATTCAAACGAGGTTTTTAACAAGTGTACGCATTTTTTCTTCATTTTTTCGTAAATTTGGGGCCGAAAATAGATTATGTCATGTCGAAATTTGTTTTAAAAGAGATAACAAAGATGACTGGTACACTGCAGTGCACTGTTTCCTGAAAGATTGGCGAAATGGAAGATTATTTAACAGGTAAGTATAGGCTATAGTACAATCTTTGTTTATCATCTTTCTTGTAATTATATATACCCATTGCCTTTGACGTACGTACAGTGAATTAACACCCATGCAGTTCGAAGGTATCAAAATGAAAAGGGGATAAGGCTTAGGAATAAGTTGCTTACGGAATACGACATTTTGTTTCTTCCCGTGCATAATCATAAGTATTGCAAAATAATTAGTAATGTTTCAAGTTGTGTTAGTAGGCTGGAAAAGTTACCTATAGAATATGGGGGATTTCACATGTTATAAGACTAATTTATATATTTTTCAAGACGAGGAGATAAGAATATTAAAAATTTCGTCAGCAAATTAATTTACACAAGAGTATTCGCACTGCAAACTCATAAGCTTTAATCGATCTTAACGGTAAAATGTTCACACTATTTTTTCCAATTGTTTTCCACAGATTTCTTCAAGAAACAACACAAAGAAAAATCAAAGATACAGACTGGCTTAACATGAGTACTGGTGTATCAGCATTTCCTTTCCCTAAAAAACTGAAGGAACGCAGCTATACAGCCGATAATTTGATAAAGAAGATCTGAGATCAACGAACCGAAGAATAATACGAACCAAATGCGACAAAATGAGAAGGGAATATGCTGTTAAGAAGGGAAAAACCCGCCACTTTTGTAACTGCATGCGGAACTGTATGCATAGAAATTGAGCTCATTGTAGTTTTGACTATGCATGTCAGCATCACTATCGCTATATAGTAGAGTCAAACATGAGAGAAATATAAGATCTTCATCGGGATTTGAACCTTACACCTCTTTTACAATGGGAAGATGACGCTCAGTGCCAGTCAGTGGTGTAGGTTCTTATACTACCTCGGGTTTTTCCCAAGACTAATGAATCACCAGGTAGATGCACTTCATTTCCTCCGATTATCGGTATACACAACAACGGAACTGTATACTCAAGTACCCACGGCCCACGAACTTGCTACACTGCATGAAAGCTATATAAAGAACAGTATTTTGATGCAAGCACAATACAAATTTATAAAAAAAGAAAATAAATTTTTAGTATCTATTTTATGGGTCTAGTTTTCGAGCATAAAATAGCCCAACAAGGCGGTGTGTTCCTTTAATGTTTGACGATTGTAGGCCTATTGCAACAGCCGTGCAAAAGTTCGGTGAAATCGTCATTTCCCATTCTTTTTGTTCAGCATCGTGACCGTATATTGTCCTTACCTCCTAATTGTACATCCCTGATGTTTGAGTGTGAATAATTGGTCCTTGGTAGTTAATTCAAAATCCAGCTTGAATGGAATTTCGAATTACTCTTCGTGATTAATGAAATGACGAAATTCTTTCGTGTGTTTGTACTGCTGGGGGCTCAATTTAAAAAAAAGCTGTTATAGCAGAAGAAAAAGGATGTGTTCAGATTGTTTTCCAGATCTTACATGTACTTAACACTACTAAAATACCTTACCAAAAAATATTATGCACGGAAGAAAACAGGAAATTTGCAATCTCCAATTTGGCCGTGGAAGCAAAAAGGTTGGTGTAAATATTGCACTGATTTATGGAACCGGATAACATAGTTTACAAAACATCGGTGGTATTTTCACGATATCCTTGAAATATGGACTGAGAACACGAAATTTCAGAATGCACAAATGAGAAAAGTGTGACACGTGACATCAAGCACATCAAGCAAACGTTTTGTATTTTTAAGCGAATTTTTCTGTTCAACAGCTGTTATTAAATTGGCCTGATCCATTGTTCAGCCATGTCTCGGTTTCAAAATATACATGTAGCCCACAGGAGCCTAGGGGATTGTCAACACGTTACGGGATTAACGTAAACTTTCTTAAATTCTTTTTAAAAAAACACAATTTTACAAAACAACAAATTTCCCAATACTCCTACTCTAGTACGCATAATATGCATTGTACGCGTACTGCAGCAAAGCACACAAAGTGACGCGTTAATACCCTTCCTACGCGCCGCCATTGTTCGGCCGCGCATTTCTACACAAACACTCCCAGATGGCGTATCCAGTATATATGTATGTAAATCAATGGTGATAAGACGCGCCTAGCTGTCCCAACAATAGTTGGGAAGTCCCAACTACAACGCTACAGTTGGGACCATCCCAACTATAGTTAGGACAGGTGCGATAGTTGGGGCGTAACAATACCACGTTAAACACGTTAGAGCAGTTTCTGTCACGTGACTCAAAATCAACAAAGTCACGTGACCTCGTGACGTAACCTCGAACATCTCTATAGGCCGTATGTGACTCTGTGCGCAGCACGGTGAGTTTGTTTTCACCGCGCTGTGACCCGAGTGCAAGTGGGAAGTATAGGCCTAGGTAGACCCAGTAACTGAGTCGTTGGCCCTGTTTTTTACGAATTTGTTTTTTTTTAGCCCAAAAAAAAAAAAAAAAGTAAAAAACAGGGCCGACTCAGTTTCTAGTATTTTAAGGCCTAGGCCTATATCTCAAAATTTGATGATCTGTTGATTCAAGGAGCATGAGGAGGTAGCCTAGGTAGGGACTTGGAAAAAAAAATCAAAGTTCGATTTTGACTGAAAATATCATGTCACATTCAGTAGGGTCCCTTTTGCATTTAACGCGATTTCGCAAAATAGCGCGATTTCGTATTATTTCGCGATTTCGCAACCTCACAATGGCACGAAATTCCCACAATTGAACTTTTTACTTTTATGAATGCTCCGATGCATAACCGCATCGGAGTAGATGGTTTGCTACCCGGGAATGCATTCAGCGTGTCAAGGCCCCCTAGGTCACCGAAGGAAAATAAAATCGACCGTGGAGCTTTATCAGAGAAATGATAAAAAGAAATTCACCGAAAATTTGACTGTAACCAATAACATCTACACGGTTTCTGGAATATTTTAAAGATGGATTTGTTCTTTCTTTATTTAATTATTTGATTATTTATTTTATTTGTTTTGTTATTTATTGGAGTGATGTTATTTTTCAGCAGCTTGAGTGGTGAATTGCTTAGCAACTGGGTCGCGTGTAAATAGTCCACGCACGTGCCGCGCACGCGACTTTCTCTTCTGAAGAAAATATTTTTTATAGGGAGAGATGTCTGAAGGTAGGTAGAAAATAAGCATTATTTATGTCATAAAAACAGCTGGAAAACAGAGCACTTAGTTTTAGCTGAAATTGATGCTGTGTATGTGCCATGCCACGATCGTTTTCACCCATTTGTTTGGCCAATTAATATTCAATGTTGTGCTGCAGAGTTTGGAGTAGCCTATCTTTAATGTGTACTATCTGAAAATACTGTATATATCGAATAGCTGGCCAGGGGCCAATTTCATAAAGCAATTAAGCAAAAAAATTTGCTTAATCAAAAATTTGTTTGCTTTATAAAAATGGGTTAATAAACAAAATTGTACTTCAACTTGTGTTTTTAGCAAGAATAGCAGATATTCTTGTGAAAAACACAAGTTGACATGCAATTTCGATTATTGACCCATTTTTATAAAGCAAACAAATTTTTGATTAAGCAAAAATTTCTGCTAACATGCTTTATGAAATTGGCCCCTGCCATCTTGTGGGGTAACTTTTGTTACTTAGTCTTAGACTGTTCAACAATGTAAGCACATTTTATACAACCATGCAAGTCCTCAAGCCTATTCCGCGGTGTATGCATTGACGTCCAGCAATTTTCATATTTTTTTTGTAGAAGCCGTAAGTGACGTCATAATGAACATTGAACAATTTGATAGTTTCATTCGAGGTGTGTGGATGCCCGTGGAAACACCTGAATCGAGACCTGATGACGAGAGACCCGAAACCGATGAGTCTGATGATGACGTCGGACCAAATGTAGGGCTCCAGGTCGAAGTCGAAGTACATGTAGCGCCCGATGTGGAACCACCTGAAGTGAAACCTGATGACGAGGGACCCGAACCCGATGTGTCTGATGATGATGTCGGACCCGATGTAGGGCTCCAAGTCGAAGCCGAAGTACATGTAGCGCCCGAGGTGGAACCTGAAGTTAGACCCAATGACGAGGGACCCGAACCCGATGTGTCTGATGATGATGTCGAAGCCGAAGTGGGACCCGAAGTGGAATCCGACCCGGGATCCGACCTGGGACCCGACGTGAGGTCTGCCACGGAAGTGGACCCAGATGCCGGATCTGAAACAGATGGAGAAATCATGATAGAAACAAGTTCTAATAAAACCAGCGGAGTTGTAGTTTTGAAGAACCACCCTGCTGTTAATGCAGAGGAAGTCAACATTGACGATGGTACGTATGCAGCGGGTGTTTCTTTCTGTTTTATTTTGTTTTTAATCAACCAATGAAACTGCAAAGCGACATTTGTTATCGTCAAGCATGTATTAATTAATTTTCGATTTGCTTCACAGATTTGGAATGGACACCCGTCAAACGATCCTGGAGGAAGAGGGACCTTCTGTTCCTAGAAGATAAAAAAGCCCGCCAAAAGATTTTCTTTCAAAAGAAGAAAAGAATGCAACAGCTCGTAAGTCTACATTCTGTGAACGGGATCGGGGGCGGGTGCATGGGTGAGATAAATCCAAGAGCTCTTTTGGAACCTTTTTTCCCCAAAACATTCTGCAGGCAAAGTTCGATGATGACTTTTAGTTTGCATCTTTTTTCGGGTGTATGGAAAAATGTACCTATTGCGTTTTCGTTTCATGCTTCATCATTTTCCGAATCTGCATGCGTTTCGTTATTTTCGTCTGTTCCGTCGACGCCTGCAGACGAGAATTCTTCTCGAACTCTTCGGTAGAAAGTAATGTGAACGTCTTTGTTTTTCCTTCTGACGTTTTTTCGGAAATCCTCCTCCATTATTTATGCGACGTCTTTCGGAAGCTGTTGAATGAGTAGTAAGATTTCTCGGTCAACCTCTTTAATCGGTATAGGTTACCGACGATGTCGGGGATTTCGGTGGCTTTGTCTGCCGTAATGGCGACGCATTTAACTCTAGGGCTTCTTCCCTCCAGGCGTTCACGCAAGTACTGGACTCGGTTAGCCTTCCCTATTTCATCAACGTTTATAAGGTCCGGACTCAGAATGTTGCTTCCGTCAATTGTGGTGTGTGTTGTGTTGGTTTTAGGTTCAGACAGATACTTCGATTTACGAAGCGTCGCCCTGATTTTACCGATGGCCGTAGTCGATACTCTAGTCCGGGCCGTAGATGTCTTCGTGTCTGGAATTCGTGCGTCCTTCATTGTTTGCTCTCTGATCTGTATATAGAAATAAAAACATTATTTGTTATTAATTTTTTTTCCTTTTTTCCATCGCATTTACAGGCAAATCAGATGAAAATAATATGTGGAGCAAGATTGAGCATCGAAGGTAGATCCGAAGCAGGAAATTATTTCAGTTTCCTTACCCATTCGCCAACAAAGAAGCGAAACGTTGGTATTCAGAAGGGAGAATCCGCGTTTGATAGAGCCAAGCCTTCGACTCGTGCAGCTGAAACAGCCAAACGTACGCCCAGCAACAACACCCCGAAGAAACTTACTCCACCGCCACGCCCAAGGCCACTTGGACTTCCGGGAAAAAAACCACAACAAGCACAAGCACAACTACCAAAAGCTCGCGACAGTGCTAAATGCAAAATATGCAAAATCATTTTTAACAGCAGGAAAGACCGTTCTTTCCAAAAAGAGCACAAGAAGGATGGTATGTGGCTCGGCTGAGAAAAAGAGGCCTGTGGCTACTGGGCACATGCCGCCTGCGTCGGCATCAAGGTTGGCCGACGGAAGGCTGAAAATATCAGCTTTTCTTGCCCAGAGCATTCAATGCCTGCACCATAAAATTGCTACACATGAAATTACAAGTACATGCCTTTTTCATTTTTGACAGGTTTCGGAAAATTCTTGTCCACTGGTCTCTGTCGGGAACTCCAATGTTGCTTATGTGACTTTTTGCCTCTTTGTTTATCTCTTCGAGATTAGCATCGCCTCCTTGGTAATGCCCCGCGTTTTCAATTCTACTAAACGTGAACGCACCATGGAGGCCTTGCCGCAGCTCATCGGGCATTGTAACCTGGGAAAGTAAAACAACAAATAAAATACGTGTGTAAAAGTTAGTAATTGCATGTTCATTAAAGTTCAGAGTTTAACACTTCAATTTGCTGATGAGTTTGGTTTTGTTTATATAAGCCTAGGCCTCGCACTATAAAAAATAATGCAAACATCTCATTTTCTATAAATAAAATATAAAAGTATATCAACTAAACCTGGTCACGTAGATCTCGATACAAAATGTCTTGGTATTTGGGGTGGTTTTGCGAGAAGAACAGTGGCTCGAACCTCATTCGACCAGCAAAGATAGCAGGTACGTTGTTGAATCGGACGCCGATGCGAAAAAGCATCAATGCGTGCAAAAATGTCAGCGTCATTTGTTGGATGTAAACGTAATTTGGATTCAGGTTGCTTTCGTTCCAGTCCCAGTATCCCTGAACTGTTGGAGTTTCGCCGATGATCAAGGAAGACCTAACGTAAGGTAGTAGTAATTCCTCAGAGAGTGCGATGTACAGAATTTGTAAAAAACCCCATGTCTTGTGGTGGTCGGAACCTTTTTTACAATATTCTTGAGCCTTTGGACTTTCGAATCCCGCTGCGTGCGCAAGAGGACTCAAGAAAACATCCCAGTTCAGCTTCAGGTAGGATCTGGCCGCATTCATTTCCAGGTGTAAAAGACCGACAACCGGAACTAACCAATCGAATTCTCTCGTCATGCTCTGTTCACCATAAAGTGAATAACAAGTGTGTTCATCTGAATTGAAAATATGCTTGCCGTAGAAAGACTTACTGCACCTTTGGCAAATAAAAACATTGTCCATGATATCCCGCATGATTTTATAAGGAAGTCCGTCGCATTCTAAGAAGACCCATTTTCGAGAACCATCTCCGTAACGGTCAATGCCGGCGCGATCACCCATACTCTGCATCAACGTCACAATAGTTGCGAACGAATTTGGATTAACAAATTCCGGCTCGCCGGGTTTCACTTTAACGTTGTTGGGCTTCATTTCGACTTGGCACTTAAGTACGCGTGTAGGGTCCTCAGCTCCCACCTCTTCTTCCTTGGCACGGTCATTAATGTTTGGGGGATCTTGCTTTGTCAGTGCTCCGTCGCAATTGGGCATGTGTCGTTTTCAGAACCACATTTTGTGCAGAGTTTTTCTTCTGTTGATTCCGACGCGTTTTTGATGTGCGAATCAATGTAATCCGAATGTAATTCGTCAGCGCCAAGACGTTGCTGGCCGACAACAATGTCTAATTGTTCCTGCAAATGAGCATTTCGTGTTGCTCGAAATAGTTCGTTTAAGTCATCCCTATTGTGGAATGCCAATATTTCTTCCTTGTTTTTTTCCGAGGGTGGATCCCACATCCAGTTTCGTGGCATTAGGGAGCAGTTTTCCTGTATTTTAGACGTGCTGTCAATTTGAGCATACGAGGTGCTGGTCATGATACTTGTGGGAATTTTGTTTTCGCCGGTAATGATATGTGTTTTGCCAATAACTTGGTTGTTGTCAAACGTGCACCTAACTGATCCATCCGGTACAGGGACATCGTCTCCACATTCAGAAACTAGAAATCGCTTGACAGTATTATAGGAAGAGCCAGGACTTGAGGCACATTTCAAGTTAACCGCCAACTTGCTCTTTGTCCAAGAGTACAACAGAAGTGTCTCTCGAAACGAAAGGGGCAACACGAGTTTGGAATTTCTGATGTGATAGATCTGCTCCACCACCTTGGCAAGCGTGTACGATTTAGTGTCATCGAGTGGATCAATCCCGCATATGGATGATATGAGTTTTAGTAGTTCCGGTGGACGCCCATCTAGCCAAGTTCTCGGGTCATAAGTAGATAGCGTTATCATAGTTGGTCTCCGGTGTAATTTGTACAACTCCGACACGTCTTTTTTAACTAAAGCTGCCACGTACTTGCACACATCTTCAAGTTCAAGTGGTGCACTGCTTTTAGACGAAGATGTACTTGAACTTGGAGTAATTACCTCCACGGCGGTTCTGCGTTTTTTTGATCCATGGTCATCATCCATTTGATATTTGTTTGGCAAGGCTCTGCTGATACAGGCGTAGCATATTTTCCCCCGTTGTGATGTATTGGCAACGATACCATTCGAAACAAGAACCGCTATATCCTTTTTGGATATTTTATTGTCCGATCTATCCAACCTATAGAAAGGTCCAGTCGGTAGGCCTACAGTATCATCATGGTCCAAACATTTACAATAAGTCTCAAACTTTCCGGATGAGGCTCTCTTCATTTTGCTTCGCTGCATAAAACATGTCAAATGTGAACTGTGCTTGAAATCGATCGTTTATTTTTCTGTTGCAGTACTTAACGTTATATCTACTATATGAAATTGCCATCTTTCACATCAAGTCATGTTCGGCACGTACCCACACGCGACTGATTGGTTGAAAGTTTCCCTGGGTCATTCAGGCGCATGACTTGAAACGAATAATATTTTTTGGACCATCATTCTAAAGTGTGAATTCGTCCAGTTACGCGACAACACCAACGATCCTAATCTAAAATACTTTCGTTTACGATATTTATATCAGCGACCGTTCTATGGTGCGAATATTCTCAATTTGTGCGATTTCGCATTATGGTCTATTTAATATGACTGATGTGAATCCCCCAGACACTACTATTCGTCATTACTAAGGAAAAGGAGGCCGGCGGGGCTGATTTGTTATAGTTTTCTTAAAATACACCTTCATGGTGTGAGAAGTGCGCTTTGATCGCTTATTATATTTACGGAACAAGTGTGATAATTGCCAAGCACTTTCGCACGTGTTTGGCACGCGCGCACACGCGACTGATTGGTTTAATGTGTTTTGCTGGGTCATCCAGGCGCGTGACTGGAAATAATTTTATACAATGTAGGCCTACATACACGCGTGTTTTCAAAAGGCAATGAAATCTTTTTTAAATGGGAATTCGTTCAGTTACGCGATAACACTGGGAGAGGACGCTGCCGGGGCTGATTTGTTATAGTTTTCTTAAAATACAAGGAAATCGGTGCGTACCGCGAATTCTTCGAATACCGCGATCGCACCGACGCGCCACTATACACCAATCCGGTAACTAAGATCTCCTCCCTGCATATCCGCCATAGCTGGGGGCGTCCAGTGCATGGGCTGTGCGTTTTGTGTTGCTGTTAGAACGAAAAGCGCTCATCCATTACATGCACGGTACGAACGAGCCTCCTTCGCGTATACGCGACGCGCCCGCCTTTGCGTACACGCGACGCGCCCGCCTTCGCGCGCACACAACCCTACAAAGACGCGCAACTTGTTCGAAGTAAACAAATGTAGCTTCAGCAACAACAAAAACATACAGTTCATTCAGTGGAAGCCCCCCAGCTATGGCGGATGTACAGGGAAGAAGACCTTATTACCGGATTGGTGTATACCTTTTGGTGATTCATATCCAGTGTTCGCGCAATTGGGGGTTTTCATTTATTCACGCGATTTCGCACTATGCTGAGGGGCACGGCCGTACGTATGAATCGATCGCCAATCGATCTCAGCATGGCGCGGTTTCGTTGCATAAGCCGATTTTCGCGTAAAATGCAAAAGAGACTCTACTGACATTAGGCCTACACTACAGATTATTTTCTGTAAATTCCAAAACAGCATTCATCGCATAAATTGAGCAAGCGGTATAGCCGATCGAGTAGCCTGTTTATTAAAACAGGAAAATATTCATTGTCGACTTCGCAATTCTTACCCCCAATCATTACATGAACGTGGATTTTCCATCTATTCCGACAAGCACACGAACAGTAAACTGACGAAGGAAGGCCTACCTGATATGAAATGCTCACTGCAAATTCAGCGGAAACCCACTTCGAACTACGCTCAGGATCCGTTGGAAAACGATAAAAATGTAGCCTTGTATTGCCTGGCAAACGTCGATTGGTGCAGCCAAGGGCACAACAGGATTCAGGCATATTTTGTTGTAGAACGACCACTGAAACTTTATGGAGTACCGGAGTATATCGCCATAACCACCGCATAAACAAGTACAGAGTGCATGCGAAATGCCCGGTGATAGCGTTGCCGTTGCCCGGCAAAATGGCGAAAAAAACAAAGTCACGTGACCTCGTGACGTAACCTCGAACATCTCTGTGGGCGTGTTTGTTTCATGACAGATCCGAATCCAGATCCCGATCTGTTTTACCGCGCAGAAACAAACGAAACCGCTCTCAACTCGGATCTCAAATCACGTGAATTGCAATTTATTTACCAAATTTGTCAAATTTCTCTTCCAAATTTCTCCCACGACATTCGTCGTAAATAAACAAGCATTCTAAATTTGTTTCTATCGCGTGTTGCCTCTGAAAGCTGAAACGACACGGTTTTACTCACACAAAATCTCCACGATGTTTACGTCGCCATTTTGGATCTAGCGCTGAACCACCTCTCGAGAAGGATTCCACAGATCACAGATCTCGATCAGGATGTGCGCGAAGTGAACGAGTTCACCTTGGATCTGCGCGGATCTGAATCTGGATCCGTCCGAAACAAACACGCCCTATAGGTAGATTGGTTCCCGATCCCTATAGATTGATTCGCTTATTGCGAAAATATAGGGATCGGTAAAGGGCAGCCATGACGGGCAGAATTCTGCCCGTCACGTGGTTATTATTATTATTTTGTTTTTAGTAAGTGCGCAGATTTTGCATTGACATTTGTAACTTGGCCGTGCGTGTCGAACATATCCAATTATGTAAATACAGTACATTGCCTAAAGCAAAGGGCTTGGCCAATTTTTTAATATAAAAAACACAATGCGCAAAGACGACCAATTACAGATCAAGATGAAGCGCCCTTTACCTGTCCTTATATTCTCCTGTGTGGAATATGTGGACGGGAACCAGTCTACTCTATAGGCCGTATGTGACTCTGTGCGCTGAGCACGGTGAGTTTGTTTTCACCGCGCTGTGACCCGAGGTCACACAGACCCTTGGGCTGCGTTCGGGCGTGTACTCGTGTTAACACGATGTTTGTACGAAGATGGTGGAATATGGGTGGGATTTACGGCATCAAAGGTTCTCACGACTTACGGCCTGTATTTCCTCAGTTTCTTGTGAGCAATGAAACGGCGTTTCTTGTGCAGTGATGGCAAGAGACGGCCATCTTCACTGATTGCCGTTCGCGTGATGTGACCCGAGTGTAATGCGCACGCATTACTCCCGAGTAGGGAGAACTGCACGCCCGAACGCAGCCCGGATGTTCAGGTAAAGTTGCGTCCCCCTATAGATTGCAGTCAGTCCGCAGCGCACACAAAAGTGCTTCCTTCTATGTGCACAGTATGCAAACGTGACTTCAGCCAGTTGCAGTCTTGCATATTTAATGAGCTTGAACAGCCTGTCGAAAACCAAGGATTTCTCATTCATTTCTAGGATAAGAGTAGGATTTTCGGAAAGATGAGAAACATATCTGTCGTCGAGTATCACTATTTTATGTTTTTTTTGTATTTTGAGTTGAGAAATATTCAAGAAAAAACACGTCAAAAAAGACGACAAAAGACACCCAAAACATCGGCAAATATCTCCCTTTGTCACTACTTGCAGCAGTCCATGTTTACCTTTTATACAAAGAATATGTAATATTCTACCCATAAATAATGAAAATTTTACGTACTTTTGTCTAGTCCAGTCAGGAAACAGCGAAATCCAACGGCATTCCCAAAAAACACAAACCCAAAATTACCGCCGTGGCACCGCATTGGCTAACGATGACGTCATTGCTAGTTCCAGATTAGACTGGTTTCAAGTCCACCAATGTTTTCGTGGGTTGTACCATGGAGCTAGTTATTGAATGCATGTATAGGTCTACCTTGATTTTCTTTTCTCCTCTTCGAACAGTATAGTTAAGCCCCCATAAATCGAGTTAAATTCAAACCGGTGTAAAAAATCTCAAAGCATAGCCAAGTGTGTATTCAATCTTAGTTTTGATCATTTTTTCCTAAAAATCACTTAGCTAGGATCTGAAGCTTTTTTTTATGTTTACACAAGATTGAAGTAATTTCCTAATCTTCTGGTTCCTTGTTCTATGCCTCCATCTGCCCAAATAAATTTTAAACAGTAATCAGTCCAGTTGGTTAAAGGATTATATGACACAGGAAACATGACAGATTGTTAACGGTTCTTTTTAATTTATTCAATGTCACACATCTTTGGATACTACACAGCAACTGATAAATAAATCTGTTAAAACAACTACATGACTTATGATTGACATATGGTGGATTTCAAAACCGTTATTATTGCCAAAAATGTAACCATAATGAAAAACCACGAGCGGAATAGTCACAACAGGTTCTGTTGTTGCAGAGAGTGTATAATTACATAAATATTATAAAACGTTTTTTAAAACTTGATAACTGCCACACATGTAAACACTGTCTGATTAGAGTTGCTAAAGTATACTGGATCAACTGTAAAAGACAAATACATGTATGACGATACAAAATATATGGTTTATTGCTTGTACATGTATTTCAAGCTGCACAGATCCCAAAAATAAAATATAGGTTGTATCTCTCATCATACAGCTGGTTTAAAATTATATACAGGTACATGTACATCTAAACTCTAGGTGGGACTTGCACTAACATGCGCATAACAAAAATGAAGTACAAGTTATTAATATCAGTTGACAATTTTGACATACATTGTAATTAAAATAGCACACTGGTACAAACCCTGCAAATAAAAGTCTTGCATATACACACACTGCCACATTTCATTATAGGATAAGTGCGCAACTTAATTACCGGTAAATGTATGTTTTTATGTTCCTTGGCAGAATGCTTGACACTATGTCAAAAGACAAGTGAGTGAGTTAGAATGACTAAAATTACCAGGGATAATTGCCGGAGTCTCTGTGAAGTTGTCAGGAGATGTGTCTCAGATGAACTTTGCGTTATCCTATGCCATTGTGCTTCTGATGCTGCATACATGTACATAAATAGCAGGTCCCCATGATGACCACTGCAGTCATTTAAAATAGTTAAAACAAATTTAGTGAGCACTAATAATAACATCAAGGGGAGGGGGAGGGTGTGTTGTGCCGTGCAGATTTAACCCACATTTTGAGTGGGGAAAATTTAACATTCCCTGAGGAAACACTTAAAAAATCGCAGTGGCTATATATAGTTACAGTAACCATAACGCGTTAAGAAATGCATATAGTTACGGTATTGCAACTGCAGCGTAAATCACTGCATCGATGATATCAGGGGGCGAGTCGGTCAGGGGGCGAGTTGGAAAGGGGCCGAGTACATAAGGTGGCGACTTGACCTGATTCCAACTTAATTACCAATAGGCATAGGCCTACCTTTAGAAAAACATAAGTGGGATAAACAAATTTAAGATTTCTTTTAAATTGTGTGAAGAAAGACTTAACAATTTGTCAGCCTGGCTCGTATGTTTTGCACTCAAGGTCTAAAGCCATGATTGACTCCCCAAATTTCCCTCAACTTTGAAGTCGAGTCGGTCAACGGACGAGTTGGTCCAATGGTCGAGTTGACTGTCATGAATGTGTTTAGGCGCATTTCTACAATGTCTGCGTGCACACGTACGTACGTACGTAAGTACGTGTGCAGCCACAGTAACATCGCACTGCTAAAAGGGTGAAATCTCGCGGTAAAATCGTAGCGCAAAAACCATTGAAAAAACTCTATCAGCAAGCCACATGGCACGTTAAACGAAAGCACTTGTCTTCATCTATCGGAAAAACGCTATTGTTTTCCAAAGTTTTGTCTAGTCCAGTCAGGAATCACAAACCAATTGACCCCCTCAAAATCCACGATACGACCCATCACTTCAGATTTACACAATTACCAACTAAACAACGACCCTGTCCCAAATTGTGACAAAATATACATCAATCGAAAGAGGAAGAATTATTCTACAAACTTACCCCGCCATCTTGGCCACCAACTACTCGTTAAAAACGCATGCGAGCAACGAAATAAGGCCAACGAAATCTCGCGAACATCCCGGACTTTCTCGCGGCGCGTTCACGCCAATGAGCTGTGCAGATAAAATTGGGCATTTGACCTCATTATCGGGGGCGCTGCGGACTGACTGATTGTTCCAGTAATTTCTAGAAGGAATCACTGTGTATATAAGTGAGCACGTTTGTGGAATAAGTCTTCAACTAAGCACCGTCCAATAGTTTGGACAAGCATTCAACTTAATTTTGGACGGGACTTGTATATCGTACGTATCGTCGAGGCGTCAGTTTTACCGACGTGGGACCGGGTCTCGCCGTGGAAACTTGTTTGTCGACGGAGCTAGTAAGTAGTATATCGATCCACGTTGTCTGCCGAGCCGAGTATAGTTTTCGGTGTTTTTTCCTCTGGTGATCATCCTGATAGAAGGAGTCGTTTTTGTGACGAAGGATTCGCGAGTTTATCCTGGGACAGACCTTTTGTGAACTGAGTTCATTTTGTCGTCTCGTCGTGGCCGGAACCTGTGTCGCAGCCTACTAATATCGTCATAAACTGGGTTCGCCTGAGTATTCGTGGAGATCGTCAGCCTGCCGTCGTTTTTCCTGTCAAGTCCTGCTTGGAGTCAGGTCAAGTCGACCGTTTACCAACTCGGCTCGTACCAACTCGACCGCGAACCAACTACCGACACGTCAGTAAGCACGAACACAGTCAGTGCTCGTAGTCGCAGTCGTACCATAGAATTATTACGTTACGGTAAAAAAAACTTTTTTGCGGTAGGAAAACATGCATCTGCAGCTAATAACAGCGCTAATATTGGTCCCTAAATGTTATTGCTTTGAATCAAATTCTGATTTACCTGTTCTCTGGGTGAAAAAAAGGTGTGGCAAAAGGTTCAGACGCGTTGATCTTGTAGAGGTCTCGATCGTGCTGCTCCCTCATCAAAAGTTCGCAATATCACAACTGGCTGGGTGCGAAATTAAGTATCATGAATATTCATATGTTACGTACTATTAATATTATGTCATGGAGTTTCAATTTATTTCATTTCATTTATTATTTCTCAGGAGAACAACAAACGTGACAAAGCACAATACAAGCATTAAAAAAGAAATTTTGAAAACGTGAATGATGATAACATTAACACCCCTGAAGGATTGCCAAAAAGCGAACTTAATCACTATCTGGCATCCTCTTGCAACAGTGCCCCTTCAACGCACTCCCCAACTCCTGCGTACAGTGGCCCTGTTGAAAAGGGCCCCATTTGGCGGTGGGACTAGCGACAGAAATCCTGTCGCCTCTGCTGGACCAATCAGGACGCCTGCAGTGCATTGTAGCACGATTGCAAGCATTTAAATGTCACGCGCGCAGATTGTAAACACCGTGCACGCATGTGATACATGTACTCGGTAATGCTGGCCGTTGTCCGCGTCGGCGATTGGCTGCTATTTAAAGCATACTGGGGAATCCGTTCCATTACATTCGTCAGCATGCATCCCTGTTATTAATTTGAAAAACTGCGGAGTAAATAAGGTTCGCCGTTTGAAAGTTTGGTAGGAATGGGACAGTCATAAGGAACGGAACCCAATACAATTTCTGGAAAGTATAGAAATTGTTTCTTTTCGGCATAACATGACCGAATTGATTAAATTACATCAAAATGACTCGGGCGTGAGTTGGCTCAAGACAACAGCCGGCTCGCTCCACAGATTTGCGTGTATTTCCTCAGGGTATTGTTACGTCGCTTTGCAGAGTGGAAATTCCCTGAGATCTCAGGATGCTATCTGGGGCCAATTTCATAAAGCATGTTAGCAGAAATGTTTGCTTAATAAATTTGTTTGCTTTATAAAAATGGGTCAATAATCGAAATTGCATGTCAACTTGTGTTTTTCACAAGAATATCTGCTATTCTTGCTAAAAACACAAGTTGAAGTACAATTTTGTTTATTAACCCATTTTTATAAAGCACACAAATTTTTGATTAAGCAACTTTTTCTGCTAACATGCTTTATGAAATTGGCCCCTGGTGGCTCTCCGATCCAGTAAGCTCCGCCCATTTAGCAATTGCCTAGCAATATGCCACACATATGTACGGCGCGTGTGCAGTAGAGTCGCGTGGCCGCACCGTGCGTCAGCGTCCGCGCCCTGGTCAGCGCGTGTTGAAACACGCACACGCACACAGAAACTGCACGCTCGAAAGCAAAATGTGCACTTAATATACCGGTCGTGGGCGTGCACGTATACGTACAACACGCGCGCCTGCATTACGCGTAACGCGAGCGATCGAACAAAAACATCTCGACAACATCTAGAACGCAGTGAATGCACAACATAGCAAAACGACAAGCTAATCCCAATCATATTGGTTATTTTAACCAATCATATTGGTTAAAATGACCAATCCGTATTGGTTAACCAATACGGATTGGTAATTTTTAGGTTTTTCTTGTCAACTCTATAAATGACATTACTAAATCATCGGATATCTTATCATTCATTCTCTTCGCTGATGATTCCAATATATTTTATAACCATAAAAATATTCTCACCCTTGTTGATACTGTTAATTCAGAGTTGAACAGCACAACTGACTGGATAAGGGCAAATAAACTCTCCTTAAATCTAAGTAAAACTTCGTGCATGTTATTTAGCAATTCCCTTAATAAACTGCCAAAAGATATTTGCATTAATAATTTCAAGATTAATGAAACAAATTCCACGAAGTTTCTAGGTATCTTTATAGATAATAAACTCTCGTGGAAAACACATATAGATTACACATGTAAAGTAGTTTCCAAAAATATTGGTGTGATTAATCGCCTAAAGCATTTACTTCCGAATGATATTTGCATCATGTTGTACAACAGTTTGATATTATCTTACATTAACTATGGTATATTAGCATGGGGAAATGCTTGTAATCAATATGTCTCTCGAATATACTACTTCAAAAAAGAGTTATACGCATTATTTCTCATTCTGACTATCGAGCTCACACTGACCCTCTTTTTAAACATTACGAATTACTAAAAGTGAATGATATTTATCTTTACCAACTAGGCATATTCATGTTTCAATTATCAAAAAATAATGTTCCAAAGTATTTACAATTGCCCTTTATAAAAAACGAACACCTCCATAGTCATTACACCAGGCAGGTCCATCACTACCATCTTCAAGCAATTCGTACAAATCTTGGGAAGAAATGTGTCACATTCGAAGGTCCAAAGCTATGGAATTCTCTTGATCCTAATTTGAAAAGTCAAGAAAAGTTACCAGCATTTAATTAAAAACAGAATTTAAAACTTTCCTCCTTACTAAATATGCCGATTAAAATGTTTTGTTATTTTTATTATATATAAACAATCAACAAAATTCTGATTCCTTAACTTTGTATGAATGGCAGTTTTTTTCCTGCCCAGCTCTAAACCTAATTGCCATATTTGATTAATCTACTTACCTTAACTCGTTTTGCTGCTTTGTTTGTTGAACTCACACTCAGCTCAACTTAGTTGCTTTATTTCATTTTAATGCTGACCATTACTGCGCTTCTGATTTATTTATATTGATTTGCTGGCTTGGTTTTATTTTCTTATAATAAAAGTCTGGCTCATATTACATTTATTTGCACTATTAATTAATTTGGTTAACTTTATAACTTAATATTTATTTCTGAGGAAGCTCACACTCGATAAGCTTTGCTTTTTGTGAGCTCCCCCCATACTACACTCTTAAAACAGATTGGTTGAATTCAACCAATTGGTTGGTAGATATGTGTCCAACCAATATATTGGTTAAAATAACCAGTCATATTGGTTAAAATAACCAATCATATTGGTTAAAATGACCAATCCGTATTGGTAAACCAATACGGATTGGTCATTTTAACCAATATGATTGGTTAAAATAACCAATATGACTGGTTATTTTAACCAATATATTGGTTGGACACATATCTACCAACCAATTGGTTGAATTCAACCAATCTGTTTTTAGAGTGTACCTTATTATACTACAGTGTATTAGTAAAATTGTAATTCATTTTGAGTATGGAAATAAAGTGAATGTTGTGTTTTCCTGCTGCTAATCTAACATGAATTATTGTCATTACACAAAGACCTTTTCTGGAGCTAAGACAACATCTTTATTCTCAGGATCAACGCTATATTCTTACTCACTCAATGCACCGGATGCACTGTTGCATTGTGGGTACATACACACTGTTGCAAACATTAAAGGGACACTACAATATATAACATTCCTCCCCTCTTAGATTTGTGACCATATGTTAAACCTGAAATATGTAGTGACACCAGCACTAGAGAAAAACAGTCTTACATTTTTGTGTTGAACTTTAAACCGTCCCAAAAATCACATTTTACATTATTTTTGTTTTACTCAAACTTTAGCAAAACCGAACTTATTTTTCTTTTAAATTCAAACTTTGATCAAACGCTCCTTACTTTTATGGTTTCAACTCTAACTTTAAAAACTTGACAAAACTATTGTCTACCAAAATTCTGGTTAACTTTAAGTGTTAAATCCCAATCTTGTTGGAGGTTTTCTAATGCGTTGTGGATAGCATTTGGCATTTCCGGTTTCTGCGCTTTGTGTAGGTTTATCTGCATTGACTACAGGAGTCATTGGTGCCGATTCTGGCGGGGTTACAACTGGCAAAGTAGGTGCAACCTCAGGGAATGGAAGTGCAATGATCTCTGCAGAGTCCAGTTGGTCTGAACGCTTACTGGGACCTTTGACCATGTGATCAACGTGTACATAACGATACTGTTCTCCGCATTTCACAACATACGACAGTGGACCAAGGCGTTGTAAAACTTCTGCCTGGACCCACTTCTCCTTCCCGCGAAAGTTTTGAACCATCACGAGATCTCCTGGAAGGAATTCGCAAAGCTGACTTTTACCATCGTGGGCTTGTTTGCTTTGGGCTTGCTTCTGCTCAACTTTTTTGGCCAATGATGGTTTTATCAAACTCAGACGAATTCTTGGCTGACATTTCAAGAATAACTCGGCTGGTGCGCAACCGGTTGAGGTGTGTGGTGTGTTTCTATACACCAGCAGAAAATTTGCAACTCGATGTTGCAAAGTCAGCCCAGAGTGTTGGCTTGTTGCTAGTGCTTGCTTCAAAATTTGCACACTGCGCTCCGCTGGTCCATTTGTAGCTGCATGGTACGGTGGAGTGAGCTTGTGCTTGATGCCGTTCAATGAGCAAAAACGCTCAAAGTCTCTTGAGATAAAGGCTGGGCCATTATCTGTTACCAACAGTTCAGGAAAACCGTGAGCCGCAAAAATGGGCCGTAGAACCTCTATCAGTGACTCGGTGGTGATGTTTGGCGTGATGATTACATCAATCCACTTCGAGTAGGCATCTTTAAGAACAAGAAAATTCTTGCCTTCTTTCTGAGCAAAGTCTAGGTGGACTCTCTCAAACCGCCTAGTTGCCCACTTCCATGGGTGCAGAGGGGCAACCGCTGGACGATTCTTCACTGATGCGCAAACACTGCAATCCTTTGCAATTTGTTCGATGTCTGCATCTAGCTTATCCCACCAAAAGTATCCGCGTGCAAGGGATTTCATACGCGTGATGCCTTGATGCTGGTCATGCAACTCATTCAAAATCCGAGCTTGTAGTGATGCCGGAACACACACACGGAGTCCCCACAATAAGACTCCACACTCAGTTGACAGTTCATCCTTGCGTTTCGCATATGGTTGCAATTGTTCATCAATGACTTGAGGCCAGCCAGCCAAAGTGTACTCGTATACACGCGACAACATAGGATCCCTGCGCGTAACTGTTGCAATCTCCTCAGCCGTCACTGGGAGCTTTTCAATCAAATTGAAGCGAAAGATATGAGGTTCCTCTGCAGTTGTGTCTCCATTGGATGCTGGCAAACGAGACAGTGCATCAGCATTCAAGTGTTCACCTGTGTTCTTGAACACGATGTTGTATCTGTACGCTGATAGGATAATAGCCCATCGCTGAAGTCGTGCTGCTGCCAGGGTAGGTACACCTGATTTAGAACCCAAAATTGACAACAACGGTTTGTGATCCGTGATCAAGGTAAACTCTCTACCGTACAAATACTGGTGATATTTCTTAACACCAAAAACTAAGGCCAATGCTTCTTTCTGTAGCTGCGCATAGTTCTTCTCACTGGTTGTCAATGTGCGCGACGCATACGCGACAGGTCTTTCTTGACCATCCTCCATGATGTGCGAGAGGACCGCACCAATACCATAAGGCGAAGCATCACATGCTAACAGAAGAGGCTTGGTTTCATCATAGTGTGTTAACACGGTGTCCGACAGCAACTTTGCTTTTGCTGCTTCAAATGCTCGGTCACATTCTTGAGTCCATTTGTATGGTGTGTGCGCCCTCAGTAGTGCGTTAAGTGGGTGGATCATGTCTGCCAGATTTGGGATGAATTTACCGTAGTACTGAACCATCCCTAGGAAAGAACGTAGCTCTTGCACGTTGCTAGGTTTCGGAGCATCAGCAATGCCCTGTACTTTGCCAGGTGCCGCGGCTATGCCATTAGCACTGATGACATGCCCTAAGTACTTGACTTGGCTTTGCATGAACTTGCACTTGGCCTGTTGTAGTCTAAGTCCATGGTGCTCCAGGCGTGTCAAGACTTCTTCTAACCGTTGCAGATGTTCTGGTTCATCTTTTCCCGTGATAAGAATGTCATCTATGTAGCAGATCACACCGTCCATACCCTGCAAAATCTGATCCATTGCATTCTGAAATATGCTTGGCGCGCTAGCGACTCCGTATGGCAATCTCGTATATTGCATCAGGCCGCGGTGCGTATTGATAGTTAAGTACTTGCGCGACTCGTTATCAAGTTTCATTTGCTGATACGCTTGGCTTAAGTCTAGCGTCGTAAAATACTGACCTCCAGCAAGCTTGGCAAATAAATCTTGTGTAGTTGGTAGTGGGTACTTATCTACATCAATGCAAGGGTTAATAGTAACCTTATAATCCCCGCAAATACGAACACTGTTATCTGACTTGGGCACAATCACACATGGTGCTGCCCATTTTGCATGGTTAACTGGAACTAAAACACCCTGTGCAACTAACTGGTCCAACTTGGCATCTATGGATGGCTTTAGTGCATACGGGACAGGCCTAGCCTTGTGAAACCTAGGGGTTGCGTTTTCATGCACCCTCACTCGAGCTTCATGCACCTTCATAGTGCCCAACTCATCTTGGAAAACAGCTTCATGTTTGCTGCATATGCTTTGCACTCCATCCGACGCATGGCTAAAGAATATGGAATGCCAATTTAGCCGTAGCACAGCCAACCAATTTCTGCCAAGTAGGGGTGGTTGGTTGCATGCCTTCACTACCACAATAGACAATACAGCATCTTGTCCATTATACCTTACTTTGACATCTGCTTTACCTACTACATCAAGCTTGTCTCCTGAATAGGTTGTCAATTTATCTGTACATGGACCTAAAACAATGTGGGCGAGGTCACTTTTGAACACATGCTCTGGGATAATGGTCAGAGCAGCGCCCGTGTCTAACTCAAACACAATGGGAATTCCGTCTATCCCCACTTTGACTTTGATTGGCTTTGAGTTACCCTTGACATTAAACATGCCAAGGTCTGGTTCCACTGGTGGAGGATCAGGTTGTGTGTCAACAAATTTGGTATCACCTGCACTTTTGGTACTAGGCTTTGACCTACAGACTTTTGCCAAATGCCCGAGTTTACCACATGTATTACACTTGTAGGTTTTGTACCAGCAAACTTTTGGATCATGATCCCCACCACACCGGTAACAATGCAGTGTACCTTTGGGTTTACCAGTGCCACGTGAGCTGCCTTGACCCTTACCCCATGACCTTTGGTGTACTTTGGGTGTATAAACCTTGTTTACTGCAGAAACCCCAGTGTTTTTATAATTTAGCAACCCTGCATCCTTTGATGCCGTTTCGCAAGCAATCGCGAGAGACGTAACTCTGTCCAACGTGATGTCAGTTTCTGCTAGTAATCGTTTTTGAATTGCCTCTGAGCGCAATCCACACACAAGGCGGTCACGTAGAGCTTCGTTTAAGAAGTTTCCAAAATCACATCGGTGCGCCAGTCTACGAAGCTCGGCAACATATTCGCTGATGCTTTCGTTCTGATGCTGATCCCTCTTGTGGAATTTGAAACGTTCCGCGATAACCAACGGCTTTGGTGAAAGATGATCACCTAATAGTTTTATCAGCTCATCATACGTCTTGCTGGCAGGGTCAGCTGGTGCCGCCAAACTCTTCAACAATTTGTAGGTTTTCGGGCCCGCTAAACTAATGAGTGCCGCAACTTTCTTATTTTCCCCAATGTCGTTTACAAACAGGTACTGCTTTAAACGATCAGCATATGATGGCCAATCTTCCTGAGTCTCGTCATATGGCTCCATTCTTCCCAAAAATCCAGCCATGGTGAAGCAATGTCGAAGGCAATGTGACGATTAAATGACAACAATGTACATGTACTCTCCGTATATACGCTGTACGTACACGCAAACACAGCATGCAGTTTACACTAACGTTAGTTCCGCACAAACTTTTTCTCTGCTTGTTTAGCGAAATTTCTTCTCGACACAGAACAAATAACTGCTACCGAGTAATCCCGTCCTCCGTCGCCACTGTTGTGTTTTCCTGCTGCTAATCTAACATGAATTATTGTCATTACACAAAGACCTTTTCTGGAGCTAAGACAACATCTTTATTCTCAGGATCAACGCTATATTCTTACTCACTCAATGCACCGGATGCACTGTTGCATTGTGGGTACATACACACTGTTGCAAACATTAAAGGGACACTACAATATATAACAGTGAACTGAACTGAACTGAACTGAACTGAACTGAACTCATCAAGCAAAATTTTGGGTGTCTGCTTTTAACAATTAAGCCATTTACTTTTCATGCACAAATGACCAATCCGTATTGGTTAACCAATACGGATTGGTCATTTTAACCAATCTGATTGGTTAAAATAACCAATATGATTGGTTATTTTAACCAATATATTAATTGGTTGGACACATATCTACCAACCACATTGGTTGAATTCAACCAATCTGTTTTTAGAGTGCACAATTTGCGTAACTATTTGCACAACCGCCGACGTTGAGGGCTGCGTAGGAATCTACGCAGTCTCGAGTATACCAACCCGTCGGGTGGACGTGTGTGTGATCGCTCGGGATAATCAATGGTTTTGAATTATCATCCATTAGCTGATATATTTCGAGGAAAATGAAAGTGCAGCAGTGTGTTACCTAGCGTCGAGTTTGGGATGTTTTGTAAGGCGAAATCAGGTAACCAGAGTAATTTAGAGGCATTTAAACATTTGCGAGGTGTGGGCAGCACCGCGCACCAGTATCATTACGCAGCTTCAAGCAATCGCCGTTACCGCACGCATGGTTGGCACTACGTTGGGTAAGCCTACACGTACGTACATAGTCAAATTGGCTCTTTCTCAACAATGGTAGAGCGCGCTCCAGTAATTCCCTTTGAATTTTCGCGTGCCTTAAGCAATGCACCCCTCATTGGGCTTGCGTGTGTATTATAGGCTATAGTGCCAATATGCTGTGTGCGGGTTATGCTGCCTCGTCGTGTTTTATGTACCGGACAAGTTTCCAACTACATGTACTCGTTTGCTGAATGTGCTGAAGATGGACATGATTTACGCCTTAGTTGAGGTACGAATTGCTTCAATGCTTTATATGTCATAAGATATTATTCAGTTTTGGTAAAACATCTGTCAGGCCCATAAATATGGCGAATTAGGCCTAGTAGTCTCAGGCTCGTATTTTATAGGTATCACCCGTGTGGCGACGGGGGCCCAGTCATTCGACAGGTAAACAGCCAAATATTTTGTACGTATACAAATGCATACGACTCTTTAATTAAGTTTGGGCTACTAAGCCCACCATGCACAAGTACGCATTATAACAATTAAAAAAAAAAAAAAAAACAAACAAAAAAGGCTAAGGGCAGTTTAACACACGCGTCTCCGAAACAGTGCTTTTCTCCGCCTTTTCATGGAGCCAGGCGGCCAAGGTACAGCGTGGGTCGGAGAAGGCATGGGCAGGTGAAATGTTTTCGATAATAGGCGTTTACACAAACAGTTTCCGAAATTTCAACTTTCTTTGTTGCTTTTTTTCGTGCTCCCTATAGGAAACGGCGGATGCCAAGGATGGTTGGCAAGACATCGACCAATTGCAAGGTCTGGAAGACCGCTGGAGGGAGAATTTGTTCACCTTGGCGTCCTATGGATCTATATGGAGGACAACGCCGAGATCTGGAGCGAATGCTCCAACGGGTAAACAAGGCTCAGGGTGCAATGCTAGCATGTTTATAAACGGGGCACGCCCTTGAATCATGGGAATTAAAATACCAGTTTGGCAGGTTCGTTAGATGATAGAGGGCGGGCCTCTTTCAAGATTCGTAGTTCGGAAAGTGCCCTCACAATTCTTGTTTTGTTATTGCTCGAGCATGTATAGCGAGCGCAATATAACAATAAAAAAGGAGTCAGCCTAGCATTTGGGAAATCTGGTTCTGGCCTTTTGTTTCAAGGTACCTGTGTTAGCGCCCTCATAGGTAATGGAACAGGCCCTAAGTGGCAAGTGAATGGACTCTTGCTTACTAAATGTATGAAGTGGAGGACGGGCCCCCAAACGCGCAGTTTAAGCGCATCTTTTGTTAGGCAATTTACGAAGCACGGGTTGGGCTTCCGAGTATCAAGGCCTAGATCGTATTTCTATGGACCAGGACTGGTCCCTGAGTACATGTGGGCTATTTCACAGTGGGTGGTCATTTGAGTAGATTACAGTTTAACCCATCCTGGATAACTTTATCAGTGCATATACATGTTATGAGTGATTTTATATGACGGGTAATATGAAGGACAAGCTACAGAACTATTTTTACATAATTCTACGAGTTATTCGTTTTTAATTTCTCTATTTACATGCACTTTTAACACCATTCTGGAGTCTCATTTCAAGTTTTGCATTAGTTTAAGTGCAATCATTTGTTGATGATGCATTATTGTGGTGATCATTTGGTGATCAATCATGGATATATAGTGTTCAACAATATTGTGAAACTTGGGTTGGTGTAATTCGGTCAACAAAAAAAACAAAAAACAAAAAACAAACAAACAAACAAACAAACAAAATATGGTAATGTCCTCTCCAGGTCAAGGTATTCCACACAATGGAATAGTTTGGAAATATGTGCTCACAAAGATGTTTGTATCATCACATGACACATTTGATGGAGTAAATATGACAATTTGATCGTGGAAGAGATTTGAGTAAATTTTATCAAGATCATATTCAGGGTTGTGGAAAATCTGTTAAACATTTGTCCTCTCCAGGACAGCATTCAATTGTAATATAACATGTCAACCATGATTGAAATATTTCGTTGTTAGGTTTGTAAAATTAACAGTACCATTCCTTCTAACAGGACAGTGCATGGCATTACCATTTCAACATTTAGTCTGGCCATTATATTGTGATATTCTGTGTTTAACAAAATGTCCTCTCCAGACAACCAATTACAAATTATTATTTCAGTGAAACAAAATAAACACGTTAATCATAATGCCACGCTCTGATATTTTTTGAATTATTAGTATACATCCTGAAGTTTTTAGATCAACAAACTTTTGTGAGTTGGACAAGTTTGAAATTTTACCCCGATTTGCCAGTGAGACTGAAAGTGTACACTTATTGTGAAATAGCCCATGTCTCAATTTCCAGTTCCTTCGAGGAGGCAGAGCATGGGCCTCTGAATGCTATGCTGTTGTTCGTGAGCACGTCAATTATACTGAATGATAGATATGTGTCGCCATTAGGCAGCAAGCATAGATGCACTGGGGGTTTGGCTTGACAATACTTAAAGTTTCGTCATAACCCCAGTCAGAATCTGTATAGGCCGAGGACGGGCCTCTAAAGGGCAAGTTCAAAGTACCCATAGATTACATGTGTACTTGCCCAGATCGGGCCTCTGAATACTAAGTGGTAATACATATTCCACATGTACTCGGTACTAGACAGAGGACGGACCGAGTAAATATTGCCCACGTACTCTATATACTAGATAGAGGGCGGGCCTCCCAATGCCAAGTTTAATATGCTCATAGCTTGCATGTGTACTAGGCAGAGGAGGGCCTCTAAATGCCAAGTTGAGATGCCAAGTTCTGATGTGACGCTAATTTTGGCATGGGTACCCTTTACTAGACAGCCGACCTCTGAATTAGCGTATCCCTATTAATATGCGCTCTTATTTGGTATTGGTACATAAGGGCGTGTACATAGGCAGAGGACGGGTCTCTGAATTCAAAATTTCAATAAAAATCAATTTTATGAATGCCAAATTTTAATGTGCCCATGTTTTCTATGTGTATAGATACAGGTACTAGGCACAGACGGGTCCCTGTATGTCAAGTGTAATATACCCATAAATGGCGTGTGTGCTAGAGGACGGGCCTCGGGACACCAAGCTTAAAGTTGCATTGCCCGTGTTTCGGTGAGGGGATTGAAAATAAAGGTTGATTTACACGAGCGAGCGAGTTTGTGGGGCTTGCGTGTCTCTGTAACGAGGGGTATCGGGAGCTTGAGTTTCCGGCGTCGGGAGTTGGAGATGCAGGCCTTTTTCTTGAGACGTGCTTTTCATGTTGTGCATGTGCGCGTGCGCTCGTGTGTGCATGGTGTGTGTGCAATGTGCACGTGTGCGCGCACGTGTGCATTTGCGTCGTGGCCCTGTCGATTGGGTGACCTGCCGGCCATTTGGTCGTTTCTTGTTTTTGATCGACTGGCGTTGGTCCTTGACGGATTTTTTGCGTTCTTGGTGCCGGGTGGGGGCTGATAACTTTTTCTATTCGGGAAAGTTACCTATTTTACCCTAAAAAAAAAACAAAAAACAAAAAACAAAAAGGGCAGTGCAACTTTGATGAGCATTTATATTGCAGGTGCGATACACAGAGGGCGGGCCTCTGTATGAATGTACCCTTGATTTGCATGTGTACTCGGTACCAGGCTGAGGGCGTGCCTCTGAATGCCAGGCTTATGGTACATGTGCAATGTAACCATATTTTGCGTATTACAATCGGGTCACGGTCTTAGATGAGAGACATTCTATGATTTGAAGCAAAAAAGCCCCTTTTCCCCTTGTCCAATCAAAATGTTTCATATATGAGTGGGACGGGAATTTTATGTAGTTTATTCATAAGTGCGAGTTGAATCTGTGTGTCACAGAGAACGACCGTGCCGTTCAATTCAGTGAGACAACCTACTGAAAAATGATCAGTAATCGTGTTGACCTCCATTGACTTTGCCGATTTTGAGGTTCAACACCCGTTCTTTGAGTGAAAAAAGCCCCTTTTCCCCGTGCATCATATATTTTATGAAATAATAACCACTAAAGGTAATACTCTGTACTTTGAAATGCATAGCGAGTTGGGGAGAAACATAGACGTACTTTTTTTATGTACTCACAAAAGTTCGCAGTGAGGGGCTGTTTTCCGTGTCATTTTCCTGCGCTGAGCGTAGGGTCACGGAGCTCAGCGAGCAGATATGCGCGCAAGTTCATGGTGCAAATGTACTTGGCAGAGGACGGGCCTCTGAATGCTATGTTTATGGTGCAATGTACTTGCCAGAGGACGGGCCTCTGAATGCTATGTTTATGGTACAAATGTACTTGGCAGAGGACGGGCCTCTGAATGCTATGTTTATGGTGCAATGTACTTGGCAGAGGACGGGCCTCTGAGTGCTATGTTTATAGTGCAATATACTTGGCAGAGGACGGGCCTCTGAATGCTATGTTTAAGGTACAAATGTACTTGCCAGAGGACGGGCCTCTAAACGCTATGTTTATGGTGCAATGTACTTGGCAGAGGACGGGCCTCTGAATGCTATGTTTGTGGTACAAATGTACTTGGCAGAGGACGGGCCTCTGAGTGCTATGTTTATAGTGCAATGTACTTGGCAGAGGACGGGCCTCTGAATGCTATGTTTAAGGTACAAATGTACTTGCCAGAGGACGGGCCTCTGAACGCTATGTTTATGGTGCAATGTACTTGGCAGAGGACGGGCCTCTGAATGCTATGTTTGTGGTACAAATGTACTTGGCAGAGGACGGGCCTCTGAGTGCTATGTTTATAGTGCAATGTACTTGGCAGAGGACGGGCCTCTGAATGCTATGTTTAAGGTACAAATGTACTTGCCAGAGGACGGGCCTCTGAACGCTATGTTTATGGTGCAATGTACTTGGCAGAGGACGGGCCTCTGAATGCTATGTTTATGGTGCAATGTACTTGGCAGAGGACGGGCCTCTGAATGCTATGTTTATGGTACAAATGTACTTGGCAGAGGACGGGCCTCTGAGTGCTATGTTTATGGTGCAATGTACTTGGCAGAGGACGGGCCTCTGAATGCTATGTTTAAAGTACAAATGTACTTGGCAGAGGACGGGCCTCTGAATGCCGTGTTTGTGGTACAATGTACTTCTATTTTGCACATATGCGCGCTATACTTGGCAGAGGACGGGCCTCTGAATGCCATGTTTGTGGTACAATGTGCTTCTATTTCGCATACTCTGTATTTGGCAGAGGACGGGCCTCTGAATGCCATGTTTGGGGTACAGTGTACTTCTATTTCGCATATATGTACTCTGTACCTGGCAGAGGGCGGGCCTCTGTATGCCATGTTGATGGGCCTTCGCTAGCACGCTGATTTTAATGTGGTCCAGGGGCACCTCTTTGTGCCATTTTGTGAATCCCAAAGTTCAAGTACCCCGTTCGCAAAGTTTTGCTAAAAATAAAAATTAAATAAAAAAACCAACCAGTACCATTGAGTACCAGTGGTATTTGAAAATGCTGGAGAGTCATCTGTGTGAGAGAGATTTTGATCAATCTTTGATCCCATCGCTACGCACGCAGCGAAGCGGAAACGAGGCACCACCCAGTGGGTAATTTTCAATGGCAAACCAAGTGGCTTGCCAGTCCCCTTTACACCCACCCCGCCTGAAGTTCTCTCTGGTAGACTACAGGTAGATTTATAGGCGCTCGGATTCAGAGATCCAACTATTTTGTAGCCGGCACATTAAGCAATGATCCTGGTGCTTTGGGACGATATCTTAGCAGAGTCACCCAATAGGGACGAAGTTCATGGTTGGCTTCATCATGGAATTAGTCTGTATAATTTTTTCCAGTCGTTTCATGGCAGATACAGGAGCAGGAATTGCTGTTTATAATTGCCCACCGAAAGGTATTTTAAATGCGCTCATTTGTCAAGATTATGTCGCCCTTTTCATAGACACAATCACCAGGCGGTGGATAGAGGGCTCTATATACGTTGTGGGTAGGGTCAAGGAAGTACAGCCGCCGAAATGTGTGATTGCCTTGACAGTCTGCTTCTATATCAATGAAGGGACCTAATCTTTGGCGCAAGGACACACCCTTCAGTGTGGTACCTTTAGGCAATGTTGTCAGACCCATAACCAAAGGCGATATTTTCTCAAGTACCGACAACAGCCAGGGATACAAGCAAATCTTCTTGACCAAGGAGTCCAGAACCTTTTCCGGCTTCGAGTGGGTTTGGTTTAAAAAATAAAAAAACAGTGCATAAGTTTACTCATCCATTGGCTTTTGTCTTCCTGCATGGCTTAAGAACAGAGGTATACATACAGAAATATGGATAGACGACCGTTTCATTGGCAAGTGCCATCCCAGCGATGGAGGGCCAAAGTATACGAAGGTTTAAAACACTTCACTCGTGTTTGTTTTATTGCGGTGTGAACAGGACATGCATGGGGACGGTTCCTACATCAGAGCTCTAAGGGCCGTTTACGTCGTACGCTACATACAGTTAAAGCTCGGCTTGTTCAGCAACTTAAAGAAAAGTCATCGGCAGCCATCGAACAGCATGGTGCATCTCGGGTTCGGCATCTGCTCCAAACCCTATCATTTCCGATTCCTGAGCATAAAAAGGTATCATTCGCTGAGGTACGAGAGACAATTTTGCGGGAGGATAAAATGCTCTAAAAACAGATGCAACGTTTTGTGGGCAAAGGCCAAAGTTTTGCTCTGGTGTTTGTTTGTTTCTGAGGGAATGCTCCTCCTTCATATCTACACTTGATATGATCTCGTGCCTACGCCTCTGTCACCACAAGTGCGGGAGGAGATTCTATTTTGGAGGTTTGTCGATAGCTTCTCGCAGCTGATCCCTTGAAGTCAAGGCCGCCACCTTGCTATCGCATTGCACTGTCGGCAGACGCATCTGGCTATAAATAGGGCGGTACCCTAGTCTTACCAGACGGTAGTGTAAGTTTCTGAGATTACTGGTCTGCAGACATTTTGGGACACACGGGTATGTGTCGCAAGGAGGCCCTTGATCTATATTTTGTGTGGCTCTCAGTCTTTGATTCGCTATGGAACTTGATGGTGGATGTGGTTGGAGATTCCAGAAATGTGGTGGATGCTTGGACTGGCCTCCGAGCTAGGTCTAAACCGCTTTCAAAAATGTTGAAGTTTAAATTTTTGTTTTGCCCTCTCCTTGGAGGCAAATTTTTCGCTCAAGTTGACCTAGGTCCCATCTGGTAGTCCCACAGGTTTTCACCTTTGATTTGATGGCACTTTCGTCAAATGTCCCGGCGCGCAGGAACGGGTCTCCACTCAAGTTCTTCCTTTCGCCTGTCAGAGGCAGGTCAAGCAGGGGTTTTTAGAATACCCGTCTTCTACGGGATATGTCCCGAATTTTTCAAGGGCTGGGGTTTGAGCTCTGGGCCTTCCAGTGCTACTTCCCACGTATTGTCACCCCCCGAATGGATATCGCTTACGCTAAGCGTCACCATGTTCTCCTTGTGTCCGACTCAATGTTCAGAGGGTTCAAAGGATTCGGCTGGCCCAAGGCATTGAGCGTGCAAATGTTAGCCAACGGAGGCACAACAATGACCCCGTTATGTAGACATCTGGTGGTATCTTGCAGGGCTTTTCAGCCGGAGGTGGCTGTTCTGCGCGGAGGCATAAATGATTTCAGCCGATTGACCGACCCTTCGCAGGGTGTACTTGACGTGGTAGGGGTTTTTTCGCGCTGTTGCCCAACTGATCAGGGAGAAAATTCCCAATATGCATATTTGTTCTTTCCTCAAGGTGCCAAACCAAGATGGTGGACATCAATCGCTCAGTCGCCGTAGTCAACTCATTATTGAAAGAGGTCTGTCATGAATGCTAGCTGGCAGTTTTTCTCCAACGATTACATCGTGGAGCAGGATCTTGCGGACATTGTGCACCTATCGATGATGGGATATCTAAGCTCCAGCGCAGGCTGCGGCTGTTTTCAGATCTGTTTCGGGCTTGCCCTCGGGAATTGCGATACAATGCTAAATTTCTTCTTCAATCATGCCCTCCCCTTCTTCACGAGAGCGTTTTGGTATCTTTTTGAAGATGATCAGTGCGGCAACCAGGCTGACAAAACTAGGAAACGAGTTGGATACGCAGGGATATGGAGTGCAAAAGAGCAGACTTATTTGCAGCATTAGACCGATTTCTGCGGGAGCATCAAAGCAAATGATGCTGTACTGAAGGGGAGGATCTGGAGTCAGTGACATCACTTGACATCCTATGCTTTTTGATCGATCGTGACTCAGAAGGTCGCACGCAGATTCACGGCTTAGGGTGAAAAAATTTGGGTAAGCACGGGATCTGCAGCCGATTTCACGAATCCTTACGCACTGCGTAAGTCCGCTTGCGCAACATTTTATTGCGTAGGCTGCGCAACATTCCTGTGAAAATTACACGCAAGCTATAGGGCTTGCGCCATTTTGCAAAAGTTGCGCAAGCTGCGCACTCTTTCGTGAAATCGGCTGCCGCTCTTGTGGGTGCCCGCTTATATTAGCGGCATGCACCGTGGACTCTTATGTTGGGCAGATAAGGGCATACTTTAACTCATTCGGTAAGACCGAAGTCTGGCGAGTGGGATAAAAGTTCGCAAACCCTTGCATCTCTCACCAAGTTCGTAGATACATGAACGCAATGCAGCTGGAGCAGGCTGAGTCTCACATTACTTCAAAGCAGGCAATTCCATTGTTTTCTGATAAGTTACGATGGTCGGTGAAAGAGATCACTGACCGATCCTGGAGACTTGGCAAAGGCGAAGGTCTTTTCCCCTAGCGCTACGTGGTACAACGAGACTTGGCCCTTTTCCTCTGCCTATAATGGGCCGGAGACAGAGCTGGTGACCTAGGAGGAATCGGAACCTGAAAAATAACAAGGATCGAAGGAGGCGATTTTTTATTCAGCCACACTATTGGCAAGACGGTAAGTGAGGGTGACTCATCATTGATAATGATTCCAAAGTTGCAGGACCAAGGAAAGATGGATCCAGTCGGCGCAGTTCAAAGTCTGGTTGATCTTTCGCCCCTTGGCGGCCAATCGCAGAGTCCTCGTAAACAAACCCTTCGCCTGTTAACGGACCGAATTCACGGCTGAAGATGTATTTTGCCGCAACAGACAACCCTGAAAACCAGCTTTTGAGAGCGCACAACAGCCGTGCCATGGGTAGCAACCACACTGCGGCTCCTGGATGCATCGGACGAGCAGGTGATGGACCACTGCCAATGGGCGTCGCGGAAGACGTACAAGCACTATACCCAGGTTGAGAGAGTTATGAGGCGTCAGAGCACGGTCCAGGTATTACGCGACGCCGTCTCCACAGCTGAACAAAGTCCAATGGCAGATATCGTCGGACAATTCTATAGGCGTCTGAACTCGGGCCTCGGGGCCCGCGTAGCTTTCCCGCCATCTACATGCAGCTGATATGTCTAAAAATGCCATCACCTACTAACAAAACTACCCATTTTGTTTTTTAATCAATTTTATAGGCAGCGACAGCTTGAGAAAAGAAAAGAGAAGAAAATAAAATGAAAGAAAGGCAGCAAGACAACTAGTCCAGTTTTTCTTTCCTTTCTATCTGATACAGTCTCCCGCTTTCGTTTGAGGTTTGGGTAAGGATTGGGGTGTATTTGGGCAGGTTTGGGGGTTCTCGGCGGCCTAAGAGGGCAGGTTTTGGCGAAATCCATCTAACCCATATCTAAACCCTATAGATGCCGGAGTCGGACGGAAACAAAGGCGTTGTGCAAATAGGTTACTATTTGCACAACCGCCGACGTTGAGGGCTGCGTAGGAATCTACGCAGTCTCGAGTATACCAAGGTGGCAGGTGGGGAGTATTTGGACGAGAAGGAACGAGTCGGCAGAGGACGGTATACGGTTGTATGTCTCAACGGTGGTAAGATAATAGTTTGGCCTCGGCGGCCAGCTTCTGGTGAGTATTATTATATATATACCTTTTTTTTCCCCGCCCACCCGACCTCCTTCCTCATTGCTGAGCTTTCCTATGGCTTCGGTTTCTATGCTCAATCCATCTAACCCATATCTAAACCCTATAGATGCCGGAGTCGGACGGAAACAAAGGCGTTGTGCAAATAGGTTACTATCTCATCTTGTTGTTAAATAGAAATCTGTGGTTGTTTCATTTCAATGGTGATCAGTACCAGATGTTGTGTTCGTTACTTTGCCTACTGCGCTACCATGCAACACCGAGAGAAGAATTTTCATAGGGAAAACCCGAGGGAGTATACCAACTGTGCCTATAGTTAGGCAGGTCACTCGTGCACACAAAATATTCAGCCGATCGACGACCGCGACCGGAAATTTCCACACACAAACCATGTGAGGATGAAAAACTGTGTCTCCATATATACTCAGCTGGTAGAGAATATGCCTATAGTAAGTCAGATGTCTCGGGTTCGAATCCTGATAAGGCCCTTACGATTTGTCTCTCATCCCAAGTTAGGTTGTGATCCGAGTCAGGCACCACATACCAGGGGCGCGTTCAATAGCACAATACGCTGGTATTGGGCATTTTCCTATGCATACCCCTTGAACGCGCCCCAGATGTTGTGTTCATGAATATTTAACCAACTGACCCTACTAGTTGTGATAAAGCAATTCGAGCATACTTCGGATAAAGTTGCGTATTTACATAATAATACATAATAAATACACGAGTATGGATACCGGATATGTGCATATACATATATGCAAAATTAACAAAGAGGTGGAGCCGGAGGCGAAGAACTTGGGCCCGAGCGAACTTGCCGTCATTTGGGCATGAACGACAATTCGATCTGGCCGTGCATCAAAGAGCTAGAATATATCCATCAAAAGATGCCCCAAAAATGCCCTTCGCAACATTTTGCACATAGAGCAGTCGGCCTCGGGTTGGCGTGCCTGGTTCTTTCCGAATTCCCCGTCTTTCACCTCTCCCGGGCTCGATTCTGGGGCGTGCATGTGGATTTGGGTTTGCAGTGCCCACTTAGTTGACCGCGTGGGTTTCTATGGGGATTTTCCTCCCACTTCTACTAGTACTGTAGAACTACATCTCCTTCTTCGTTATCTTGAGTTAATAAAGTACATGTACATATAATATACTTTATAAGCTAATACCCAATACGTATTGACAAATTTCAAATTGTCATCGAAAACGAGGGTCTGGATGTTCTTTTGTGGTAGAATTTGCAAATGAAACGACGCGTGGCGTACGATTCAGGATCCAAGACGAAGCTGTTAGTGTTCATGATTTGAAAATTGTCAATAGACGACCCTTATTTGCACGAGCGGCCATGACAGCTATGAGGCAGTCATATTGTCACCGTGAAGAGTATATACTGTAGCACTTTCTGTATCTATTATCAGTCATTTAAATATGAAAACATATATGCCCCTGTCATGGCCGCCGGTGCAAAGGGTCTATAGTTGATGGCATAAAGGGCCTTAGTTGCCGAATATGCCATTAAATTAGGAAGAACAATTTTGCACATGCGATATTGCCTCTATCTAAAGCGAAATTATACATATTTAATGTTTATTTATTTTTAAATTTTATTTTACAAAACCACGACAGATGTACGACAGATGGGCGTGGTTAGGCATATCCTAATGTTGGTGGGCTCACTATGCGTGTCACTGTTGCAGTGGTTGTCATGGGGAGAGGACCTAGGGTACGTATAAAGGACCGATAGTCAACCTTCCAATGCAATGATTCCGCCGAGATCATATCTTTTTGTTGGAAAATAACTGAAAATTACACACATTGCACACATTTTTTTACAAGGGTGCCCGGCGGATATGAACGAAATGGTCGCATTGCAGAGTTTTATGATAATTGTTTTTTTAATTGTGATAATCTGCCACAAATAAAGCTAGGCACATGCTCGTCAGCAATGCGCGCGCGCCAAATTCGTGCCACGAAATACGCAGCTCGCCTTTGCTATGAAGCTGCGTATTTCGTGGCACGAACTTGGCGCGCGCGCATTGCTGACGAGCCTGTGCCTTTAGGAGAAAGCTTTTATTGTTCGTTTCCTGAAAGAAGCATGTAACAAAATAAATCTTTTTTTTCTGTTTGTACCGGTATGCATTTTAGAAATCATCTTTTGCTTTATGTATTCTGAACGGCGGTTGAACTATGCATGAACGCAGCATACGGGCCAAAAAGTAAACGGCGACGATGTGATGAAACTGCACATTTATTTTGCTGAGCGCGGCGTTCAGGATCCTCTGAAAAAATGCCGGAGGTACTACAGTTACCTCGGGATGAGGAACTTGATGTCCCGATCCTTCCACTGACGTCTTCTGCGCTAAAGGGTGCTGCTTACCATTTAGCAAGACAATGCGATCAATCCAACAAGGTCAGCCTAAAAATTATTGTGTAAAAGGATGCCAGGAAACTCGTCTGTCGGGACAGCTCGTCCGTTCAGATGCAGACAGTTCGTCCGATCAAACATCTCGTCTGTTCAGTATAGCTGAACTACTTTTAGAAAACTAAAAGTGATTTTCTGACGTTTACATTTGGAGGTGATAAATCACTTAATCAAGTTTTTTTTGTCCACGACACGGCACCACATTCATAACATTCATTGGCCATGGCATGCCTGCATGACCGAAATGGTGCCTGTTCACCATGTTCACCATGTTCACCAATCTGAAATTTCACCTTGCAGTCAAAATTAAAGGTATTTTTTTCGTATACATTGAACAGAGATTTTAAGGAAATTACCTACTGGAATCAACAGATAATGTAATTTTAAGATCCTACTTCCCACTTGCACTTTTGTCGCAAATGTTGCTTTTCTGTAGAAAAATCAGTTAGTGCAGCGCCCTCTGTTGTCACGCTTATGCACAGACCGCTCGCACGTCATTTTGTGCATTACTTCATGCAGTAATTTTATTATTTATTTATCTCAGAAATGCAACATTTGCGACGGAAGTGTCAGTGGGAAGTATATCTTAGAATTAAATAAGCTATCGATTCCAATATATAAATTCACCGAAATCCGTGGTTAATGTATATGAAAAAAAATCCAAATTAAACATTGAAAAACTAACAATACTCTCAAGAGTTTTCCCCTATGAATCCTCTCCTAAACAGCAAAAAACGCGTCAAACTTGATTTTTCTTCAGATTTATCCAGCAAACTGCATGCGATGTGGAAAATCACTGACGTTTCCGCAAGCGCCCAATCAAAGTCTGACGTGCCAAGAGAGCCCGCCCTCTTGTGGTCGTTTATTGTATGATGACAATTGGCCAGTGTTCAGTTCTAGCTGTTTATAGAGTTCTGTGTTTTTCTATTGAAGGAATTTATGCTTTGTAAAGCAGAAGAGCAAGATCCCAGGAAGTGTCTCAAGGACGGCAGACAGGTGACAGAATGTTCCTTTGACTTCTTCAGGCAGATTCAAGCTACTTGTCATGAATCATTTACGGATTATTGGACCTGTCTTGACTACAATGAACAGAAATTCAGAAGGTGAGAGATATTGTTTTAGTGGTTTTTGTGCAGGTTAGTCTTCGTTACAGTATGTGTTGACGGGGGCGAGTATACCACTGTATAGCTCAGCTAGTAGAGCATCTACATGTACATGTACCCGGTGAGTTGGAGGTCTCTGGTTTGAATCCCAATAAGGACCATTATATGATTTTTATCATATGATTTTTATCTCAAGTTTAACATGGCTGAATGTATTGGTGGTTGGCTGGATACCATTTATCTGTTTCAGTGTACCGGTAGCCTGGTAGAATTAGACAATGGCTTTCGAAATACACTACTCACAATAAGTTGGGGATATCGTGGGGTATATGCAGATATTTTATCAAAGGTATGCATTCCGATTGAATGATTTTGTATGTGATTAGACAATGCATAGTTCCGACCTGTCAATCAACCGAACCCGTCGACCAATCACAACAGAGCTAGCAGATGTCACCCACATAGGTCAAAGTGCACTGTCTCACAACAACATGATCACGCGATATGTTCTGCCGGCCCCATACAATTTGTACAGTGTTGTATGCGATGATCCGGGTGATTTTTGGTTTCAAGGCCGGTCGTTTCGTTGTTCAAAGGTACGAAAGCATGTATTTCATTGATATGACATCCCTGTATTACTGGCCCTTTACTCAGTGTGTTCTAAGATAACTGTCGACCCTGAAACATGAATACCTCGAGTTTTCTCCAATGAATCTGTGCTTTCCGTTGAAAGTCCCATTGCTTTGTGCGATAGTGTGTGAGCGATAGCAACAATATCCAAGGGGGCGGGGTTAACTGGGCAAAATCGGAACTATGCATTGTATCTGCATGACACCTTGTCGCAGGAATAGGTGAAAACAGTCATTTGAAGAAAAACAATTCCAAAATTGACAACATACACTTTCACAAAAGTTAAGATGAGTTCAATGCGTCCTAATTCCTATACCAACATACCAAGATAAGAAGGGTGACTCTTCCTAAGACGCATCTTAGTGCTTTGTGAATCCCTAACTTATTGTGAGTAGTGTACATGTACATTGAATTGTGCATTGAACTCTATTTCTTTTGCTTCGAGTTTGTGCACAAGGGTGAGTGCCTTTTCACTGGAAAAAAATAACCCTTGAAGGAATCTCACGCAGATGTTTAGAACAATCTGTTGTGTTTTATATTTTTGTTCTTCCTCTTAGGTGCCGCAAAACTCAAGGAGTTTTTGACAAATGTCCGCCCTGAACTTGGTGAAATCAACAAGGTAAAATGTGTTCTACAGTGCATTGTTGCTCGTCTGTTGGGTTACAAACATAATATTTGAAATGCAACAACCAAACTTGGGGAGTTGGGTTATCATTCATTTGGATAATATGTTGGTACTTGTGTAGGAATAAACAGGATTCCAAAATAACCCCATGTAACTTTCCTACAGTCCCCCTCTGCTCGATTCCCAAGTCAAGTCAAGTCAAACTGCCCTTGAGTTAAGAGACAAAATGTTTGATTCGGTTTGTAATTTGTTTTATGCAAACAGGTAACAGTCGTAAAAACTGACAGACCTCTGCCGGAGCCACTTCTGAGGCACAAACCAGAACCGACTCCAATGCCCAAAATAGAACCCGGCAAGGAACCTGTTTCTAAACAAGGTTCCAGATACTACTTCTGGTGGTAACTCAACGTATACGATTGAAAGTTGTTCTACATTTATGTGTTAAGTCAATGAACCGAGAAGTGTGAAGGCCTGAATACACGAGCCAACATTTGTCAGTCAACATTGACCAAAGTGAAGTGAAATTGTTGGGTGTTGCATGGATGTGCTCATCTGCACGACTCGACATCCAACAAATCTCAACTGTGGTTGGCTGCTTCCTTCACGTGACAGGCGTTCTACTCTGCTATTGGTCCATTTCATCCAACAAGCTCCAACAAAGTTGGGTGATAGCTACATGGCCCAACTTGTCGGATGATGTTGGATGTTGTCTGGAGTGGTGTCCAAGCCGTCCGTACCATCCAACTTTTGGTCTGCAGACATCATCAGACGAATGTTGGTCCTTGTTGGCCAACAAATGTTGGCTTGTGTATATGGGCATTTAATTACTGCAAGCAAGTGACCGCCAAAATCCTCATTACAAGGAAAATATGAATGATAGACATTACCTTCTTCATAAATCCTGCCAGGAAATAGATTTACGGTTTCTGCAGTGTAACGTGCAGCAAGTTTGAAGCAATATTGAAAATAATCCCTATAAATTCATGTTTAAATCGACTGCTGTGTGAAATCCTACTTACTTGTGCACGTGGATCTACATGCAACAAGCATGTACATGTAACACCTTACCCAAAGCCAAGTGAGAAAGGTATTTCCAACACTAACATTGTAATACATGTACACCCTCTGCACATGTGATGGCCACCTTCCGGGAAAATCACATTGTCAGATTTGTCATGCATGAGTACAGTGTGCATTTTGTGGACCTATTGTTTCACCATTTAGGAAAACCTTTCCCCCTGGCCCTAACAACATTGTTCCCCTATTGTGTGTAAAACATCCAAGGAATTTCCTTTCAGGTTTTAGGGGGAGTCGTACGTTAACAAAAGGGAAGAGTGTGTTGAGGTATAGGGGCGGTAGGGGCCAGACACTCGGTCTCATATCTTGCAGCATATAGCAGGCTCATATAGGCTGGTATAAATACCATAAGGTACCATACCATACGGTACCATACACGTCGCCACTACATCTTCCTAATATGACATAATGCCACAGAAAGTGTAGATTAAATGAGGAAACGTGATTTTAGCAGTGAGAACATTTCATGTTTTTCTTTGAAAACACTTGCGACTCTTAAGTCATGCTCCGTAGACTTATGGAGTCTCTATTGGCGAATGTACATGTATATGGAATTTTTTTCCAACAAACTTCTAAAGCAGAAGTACATTTACATGCACAAACATCTATTACTCCCAAACCAAAAGTGTTTCGGCAACATCACTCATAGACATCCGAAGTGTGGCGTGCGTTGCCATGGTAATTGGCTCTAAATATATCATGGCCGTCGGTAAAAGTACCATTGCAAAAGCAATTGCCTAGGCAACTAACAAAATATGACGTATTCACTTCGGCAGTCAATTGGGCTTAGGACCGGCATATGATTAAACGTTCAAACTCCACCCCCACCACTTTTTTCTTGACTGTTGCTTCATTGTGTAAAATTCTGCCAAGGTCTTCAGACCTAGTTTATAAAAGAGAGTGCATGTTACTTATAAAATGAAAATTTAAATAAAATTGATTTAGGCAGAGTTGATGTAAAACCGATAAGATGTGTTCTACCTTTGTCATCAATTGATTATTACGTCGAGTGGCTTAACAAAATACATATACACTCGACCAAAAAAGTTCAGTCACCAGTAAGACATTTATAGATATTTATTATTAAATTGGATTTAATGTAGGAAAATAATATATCAAATTTTAGCTGAACATATCCCTCAAAGGAATAGAGCTCAAGAGAGATCATGGTGGCAAGCTTCACTGAACAGGAATGCAACAAAGGAGTGTGGGGTCAGAATGAAAAACAGAATGAAATTGGGCAATCCCAGGCGGTATCTGGGCACCGCCAGGAATTTCCATTGTGTTTTGGTATTTTATTGAGCGTGGATTTGCCGCGGATTTCTTTTTATGGTCGCCAAAAAAATACTAGCAAGCGCGACAAATACACATATGCACATATGCATGTAGGATCAGTATTTCCAAAGAAGCAAGGCTTTTTCCCCCGTGTTTTGAAAAAAATTGTTAATTTTTCCACATGGCACGAGCCCCTCACCACTACGATGTATAGAGCTCAGTGGGCTGAAAGCTCAACCAAGTTCCAAGAATTTGGGCTGAAAGCTCGCCAATTCTCAAGAATTGCATGTTGGCTAAATGCTTGCCAAATCTCGAGAGTGCGCTACGACGTCGCGGAGAGTGGACGACGACTGCAGATTATTTGCACAAATCCACAGTCCATATTGGGCGTCATACCTGGAGCACATTGCTTTCCAAGCCTCGTCTGCAGATCGATGTTTGCTTTCTGTTTACATAATGTAGCGATCTAGGATCCTTGACAATAATTTTTCAATGGTCGTTGTGAAAACAAAATTATCAAAATGTCACGTAATTAAGCTATACGCTTTACCAGCCGTCGCGATGTAATGTATCATGTGTTTTGCAAATAAAGGCACTTTCGATATGGGTCGACACGTGTTTAACCTCGTTTTCTTGTTTTCCCTGACTCATCACACCTTGCATGATCCCTCAGGTCAGTGCTGAGTCGAGGAAGCAACTCTAACGCAACTTGTTGGTGTCTTTAGCGCTCTCAATAGCTGTTTTTCTTCGGATATTATTTATCGCCGCGAAGCGAATTAAGACGCGAAAATCTGAGAGATTCTCTCGTCCGCCCTAACACCCAGAAACCCTTCTTATGAAATTTGTTGGCAGATTTGTGTACAAATTGGAAAATACGGCGTGTACATAGTGTTCGCAGGACATTATTTTCAAACAAGAAGATAAACCAACCACGAATGACAAAAGCAACTCGCACTTTGCGCTGGTTTCTAGGGCTGGAAATAAAACTAACTCCAAGACCACGTGATTTATCGGAACCAGAATCTGGTTCCGATAAATAACGTGACCTTGATTTTTTGAAAAATGCTCAAAAACGGCAAACATTTGTGGTTTCTTTTCAGGTTCTCTTCAGTCTATTTCGGAAACACTTTCAGAATCATGTATGGATCTATTTCGAGCCCAAAATAGCGCAACAAAGCCGGTGTGTCCCTTTAATACCCCTGTCGGGCGGTCGGGTTGGCGTAGCTGTTCTAATTTCCTCGCCTTTCACCTCTGGCGTCCCGGGTTCGAATCCGGGGCGTGTATGTGGATTGGGTTTGCAGTCCCTACTTGACCGCGTGGGTTTTCCCCCGGGGATTTCTCTGGGGGTTTTCCTCCCACTTCTAAAACTGCAACTCCTTCTTCGTCATCTCAAGTTGATAATAAAGTATAGTTAAAGCTAAACCCGTATAGTTAATGGCATAAAGGGCCTTAGTTGCCGAAGATGCCATAAAATTAACAACAACAACAACAATACCCCTGTCACACCTACTATACCTGCGATCTGCCGGCGATCGCTTTGCGCTCCCGGACTTTGAAAATGTTTACCAACGCGCAGTGACATCGCCGAAAATTGTGAAATGACAAGAATGACGTATAGGCACATATTGAGAGCCAGTCGCACACCAGTTGCAAGGGACGATTTCTGCGACCACAAGTCGCTTCAGTGCGTTGTTGCTATACGTCCACGATACGCCAATGTATTTTCGCTTTGCGCTGCCATTGCGATTGTACTGCGTCATTACAACGCTCTCGTTAGAGCGCCGACCCGCTGCGCCGGTTTTGAGCATGCCCAAAACTAGTCTTGATGCAAGACCGAATTTACTGTTAGAGTTCGCGATCCCCACATTGTTCATTTTAGCCGCCAGAGGGCGTACCTACACTTACAACGTGAACTCGAAAACTGTATTTCAGGTGCGCCCTCTGGCGGCCAATGGTGAATAGTCTATGTACATCGTGTATTGCGCGCAAAAAGGCAGTCTTTCCGAAAGACTAGCCCAAAACAAGCGCCGACGCTCGGCGCTCAAGGTAGCTCATGGCGTAGACTGGTTCCCGTCCACATATTCCACACAGGAGAATATAAGGACAGGTAAAGGGCGCTTCATCTTGATCTGTAATTGGTCGTCTTTGCGCGTGCGCATTGTGTTTTTTATATTTAAAAATTGGCCAAGCCCTTTGCTTTAGGCAATGTATTTTTTTACATAATTGGATATGTTCGACACGCACGGCCAAGTTACAAATGTCAATGCAAAATCTGCGCACTTACTAACAAAAAATTAATAATAATAACCACGTGACGGGCAGAATTCTGCCCGTCATGGCTGCCCTTTACCGATCCCTATATTTTCACAATAAGCGAACCAATCTATAGGGATCGGGAACCAATCTAGCTCATGGCGACCCCCTTTCCTGCGATCCTCTCCGAAACCAAATCGTTCTTAGAGACCCTACTGCGCTTTGCCTCACGCTTTCATACTTTTCGGGTCGCAGTGTTGGCGCGATCGTGATCGCGGGTAGGTGTGACAGGGGCATAACTAGCTTTTTGGCAAGGCCTTATGGCTTTGGGGTTATATTGATTGGTAATTAAAATGTGAGAAAATTGGGCGTCTTGAGCGGAGTATACCAAGGCTGTGCAAACGTTATGCATTATGTTTTGCCATAAGGCCTTTTTCGAACTGGCAACTGCTACATTATTCATTACATGCAAGCAGTTGACCCGAATGTGCAACGTCACAGCAACATAACCCACGCCCCACTCTACACGTAAAGATTTTGAAAACAGATCGAAAACAAACTGTCAACTGAGCCAATGAGCGCTAGGTACCGGTTTTGCACGCGCGCGTGTGATCGTGATGCAAGTCCCACCGACCAATCACATCGCCTCCGGCGTTGTGGACTCGTTCATAGGTACGGCACTTACATTTACTGAGCTCCATGTGAATGCGTTTAAATTTGACAAATTGTTTATTACATCCAAGTTTTATTCGGAATGAATATAATTTCCATTTGATTTGATTGATTTGGTGTTTAATTTACCCAGTGAATTCAAAAGCGTAAGACTACCTCCCTTGTTTGTAGGAGCTCACGACGTAATTTGCATAGGGTGACCTGCACATGAATGGCTGATTTCTGCTACATTGTACCGCCAGTGGTAGCAAAAATAAAAATAAAAACATAAGAATTGCCTGCAGTTCGAAAAAGGCCAAGTGAACAACCCACTCTGCGCGTGTAGACTCTGCTCAAGTCACCAAATCGCCCAAATTCACGAGGCCTTGACAAAAGGCTAGGGCATAACTGGCACTTTTCCAGTCGACAGTTTGTACTTTACATTAATAGAAATGTAACCGTCAACAGCTTGTATAGACATACATGTAATATAATGTAATAGCATTGCCATTGTCGTGGCGTTTTATCAGCGGTGTTATATTAGTTTCATTAACTTTTGTTTTTATTTTTGCCGACAGTACCATGATTTTTCCGACAAAATATGAATTACATCATGGGAGGCATAAAAGTGGGGGCGCAAATTGACATCTTTTCCCCCCACTTTTGAAAGTGGGGGTGGGGGCGGAGGAGGGGGGGAGGTGTGTGTGTGCATCAAGCGCCCCATTGCACCATCCTCCCCGTCTCCTACGCCTATGCATCTAATACATAATGTAGCAGTAGCCAGTTCGAAAAAGGCTTTAATTATATGGCAAGACAGAAGGCGTATTAAACGTTCGCCCAGCCTTTATATACTTCGCTCAAGACGCCCATCCAAATTACCAAACAATATAACCCAAATCCAAGAGCGTATTTGATTCTGTGTACCTCCTCAAAACCGAAATTGAAAATCAGGACTGCTATAGTGCTAGCGGAGTCAGGTAAACTCGACCGTTTACCAACTCGACTCGTACCAACTCGACCGCGTACCAACTCGACCACGTACCGAACCAACTCGACAGTCACCGCCGACAGCAACACGGGCGCCGGCAAAGACATGCCGACAAACCCGCGGCCGGCCGCGTGTCATGATCAGTGTGCAAGCGAGCCGACATTCACCGGCCGAATCCAGCGACGCGACACGGCTTCTCCTGTTTTGCATTTGTATGGTCGAGTTGGTTTGCGGTCGAGTTGGTTGACGATCATATAGTTTTTTTTCCGGTCGAGTTGGTCCGAGTCGAGTTTGTATTCGGTCGACTTGACCATGACTTGACTGACATCCGTGCTAGCTTTTCACTCGACGACAGATTACACACACTTGCTTTAATAATAGCAGTTCTAATGTTCTGTACTGACTCTTTTTCGCGGGTCAACTTCGTAAAATCAATTTTAATCTTCTTCGGACGGGAAGACATGCCGCCAGCATTGTTGTTGTTGTTAATTTTATGGCATCTTCGGCAACTTTAAGCCCTTTTTGGCTTTATGCCATCAACTATACGATTTTAGCTTCAACTATACGTTTATTATCAGCTTGAGATGACGAAGAAGGAGTTGCAGTTTTAGAAGTGGGAGGAAAACCCCTAGAGAAATCCCTGGGGAAAAACCCACGCGGTCAAGTTGTAGGGACTGCAAGCCGCCAGCATTGTATCAGACCTGAGAGGATAATCAACAATTAGACAAGCGGGAAAGAAACAAAGAAACAGTTGCAGCAACGACGATAATGGCGAACATTATACGCGGCACGCGGCACAGGGCACAGGGCGTGGTACCCCCAACCATTCAATTAAATTAGTATTGAAGATGTACCATGCACCAGACTAAATCCTGGTCCCTTACACTGAGTAGTTCAATTAATATACATGTGGCAGGACACCAGCGATGTGTAGCGGTTGTAGCGTTGTAGGAACGCTACAAACTATCATAGGCATTATTGCTGGTCTCAAATGCGGCACCAAATGTGTGATGCCTGTGCTTGTGTACTTAAGTGAAGACCTTTGTATTGGGGGTAACGAGATAACTTTGAGATAATTATCTCTCAAGTACTCTTTGACCAACCAAATCGTGGTCGTAACTGACGCAAACGTGGTAATGCAAACACTATAGCGTGCTCATTTAGGACGAAAACTAAACACTGCTACAAAATTAAAGGAATACACAAAATAAATTACGTTGTTATCAGTGAGCAGAAATAGTCACAGATCAGTCCCAAACATACTGTAGGACTATGCCATGGGGCGGTCGTCTGCTCGAAATGTTTCCCACGAGCTTCACGTTACTTTGTCATCATGCATGTGATTCTGAATCTAATTGGCTCTTTCGGTTATAATATAGATATTTGGGGATAAGAACAACGGGTGTCATATATAACCACACTCACACTTCTACGAAGACCCAGAGGGGACATTTAAGTATTTTCCTTTTTAATTTTTTTAATACGTACGTACGTGATAATACTACGTACGTACGTGATAATACTACGTTTGTTCGTGATAATTTAATACGTACGTACGTGATAATTTATCACGTACGTACGTGATAATTTAATACGTACGTACGTGATAATATTAAGTACGTACGTAGTATTATCACGTACGTACGTGATAATAATACGTACGTACGTATTATTATCACGTACGTACGTAGTATTATCACGTACGTACGTAATAAATTATCACGTACGTACGTAGTATTATCACGTACGTACGTATTGTTATCACGTACGTACGTGATAATAGTACGTACGTACTTATTATTATCACGTACGTACGTACTATTATCACGTACGTACGTATTAAAAATAAAAAAAGCATAATACTTAAATGTCCCCTCTGGGTCTTCGTACACTTCTTTTAAGTGGACGAGAAAAAAATACAAATTTAAATAGAGAAAGTCGTTGATCCGATCGAATTCGGAAGATTATCTTTATATAGTCCTTTATGTACTAAGAACATTTTATTCAGAATTTCATCCTGGAAAAGTCAGAAAATGTCAGTCTTTTTCCAAGACTCTTTTAATGCGAAACTGAAAACGAAAGGTCACGTCAATCAACTCGAGCTATGTGTGTGACGTCATAGCGAGGAGACACACAGAGCTGTTTCACTGATTATATTTGTGATACCAACAAATATAATGTAATGCATTTTGTGTGTGTCCGCCTGTCCAAACCGAGCTGACATAAAAAATCTGACGGGCAAAACCCCTCCCTGGTGGCAAAACCCCTCCTGGAAAAATTCCTGGACCCGCCCCTGTGTAGGGGCTGCAAACCCAATCCACATAGGCCTACACAGAGGGGGAAGGGGGGGGGGGGGGGTTGCAAAAATGTTGAGCAGAGCCTTCTTAAAAGTCAATAGAATGTAATATTGGCACAAAAAATGGCTCGGCACACACAACAAAACTCCGATAGGCCTATGAGTTGTCAATCAGCGTATAACATGGACCCAGGTCGAGTCCAAGTATAAAAGTCCGCCAGATTCAGTCTTTAGTACTGCAAAAACTGGCCCATCCTGTGCTCTGTAAAATTGACCCTTACTTCTGACTTATCTGTTCCTGGCAACATCGGTGGACAAACCGAACGCGGAACTCGGATCGTTTTACGGAAATCGCATCTGGAAAGAGTTGATGATGAGAGAAGTGCGGTGGCATACACTAGGTCTTCTGTTATGTTGCCTTGTATCTGTAGGTAAGTTCTCGCTATAAGCCTACTTAAAGGGCGGAGGAATTGTACATGTTTGAACTTGAAAGTGGGCAAAATGTGAAAGATGGTTAGAGTAATACCTCAGTCACATTTGCTCTACGGCTAGGATACGGCGGCCGTAGCCCCCCGAAATCGAGAGATACCTGCGGCGGCCGCAGAGGATCTGCGGTGGCCTCAGGGTCGCCCTAGGGCGTATCCCTATCTTTTACAGGCCGTAGGGGTCGCCGTGGGGTTATAGCGCGTAGTTATAACTTTTTTTCATTTCTAGACACGCCGTAGCCATGCCGTAGAGCGGTTCCACGGCGACCATACGTCGGGCGTACACTGCAAAAAAGTTGTATAAAATCCGTTGGTTAAATTACTTTAATCAGTTGTTGAACAATGTTTTAGGCAACATATGCTGAAAGTTTACGTATTTTGCGCATATGTTGAACAAATGTCTTTGTCCAACGTTGAATAAGAGATGTTGAATAAAAAAGTTGGATAGCTGCGTTTCCTTACACATTTGTTGATTGAATGTGAGCGGCGGGAAAACGAAATTGACAACAGTTGAGCAATATAGACCGCGTGGTTAAAATTAGCCAACATTTGTGTAAAAAAATACCCAACAGTTATTTAAACGTCATGTGCGCGCGCATACGTGTGCTTGGTAATGATGGAGCTAAAACATCGTCGAAGTCGATACCGAGAAAATGAAGAAAAATCCTAAACAGTTGGGCTTGTTCAGGCAGTGGAGGACACTCATAGGTAAATAGGATAACTGGGACACACTGTGGCACGTTATTTAGGGTATGTTTGCATTAAAAAGACGTTCAGTAGGCCTACTTGAAGAGATTATGTGACATGCGATTAGCACATGCATGCGGCCATTTTCATGTCGCCGTGTTACAAAATACGTATACGCATACGTACAACAAACGTATGCATGTATGTATGCACGTATTACATCTAGCATACGTACATAAGTACGGTACGGTGTCACCGAATCTCTTGGACAACTGGACGTATTACGTGTCAAAAAGTCTTACTTTTGATCTTGAGTAATTTTGTAATTTTTCAACGGATTTTAACCAAACTTTTATATCATGTAAACAATGCTTGATAATTTTTATTGAGCGAGTTTTATCAGGTTTTTCCTAGAGGCTGATATTTTAAAAGCCAGACAAAAATAGATCAATTTCAGAATTCGCTATTTTTATTTGACCTGATTTAATAATACATTGCTGGAGACAGTGGTAGAATGTGCGAGCTGCAGGATCCCCCCTACTGCTTGCAAACCACTCAATCGTTTCGCACAAAGAGGTACAAATTGACTTTTGTTTTGCGTATGGCTTTTAAATCTTGCTCTCTATGAAAAAGCTGATAAAACTCGCTCAATAACATTTATCAGGCCTTGTTTACATGATCTAAAATTGTGGTTTAAATCCGTCGGAAAATTGCAAAGTTACACTGCAAAAACGGTGGTGTTAAATTAACACCAGTGGTGTTGTCTTATATAGATACCAAGCATGGTGTTAAAATTTAACACCATAGGTGTTACTTTTAATACCACATTTGGAATAAATTTAACACCAGGATTGGTATCTATATAAGACCCACTGGTGTTTTACAGTTTTTGCAGTGTATTTAAGATAAAAAGTACAATTTTTTTCACACGTAGTACAAGCCCACCCAAACGTAACCCAGCCCGGTGTGTTACATCCAGTGGAGTGTCTTCCACTACACGAACAAGCCTCAACTCCGTGTCTTCATGTCCTCTGAACCGACTTGGAGGACGTTTGACCTTGGTAACAACCACAGCGTGAAATTGCCCGATAAAGAAATGGGTAAAAGTGTGCTTAAACAGCACATTTTTTATAGTAAAAGGTTCGAAACCCAACAAGAGGGTACAATACCACACATTTTACACAAAATGACATGTAAAATAATTTTACCCAACCATTTTACTATAGCTAAATTCCCTAGCCTTTCAATTGAAATCACTTAACAATACATAGAAATTCTGCACACAACAAATTTATAAACAGTTGTTCATTGGATACCGGGGCATGAATACAAAAGTAAGTCATGATGACTTGTGCTAAGTCATAATTATGACTTATAAGTCATAATTTTGACTTGTGCTACAAGTCATAACTATGACTTATGTTTTAATCATGTACCTTCCACGCTTCCGTAGATAGAAATGCTCAACATATGAGTAAACCAAAACCCAACTGTTGAGTAGTAGAATTACCCAACTGTTGAGTAGTAGAATTACGCAACTGTTGAGTACTAGAATTACTCAACTGTTGGTTAAATTAATTAATCAACTATTGTGTAAACATAATTAATCAACTATTGTGTAAACATAATTGACAACAGGGTTGTGCATTTTATTACTCAACAACTGCTCGATTACATACTTAGACAACGTTGAGTAAAATGTTGAGTAAACTTTTACTCAACGTTTTTGCAGTGTACGGTGGCCTTGCGTTTGCCGTGCGGCTGCCCCAGGGTCTTATGAATTACAATTGATTTTTGCGGACCCCAAAAAAATTGCGGCGGCCGCATCGGGAATTCCACAGGCGCCCTAGGCATAGGGCAGCCTTAAAGAGGCTATGTCACAGTTTGCGCATGCGCAGCAAAACTTATCATTGATTCACATTGGTTAGTTTAAAAGATACTTGCTTATAAAAAAATAATGCACAATCACACAAAACTGAGTTTTGTTGTGTTAAGCAGGGCCCAAATGGAAACCAGTTAGATAGGAGTAGTAGCAAATTATAATCGCTTGCAATGGTTGCATCTCGTCTGGTGCAATCATGAGATAGTTATACGTGATGTGCTCTTCACTATATAGTTCCCACCATTGTGTGATGAGGATGTGTATACGGTGATAACCAACCTCGGCAACATGTGTATAAGTCAGCTCAGTACCTCATCTACTTTCCGAGAAAACAATGAAAAGCTGTATCCATGCTTTCAAAACATAGCGTGAAGACACTGTCCTATATTTAGGTTGGTTCCCTGGCTATACTGTACGGAAGGTCCCATGTCTTCATACCACAATAACTATATATAGGGCCATGTTCAATCATCGCGTTTCTTATTAAAAGATATCGCCGGGGAATCTTTGCATTGGACATGCAGTTGGATCCGCTTATATCTCCCATTAAGTATACAGTTTTTCCCGACCAAATTATATGGTTGATGAAATTTTTAAAACATTCCAAATCATGGGCCTACGGGCTATAATACACCTCAATCATATCATCAATCATATTTATTTCCACTTATTTCCACTTAATCAAAAACAAAAGATTTACAGACGGTATAAATAAACATATACGATTAAGCGGCGGGCTTCTCCAAAAAGCAAGCTTGTCGAGTGGAAAGGCCCTTAATGTGTAGAAAGAAAGTAATTATATCATGATAAATAGAGATTACTCAGGTTTCATTTTAACTACACAGAAGTAAACTTATGTTGCACATAAAATGACAAGGACCAACACAAACTGGACATAACAAATACAAGTACAAGAAAACCTACACAGGGGATCATACAATGAATCTATCACAGCTAATTAAAATTATTATTGAGAACAATATTTTTCCAAAAGCAGAAGCTTAAGTTTTTTCTTAAATAAAAGACGACTACTAATACTTCTCAGAGTTTGACTTAGTGAATTCCAATATGTTGTACCCTGATAAATGACAAATTTCTTTGCAAGAGCAGTACGTATAAATGGAACATGGAAATCATTAAACTGTCTGGTATAATATTGATGAATATTTGCATTAGTCACAAACATTTGTTCAAACAAATTAGGTAATTTATGAGCAACAAGCTGATGCATAAACATTCCTAGCTGGAGTGAATACATATCATTAATTTTAAGAGTATTGTGATTAAAAAACAATGGATTAGAATGAGCTCTAAATTCTGCACGGTCAATAACACGCAATGCCCTTTTCTGCAAAACCAAAATTCTATTAGAAAGACAAGAGCTTGTGTTGCCCCAGGCCAGAATACCGTAGGAGATATAAGGCAAAATTAACGCATTATAAATATTATACAAAATATTAGAGGGAAAACAATATTTCAATTTGTTAATAATACCAATATTTCTTGAAATTAATTTACATAGATAATTTACATGACATTTCCATGATAATTTTTCATCAATAAAAAGACCCAGAAATTTAGTACAGTTGGTTTGATTAACAGGATAATTATCGTACAAAATATCAGTAGGAATTGAACTGGCTGTATTGCTAAACAACATAAAACAAGTTTTATCAATGTTGAGGGATAATTTGTTGGCTTTAATCCATTTAGAAACACTAATGAGTTCTGTATTAATGACGTTAACCAGTGTACCCAAATTGTTATGTGAGTAAAATAAATTGGAGTCATCTGCAAATAAAATAAATGACAAGGTACTAGAAGATTTCTCAAAGTCGTTAATATATATATGGAAAAAAGAAGTGGTCCCAAAATGGATCCCTGAGGAACTCCACAAACCAACTCTTTAGGTAAAGACTGGTTATCATTAAAAAGTACAAATTGTTTACGATTAGTGAGATAATTTCTGAACCACTCCAAGGCAATCCCTCTAATTCCATAAAAGGAGAGTTTACCCAAAAGTATATCATGATCAATTGTATCGAATGCCTTGGAGAGGTCCAGAAAAATTCCCAAAGTATGAGAAGACTGTTCATGACCAATAATAATAGTATTTATCAATTGTAAAATAGCATGAGATGTTGAATGGTTTTCCCTAAACCCATACTGTGTATCAGATAAAATATTATGTTTAGTTAAAAACCGAGACGTGCGAACGTATATAATACGTTCAAGAATTTTAGAGAAGGTTGTCAGAATAGAAATAGGTCTATAATTATTAACTAATTGAGAATCACCTTTTTTAAAAACGGGAACAACTTTAGCAATTTTCATGGAATCTGGAACTATACCTGTACTTAATGACAAATTCACAATGAAAGCAAGGGGCTTGGAAATGGCAGGAAACATAGCTTTGATAACAGTACTAGTAATCGTATCATGACCAGAACTTTGCTTATTAGTTAAATTAGAAACAATAGTATATAATTCATGTTCGGTTACTGGATCAAAGAAAATAGAAAAGGGATTAGGATTATGTAGGTAATCATGGTAGTTCGAATCACAAGGAGGGATTTGATTGGCAAGTTTAGAACCAATGTTAACAAAGTAGTCATTATAATGCTCTGCAATTAAAAGGGGATCATTTGTACACTGGTCATTAATCTTAATACTTGGAACTTCAGATGACGAACTATTTTTCAAAACTGAATTAATTATTTTCCAGGTGTTTTTAATGTTGTTTTTCTCTTTATTAAATTTCCGAGTAAAGTAATGTTGTTTAGCAGAACGCAGTATAGTTGTGAGTGAGTTTTTATATCGGGTGTACTTTAAACGATTAAGATGACTAGGACAAGACAGATATTTACGATAAAGTCTATTTTTATAATTGATAGATTTCAGCAAAGCTGGCGAAATCCATTTAGACCGAGGTTGGGTTTTTCTATTGGAATTATTAGTCCTAATAAGAGGGATATTTCTCTCATATAAATTAATAAAAATATTCATAAATTTATTGAAGGAAACATTCGGATTATCAGTATTGAAAACCACAGACCAGTCACAGGAATCCAGGGCAGATTTAAACCTGCGGAGGTTTGCATCAGTATAGTTTTACGAAAACTACCAGGAAAATAAGAATGAGTTTTTGCCTTAAAAGAAAAAAATGTAAAAACTGGAAAATGATCCGAAATATCAGAAACTAAAATACCAGAATTGGGAGAGGGAAGAATATTACAAAAAATATTATCAATAAGAGTTGCCGAGGTTGGAGTAATTCTTGTGGGTTTGTCAATAAGTGGTAAATATGAATGGGCAAACATAGAGTCCATGAATTCCTGAGTCTGGCTGTGGTCATCAACAGTAAGCAAATTAATATTAAAATCTCCTGAGATAAGACAGTACTTATTTTCCGCTGAAATACGATCTTGTAAATCTTGTAAAGTCAAAATAAAGTCATTAAATGAGGTTGATGGTGGTCTGTATATAACTCCAGCAATAATATTTTTGTTATTAGGATTCTCAACTTCAATAAAAATTGATTCAAGAGAGTTGGATGAACAAGATAAGTCACGTCTAACTGAATAACGAAGATCAGAGGAAATATAGAATGCAACCCCACCCCCCACTTTGTCCGTTCTGTTAATGGTCTCAAGCTGGTACCCAGGAATGGAATAAATATTAAACGGCACGTCACAATGTTTTAGCCACGTTTCCGAGAGACCTATAACCGAAAATTCAGAATGGAGAGAATGTAAATAATTTAACATTCGATCAAAGTTTTTAGGGAGACTTCTAATATTCATATGAAGCAAAGAAAAATTAGAATGATTGTTAAAATTAAAAGTCGTGTTTAAGTTTGATTCATTAAAATAACCACATGAAATATTATGATGGTTGTGATTGTTGGGGTCAATAACAGGATCAAGCCCCTCATAAACGAAGGACTCGTCAACATTATGACTTAGATCAGCATTCATATCGAAAGTACCGAACGATGTAATCCGTTAACCCTATACGGACAAATATGAGTAACCAAAAACAGAAAAGAAAAATAAAAACCCGTGATAACTTGGTTTGCACAAGAAATACACACAAGAACAAAACATGACCAAAAAACGAGACAAGACAAGGACATTATTATTCATGTAGATACTTAGTGTAAGAAAAGAAAAGAAACAAAGCAATATAGGAAACGATACAATTTACGCAAGAAAAGTGTACATGGGGTGGCAACAGACACCAAAAATGATGTACAAAAAGGTAATGGATTCAGGTTTGTTAGTAGCAACATTACAATTTCTGAAGGTCTTCCTTGGATGCCACAATCAGGCGCGAGCCATTTTTACGGCGTATTTCGATCCGGCCATCTAGGGTCCATACCTTGTCGGTCAACGAATGCCGCTTTGCAGTGGCGAGCCAGCGCTGACGTTCCTGGGTAAGGCTCTCATGGACGTAAATGTTATAACCTTTGAATTTGGCTCTCACATGATAGAATGCAGCCCGTGAGTTGTAGTCAACGAACTTTACAACTATTGGTCTTGCCCGTGGTTTACCCGTTTTATCCAGGCGTGGCCCAATGCGGTGAGTTCGATCAATGGCTTCAGGGCGAAGCTCCATACCAAGATGTTGTTTAGCTGCTTCAGTGATTTTCCGGTCAGTATTCTCGGGTTGGGGCGTCTCTGGAATCCCGTGAACAATGAGACAGTTACGTCGCGAGTATTGTTCTTGTTCAGAAAGCCGTTCACTAAGATGGCGGACATCTTTCTCAAGACTGGCTATCTTCCTATCTCGATTGATTAGTTCCAATTCCAGGGCCTTGTGGATATCCTGGGTTATAGATTCGGCGATTGCCTCCGTCAGTACAGGGATTAAAATGTCCAGAAGGGTCCTGGACTGGAGCGCTTCGGAGATAGCGGCCGTCAGGGAAGCAGGATCAATTGCAGTGGAATCCCCGGTAGCGGTCGAAGCTGGCTTTCTCGGCATTTTGATCAAGGAACATCAGCTCACAGAAACCACGAAAACACGCCGAAAAGAACCACTTGCAACGAAGCCAAAAGATCCGAGGATTCAAAGCCTCATATTAGGTGGAAAACCGGTGAATGTGAAGAAAATGTGCATTTGCCGGGAGCCACCACCAAACACGTCCGTTCGCTCTGCAGGACAACTACTTGTCCCTTAAAATAGCTCGTCCACAAAGCAAATAGATCTGGATAATTATAATCAGATTAGGCCTAAGCGAGGCCGTCTGACTTTTGAACCTGTGTTGGTGGTTGGTAGTGCCAGGCAAATATTATCTGAGTGGGGTTTTATTTTACACTTTGTTCTGATAGGCAAACTAGTCAAACCTCACGCCACTCCCTTCTCCATTTCCGTTCACAATTATGCCTCCAAACATTAAATATAATGTTTGAATATTAATTAATTGGACGATGTGCACAAATGAAATGTGGGATCTGTCTTGGGGGTACGGGGAAGTATACACCGACTATATACATATGACTATGTAGCGTGTATAGAGCTTCTGCACCGGCGGCCATGACAGGGGGCAGGATTTCTTATTTAAATTATGCGACAATGGAACCACAAAGCACCTACTCATGATTGAAACACAGTGACAATGTGACTGCCCCTGTCATGGCCGCCATGCAAAGGCTCTATAAACATACACCGCTTTATTAAAGCCCTGCCCACATCATTTGCAGTTTAATACTTAACATCTTACTTGACAAGAAAAACCCGTCTAAAAGTGTTGACGAACACGCCCCCCACCTCCGCCCTCGCCCACCGCCACCAACCTCATATTGTTCCCCCATTGTGTCGCAAACGTGCAAAGAATTTGGGCGTTGGTGCGGTAATAAAAGGGAAGAGTGCGTTGAGGTCGGTAGGGGAATCAGCTTAGTCTGGTACCCGGACCAAAAATTCTTTGACTAGACTGAATTTAAGGTCCGGCAGCCGCCAATTTCGCCATTTTGAAACAGGAGGAATTCCTCCTTTTTCCGAAGGTTCCCGAAGTTACCCGAATGCACGTCCGGTCGTCACCGTTAATCGTCGGGTCAATTCGTCATTGTTTCGAGAATTTGAATTGACGTCGCGTGCACGTACGCGTGCTGCTGCGTGTGTATTTATGGTGATGCCACGGATTTAAAACTAAGCAGTGGCTAGGCTATAGTTACGGGATTGCAACAGCAGATTAAAACTAATGTACATGTACAATATGGAGCTCACTGGGTGATGCAGACAAGGTTTGAATTTTCTTTTTGATGCTAGCCTACACCATGTATATTAATTTAATATTTTAAGGTTAATATATTAAATTTGTATTGGTCAAATATGGAATAACCCCTTTCAAATTATTGTACACTCATGCCATATAGCGCGCAGCGCACTTTGAAAATTAACGGTTATGTGCTTCTAAAAATAAATGCATGACGCAATGCTTAAAGTGCTATTTTAAACACGACAGTAGCCGGTCCTCATATTCAGTCGTTGTATGTGGAATATATGGAGCGGGAACCAGTCTAGAATCAGCTTTGCCACATATCTAGCCTTTAGTCAAGGCGTCCGTGGCGAGGTTTGTTTTGTGCACTGTTTTGCTAGCGCTTGAGGAAAGACTAACATTAGTCTTTCCTCAAGCGTTGGTAAAACTGACTGCGCGCGATATATAACTCGCCAGGGCAGCCTTGACTAAAGGCTACCACATATCGTGCTGGATATTAGATTGGTTCCCGATCCCTATAGATCGGTTCGCTTATTGCGAAAATATAGGTGTGTGGAATATGTGGACGGGAACCAGTCTAGCTGGATATCCACCAAACCAGTGCACTGGATCTCATCACCAAAAGAGGGCGCTAGGACAGTTTTATGGTGGGAAAATTGAATTTGTTTTTCTTGCGCTTGACAGTTGGTGGCTCATCCTTTGTACAACTACCGTAATTTTCGGAATATAAGCCGCGGCTTATACGTTGATTTTGCCAAAAAAAAGGTTCCCGGCGGCTTATAAACCGGGCGGCTTATACGCCGAGCTCTAAAGATAAAACTCATGATATGCTCATATACATTATGTAATGTAGTTAAATAGTTCTATCAATCTTTTACGGGAATTTTTTATTGTCAAAAAAACGATGTTGAAGGCCGTCGCACGCGCACGAAAAGGTGTGCAATTTTTCCAGGTGCAGATAATCGAGAGTGTACCGATCTTCGTTGGTGACCCATATAGCACAAGCGCGGGCAACCATGCAGTTCGCCATCGGACCATGCCATCGGTCGTGAGTACTCGTCCAACGCCAAACAAATCGTTTGGTGCATCTGTTCCTTCCGTGTTTTCTTCAATTCTTTACTTTTAGTTGGCGTTGTTTTAAAATCCAAAGAGTTCTGTGTTTGTCATTCAAGTAATTTTAATTAACGATGTTTTTCCAACGATGTACAGTCACTTTGCCCATGGAGGAAGCCTACATGCTTTGCCCAACTTGAGCCCCTTCGCCCAAAAGCCATTTCGCCCAAGCGGCATACGTTTACGTACGTCCGCAGGCAAAGGCAGGCAAACGGTCCCCTATTTTAATAAGCCTTTTCGGTATCTCGCGCGCGGTGGCGAGGTCAAAGGTAAATTCGGAACACGACGCCGCCATATAGTTCATTCACCGCCACTGATACAATGGGGGTGAATGAACTAAAGACTTCCCAAAAAGTAACGCAGCATGTCAAAATACCCCCATAAGTATCAAACCATTGGTCGTGTGCACGAAAACACAAATGATATCAAAAGTTTGTTCTTTTCTGTAAATGTTGATACCCTTCTTGCCCCATTGCGATCAGTATTGCCAACACAGTGTCCAGTTTACGAAAATCTGTCGCATTTTCAAAGTTGCACCTGAAGGCATTATTAGGAAGGAGTTAACTGCCTTCTCCCTTGGCCTTCAAGAAGCCCGGATCTGAATCCCATAGAACATCTTTGGGCACATCTTAAATTTCAAGTCGACAGGCGCATCCGGCCCACCACTACCTTAGATGGCCTCCGGCGCATTTTGCCGAGAGAGTGGGCTGCCATTGACCGTCACCGCATCAGACGCCTAATAAACAGCATGAGAAGGAGGTGCTTGGCTGTAATTGATGCAGCAGGTGGACACACAAAGTATTGAGCATAGAGGAGAGTAATATCAGACTGATAAGTTTCGAACAAGTTATAAAGAACATTAAATCAAAGAAAGAGAAGTTAAAACAAAGAAAGAGAAGTTGAAAGAAACCTGCTTTGTCATGAATAAAACATGATGTGAAAAAATTGATGTGTGAAGTGTTTCACTTTCCTTAATGCAGGATTGTTCGTAACCTTGTAATAATGCCTTCAGGTGCAACTTTGAAAATGTGACAGATTTTCGTAAACTGGACACTGTGTTGGCAATACTGATCGGAATGGGGCAAGAAGGGTATCAAAATTTACAGAAAAGAACAAACTTTTGATATCATTTGTGTTTTCGTGCACACGACCAATGGTTTGGTACTTATGGGGGTATTTTTACATGCTGCGTTACTTTTTGGGAAGTCTTTATAGCGGCGTCGTGCACAAAAATATGGGGCGGACGCAAATGCGATAAATCATCGGGAATACCGGTACCAAGCAAAAGACGATAGATCTATAGTAGCATTCCGCTGAATTTCCGCTGAATTACAAATATTAATATCAATCACCCAATCCCCATGAAGCCCCTTTTATGTCAGTTGCAATGTTCTTTTTCAAGTAATTTTGAATGATGTATAAAAATAGTGAATCAACATAGAATGATCTATTGAGTATACTCCGCTCAAGACGCCCATTGATGACCATCGGCTTCAGTTTTTTGCCGCTGGCCGTGCAGGCAAGGACCACCGTGAAGCTGGTTTTCTTATTTATAAACTCTTTTTGCAAAAAAATGGAGAGGCCCCATGAACCGTCCAATTATTGATGTTGCAGCTTCGGTCTAAACTCCCGTCCATCTGGTCCAGTACAATGTCTAATTCTTTGTCACTGTCATGTCCTTTGCGTTTTTAGTTTAATCGTGATGGACCCAAACGCATGACAAATGCAATGTAGTGGCAGTACAATACGGAAGCAATCAAACATAAAACGTTTGGCATATTTTATTTTGGCCGGTGAGATCAAAATCGCCAAGTCACCATGTGCATTGAAAATAGCCAATCGCGGTGCGCGTAATGGAGAGACTCGGCCGGCTATTATCGTACATGCATAGCATATGCGTCGGGCCCGGGCGAAAGCAGTGTACAATTTGTACACGTGGGCTGCGTTCCACTCATGCGAACGTTGGCAACGTTCGCCTCTGGTTGTGCTCTGTTATCTTGTGCATGCGTACAAGCTGGGAATGTTGTTGGAGAACGTTGCAAACGTTTAACAATGTGCGCGTATTTGGAACGAAGCCCTGCTTTCACTTACCGTGTTTGTGCATGGCCTGTCGGCCTGGTGCACTGCCGTGTGGCCGCCGTCAGAGAATCCAGCGAATATCTTGATGGCTTGCGGCCTTCGATCGTCATCGATGGCTTATAATATACTCTCCTTTATTTTTTGGAGATTTCTTATTATGCACATTCAAAGGCATTTTTAAAATATGTCAAGTTACATGTACTTTATCTATTTACAAAACAAACTGAAACAAGATTAGCCTACTTTGAGTGCATTGCACCTTGCTATATATAACTTATTATAAACATGTAACGCCTTTTCCGATAAAGCCACTTCTTGATTTCAATAAGGTTTTCTCTTGAGTGTGCTGTCATCAAAACAACCTGGACCACAAAGCTCTCTTTGATTTGAGGAGACATGCCGTGCCGACAGAGAGTGTGACTACTGCAGTGTGCGGTCGCGCGCACGTGGCCCGCGGTGAGGCACTTACGGCGGCAGTTCTTTATACACCAATCCGGTAACTAATATCTCCTCCCTGCATATCCGCCATAGCTGGGGGGCGTCCAGTGCATGGGCTGTGCGTTTAGTGTTGCTGTTAGAACGAAAAGCGCTAATCCATTACATGCACGAACGAGCCTCCTTCGCGTATACGCGACGCGCCCACCTTTGCGTACACGCGACGCGCCCGCCTTCGCGCGCACACAACCCTACAAAGACGCGTAACTTGTTCGAAGTAAACAAATGCAGCTTCAGCAACAGCAAAAACATACAGTTCATTCAGTGGAAGCCCCCCAGCTATGGCGGATGTACAGACCTTTCTTTTGTTTGTAAACATTGGCCGGAAACTGACGCATGCGCATTCTCTGGTTGGCAAAGTACTTGGCATATATGGGACTTTGCCTACCCCGGCCACCGACGGAGTCAGGTCAAGTCGACCGTTTACCAACTCGACTCGTACCAACTCGACCGCGAACCAACTCGACCGCGAACCAACTCGACCGCGAACCAACTCGACCGCGAACCAACTCGACCGCGTACCAACTCGACCGTGCGCCTCTAGGCTCTACTGTTTGCCCATTATGCATTGTTGGGTTTGTGAAATAAATGGACACGGAGACAGGCAGCGTGTATTCGTGTATTCGGAACAACAAACATGTGAAACGCGAGCGAGCCGACATTCAACGGCCGAATCCAGCGACGCGACACGGCGTCTCCTGTTTTGCATTTGTATGGTCGAGTTGGTTTGCGGTCGATTTTTTTCCCGGTCGAGTTGGTACGAGTCGAGTTGGTATTCGGTCGACTTGACTGACAGACGACCGGCCGGCGGCATATACCGGCGCGGCACGGTGTACTGTGCGGCCGGCCGGTTCGGGAGTACGAGTAGGCCTTGGTGAATTTAATATTCCCCTAAATCGCGATCATCTCCAGCGAGCATTTTCTTGGCCTGAATATGTTGGGACTTATTAAGTTTCCCGAAATATTTAGCTTTTTATTCTTCGAAGATTCACACAAACTACAACTGCCTAATTTTCTATGCGTATGACGTCATGCAGTTTAACAGTTCACCTTCTCATTGGTCAATGGGGAATCCTGACCTCATGCATTATGCACGTAACCCCTCTACCAAAACGGTAGACAGAAATAAAGAAAAACATAAGCTCCAAAAAACGCTATGGTATTGGTAAAGGCTGTCTGGGCGGACAGTCCGTGCGTGCTAGTCTTTCCTCAAGCGTTGCAAAACTGGCTGCGCGCGAATATAACTCGCCAAGGCAGCCTTGACTAAAGGCTACTCTTTGCACAGCTTCACACATTAAAATTAACAGACATCCATGTATCATGCTGGTATATTCATGTATAAATATACCGGTAAATTCACAACCTGCTACCTACATGTAACTCCTTCTCAACATTCAACGAGATCCCGCAGCAAATCCAACTGATACTGTATGTTCCCTTAGCTCGTACAAAAAATGCACTTCGCTTCTTTAATTGGACCGCGTATTTGAAATTCTTTAAGCAACACTCTTAAAGTCATATGTGGGTCGATTAAAAAAAACATAAACGTCATGTACTCTCCCATTATTTAGCATAGTCCGTTATCTTATCTCCCTCATTTATCCGGCATGTTTACCTAACATTTACTTTTTATTTAAGTCTTACCATTCGGGATCATTATTTCACTTAACAATGTCTAAATATGACTGTTTGTGTGTCTGTTTTTGTTTTATTTGTACATACATGTAAGGGCATCTCACCACAAGCTCAGGCTATAATATAATAATAAGATACTTATAAAGCGCACAATTGCCAATAAGGCCTCAAAGCGCTATATATGGGTCTGTCCACGGTAACATTCAAGATCTTATAGGTCCCAGTTCACTTCAAATGTCTTAATTTTATCTTTAAATTATCAAGCTAAACTGAGGAAATAACTTTTTCACCAAGGAGTAAGAAAAATAGTCCCACAACATACATTTGTGAAAACCTCGTGCACAAATTTTCCTATTACGCATGTAACAAAGACGGAAAAAGATGTCACAAAATTGTCTGTCCACGTTACATACGTAATAGGAAAATTTGTGCACTTGCTTTTTAAAAATGTATGTTGTGGCAGCAATTTGTTAATTTTTTGGGCAAAAGTTATCTCTTGAGAACAAAACAAGGACATTTCTTTAATTCTGAGATAAACTAAAGACATCTGAAAGGAATTATTGACTTATTTTTCAAATGTGTCCCATTACTGTGGACAGACCCATATACAAATTCAGATTAAGAGTGGAATAAAAACACTAAGATTTACCCAAATGTTTATTGATAACAAATTAAGACAAATACAAAGAATAAAATCAAAATTCTAAAATTACCCAAAACACCGTTTAAAAAGGTAAGTCTTAAGATTAGCCCTAAAAAGATCAATGGAATGAATTTCTCTGAGGGGTGCTGGCAGATAATGCCCCATGCTTTCCTGTTAATACCGGTATAACTCTATATAATAATATTTATTAATTTATTGAAAGCGTGGAAATGAATGTTGAAGAAATGAAAAAATGAAATAATTTTGGCTGTATATACGTTACCCATTTTACAAAGCAAATAGATTCTGTGCTGAGCAAATTTTTGTGCTAAACAGCACCGACATAAAATTAGCCCCGATGTGAATCCTGATCATGTCATTAGCTAATAATCGAAGGTATAAGAAATATTTGAAAGAGGGTACATCAGTATATACAAGTAGAAAAAGCCTCACAATAAGACTTGGCGATTCCACGCCAGAGTCGAGTAGAATTGATTCCACTGAGAATCGGAATTGCAATTCCAGATTGTTAAGGAATCGATTCCCTTTCATCTAGATTCGATTCCCAGTGATATATAGCTTGCTAATTCCATAAATTACATGTACCCAGCAATTCCGAAGCCAAAACACTTGATTTCTGCAAGAAGATACTCGGACTCCGATAATTTCCACATTTTTAGTAAACATAGTTGTAGTCGAGTCCATCATAAGTCCTCACAAGCCTTCACAAGTCCCTGGGTCTTAATTCAAGTAACAAGCTATTCAAATGAACTCCAACAAAGACATTCTTTTGTGCGTGTTCATCCTTTGCTTCATGTTACTGGACTTGTCATGGATTTTATCGGCTCTGGACTTGTGATAGACTTGTATAATAGACTCCACTACAACCAGGAAACACGCTCATCAGTATATTTTTTGAAATGGAAGTTTGATTCCGAATGGGGTTGCGATTCTTTTTGGAATCGGAGTTGTGTCCAAAGTGCCGGAGTCGCCCAAGCTAATCGCAATTATACATGTACTTTTTTCCCCCCAAAGGTGACACAACAGTTGGACAGAATACAAAGGCCTACATACAAACGGGCCAGACACAACACATTTGTTGTCCAGGTCTGCGGCAGGGAGAGATCTACACTGCCGTGTTTTGGCGGAAGGGACTGCAGTTAGTCACAGTGGCCCGGTTTAGCACCCTCGAAGGGGCCACAAACTTCACCCTGAGTGATCGCTATAGTATGTCGAACTCGCATGGTCTTATCATCAGGAATGTCACGGCAGAAGACGGTGACGAGTATGTGTTCATTGGAGTGACCAAATACAAAGCGCAGATGAGGATTGAAACGATTGACATCTCTGTACTTGGTGAGTAAAGCTGACTAAAGCCCTGTTCGTACATGTACTTCACGCGAAAGCTAACAGGAATCTGATGTAAATCTGACGTCAAACATTTCGCGGCAAAGATTTGTGCAAGTTGAAACTAGTTCAACGTTCTGCAAATTCGTGGCGCGAAAACTTTGTTGTGACGTTGGCGTTTGCTTTCGCTTGAAGTATGAACCGGGCTTAAGGCTGCCGTTGGTCATCAGTTGATTTCGGTTAAAACATGTATTATTAATGAAAATATACAGTTCAAAAAAAGAAATTATATTCTGATCGAAAGATCAAGACTGAAAGCTTATACATGTAAACACATTTTATAGGTCAGTAATGTGTATAAACACCTTTTGTGGCAAGGCTGGCTGCACAAGCCATTGAGGCAGGATGCACCACTCTGCCTGAAATGCCTTCTTTCAAGCCCGGCCCTGTGCTTCCACGGCTGTTTGGCAGATGCTTGACTCCAGGGGCCAATTTCATGGAGCTGTTTAGCAGCCGATTTTGCGCTAACGGAGGCTCCGGCTATTTCATGGAGACGGTAACCTTAAAGGGACAAACCGGCTTTGTTGGGCTTTTTTGGGCTCGAAATAGACCCATACATGATTCTGAAAGTCTTTCCGAAATAGACTGCAGAGAACCTGAAAAGAAACGAGGTCACGTGAATTTATTAAAAATCGAGGTCACGTGATTTATTGGAACCAGATTCTGATAAATCATTAGTCTTGGCCCAAGACTATTGTAGTCGATATTGGTTTGTGTACGCGTTGGCCATTCCCAGTAGTGCGCCCTCTTGCAGCACCAACAGACCAGCCCTTTGTGCGACTAGAATAGTCTTGGGAAACTCTCCCAGAAGTTCAGCATTGGGAGCGGTACCGTTGTATGTAAATAGCTGCACAGGGTTTTATGATGGCACACAAGGGACATGGCATACCACAGATATCTTTGCAAATATTTGCAATGTCGCAATTATCTTCATAAACAAATGTATTTTGCGATGTCATACGCCTTTGCAAACATGTTTGTAAATATATTCGCAAACATTTGCCAGAAAAATTATGCCACCGAAAATATTAGCAATGATAAAACGGTCATGTTCGATGTTTCTTGTAAGCCGCCTTATATTTTTCAAACCATTTGAAGCGCGTGCACGCGGTGTATTTGAGTCACTCGCTGATTGGTTCCCTAGGAAAGCCTAGGCAAAAACAAAGAAAAAGTTAAACCTTCCGGGAGAGTTTCCCAAGACTATTCTAGTCGCGCAAAGGGCTGGTCTGTTGGTGCTGCAAGAGGGCGCACTACTGGGAATGGCCAACGCGTACACAAACCAATATCGACTAGAATAGTCTTGGGCCAGGACTATTAAATCATGTGTCCTTGGAGTTAGTTTTATTTCCAGCCGTATGGCCGTGTGATACAAGGTTTATTCCTAAAGTTTATTACTGCAGTACTGCATCCAAATTCAGCTCAATTCATCAGAGTATTTGACAAAAGAGACTATTTATTCAGTTTTGAAACAAAGTATAAACATAACTCTGAAAAATCGAACATAAAATTTTTACACAAAGTCAGACGAACTGAAGCGAGTTCCACCGTGGACAGTCTACCGGACAATGTGACATTTAGCCGCACGGCACACACACGTTGCCCGCCTAAAACCGGTACAGTGTCGTGAAACTACAATTGTACGTTCGTGAAGACAAACCATGAATGTCAGCTCCTCTACGGAAAACGGAAAAACACATTCGGTCGTCCAGGCTGTCCAGTGAAATCTTCAGCAGAAAATGAGAGATATCTAAAGCGAAAGCTGCCAAGTGAAGAGCGAATCGTTTCCGACAAAGTCGTGAGTCTCGTGCGATAGTGAACGGCTGGTAAAGCGTATAACTGGGCTATTGACAATTTTTATTAATTTTATGTTAATTTTGTTGTTAATTACGGGACATTTTGACGATCTTTTTTCACAAGGACCATCAAAACATTTTTGTCATGTATGCTGTATCACTAAATTACGTAAACAGTAGGCCGGTGTGTACCTTTAAGCACTGCCAAAAGTTTGCTAGCTTCAGAGGTAAAATTTGCTAAACACTTGTAACAGAAAAGACTTACTTTATTTTATTTATATACCCACCTGTTTAATTTAATCTCTTTATACAGCCATAACCTAGCCATATGTTTAGATGTCTGACATTCCTTTTCCAGTTTGGAATTTGTTCACTCTACCACCTGGCTTTTGTAATTTGTGGTTCCTTACCCAGCCATTGGTATGTCTTTTGTACAGACTGGTGTCTGTTGGTATGTCTTTGTACTGCGTACTGGCTTTTTTTTTGGAGTGCTGAAGCATGGCAATTGTTGTAAATACAAAAGATCAATTGGGGTGTAGTCAGCTAAATGCTTGACTACACATACAGTCTATTTAAGGCCTCGTGCCTTACTCTAGGTGAGGCATTTTAGAGATTACTGTGGCTGGGGACACAAGCTCTGCTGGCGAGCGGCGCTTATATTGTGTATAATGTTGAGTTTGCTACAAGAAGTTTGTCGTAGCTAATGTTATATGTTTGTTAATTTTCCGCCGTTCGTCAGTGTTTCTTTTCATCAGGATATGTAAGTTTGTTTATTTATTTATTATAGCCGAGTGTCTTGGATACTCAGACGAGTCAATCTGTTGAATTATTTTGCAAAATACTTGTGAGAAGCTGTATATTTTAGGCCCGGAAATATGGAAATTATAATTTACTAAATTTATTCGGAAACAGTTTGTCAGCATTCATTTATTTTGTTAGTTGTCTCTCCCTAACTGGCGAGCGAACCCCCAATAAGGGGGTTCCCGTTACAGTTTTTGGTGGCAGCGGTGGGATCGAAATTTTACCCCATCATTCAATTTGTTTGTTGAACCAACATGAATCCAAGGAGAAATTTAGCAGGTCAATTAGACCATACTATTGCAAGGTTACAAGGTGAAATTGTAGCTCAAAGAGAAAGATTGACTCGGCTGAGGTCGTTTCGGCCCATGGGACCTCCAGTCCCCAGCCAAATGTCCTCCCCCATGGAAAGAACAACGACATATCCACAAGAGGCTCGGCTTTATGTAGGTGGTGATAATTTAGTTTCTGGTACTCCTAATATTGAATGTGGTAGTTCCATGCAGCATGTATCGAAACCAGTCAAACCAATCGTAGAACCTGACAATTATGATGGTAAAACTAACTTTGAAGATTGGCTAACTAATCTAAACTTATGTAGTCAGATAAATGGTTGGACCGTGGAACAGAAAACCAAGTTCCTTGCAGTTAGATTAAGGGGCCCAGCCCTACAGGTCTATACTGACTTACCTGAAACCAGTAAAATGTACTTTGAAGAAGTCGTTAAGGCTTTGAAAGGAAGATTTTCACCACAGGGGCAAACGGGTTTGTTTAGAGCACAACTTAAAGTAAGGTCGCGTAGAAAAGGTGAAGGTTTACCCGAGTTAGCAAGCGATATCCGTAGACTTGTATCTAAGGCGTATCCAGACATCTCTGCTGTTTTGCGAGAAGAGCTGGGTAGAGATCATTTTATTGAAGCATTGGACTCACCCGATGTCAGAATGCAGGTCCGACCAGTTAAACCTAAAGATCTAGGGGCAGCTCTTACTATAGCTTTAGAAGAAGAGGCCTTTCTTCAGGTAGAATATAATAAAGCTAACTTTTTGCAGAGAATGGGTGCCAATGCATGTCAAAGTTACACTGATAATTTAGGGTTACCAAATAAACAGAATCAGGATGAGCTAAAACACAAGGTTGAACAGTTGGAACAGACAGTAAAAGAACTCCAAGTAGCCCTTGAACAAAGTAGAACGAGAAAGCCTAAGGGACCATTAATCTGCTGGAATTGTAAACTAGAAGGTCACAGGCATTTTGAGTGTCCTTATAACATGCAGTCTGTACCATCACAATCTCAGGCTGATCGGCCTAATAGGTCCACGGCACCACAGGAAAACCGGGCTCGGCTGAGCACGGGGTCGGTGCCCAGCCAATAATGGATAATCAGGCCCAGAGTACAATGTTTGTACATGGTAACGTTCATGGTACACATGTTAAATTCTTAGTGGATACCGGATCTTCAGTGACTATTTTACACCCGCATACGTGGGAGTTATTACCTCAGAATATAAGGGAGACGTTGCATGCTAGTACTAAGTCCATTATAGCTGCCGAAGGTACAGCATTAGATGTAGTGGGTAGTGCTGAAATAGTAATTAGATTTGGTAAACTGGTTAGACGTCATCTGATCTATGTTGCCTCGATTACTCAGGCTGGCATCTTGGGTCTGGATTTTCTTTCGTTTCACGAAGGAATTTTAGATTTACCTAAGAAAAAGCTAAGATTCGGCACATACGACGTTACAGTAATCATGGAGAATGTAATTACCACTAACTGTTGTAGAATTACGGTAGCGGAAACGGTAACCATTCCGCAAGGGCAAGAATTTATGGTCCCTGGACAGCTGCATGCTAGAAAAACGGGCATAACGCAAGGGTTAATAGAGCCATCAGGACGTTTTGTAGCTAAAGATAACAGTGTACTGATTGGTCGAACATTCTCTGGTGCTAGTAAAACTAATCACGTACCTATTCGTATGCTGAACTTGACAAATGAACCATTGACAATGTATAAAGGTTGTTTCGACGGTAATAGACGGTGCGCGAGTGCTCAATAGAGGGCGCTATGGATTATGTACATGCGGGATCGCGGAAACCGTGTTCGCATGATCGTTTTTACATTCATGCTTTTGGCAACGTTTTTTGCCCCAAGGTTGTAGAATAATTGTTTTGTTTTGAAGGTTTCATAGGACCCTGGATCCCAAACTAGCGGTAAGGACAGTATTTAGCTTTATTTGATGCTTTTAATTGACGTTTTTAGTGTCGCATATTTTGAAAGTTAAATAAGTGGAGTTTCGCCCCGGCATTAGCTTCATTGCCGTTCAGTGAACTTTTAGTGACACTTTTGTCGGACATTTGGCATAAATTCTGCCTTCATCTATACCTTGCAGCCCTTGCAGTTGAAGGGGAAAGTTACCCAGTTTATCTAGACTCATGGGACAGTTGTTTAAAGTTAAATGTGTTGTAGTTTTGGATGGATTTTCACCCCCTCCCGTGTGTTTACCTGGGGCGAGTTTGCAACGTTACTCGCCGCTGCAGGTTATACCGCCCTCTCGCGGTGGTGTTGTCTGCGCCCGTGTTTTGGAAGCTTGTTACAGAGTTTTACTGTTTATTAAGTACTGTTTATTTGTTATCTTTATTTTAAATCCTAGTTGACGTGGCATCAGGCAGCTGTCGTGGCATTAAAGGGCAGTTGTATGTCGGTACCCGAGAGTGAATAAACCAGTCAAGTTTTGTGATCATTTACCGATGTTACAGTCAACGCTAATGGTAACCCAGAGTTATAGTGCCGAAGTGACCCAGAGATAAGTGACCCCGAGTCAACACTGGTGACCCTTAGGTAACATTGAAGACCACCTAGAATCAATTGCAAAAAAAGAGAGAAAATCAACAACAGAAAATTGCTGCAAATAATGCAAACCCACGACAGTGACGAAGAAACCAAAGTCCAAACCATGGCTACACGGGCCAAAACCAAGTCACTGATGGAGAGTCGGCGAGACAATGCCCGGACTCTTATCGAAATGAAGGACAGCATTCAACCATTGCTGTTAAAACTTCCCCCAGATGTGGATGAAGTCAGAGTTAGGCATTCAAGATGGCTTCAAGAATACGAAACATTTTTGATTCACCATCGTGAATATTTAACACTAGTCCCTGAAGATCGGCGTACTACAGTGGAGGCCGAACTACAACCTGAGCTGAACAGTTTTCAGGACTTTAAGGCTACACTAGATCAGTGGCTAGTGTGGCACACCAGAGTACCGGATAGAGACAGTGTGCGGTCAGTGAGGTCGCGTACTTCTCGCTCAGTTGTAAGCCGTATTTCAAGCTCCTTATCAATGGCCAGAGCAATGGAACATCAGAAAACAGCCGAGTTATTGGCCCGTAGTAGGGCACTTAAAGAGAAAGAGGGGTTGGAGGAAGAGAGGCTTCAGTTTGAAGCCAAGAAAAAGAAGGAAGAGCTAAAACTTAAGCACAAAGAAGAAGAGCTGGAGCTCAGGACACAACTGGAAGTCTCCAGTGCAAAAGCAGCAATCTTGGACGAACTGGAGCAGAGCGAAATTCGAGACGAGCAAAACCTGAGTGCCTTACCCCGACTTCCTTCCAGACCTACGTCGCCAACAGTCGTAACCTTTAATACCGCCGCCCCAGAGTATATACCCGTAACATCACAAGATGCATCATCATTCGTCATGTCCATTCAAGCCCAGGCAGAAGGTCAGCCCCAGACGCCAGATTCGGACATCACTCGTCTTACAGATGGACCCACAAGCACTGTGAACAAGTTTTCACAAGAGGCCCACAATCAAGATACTAAAGAAGCTAGCAAGAATACAGCAGCAGAGAAAACTAGCCCCACAAGCAATACCGTAAAACAAACTTGTGAAGGACAGTCAAGTAGTAAGGGAAATGAGGGTCAAGTGTTAAGTGCCTACTCGAGTGAAATTCATGTCCCAGAAAATCAGAACCCCTCCGTGGCGTCAACTGTTGCTGCAGTCCAACACATAGTGATGGAGATCAGGAAGCCTAGCTCAGACCTGGCTAAGTTTAAAGGAGACCCCTTGGAGTATAGGAGATTCATGCGCCAGTTTAAGGCCAGAGTTGTCGCCAACACAGTCGACGATGATGAAAGGATGAACTACTTGGAGCAGTTTACGGAGGGAGAGCCACAACATATTGTAAATGGATATAGCTGTCTCCCTGGTGATGTAGGCTACCCGGCTGCCCTTAAAGAATTAGAAAAGCGGTATGGAGATGTGGATCTCCTGGCCAATGCTTACATACAGCGGGCTCTTGGTTGGCCAGAAATCAGACCTGATAACCCATCTGGACTTGACGCCTTTGCAATATTCCTCATGGAGTGCAAAAATGCAGTTCACTCCATGAATGCCGCAAGGGTTTTGGAGTATGCCGAGAACATCAAGAGACTGGTGTCCAAGCTCCCTTTCTATCTACACGAGAGATGGCGGAATATAGTCATGAATAAGAAGGACGGTGGCGAGTCAGTCACCTTTGTTCACTTGGTAGACTTCGTCCAAAGAGAAGCCAGGAAGGCAACAGACCCAGTATATGGACGATTCGCCTTGGGATACAAGCCCAAGGAAACTAGACCGAATGTGGGAGGACGCCCTCAGCCACGGGTCAGAAAAATTGGATGTGCTTTCGGAGCATCTGAGCCGATCAGCGAATCCGAGAAACTGTCTTATACTGATTCAGGCACTAAATTGACAACTGATGTAGCAAGTTCTAGGCCATGCAGTTTCTGTCAGGGTACAGCTCACTCGATGCAGGAATGTCGGAAACTTAAGGCAAGGTCAATTGAAGAAAGGCTGCAGTTTCTGAAGTCCAAGGGGCTTTGCTTTGGTTGCCTCAAGTTCGGCCATCTGAGCAAACGATGCAGAGCAAAAGCCAAGTGCAAGGAGTGTAGCTCCCTGCACCCCACAGTGCTACATAAGGACAGGGAACATCATGAGAAGGTAGAAGAAGAGTCCTTAAAGCAACAGACGCCCAAGACCACTGAACAAGGGAATTCATGTTCCACATACGTAGCTCCACCCAAGGACAGGGCAAGTTCCCACATGGGAGCCGGCGCAGGTCTTTGCACTATGGCCATCATTCCAGTAAGGGTCAGATCCCCGACTACTAACACTACAGTAGAGACCTACGCATTCCTTGACCCAGGCAGCAACGTGACTTTCTGCACCAAGGACCTTGCACAGCAGCTTGGAGTAACCGGCAAGGCCACCACCATGGAACTAAGTACCATGGGACAGACACAGAATTTCAAGACCTACCGTATTTCAGGACTAGAAGTGTGCGGGCTGGACCCAGGTCCCACGGTAAAGCTCCCTGTAGTCTATACCAAATCTGAGATGCCCGTCACCAGAGATCTCATGCCAACGCAAGAAGACGTTGACGTATATCACCACCTTAGAGGGATCAAGCTCCCAGTTATTGAGGCTGAGGTACAGATGCTGATAGGCAATAACGTTCCAGCCGCCTACACACCACGAGAACTGAGGACAGGGCCAGTTGGTGCACCCCATGGAGCCAGATCAGTGCTTGGATGGATAATATGGGGGATGGTGAGAGGCGGAGATGAACCCTGTCACTCTTCCAACTACCAATTAGCATCAGTTAGAGCAGAGGCAGAACAACTTCAGAGGTTGGAAGACCTGGTGAGATCTTCCATGGACATGGATTTTCCGGAGCGCCTGGTGGACAGTACCAAGGAGCCTTCAGTTGAAGACAAGCGATTTGAGGAGATCATTCATAGATCTTTGAAGCTGGTAGACGGTCACTATCAATGCGACCTGCCTTTCCGAGATCCAGCTTGTAAGCTTGAAGACAACCAATCTCAAGCTATGAACCGCTTGATGTCATTGAAAAAGAAGCTAAGAAACAATCCGACCTTCCACCATGACTATACGACCTTCATGAACTCACTAATGGAGAAAGGGTATGGAGAGAAGCTTGTTGAGCCCACCGACGACAGCAGTGATGCAGTGAACCGATGGTATATGCCTCATCACGGCATCTACAATCCCAACAAACCGGGCAAGATAAGAGTGGTATTCGATTGCTCGGCCAAGACCAGAGGAGTCTCGCTCAACGACGCACTCCTTCCAGGGCCCACTCTCACGAACACAGTCGTAGATGTGCTGCTACGCTTCAGGCAACAATCAGTCGGGCTCATGGGGGATATTGAGGGCATGTTCTTTCAAGTAAAGGTATCTGAACATCATCGAGATTGCCTACGTTATCTGTGGTTTCCAGATGGAGACATTTCCCGACCACCAGAAGTCTATCGTCTGACGTCACACCCATTTGGTGCTGTATCATCGCCATCTTGTGCTTCTGCAGCCCTGCGTAGATGCACAGCAGACAACCAACATCCTGAAATTATGAGAAGCTTCTACGTCGATGACTATTTGAAGGCAGTCTTTGATGCCGGGGAAGCTATGGAAACCAGGAAAATTGTCAAGGAGGTGTGCAGTCATGGAGGCTTCAAACTACTAAAGTGGGTCAGTAATCATGAGAAAGTGAACAAATCGATTCCTCCAGAGGAACGGTCAAAGTCACAGCAGTTGAACATCGAAGCCAATGACCAAATACAATCAGAACGGGCATTGGGTATTTTCTGGAATACCGTAGAGGACACCTTCGGGTTTAAGGTTAATCTGAAGGACCGCCCAGCAACGCGCAGAGGCATTCTGTCCGTTGTCAGCAGCATCTTCGACCCGTTGGGTCTAGCAGGTCCATTCATCCTTCCGGCTAGGATTATGCTGCAACAGCTGTGTAAGCAAGACCTAGGATGGGACGAGAAGATTGGAGACAAAGAAATGGCTGTATGGAAGCAGTGGCTGCAGGACATTGTCAAGCTGGAGAAGGTGTCACTACCAAGGAGTCTGCGACCAAGTGACTTCGTGAAGCCTGTGACCTGCCAGCTGCACGCATTTTCAGATGCTTCCAACGAAGGCTACGGCATCGCCATTTACACGCGACTTGAGGATGATTTAGGCAGAACCTTCTGCAATCTGCTTATGGGCAAATCAAGGGTTGCCCCCCTCAAGAAGATCACTATTCCAAGGATGGAACTGACTGCAGCCAGCCTCGCGGTCAAGTTCGTCACATTGATTACCTTAGAGATGGAGTTGACTTTCGACATCTACTTCTGGACAGACAGTACCACCGTATTGAGGTACATTGCCAACAAGACCACTAGATTCCACACCTTTGTGGCAAATCGCATCACTACCATACAAGAGGGTTCCAACATTGAACAGTGGCGGTATGTCCCGACCTTGGAAAACCCAGCAGATATCGCATCAAGGGGGTTTCATTCCAAGCTGAATCCTACACTCTGGTTTCAGGGGCCAGCATTCTTATGGGAGTCGGAATCCATGTGGCCAAGGCTAACAATCGACAACAACCTCCCTGTGAAAGACCCGGAAGTGAAACGAGTCCATGCCACTACCATAAAGACATGCGAAGGTTGCATGACTGTTGAGCAGCTGATCGACCGATGTTCAACCTGGAGACGAATGAGGACGATCGTGGCATGGGTGCTAAGAGCCCAGAGGCTCTTCAGGGAGCGTCAAACATCCAGCTCTAAGCCAGAGACAGCAAAGAACAAGAGTCCAGAACCGCTCAGTGTCGACGAATTGGAGAGGGCAGGCACAGAGATTATCAGATACGTTCAGCAAAGCCATGCTCATGCCGAGTCTGCACGTAAACTTGACCCCGTGATGGATGAAGCAGGACTGCTGAGGGTTGGCGGACGGCTCAGGCACTCGAAGCTTCCAGTAGACGTCAAGCATCCGATAATCCTCCCCAAGGATTCCCGAGTGTCAAGGTTGATACTCATCAGTGCCCATCAGAAAGTGGGACATCTCGGAGCCAACAGCACCCTCACAGAACTGAGACGCAAATATTGGATACCAAGGGCCAGTCTACTGGTGCGCAGCATCATTGCTAAGTGTGTGCTGTGTCGTAAATACCGAGGACGCCTCCAGATACAGAAAATGGCCAACTTGCCCGAGGAGCGTTTAGAACCAGACCAACCAGCCTTCATGAAGTCCGGTGCTGACTACTTTGGGCCTTTTCAGATCAAGCGGGGTCGTAGCTCTCTAAAACGCTACGGAGTGATCTTTACGTGCATGGCTAGTCGAGCTGTTCATCTGGAAGTTGCGCAAGACCTATCTGCGGACTCTTGCATCAATGCAGTGCGAAGATTTAGTGCACGTAGATCCGTCAAGTTCCTGAGATCAGATAACGGAACTAACTTGGTAGGTGCCGAACGAGAAATGCGTGAGGCGATTCAAGGCTGGAACCAAGCCAGGATCGACTCTAGTCTGAAGCAGTTAGGCATACAGTGGGAGTTCAACTGCCCGTTAGCTTCCCACCATGGTGGAGCCTGGGAAAGGCTCATTCGTTCAACGAGACAGGTGCTGTACGGCGTCATGAAAGAACAGCCGATTAAACTCGACGATGAAGGTCTCCAGACACTGTTCTGCGAGGTAGAGGCAATCCTCAACAGCAGACCTATCACCAAAACCTCTAGCGACTATGAAGACGAAGCGGCACTTACGCCCAACCATCTGTTGCGCCTAGACTCCGACCAAAGGCTACCCCCTGGTGTCTTTGTCAAGGAAGATCTATACCCGAGAAGAAAGTGGCGACAGGTGCAATACTTGACGAACGTCTTCTGGCGGAGATGGAGCCGCGAATACCTAGTGAGACTACAGGAGCGGCAGAAGTGGCACAAGGAGATGCGGAACATCAAAGTTGGAGATGTAGTGCTTGTCGCGGACAGCAACCTTGTGCGGAACAGATGGCCTATGGGCCAAGTCATCGACGCTAGTCCAGGTGAAGACGGCCTGGTGAGGAGTGTCACAGTACGCATCGGGTCATCAGAACTGAGGAGGCCAATCACCAAGCTGTGCCTCTTGCTAGAAGCAGACTAACGTCGCCTGCCTCGCGAGTCGAGAGTGGACTTCACATAACTCTTGGAGGCAGCATTTGTTTGACTTACATGTAGTTTGAGCATCGTTTTGTGATAATTGCTCCTGACTTTCGTCCCGCAGGGAGCCGGGATGTTTCGACGGTAATAGACGGTGCGCGAGTGCTCAATAGAGGGCGCTATGGATTATGTACATGCGGGATCGCGGAAACCGTGTTCGCATGATCGTTTTTACATTCATGCTTTTGGCAACGTTTTTTGCCCCAAGGTTGTAGAATAATTGTTTTGTTTTGAAGGTTTCATAGGACCCTGGATCCCAAACTAGCGGTAAGGACAGTATTTAGCTTTATTTGATGCTTTTAATTGACGTTTTTAGTGTCGCATATTTTGAAAGTTAAATAAGTGGAGTTTCGCCCCGGCATTAGCTTCATTGCCGTTCAGTGAACTTTTAGTGACACTTTTGTCGGACATTTGGCATAAATTCTGCCTTCATCTATACCTTGCAGCCCTTGCAGTTGAAGGGGAAAGTTACCCAGTTTATCTAGACTCATGGGACAGTTGTTTAAAGTTAAATGTGTTGTAGTTTTGGATGGATTTTCACCCCCTCCCGTGTGTTTACCTGGGGCGAGTTTGCAACGTTACTCGCCGCTGCAGGTTATACCGCCCTCTCGCGGTGGTGTTGTCTGCGCCCGTGTTTTGGAAGCTTGTTACAGAGTTTTACTGTTTATTAAGTACTGTTTATTTGTTATCTTTATTTTAAATCCTAGTTGACGTGGCATCAGGCAGCTGTCGTGGCATTAAAGGGCAGTTGTATGTCGGTACCCGAGAGTGAATAAACCAGTCAAGTTTTGTGATCATTTACCGATGTTACAAAGGTACTCAAGTAGCTGTCCTCCAATCAGTAAATGAAATAAACAATGATAATCAAAATGATGGTGACAAAAAAGAGTTAGACCCAGAGTTAGAGGATTTATACCAGCGTTGTTCTAAAGAACTAACATGTGAACAGAAGGATAAGTTAAAAGACATGTTGTGTAAAAATCAGGGTGTTTTTTCAAAATCGGGTGAACTTGGTCGTACTGATGAAGTGTACCACAGTATAGATACCGGGGATGCTCGCCCTAAACGACAACCTGCTCGTCGTTTACCACATCATCAAAAGATTGAAGCACAAAAACAGATTGATGAAATGTTGGACAAAGGGGTAATTAAACCATCCAATAGTCCATGGGCTAGTCCCGTCGTTTTAGTCAAGAAAAAGGACGGGTCCACTCGGTTCTGTATTGACTATAGGAAATTGAATGAGGTGACTTATAAAGATGCATATCCACTTCCTCGTGTGGATGATAGATAGCCTTGACGCTCTGTCTGGCTCACAGTGGTTTACATCCTTGGACTTAGCCAGTGGTTACTGGCAAGTCGAAGTTGATCCACAGGATAAGAGTAAGACAGCTTTTACCACAGGGACAGGTCTTTACGAATTTAATGTAATGCCTTTTGGGCTTTGTAACGCCCCTGGCACATTCGAAAGACTAATGGAGCGTGTGTTAGCAGGGTTACATTGGCAGACCTGTTTAGTGTACATTGATGATATTTTGATCTTTGCTTCATCATTTGAGGAACACACGTCACGACTGAGTGACGTTTTTGATAAACTGTCCTCAGCAGGGCTTAAATTGAAGCCCAAAAAGTGCAATTTATTTCAGAAACAAGTCCTATACTTGGGACATGTGGTGTCCCAAGAAGGAGTGTCAACAGACCCTGAAAAAGTCAACAAAATACTAGACTGGTCTGCACCCTGTAATTTAAAGGAACTGCGTAGTTTTCTAGGCTTATGTTCTTATTACAGGCGTTTTGTTGAAAACTTTGCCCAAATTGCAGCTCCACTCCACAAGTTAACACATAAAGATGTAAATTATAAATGGACAGACCAATGTAATGCTGCATTTCAGGAACTAAAGACTAAGCTCACCACGGCAAATATTCTAGCATTTCCAGATTTTTCTAAACCATTCATACTAGATACTGATGCTAGTGACCAGGGTATTGGGGGAGTTTTATCTCAAATCCAAGGAGGACAAGAAAGAGTAATTAGTTACAGTAGTCGTAAGTTGTCCAAAAGCGAGCGTAACTACAGTGTCACCAAGAAAGAGCTTTTAGCTGTTGTGCATTTTGTCAAACACTTCAAGCACTATTTGTACGGAAGAAAATTTAAAATACGTACTGATCATGGTTCATTACGATGGCTCTGTAATTTCAAAGACGTGCAAGGCCAACTGGCTAGGTGGATTGAAACATTAAGTGCTTTTGATTACGAGATTAGTTATAGACCAGGTAGTCAGCACAAAAATGCGGATTCACTTTCCAGAATGCCAATGGATAAGATTGAAGAAAACTCGATTAACTATGTTAAACTTAACAGTTTTTCTTTGAGTACTGTCGAACTGCGGGAGGCCCAGCAGAAGGATGATGCGTTGGCTCCAGTGATACTTTGGAAAAAGAACTCCGCTGCAAGGCCACCTGGCAGTTCGATTGGAGGTCACAGCCGAGAGACAAAAGCTTATTGGTATCTTTGGGATCAGCTGGAGTTAAAAGAAGGTATTTTGTACAGACATTTTGAGAATAATTTGTCATCGTTTCTGCAAGTTGTTGTGCCTAGATCTTTGCGAAAACAAGTCTTGTATACAGCACATAATGCCAAAGTAGGGGCCCAGCGATCCTTTTATTGGGTCGGTTATCGAAATGATGTAGCCAGTTGGGTTAAACGATGTGAAAGTTGTGCCAAAAGAAAAATGCCGTCTCCCAAATTACGCAGTTCACTTAAGCCATCTTTGGTTGGAGCCCCCTTCGAAAGGATTGCCTTAGATATCCTTGGCCCGTTGCCATGTTCAAAACGAGGCAACCGTTACATACTGGTGATAATGGATTACTTTACAAAATGGGCCGAGGCATATCCCTTGAGAAACCAGGAAGCAAAGACTGTGGCACAGGTGCTTGTAGAACAGTTTATTTGCCGGTACGGTGTCCCTCTAAGCCTCCATACAGACCAAGGTTCAAATTTTGAGAGTAATTTGTTTCAAAGTGTGTGTAGATTGCTGGGTATCAATAAGACAAGAACCACGGCTTACCATCCGCAATCTGATGGTCTCGTGGAGAGATTCAATAGAACCATTCAAGCGATGCTTAGCATGTACGTTTGCGAAGACCAATCAGATTGGGATGTTCATATCCCTTACGTAATGATGAGTTATCGGGCTAGCGAACAGGAGACAACGGGTGTTAGCCCTAACAGAATGATGTTCGGTAGAGAAGTTATGTTGCCTTTGGATCTTTTAGCTGTACATACTGGTTCTGAAAATGAATATGCAAATTCGGAAATATATGCTTCAGAAGTTTACGATCGTTTGCAAAAGGCGTTTGAAATGGCTAGAAAACATATTAGCGGTGAACAGAAACGTCAAAAACGTTTGTATGATGCGAAACTTAAAGGTGATCCGTATAAACCAGATGACAAAGTTTGGTTGTATAGGCCTGTAAGGAAAGTTGGTCTAAGTCCTAAATTACAATCATTGTTATTAAGCGAATTTCTGATGCCGTGTATAGAATCAAAAATGTAAAAACCAATATACGACTTGTAGTTCATTTTGATAGACTTAAGCCTTGTCTTTCAAGTTCTTCTGAGCAACTTCCACCTACAGGCGATGGAGACAGCAACATAGCCACACCGGATAGAAACTCTACGGCATCCGGACGCATTGACGTTCCAGAGGGAGACAGAATTCCACACAGTGCATCGTATGGGACAGAGCCAGAGATAGACGTGGGATACACGCCTGAAGGCCAAGCCCCAAGGGATGGGAGTGGAACGTACTCCGACTCGGACGTCATGATGCCTGGAATAGATAAGCCTACCGGGATATACCCTATCGAGCAAGAAGAGGAGCAACAGCTTGACGGTGTGGACGATTGGACCGGCCGGACATATCGCCCACATCGCCAGCCAAGACCTCCTGCCTGGATGCAGACGGGGAATTATGTGATGTGAACTGTCTATGACGACGATAGAAATGCCAATCTTTGATAGTGCCATTGGGCTGCAGACCAGTGTAAACACTTTTTAAAAAATTGGTTTTACCTAAAATGTAGCTATTTTTCAAGTCGTCGCCTGTGTCATCAAATTATCGCAATTTTGCACCCTGTATTTATTATAATAAGCATCAAGATCAAAATAGATCAAGTTCAATGTTTCTACGTGCCTGCATGGAAACTACCTTTTTAAAAATGTGTATAATTAGTATGATGTAACTGTAATAATTGGGCTCGAGGACGTGCCTTCTCAGTGGGGAGGGTAAATGTAACAGAAAAGACTTACTTTATTTTATTTATATACCCACCTGTTTAATTTAATCTCTTTATACAGCCATAACCTAGCCATATGTTTAGATGTCTGACATTCCTTTTCCAGTTTGGAATTTGTTCACTCTAGTACCACCTGGCTTTTGTAATTTGTGGTTCCTTACCCAGCCATTGGTATGTCTTTTGTACAGACTGGTGTCTGTTGGTATATATGTCTTTGTACTGCGTACTGGCTTTTTTTTTGGAGTGCTGAAGCATGGCAATTGTTGTAAATACAAAAGATCAATTGGGGTGTAGTCAGCTAAATGCTTGACTACACATACAGTCTATTTAAGGCCTCGTGCCTTACTCTAGGTGAGGCATTTTAGAGATTACTGTGGCTGGGGACACAAGCTCTGCTGGCGAGCGGCGCTTATATTGTGTATAATGTTGAGTTTGCTACAAGAAGTTTGTCGTAGCTAATGTTATATGTTTGTTAATTTTCCGCCGTTCGTCAGTGTTTCTTTTCATCAGGATATGTAAGTTTGTTTATTTATTTATTATAGCCGAGTGTCTTGGATACTCAGACGAGTCAATCTGTTGAATTATTTTGCAAAATACTTGTGAGAAGCTGTATATTTTAGGCCCGGAAATATGGAAATTATAATTTACTAAATTTATTCGGAAACAGTTTGTCAGCATTCATTTATTTTGTTAGTTGTCTCTCCCTAACTGGCGAGCGAACCCCCAATAAGGGGGTTCCCGTTACACACTATAGTGACGCAACAATGCCCGTTTCCAAGCACGCGCATGCTTAAGCATGCCGTGGCCATGAAATACATACATTAGCACACCTTTTCTGCTATAGTAAGCACACGTTTTCAGCTAGCGCTTAAGCAGCGACATGAAATTGGCCCCAGAGGTCAGCTCATTCACACATTTAATCAGGTTTCAAACCAAACAATGAGTTTCTGAGAGCCCTTGAATACATTTCATCACTTTGTTCAAATGGATCCAATTGGACCTGGACGAAATCACTGAAGCAGAACAGTCTTGGTTTTATTTTATAATAATCATCCTTTTTTTAAACATACATTTCTTTCAAAGATAAGAATTTTCCAAGAAAAGATGGTTCAACATCGAGCAAATATGGCAAGATCCTTAATGTCTCTCAAGGCCAAAAGCAAACGATCGATTGCCCTGCAAAATTGCCGTCTGCAGTTAGTTTGGAAAGAGTGACAGTTTACTGGTCCGTGGACATTGGAGAAAACGACTACACAAGAATCATCGGTGTGAAGTCTTCTAATGGCGACATCAAAATGATTGATGGTCACCATGGTAATTTCACCATTGCTGAGAATGGCTCCCTATTGGTCAGTTCGGTGGGGGCCAGCCAATCGCGACTTTGGTGTCATCTGTTGGTCGATGGGTCTCGAATCGAGGACGGATATGTTGACTTCATAGGAAAAGGTATGTCATCATTTTTAAAGGAAAATTAAGCATGTTCAAAAGCTATTCAAATGTACTCCAACAAAGACATTCTTTTGTGCGTGTTCATCCTTTGCTTCTTGTTACTGGACTGGTGACGGACTGGTGCGCGACTTGTCATGGACTTGTAATTTTATTGCTCTGGACTTGTGATAGACTCGACTACAACCCTGTTAGGAAACACGTACGCTCCGCCACTAAGTAGTTAATGGGGGACTCCACACGAACGAATCATGGCCAAATACAAGACTTACGGACGAGATTAAACTTGTTTTAATAAAACAAAATCACGCTGTGTCGGAACACACAAGACGACGAGAGAGAAACAAGGTCAAAAAGGTTATGAACAAACAGTTGCCAGAGGGCGCACTAACTAACTGGTGCTAAGTATATTTCTTTTCCCGTGAAAAACGGAAGTTTGATTCCAAATAGAGTTGCGATTCTTTTTAGAATTGGAGTTGCGTCCGAAAGTGCCAGACTCGCCCAAGCTAATCACAATTATTCTTTATTCCCCAAAGGTGACACAACCGTCAAACATGAGAAGGAAGCTTTGTACCAGAGTACAATAAAGGCCTACATACAAATGGGCCAGACACAACACATTCGTTGTCCAAGTCTGCAGCAGGGAGAGATCTACATTACCGTCTATTGGCGGAAGGGACCGCAGGAAGTCACAGTGGCCCGGTTTAGCACCCTCAAAGGGGCCACAAACTTAACCCTGAGTGATCGCTATCGTATGTCGGACTCACACGGTCTAATCATCAGGAATGTCACGGCAAAAGACGGTGACGAGTATGTGTGCAGAGTATTGGCCATGGGCAACACTGCGCTAGTGAGGTCTGAAACGGTTGAAGTCTCTGTACTTGGTGAGTAAAGCTGACTAAAGCCCTGTTCGTACATGTACTTCACTCGAAAGCTAACAGGAATCTGACACAAATCTGACGTCAAACATTTCGCGGCAAAGATTTGTGCAAGTTGAAACTACAAAGTAGTTCAACGTTCTGCAAATTCGCGGCGCTAAAACTTTGCTGTGACATTGAATTCATTGTCACGTTGGCGTTTGCTTTCGCTTGAAGTATGAACCAGGATTAAGGCTGCCGTTGGTCTTCAGTTGATTTTGGTTGAAACATGTACATGTATTATTAATACAAATATACAGTTCGAAAAAAGAAATTATATTCTGATCGAAAGATCAAGACTAAAAGCTTTACATGTAAACACATTTCATACCGGTAGGTCAGTAATGTGTATAAACACTTTTTGGGGCAAGGCTGACTGCACAAGCCATTGAGGCAGGGTACGGTGCACCACTCTATCTGCCTGAAATGCCTTCTTTCAAACCCCTGTGCTTCCACGGCTGTTTGGCAGATGCTTGACTCCAGGGGCCAATTTTATGGAGCTGTTTAGCAGCCGATTTTGTGCTAACGGAGGCTCTGGCTATTTCATGAAGACGGTAACCTTAATGGGACGGTACCGGCTTTGTTGGGCTATTTTGGGCTCGAAATAGACCCATACATGATTCTGAAAGTCTTTCCGAAATAGACTGCAGAGAACCTAAAAAGAAACCACCAAATTTGGCCGTTTTTTAGTATTTTTCAAAAAATCGAGGTCACATGATTTATTGGAACTAGATTCTGATAAATCATGTTTCCTTGGAGTTAGTTTTATTTCTAGCCGTATGATATGGCCGTTTGATACACAGTTTACTCCTGAAATTCAGCTCTGATTTTTTTCAAGATATTTATGAGTATTTGACAAAAGAGACTATTTATTCAGGTTATGAAACAAAGTTAAACATAACTCTGAAAAATCGAACATAAAATTGACACAAAGTCTGAGGAACCAAAGCGAGTTCCACCGTGGACAGTCTTCTGGACAATGTGACATTTAGCCCCACGGCACACACACGGTTGCCCGCCTAAAACCGGTACAGTGTCGTGAAACTACAATTGTACTTTTGTGAAGACAAACCATGAATGTCAGCTCCTCTACGGAAAACTGAAAAACCCATTCGGTCGTCCAGGCTGTCCACTGAAATCTTCAGCAGAAAATTAGAGATATTCAAAGCCAAAAGTTGCAAAGTGAAGAGCGAATTGTTTCCGACAAAGTCGTGAGTCTCGCGCGATAGTGAACGGCTGGTAAAGCGTATAACTCGACCTGTTTTTATTACTTTTAAGCTTTTGTGGTTAATTATGGGACATTTTGACGATCTTTTTTCACAAGGACCATCAAAACATTTTTGTCATATATGCTGTATCACTAAATTACGTAAACAGTAGGCCGGTGTGTACCTTTAAGCACTGCCAAAAGTTTGCTAGCTTCAGAGGTAAAATTTGCTAAACACTAGTGACGCAACAATGCCCGTTTCCAAGCACGCGCATGCTTAAGCACGCCGCGGCCGTGAAATAGCCTTAACGTTAGCACACCTTTTCTGCTACAGTAAGCACATGTTTTCAGCTAGCGCTTAAGCAGCGCCATGAAATTGGCCCCAGAGGTCAGCTCATTCACACATTTAATCAGGTTTAAAACCAAACAACGAGTTTCTGACAGCCCTTGAATACATTTCATCACTTTGTTCAAACATATCCAATTGGACCTGGACGAAAACACTGAAGCAGAACAGTCTTGGTTTTATTTTATAATAATCATCCTGTTATTTAAAATACTTTTCTTTCAAAGATGACAATTTTCCAAGGGAAGAGGGTTCAACATCGAGCAACTATAGCAAGACCCTTAATGTCTCTCAAGGCGATAAGCGAACGATCGATTTCCCGGCAGAATTGCTGTCTGCAGTTAGTTTGGAAAGAGCGACAGTTTACTGGTCCGTGGACATTGGAGAAAACAACTACACAAGAATCATCGGTGTAAAGTTTTCTAATGGCGAAATCGTAATGATTGATGATTACCATGGTAACTTCACCATTGCTGAGAATGGTTCCCTATTGGTCAGTTCGGTGGGGACTGGCCAATCGCGACTTTGGTATCATCTGTCGGTCGATGGGTCTGGAATCGTGGACGGATATGTTGACGTCATCGGAAAAGGTATGTTATCATTTTATTAAAGGAAAATTGAGTCGATAGTCCATGGCGTGAGCTAACACGCCTGTTGTCCGTGGTAGTGGCGCGCTTCTCCAGCGTAAACAGCGACCTCAAGTGGCACGAGGTTTATGCAAATTAGCTTCAGCGGTATGAACGCCTTGTGTCAAGCGCGACGATCACCTTATGTTTTTCTTTATTTCTGTGCCGGAAATCCAGCGCAGAAATAAAGAAAAACATAAGGTAATCGTAGCACTTGACACAAGGCGTTCATACCGCTGAAACTAATTTGCATAAACCTTGATCATGCCACTTGAGGTCGCTGTTCAGTGTTTACGCTGGAGAAGCGCGCCACTACCAGGGACAACAGGCGTGTTAGCTCACGCCATGGACTATAGATGAACGCCTAACCAAGGGGTCATTCCGTGTCAACTCAGCCACCCATGTATATGACACCTCTCGGATTTTGCTGAAACTTTTTTCAAAAACACCTTAGGCTACCAAACGAAGGAATCCCAAGTTTTAGCTTGATATCTTTAACGGTTTTTGCAGGACAACCTTTTGAAATTTGAGTGTCGGGCCCCTTTTTGACAAATGTGGATTGCTTAATGCAGTTCGTAGCATCTTTGAAGCCCCATAACTTTTTTTCTAATAGTGATAGGGAGCTAAAATTTGGTTTGCTTGTAGACTTCTGCCCAGATTGCAAGATTCTGCAGTCTGAATCATCAAGTTGTATTATTTGAGGGAGAGGTGGACCCCCAAAAATCCTAATTTCTGTAGGGGCGCTGACTAATTTTCAAATTGGAGGTCCCTAGGTCTGAGTTCATTCAATTTTTCTGGTTGGAATGTGGTTTTTCTTGGTATTTGGGAGCTTTTCCACCACCATAATAATTTTCAGAGCTACATGTATAGCATACCTGCCAACTAGTTCGATTTAATCGGATTTGTTCCGATTTTTAAGTGTTAAAAGTGTTGAAAATCAGAACAGTACGATTTTTGAAAACATGAGAGGGAAAAAAAATTGCGAGAATACCGTAATTTGTGATTGCATGGCATGTACTGGTACACAGAACTAGAACAGCATGCACACAAAATGTACAGTCTATTCACCATGCATTGCGCGTGGCCGACGTACTGGTGTACCAGAAACGACCTGGTATCTGTTTTCTGACACACTGGCTGTGCGTACAGCATGCAGCGGCCGTGCACGGCGACCAGGCATATTGTATTATATAACTGTAGTGTCCAATTCAAGACGTTCTTAGCGCTGTTATAATGAATCACATAATATACCGTGCGTGCGTGCTGCAAGAATGATTAATCGGATCGCGCACCACGAAAGGCGTCTTTGAACCAAGACTAATCCACGCATGATGCCGCTTGGGCGAAGTGTAGCCCAGGTTGGACTCCTTATTATTACCGCATACTACATAACGGTCGACTTTACCTGACTCCCCGCCTGTGCCGCATGTGTTGTGTACATGAAAACGGGTGCAGTTCTAGGTCAACTCGACCGTTTTACCAACTCGACCGTTGCAAGTTTCATTAGTCCGATTTTTTACTAGGCAAAGTTGGCAGGTATGCTATAGTGCCACTGGTGGGGAAATTGTGGGGATCTGAAAACCACATCAGATCAAAATTACCCATTCTGACCCCCAATTTCAGACACCCAGATGACCATGTGGGCACTTGATGACGATGATGACACTTTTACCAGACAAACATACACATTCATTCAATCATAAAATGAAATAAAAAGTTTGATTATCAGCCTCCTTCATTATAAACATAATTTATGAAAAAAAAATGCATTATCGGACCCTTTTTATACATGTATTTCAACATAAATTAGTAGAGAAACTAGGTCAAGTAGGATTAGGTGACAATCGGCCTTTTGCATGTTTCCTGTGAATAGGATTTTTTTTAAACTGTACATGCTCTGTGGTGCATTTTCTTTTTGCATTTTATGCTTGTTTTAAAGTTAATTGTTTTTCTTTGTTCAACCTGTCTCGTATGTTTTGGACACAAGGTCTGAAATTGGGTTGAAATCTATGAATATTCGGCCACCAAGGATTGGCACACGGCCACAGGCGCGTTGTAGTTAGAAACCGCTGCAATGCAGCGCGTATATTTACAACGTGTAGTTGGTGTGAAATCTACAGCGTGTATTAGGCATGCATTGCTATAGAGTTCACACTAACTACACGTTGTAATATTAACCGCGCTGCACTCAAGCGGTTTCTACAATGCGCGACCGACCGTACGGCCGCGGCTAAATTTGTAACGAAAGAAACGGTCGCGGTCTCGAAATCGGAGGGGAAAATTGCACTTTTGATAACAATTTAACTAAATTGTTGTACCTTGGACTAAATCTCGATATCCATTTGTACATCGGATGGTGTCAAGCACCATCTGATGGCCATTTTGAGGGTGAAAACAGTTGTTTGTTCGGCCCGTCCACGTAGAGACAGTCTGTTGCAACGAAAGCAAAGCCAACCAGGCATTGACCATGGTTGCTACCGGAACCAATCCCATCGAAATGTATTTTTGACTTCCTTGTCTATTTCTCGAACCGACACGTCTCCCCGCGGCAAAATTGCTCCCGCGGCCGACATTTTTCACAACATACACGTAGCCTACATGCGACGCTGTTTGCCACGCAGATCATACGCACTGCCGCTGCACCTTGCCGTATGCACCGCTTGCTTGCTCGCTGTGCATGCAGTACTAGTTGTACAACCTCGCCACACAAACACGTTTTATCATGCCACACACTCAGTTTCAGTCGGGTCCTGAATCAGTCTCACGCGTCATGCGTATGGATGCATCGGGTACCTGACACTTCACTTAGACTTGAACCAGTCCATCCAATATTATGTATTTAGTCAGAAATTTTATTTCGCGTGAAATTTGTCGCGCGCTATGACTATTTAAATTAGCATACTCTACCCCCCTAATTTCTCAACGGATTCACACGATTCACAGGGGTCATGTTTTTGGGCCAAAAAAAACGGATTTCCGAAAAAAAAACGGAGAAATCACATGCCTGGAGAATGCACGGCATAATAATCACATCAAAATCAGCGCACATGGGAGCAAAACGTGCATGTTTTGCACCAATGGGTGGGGATTTGTTCCACTAAATTTTGCCCAAGGGTTAGGCACTTGTTAAGTTTATCACTAAAAAACCCCAATACATTATTTGCGGTTACCCAAAATTTTGCTTCACGAATTGACAAATGCCATATGATTTTTTCCCATGTAAAACGGTACGTACCTTCGTGGAAGAAATTGCCTGCATTTTTAAGGTTTTTCTGAAATATTACTGCATCTATGCAGGGTTCTCCACGAGATGTTTTGCTAGGGCAAAAGTGTTCACTTGTGTTGCATGTGCACGTGCAACGGACGTGGCCACACTTGCGCTAGACAGGTTGCAAACGGACAGGGATTGTTGGAAATTGCAAGCGTATAAGTCATTGGTAAAGCCATTTTACAGACTTTATGCACGTCAAAAACTTATTTTGAGACAGCCAAAGAAGTGAAACATTCAATACTGGTATGGTTTATTAGCTATCTTTTATTGGATTTCCATGAACAGTTCGGTAATACCGCGGTAATGAACTCTATACCGAGTTCGTCGGTATTTCGGTATGCCCGGGGCACCCCGTGGGGAGAACCCAGGTTCCTGCAACTTCTACGCAACCATGAATTATATAGGTCAGTCGGAATTTCCTCGTCCGTGTAACACCCAAAATACTTAACCAGAGCTACACAGTAAGAATCCTTATTGATTGGTAAAAACATATATCGATGTTAAAAAGAAAATGTAAGGGTCTTTTTTACGTTTTTTCTGGTTTTGTATCTTTAAACTACTTTCTTCCTATCGGATTAGCAAAATGAGTGCTTCGCCGCGCGCCCAGTTGACAAGGCTCTCGAGTGTCATTGCGCGACGGATCGTACCATTATTTGTAGGGTATGCAGTTTATGAAAGTTCAAGTACGCCGCCAATAAATGCATCATATACCCATTGAAACTGCATTTGAATGTTTTAAAACTGTGTTGGGAGAGGAATAAATTCTTCCTGTTTGAAAATATTAATATTTGTTGCGTTTGTTCGTAGTGTGTAATCCCTGCTAAAATCGGCCGCCCCCGTCCATATATTACGTGATCCGTCCTTTCGAATACGGCGCTAGACTGGTTTCCGATCCACATCTAAAAATCGGAACGGACGTGCCACTGAATGGGAAAGCCATCTTCGTAGGAAGAAATGCGACTGCGTATTAAACGCTATCAAGTACGCGCACGCACACGCTGTAACATGTTCCAAACACGCGCGCGTGTTGCTCGAAATTTGTTCGAAATACGGCGCAGCCGATGCGCGTCATAAAAAACTACGCTCAAAATTCTGATGCACGTGGCGATTTGTAGGAAGTGACGTCATTTGAACGTGATCAATTGATTTTCTTGCTTTATTTCCACAAACCGAAAATTAAGATCAGTAAATCGAAACATTCTGAACCTCAATTTACAAAACAATTTGGGACGTTTTGGGAGATTTTATTAATGAATTACTTTGTAATATGAGGGACCAGCTAAATTTGTATTTTCAAATTGTGCTTAAAAACAGTATCAACATTTTAGTGCACATGTAAATACATATCACAATATTTTGTCAGGCAATCAACTTTTGCAATATAAAGCAGATAAATTATGTGCTAAGTAATGTTTCGTGCCAATAGCGCCATGAAATTGGCCCCTGGAGTTCAGAAATGTTTTCCCTTTTTTTCAATACTTCATTGCACCATCACTGCTGTCCTCATCTTTTGCAATGTCAGTCGTCATCAAAGTCTTCATTATCTTTAAAGCCCCAAAATTTTACTTCACGAGCAGACAAGAAAAAGAAAACTAAAAGTGTTGAAAGCAAGGTAACAATCACATTTTATGGTATCTTTGTGGAAGAAAACTGCTAACTGAAGGTGTTTTAAGTTTTGAGTATTTTTTGTTTACCTTTCATGCATTGGCTTAAATTTCTACAAGGCTCTTTATCAACATATTACTACGACTGTAATTGTGGGGAAATAAAACATGTTCCAAATTATTTAACACTTTATTAAACAGCTTCAACCCGCAAAGCATTATAATGACAATTCAGTGATTTCTTTAGAACGTATTGTACCTGTAGGTGATTGCACAACACATACAATGGAGAAATGAACTGATTGCATAATACACACAATGAGGGAATGGAATGACAAGAATGCGAGTCAAGTAGTGTAGATAACAAGGAAATACAATTAATTACTTGTACTGTAACACTTATGTAATGCTGCTGTTCCTAATTTTAAAAGTTTTCCAGTCACGTAAATAATGTCTTGAAGTTGCTGCTGGTGGGTATCACCATCATGCAATTTGGGAACGACTTTCACCTTCGCGGGTCCATCTCCTATTGGGAATGAGTGGACATGGGTTGGCTGCTCTCTTCCAAATGCCAAATACACCTCTTCGGGAGAATGATCTAGGGAAAAAAAACAATTAACTAATTTAAAAAAATTGTTTAATATCCATATCTACATTCTTCAAAATCTATGCTTAGAATACAGACGTTAAAAAAAATTTAGACGTTAAAACAAGCGTAATACAATTGTAGATCACTTGATGAATACCTGGTTGGCATTTGACGCTTGCTCATACGTTTTGGTTCACCGGCGATGTCATCCTGTTTATCCTCAAGCCCTAAATGTAGGTGCAGGTTAGGACAATATGTGCTGCATCTGAAATCTTCACTTCCTGACCCCCAATGCACCTGGTGGTTGGTGCCTTGTCCCCATCACTGTTGAACTGAAAAATGAATAACAAGTTAACATTAATAATAAATGGCACTGAGGGTTGAGAAGTTGATCAGAATGTTTTTCTTTTTTTGAAATGACTCATCAAGCATCGGTAAGTGCAAATTTGATGGAGATACCCACATTTTTTAGTGAGAAAACACTTAGTCTCATATGTTTTGTGCAAAAGGTCGTGAGACATGATGAACGGTATAAATACCGTACACGTTCGCCACTAATTCTTCCTAATAGTAATAAAGTCATGATCATAAATGCCCCAGAAAGTGTAAAATTTGGTTAGGAAACACGATAAGAAAATATCAAGTTTTTCTTTGATTGTTTTTGTCATGCTCCATAGACTTAGTGCATGGAGTTTCAACTCGCGAACGTGCATGATAGTTTTTCCATGATCAACCACCAAATTCTCTCCGAATTTGTCGACCGTGACCGGTCGAGATGTCTTAAAACGTGACGACTGTCGCCGTCACTTGTTAACTGTACCGTGTACACTGCGCTGGTGCCTGGAGTGTGTTTTTCAGTTGTGAATTTATGCCACTTAAACCACGAATTAGCAAACACGGACTGCTAGCAACATAAAGCTTACTATACTATTTTTACCTTCATTACTTTTACGAGTAATTTGTTGCTCATATATATACACAGCAATCTTTCGCGATCCATCGATGAAAATCATGATTGTTGCTGGCCGGCCGGCGCCGCGCCATACACAAAAAGGACATTTCAGTCTGGCTCTCTGACATGACGTTAAAATGCCGTATATTTATATTTCACAGGCCTGGATCCCAGACTTAAGGGCCAATCATCAGAGTGGTCGATTTTATAGCAGGAAATGCACAAGAAAAATAACACATCGACGATTTAAATTTTGAAACTAGAAGAATTTATTCTATTACAGTATAATGTTAAAACATTTTAAATGTTATGAGCTACAATTCTGATGGTTGCATAATGTATACATTGACAATGTGCTTCAATTTTCATAAACCACGCACCCCACAAATAATGGTATGGTCTGTCGCGAAGTAACAATCGGTTTCCTGTTTAATGCGACGCACTCGTTGTGAATCCGGGGGAAACAAAGTAGTTCTAGCGTCAAAAAACGACAAGAACGCGAAAAGGACCCTCAGAATTTCTTTTTAACATCGATTTCTACTTTCAACAATAAATAAGGACTCAACTTGTTTCGGTCTGGTTAAGTATTAAAGTCCTACACGGACGACGAAATTCCGACTGACCTAATATAACCACTGACTCAGTCATTCGGGTAAACAATAGTATGTACATGTGGATTATTTACTGGAATTTGGCATACACTACAGTCATTATTTTTGAGGCAAAATAGTGATGAAATTTGTGCAACTGAAAATGAAATTTGGGCAACCAGATTTCAAATACCCCTGCCCGAAGGGCAACCACATTTTGAAAAGTTTTTCGAGCCCTGCGGGGTCATCGGCACCGACACGGCCGGTATGGTAAAATTTTACGAATTTTTTACAAACAAATACTGACAGTACTGATGAAACTGCCAAAATTGTTCTGGAACATTAATTTTCCTTTACGATCATTTTTGAGAAAAGTATATTTTTCCAAATTTTACCATACAAACAAGTACAGTGCAGACAAAAGTAAGACTTGTGAAGAAAACATTTTCCTGAAGATCTGTTAAATTGTTATTCATAAATACCTTGGACAGTTTACGCATCTCTATTGGTAGCCTTGTCCAAGGCTATGAAATTGTGTGAATCCGTAAAGAATTTGCCTGTATGCTATGCAGCGAAAGTGCGCCATCGCGCGGTGAATTGTCTGGCTACCAAAATATCTTGGTCTGAATCCTGACTTCTCGGGCGAGGCTGTATCATAGCCTTGTTCTTTCTGTATTCGATGTGTTTTATGGGCGGGGACTCCTTATGCAAATTTTTCGAACAGAGCACCGAGACGCGAAAGCTCATTGGTTAACGGTTGTTTTGACAGAACAATACGGTGCCGTTTGAAAAATAGCAGATTTTCTGTACGTATAGCCTAAACCCAGTTGGTACCGGTAAGTTCACAAACACGTCATACATGTACCTTTACAGAAAATATGTGAGGGATATCTTCTGGTCTTCGTGAAAGTCATCTATTTGCAATTTGTAGGCTGCATAATTCAAACTACCGTTGATTTCCTCAGTTGTAACACTACGTGTGATGTTGCCATAATTGCATCAGACAGGCCTACATACAGTACACTACACATGATGGCACACGGGGCACTACGTATGCCATACGTGCCATAAACGTACCACAACAACAACACTACACATGTACGACGTACGTGTATGCTTGCAAACCGGTCACACGCACCATTTGACCCGAGTAGTGAGCTCTGATTGGATGTTATGTAAGATATGAATATTTATAAGCACTCGCATAAGTAATTGCGTCTGATTTCGAACGCAGATATAAAGAAACACATAACAAATCGAATACAGAAAGAACAAGGCTATGATACAGCCTCGCCCGAGAAGTCAGGATTCAGACCAAGATATTTTGGTAACCAGACTATTTTGCAGTTGGCTACAATTCACCGCACGATGGCGCACTTTCGCTGCAGAGCATACAGGCAAATTCTTCACGGATTCACACAATTTCATACATAGCCTTGGACAAGGCTACTCTATTGGCTGAGAGCACGTCACGTGGGCAGTATTAAATTAGCGATAAAGATTAGTGATAATGCCCGGCTGGCTGTCCCGCGTTTGTGCCCTAGTCAGCGCGTATATGGAACACGCACAACGAAACTGCACTCGCCTGAAAGCAAATTTTGCACTTATATCACAGATAGATATCTGTGACTTATATCCAGTCGTGTGCGTGTGCAAGCAACACGCCTGCGTTACGCGTAACGTGCGCGCGATCGAACAAAAACAACAGTTGTACGAACGCCGTGTTGAGACTGTAGGCATAGGAAAGTGAATGCAAAAGATGGCAAAATGACGAGCTAATTTTGGTGAATTTTACTGATTTACACGAAAAGGTATTTATGAATGGGATTAAAAGTAGGTTTGGCCAATCTTAAACAACCCGTTTAAAACCAGCTAGGGGTCCTGGGCACTGATAATGCCCTCGCCTGGCAGTTCGGGCATTATCAGTGCCCAGGACCCCTAGCTGGCTTTAAACGTGTGTTTAAGATTGGCCAAACCTACTTTTAACCCCTAAGTGATGACGTCATAAGGGGATTATACCAGTAAATCATATTCCATCAAGGTGTCGGGATTGAATCCCTGATGATGACCAATAATCTTTCTCTCATCCCATATTTTGTCTTTCGGGAAAGTGTTGTTCATAAAAATCAGAATTGGCCAAAAAAAACAAATTAAACATGCAAAATTTCAGAATGGTAATGAGAACAATTTGACAAATGATTCGGTATCAAAATCTCAACACGCAATGGAAAAATGGGGGGTCACAAAATGTGATCTGGACACGCTCCTTTAATTATCTGTGTTCACACCAAATTTTCTCCACGCAGCAATGTGTGCCAAAAATTACGCGCCCAGAAATTACGCGTGTGAAAAGGGTTAAATTTGAATCCACCTCAATAGTTGTTGTAGTGAAAATTCTTGAACTAATTTTAATATCTTTTTTAATCTGTATTTTTCTGTATTTCTTTACTACAAAGTGGTGACGACTGATACAATTGAAACGACGCTGGAGCCGCCAGTCGACGAACAAGAAGATCTCCTCATCAAAATCCTGCTGCCACTAATCTCAGGTTTCATTGTTATTTTGAGTATCGCCATCATCATAGGGATACTAAAATACCAACGGAAATATTGCTTTAAACGAAGCACAGAAAATGACGGAAAGAAATGTACAGCACCAGTGACACAAGGTGACATTTGGGGGATGAACATGTATATTAAGTAAAAAGTTGTTACTTCTGTATGCGTATGTCCGCCATAGCTGGGACGTAGCCAGTGCATGAACTACATGCGTTATGTGATGAATGCTCATTGTGTCGTCACTTCGAACACTGCTCGTTTGTTGTAAGGGTGAATTCACACTAAGCCTTTACTGCGCGTTATTGTGACGCGTGTTGCTTTAAGAAATAGTGATGTGGAGGGAATTTTGAGTGAAACGATGCACTGAAAATCACTGATATTATGAAAACACTTTCCGTCCAACATGTCTAAGCTAATTCTGTGGTTTTCGGTGTGTTGTTTCACCCCAAAGGAAACTAAGTGTTTTTATAATTCAGTGATTTTCAGTGCTTCGTTTCACTTAAAATTCCTTTCACACACGGGTGAGATTTTTCTGGATTTTTACCGATATGTCCGAATTTGAGTTTTCCGTTTTCTTATTCTATATTGTGTTAAGTTTTTTTACTGCTCTCTGTATGGCGAAGGACGTCTGCAAGTCTAGGTGTGTTTTATACTTTGTTACTCCCCCTAGAAATGCGTCAAATATAATAATAGGAGGGGGTGTGACCGTTGATTTGGCACTGCATTATGTCGGTGTACAATGCACACATGCTCGGGACCATGTGGTAAAGCAACGAACGCCGCAAGTAGCTCGTTATGCATGTAAACGTTGATGCTGTCCTGGCGCTATTTTGTTCCAAATCGTGTCGTTGACAACCACCATAAATCACGAATAATGGCGCACAAAGTTATCGATAAAAGAGATCTCTCAGTGGACGCTGGAATGAAGAATCCTTGGCGATTTTCTTGGCTAGAAACGGATGGAGACCAATATTCTAATTGTGACTTTCTTGTGAAAATTAACAAACCGGGATAAGTACAAGTGCACGTGGTGCGATGTATTCCATGGGGAAAATTTGTCACAGTTGTCCCGGTTTTCCTGGCCATAGGTGCAGAAAAATCAATCCCATTTCCTTGCAGCATAATGCACCTATCAATTGGGGGGAGGGGGGGGAGGGGTGGGGGAAACAATTGATAGGTGCATAAGCAGCAGTATTCCTTTATATTCCCTAAGTCGGTAGGCATTTCATAAAACGTTGATTTCTGTTGAAATTTCTGCACTTTCAGGGGAAATAAAAAAGACGCGAACAACTCTGTCCGTACAGCTGGTGGGAAATAAAAACTTGTGCAGCTGGTAATCTGCCTATAATGCATATGGAGATGGGTACCAGTTTATGCATATTGTTTTCCTACCGTGCTTCCGGACCCATGTGCGTTATATATAGCCACCTTTTTTCTTTGGCAACAAGATCCAAGCAAAATTACATTTATAAAAATGATGGCGTTTGGGGAAAAGGGGAGTGGATACATAATACAAAAGTTGGGTAGAGGAGGTGGATCGGAAAAGGGGATTTGTGTTGGTGTTTTTTTCCACTCAATGATATAAATTTAAGAAATATTTTGCTTAGATATGATACACGGCCATTTTTCACATTTTACATGTACATGTACCGTATGCATCCAGTGCGCTCGGTAAAATTTGCTTTTTCCCTCAGCGATGCGTGTGGCAATGCATAGTTCCGACCTGTCAATCAAGCCAAACCCGCCGACCAATCACAACAGAGCTAGCAGACGGCGCCCACATAGGTCAAAGTGATGCAATCATCACACAATCACGCGATTTTCTGCCCATACAGTTTGTATGCTGTATGTGCCAGTGACCGGGTGAATTTTTGTTTCAATGTCGGGCGATTCGCTGTTCGAAGGAGTAGGAAAGCGCATTTTTATGAATATATGTCATTCCTGCATTACTAGCCCTTCGCTCAGTGTGTGCTACGGTAACTGTCGACCCTAAAACATAAATACCTTTGAGTAAAATACCATTTTTTTGCGATGGCTTGTGAGCACATAGCAACAATATCTAAGGGGCAGGGTTAACTGGGCAATCTCGGAACTACCGGTATGCATTACGTACAAAAAGGCTCAGTGTAAATTTGTGTGTGCGAAGAGCGCGTTGCACGCATCATCATTAAACATCTACAACACAAAATGCACTGGAAAAAGCTGCGTCCAAGCTATGGTGGACATATACAGTGAAAGTGTCCTTTTACATTTTGAATATTTTAAGAACAATGGCAAGTTGCCATTAATTAAGTACTTGGGCCATTACAATTCATTTCCCATAACATTATTAATAATTTATTTGTATCTACTGTGAAGTACGTTATGTCCATATTAGAATATTATGGCGACTGTCTTGATTTGGGATCTCCTTGAATTTCAGTATTTTCACACGAAGATTAATTTTTCTAAATAAGGGCATCAAACGATTTTGGTGTACAGTTCATCATGCCTTGGGCCCCTTTGACAGGAGCATTCTCCCACTTCTAGAGCACTTTTTCGCCTTCGGCTCACGGCCTAAATCTAAAACTCCCTATTGTCCATCAAATTGACTACTGGGTAATAAGGTGACCCTATCAACAATATGATAAATCTGCACAGACTCTGCAAAACTATTATGTTAGGTTACAATGTACAAACAGGAGCACAAACATGTTGGCCATAGTGGGACTTGAACCCGCAACCTCCTAATTGGGAGTTTCAGTCAAGCTTCATATCCACTAGATCACATCTATACTCATGTCTTCTTTCACAAGCAGATGAAAAAGGGTCGCTCGTGATGCAGAACGGCGAAGTTGAGGCCAAACCACATTCAGGTAGGAGTTTACCAATATCTGTAATTAACATTTTTGCTCCATAACAGTTAATGGGGGTGTTAAAGGCCCTATAGATGATCTGTTTTTGAGCGATTCTGGGAATAAAACCATTATAAATAGAGGGAAAGACATCGACAAACTCATCCGGAGAAATTTCAGATCCGTCAAATGTACCACGTTTTCCAAAAACATGAAAATCCATAAAAATCCATACACGTATGTGTTTTGCCGGTCTTGACGGGATGTTTCAAAAAAACTTATTCTCAATTCCTCTCTTCGTTCTCAGTCATTCGCGTATTCTGTGGCTCGTGTCGTACTGCAGGTGTGCGCAACCCATATTATATATTTAAAAATATGCATCGCGTTGGAACAGCACACATGTAGTACACAGCGCCCATTTCGGACCGCCAAGATGCAAACCACCTAAGTAAATTTGTTTGCAAAAGATCTAAATAATTTCATCTTCATGGATATTTTCTTGTAAAATTATATCATCTCGGGCGGAAACATTTAATTGGATAGTTGCTACAATTCAGTCTTTACTTTGAGGATTGTTTTCCCTGTCAACTCATTGATTAACTTTTGGGGTCATTGCAAATGATACAGTGGGCCTTTAAAACGAAAGCGCCTTATAAACTACTTGATCTTGAAGCACTTGGCCCCTTGCGGTGTGGGGCAATAACCACCCCTCGTCTTGGCAGTGCAGAGTATTGGAAATCGCCATACGACATGTGGAATTGTATTAATTTAATTATTTTAATTCCATGCAGAGCATACTGAAAATCCTCCATTTTCAGTCTGTCGTAATCAACCAAGACGAAAACCACCCCCAAAAAAGAAGCGACAAGAAGAGGGGAAATATTCCAAAGTGCAACATGAAGCAATAGAAATGACAGTCGCTGATGAATCATCATCATCCAGCAGCTTAAAAGGTAAAATTGTCAAGAAAGAACAAAATATTTCTGAGGAGAATGAGAACAAGGTGAGATCAGAGCCAAAAATACTAAAGTGTATTAAACCCACTTGCAGCAAAAGTCAGCAGACACGGAAAAGCTAAAACTCTCCCATTCTCGACCTAATGAAGAGGTGGTACAAGCAGTCGTATTTCGGCCAAAATCAGAAGAATCCACAGGCCAACTGGAGGATTGGGAATAGAAACGGGTATTGTAGTAACAGAGACTACGAGGGTCATTCAAAAAGTTTTAGGCCGAACCTGGAAACTAGATTGTACTTTTGAACATACGGTAGACTTCATTTGTGTGTGCGAAGAGCGCGTTGCACGCATCATCATTAAACATCTACAACACAAAATGCACTGGAAAAAGCTGCGTCCAAGCTATGGTGGACATATACAGTGAAAGTGTCCTTTTACATTTTGAATATTTTAAGAACAATGGCAAGTTGCCATTAATTAAGTACTTGGGCCATTACAATTCATTTCCCATAACATTATTAATAATTTATTTGTATCTACTGTGAAGTACGTTATGTCCATATTGGAATATTATGGCGACTGTCTTGATTTGGGATCTCCTTGAATTTCAGTATTTTCACACGAAGATTAATTTTTCTAAATAAGGGCATCAAACGATTTTGGTGTACAGTTCATCATGCCTTGGGCCCCTTTGACAGGAGCATTCTCCCACTTCTAGAGCACTTTTTCGCCTTCGGCTCACGGCCAAAATTTAAAACTCCCTATTGTCCATCAAATTGACTACTGGGTAATAAGGTGACCCTATCAACAATATGATAAATCTGCACAGACTCTGCAAAACTATTATGTTAGGTTACAATGTACAAACAGGAGCACAAACATGTTGGCCATAGTGGGACTTGAACCCGCAACCTCCTAATTGGGAGTTTCAGTCAAGCTTCATATCCACTAGATCACATCTATACTCATGTCTTCTTTCACAAGCAGATGAAAAAGGGTCGCTCGTGATGCAGAACGGCGAAGTTGAGGCCAAACCACATTCAGGTAGGAGTTTACCAATATCTGTAATTAACATTTTTGCTCCATAACAGTTAATGGGGATGTTAAAGGCCCTATAGATGATCTCTTTTTGAGCGATTCTGGGAACAAAACCATTATAAATAGAGGGAAAGACATCAACAAACTCATCCGGAGAAATTTCAGCTCCGTCAAATGTACTACGTTTTCCAAAAACATGAAAATCCATAAAAATCCATACACGTATGTGTTTTTCCGGTCTTGACGGGATGTTTCAAAAAAACTTATTCTCAATTCCTCTCTTCGTTCTCAGTCATTCGCGTATTCTGTGGCTCGTGTCGTACTGCAGGTGTGCGCAACCCATATTATATATTTAAAAATATGCATCGCGTTGGAACGGCACACATGCAGTACACAGCGCCGATTTCGGACCGCCAAGATGCAAACCACCTAAGTAAATTGTTTGCAAACGATCTAAATAATTTCATCTTCATGGATATTTTTTGGTAAAGTTATATCAAATCCTCCAGACATTACCGTTAAAAAAAAAGAAAATATTTTCAGTCCGTCGTAATCGACCAAGACGAAAACCACCCCCAAAAACGAAGCGACAAGAAGAGGGGAAATATTCCAAAGCGCAACCTGTTTCCTCGTTTTTAGATCTCGTAGTTCCTGACGTGGATATGGAGGCTAAACCAGAAGATTCTCAGCGACTGGCAGTTGAGAAAAAGCGTTCCAATGCAGGAGCTAAGAAACAAGGTGTGTTTCTGGTTTTATTTCTGTATTTGAATTCAATCAGGGCTGCGTTCCAAACACACGAACATTGCAAACTTTTGCAATGTTCGCCAACAACAGGTACCCGGCTTTCCATAGACGAATGCACAAAAGCGCTGCAGCCAGTGGCGAGCCTTGGCAACATTTTCGTACGTGGAATGCAGCCCTGGGAATTTATTCTTCCTAAAGTACATGTAGCATGCAAAATGGGTGAAAAAGGTGCTCAGCAGCCGATTTCACGAAACCTTGCGCCATGGCGCAAGACTTGCGCCATAACTTTATGGCATAGCTGTGCAATAAACCCAGGATCGATTTCACGAAACTCTCCTTAGCTGCGCAACGTTCATTTTTTCACTTTAGCACTTGTAACTTTTAGGACGAGGATAATTTCTAGTTTTCTCAACGACTATTTGATGTTTGCGCTTGATAAAATAGTCGTACATAAAACATACGTCGTTTTTCAAATTCACAAATTTTGTACTGTCATCATGGCTGCCATCACTCATGTCGCTCGCTCATCATGCGTCGCGTCGCATCGCTGATTTCAAAAGGCATTTTTTGCTAACGGAAGGCCGGGGTTCAGTTCGTTGACGATGCGGTTAATAAGCACGTGTAGCTTTTTCACTGTCCTACGACACATTTTTCCAACTTACGCCACCAAAAACCATTGCTCAAGTTACGCCACATTTTATGGCGTAAGTTGGCGAGTTGCGCCATATCCAAATGTGGCATAACTTTCGTGAAACGCGTCGCAACTTATTGCGCAAGTTGCACAATAATTTATGGCATAAGTGGACTTGTGCAAATGCGTAAAGTTTCGTAAAATCGGCTGCTGGTCCTGAGAAGAAAAAAAAAGTATGTTTTCTCTTGTGGGAATTAGTGTAATTCAGTGTTGAGTACCAATACTTTAACACAAAATTGCCAAACTTCCTCAAAAGTATAATTGTACATGTATGTATTCAATGATACCTTGCTGAAATTGTATTAATATTTTAATTTCAGATAACCCAGTGTGCAAGCCACCTTTGGTCTGCCAGCGCGCGAAGTGCCCTGGTGAACTCATCTGAATTTTTCGTGGAATTTTTGTTTTCCTCCAATCTCACCCCTGGGGCTTTTTCCTCAAAGCGATGCGTGTGGCAATTACATACAAAAATTTGTGTGAGCGAAAAGCGCGTTGCACGCGTCATCATTAAACATCTACAACACAAAATGCACTGGAAAAAGCTGCGTCCAAGCTACCGTATGGCGGACGTATACAGTGATTAGGTGTCCTTTTACATTTTGAATATTTTAAGAACAATGGCAAGGTGCCATTAATTAAGTACTGGGCCATTACAATTCATTTCCCATAACATTATTAATAATTTATTTGTATCTACTGTGAAGTACGTTATGTCCATATTGGAATATTATGGCGATCGTCTTGATTTGGGATCTCCTTGAATTTCAGTATTTTCACACGAAGATTAATTTTTCTAAATAAGGGCATCAAACGATTTTGGTGTACAGTTCATCATGCCTTGGGCCCCTTTGACAGGAGCATTCTCCCACTTCTAGAGCACTTTTTCGCCTTCGGCTCACGGCCTAAATCTAAAACTCCCTATTGTCCATCAAATTGACTACTGGGTAATAAGGTGACCCTATCAACAATATGATAAATCTGCACAGACTCTGCAAAACTATTATGTTAGGTTACAATGTACAAACAGGAGCACAAACATGTTGGCCATAGTGGGACTTGAACCCGCAACCTCCTAATTGGGAGTTTCAGTCAAGCTTCATATCCACTAGATCACATCTATACTCATGTCTTCTTTCACAAGCAGATGAAAAAGGGTCGCTCGTGATGCAGAACGGCGAAGTTGAGGCCAAACCACATTCAGGTAGGAGTTTACCAATATCTGTAATTAACATTTTTGCTCCATAACAGTTAATGGGGGTGTTAAAGGCCCTATAGATGATCTGTTTTTGAGCGATTCTGGGAATAAAACCATTATAAATAGAGGGAAAGACATCGACAAACTCATCCGGAGAAATTTCAGATCCGTCAAATGTACCACGTTTTCCAAAAACATGAAAATCCATAAAAATCCATACACGTATGTGTTTTGCCGGTCTTGACGGGATGTTTCAAAAAAACTTATTCTCAATTCCTCTCTTCGTTCTCAGTCATTCGCGTATTCTGTGGCTCGTGTCGTACTGCAGGTGTGCGCAACCCATATTATATATTGGAACAGCACACATGCAGTACACAGCGCCCATTTCGGACCGCCAAGATGCAAACCACCTAAGTAAATTTGTTTGCAAACGATCTAAATAATTTCATCTTCATGGATACTTTTTGGTAAAGTTATATCATCTCGGGCGGAAACATTTCATTGGATCATTGCTACAAATTTAGTCTTTACTTTGAAGATTGTTTTCCCTGTCAACTTTTGGGGTCATCGCAAATGATACAGTGGGCCTTTAAAACGAAAGCGCCTTATAAACTACTTGATCTTGAAGCACTTGGCCCCTTGCGGTGTGGGGCAATAACCACCCCTCGTCTTGGCAGTGCAGAGTATTGGAAATCGCCATATACGACATGTGGAATTGTATTAATTACATTTTTAAAATTCCATGCAGAGCATACTAAAAATCCTCCAGACATGACCGTTAAAAAAAGAAAGATTTTCAGTCCGTCGTAATCGACCAAGACGAAAACCACTCCCAAAAACAAAGCGACAAGAAAAGGGGAAATATTCCAAAGCGCAACCTGTTTCATTTGTTTCCTCGTTTTTAGATCTCGTAGTTCCTGACGTGGATATAGAGGCTAAACCAGAAGATTCTCAGTGACTGGCAGGTGAGAAAAAGCGTTCCAATGAGAAAAGGTAAATGAGTTAAATCCACATGAACAAGGTGTGTTTCTAGTTTTATTTCTGTATTTGAATTCAATCAGGGCTGCGTTCCAAACACACGAACATTGCAAACCTTTGCAATGTTCGCCAACAACAGGTACCCGGCTTTCCATAGACGAATGCACAAAAGCGCTGCAGCCAGTGGCGAGCCTTGGAAACATTTTCGTACGTGGAATGCAGCCCTGGGAATTTATTCTAACTAAAGTACATGTAGCATGTGAAAAGGGTGCTCAGCAGCCGATTTCACGAAACATTGCACAACTTGCGCCATGGCGCAAGACTTACTCCATAACTTTATGGCGTAGCTGCGCAATAAACCCAAGATCGATTTAACGAAACTCTCCTTAGCTGCGCAACGTTCATTTTTTTACTTTAGCACTTGTAACTTTTAGGACGAGGATAATTTTTTAGTTTTCTCAACGACTATTTGATGTTTGCGCTTGATAAAATAGTCGTACATAAAACATACGTCGTTTTTCGAATTCACAAATTTTGTACTGTCATCATGGCTGCCATCGCTCATGTCGCTCGCTCATCATGCGTCGCATCGCAGATTTCAAAAGGCGTTTTCTACTAACGGAAGGCCGGGGTTCAGTTCGTTGACGATGCGGTTAATAAGCACGTGTAGCTTTTTCACTGTCTTACGACACATTTTTCCAGCTTATGCCACCAAAAACCATTGCTCAAGTTACGCCACATTTTATGGCGTAAGTCGGCGAGTTGCGCCATATCCAAATTTGGCACAACTTTCGTGAAACGCGTCGCAACTTATTGCGCAAGTTGCGCAATAATTTATGGCATAAGTGGACTTGCGCAAATGCGTTAAGTTTCGTGAAATCGGCTGCTGGTCCTGAGAAGAAAAAAAAGTATGTTTTCTCTTGTGGGAATTAGTGTAATTCAGTGTTGAGTATAGTTGGCCCAAGACTACTCTAGTCGATATTGGTTTGTGTACGCGTTGGCCATTCCCAGTAGTGCGCCCTCTTACAGCACTAACTGGCCAGCCCTTTGCTCACTAGAGTAGTCTTGGGAATTTCTCCCGGAAGGTTTAACTTTTTCTTTGTTTTTGCCTAGGCTTTCCTAGGGAACCAATCAGCGAGTGACCCAAATACAGCGCGTCGACCGCAGAGCGTGACCCAAATACATCGCGTGCACGCGCTTCGAATGGTTTGAAAAATATAAGGCGGCTTACAAGAATCATCGAACATGACCGTTTTATCGTTGCTAATATTTTCGGTGGCATAAGTTTCTTGGCAAATGTTTGCGAATATATTTACAAACATGTTTGCAAAGGCGTATGACATCGCAAAATACATTTGTTTATGAAGATAATTGCGACATTGCAAATATTTGCAAAGATATCTGTGGTATGCCATGTCCCTTGTGTGCCATCATAAAACCCTCTGCAGCTATTTACATAAAACGGTACCGCCCCCAATGCTGAACTTCCGGGAGAAATTCCCAAGACTACTCTAGTGAGCAAAGGGCTGGCCAGTTAGTGCTGTAAGAGGGCGCACTACTGGGAATGGCCAACGCGTACACAAACCAATATCGACTAGAGTAGTCTTGGGCCAAGACTATGTTGAGTACCAATACTTTAACACAAAATTGCCAAACTTCCTCAAAAGTATAATTGTACATGTATGTATTCAATGATACCTTGCTGAAATTGTATTAATATTTTAATTTCAGATAACCCAGTGTGGAGGACGGGCACGGCCCAACCTCCTTCGCTAACGCTACACCTCGGCCGGCGCCCAGGAGAGCGGTCCCTCATGGGGGCCGCTGTCGCTGGCCGACAGAGCTTAGCTCGGTGTTTGCCGAGGGGATTCACCAATGCAGAGTTTTCCGGTCCGACAAGACGTGACCGCTCCAGGTTATGAGCTAAGATTGGATCTCCTCCGCGGTTACGCACCGTCGGCATGCGGCCCGCCTACTAGCTCCACACGAGCTAATGTGGCGGGCAGGGTCAGCCCCCACGGACGACCCCCAGGAAAGCTTGCCTTTCCACGGCACGCCGGACAACTGCCAACTCCACCAGGGGCAGCACTACGTGCTACTCCTCGGGTACTGCTACGGGCACGGAAGACGAGACCTCAAATGGATCGGCAATTCACCAATGCAGAGTTTTCCGGTCCGACAAGACGTGACCGCTCCAGGTTATGAGCTAAGATTGGATCTCCTCCGCGGTTACGCACCGTCGGCATGCGGCCCGCCTACTAGCTCCACACGAGCTAATGTGGCGGGCAGGGTCAGCCCCCACGGACGACCCCCAGGAAAGCTTGCCTTTCCACGGCACGCCGGACAACTGCCAACTCCACCAGGGGCAGCACTACGTGCTACTCCTCGGGTACTGCTACGGGCACGGAAGACGAGACCTCAAATGGATCGGCAATTCACCAACGCAGAGTTTTCCGGTCCGACAAGACGTGACCGCTCCAGGTTATGAGCTAAGATTGGATCTCCTCCGCGGTTACGCACCGTCGGCATGCGGCCCGCCTACTAGCTCCACACGAGCTAATGTGGCGGGCAGGGTCAGCCCCCACGGACGACCCCCAGGAAAGCTTGCCTTTCCACGGCACGCCGGACAACTGCCAACTCCACCAGGGGCAGCACTACGTGCTACTCCTCGGGTACTGCTACGGGCACGGAAGACGAGACCTCAAATGGATCGGCAATTCACCAACGCAGAGTTTTCCGGTCCGACAAGACGTGACCACTCCGGGTTCCGAGCTAGGCTCGGATCTCCTCCGCGGTTACACACCGTCGGCATACGGCCCGCCTACTCGCTCCACGTCGGAGCTAGCGTGGCGGGCAGGGTCAGCTCCCCGGGACGACCCCCAGGAAAGCTGGCTTTTCCACGGCACGCCGGACAATTGGGCTCCCTACGCACAACCTTGTGCGGGAGCCGACTGGCTCGCGGTGCAGACTTAATGTCCCGGTGGTCCTCCTCGCAGCCGGTGGTACGGCTATGGGGGCCCCCAAGCACTGCGCATGGGAGGCGGAGATGCCCTTTGGCGCTCCACCCCCCAGGGCTGGGCCTGGTGGCCCAGGGACGGCGCTGGAACCCCCTGGTCCATGTTGCGACTGTCCACGGTGATGGCCCCGTCAGCCACCACCCCGATGGTCGACACCGCGGCTGCCAACTCAACCACGGGCAGCACTATGTGCTACTCCTCGGCGACGCGGCTAACTTGTTGCGTGCCGCCGCCCCGGGCTTCCTTCCTTGTGGGGAGGAACTCGGAAGCGTCGGGGGCTGTCCACTCTAGGGCTCATACGGGTCTGATCGGCCGCTCTCAGCCCCCTGGACAACCCCTAGAATGGACCTCGCAGGTGCCCCAGCCGGACGTTCCGGCTTATACGCCACATGCAGGTTACCCCCCGAGAACGGATGGACCGCCCGCCGGGCCCTCCTCCGCATACTCGGTAACCCTGTGCCGTGTCACCCGGTAGGTGCACACCAGGACGCGTCCTCGGCCGGTACCTCGTTGGGCTTCCCACCCCACTGGCCTCCCGGCGACGCACATCAGCCCGGGCAGGGGTATCCTGCCCATCGGCTCGTGCCGGACGCGCACCAGGATACGGCACCTTTCGGCTTTCGGCTGGTCCCGCCGGCCGAACAGCCTCTGGCCTTACTCGGGCGTATTTCTTTCCTCAGACGAGAGAATGCCTGCGCCTGTACTTTTGGTGTACCATTAAAAATCCAACCTGAAATTTGTACTGGTTGGTGCACTAATTTGCTCTTTTCCTGGATGTAAATCACAAATTTAGATATCAGTGTTTCATTCCCAAGTAATACACCTAATTATTTTAATACAGTGCGTTAAAAAGGCCCGTAAGTTAAAAAAACGGGCCCGATTTTAAGCTTAGATATCTAGAAAGCGTGTAGTTCAGATGCCTCCTCCTTGGTGATCTGAGGCAATGTAATGAGTTATTTTTACATAATGTGATTTCCTGTTGCCTGTATTAGAAATATAAATATGTTGCAAAAACAAATTCAGTTCTTGTGAAACAATAGCACACATTTAGGCTAAAGGACCAAATTACCAATAATATTTGCTCTGGAGACTATAAGTCCAACTACATGTAATGCAAAAATGTCATCTTGGGTTCTAATCATGCTATTAAGCTGAAATTTGGTCGGTAGGTACACAATATGACTACAACATGTTCAGAGGCAAGTAAATTAAAACAATTTCTTGAAAGTTGAGTTTTGAGGTAAAAACTTGTTTTTTGCTTATTTTTCACAAATTAATTATGCGAAAAGGCTATATCTCTACCACCGTACATCCTATTTAGCTGAAATTTGGTCAGCAGGTACACAGTATGGTCAACATGTTCAGAGTAAAAGTAAATTTAAAAATGACTTGAAGGGTAAATTTGGGGTAGAATCCCGGTTTTTCTTATTTTATTAGAGAATCAAATATGCAAACATGCTCTATCTCAACTAAAACGTGTATCATAAGTTGCCCAAAATTTGCTTAGCAGGCACAGAATATGGTCATTGGCATGTTCAGGGTAAAAGTAAATTAAAAATTACTTTATTTGAGAGTTTTTGGGGCGTAATCTGAGGTTTTGTTATTTTAGGTAATTAAATATGCGGGAGCTATCTATCGCCTACCGCACATGATATGTTGCTAAAATTTGGGATATAAACAATTACGCATTGTATATATATTTTGGGTATATTTGTATTTTATTGAGCATTGTATATTTATTTTTCATTAAAGGTACACACCGGCCTCCTGTTTACATGATTTAGTGATGTAGCAGCATTGACAATACCTTTTCACCCTCGTTTCAAAAAACAATCATCAAAATATCCCGTAATTTACTAAAGAAGTGCAAAATTAACAAAAACGGTCAAAAGACAGGTTATACGCTTTACCAGCCGTTGCAACTACGCGGGAACCTCACGACTTTGTCACAAACGATTCGCTCTTCTCCTACTCAGGATATCTCCAATTTTCTGCTCACGGTTTCAATGGACAGCCCGGACGACCGAATAGGAATTTCCGTTTTCTTTTGAGGAGTTGGCATCATGTTTTTTCTTCGGTGAGCAACCACCCGGTTGTGTGTGCACTCGGGCTATTTGCCGTGCTGCACGGTGCAAATATCCTACACTCCACGGTAGCCTGCCGTAGCACGCGCTCGGTCCCGTTCTCTGGACTCTCGAAACAAACATTTATGTTCGAATTTTCATACCTATGTTCAACTTTGTTTCATACATGTATAAATAGTCTCTCTTTTGTCAATTACTTATACATATTGGGGGGAAATCAGAGTGGAATTTGGTGCAGTTCTGCAGTAAGAAACTTCCATGCGGCTGGAAACGAAACTAACTCGCAAGACCATGTGACTTTTCGGAACCGGAATCTGGTTCCGAAAAGTCATGTGACCTTATATTTTTGAAAAATGCTAAAAAACGGCCAAATTTTACAGCGTCTTTTCAGGATTTATCTAATTTACTCTAAAAGGCGCTTCAGAATAATGTATTTGTCTATTTCGAGCCCAAAATAGCCCAACAAAGCCGGTGTGTTCCTTTAAGCATTGTATATTTTCAATTAAGTATTATACGGTATATTTATGGGTCTTTCTATAAATCAGGGGTCCAAAAGTGACATTTAAGTGTCCTCCGTTACACCTGATATGTGTTATTTTTCGTACAAAAATCATTAAAATGGCTTTTAAACAATTTTTTTTTATGAATTGTACTTTATGTACTCACTCTTTGAGATGGAAAGTATTTAAAGAATGTGTCCTGAATTTACAAAAACGAGATGTAAAATGTAACGGGGACACCAAAATTGGACCCCAAATTTATAGAAAGACCCTTATTGCCTAACTTTATATACACAATGTTTACTTTTAACATTTTTGTTTTCCACCCACATTTTACATGTAACTTTTATTTCATAATGTGTAATTCACCCTTTGCAGTTTACAACGTGCGCTGTAAAAAATTGTGTTGAGTCACAGGTGTTTTTCTGTTGAAAAAGTCAAAATCGAACAGTAACTTTTACTGTTTTGGGAATTTGTTGTTATTGCACAAACGTTCTTCCGTCTGTGTACATTTTAAAAATATTGTTCTGTATGATTACAGACGGTTTGCCGTTAAATTACAGGTTTGTTCAGAAACAAGAAACTTTTAATCTTCATATGTTAAAATACAGCCATGTTACTGTTTAGTAACAGAGGACCTTCTGGCTGCGTTCGGGCGTGCAGTTCTCGTTACTCGGGAGTAATGCGTGCGCATTGCACTCGGGTCACATCACGCGAACAGCAAGTCCGCAGTCCGCGTGCGCGAATGGCAATCAGTGAAGATGGCCGTCTCTTGCCATCACTGCACAAAAAAATGCCGTTTCATTGCTCACAAGAAACTGAGGAAATACAGGCCGTAAGTCGTAAGAACCTTTGATGCCGTCTAAAACAAACCTTAGTGAGTTGTTGTTTCAGTTATTGAGTTGACACGTTGAGCAAATTCACCAAAAAATTCCACCATCTTCGTACAAATCACATAACACTTGACAGGAGTACGAGCACACTCCCCATTTGTTGGGGAGTAGTGAGAGCATACTCTCACTGGCCTGAGTGTAGTCTTTCGGAAAGACTGCCTTTTTGGGCGCAATACACGATGTACATAGACTATTCACCATTGGCCGCCAGAGGGCGCACCTGAAATACAGTCGAAAAGACAGTCTTTCATATTCCGTATAAATCGCTCGCAAAATACCGAGCGAATTCCTGGCATACCTTTGTGTGACACGTTGAAATGCGTGACGTCATCTAATTTCCATAATTCACAACAGCTCTGGTCTGTCTGGTACCCAGAGTACACACTGGACAGGACAGTGCATACATATGTCGCTGCTTTTCCAGTCGCTGATCGATCGATCGATCAGCAGTCAGCAGGCAAACATGAAATGAGGCAAACACGTTGTCCACGGACAAAGCTATCTTGCGCGTTGCACTCAGTGGCTCGCCTGTACCGTCGCGTCCGGGCCTTGCCGCTTGCCGGCCTGCGTTGCTCGTACGGTCGGGTTAGACCCGTGAACGGGTCTACGGTCGGGTGTGATGATTGGGCGGCCAGTGAAGACGAAGCATTTCGTTCCAAGTTGGGAATCGAAAAGTTCAAAGGCTATCAAAGACTGTCAAAGACTGGCATTTAGAGATTTTCTTAGGGCATTTTCTGCTTGGTCACGATTTTTTTTTATCGCTTACGCATGGAGGAAGAAAACGACTGGGATTGTTTTCTTCTCCTCTATACTACTAGTACTATGGCATGCTTTTCATATTATTGGCTTCGGTAAAAAAGTGCTAAACGATTTCAGAGAAGTTATCCACTACTATTTTTCCCTAAAATGACTTGCAATCATCAGTTAGTTCAGATATGATAGAACAAAACCGAAATTTAGGAGTGAATTAATCTGAGTGAAGAACCACCCACTTTCTTAAAAACTACTAATTTCACTCACTATCACATGCTTTGTACACAATGTTTGAAGTATTATAAATTGTTGGGCAGATTTTAAAAAATTTCAAAATGCCCTTATTAAATTTTTATAAGTTTAATGTTGAAAGGAGTCTCTCAAAGCCACATGGTTTTACAAAAGTAATTGTACATTTTCTAAAGTCAAATATGACCCATTTTATTTTCATTTAGGCCAACAAAAAATAAGGCAAATTGTTGTGACCCAAGGATCGACCTTTTACGGCCTATTTAAAACAATACCTTTTTTTCTGATTCTTCGTGCATGTTTTTGTTTTTACAGCAAGCAGAATTGCAGAAAATTAATTAGAGCAACTTGCTTGCATAAGCCTCCGAAAATATACTGGAATAACGTTTAATGGAACAAATTTAAATTTGATGTTTATTAGTTTACTAAATGTTAACATTTCACCCTTTTCAGTGCTTTGAGGAGAATGCTTTGAGAAGGCCCATTAATTTTGTGGATATGAAGCTGTTTTTACGAATTCCAGGGAACAACAGCAAACTACTTTGTAGATAAGACAGAAGCCCTTGAAGGAAATTTGCACAGTTTGGTTAACTTAAAAAAAATGGAAATGTTCGTCAACATTGTCTGATTCATTAGTTCAATATTTGACTTCAAGTGCAGAAATAATTTGAATTTTTAGGTTGAATTCCATATCCGACCACTATAAACGTCTTTATTCTGTAAATGAAAAAATAAACAATGCATGTTAGAACAAGTTTGATGATAAAAATGAGAAATACAATTATGACATGTCTGATTTTAGGCCCCCAGCCTGGATTTCCATTGTTATAAAACCATGTAAAATGTTAGTTTAGTTGTAAAAACCATGGTGAGAGAGAGAAATTGTCATGATTTTTAAATTTTTTCCCACTGCTGTCCAACATTGTCCAAGGAAATGTTCGTCAACATTGTCTGATTCATTAGTTCAATATTTCACTTCAAGTGCAGAAATAATTTGAATTTTTAGGTTGAATTCCATATCCGACCACTATAAACGTCTTTATTTTATATTAAATGAAAAATAAACAATGCATGTTAGAACAAGTTTGATGATAAAAATGAGAAATACAATTATGACATGTCTGATTTTAGGCCCCCAGCCTGGATTTCCATTGTTATAAAACCATGTAAAATTTTAGTTTAGTTGTAAAAACCATGGTGTAAAAACTAAGAGAGAAATTTTCATGATTTTTAGATTTGTTCCCACTGTTGTCCAACATTGTTCAATGTTTTGGCCATGGCATTGGGTCTTAATCTACACGGACAGGCACCCCCGGCCGGGGGACAGGAAGTCACCGGGCTGGGCTGGGCGCGCACTCGTACCGAGAAATGCCGCTTCTCGGCAGGCCATGCACCACGGTCACTGCACGAAAACGGCCCGATATCATTTTCGCGCGGCACGGTGAATCACTGCACACGTACAAATGTACACGGCAAGTTACCATCCCACATGACCTATTTATGGAGGCATCGCTTTCTCTTCTACGCAGGCGCCCATAATTTTTGACCTTGCTGTTTAATTATTCATGTCTTCCATAAAGGTTATCGAACTTTTTTCTTACGGAGTAATCAAGACCGAGTTTTCGAGTTCACGTTGTAAGTGTAGGTACGCCCTCTGGCGGCTAAAATGAACAATGTGGGGATCGCGAACTCTAACAGTAAATTCGGTCTTGCATCAAGACTAGCCTGAGTGTCGTTATTCTTGCCGTTCACGCGCGCAGGAGTATAACTCGTGTTAACACGAGTACACGCCCGATCGAACGCAGCCCAAGTTATCCCATCGATGTTCCCTGGTACGTATGCGGCAGAAATTACGCGGCGTTGATAGCGAGTACCATGGTACGTTGCATGCTGGGAAATCACTGCAGTAAATTCAAACTGCGCAGTGCGCTTTTTGTAGTCGTGCCGTTCGTATGTGAAATTACAGATTTTGGCGGGCGTTATGTCGAAATATATACTGGAGACTGTTCAGTTTATAGTGCCGACTTGAACGAGAAAAAGCTGCTCTACATGTCGTAAAATAGGCAAGTCGGTATTTTCGTACATTTTTTGGTTTTTATTTGCGTTTTATTTGCCGTGCAATACTGCCTGCAGTGGAGATACACGGGAGCATGTAACCTGCCTCAAAGTGCGGGAATACAGTAGACTCGGGCAGAAATTCCCCCTGAATTTATCATATTCCTGTATTTCAGTGAGTCGGGTTACATTTTTGGTAAATTGTACACCCTGTTGAAACTCCACTGCACCCAAATAAAAACTAGGAATGCAAATAAAAACTAGGAAATTGAGAGAAACATGCCGACTTATTTTACATGAAGTGTGGTGCATCTACAACACAAAAAGTGAACTGTAAAGGTCAACAAGAAACAGTCGTCAATAACCTGGACTGCTTCGTTCAGTAATACATAGAATTGTTTCTGTACAGAAGGCTTTGTTAAAGAACAAAACCATGCACAAAACGATCACTTAGTCGTCTGTTGAAAAACAGAAGAATCTTCTGTAAATTTACAATTCCAAATAACAGTAGTCTACTGTATGCAAACAGATAAAACAAAAAAGTAGAATGTAGGCCCCCTACTGTTTAAAAACAGTACGCTATGTAATGCCAATTGACATATGAATGTACTGTAAATGAACAGAGATTTTTTTAAACAGTGTGTGCCATATAGTCGTCTGAGATGAGTTTATAAATTAGTATTAAAATGTTAACCCTTGCGCTGTACTTTACAACTTTGTACTGTCCTTTTTTCCAACAATGCATACTAGTTCCGAGTTTGCCTAGTTAGCCCCGCCCCCGTGGATATTGTTGCTATGGCTCACACGCTATCGTCAAAATGGCGACACACTACGCACAAAGCAATGGGACTTTCAACGGAAAGCACAGATTCATTGGAGAAAACTCAAAGGTATTCATGTTTCAGGGTAGACAGTTATCTTAGAACACACCGAGTAAAGGGCCAGTAATACAGGGATGTCATATCATGACATACGTGCTTTCGTACCTTTGAACAACGAATCATCGCATACAACACTGTACAAATAAGCCAGTTGCGTGATAGATTTGCATAAATCCTAGAGTCCTGCCTCTGCGCTATGGCGCTCGCATAATAAGAGAGTACTGCACCAGACTACCAGGCCGTTGGCAACGGTTGCCAAGTGGCAAGGGGGTGCACGCTAGAACATGTTAGCCGGCGCGAAAGTCTGTACGGTACCTGGAATACCTCGCACAGTACTCTATGCATTTTGAAGCTGGACCATCCGAAATTACATGTTGAAATTGCATGTTAAAACATGTACTCGCCATGAAATTTCGTCAAAATAACGAGTTAGAACGTCTTGTTTGACTCGAAATAGACGTTAACTTTGAAAGCTGGATCGTTCCCAATCTGTGCATGATAAATTCAAAAAAAAGAGTAACGATTTCGGGTTATAAGACTGGTTTGAAGCTGCCGATTTAACGTCACGAACCCGAACGAAGGGAGACGTATACACTAGACACCAAACTTGACTTGAAATAGGGGAAATAAGATGACATGCAGATTGTAAATCTTGCCAATATGATAAAATTAATAGCGCCGTTGATTGTTTATCCATTTGACGGAACATCGTCAGAAATTGGCGAGTTTTACTGTTCCAAAACGCGCGTTCAACATAACAGCGAGCGACTCTCGTTTTGCGTACAAGACCGGCATACGATTTCAAATACACCTTCCGAATTTTTTGAAAAGAAAAGGTCATGCCTGTTTGTTTCCGCAAATGATCGACGTCTCGCAGCAACTTGGGTAAAATCAAAAGTAATTCAATTATGAATTAAAATGATTATCTAGCTACATACAAGTTACAACAGATTTTAGAAATACTTTGGCTGCAAAAACTTGACCGAGCGGTTGTTGTGTTATACGTTGTTGAGTTTGTCTATATCCGTGCGGAATACGGAATTCACCACTAAAAATTGAGATGGGAAAAAAGGGCAGGCTCTAATTTGTGGGCGACAAACAGCACCCGTAACACACTTCAATTAGAATAAAATTTTAAACAAAGACAAACAATTATATCTCCTAACAGTCCTCAGTTTCACAAATCTGTCTAGCAAACACGAACCGGGATACGATCGACCTTTTTATTTTGGTATATTTAGTAGGCATCGCATAATTTTCGCATTTCCATTTTTCCCGGTCCACACACGCAAAATTCATGTTTCCTATTAAACCAAATCACGTTTCCTAACCAAATTTAAACTTTATGGGGGCATAATATCATGTAATATTAGAAAGAATTAGTGGCGAGGGTGTACGGTATTTATATCTCCACTTAATTAAGTCGCGTACGTTGATGTATTTCTCGCGATTTTACTTGGGCTTCGGAATATGCCGGTCATGTACGCAAAACGAGAGTCGCTCGCTGTCGCGTTGAACGGCGATCTGAAACAGCAAAACTCGCCAATTTCTGACGAAGTTCCGTCGAATGGATATTAAACAATCAACGGCGATATTAATTTTTTATCATATTGTGGCAAGATTTACTAGCTGCATGTCATCTTATTTCCCCTATTTCAAGTCAAGTTTGCTGTAAAGTGTATACGTCTCCCTTCGTTCGGGTTCGACGTTCAATCGGCAACTTTGAACCGGTCTCATAACCCGAAATCGTTACTCTTTTCTTGAATTGATCATGCACAGATTGGGAACAATCCAGCTTTCAAAGTTAACGTTCATTTCGAGTCAAACAAGACGTTCTAACTCGTTATTTTGACGAAACTTCATGGCGAGTACATGTTTTAACATGCAATTTCAACATGTAATTTCGGATGGTCCAGCTGCAAAATGCATAGAGTACTGTGCGAGGTATTCCAGGTACCGTACAGACTTTCGCGCCGGCTAACATGTTCTAGCGTGCACCCCCTTGCCACTTGGCAACCGTTGCCAACGGCCTGGTAGTCTGGTGCAGTACTCTCTTATTATGCGAGCGCCATAGCGCAGAGGCAGGACTCTAGGATTTATGCAAATCTATCACGCAACTGGCTTATTGTATGGGGCCGGCAGAACATATCGCGTGATCATGTTGTTGTGAGACAGTGCACTTTGACCTATGTCAGTGATATCTGCTAGCTCTGTTGTGATTGTTCGGTTGATTGACAGGTCGGAACTATGCATTGCCAATCCTGAAAATGTTTCATTGGACCTAATTTTCTTATTTTTTTCTCTCAGCTTCTGCCCTTTTCTAGCAGTTTGCGTTTTACGCTGTCCACACTGCTTGTGGGCAGAGCAACATTAAATGTCCAATGTGTTTCATCGTGGTTCACTTCGGATTCTGAGTTGTCAAGTGTCATTTCCCAAACTGAGATAATGAAAATCAAGTTCTCTTTCAGACTTTCAAGTTACAGAAGTTTCCCCTGGGTGCTATTGATGTATTTCGCATTTGGAATGCCTGCTACCTTTATAGACTTGTAAAACTTTATCTGTCTTAAAAGTGCTCTCCCTTGGTCTGTGACTGATAGAAACTTCTGAAGTAAGTCTTTTACTGCTTGTGTACTTTTCACTTGACCATCAATGATTGTCATAGTCTTGTATTTTTTGCTGTTTTTGTAGCCGATTTCTCTTCAGTTCCTTTTTTTTCCTTTACATAGGTTTGCACGCATAGGCTACGTGCTTTTTTCATTGCTGTATAGACATTTCTTAAGCTCAGAAGGTGAAAGCTTATGAAGGTACTGCCCTGTTTTGTTGTTGACATACAAGATCAAGCCCTCGATGAAATCCATGTTTGCAGTAGACTTTGACCTAAGTAAGCGATCTAAGCCGGAAAAGTCTCTTTCCGTATTTCATTATTTCTTGCAACTCGAGCACGCCTATGAAGTTTTTCATAGTAGGCCTACCTGGGAAAAGCACCGAGTATAGGCCTACAGTGTGAATAATTACGTCGGGTATATAAGGGCAAGACAAACCCTAATTAACAATCATGCGTTCTACCTTCAATTCTTCCATTATTTTTACTCCTGATAATACAAGGTTCCTGTTATAAAAAGGTATTCTGCAAAGCCCCGAGGACGAGGTTCAACTACGGTATATAGGCCTACATGTAATGTTATGGAAAAGCTAAACATAAACAAAAACATCAACTGTTTTGATCAAACTACATGTACCAGTGCATTACCTTTCAGCCATGTCCCGTATAACTGAGCAGCATGAGCAACCTGCGCCCAAGGGAGATTTCTTGTCGTAGGCCTACAGCACCTCAATTTTGCAGAAAGGTTCTTGACGATGCCTTAATTGGCCAATTTTCTTTCTATTGTCCGTTTGATGCGGACTTCAATATGCTGGATTGATTTGTTGTCAACACATGCACGCGGAGCTAGCAGCGCATGCGACGAATGACGGGTGCCCGGGAGTTCTGCACTATATATAGTGGCCGGGCAAGGGAGAGCTCTAGACACGCGTACACATTCTGATGTCGTGGGCCGGGAAATATCCGATTCTTCCAGGTCTTTTACAACTGAAACTATTTTCTGTTCAGTTGGCAGTACATAATGTACCGAGATTGCTGTTCTGTTTCTAAATTACTCGCATATAGTTCGCCGAATCGATTTGGTTGGAAATTATTCGTCAGTTTCCAACGATGCTATATGTTACCGACGTACGTGCGCCCGCCGTACAAATTCAGCGAGACAAACCACGTGGAAGATGGTAGAACCTCCAGCTTGCGTTGCTTGGCAACAACACATGTGACCTCGGGTACGGGTCAAGTGAATGCGCCATATAACTGGAGGTTTGATGAGGATGGTACACACTGTCTATTGGGATTTTAGTTTCCTCTGATGACTAATAATTGTAAATTTGATGTAGATGTTGCACAGACGGTTGAATGGGGTAGGGCATTCCACATATCGATTGATTCGGAAAAGAAGGATTGTTGCATAATTATTGTATTCACTGAACGATGAAGCATCATTGTCTATGGCCTCGTCTTACCCGAGATGGTTTCGGTTTGCAGTAGGCCTAGTTGTTTATGTCAATAGCCAACTCATCTCTGAAGATCTTAAACAATGTGATGAGACGGGTGTGTTGTCATAGTTGTCGCATTTCCTCAATAGTGTAAGCAGTTTTCTTCATTTATTCGCCAATTTGGGGCTTAAAATAGATTGTTCTGTCGAAATTGGTTTTAAAAGAGATAACAAAGGTGACGGGTAGGCCTACTGCAGTGCACTGTTTCCAGAAAGATGGGCGGAATGGAAGATTGTTGAACAGGTAAGTATGTAGTACAATATTTGTTTATCATCTTTCTTGTAATTATAGTATTATGCCCATTGCCTTTGACGTACGTACGTAGGCCTACATTGAATACTTGCAGTTCGAAGGTATTAATTAAAACGAAAAGGGGGATAAGGTTTTGTTTCGGTTACGGAATACGACATTCTGTTCCTTCCTGCATTATACCCTTAATTAGGTGATCGGGCCAACAGCCCCGATCACCTATTGCTCTCGTACGATTTCTTTGTCTTTTTTTTAGGTGATCGGAACTCATTCCGATCACCTATTGATATTGTACGATTTCTTTGTCTTTTTTTTTTTTTTTTTTTTTTTTTTTTTTCTTTTTCTTCTTTTTCCACTCAAACGTTTCCAGAGCTTTTCTTCAAAACGGTTCAAGCTATCAACTTGAAACTTTGTAGGAACATCAACCCCAATGTGAAGGTGTGCATACAAGTGTGACGTCATTGTGACGTCATTGGGTATCAAATTACAACCCAAAAATGACTAAAATATGCATGTTTTAAAATGCTTCCGTCTGGAAAACCACGTGACCCATGATTTTCGTATTTAGTAGGCTTATAGATAAGATCATGGCCTATAATTTTCTTCGTGTGGGCATTTTCATCTGACCCTTCCTTCTGGGGTCAATCTGAGGTCAAAGTTCAACGAAAACGAAAATCTAAATTTTTGCACTTATTGAGCAACAATGCCCATCAAACCAAGCTGAATCTTTAAGTAACTAAGTACAGGCACAGGTCCTATGGCAGACTTTCACCAGCGTGTATAATATTATGATGGCATCAAGCGTGACGTCATCGTGACGTCATCAAGTATCAAATTACACCCCCAAAAAACCAAAATATGCATATTTTAAAATGCTTCCGTCTTGAAAACCACGTGACCCAGGATCTTCGTATTTGGCAGGTTTATAGATGACATTCTGTGCTACAATTTTCTTTGTGTGGGCATTTTTATCTGACCCTTCCTTCTGGGGTCAATTGGAGGTCAAAGTTCAACGAAACTGAGAATCTCAATTTTTACACTTACCAGCAACAATGCCCATCAAACCAAGCTGAATCGTTAGTAAATTAGATACAGACATAGGCCCTACGGCAGACTTTCACCAGAATGTATAGTATCATAACGGCATCAAGTGTGACGTAATCATGACGTCATCAGGTGTCAAATTACAAAAATTCAAAGGTTATTATTTCAAAAATTCATATCTCAAGAACCGTATAAGATACTTGAACAATTCTTTCACAACATGATAAGTCTAAATGAACTGAACAAATCATACGATGTCATGACCCCTGTGTGACGCCTACTTCCGGTCCAAACCGGAAGTTGTTCGAAAATGTGCATTTTTTAAGCGTTTTGAATGCAAATAGATTCAAAGTGGTAGTGAATTTGACCATATTTCTACGGAACGAAATGTTTCCACACATGTGGACTTTTTGACTATACCATTGGTGACGTCATCACATGGACGGTAGTTACGTAATGTGGTGTCAAATTACGCAAATTTGGAGCTGAATTGTTTAAAAATGCTGTATATTGAGAACTACAGCAGATATTTGCATGATTCTTTCGCCACATTTAAGAACTTGATGTTTATCAAATTGTTGAACAATTTGTGCACAACATTGTGACGTCATGATATCGTCGCAGGTATCAAATTACAAAAATTAAATGGTTATTATTTCAAAAATTCATATCTCAAGAATCGTAATAGATACTTGAACAATTCTTTTACAGCATGATAGGTCGCAATGAACTGAACAAATCATACAATGGCATGACCCCTGTGTGACCCAAACCTCCGGTCCAAACCGGAAGAGGTTCGAAAATGTACACTTTTTTTAGCATTTTGAATGCAAATAGACCAAAGTGGTAGGGAATTTGACCATAGTTCTACGGAACGAAATGTTCCCTCACATGTGGACTTTATGACTACATATATACCACTGATGACGTCATCACGTGCACGGTGGTTACGTAATGTGGATAAATTATTTGTTGGGTCCCTTGATAATTAAGCTAACTCAGTCGTTTGAGGGCGCTATGCCAAGCCTCCACTAATCTGAAGATTTGCGCCCATATATAGTGCTCGACTTCTAATAATATAACTTGTATCTAGGCAGCCTGTCTCGGGTCAGAGGTCATAATGTATCTTTTTAGGGAGGATGTCTGGGCCACACGGCCAATGATATACACGTACGTGCGCGAGTAGTGAATAAGTCAGACAGACGAGACATAATAAGCAGGGATTGATTTACAACCGAGAAAATTTGGCTTTTGAAGATGTAAAACTGCTAGTTTCCGTGGCATCATCGCCAGGAAAGTTGAATGAACACTTGATAGCACAAGAACATTTACTTTTTGTGACTTAGCTGTTGTATCTTGGGTGTAATTATGTACGGCTAGCCTTAGTCGGCGGACCAGCGTAAATATGTCTTCTCACCGAAAACTGTGAATGTGACATGCTGGAAATCGTTGCTGTGTTGGAAATAAAATGGACATGGTGGACCGCAACTCAAGTTGACTGGAGCGTCAGTTTATTCTAGATGCAATTGAACCCCAACTCCCCACACGGCGATATACTACAGTAATATGATCTCAAATGACAAAATCTTTAGAACTGTAATAGATATTGAAAAGATTCTTTCACCACATATACATGTCAAAATTTGTCCTTCAGTAGATACTTGAACAATCTGTGCACACAATAGTAACGTTATGATGAGATTGACAATGATGACGTCATCAGATACACAATTTTAGCGTTGAATAGTCAGAGTCATGTCTTGAGAATTCCAATACTTTTTCAACATCAAACAACTCAAGTTTTCAAACAATCTCAAAACTGTGTCGTCATCATCATTTCAATGTTTATGTCACCCGATCACCTTGCGTTTGTAAAAAACACAAACGCGAAGCTCTAGTTTTTTTTTTTTTTTTTTTTTCTTTTTCCACTCAAACGTTTCCAGAGGTTTTCTTCAAAACGGTTCAAGCTATCAACTTAAAACTTGGTAGGAACATCAACCCCAATGTGAAGATGTGCATACAAGTGTGACGTCATTGTGACGTCATTAGGTATCAAATTACAAACCAAAAATGACCAAAATATGCATGTTTTAAAATGCTTCCGTCTGGAAAACCACGTGACCCATGATCTTCGTATTTGACAGGCCTATATATCAGATCATGGCCTACAATTTTCTTCGTGTGGGCATTTTCATCTGACCCTTTCTTCTGGGGTCAATCTGAGGTCAAAGTTCAACGAAAACGAAAATCTCAATTTTTGCACTTATTGAGCAACAATGCCCATCAAACCAAGCTGAATCTTTAAGAAACTAAGTACAGGCATAGGTCCTATAGCAGACTTTCACCAGCGTGTTTAATATTATGATGGCATCAAGCGTGACGTCATCGTGACGTCATTAAGTATCAAATTACACCTCCCAAAAAACCAAAATATGCATATTTTAAAATGCTTCCATCTCGAAAACCACGTGACCCAGGATCTTGACCACGTGACCCAGGTTTATAGATGACATTCTGTGCTACAACTTTCTTTGTGTGGGCATTTTCATCTGACCCTTCCTTCTGGGGTCAATTGGAGGTCAAAGTTCAACGAAAACGGAAATCTCAGTTTTTACACTTACCAGTAACAATGCCCATCAAACCAAGCTGAATCGTTAGTAAATTAGATACAGACATAGGCCCTACGGCAGACTTTCACCAGCATGTATAGTATCATGACGTCATCAGGTGTCAAATTACAAAAATTCAAAGGTTATTATTTTCAAAATTCATATCTCAAGAACCGTAATACTGTTCCACAGACGGACTACTTCTGTTATCGTAAACAGAGAGCCCCATATACTCCACACACAGCGCCCGTGGTTACTGCACATTCCTATGGGCACACACAACTTCCGGCGAGTTCGTGTCAGTGGTACACACTTCAACGCTAAAACGAATCGGGCTAAATAAGATCGGAACACTTCGGGTAAAGATTTGCGCGTTCTGATTGGCCGGTTGGCTTAGAAACGTCATCATCGGAAAAGAGTATGCTTCCAGCTAGCCTGGGGTCCATTCGCGTACAAAATCGACCGCGGGTTGCAACTTTTGCGATCAAAAACATTTTTTCTCGTCCATAAAGCGATCCATAATCAACGTGAATCACCAAGCGACAAGGTATGTATACAAAAGTAGACATTAAACAATCCTACCATACTGACAAAAAGTCCGTAAGGCCTACCATTTGTCGCAAAAATGTACTTTTAGGAGGGCATGTTGAGCAGGAATCCGAGACTTCGCTCGCGTGCAATGTCCACACCGACGTACGACCGAGTTCCACGCCGTGTGTAGGGCCGGGACGTACGGCGGTGGTGTGCCCACTGCATACGCGATGATCTCGTAATTCCCGTGAAACAAGCAATGATGCAGCGTTAGAAAACCTGCGTTTTACGTCAATCTGTGCAAAATTGTGTGCCAATTTTGTAACTGATATTGAATTTATTAACATTCAAAGACAATACGTGATATCAGATACACCAATTAAAGATATTTAGTTGTTACTTAACAAATGAAGGCAAATAATTTGTTGAGTAATATTATTCTTTGTCAATTATTTTTGCAGCTTTTCTGTGGTCCTCGTCCTGTGACATACCACCAGTGAGCCTGAAGATGAAAAAGGGTAGTACGAGTCCCTTGATGATGCAGAATCGTCATCCATAGTTGAGCCTCCTGCCCGTAGTAACATCTGTAATTACTATTATTTGTAAAGATTTAAATATAACCTCTAGGCTCCACATCCGTTTGTTTTGATCAAAACATAAATTATTTATCTCTGAAGAATAATACGTCATTCTCTTCTCTGTTTTGTATTTAATGTAACTTTGTAAGCAATTTGGAAAGTTGTACAGTTTGTGTGTGGATGCGCTTCCTGTCATTCTTTTTTGCTGCCCTCAATCCACACCTCTCCAAAATAGTATTGGCTTGGTAATTAACACATACAGTGATTGATTATGTCAATTAAATTATTGATGCAAGTCCCAATCTTGACAATAGACAGATTTGATTATATCAGTATCTCTTATCAATCTATTTTTCAACATTAATTGGGGAAAAATAAGGTTCCCTTAACAATCAACATTTTTGCATAAATTATGCAAATTATGGGATTTCAATATAAACTAATTATCTGTAGTTAAGCAGGTTTGATTATTACAATGTCTTGCATCATTTAATTAAAGTAAATACTTTAATTAAATGATGCAAGATGCATTGTAATAATCAAACCTGCTTAAGATAAATTTGAGAAAAATGAGTTTTCCCTTGAAAATTGACCGTTTTTGCATAAATTATTAATTTATTATGCAAATGAGGTATTTAAAATATAAATTAATTATCTGTCCTTGTACATATATTAATAACTGTTGTTTGTACCAACTTTGGGCCATCCAGGATAGAGTTGAGCAAAGATATATAGCCAAAAGTATAAGCCACAGTGACCATTGTCGGTGCCAAATTAGAAATAAAGAAAAACATAGGATAACCTTTGACCTGCCGATGAATTTTTACCCTGTTTTCAATTATCCAAACCGACTGTAGCTTCGCAATGCAAAATCCGATTTGAAAAAAAATAAACAGATTTCTTCTAGTCAATAACCACTCTTTCAATTGACACTGATTTTAAATCGATGTGGGCTTTAAAATAAAAGGGTTGAAACTGCCTAAATTATAATTATAGATACTTGAACAATTCTTTCACAACATGATAAGTCTAAATGAACTGAACAAATCATACGATGTCATGACCCCTGTGTGACGCCTACTTCCGGTCCAAACCGGAAGTTCTTCGAAAATGTGCAAATTTTTAGCATTTTTAATGCAAATAGATTCAAAGTGGTAGTGAATTTGACCATATTTCTACGGAACGAAATGTTTCCACACATGTGGACCTTTTGACTATACCATTGGTGACGTCATGACATGGACGGTGGTTACGTAATGTGGTGTCAAATTACGCAAATTTGGAGCTGAGATGTTTTAAAATGCTGTATCTTGAAAACTACAACAGATATTGGTATGATTCCTTCGCCACATTTAAGAACTTGATGTTCAACATATTGTTCAACAATTTGTGCACAAAATTGTGACGTCATGATGTCGTCACAGGTGTCACATTACAAGATTTCAAAGATTATTATTTCAACAATTCATATCTCAAAACGGTGCAAGCGGATATGCAGGGAGGAGATATTAGTTACCGGATTAGTGTATACAGCAGCCGATTTCACGAAACTTTACGCAATTGCGCAAGTCCACCTACGCCATAAGTTATTGCGCAAGTAATGGCGTAAGTGGACTTGCGCAATTGAGTAAAGTTTCGTGAAATCGGCTGCTGAACTTCAATTTTTGCCATTCCACAGGTGATAACAACGTCTGAAATTCATCACAAAATGTTCATTTACCCCGATCACCTGGCGTTTGTAACAACAAACGTCATACCTCTAGTTTTTTTCCCTTTTCTTTTTCTTCTTTTTCTGTTCAAACGTTTCCAGAGCTTTTCTTCAAAACGTTTCAAGCTATCAACTTAAAACTTGGTAGGAACATCAACCCCAATGTGAAGATGTGCATACAAGTGTGACGTCATTGTGACGTCATTAGGTATCAAATTACAAACCAAAAATGACCAAAATATGCATGTTTTAAAATGCTTCCGTTTGGAAAACCACGTGACCCATGATCTTCGTATTTGACAGGCTTATATATCAGATCATGGCCTACAATTTTCTTCGTGTGGGCATTTTCATCTGACCCTTCCTTCTGGGGTCAATCTGAGGTCAAAGTTCAACGAAAACGAAAATCTCAATTTTTGCACTTATTGAGCAACAATGCCCATCAAACCAAGCTGAATCTTTAAAAAACTAAGTACAGGCATAGGTCCTATAGCAGACTTTCACCAGCGTGTTTAATATTATGATGGCATCAAGCGTGACGTCATCGTGACGTCATCAAGTATCAAATTACACCTCCCAAAAAACCAAAATATGCATATTTTAAAATGCTTCCGTCTCGAAAACCACGTGACCCAGGATCTTCGTATTTGGCAGGTTTATAGATGACATTCTGTTCTACAACTTTCTTTGTGTGGGCATTGTCATCTGACCCTTCCTTCTGGGGTCAATTGGAGGTCAAAGTTCAACGAAAACGGAAATCTCAGTTTTTACACTTACCAGTAACAATGCCCATCAAACCATGGAGCTATGATCAAACCAAGCTGAATCGTTAGTAAATTAGATAGAGACATATGACAGACTTTCACCAGAATGTACAGTATCATGATGGCATCAAGTGTGACGTAATCATGACGTCATCAGGTGTCAAATTACAAAAATTCAAAGGTTATTATTTTCAAAATTCATATCTCAAGAACCGTAATACTGTTCCACAGACGGACTACTTCCGTTATCGTAAACAGAGAGCCCCATATACTCCACACACAGCGCCCGTGGTTACTGCACATTCCTATGGGCACACACAACTTCCGGCGAGTTCGTGTCAGTGATACACACTTCAACGCTAAAACGAATCGGGCTAAATAAGATCGGAACACTTCGGGTAAAGATTTGCGCGTTCTGATTGGCCGGTTGGCTTAGAAACGTCATCATCGGAAAAGAGTATGCTTCCAGCTAGCCTGGGGTCCATTCGCGTACAAAATCGACCGCGGGTTGCAACTTTTGCGGTCAAAAACATTTGTCCTCGTCCATAAAGCGATCCATAATCAACGTGAATCACCAAGCGACAAGGTATGTATACAAAAGTAGACATTAAACGATCCTACCATACTGACAAAAAGTCCGTAAGGCCTACCATTTGTCGCAAAAATGTACTTTTAGGAGGGCATGTTGAGCAGGAATCCGAGACTTCGCTCGCGTGCAATGTCCACACCGACGTACGACCGAGTTCAACGCCGTGTGTAGGGCCGGGACGTACGGCGGTGGTGTGCCCACTGCATACGCGATGATCTCGTAATTCCCGTGAAACAAGCGATGATGCAGCGTTAGAAAACCTGCGTTTTACGTCAATCTGTGCAAAATTGTGTGCCAATTTTGTAACTGATGTTGAATTTATTAACATTCAAAGACAATACGTGATATCAGATACACCAATTAAAGATATTTAGTTGTTAATTTAAAGCAAAACCGTTCCGATTTTACGAGAGAAAACAACAGCTAAAGCGAGCGTGTCGCTATTGTGGGCGATACCATTTAACTGAACAGGGGTTGTGAATTTTGTGACGTTTATCTGGCGTGTTTTGCGCTTAAATAATGCATTTTAACGTGGCAATAATCCAATTAATAAATATTTAAGGTAATTGTTTTTATTCTGGCACCTTTTATTTTTTATAATCGTGATCATTTCTTCCGCCTCCGTTTTTACAAATATTTTATCATTATGGACATCCATATGTGAGGAATGGAACATGATTTTACTACATGTACTGTATTGTGGGTTTCAAAAAAAGTAGATTTTTTTAACAAATGAAGGCAAATAATTTGTTGAGTAATATTATTCTTTGTCAATTATTTTTGCAGCTTTTCTGTGGTCCTCGTCCTGTGACATACCACCAGTGAGCCTGAAGATGAAAAAGGGTAGTACGAGTCCCTTGATGATGCAGAATCGTCATCCATAGTTGAGCCTCCTGCCCGTAGTAACATCTGTAATTACTATTATTTGTAAAGATTTAAATATAACCTCCAGGCTCCACATCCGTTTGTTTTGATCAAAACATAAATTATTTATCTCTGAAGAATAATACGTCATTCTCTTCTCTGTTTTGTATTTAATGTAACTTTGTAAGCATCATTTAATTGCATCATTTAATTAAAGTAAATACTTTAATTAAATGATGTAAGACATTGTAATAATCAAACCTGCTTAAGATAAATTTGAGAAAAATGAGTTTTCCCTTGAAAATTGACCGTTTTTGCATAAATTATTAATTTATTATGCAAATGAGGTATTTAAAATATAAATTAATTATCTGTCCTTGTACATATATTAATAACTGTTGTTTGTACCAACTTTGGGCCATCCAGGATAGAGTTGAGCAAAGATATATAACCAAAAGTATAAGCCACAGTGACCATTGTCGGTGCCAAATTAGAAATAAAGAAAAACATAGGATAACCTTTGACCTGCCGATGAATTTTTACCCTGTTTTCAATTATCCAAACCGACTGTAGCTTCGCAATGCAAAATCCGATTTGAAAAAAAATAAACAGATTTCTTCTAGTCAATAACCACTCTTTCAATTGACACATTTTAAATCGATGTGGGCTTTAAAATAAAACGGTTGAAACTGCCTAAATTATAATTATAGATACTTGAACAATTCTTTCACAACATGATAAGTCTAAATGAACTGAACAAATCATACGATGTCATGACCCCTGTGTGACGCCTACTTCCGGTCCAAACCGGAAGTTCTTCGAAAATGTGCAATTTTTTAGCATTTTTAATGCAAATAGATTCAAAGTGGTAGTGAATTTGACCATATTTCTGCGGAACGAAATGTTTCCACACATGTGGACCTTTTGACTATACCATTGGTGACGTCATGACATGGACGGTGGTTACGTAATGTGGTGTCAAATTACGCAAATTTGGAGCTGAGATGTTTTAAAATGCTGTATCTTGAAAACTACAACAGATATTGGTATGATTCCTTCGCCACATTTAAGAACTTGATGTTCAACATATTGTTCAACAATTTGTGCACAAAATTGTGACGTCATGATGTCGTCACTGGTGTCACATTACAAGATTTCAAAGATTATTATTTCAACAATTCATATCTCAAAACGGTGCAAGCTATCAACCCCCCAGCTATGGCGGTTATGCAGGGAGGAGATATTAGTTACCGGATTAGTGTATACAGCAGCCGATTTCACGAAACTTTACGCAATTGCGCAAGTCCACTTACGCCATAAGTTATTGCGCAAGTAATGGCGTAAGTGGACTTGCGCAATTGAGTAAAGTTTCGTGAAATCGGCTGCTGAACTTCCATTTTTGCCATTCCACAGGTGATAACAACGTCTGAAATTCATCACAAAATGTTCATTTACCCCGATCACCTGGCGTTTGTAACAACAAACGTCATACCTCTAGTTGGTTTTAAGTTGGTTTCAGTTGGTTTGAATTGGAGTGCTCAGTTCCAATTGGAAAAAAATCACTGACCAACTCAATTCTTCTGGAAACCCAATTGGTCTGAATTGGTGTTTAATTGGTTTTAGTTGGAAACTGTTGGAATTGGGTTTTACCAATTGGAATCCCGTCTATCGTTCCATTTCCAATTGGAATCATAGCAAGTCATTTCATTCCCAATTGCAATCTCCTCAAATGGTTTCATTCCCAATTGGAATCTCGTCAAATGGTTTCATTTCCAATTGGAATTCCATCTATCATTTCATTCCCAATTGGAATCTCGTCAAATGGTTTCATTCCCAATTGGAATCTCGTCAAATGGTTTCATTCCCAATTGGAATCTCGTCAAATGGTTTCATTCCCAATTGGAATCTCGTCAAATGGTTTCATTTCCAATTGGAATTCCATCTATCATTTCATTTCCAATTGGAAGTTGCAATTGGAAGTTGCAATTGGAAGTTGCAATTGGAAGTTGCAATTGGAAGCTGCAAATGGAAGCTGCAAAACCAATTGCAACTTCCAATTGGTAATGAATTGGAAATGTTGGTTAAAAATGCAATGCATTGTGGGATTCATGTAACTGAACAGATTTACTTCAGTTTTGGCAGTTGTTTTGATTTTTGTAAATGGGTTGTTACTTTGATAATAGGCAAATTGGCAATTGTCGGGAATGAACAAACTCAAAGTGGCGAGAGATTAAAATTAAATTAGTTAATTTTAGTTAATCGGTTAGTAGGTGTGTGCCAACCATGGGTTACAGGGTGCAGGTTTTTGTGGAGCATAAATAGAAGTCGCGCATAAAGATAATGTATAAGTAGTGTATCAGTAGTGTATGATGTGTATCAGTGGTTTATCAGTAGTGTATGAGTAATGTATAAGTAATGTATGAATATGTAATATAAGTAATGTATACGACCTAAATAAGACGTCTTTTTCCCAATTGGTTCCAATTGGTTTTTTTCCAATTGGTTTTTTTCCAATTGGTTCCAATTGTTTTTTTTCCAATTGGTTCCAATTGGTTAGTGCCAAAACTCAATTGGTAAAATTCCCAATTGGTTCCAATTGGAAATTCCAATTGGAAATTTTGGTAAGGGTAGAGTATTGCGAAATAATCAGTTTCAAGTTGTGTTATAGCGAGGCTGGAAAAGTAGAAATATGGAGGATTTTTCATGTTATAAGATCAGACTGATCAATATAATTTTTCAAGACAAGATGAGATAAGAATATAAAAAATTTCGTCAGCAAATTAATTTACACAGCAGAATAGGCCTATTTTTGTATGCACTGCAAATTCACTTAAATTGTTCACACTATTGTTCACACTATTGTTCACACTATTGTTCACACTATTGTTCACACTATTGTTCACACTATTGTTCACACTATTGTTCACACTATTGTTCACACTATTGTTCACACTATATTGTTCACACTATTGTTCACACTATTGTTCACACTATTGTTCACACTATTTTTCACACTATTTTTCACACTTATTGTCCCAACTATTTTGTCTGAGTTTTTGCAGCGAATATCTGAGTCTCATTTTGTGTTGACGTATTGCAAGCTGTTTGACCTGGGGCCGATTTCACTAACACAATATTTTGCGATCATCGTTAAATTCAAATCCATCGTTATTGCGATGGCGATGGATTTTGCATTTCACTAAAGCCGTCGCAATAGCGATGAGTATTAGTTATAAATAAATTTATTGGACGAGGACGATCGCTTAGTAACGCGTAAACAACCAGAAATTCGGTGACTTGATGCACGATTCTGCAGTGCAGCGCAGACACTATAGCGACAGATATATGCCATGATGCTCGGATGTTGTGGAATAAAAGCATCCTGAGAGCTTAATACTTATACAGTTGCATCTATTGCGTGGCTCCTAAGAGTTGCAGGGCGGAGATGTGGCTCTAAAATGTCAATAATTCTCATGACACCATTCCGCGTAAACCGATATTTGTGCATCTTTTTGTCATTGTATGAATCCAGAGGATTCGTCCTGTCCCTGAAAACCCTCTCTCTCGGTAATGCTCTTGCGTTGTTTATGTACAACAACTGAAACGCCATTTCGAGACACACTGAAAATGACCAAACCTTCAAAATACTAAACAAATGGCGCGAAATTGTATTTTAGCGATGAATGTTTCCATTTACGATGACAAATTAGTCGTCGCTAAATATTCATCGCTAAATAACAACTAACGATGGCCAACGCCATCGCTAAGTTTTTGTGAAATCGCTCTTCGAAGTTGATCGCAAAGTTGCGATGGATTTCGAGTTTAGCGATTGATTTGGGCATTAGCGATCATCGCAAAGCGTTAGTGAAATCGGCCCCAGGTCTCAGTGGCTAGTTGACACTTTTGGACTAACTCCCAAACCCTTTTTGAGGTGTTTAAGCACAAGTTTTTGCTTAAGCACAAATAAACTCTTGCTTAGTAGGGAACGTTACCAGTGAAATCCTCATGTGATAGAAGTATAAGTGTATGACCAGTGTTAGAGGACTGTTTCATATTACCATGACAATCTCATGACATTTTTGCTGGTAACCTAATTTTATCAAGCAAAGTTTTTCATGCTTAAGCAGCTCTATGAAATTGGCCCATGGGTCCATTTCATAGAGCTACTTAAGCATGAAAAATGAAAAACTTTGCTTGATAAAATGAGGTTACCAGCAAAAATTCCATGTGATTGTCGTGGTAATGAAACAGTCCTCTAACACTGGTCATACACTATTTCTATCACATGAGGATTTCACTGGCAACGTTCCCTACTAAGCAAGAGTTTTTTGTACTTAAGCAAATATTTGTACTTAAGCAAATATTTGTGCTTAAGCACCTCTATGAAATTGGCCCCTGGTCTCGGTGGTTATAGTTGACACTTTTGGACGAACTCGCAAGACCCGTTTGACCAGATCTCAGTAGCTAGTTGACACTTTTGGACTAACTCGCGAGACCCGTTTTACCAGATCTCAGTAGCTAGTTGACACGTTTGGACTAACTCGCAAAACCTGTTTGACCAGGTCTCAGTAGCTATAGTTGACACTTTTGGACTAACTCGTGAAACCAGTTTGACTATGTCTCAGTGGCTAGTTGACACTTTTGGACTAACTCGGAAAAACTGTTTGACCAGGTCTCAGTATAGCAGTTGACACTTTTGGACTAACTCGCGAAACCTGTTTGACCAGGTAAAGGGTGGCGCTAGTTGACACTTTTGGACTAACTCGCAAAACCTGTTTGACCAGGTCTCAGTGGCTATAGTTGACACTTTTGGACTAACTCGCGAGACCTGTTTGACCAGATCTCAGTGGTTAGTTGACATATTTGGACTAACTCACGAGACCCGTTTGACCAGGTCTCAGTGGTTAGTTGGCACTTTTGGACTAACTCGCGAAACCTGTTTGACCAGGTCTCAATGGCTAGTTGAAACTTTTGGACTAACTCGCGAAACCTGTTTGACCAGGTCTCAGTGGTTAGTTAATTGGCACTTTTGGACTTACTCGCGAAACCTGTTTGACCAGGTCTCAGTGGTTAGTTGACACTTTTGGACTAACTCGCGAAACCTGTTTGACCAGGTCTCAGTGGTTAGTTGGCACTTTTGGACTAACTCGCGAAACCTGTTTGACCAGGTCTCAATGGCTAGTTGACATTTTTTGACTAATTGCAAAACCTGTTGGACCAGGTCTCAGTGGCTAGTTAACACTTTTAGACCAACTCACGAAACCTGTTTGACAAGGTCTCCGTCAGAAAATAGCATGCCAAACCATGTAGATTCTGTTAAAAATTTATTATCCTTCATTAATTGCTTAAGTATCCCACAGGCCTATAAATTTGTCATTGCGGCCAGTTCCATAAATACGAGGAAAACAAATAAATCAAAATGTTCATGCAAATCAGCTCACTGTATGTGAATACTTCACAGTACATAATTAACAATATATACACATACATTGTATTACAAAATTCAACAGGGAAAATATTCAAACACCATTGTTATACACATTCAATTTGGAGTAAAATCACTTTTTCAAACAAAGTTAACAGATTTTAATAGGAATGTAATTACTAGAACACCACATCGGTGTATTACTTTAGCTATTAAAATGAATAAATGATATGATTGTTCTTGACATACATAAAATAAATGTCAATACACTTTTGAATGCATTGTAGATAAAATATATGTTGACATGCAATGACGTAATACAATAATCAAATTTGAAACACCTCTGCTAAGTACGGCGCTCTGTGAGTGCCAACCTACTTGTTTAGATATCGAGATAATTTATCTAACCAAGTTGACTTATAACGTGGATTATGTCGACTTGGCAAGATGCCAAGTCGACTCGGCGAGATATTTTATCGCCAAGTCGACATCCTACATTGAATAAGTCGACTCGGCGAGATGTTTTATGTCGCCAAGTCGCCTTCCTGAATTCAATAAGTCGACTCGGCGAGATGTTTTATATCACCAAATCGCCTTCCTGAATTTAATATGTCGACTTGGTGAGATAATTTGTTGTCAAGTCGACTTAGTAGATTTCGAAAGGCAGTCGACTTGGCATCAAGAATATCTCACCAAGTCGACTTATTGATTTCAGGAAGTCGACTTGGCAACATAATTATCTCGCCAAGTCGACTTATTAAATGTAGGAAGTCGACTTCGCAACACAAATTATCTTGCCAAGTCGACTTAATCCTTGTTACAAGTCAACTTTATAGTGAGTAAGCGCCGAGGTTAGGCATAATAGATGTACTTCAATTTCTAACATGCATGCATTCAATGCAATGGGCATTTTCTTGGGAGCGGAGGGAAAGTATACATTAAGAAACCAGGTAGGTGCCACCATTAGCAGCTAATAGCCTGAAACACCGGGTAATATCACTCTTCACGAAAGATAGAGATACTCTGGTATTTTTACACAACACGATGGACCAACGGTTTTTACATCCCTTCCAAAGGATGGAGCAACTGTGGTTAAATTCTTTGCTCAAGGGCACAGGTACTACGACAGGGTATTAAAAACTAACAATCGAATAAATTGTCGCAAATCAAACCAAACAAAAACAAAGTCAATTTTGTTGACGGCATATTGCATTTTTTAAAGATAATTGCACACAAATCTTAATTAATATACTGAACTGCAAAAGAAACATTGCTTTTTAAAATGTTTAATGTTAATAAAACCTCATCAGAAATAAGTCCTTTCTTTGTCATGATTTTGAGTGTGCTTAATTTGACATGTTCTACCATTACACTGAAAGTTTACCCAAATGCCCAGCTGAATACGCTATTTTCAAAATGAAGCTTCCATTATCCAGATTCAAGCGACGTTTCTTGTGCGGTTTAGTAATAGTACAAGGCTTTCAAGCATATATATGCTTTTGAAATAAATCAAAATCATGCCTTTTTCAGCCTTAAAATCCAAGGAGGTTATCTGGGCTTTTCTGTTGCTTCGCTTGCGGATTACTCGCGAAGGGGTCTAAATTTCCCATCATGCTTTGTTGCTGTGATCCAATGGTGCTTTGGGAGCTTCCGAACATACCTACCGATTGCCTTCCCATCATGCCTTGGCTTCCCATCATGCCTTGGCTTCCCATCATGCCTTGATTTCCCATCACGCCTTGATTTCCCATCACGCCTTGATTTCCCATCACGCCTTGGCTTCCCATCACGCCTTGGCTTCCCATCACGCCCTGGCTTCCCATCACGCCCTGGCTTCCCATCACGCCCTGGTTTCCCATCATGCCTTGGTTTCCCATCATGCCTTGGTTTCCCATCATGCCTTGGCTTCCCATCATGCCTTGGTTTCCCATCATGCCTTCGTTTCCCGTGTTTTGGCTTCCCATCATGCCTTGGTTTCCCATGTTTTGGCTTCCCATCATGCCTTGGTTTCCCATCACGCCTTGGCTTCCCATCATGCCTTGGCTTCCCATCACGCCTTGGCTTCCCATCACGCCTTGGCTTCCCATCATGCCTTGGTTATTTATTGTTCCCTGGGTTCCCATCATGCCTTGGGCTCCAGTCGTTCGTGGCATCTGATTCAATGTTGATTTCGGTTTTTGCGGTCCGAGCAAATTATCCAAGGCAGCCATATTGGGCTTTTTTGTAGCTGTTGACTGGTTGGCGGCCATTCCGGATCCGCCCATCCCAAATCCTGACTGGTTAGTCTGCATTCCAGCCGTAGAACTCATACTCCAAGTCTGGCCACCCGTCATACTACTGCTACCAATTGTTCCAGCGGCTTGAAAAGAGTCTACACTACTGGCTGCGGCATTTACTCCAGGCGGACTGTAGTTAGGCTTCGCATTCAGCGAGGAACCTATCAACATTTGAGTCACATTCTTCGTTCGCGGTTTCGATTCCGTCTTTTCAACTGGCTTCAAAGGCTGTTGTTTCTTTGCTCTCTGTTGAAATTCCTGTTCGTTTTGAATCCGTTGTTTTTCTTCCATGGTTAGTGATACTTGGGTCTGTTGTTTGTACTTGGGCGCTGTGGTTGAGGCCGGCGCAGTGGGAGAACCTTTTTGTTTGGTCACGTTTGACGCGGTTCCGCGGTTGATCTCGTCTACTTTACTGGAACCGTCGCCGACGTAATCACTGAGACCGAACGTTTTGAACATGTCGTCCATCTGTTGATAAAATAGACATTGAAATAATGACCGATGAAGTAAAACGGGTAAACATGGTTGGGAGTTTGTGTACTTGTGTACTAGTTTGTGTTTGTGTACGTTTAAAAACAGGAACAACAGCATTACATAACTAAAGAATAATGTTGATAAACTGCCTTGTAGAAATTTCAGCCACATAGATGCAGTAACTTCAGAAAACCTGAAAAATCCATGTATGGTTTTTGTAATGAATGAATGGTAAAACAAAATTGTCTGCAGACTTCTTTTTTCTTTTTTAAAGCAACTTCAGTTGGCAATTTCTCTTACAAAGGTACCATTTTACACAGGGAAAAAAAATCATGTAGTGTTTGTTACCATTGCCGGTGCAAAAGGCCTATTGCAAACAAAAATTAGAATTTCGGGGACAAAAAAGTGAGACAACTTTACCGAGGACCCAGCTTGACCATTGTTGAGGCCCATCGCAGCAAATGGATTATCGTCCATCTTAGACTTCGCTTGGAGACGTTGGTTGAAATCGATTGACGTTCTGGCGAGTATGAAGACATTAAAATACCTTTAAAGCTTAAAGGCACAGGCTAGTCAGCAATGCGCGGCTGCCAAATTCGTGCCACGAAATACGCAGCATTATGCCTTTGCTATGGAGCTGCGTATTTCATGGCCAGAATTTGGCGCGGGCGCATTGCTGACGAGCCTTGCCTTTATCTCCTAAGCATCTCAAACGCCCCTATTGTAATTCAAGTTCTGGTGGGTACTGAATTTGTCTAGTACCACTAATGTTTAACTAGGCAGACCTTTGACTCCGAGTATGAGTAAGAGTACTAGTACTTAAGTTTTCTTTCTCAAAAACGCATGAAACAAAATTGTCATCGCGTGAAATGGAATTGAGGATTTTTGAAATAGAATTTGGTTTTTGTTTGTCCGACGCAGAAAAACATTGGCCCCACACATAAAAGTAAAGAGCACCAAGGGACGCACTTTTGTTCCTCTTGCATGGAGTTGAGTTGCTCTAGTTTCCCCCTCTGTTCGTTTTCAACGAGGCGGATTAGCTCTTTGATGACGGTCATAAAGGCGTTAAACTGGAATTAAAGATTAAATACAGATTACATGATTGGAAAACATTTAAAAATAGGAACAACAGCATCTATAACTAAATAATAATGTTGATAAACTGCATGTAGAAATTTCAGCCACATAGATGCAGTGATACCTTCAGTTGGCAATTGTTCCCACAAGGGTACCATTTTACACTGAGAAAGAATGTGGTGTTTGTTACCACTGCTATAGACCTTTATCACGGTGCGGCCGTCTTCCCTTTTCCCCTATTAAAATGAACGTAACCAAAGCGAGGCTTGCCGAAATAAAATAGTTTGGCCCCGTTGAAAATGTTCATTGTGTGCATCACAATGACATGCGGGCGGTGCGATTAAGAAAACGTTCAGTGCGGACAGTGATTCTCTCAAAACATTGGAAGACTGCACGCGCTATCGCGCAGACACGCACACGCACTGATCATGCCCGACATGCGTACACGTACTATGCAGTGGGGAACAAGACAAAGATGGACGCACCGTGATACAGGTCTATTAACACTTTTATTCAGGTTGTTTGGAAACTGCAAATTGATGTATATTGGGCTTTTAAAGCAATGTTTTTTTCCATGGGTGATTAAGGAGTCTATGATAAAAACCAACCCGTGTATAAGTCAGCTCAGTACCTCATCTACGTTCCAAGAAAACAATGAAAAACTGTGTCCGTGCTTTCAAGAAATTATGCAAAACCACCATCCTATTTAGGCTGGTTCCCTGGCTATACTGCACTGACAATGAAACCATAACATCACGGAAGTCAGGGGCCTAGTTTCTTTCACACGAGGGCGCCCTTGTAAAAAGATGTGTGCGCACACACATTTATATAAATTCCTCTTCAATTATCATTTCAGGCAGAATCATTGCACTGGACTGTTAGAACTATTTCTATTTTTCATTTAAGTAAGATTTTGTTCGATCAAATGATTGATTAAAATACACGCTTTAATCTTACCTGGTTTAAGTTGAGGTTGTGGTCGATACAAAGGGGAAATAGAAATGGTAGTAATTTGGTAGCGGCTAGTTCCTTTGTGACTCCGAGTTTCTTGTGTTCAACGGCTAACTTGATGATACCTAAAATACAATATTCGTAGGGAGAATGGTAGCATAGCCACAAACCATCTAAAAAGTTATGTAAAATCAGTGGCCGTAACCGAGTATTTCTCATAAAGGCTAAGGCTAGGCTTTAGGTTTTGATAAAAATTCTTTTGACGCAACTTAAAGATAGTATACATGATTGGTAAACTGTTACAATCAGTTTTATCCCCCTGTGTTATTGAAGATATGCATGATTAAAACCAACCTGAGCAAAAACCAGCTCCGTACTTTGTCTAACTTTTGAGAAAACAGTCAAAAAAAGGGTTTGCAGTTATTTGCCCCAAAACCACTTCGCCCTGAATCATTTCGCCCTAAACCACGGCCTGTGCAAGAAGTGGTTTTGGGGCGAAGTAGCATTTGGGCGATGTAGTGTTTGGACGAAGTGATTTGGGGAGAAATGGCACTCGGGCGAAGTGGTTTGGGGCGAATTGAATTTTCGTCTCATGAGACGAAAACTAATTGTTTTACTCATTTCTCAAAGACTATAGCACTTTAGACAAAACCATTTCAGGGGAAGTTTTCTACGGTCATCATGTTTATATTGTGTAAGTTAGGCGTAAATCTGTGAACATTTCTGATTTTCGAGATACCAATCATGTATACTGCCTTTAAGCCTAGCGTACATTGACATTGCAACAGGAAGCAACTGGTGGCAACTGGTGTTTCCGGCAACTAGAAGCGACTCGTGGCAACTGGGAGCAACTGATCATGTTTAATAAGGTCGATGTACGCGCACTTGCAACTACCGGCATGTGGAAAAATCCCAGTTGCCGCAAGTTGCGCATGTTCTACTTTCAGGCAACTAGTTGTATCCAGTTGCGGTCAATTTTGTTGATATATACACGAACTTGCAACTAGTTGCTGCCAGTTGCACGAGTGCATCTGCCTCCAGTTGCAAGGTCAATGTACCCGAGTTGCTGTGTTGATGTGTGCGCTATGGAAATGTTTAGACATGGCTGGATGCTCCCAGTTGCTGTCGATGAACGCGCTATGCACACATCGACAGCAACTGATCAGTTGAGTTGCTTCCAGTTGCAAGGTCCATGTTTGCTAGGCTTTACATGACGCAACTTACAGTATATATACCAGGGCCGGTATTCAATTCTTAAGTCAATTCTTTAACCATTTTGTAAAACTCAGATTTTCTTCACGAAAAATTGGCATTCAATTCGTCAGTGGTTAATATTTTACTTGAGTAAAGATATATAGTTTAAAAAGAACACAACATCTAACATTTTTTACCACTAATTTTTCCCATGGGTGTCGAGATTTTGATACCATATCATTTGTCATATTTTTCTCATTACCATTTTGAAATTTCGCGTTCTCAATCTGTATATTTTCAAAGATATCGTCAAAAAACCACCGATGTTTTGTGAACTAATTTATCCGGTTACATAAAGCAGTGCAGTGATTACACCAACCTTTTTGCTTCCACATCCAAATTGGAGATTGCAAATTTCCTGTTTTCTCCCCATGGATAGTATTTTGGGGAGGTATTTATATGATTGTTAGGTATTAAAAACAAAGTCCATTTTTCTGAACACGCTCCTTCAAGATCGATTGATCGATTGATTGATTGATGCCATTATTAAAAAAACGTACATTCTGAAAATGATGGGAACAAAAATGAATGACCCCTTACCTAATATTCCCATAAGGACAGCGGGCTCCTTGGACGGTATAGCCATGACCATTGGTAATACTTCATCTATGACGAACCATTTATCCATGTGTTCCATCAACTTGCCAGTACACACCAGAGACCCAACGCGGGACTGAAGCAAATATGAAGTAAAAAGTTATCACATTGCGACGAATTAGATCCTTGTCATTTTATTGGAGGATTGAAGGTCACATGACATTCAATAAACATCCCATTGCACTGCTATGTTATGTATCGTACAATTTAGTTATATACAATGAGACCTCCGACTCACAGGGCAGATGCTCTACCAGCTGAGCTATGAGGCACAGTGGTATACTCCCTCAGGTTTTCCCCAAGACCTCTGACACACCGGGAAGATGCTCTACCAGCTGAGCTATGAGGCACAGTGGTATACACCCTCAGGTTTTCCCCAAGACCTCTGACACACCGGGCAGATGCTCTACCAGCTGAGCTATGAGGCATAGTGGTATACTCCCTCAGGTTTTCCCCAAGACCTCTGACACACCGGGAAGATGCTCTACCAGCTGAGCTATGAGGCATAGTGGTATACTCCCTCAGGTTTCCTCCAAGACCTCCGACTCTCCAGGCAGATGCTCTACCAGCTGAGCTATGAGGCACAGTGGTATACTCCCTCAGGTTTTCCCCAAGACCTCCGACTCTCCAGGCAGATGCTCTACCAGCTGAGCTATGAGGCACAGTGGTATACTCCCTCAGGTTTTCCCCAAGACTTTTGACACACTGGGCAGATGCTCTACCAGCTGAGCTATGAGGTACAGTGGTATACTCCCTCAGGTTTTCCCCAAGACTTTTGACACACTGGGCAGATGCTCTACCAGCTGAGCTATGAGATACAGTGGTATACTCCCTCAGGTTTCCCCCAAGACCTCTGACACACCGGGCAGATGCTCTACCAGCTGAGCTATGAGGCACAGTGGTATACTCCCTCAGGTTTTCCTCAAGACCTCTGACACACCTGGCAGATGCTCTACCAGCTGAGCTATGAGGCACAGTGGTATACTCCCTCAGGTTTCCCCCCCAAGACCTCCGACTCTCCAGGCAGATGCTCTACCAGCTGAGCTATGAGGCACAGTGGTATACTCCCTCAGGTTTCCCCCCAAGACCTCTGACTCTCCAGGCAGATGCTCTACCAGTTGAGCTATGAAGCAAAGTGGTATACCCCCTCAGGTTTTCCCCCCAAGACCTCTGACACACCGGGAAGATGCTCTACCAGCTGAGCTATGAGGCACAGTGGTATACTCCCTCAGGTTTCCCCCAAGACATCTTCAACTTTGGAAATCTTTTTCACTTACAGACAGAAGGTCGGTTTCCAGGCATAGTTTCTTGATGCGTGGCATGATGGAGTGTTTCATGGACGCTTGGTCGATCATCGCGGCAAACGTCGGCAAAATGGTGAGACACAGGTCCTGTTAAAGACAGATTACATGATTGGCAAACATTTAAAAACAGGAACAACAGCATGACATAACTAAAGAATAAAGTTAATAAACTGCCTTGTAGAAATTTCAGCCACATAGATGCAGTAATACTTCAGAAAACCTGAAAAATCTATGAATGAATGGTTTTTGTGTTAAATGAATGGTAAAAAAAAAGAATTTGCAAACAATCTTCAGTTTGCAATTTCCCCCTCAAGGGTACTATTTTACACTGGGAAAATCATGTGGTGTTTGTAACCATTGCTATCAACACTTTTAGTCAGGTTTTTCTTGTCAATAAGCAGTATATCCAAAAACAAATAAAAAACAAACAAATGCTCACCAGGCACTTAACGCTCAACATGTATGAGCTGCAGTCGATTTTGTAGCTTGCGCTACTTTTGAAAATGGCACAAGCCCCATAGGCTTGTGTGTAATTTTCACAGGAATGTTGCGCAGCTTACGCAATAAAAAGTTGCGCAAGCGGACTTATGCAGTGCGTGAGGTTTCATGAAATCGAGTGCAGGCCTGCCAAATCGCTTCAAATAAAGCAAACTTTCATATCACAAATTTGCTTCATCAAACTAAGCGATCTTTTAATCAAAAATGAAGTTATTTTGCTTCACCGAACGAACTGATTTTAATCTTTTTCAAATTTAAGAGGCATGCGTTCACATCAGGGTGAATTCACACTGAGACTATTGGCGCATAAATGTGACGCGTGCCACTTTGAAAAGGAAAAAAGCGGAGTGAGGGTAATTTGGAGTGAAACGATGCACTGATGACCACAAACTAAGACGGAAAATGTTTTTGTGATTTTGTAATTTTCAGTGCGTCGTTTCACTTCAAATTCCCTCCATACCACTTTTTCTCAAAGCGACCCGCATCGCATTTACGCGCAAAAAGGCTGAGTGTGAATCCACCCTTAGGAACCTCATCGCTAAATCCTCATGTGAACAGGATTTAATCCAAGTCAAGTTTCAAGAAATAAAAGATCCGACCTGTATCTGATGCGACGGTGCTTCCAGCGCCCTGTAAACTAGTGGTAAGACGTGGTTCTTAATGTCATCTTGGGGCGTTTTGGTGAGTAGCATGTCCATCCGCTGCATGAAGATCAGCATCACCTAGGAAATAAAACAAAACAATTCATAACAGTACTGTGGGATAACAGAAAAATCATGTAGTTCTCATCGGGATTCAAACTCGAAGCCTGGCAGATGCTCTACCAGCTGAGCTATGAGGCACAGTGGTATACTCCCTCAGGTTTCCCCCCAAGACTTCTGACACACTAGGAAGATGCTCTACCAGCTGAGCTATGAGGCACAGTGGTATACTCCCTCAGGTTTCCCCCCAAGACTTCTGACACACTAGGAAGATGCTCTACCAGCTGAGCTATGAGGCACAGTGGTATACTCCCTCAGTTTTTCCCCAAGACCTCCGACACACTGTATATTTGCAATATGAAGCATATAAATTATGTGCTAAGCAATTTTTTTGTGCTAAACCACACCATGAAATTGGCCCCAGACCTATACCAATAGACAGCCGAAGTGTGACGTGGTTGCCATGGTAATTGGCTCTAAACATCATGGCCGTCGGAAAAGTACCATTGGAAAAGCACAGGGATGTGGTAAAGTGATTTTTAGTGTAGAGCCATTGCCTAGGCAACTAACAAAAGATGACGTATGCACTTTGACAGTCTAAAAGCACTGCACACCTGTACAGGTTCCTGAAGTTTGAAAACAGGCTTGAGTTCAGGCAGAACCAGTTTAACATACTCCTGGTCCGTGCATCCATCCGCTATGTGGAGCATGTTGGGAAGCACGAAGGGTATCATGTCACGGTTGACTAGTTCCTTAACAAGGCACGGTAGGACGCGCTGATGCACGACGCGCTGTGATGAAGAAAACAAAAGGAAAATTAAGGTCAAGAACGAGCATAAGATATGCTTATTTTCTTTACTTTTTTGTTTGTTTTTAATTTTTGCTTCGTTTGCTTTGTTTTGTTTAAATTTTAAGGGACATTAATTAACATTAAACTATTAAATACCCAAGAGTTTAATAAGAACCCTGGAATGCTGTAAACGGGCGACATTACGGGAAACCTTTCCCCGGCGACCACCGAAATTTCGGCAAGAATCACTCAAATTGACACCAAATTTCTCTACCCAAAGCTTCCAAAAATGGTTCCAGACTTAAGAGAAATGGTTCTAGACCTAATAAAAATGGTTCTAGACCTAATAAAAATGGTTTTTGACCTTAAAACAAAATGTTTTAACCTCCAAAATATTAGGGCGACACCAAATTGTCGTCCTAATAGACCGTGTTGCCCTAACATAGCTTTTTTACGCAAAAACTGTTGCCCCAATAGGTAAAACATAGTTTTACCGATTTTTATTAGTCGAGAACATGTCACATGTGTGTCTTAAAAACAAGATAATGACCGGTCTTAAATAGTTTTGCTCACTTTCGAAAAGTACTAATATTTCAATATTTAGAAAATGAGCTTGTTCAGATTTTTCCAGAAAACAGATTTTCGTTCAAGTTGCCGATAGTTGCAAGTGCGCGTACATCGACCTTTTTAACCAACTGCTCAGTTGGTCTCGGTTGCTGCGAGTTGCTTCCAGTTGCCGGAAAAGCCAGTTGCCACTAGTTGCTTCCAGTTGCAAGGTCGATGTACGCTAGGCTTAAAAGCTGGAATCACACTTTCAAAATTTTGATGCAAATGAGACAAAAGTATCACAGTTTTCGAACACATTCTGTGAGAATAACTTACATTGCAAAACAAATTTTGTTTTAATTCAAATTACTAGTTTCTCGTCAACCATTTATCAAATTTTGGTGAGGGATTTCTTTAATTATTCATTATTATTTAATCAAGGAAAAATACAGCCTTTACACATACACAAACTGCCATTTAGAAACCGATTATTAAGGCTCTAAACTCGCCCAGAAATGGATTGGTGCCAGTATCAATTCCATTGAGTTATACCGGGTAGCTTGTGTTTGAAGGAACAAGTTGAGATGACAAAATCATGGGAAATGACAAAGGAGATGTCTGGTTATAAACACAAAAGCTGCAAAACACAGATCGCGATTGCACAACTGAAATGTAAACGTTTCACATGGGAGTAGTTTGCATCTGATTTTTCCCCCCTTTTGTTGAAAAATAATGAAATTTTGGCATAATGAAATTTTTTGGTGCGGGGTCAAAATCACATGCGGGCGCTGACGAGAAACTAGTAATCTAATTTTATTGGCCTTACCTTTGGAAGATTTGAGAGTATTTTGGGGAGTCCTTTGAAGAACTGAGACTTGGGTAGGTTGTCCCGTTGAAAAAGAGAGTCCAAGTACTGAAGGGTTATGGAGCCGACATCCTCAAAAAATGGAATCTGTAGACATACAAGTGCAACGAAAAATCTCTCGAGATAAACCAAAGATTTTGAAATCCGAATATTTGATGCATCCAATCAGGCTTTTGCGTGTTTCGCATGAATAATTCCAGGGTTCTCCACGAGATGTTTTGCTAGGGCGTGCTGCCCTACCTAATTTTTGTGCCGCCCGCGCAAAATCACGACCGCCCTAGCAAAAAAAATGCCGCACTGCAAAAATGTTTATGATACCTTTCATGTATTTACATCATGTATGTACATGTACCACTGCACACGGGCCGCTAACATAGTCGGGTACTTTGTTTACGCGCAGTTAGTACGGCTTTTCGCGTACTAGGGAGTACAGGTGCCCCACTCGGTACCGATCAAAACAAAAAGACATAAGAGAAGGTGAATGCCCGTCGCGCGTCACTTGCGTTTGCGATTTTTTAAATCCTTTTTTGTTCAACCGGCCGGAAGAGACATCGTCATGAACTTAAAAAGGAAATTTTGGAGGTGAAAGTGAACGTGTAAGTGGTGGGAAAATAAAAAATAAAAAAAAACGTTGAGGAAAAAACGAATAGTGACACAGTTTGTGATCTAAATTCGGATCTGTGACGACAGAAACACGTCCTTTATTATCCCTTCTTGATGTGCATCCCGCGTTCAATAGAATAATATAAGGATAAAACTAATTCCAGGTAACAGAAAAAGGGGGCGGGGCTTCGCGGGGGGGTGCTGCCCTAGCAAATGAAAAACCCGTGGAGAACACTGGAATAGCGTATGGTGTACTGATGTACTTTTACATGCATACTTAGTATCCACTTGACCACACTAAATTGTTGTTGGTATGTGATGCAAACGGCAGGTGTGAAATACAGAATTAAAGGAGTGTGTTCATATTTTTTTTCTCCAGAAAATGGATTTCGTTCTTAACTAACAATCATATAAAATACCTCCCCAAAATACTATCCATGGGAAGAAAACAGGAAATTTGCAAATTCTAATTTGGATGTGGAAGCAAAAAGGTAGTGCTTTTATGTAACCGGATAAATTAAATGACAGCTGACATCTTTAAATTACAGTATGTTGAGTTACCTTAGATATCTGGTCAGCATCAGGCCGGACAGCGGGGGTTGAACTCAGCAGCATTTTGACGTATTCCTTCAGGCCGTCGCTAAGACTGCCGAGGAGTGATAGGTTTAGACATTTCAGCTGTAAACAAAAGAAAATTGAAAGATTGCATTTAGTATACAAATATAACATGGTTTGCAACGCTGTAGGACTCGAATCCGGACTCGAGTCCCGATTTTCAAGGACTCGGACTCAGACTCGGCCAGTCAGGACTTGGACTCAGACTCGGGTGGTAAGGACTAGGAGATTTGGGCTGAGTCCATCCGAGTCTAGTGAAAATTATTTGAAGTGTCTATTGTAATTTATTTTTGGGCCGAAAGTATTTTAAACATGTGAAATAAAATTCTGAGAAAGTCAAATAAATAATTTCTACCGCTTAAAATAATTTTGAGCACTCGAAATGTATCTCGCCTCCCAAAGAAACATTTTTTTCGGCCTAAAGCAAACTTACGAGCTGCCAAATATCACAGGCACATTGACACTTGCACTTGAAATTGAAATAAGGACTCGGGACTCGGCCTGCTGAGGACTCGGATGTTTGCTGGACTCGGACTCATGGACTCGGACTCGGAAAGTGGGGACTCGACTACAGCCCTGATGGTTTGAGAGTGGATAGTATACACATATTGACTGGCGATGAGGTCAGTAGTGCATGTCTATGGGCCCGAGGGACTGTGAGTGACCATAAGAGGATCCTATTCGGCCAAAGAAAATAGGACCCTCTTGTGGTCATTCGCAGTTCCAAGGGGCATATAGACGTGCACTGGCGACCAAATTATGCCAGTCCATATGTGTTTTATAACATGTCTCTGGCCAGGCTCGTCAATACACCACGAACAAATTTGTGCCACCAATTTTACCGCGCTCCATACCTTGCCCGAGTAGGGCAGCTGCTCTTACAATCCCATCATTATTTATACGAGCTTGCCACAGTGTGTTTATGCGTTGCTAGGCTAATCGAATCACGCGCGCACGCTAGGTAGTGTGTGTGTGTTGTTGTATGTCGTTTGTATCAAAGAGTTTCCATATACGGTCAATTCAACCATCTACTGTAAAAGCCAATATTTTCGCGTACAGATATTTTCGCGCATTTTAACATCACTGACATTTTCGCGAGTTGTTATTTTCGCGGAGGGAAATTATGTCATCTTAACATTCACAGAATTGCCTCATTAAAATTACATTTAGTAAGAAAAACACTTTCAAGAATGCAGGTCTATACCATCGATTAATAAATAATACAGCGCGTCAATCGTAAGTTACCAAGCACAGTAGCGCTGTGACCGTGACCTAGTTTAATAGGCAAGCCTAAACACGCATGATGAGGTGATTGCCCTGGGTGATTGCACGTTGCGGTCTAGCGAGGTGTGCGCTGTGTGCAGCTATAGGCGCGTGAAGTGTACACAGCTATAGGCGCGCTAGGGGCATGCAACACGTGTCAAGTACAGTACAACAAGGTCATGACCTGCAGCCGATTTCACGAAACTTTACGCAATTGCGCAAGTCCACTTACGCCATTACTTGCGCAATAATTTATAGCGTAAGTGGACTTGCGCAATTGCGTAAAGTTTCGTGAAATCGGCTGCTGATTAGTATTGTATCGGGTTGCCGACCTTTTGTTTCAGGGATCGCCACAATTGTTGCAAACAATATTTTCGCGGGTTGTTATTTTCGCGGGCTCTGTCTGGTGCGCGAAAGGCGCTAAAATAAAACCATCGCGAATATTTCAGCTTTTACACTATATGACACCTTATTTAAGCAAATGTGACCATATCTGTAATATAATGTGAATATGGCTAAAACTAAATGTCATGAATTTACAAAGGGTGTGTTTTCTGTGATAAATATTTGATATCGAAAAGATACACACCCTATTTGCAGAATGGACGAGGCTATTAGCCTGCACCATGGCCCTACACCCTCTGGGACCGTAAGAGCGGCTGCCAGGGCAAGGTATGGAGCGCGTTGAAATTCGTGGCACAAATTTGTCTGTCGCGCATTGACGAGCCAGCGTCTTTAAATTTAATAAGAAGCAATCCAGCAATAGGCATGTAGGTTTTCAACAATAAGTACTTATTTATATATAAGCAGCTCAACAAGATGCAGTTCGTCAGTTAAAGGCCCAGTGTATCATTTGCAATGACCCCAAAAAGTAATCGACGAGTTTACAGGGGAAAAGTTCTGAAAGTAAAGATTTAATTAATAGTAACTATCCAATGAAAGGTTCCTGCTCAAAATGATATAATTTTACCAGAAATGATCCGTAAAGATGAAATTATTTAGATTGTTTGCAAACGATTTACTTATTTTTGGTTCGCATCTACGCGGTCCAAAATGCATGGGCGCTGTGTACTGCGTGTGCGTGTTCCAACACGATGCATTTTTATGGATCGCGCGCACACGCAGTATATGATGTGTGCCACAGAGTGCATGGTGCAAGCCACATAGTACCCGATCAACTGAGAACGAATATTTGAAACACCCCGCCAAGACCAGGAAAACGCATATGAATTTTCATGGTTTTTTTAAACATGGTACATTTGACAAGGCTGAAATTTCTTCGGATGAGTTTGTTGATGTCTTTCTTTTAATTTATAATGGTTTTATTCGCAGAATCGCTCAAAAACAGATCATCTACAGGGCCTTTAAATGAAACTTTTGGCTTCCTAGCCTCAGTTTCTGAGTTGCTGTTCACCGACACAGTTGGCAACCTCCAGAGGGCTCTTTAACCGGTCACTAGTATTTTGAGACTAGTGTCCAAGTTACCAAGTTTTTTGTAAAGAGTTATTTCGTAAAGCATGTGCGTAGCTGGAAGATAGTTTATCACAGGGCTGAGTTGCTAGAATGGACCAATGAAATACCGCGGCTACCTGCTGAATATTCAGGGGTCGAAATTAACACTGGTCCTGCGGTCCGAGACCAGTACAAAATCAGAAGGACCACTAGATATGTCAAAGACGCTGGTCCGATGGACCACTGAAAACATTTACTGACTCATGGAAACATTCTCTGATGCCTAATCCACAGTAAACATTTCTTACTCAATGCGAAGAATTCCTCGATCGCTTTAGACATTTTCAGATAACTTCATTTCTTTCTCCGATCTCTCCAGACATGCCCCAGTGTTGGATCAAAAACCAATCCCATCCATCCTGCACTCAATGACCTTAAACCAGAAAGTATTATCGGTGCCATTTTGAAAAGCACCGGTGGACCACCAAATTTTCAGCAGGACCAGTAGCGTTCTCTAATCTACTGGTCCTTCTGACCAGCATGAAATTCAGGTTAATTTCGACCCCTCATATTGATAGTAATACTTGGCAAGATATCAAATGGGTAACCACTTAGTACCTGTTGACAGTTGCGCTTGTACGTCTGTAGACTCTCGTTGCATTCGTATAACGTCTTGCCGCGGTTCATGACGGCGTACATGAGCATGCCCAGTGAGAACATGTCGCTGGCCGTATCGCAGCTCATCGTCAGTACGTACTCCGGGGCCATGTACTCCAGTCTCGGCTGAGCTGCGGCCGAAAGCTCCGAATTCCATTCTCTCATTGGAAAGCTCGCCTAAAGAAAACCAATCAAATGTGAACCTTAAATTAGGGAATAGGTTTGGCCAATCTTAAACATACGTTTAAAACCAGCTAGGGGTCCTGGGCACTGAAAATGCCTGAGCAGCCAGGCGAGGGCATTATCAGTGCCCAGGACCCCTAGCTGGTTTTAAACGTTTTTTTCAGATTGGCCAAACCTACTTTTAATCCCATTCGTAAATACCTTTTCGTGTAAATCAGTAAAACTCACCAAAATTAGCTCGTCGTTTTGCCATGTTTTGCATTCACTTTCCTACACCGCGTTCGTACAACTGCTAGCTGTGCGTCATGTTGTTTTTGTTCGATCGCGAGCGTTACGCGTAACGCAGGCGTGTTTCGCGCGCACGCACACGACCGGATATAAGTGCACAATTTGCTTTCGGGCGCGTGTAGTTTCTTTGTGCATGTGCGTGTTCTTTATACGCACTGACTAGGGCACAAACGCTGGCCAGCCGGCCGGGCATTATCACTGGTCATTATCGCTAGTTTAAGACTGCCCATGTGACGTGATCCCAGCCAATAGGGATGCGTAAACTGTCTAAGGTATTTATGAATCCCTAATACATCATTTGCAGTTACCCAAAATGTTACTACACAAGTTGAAGTTAATCCATTTTCGTGACATCACACTATAGAGCTTTATCACGGTGCGTCCATCTTTGTCTTGTTCCCAACTGCATAGTACGTGTACGCGTTGGGCATGATCAGTGCGTGTGCGTGTCTGCGCGATAGCGCGTGCAGTCTTCCGTTGATGTTTTAAAAGAATCAATGTCTGCGCTGTGCGTTTTCTTGATCGCACCGCGCGCATGTCATTGTGATGCACACAATGAACATTTTCAACACGGGGCCAAACTATTTTATTTCGGCAAGCCTCGTCTTGGTTACGTTCATTTTAATAGGGGAAAAGGGAAGATGGCCGCACCGTGATAAAGGACTATTGTTCAAACCGTACATTATTCTGACGAATCTGCAGTCCACTGTAGATTATTTTAAGAATGTACTCGCCCATTATTTTCAAGAATCTACACTTCTCGTTCATTCTCCTTAACAGAAAAACACAATTTGGAGCAAAGACAATATATTGCTGCAGACCACTCATGCGAAATCAATTCAATAAAGTGTAGTTTATTTGCTTACTATTTTTGTAAGCAAACTGGACATACCTCTCATGGTGTAATATGTGTTAATAATATATACCCTACACGGGGGTAATGCTGGCGCTGTTGCCATTATTACCGCTGCCATCAGGGAATCACCAGAACCATTTTGCTAGGTGGCTGCCTGGCCAAGGCACACAACCCCATCAGCAGTTAGATTGTGGCATTCCCCTTAACAGCTTCCCAAATATCGCTTGGGTTGAAGAGGCAATTAAGATTAAGTGTCTTGCCCACGGACACAAACACATTGGCATTTGCAAGAGGCATGTAAACAGACATGAGGCGCGTCTAGTTTGCTTACTAAAATGGCGCCTTGCAAACTACAGAAGTCAGGGTAAAGTGGCCTATCTTGCACCGACAGCACTATTTCATCTTTGGCTTGAAGTGTTACCTGCGCCCATGGGAAATCAGTGTATAACTGACTTACTCATGATATGATGAAATAACTTACTGGCTGATCCACTGCAGTCGTTGACTGACTGCAGAAGTCAAACCCGGCTAGTCTCCAGGCGCCGTTGGCATTCAGAATGATATTCTCTGGTACGAGATTACCGTGAATCATGCGAACGTCGTTGTGTAGGAACTTGAGTCCTTCCGTAATCTGTTTGAAAAATAAAAATGAGAAGGGGTAATAACATGCTGCTCAGTATTGTGTCCATCCTCTTGCAACAGGGCCTCTTTAAAGGCCCAGTGTATCATTTGCAATGACCCCAAAAAGTAATCGACGAGTTTACAGGGGAAAAATTATGAAAGTAAAGATTGAATTAATAGCAACTACCCAATTAAAGGTTTCCGCTCAAAATGATATAATTTTACCAGAAAATAATCCGTAAAGATGAAATTATTTAGATTGTTTTTTGGTTTTTTGGGTTCGCATCTACGCGGTCCAAAATGCATGGGCGCTGTGTACTGCGTGTGCGTGTTCCAACGCGATGCATTTTTACGGATCGCGCGCACACGCAGTATATAATGTGCGCCACAGAGTGCATGACGCAAGCCACATAGTACTCGATCAACTGAGAACGAATATTTGAAACACCCCGCCAAGACCAGAAAAACGCATATGAATTTCCATGTTTTTTTTTAACGCGGCACATTTGACAAAGCTGAAATTTCTTCGGATGAGTTTGTTGATGTCTTTCTTTTGATTTATAATGGTTTTAAAGCACTCTTCTACTCGTGCGTCCGAGCCCCTGTTGAAATTTGCCTTATTTCGTTGTAGAAGTAGAGACAGAAATGTTGTCACCGCTCTGGGCCAATCAGGATGCTTGTCAGTACATTGGGTGTTTAAATTTCACTACACGTGTAAATACAGTGTATGTCCGCGCTCGGCGATTTGCTGGGTATTCTGTTCAATTTCGTTTGTCATTCTGCATCCCTCTTATTAATTTGAAAAACTGAGAAGTAAATAATGAAATTATACCTGGTAGAGTCCATATTTGATCTCGACCTCGTACAGTTGATGGTCCTTGATATTGTCTGGAACTGGGCTCAGGTTGTCATGACGACCGAGAACGTTTGCCAAACTGGTAAAAACCGGTTCTGTAGCGAATGCTAAGCTATCTCTGTTGATTAACAAAAACAAATCGAACATGGACACAACTCAATGCACGTGTATTTATTTTAAAGACAGATTACATAATTTGAAAATTTTAAAAACAGGAACAACAGCATTACATAACTAACAGAGTTGTAGTCGAGTCCATCACAAGTCTATCACAAGTCCAGAGCCGATAAAATCACAAGTCTGTGACAAGTCCCGCACAAGTCAATCACAAGTCCAGTAACAAGAAGCAAACAATGAACACGCACAAAATAATGCCTTTGTTGGAGTTCATTCAAATAGCTTGTGACTTGAATTAAGACTCAGGGACTTGTGGTGGACTTGTGAAGGCTTGTGAGGACTTGCGATGGACTCGACTACAACCCTGCTTCGTAGCCAAGTAAACGTGTACCTGGATTCTTCCATTGGTGTTTGAACTGTCAGTAAGCAGGGGTGTCTCAGCTTAGTCAATTGGGAGGGGCCTCTTCTCAGTATTTCCAAGACGGCTTCTCTGTCCTTCTTGTAAAAACGTTCCAGGAGTTTCTTTTCAAAAATGAAGACTGCGGCCTCCTAAAGAAATTAAACACGAATGAAAAAACACCGATAACATTTTTGAACCCCCCCATTTTTCCCATGGGTGTTGAGATTTTGATACCATATCATTTGTCATATTTTTCTCATTACCGTTCTGAAATTTCGCACTCTTAATTTTTAAATTGGGCTCATAGACTTGCTCTCCGAGACTTGGGACTTGAATTGAAACTTGCTCTCCAAGACTTGGGACTTGAATCGAGACTTGTTCTCCAAGACTTGGGACTTGAATCGAGACTCACTCTCCAAGATGTAGGACTTGAATCGAGACTTGCTCTCCAAGACTTGGGAATTGAATCGAGATTTGCTCTCCAAGACTTGGGACTCGAATTGAGACTCACTCTCCAAGATGTAGAACTTGAATCGAGACTTGTTCTCCGAGACTTGGGACTTGAATCGAGACTTGTTCTCCAAGACTTGGGACTTGAATCGAGACTTGTTCTCCAAGACTTGGGACTTGAATCGAGACTCACTCTCCAAGACTTTGGACTTGAATTGAGACTTGCTCTCCAAGACTTAGGACTTGAATTGAGACTTGTTCTCTAAGGCTTGGGACTTGAATTGAGACTTGCTCTCCAAGACTTTGGACTTGAATTGAGACTTGCTCTCTAAGACTTGGGACTTGAATTGAGACTTGCTCTCCAAGACTTGGGACTTGAATCGAGACTTGTTCTCCAAAAGCTGCCAAATTGTAGGGAAACATTTGTTGTTTACATGGTCCACAATGTAAGCACAAAATGTGCAACTATGCATGTCTTCAAGGAACAAAGAAACTACCCTACAAGATGGCAGCTATTCGATATGGTCTATATGCCGTACCTGTTTTGTAGAGCGTTTGACTCCGTGGTATATCTTCCACATACAGCCAGGTCCAGCGCTGCCGATCTGCCCCGGTGTGATGTCGTACTGACTGACGACCGGATTGCCAATCAGGCCCCCTACGGTGCTCTTCAGTCTATTTAGCACCTCCATTGTCGTGGTTTATGTTAATTATTAAGGTTCGTTGTTAGTCCAAAATGGTGATGCACATTATTGTTGGTGACAGTACATTTTATCTGAGAAAATTTTTAAAAAATGGGAGAAAAAATGTAAGAAGGAATAGACCTTAATATGCGTAGCAGCCATGATAGAGGACAGGTTTTCATATTTAAATGATGTGACAATAGATCCACAATGTGCCTACTCGTGCATGACGCACTGTGACAATGTGACTGCCCTCTATCAATATCATGGCCGCTACGCATAAGGTCTATTAAAGAGCGTGTCCAGATTTTTCCAGAAAATGGATTTCGTTCTAACCTAACAATCATATAAAATACTGCCCCAAAATACTATCCATGAGAAGAAAACAGGGGCCAATTTCATGGCGCTGTTTAGCACAAAAATTTGCTTAGCACATAATTTCTTTGCTTTATTTTGCAAAAACTGGGTTGCCAGCCAAAATCGTATGTGATGTGTATTTACTGATATTTTGCTCCTGTTCCTAAAAATACAATTTGACATACAATTTTGGCTGGTAACTCATTTCACAGAGCAAAGAATTCTGTGCTAAACACATTTTTGTGCTAAACAGCGCCATGAAATTGGCCCCAGGAAATTTGCAATCTCCAATTTGGACGTGGAAGCAAAAGAATACAAAAGAATGCTCTGGGGCTGGACCAACGGCTTTACATCCCTTCCGAAGGATGAAGCAAGTGTATTTAAGTGCCTTGCTCATGGGCACAGGTTCCAGCACGGCCGGGTATCGAACCCGCAACCCCAAGTTTTCACTCGATCAAGTATTGCAAGTCAGTGACCTATATTATCACTCGGCTAAGACTAGCGATACCTTGGCCGGCCGTGCTCACAATCAACATATTTTCACGGACAATTAATTTATTTTTTTATTTTTTTATTTATTTATTTATTCACCACATCCAACAGCGGAAGAACCGCCAATTACAGGAATGGGATCAATTAACATAGATATTTGAATAACTATCAACTTCTAAGTTGAATTAGAAACGGCCAGAGACACCGGGGAATCTTCACGAAAGAATGCTCTGGGATCTTTAAAGTGCGTTACATGTAACACACTGGACCAACGGCTTTACATCCCTTCCGAAGGACGGAACAAGTGTGATTAAGAGCTCAAGAGCACAAGTGTCACTGCCCGGAATCGAACCCACATTCTAGTATACTGGCACAGGAACTTGAGTTCGACGCGCTAGACCGCTCGGCCATAACACCCCTTAATAAAGCAGTACAATAATTTAGAAGTTGAGCAGAATTGTTTTCCTTAAAATTGTGCACAGATTTGATGGTAAAAAGTGCACAGATTTGATGGAAAAAAACCTGGAGAAAAAAAAACCAAAGTGAGAAAATTTTTAGATTTTGTGAGGAAACACTTTCAAAATTTCCAGCCTGCCTCATATGTTTTGTTCAAGGTCTGAAGCCATAATCAACTTGGCCTAGGCCTACTCAATTCTTTCCAAATCACGATTAGTGGAAGAGCAGAAATTTTAAAAATGTTGGAATCAGTTTAGAGGTAAAGAGGCGAGTTGGCTCCGACATGTCCGATCGAGTAGACAGAATGATTCTGTCCCTACGGGTTTCCCGTAGGGACAGAAGGTACCCCTTTCATACGGTGGATTGTTGTCATTTTGCCTCGAAATTAGAATCACACCCAACTATTTCCAGCTAGTTGTTTCCTGTAGTGGTTTTAGATATTCTTGATTAGAAGACAAATAAAAAGCACTACTTACATTGCCGTTTTTGAATCAAAAACGTCTATTTCCGACAATCTTCGACGAACAAATTTCTCGGACTCCTTATCACGATAAAAACGATTGCAAACGTGTAGTTGTGCATTGACGGACGCCCAAAGAGAACGTCAAACGAAACTGTACATTGTATGCCGCGCCGTATAAATGCGCGTGACATAAGAGCGCCACCCGTACTCTCATTGGGCCTCCGTAGATGCACACCAACTGTACGTTCGCAAAAAAAGACCACGTCGAACTTTGGCGTGACTCCACACTAGAATCGATTAGAATAGGTTTTCCTGGACACAACAAGAAATCGCAGTGTACACGTATGTTTTCATACGAAAAATGGAATCGATCTGGAATAGAATTTTGATTCTTTTTGGAATCGGAGTCGACTCCGAAAATGCTGGAGCGCCCCCAAGCGTTAAGCCTAGCCAACTTTATTTTAGCTGGTCACATCGTAACAACAGGTTTTCTCGTCGAAGATTGTCGGAAATAGACGTTTTTTATTAAAAAACGGCAATGTAAGTAGTTCTTTTTTGTTTGTTTTCCAATCAAGAATATCTAAAACCAACGCAGGACACAACCAGCTGGAAATATTTGGGTGTGATTCCAATTTACCCCTAGAACTATGGGGGACTGTATCCCCCATAGGTTATGTTGTTTTTTTCCAATATGGCGGCGCCTGAACTTTAAGATCGGACCGATACGGTTTAAGCTAGCGCAATAATCCGCTCCCCAATCGCCACCAAACTCCGTCTGATAGTTCTTGAGACACTCACCTTGCGTGTGTCTACGGAATTTCGGTACCATTTGTCCATTAAATTCTCCGAAAATAATGTTGGAAAATGAACGGGAACATGTGCGATGCATGTGGATGCATGATCGAGGCATTCGGTGGGGTCGCACTAAAAAGCGTCAACACAGCGTCAACACACGACAGAAGCGTCAACACACCGTCAACACATCCAAAACACATTCTAAATTGACAAAAAGGGCATATAATTGTGAAACATACAATAAAAGAGAATTTCCATTGGATTGAGTTTCCATTTCATTGTTAAAATTATCGTATTTTCACGCGAAAAAAATGACCTTAACTCGCACGGCCGTTGTCCGCCATCTTGACTTCGCACAAAGCTTGGACTACACCATTTCAAGTAGGGGTGTGTAGGTAATGACATTATCTTGTCATAAACAACAGAGGGCGCCTTGCTGCAGATATTTTTAACACTGGCGACCACGTTCTTTATGTCTGTGCTGGCGACCCCGGCCGCGTCCCTAGGCCCTCTCTGTTGGTTTATTGTACAACGCTATCACCCTTTAGAATAATGGTATGGTCCGCGCTGCCACTGAGGCACGGAGAGCCAATTTTCTTGAACTGAAAATCGCGATTTTCAGACGTTTAACCTATTGATTTTAAGCACAAATCTTGTTTCTGTCCATACTGTATGGGTTACATACTGCTTTTGTCAATTTTAATGCATTTTGGATGTGTTGACGCTGTGTTGACGCTTTGGAGTGTGTTGACGCTGTGTTGACGCTTTTTAGTATGACCGATTCGGTGCGATGCATGTGGATGCATCGCACATGTTCCCGTTCATTTTCCAACATTATTTTCGGAGAATTTAATGGACAAATGGTACCGAAATTCCGTAGACACACGCAAGGTGAGTGTCTCAAGAACTATCAGACGGAGTTTGGTGGCGATTGGGGAGCGGATTATTGCGCTAGCTTAAACCGTATCGGTCCGATCTTAAAGTTCAGGCGCCGCCGTATTGGAAAAAAACAACATAACCTATGGGGGATACAGTCCCCCATAGTTCTAGGGGTAATTCCAATTTCGAGGCAAAATGACAACAATCCACTGTATGAAAGGAAAGCTCACTGACTATGTCCGAGAGGCAGGCCGCCGTAGCATCGGCGCGGCGGCCCGCCCTCTTTCGCCGGTTGAGCGAGAGCTCGCGACTGCTGAAGCGACTGCTGAAGCGACGACTGCGGTGCTGAACAAAAACGGGAAAATATTACCCCCAAACCTTTACCTTGTTTGTCGAAATGGCGTAAAAAAACCTAAGCAGAAATTCACATACATCTGCTACAAGTACAAAGTAGAACCTGGAGCTCGAAAACAGCTTCGTAAGCACCGGGTTCCGGTCAACTCGACCGTTTGCCAACTCGACTAATTGTTGTACCAACTCGACCTTTGTGCGTTCAACAGGAAAGTCATTGCCATAAGCCAAGTCGAGTTGGTCAACGGATGAGTTGGTACAACGTTCGAGTCGGTTCGAGTCGAGTCGAGTTGGCAAACGATCGAGTTGATTCAGTTGGTACAGCAACTTTAAAGGAGCGTGACCAGATTTTTTGTTCTGACAAAGTATTAGTAACAGTAACCTAACAATCATATAAAAATAAAATATCTCCCCAAAATGCCATAGGAAGAAGACAGGAATTTGACAGTCATGACAGTGAGGACTCAAACTCCCGAAATGGAGAAATTCTCCCTTTCTGGCGAATTCTCCCAATCGGGAGAAGTTTTTTCCCCTTGATGCAGAGATTTTACCCGATCGGGAGAGTGATATTCTTCAGGACCATTTGCGCACGTATCCGCTCATGCATAGAATTAGCTATAACAGAATTGGGCGAAGCGAGGCAAAGTTTTGCAAAAAAAACAATGAAAATCTATGTAAATTTGGCTTTTTGCCGACAATTTGGCACCAAGACGATCGTTTCTGGTGTAATTTGTGGTCTGTGCCTAAAGATGGCAAGGTTTTCATGACGATTACTGTAGATTTTTTGCCTGGATTTCTCCTATGGTCACATGCTTGTATATTGTAAAGCGTCTGCATCAATGGGGTCACGTGACAAAGCAAATTTTAAGGCCATAAATATGTTCTGATACAATTGTCCCCCGATTGGGAGAATTCGCCAGAATAAGGGGAGAATTTCTCCCCTTCGGGAATTTGAGTCCTCACTGTTTGGAAATTAGTTTTTACTAAACTTTTTTGACGATATCCTTGGAAATATATACGGATTGAGAACGCGAAATTTATTAAAAATGGTACGCCTATTGATCACTCTGAAATGATGTCACTTCTTACAAATTGTTACGTGCATCAGGATCTTGAGCGTAAATTTTTATATTTCGAACAAATTTCTAGCAACGCGTTTGGAACATTTTTTCAGGGTGTGCGTGCGCGTAAACAGAATTCTTTCCGTTTATTGTATGTAACAACTTCATTTTTACTTATGTTTTACGTGTTTCTATAGTTTGATTCACGATGGCAAAGCGTACAACGAGTGATGATGACACAAGCTCTGAAATGTGCAGTAATCTGGAACTTACTCCAGATGGCTCCAGGACTGAAGAACTGATTGAAAATGGCCAAGAATGCAAGCGGCTTAAGCAAGAACCAGTGACGGAATCGCCACAAGAAGAGGTATTATTAAGAAGTAAAATTTTGGGTAACTGCAATTAATGGGTTTAATATAATAAACTTCAAATCCCAGCCCGTAGGCTGAATTGCATAAAGCTCACACAAGAATCTTCCACTCAAACATCAAAATACATTGGTGGGTGGTGCCTACTTTTAGAAGGCTAAAAGTGATTTTCTGATGTTTACATTGGGTCGTGATGAATCACTTTTAGCCCCTTACCTATTGAACCCAATTCGCCCACGTTGTACAAAGCTGCACGACCAAGATGGCGGCCGTTTTCCAAAGTGAAATTTGACCCGACAGTCAAAATTAAACATTGAAAAACTCACCATGGAAGTCCCTGGAATCTCTAGAATCTAGTACTGTGGTCTATTTTCCCCGATGATTCTTCTAAACAGGGCAAAAACTAGTCCAACGTCATTTTTCTTCACATTTTCCGAGTTTACTGAAGAGAACAGCTTGACGTTGACGTAAAACTAGCACAGCAAATGAGGGTCGAGATATACCGCCCTCTTGTGGTCACCTCATTGTATGACGTCACTTCTAAAAGTAGGTGGTGCCATTGGCAGCCGACGGCCAGAGACATCGGGTAATCCCCTTACTCTTCACGAAAGAGGGCTCTGGGTTACACAACACACTGGACCAACAGTTTTACATCCCTTCCAAAGGATGGAGCAAAATTTCTATTTTGAGTTAAAACCATTTTCACACAACAGACAAGTTGCAACAGATATCAAAAATACTTTTGTTGCAAAAATTCATCAAGCAGTTCCTGTTTTATGCTTGTTAAAATGTGCCAAATTTACGTGCGGAATCGTCAATGAAAATGAACAGACAGCAACTTCAAAAATTGTGATGTGATGCAAAGCGCCCTCCTTGGCACGGAGCACTTTATTTTTTCAAGCGTTATATATTTATCTTGTCCTTCAAGAGCAGACTAAACAGGGCGCCATCAACTGACAATAAACAGCGGTGCCAAGTAGAGCATGAGGGCACTATAGAGCAAGTTCGGGTGGGCGACTATAGTTAACTAGACTAACCTACCCCCGGAGCTTGGTTCCTCTAGTCAGACTAGCTAGTCAAACCACGCAGCATTCGGGTGACATAGAGCAAGTTCGGGTGGGCGAATATAGTTAACTAGACTAACCATATTCGAACTAGATGTCACTCGAAAGCTGCGTCGTTTGACTAGCTAGTCTGACTAGAGGAACCAAGCCCCGGGGGTAGGTTAGTCTAGTTAACTATAGTCGCCCGCACTGCCCATATCGACTATGGTTAAGTCTAGTCGCCCACCCGAACTTGCTCATAGGCGCGGGCTTTGTTAATGTTATGCCTATGCCTGCATTGGTGTCTTGAATCAAGACCAGGTAGTTGACGGCGCCCGCCAACTGCCGATTTTTGTGATATTTTGGGGCGGAAAATCTCACCACTGCACAGGTTGATTTGCGTGATATTTGGCACAAATACAAAGCAAACCAGCCCCATTAGGCCTGTACCAAAAAGAAATCAGCCTGGCAGATTAAATGACAGAAACTAAAGGCAGCATGATTTACAGTGCAATTTCATGCAGCGGTCCATCAAGCTTGGAAACTTCGGTTGCGGATTTGACCAAATAATAGTGTCACGACTGCGCGGCTGATGATGTCACAGATTTCCAAGTCCCTAGCCAGGGCACTAGGATTTCTGTGTGTACAACCCCAACGTGGATAATCTGGCCACACACAGTAAATTGCCTCAATGAACCAAGTTATTGTGGGAAATTTAAGGAGCTTAACCCTTACCCGGCAGCTAGGCATTTTCCAATTTATTCCCCTAGAGCGGGAGATTGCACTAGCAGTTTTGGTTATACAGTATACATGTATGTCTCTGGGGCTGGAGACTTGATGACTAGTTTTTATTTCAAGTCGTAAATCAATGTTATTTCCCAAGTCCAGTCACAAGTCATTTTCTCCACAGTCAAGTCACATGTCAAAAACCAAAAACTGACTTGACCCCAAGCCAACAAGATGAGAGACCAGCTCTGCCCTGGTAGTACTGACCCATGGGCTAATTCTGTATAACCGCCCCCAAGACACTTGCACTTAGAACTGCATAGGCAGTTCCCGTCGCGAAGTGGTTAAAAAAGATTATTTGAAAATTTAACAAATTTTAATTTATTAATGAGGAACCCTTTGATGCACTTCACTTTTAGCTGTTTTTCTACTATAGATGTGCATTGTGGTATGTTTTATGATGTTTGTATATCCATGCATGTGCCCGCTATGCTAAACCTCTATATAAGGGCCACCTGTTTATTATGGCCACTTTTTGTTAGTCCCTTGGGTGGCCACTATATACAAGTTTGACTCTATCAGCATTTGAAACGTGTTTTCGAAGTGTACAAACAATTCTTGGCTAAGCTGTACTTTTTTATTGTCCATTGGTAAATTGTGGAACACAGAACGTACCGGAACAGCCTTCCTCAAGCGAAACACTGCTACAGTCTCCCAACACTTGCACCAGCAATGCACGCACACAGCACGAACAGTGCCCTCGCCAGCCAGTGCAGTGGCACGACATGCGTTCCTGCCTCGACGACGTGTTTCTAGAGATGCGCACGCCGAGCAAAACGGCGTGTGCAGCTTGCGGTGACAGCGAGGGGGACGCGGTGCAGTGCCTGGACTGCGGACCGGCGATCATGCGCTGCATTGACTGTACCATCGACTATCACAGGGATTGTCATTTGCTACATAAGCCAGAGCTCATTTTGGTAAGGTATACACTAGGGTTATAGTCGAGACCATCACAAGTCCTCACAAGCCTTCACAAGTCCACCACAAGTCCCTGGGTCTTAATTCAAGTCACAAGCTATTCAAATGAACTGTTTGTGTTCATCCTTTGCTTCTTGTTACTGGACTTGTGACGGACTTGTACATCAACCTTGCAACTGGAAGCAACTAGTGGTAACTGGCGTTTCCGGCAACTGGAAGCAACTCGCGGCAACTGGGAGCAAACTGATTAGTTGCTTAAAGATAGTATACATGATTGGTAAACTGTTACAAATAGTTTTATCCCCCTGTGTGATTGAAGATATGCATGATTAAAACCAACCTGAGCAAAAACCAGCTCCGTACTTCGTCTAACTTTTGAGAAAACAGTCAAAAAAGGGTTTGCAGTCATTTCGCCCCAAAACATCTTCGCCCTAAACCATTTCGCCCTGAACCACGGCCTGTGCACGAAGTGGTTTGGGGGCGAAGTGGCATTTGGGCGATGTAGTGTTTGGACGAAGTAATTTAGGGCGAAATGGCACTCGGGCGAAGTGGTTTGGGGCGAAATGGCACTTGGGCGAAATGGTTTTGGGGCGAATTGAATTTTTGTCTAATGAGACGAAAACTAATTGTTTTACTCATTTCTCAAAGACTATAGCACTTCAGACAAAACCATTTCAGGGGAAGTTTTCTGCGGTCATCATGTATATTGAGTAAGTTGGGCGTAAATCTGTGAACATTTCTGATTTTCGAGATTACCAATGATGTATACTGCCTTTAAAAAGGTCGATGTATGCGCACTTGCAATTACATGCAACTGGAAAAATCCCAGTTGCCGCGAGGTGCTCATGTTCTACATTCTGGCAACTAGTTGTATCAAGTTGTGGTCAGTTACATCGATGTACAGGTACTTGCAACTAGTTGCTGTCAGTTGCATGCGTGTATCTGATCACGCACATTCACAGCAACTGCAAGCAACACTTGCCGTGTCGATGTGCGCGCTGTGGAAATGTAGACATGGCTGGATGCTTCCAGTTGCCGCAAGTTGTGCAACTGATCAGTTGCTGTCGATGTGACGCTACGCATACATCGACAGCAACTGATCAGTTGAGTTGCTTCCAGTTGCAATGTCGATGTACTCTAGGCTAATTAAGACGAAAATTTTGTCACCGAAAATCCAAAGCATGCATTAAAACAATTATAGCCAAACGAGACATTTTGAAGGATTACTTGATATCTTTTTATCTCTAATAGAACAGCAGTCGATTTCACGAAACATTGCGCAACTTTTGAAAAATGGCGCAAGCCCCATAGCTTGCGTGTTATCTTCGGAAGAATGTTGCACAACTTAAGTAATACGCAATGTTGCGCAAGTGGGCTTACGCAACTGCGTACGTTTCGTGAAATCGGCTGCTGGACATTGAAAGAACCTCTTTGCTCTGAGTTTGTTTTTCCTTTTTTTTAATCCAAAAACAGGAGACAAGTGTTCGTCCATTTCCTCTCCGCTCACGTTTTGTACGAAAGAATCACCAGTGTGAGACCTTGCACACTAGAGCAATCCAAGTTTTCGACGAAAAAGGTAGAATTATAAATTTTAATCTTTTTTGTTCTTCTCCCCAAGTCCCATTGACAAAACACACTGTCCTTTTGGGGTCACAGACCTTATAGTTTTGATCGTCCTGACGCTTAATAGTCACAACAAAGATCTTTAATATGGAGAAGTAGTGCCCGCCAAAATTACGTCACGGTGACATCATCAGATGTCATTACAAGCATCTGAAATTTAATGCCTTAAATTTTCAAAAATCTGCCAAAAATCAACCGATCGAGGTACAGGCTTTATTCCTTCGACAATGGTGATGGTTAAACTAAGATTTAAATTTCATACACATACATTGACCTTATACCTTTTTTTTGGTTGAATGCATATGCGTACCTGGGTCTTTCCACAGTAAAGGGGGCATCTTGGCAACAAAGACACTTGTGTTGCATTTTAGGCCGTCCCTGTTACGAGCGTATATTGGAAATTTGTACACAGGTTTTTAGAAAGGCATGTTGTCACACTATTTGTAACCCTTTTTGGGCCTAAGTTATCTCTTCAGAACAACTGAAACTTATTTCTTTTATTTTGAGACCAGACAAAGGTATTTTCTGGAAAATATGGTATGTGTTGCCAAAATGCCCCCTTTACCGTGGAAAGACTCAAAAACAAACAAGCAACAACCAGGCGCCAATTTCATGGCGTTGCTAATCACAAAAATTTGCTTAGCACAGGATTTGTTTCCTTTATAAAATGGATTACAAGCCAAAATTACATGTAAACCTGTGCTCTTCGCAAGAGTAGCAGAATACACATCACTTACAATTTTGGAAGGCAGCCCATTTTTGCAAAATAAAGCAAATAAATCCTGTGTTAAGCAAATTGTGCTTAGCAGCGCCATGAAATTAGCCCCTGGTGTTCAGAGTGCCTATTGATTGCTTTCCGGTGACGTCACCCCTTCCATCCACCATTTTGGTGGGCATTTTTCATGATGACCCACGTGGCTCGAGTAATAACCGGCAAAAAGAGCAAGAAAAGCACACTGTTGCACTTACCTCTGTTGCTTGAACTAGCTTTATGTTGTTGCGCCCGGCTGTTGTATCGAGAATGATAAAAACGCATTTCTTCAGGCTAAACATCCTATCAAGTAAAAGCACTTTTGTTTTTACAAGCCGAGTGCATGCTCAATATTTTGAACGTATCGCAACGCCCGCGTGCGGCATCTTAGAAAGAAAATACGCTGGTGAGTATTTTTTACGCATGTTCATGTGCGTCTATTGGCGCGTGCGTGACTGTTGACCACCAGACATTCCCGGACCACCAGACATTCTACGTCATCGAAAGCAATCAATAACACCTAAATACTGGATCACTTTTTTTCAATTCCTTTTGCGGGCTCCCCAAGGTCGAACTCACGACTGCTGGTTCATGTCGTGTTCTTGCGAAGCGGAGAGCTCCACCTTGTTACGATTTCGTCTGTGGCCGGCCACTCCGGACCGACCGAGGGTTGCCTTTCATATGGATCTGCTTGGTTTGTTAGAATCGCTCATTGCAGAGCTGAGCTTAAAATCTAGCTGTGAAGTTGTGTGCAGGCGGAATTCGTTGGAGCCGCAGGAGGTAAAAAAAAACAAATTTAAATTGAGTAATACAATTTGTTTATTTTTTTGAAGACCACCCAGTCAAATTTCATAGAATTGAACAGCAAAAATCAAACCAAGGGAAATTTAGTGTATTTTACACTATTTAGATATTGCACACGGAATTTTGTTTAAAAAAATTGTAAGGATGGACCAGTTTCGTACGTCAAATTGATGTATAACGGAAGAGTTGATCCGAGGTCTACTTGTCCATCGAACTTGTCCATTGTACGTACAACAGCGTGATCAAAATAAATCCACCGGATTTTCTAAAGCAGTTCCTTGGTAAAAAAATCCTGTGGTGGATGTATTCTTTGTTTTCTAATGTGTGGCTGAGCTGAACTTGCGCGGCTGAATCGCTGAGCTAGCTATGATAAAAACACGATGCGTGAATTTCTCGTGTGTTTTGTTCAGCTCTGCATGCGTCGATAGTGTGATCCACTGGTGAAAACGTATACTATCTGGAACAAATTCAACTCATCTGTTTTGACAAGTGGCCAAGCGACGCACGGATGTAACGTACGTCTGACGGACGAAAATAGTGCAGTGTGAACCCGCCCTAACTTGGGAAAAGCCTTCAAAATGTCACATTTTGGCTCTCATATGTATGGAAGACTCATATATACATACATGTAACAGGTCAAAATTTCAAATATAAACTCCTCAAAAAAAGTTCGGAAAGTCAAGTTTGACTCTCTCTTTACTAAATCATTTCCCTTGAATTTGGTATCATTGGGAAGCCCTGTTATTCCTCTTTACAGTGATGTGTCATTTGTTATGATTAATCAATTGGGGGATGTGCAGTATAGCGGAATACAGGGGTGGGTGGAAAGTGAAATGTAACAAAATTCACTGCTATTGTCATGCAGTGCATTCCCCTTTTGCTTGGAGGATGGGAATGTGTCAATGCAATTTTTGGCAATAACAATTCACTTTACACCCGCCCCCGTATTCAGCTGTGCTGCACATCCCCCAATTTCTTAATCATAACAAATGACACATCATCGTAAAGAGGAATAACAGGGCTTTGCAATGATAAGATTCGAGGAAAATTATTTTGCAACAAGAGAGAAATCGTCGGTCAAACTTGACTTTCCGAACTTTGTTTTTGAGGAGTTTAGTTTAAGTTGATACAATTTACAATGAAGGTGTACATTTTGTTCACTGTCTTTTTTTGATATTAATAGGTAGATGCCCTCTACAGTAGATTAGCAAATGGCAGTTTTGGAGAATACCAGCTTTTTATGGCACGGAACGGCTACCTGCGATGTGAAAGCACACACAATACCAATGGGAGTGCAGACTCACTAATGGTAATGGACAATAACTAACCCAACACCACTAACCGCTTTTGGATAATGTTAGAAGTAGAATACATGATTGGTAAATTTGTCCCACTCGTGCATTTAAGTTGGCTTAATCAATGGAGCCTAAAGAAAGACATTTTTATCTTATTTTTTTTAATTGCAATCCACCCCTAAGGAATGCTTGTTTTCAGTAACAAAAATAATCCAATTCATTATTTAATTTTTTCTCCTATATGCAGGTTTACAGAGAAACGCAAAGTAGCTCTAGTATGCGAAGCTTGGCGATGCCTAACCATTCGGTCATATTCCCAGGCTTTGAGAGAACTCCAGTTAGAAGTAACGTCGGTGTAGAAATCGCGACGAGTGACGAGATAAATGACGAATCATGCATGGACGCCGATGGCGACCTGGACACGGAATACATCAGTATGCAGTCCAATGGCTCGTACGCGGCTGTTTACGGCAGTGCGAATCACGACCAACAACGCTCAGGTCTACTTGGGGCGTCATCGGCAGCGGATTATTCTTCTCCCGTCACTTTCGGGCCTCGAGAAATTGTCGTCATGTCCACGGCCAACGAAGGCAAAACTCGCGTCTGGGACAAGCGCTACCACTGCATTTTTTGTCGAGAAGCCTACTGCAAACTACCGCGACATTTGGAAAGAGCGCACAAAGATGAGCCCGATGTGATTCTGCTGACGAACGCAGCATGCCCGGAGAGACGCAGACAGATTCTGTGCAAGCTCCGGAATCTGGGCAACCACGTGCATAATTGCGACGTTTTGCGAAGGGGCGAAGGCACGCTGATTGTCGCTAAACGGCCCAGTGGCAATGAGCCGCGTTCTGCGAACGACTACCGACCCTGCCCGCATTGTTTTGGATACTTCGTGGCCGTTGACACGCAGAAGCATCAGTGTATTGTGAAAGACCTCGGCCCTGAGCTCTCGGCAGTTTGGCTTAATGTAACTTTACAAACATGATTGGCAAGCTTTTAAGCCTAGCGTACATCGACATTGCAACTGGTGTTTCCGGCAACTAGAAGCAACTGATCAGTTGCTTAAAAAGGTCGATGTACGCACAATTACAACTAGTTGAACCCAGGCCAGTTGCGTAGATGTACGTGTATTTGCAACTAGTTGCTGTCAGTTGCGAGGTCAATGTACTCTAGGCTTTAGTTACCGATGGGCGCGCTCTGGAAATGTAGACATGGCTGGATGCTATCAGTTGCTGTCCATGAGCGCTACACATCGACAGCAATTGAGTTGCTTCCAGTTGCAATGTCGATGTACGCTAGGCTTTATAAACAGGAACAAAAAAATGTTGATAAACTGCCTTGTAGAAACTTTAGCCACATACATGCATTAATACTTAAAAATCTTAAGTATTAATATAAATCCTTAAAAATCTATGCATGTTTTTTTAAGTAGCACATTTAGTCGGCAATTTCTCCCACAAAGGTACCATTTTACGCAGGCGTTTGCTATCAACACTTTTAGTCAGGTTTTTCTTGTGGGACATTAGCTATTCAGTAACAGTCCCGATTTTCACGTTCTACTCGAGTCTGCCAAAAATGAAATTGTACTAATAAAGCATTCTTGGCCAGAACAACACGAATGCAAGTTGACTCATTTTGAAATTAGCTTGAACAAATTTACTGTCGTGACTACTTGACTTGGGACTCGAGCAGAGAGATCATGTGGGCCTCATCCGGATTCTTTTAACACAAAAATCATGTACTACATGCTATAATGGTATAGATTTTTTTAATACAAAACTTATTGTAGACACTTAATTTCGTTAATCCACAGTGCCTGATGACATTATGCAAAAAAACACAGCGAATGCTATAATTGTATACAAATTGTACAAGTTTTTGTTTGCGTTTTTAAGAATAAATTTTGTAGTTTACAGATTTACCTGCTTAACACAATGGGTTGTTAGTTACAATGCTCTTTTATGACAATGGTATTACATACATATTTGCTAAATGGAAGTGTCGTTTAGAAAGTCACCTACTACAAGAATGTTTATTAATGAGTGGATGATGTCACATGGGGGAGGGGTGTTAACAAAAACTTCACACACTGTAAGCCCACTTGCACAACATTCCTGCGATAATTATTATATTTTTAGTGAAATATCGCCCCAAGCAAGGCAAAACGACAATCTAGGCAAAGAGAGACCAACAGGCAAACAAAAGTAAGAATTTATGTTCCTCTTAAGCCCGCCGCACACGAGAGCTATGTGCTGAGCCAAAATTCATTCGTGGCCAATGGCGTAAGGAGATAGCTCTCGTGTGCAGGCAACTTACGTGAGCATTTGTGCCACTAGAGACAAATATCTAACGTGTTTGATAATTTTGGCCTCGCGTGGCCAAAATCTGACGTGTGCGGGGGGTGATGAGCCAAGTGCTGAGCTAAAATTAATGTAGCTGGCCAATCAAAACCACGCGCGCGATACGAAAACAGCGCGCGCACGCGAACCCCGCCAAGGTCACCACACTTTAGCAAAAGTTTGGTGACCTTAGCGGTGCCCGCGCGCACTGTATTCATATCACGTGAATATGGGGATGGTTTTTAATTGGCCAGCTACATTTATTTTGGCTCATCACCCCCGCACACATGAGATTTTGGCCACGCGAGGCCAAAATTATCAAACACGTTAGATATTTGTCTCAAGTGGCACGAGTGACCAAATGCTCACGAAAGTTGCCCGCACACGAGAGCTATCTCCTTACGCCATCGGCCACGAGTGAATTTTGGCTCAGCACATAGCTCTCGTGTGCGGCGGGCTTTAAAGGAGGCCAGAACACAATCGCTGTTCAAAAAGAATTCATGCAACTGTCATGGCCGTTATTTTTATCGACACAGATTTGGGTCGCGGATAGATATGCGTGGTAAGTGAATGATAATGACACCAGTGGCTATCGAATCACGTTCGGAGAATTTGAACCTAACTTTGAAATGACATGGCTGTACTTTCATAGTGTTTTAGAGGGGACAAATTGATTTTTTTTTCGGGCGCTAACGGTACTTGTGATGATTCTGTCCGGGCAGCGCCCCTGGACAGAACCAAGTTGGACAAACCATTTGCCATTTGCACTTTTTCATGAAATTGGCTGATGCTCTCACACACGGTGGCTTGAAGTACATGTTGATACACAATCTTTTAAATATACATTGTATCATTTTTTTTACACATATCAAAATAAGTTAAGGTGCATAAATGTCCCACTAACTGCAGACAATGGGGCCAATTTTATGGCCAAAATACTGCTTAGCAAAGAATTGGCAGACTACCAGTTAAAAAGTGGCATGGGATTTCTTTCGGTGGCCTGTTTTTTGCTAACTTTGCAATTTTTCCGTGCTGAGCGTCTTTTCCTGCTAAACAGCTCCATAAAATTCGCCCCTGGTCTCCAACTTACTGGCGCAACAAATTTTCTTCAACTTTACAGAAGGTTTTGCAAAGCATGATGGGAAGGTGTCATGACCTTTGACCCGCGTTCTTCATCTGCCAGGCGTTGAATTTGCTGTAGGCTGTGGTAATTAGCTCCTCCATGTGAAGCGTTATCTAAAAATGGGATTTTAAAAAAGAAAGAAATTGCCAACAAACTAGAGTTGGGATTTAACGGTTTCACATAAAATTACACGTGGACTCGCAAAGGGGAGACTCCGGAAGCGCTGTACCCTGGGGCTATTTCTCTGTTGGACCATTGGTTGCAAACAGCTGTTTACATTGTGCCACATGGGAAAGAGGTAGGATGATATATAGCTTCTATCATGCAGGGTACACAAATGAATGGGGCTTGGCTGGAGGTCCAGATTTCCCAGTGTTGTCCTGACTGGTGAGTGAACTCAACATTTAAGGGACATTTACATTATCGTGGAAAAATCTGGCTTTTACGCTGCACTCATTGCATGAGCTCCGAATTACCGATCTTTGGGACCCTCGAAATGCTTTAGACCGCGCCCCCGTATGCAAAATTTGTGACGTCACCCATATACTCTAATCCAAAGATGGATTTCAATTCCCAACTTGGAATCAAATCCAGGTTGTGGTTGTATCTTAAATGATCTTTGAGAGGGGTGGTTATTTCATTGAAGGGTTTATCCCTCTGTAGGGCTTGTTAAGCTCACGGTGATAGCCAATCCTAATCAGTGAGGAACAACTGCAAATACCGTGTTTCGAGACCACCAGTTGGCTTCAAAGCTCAATTGGTGGGGCATCTGCACATTAAGCAGAGGGTACGCGGTTCCAATCCCGGTGGAGCCAAGTTGTTTTTCACTACATCCAGATTTCCCAAACTCATGGACATTTGTCAACATTTCTATCGAAAATACTAACGTTTGCACCAATGTGTTGCTTGGCTAATGTTTCTCGGAACGGTTGTAACTTTCTAGCTTGAAACTGCTCCAGTGTGCCCTTCATGCGAATCAGTTTTTCCTCGACGGACTTGTTAGCCACAGGGAAACAGGACCAGAAATGGCGCAGTATCTCGGCCAGGGCGGCATATATGTGCTTGAGTTCATCTTGAATGTCCTTGTTGTAGAGGGCTGGTTGGACAAAAAAGGACGGGTGACAGGATTTTTTGCAACACCCGTGAATGTGCAATTTTTGCAGGGGCCAATTTTGGGGTTGTAGTTGAGTCCATCACAAGTCTTTACAAGTCCCTGGGTCTTAATTCAAGTCATAAGCTATTCAAATGAACTCCAACAAAGGCATTCTTTTGTGCGTGTTCATCCTTTGCTTCTTGTTACTGGACTTGTGACGGACTTGTGCGGGACTTGTCACGGACTTGTGATTTTATCGGCTCTGCAGCTGATTTCACGAAAAATTGCATAGCTTGCGCAACTTTTGAAAATGGCATAAGCCCCATAGGCTTGCGTGTAATTATAACAGGAATGTTGTGCAGCTTACGCAATAAAAAGTTGCACAAGCGGGCTTAAGCAGTGCGCAAGGATTCGTGAAATCGGCTGCTGGACTTGTGATGGACTCGACTACAACCCCGGCCAATTTCATGGCGAGGTTTAGCACACAAATTTGCTCATAGCACAGAATTTATTTGCTGTATATTGCAAAAATGGATTGCCAGCCAAAATCATGTGTAATGTGTATTTACTAATATTTCGCTGTTTCTAAAAACACAATTTGACATACAATTTTGGCTGGTAACCCATTTGACAAAGCAAATTAATTCTGTGCTAATCAGATTTTTGTGCTAAACAGCGCTATGAAATTGTCCCCAGGTTAAAACTGACAACTCACTTTTAGAAAAAGAGGTGCGTGGAACGAAATTTTGTGTAAACCAATGATGCACTGTTGTAAATCACAAACACTTCCTGTTCAAGTTGATTCTGTGGGTTTCAGTATATATTTTTTTTCAGTCAAAATTCTCTCCGTGACAGAATATCGGAAGATGTACTTACTATGCATTGGCTGGGCAGTGCTAACACCCATAAGAGCGCCCCCTGGTGTCAGCTCATTCGTCACCGTACCCGCAACATTGCCGACTAAAACCTGCAATTCAAATTTTAATAGTCTTTATTTGCACACACACACCAAATTCTGTAGTATTTCAAATTTCATGCACGTTCAGAACCCTGCAGTATTACTGTATATACCAATACTTTTGCGTACATATATTTTTACGAACTTAATAAAAATTAAAAAAATAGACGTCATTGTTCACAGCAGTGTAATGTGACAATGCAAAATAATTGTATGCTGTTCTGCACGTTCACTATTCAAAAGTCGCATGAAATAGAATTATTATAAGAAATTATGCTAGATGATATGTTTTGCATGTTTCAATCAATTTCAGAGAATTTAAAAGTTTTTAGCTAAATTTACAAGTTTTCTCATTTTTACATCAATGAAAATTTTCATATTAATGAGCAAATAGAGCTGTTATGTCATCTAACCAACAACCAGGGCTGCTTTCGAGCGCGTCACCAGGGATCCCTGGTGCTCCATGGTGCTCGCCCGAAAGCGCGATGGTGCACCAGATGGTGGCACCAACTGCTCCCGACGTACCTCCGAGTCGTCGGGACAATGGGAGACATGCGCAGATGCGCGTACTCGTGCATGAATCGGCAAAAATGGCTGGCGCGTCGTAGAATGATTCTGGAAATTTGGGTTGATATTTTGAATGTTCAAGCTTCCACATCGAATGCAAATGTTGTAAATATTTTCATAATTTATTTTTATCAAATACCTGTGATTAATTTTGTGGAAAACCAAGCTTTTATTAGCGGGGATGTAATTTTTAATGACCGTGGTGCACCAGGGATCCCGATAACGCTTTTGAGCGCGATTGTGTGTACGCATGTGTGACGTAACGTTCCCAACGCCTAGTGCACCAGGGACGAGCGCTCGAAAGCAGCCCAGGTTTGTAACGGGTCTCCCTCTGCTCGAGTTCAAAATACACAATTCAGGTGTTAATTTTTGTTTCACAAGAACTTTAAAATGTTCATACCTTTGTTAGTCTTGTATGTTCATTGCTTAGTTGTTGTTCTAATCGTTCCACGGCCCCTAAGACTTCGCTGGATGAGCTGTACTGTGTCATATTGACTGGGGTAGGTCCGTGGTAATATCTGAAATCATGAAAAATGTTGTTGAAAAAGGAACCATTTTTCTTCAGTGAAAGTAGGCCCGTGCATATTCCAAATAATTTACTATTCAAAAATTTGGTTTTATTTTCGATCGAATATTCGCTGCGTTAAATTTTGACCAAAAAAAGTCTGCCGTGAATTTATCTCGAAAAAATAATCTTGGCTCAAACTACAGACTTTCTGTTGTAACTTGCATAATGGTCTCTCGCCAGAAGAGTTTTTGCAGAAATTATCGTCTGCTCTAACCATAAACCTTGTGTTCAATGTGTTGTATCCTGTACACTGGACTCGTAGTTGGACGCAAATGTGACATAAAAGCGGCCGTTTCGGCGACAGAAAAGGGATTTTCACCTTTTCTTAACTGATTGACGTGTTTTGGTTTGAAGTGGAAAAGCACATACCGAATATATTCGATTCGATGAAATTCTATTGGAATATTTGATGGACGATCGAACATTCGATTCGTTAGGCACAGCGCCAAATTCGTGCCACGAAATATGCAGCTCTATGCCTTTTCTACACGGAGCTGCGTATTTCGTGGCACAAATTCGGCGCGCGCATTGCTGACGAGCCTGTGCCTTTATGAGTTATACGAAGTGCCTTCCGGAGTCTCTCATTAGAATCTCCGTGCTATTTTTTAGATGGTGCAACTCCGAGGGTTTAGGCAAAGTCCACCCACCTTTCCGTTCTCTCAAGTTTTAGCAACACTGGTGTTGTACTAGTCGATGGAACCAAGTCTTCCATTTCGATAGCTTCTTTTAGCCGTGTCCTTTTAGTCGGCGGTTCGTTGGGGCTCGGTGTTGAATCTCCATGGTGGTTGGAGTTTGTGTTAGTAGATAATGAGGAGGGTAGGCCGAGTGCTAGACCATTATTTGTTGGGCTGGGGAAAAAATTAAGAAATAAAAAAAAAAAAACATAAAAAATATATTAGTGAAAATCACAAGGTGTTTGTTATGCACTTATCAATTGTTTCCCCCACCCCTCCCCCCTATCCCCACCCCCCCCGGGCTACCCCACCTAAGAGGTGGGGATTGTCACTTTTTGCGTGACAAAATCCCCACCCCTGGGGCAACATTTAGGTGACAAAAATACCCACCCTCGGGTGCAAAACATGCGCAAAAAATCCACAGAAAATGGGTCAAATGCCCCGCCCTGGGGCATAAAAAACGTGACCAAACCCCCACCTAAAAATTTGATTTTACAAAATTTCTTTTGTAATTAAAGACGCAGGCTCGTCAATGCACGACGGACAATTTCAGTATAGACCAACATTTCAAGACCTGTAAGTTTCAGTCTTGATCTTGGCCTTGAACGGATTGGTCTTGGTCCTACTAATTATGTTCTTGGTCTCGGGTGACCTTGGACCAATTTCATGGCGCTGCTTAAGCACTAGCTGAAAACTTGCCTTACTGTAGCAGAAAAGTTGTGCTAACTTTAAGGCTATTTCACGGCCGCGGCGTGCTTAAGCATGCGCATGCTTGGAAAACAGGCATTGTTGCGTCACTAGTGTTTAGCAAATTTGCCTCTGAAGCTAGCAAATGTTTGGCAGTGCTTAAGGTTACGGTCTCCATGAAATAGCAGGAGCCTCCGTTAACACAAAATCGGCTGCTAAACAGCTCCATGAAATTGGCCCCTGGTCTTGACCATCAACCCTGTTGTATTAATCTTTAAATTTTGAACATCTTATCTAAACAAACCGTTGAGAAAGACGCTACTTACCCTTTCCCTTCCGTAATGCTTAAAACCCTGGCATTGTGATGGTTGAACCGTTTGATGATGGACGCATTCATAAGGTGGTTTGTCGTCTGACCTTTGACGAACTCCATTTTGGAGCCGTACCCCTGTTCCATTGAATAGTGAATAAATTGAAACAAAAATCAAGCATCATTTGCATGTTTACTTTTTTAAATATATGTATTTAATGGGTTTAATGAACTTCAATTCGCAGCCCAAAGGCTGAATTGCATGAAGCTTACAAGTGTGTTCCACCTAAACATCGAGATACATAGGTGGATGGCGCCATTGGCAGCCGACGGCCAGAGACACCGGAGAATCCCCTTGCACTTCACGAAAGAGTTTTCTGGGATTTTCACAATGCATTACACAACACACTGGACCAATGGCATTACATCCCTTCTTAAGGATAGAGCAATTGTGGTTGAGTGCCTTGCTTAAGGGCACAGGTACCACGGCCGGATGTCAAACCCGACACAACAAGTTTTTAACCCAATGTGAGTCAGTGACCCGAACCGCTCGGCCACGGTACCCCATGGCCCAATAGTACACTGGTAGGCACCATTAAAACATACCAGCATCAATGAATGTATGGTATGTTCAATACACACAGCATCCTAGCAGTACTACTCTAAGTGGGAGCGCCTACCATACTAAAATATGGCCTTGAAATCAGCCAAGGACACGAATGTCAATGGCCTTATGCCCTGCTAAGTTGGCCCTCATGCTCCTTCAAGATATACACTTTTCAAGGCCAAATTGGCCAGCATGCCCTATCCTGTTAAATTCCATGAGGCTTGTATAGAGCTTCTGCACCAGCGACCATGACAGGGGGCAGGTTTTCTTATTTAAATGATGTAACAATAGAACCACAAAGCGCCTACTCATGTATGACACATGGTAACAATGTGACTGCCCCCTGTCATGGCTGCCGTGCAAAGGCTCTATACACTAATACTGTAAAAGCCAATATTTTCGCGTACAGATATTTTCGCGCATTTCAACATCACTGACATTTTCGCGAGTTGTTATTTTCGCGGATGGAAATTATGTTTTGTTTCAGGGATCGCCACAATTGTTGCAAACAATATTTTCGCGGGTTGTTATTTTCGCAGGCTCTGTCTGGTGCGCGAAATGTGCGAAAATAAAACCACCGCGAATATTTTAGCTTTTACAGTAACCAGTACAAGTTTAAAACAAAGTTGGCTGTAGAAGACACCCAAAGCAAACAAAAATACAATGATCATCCGAGTGATGATTTAAAAACTAGTTATAATAGTAAAGATATAAACTAGTGCTCTCCGTTTAAATGAAAAAGCAGACTTTTAGCTCTTAAAGCAAAATGCATCGCGTCTCCTTAAGGCTGTGCCTAACTAATCAAATATTTGAATATTCGGTCGTCCATCGAATATTCGAATAGCATTTTACCAAATCGAATATTCGGTATGTGCTTTTACCACTCCAAACCAAACATGTCTTTCAGCTAGGAAGAAATTTTTTTTTTCTTTTGCCGAAACGGCTGCTTTGATGTCATATTTGCGTCCAACCACGAGTCCAGTGTACAAGGGTCGACGATAATTTCTGCAAAAACCTCTTGGGGCGAGAGACTGCTATGCAAGTTACATGTACAACATGAAGTCTATAGTTTGAGCACAGATTATTTGTTGAGGCGGAAAATTCGGCAATAAAAAGGTTGAGCGCTGTATTCCTGTGAGCTGTGAGTTTGGATGTGACAAAATCAATTAATTTCACGGCAAACGTTTTGGTCAAAATCTTAGGAAAATATTCACGCATCGAATATCGAATATTCGATCGAAAATGAAACCGACTTCGAAAATGCACAGGCTTACGTCTCCTTGCCTGGGTCAGACTGGTTTTTTTGTACAATATCTTCTGGACTGGTAACTGACCTCATCTAGTGTGTTGTCTGACATGCCCTCAACATTCAACAGAGGGTCCGTCCTATTGCTAGCGGCTTTCTTCATCTCTAGAAAATAAACGTCAACATGAGTTAACATTTTGTTGGGCGTAACAAAATTAACACGAACAAAAATAAGGCAATTCGGGCGTTTCATAATACAGCGCCACAAAGAGTTTAACGCAGAAAGGTTACATTCGCTGCGCGCACACATACGTTTTCGACAGAAACGCTTGGTGGCGCTATGTATTGTGAAACGCCCGAATTGGAAGATATTTCAGAATGAATATTTCTATAATCCACGTGATTCTGCACCGACCTTTTTCATCGTCATTGGCACATTCGGTGAACAGATCCTTATTGCTGAGGTGTATGCGGTCGCGGTGAAAGTACTGGGACTGAAAGAATCCCGTCCAAAACTCCTTCTCCGACATCTGCTGGGGAACGTTTTCAGCGTGCTTCTTCCTCACTTTTGTAAAAAAAAAAAAACAAGTTACAATTGTGAATGTGTCTGTAAAAACATGGACAATGTCAAAATTTTAAAGAATGCAGCCATTACGTAATGCTGAAAATACTCTCAAAATTTCATGAAGGTATCTGAAAAAAATTGATTGAGATACGACCTTCCAAAGATGTTGTATTGTTGATGCCCCCTAACATAGCGCGGCCCCTAACGTGGCACAGCCCCTAACATGGCGCACTTTAATTTCCATTCTCTCTTGGCACAATTAACAATCTGTTGCACTTGCCATTAATAAGAAATAAAGTTCTCAAGTACCTTCATAAATTCTAAAACTAAAATACAGAGAAGAATCATTCATTTACTAGAAATTCACCGGAATGTGAAGGCATCGCCATTCGCTTCAGGTTGATGTTACATCATACACGAGAGCCTGTAATAGGCATTTCACTTGAATAAAATCATGTCTAGTGATGTTTTGTCCTGGGCCTTTTTCCAAATCTCATCTTCATCTCTGTCTCCGGCTCCGTCTCCATTCCGCCATCTTGAAGCCGCATACCAAACTTCGGCTGGCTTCAGGCTTCATTTTGAGGCTTCGTTTTGGCCTAAATGAGGCTCCAAAACGAAGTCAACTAAAGAGGTGACTTCGGCCGGCTTCTAACGTCATGAACTGGAAAATCACGTGACAGCAACAAAAACTTTGTGAACTTTTGCAGGTTTGCTAAACTTTGCCGCCGACAAAACTCGTCTGCTAGCGCTTTAAAAAGGCCGGTGAAAAAGAGTGGTAGCCCTACTAGGCCCGACTAGTGTTCCAAAGGGTTTTTGGTTTGGCTTCGCTAAAGTGAAGCCGGTTGGAGCCGGAGCCGCATGAAGCCGGAGCCTGAAGACGGAGTCGAGATTTGGAAAAGGGCACTGTATCACGGCACGCTGTTGCAAATCATGGTTGCCACAGGCCACCGTAGCATGGTTCTCAACATTTCAGCCAATGTTAGGGGACAGTCGGAGGATTTTCCATAACTATATTTTGCTACATTGGTCAAATGTTTTTTCACTAATTTTGTCATTATTACTTGGCTTATGATCCCAGCTTTCAGGTGATGTACGGCAAAAATGGAAGTCAATTACTCAAAACAGTGGCAACAACTTTAGTACTAACAGCAATAACTTTAGTACCAAGAACCTTCTGGCAATAAAAGACCCCTCATTTTAGGGCCAATGAAATTAGATTACTAGTTTCTCGTCAACCATTTATCAAATTTTGGTGAGGGGTTATTTTCATTATTCAATCAAGGAAAAATACAACTTTTACAAAATATACACAAACTGCCATTTAGAAACTGATTATTAAGGCTCTTAACTCGCCCAGAAATGGTTTGGTGCCAGTATCAATTCCATTGAGTTATACCGGGTAGCTTGGGTTTGAAGGAACAAGTTGAGATGACAAAATCATGGGAAATGACAAAAGGAGATGTGTGGTTATGAAAGAGCAATATATTTGAATATAAACACAAAAGCTGCAAAACACAGATCACGATTACACAACTGAAATGGAAACGTTTCGCTTGGGAGTAGTTTGCATCTGATTTTTCCCCTTTTTTCGCAAAATAATGACTTTTTTGGTGCGGGGTCAAAATCACATGCGGGCGCTGACGAGAAACTAGTAATCTAATTTCATTGGCCTAAAGGGTTTTCCAAGCCTTGAACATGGAATAAATTTTGTTTTTTAAAAGGGCTCCAATCACATCAATGACAAGAGCATTTGGCAATTTTGGTGAATACACTTACCTGTTGGGTATATTCTGAAGATAGCTTCAATGATATCAGCCGTCAGGTTATACTTGACTCCATTGCAGCCGTCAGTTTGGGGCTTGATGTCCGAGAGGAATGCTGCAGACACTCCCACGTCCTGCTTGGTCTTAGAATTGCTGCTACTTGGGTCTTTAGAAAGGACCTAACGATTAAATCGGAAAATTAGAAACAATGTTTTAAAGACAGATTTAATGACTGGAAAACTTTTAAAAACAGGAACAACAGCATTACATAACTAAAGAATAATGTTGATAAACTGCCTTGTAAAAATTTCAGCCACATAGATGCAGTAACACTTCAGAAAACCTGAAAAATCCATGCATGGTTTTTGTGTTGAATGAATGAATGGTAAAAAGTTGTCTCCTGACAACTTTTTTTTAAAAAGCACCTTCAGTTGGCAATTTCTCCCACAAAGGTACCATTTTACACGGGAAAAAAATAATGTGGTTTTTGTTACCATTGCTATAAACACTTTTAGTCAGGTTTTTCTCGTCAACTCGTGAAGTAAAATTTAAAACCAGGGTTATAAAACTGTTCTTGTATATGCTTCAAAAGAACAGAAATGCAAGTTATATTCTGAGCGAAGAATCAAGAAAGCTTAGAAGATTTCATCGGTCAGTAACGTGTATGGCAACCTCTTGTAGCAAGGCCGACTTCACCAGACTCTATAAGAGTCGCTGATGAGGCAGGGTGCGCTACTGTGCCTGCACTTCTAGGGCTGTTTGGGAGACTTGCAGGATATCGTCCCAAAAAAAGTCAATATTTTGTAAACCCGTTTCTATAAAACAGTGCAGTGATTACATCAACATTTTGCTTCCACATCCAAATTGGAGATTAAAAATGTCCTGTATTCTTCCCATGGATAGTATTTTGGGGGAGGTATTTTATATGATTGCTTAAAACTGAAATCCATTTTCTAGAAAAATCTTAACCCGCTCCTTTAAATAATGTATAATAGACCGTATCGAATAGCCGCCATTTCGTGCGGCACCTTTTGTTACTTAAACCGTTCAACAATGGAAGCACAATATGCACAACCATGCATGTCCTCAAGGAACAAAGAAACTGCCCCACGAAATGGCGGCTATTCGATATGGTCTATACACACACTCACAGGCCCTGTCCTATTTGCCCAAAACTCATCCGCCGTCATAACCTTACTGATGACCAGATCCTTGTAGAGCTGAAACAGCTCGGGGTCTTCCTGCAACATGCGGTTCTTGGTTTCTAACTCCTTGTTAACCATGAGCCTGAATCTCGGCAGGAGCTGCTGCAGAAGCTCCTTAGCAGTGGCCCGGTCGCGTATCTGAGCGGCAGGGCCTTCCTGATTGGCAAAGTGAAACTTGCTGCTCTTGCCGTCGTGGAGGACCACTTGCAGTTGGACTTTGATGCTGGTGTCTTGGCTGATCTTTTGCTCTGAAAAATAAAATGAAATTTTGTTTTGTTTTGTTTTGTTTTTTCCCCTCTCTCTTCCCCAAGATTGGATTGCACAGACCAGGTGTTTTTTTACTATTTTGCTTTTTAGTAACTCACAGATCCGTCACATGACACAACACCGAACGGTCTGAGAGTTTTCACTCCACAAACAATGGACACGGAAATAAGTGGCATATTTCAGTGTTCAGCTCAGCTCAGACATGCTCTAATTCACAATCACAATTCCTTGTGTTATGTGGGAACTAGCCGCCATTTAGCAAGTTCGATCAAGTGACTATAGTCCCTCGAACAACGGAAACGATTGTGACTGAAGGAGGTATATACCATGTTAAAAATGTTAGTTTTAATCTTTTAATTTTGCAAAATCAGAGGAACAAATTTGGTTTTCAAGAATTAATTTTTGTTTAATTTCATCATCTTTAGTTTCTTTCAACACTAGTTTTCTTAGGTAAGCCATCGTTAAAGATAGTATACATGATTGGTAAACTGTTACAAATAGTTTTATCCCCCCGTGTGATTGAAGATATGCGTGATTAAAACCAACCTGAGCAAAAACCAGCTCAGTACTTCGTCTAATATTTGAGAAAACGGTAAAAAAAGGGTCTACGGTCATTTTGCCCTAAAACCACTTCGCTCTGAACCATTTCGCCCTGAACCACGGCCTGTGCAAGAAGTGGTTTTGGGGCAAAGTGGCATTTGGGCGATGTAGTGTTTGGACGTAGTAATTTGGGGCGAAATGGCACTCGGGTGAAGTGGTTTGGGGGCGAAATGGCACTTGGGCGAAATGGTTTTGGGGCGAATTGAATTTTCGTCTCATGAGACGAAAACTAATTGTTTTACTCATTTCTCAAAGACTATTGCACTTCAGACAAAACCATTTCAGGGGAAGTTTTCTACGGTCATCATGTTTATATTGTGTAAGTTAGGCATAAATCTGTGAACTTTTCTGATTTTCGAGATTACCAATGATGTATACTGCCTTTAAGTTCTCACGTTTGATGTCCCGATAATGAAGACTAACAGCGAAGTGGTCTTTACAATCTTCCTGCCATGCCAGCCGTTCAGCCATGAGGTACAGCGACCCATCGCTCTTATGCAATCGCACCTGGTTAACAATTAGTAACACCTCCTCGGACGATGTCGCCATGATGAAATCCTGAAAAACCAAAATAAAAAAGTTAGTTTGATGGGAAAAGGTAATTTGGCCAGCAAAACAATAGAAAAGAATTCCGTTTAGTATGCTGTGCTTGGCACCGCTGTTTAATGTCAGTTGATGGCGCCCTGTTACAGTCTGCTCTTGAAGGACAAGGTCATAACGCTTGAATTTAAGACTAACCAAGAAAAAGGTATTCTTTCCTTATACATTAAACAAAGATTTGAATGGAATTACCTCCTGGAATCAACAGATCATCCAATTTTAAGATATACTTGCACTTTTGTCGCAAATGTTGCATTTCTGAGATAAATAAATGATAAAATTACTGCATAAAGTAATGCAAAAAATTACGGCGCAAGCGGTCCGTGCATAAGCGCAACGACAAGTGGGCTGCGCGCGCGCGCGAGAATGGTTATCTTGAGCAAGTTCAATTCTAGACTGGTTCCCTTGTCCACATATTTACTTCCCCTTCGTCGTATAGCAGCGTAGCGCACATGGACAGGGGACCAGTCTAGTTCAATTCATGACTAGAGTCAACTACTGGTCAAACGTCATCCTGGCAACACACATGCGCAATAACGTGCAAGTCCGAACGCCTTTGGTTAGTCAGCATGGTCAGTTGGTTCCTCGCAAAACGCTGCATCAACTCAATATGCATGATGGGTATGCAGCGACCATGCCCTGTGGGCTGGTTCCAAATGGTCGATCAGACACGAGTAACCATCGTTGACTAGACTGCGTTCGGTTGCAAGTAGTCAAACTGTGGTTAACTATGGTTGTCAATCGAACTTGCTCCTTGTGCACTAACTAAATGCAATTTTGAAGGAGAAAATTAGATTTTTCTACATAAAAGCAACATTTGCGACAAAAGTGCAAGTGGGAAGTAGGCCTATATCTTAAAATTTGATGATCTGTTGATTCCAGGAGGTAATTTCCTTCAAATCTTTGTTCAATGTATACAGAAAAAATACCAAGAAAAAAGAACAAGCTTCGTGTGTCGAAGAGGGCGCTTTGCATCACATCACAATAAACCTTATCGACGTTCTCAAGGCATCATGGGATTGGATAACAGATGAAGCAGGGAATTTTCACACAAACCTATGGGGCTCTGGGGACATGACAACGTTCATCGATTTCATTCTCATTTCTGTGAAGCGATTAACATGTGATCTTCTCACACGCTTTTGATCAAGGAAAGATGCAATTTTTGACAAATATAATTTTTATTTTAATTGAGCTTAGATGAAATAAACCAAGAAAACTCGACTTTTTGAACGGCGCCAGTTTGTACCATTATAGAAGGGCTGTCACGATTGGTTGAGCCAGGGTTGAGCTACCACGTTAGAGCCAATCAGGTGCGTTCTTTTGTAAAGTACAAACTGGTGCTTTTTATTTTTATTTTATTTTCTCACTTTATTTTATTTTACTACAGTTAGGCCTAGAATAAAAATGATATTTGTCAAAAATTGCATTTTTCCTTGATGAAGAACGTGTGGGAAGATCATGTCAATCGCTTCACAGAAACGAGAATAAAATCGATGAACATTGTGATTGTCATGTCCCCGGGCATAGGTTTGTGTGAAAATTTTCGGTATTTTTTTCCTATACATTGAACAAAGATTTTAAGGAAATTATCTCCTGGAATCAACACAAAATGTAATTTTAAGATATACTTCCCACTTGCACTTTTGTCGCAAATGTTGCTTTTCTGTAGAAAAATCACGTTTTCTTCTTAAAAAATTGCCTTCAGTTAGTGCACAAGATAACCATTCACACGCGCGCGCAGCGCCCTCTGTTGTTGCGCTTACGCACAGACCACTCGCCGCGTCATTTTGTGCATTACTTTATGCAGTAATTTTATCATTTATTTATCTCAGAAATGCAACATTTGCGACGGAAGTGTCAGTGGGAAGTATATCTTAGAATTGAATAAGCTATCGATTCCAATATATAAATTTACCCAAATCCGTGTTCAATGTATATGAAAAAAATACCAAATTTTCAGCTTCACTTGTCATCCAATCCCATGATGCTTTGATGAGAACATCGATAAGGTTTATTGCATGTCGGACTCGTGTTTCTCACAAGAATATCTAGCTGCTGTTCTTGCTAAAAACACAAGTTGACATGGAATTTTGACTATTAACCAATTTTTATAAAGCAAACAAAATTGTGATTAAGCAAATTGTTTTGCTTTATAACCATAACAGCTTTATCAGTTTATGAAATTGGCCCCAGGCGAATTGTTGGTTCCTATCCTCCATGCTCTATCATATGTGACTGGGGCCTAAAGTTTAATCATGATATTAATATTATTGATCATAAATACTTTCAGCTTCCACTTGTTGAAATCTGATCTAACACGCAGGAAGAATGTGTTTATGGTTTATGAAAAGAGTCGGTTCGCAGGAAATAAACACACACGCATCATCGTCGGAAAAAAACATGCCGACCGTCGATCGGCGACTGATCGTCCGGTAGTGCGCCCCCTCTTGTTATAAGCGCACAGTGACAACCGCCCTCTATTGACGAATTATTCTCTCCTCTTATCGTCATGACAACGGTTTACACACATGCGCTGCACAATGTAAAGTACTACACTAGCTGGAATAAGCATGCTGAGGTCCTTCGCTTCATATCATCGCATCACATCAGTTCATGATTGATTTAGGCCTACACGAGGGATTCAAACTTTGTGTCAAGGAAAATTGCGAAATGCATGTGATTCCTTTGGCTGTTTTTAGATAAAATTTCTTGTCCTCAATTATCCAGTTGCTGATGATAAAATGGCAACAACATTGCCATCTTTGGATGGTGAGTGCCGTTTCTGCAGATCAATCGAGGACGCGTACTTCGCCATGTCAATCGACATGATCCAGGACGTCGCTCGATTTCGTCCGCTCGATCGAGACACATTCGCCTTAGACCCGTGAACAGGGCGGATCCTCCGCCCTGGGGCTAATTTCATGGCGCTGCTAAGCACAACAATTTGCTTAGCACAGGATTTATTGAATTTAACAAAATTATCAAAATTTTGTGGACCACCCGAGAAATCTGGAGATCTCACTCTGACTGAATGGTTAGAGGAACTTGACTTATATTGTAGACAACTAATTAAATGATGAACAAGTGGGGGTCGCTCTTGATCACTTAGGGGGCGTAGCGTGGCCAAAGAGGAGGTTGCGTGCAGTCCTCCAGCAGCCGATTTCACGAAACAGTGCGTAACTTGCGCCATAAACGGTTATGGCGCAAGACTTACGCCATAAAGTTATGCCGTAGCTGCGCAATTACTTAAAATCGATTTCACGAAACTCTTCTTAGCTGCGCAACGTTTATTTTTTCACTTTAGCACTTGTAACTTCTAGGACGAGGCTAATTTCTAGTTTCTCAACGACTATTTGATGCTTGCGCTTGATAAAATAGTCGTACATAAAACATACGTCGTTGTTTTTCACAAATTTTGCACGGTCATCATGGCTGCCGTCGCGAGTCATAATGCGTCGAGTCGCAGATTTCACCGATAAAGGCCGTTTTCTACAAACGGAAGGCTGGGGTTCAGTTCGTTGACGATGCGGTAAATAAGCACGTGTAGCTAGCTGCATTATCGCCATTTTCCACTGTCCTACGACACATTTTTCCAACTTACGCCACCAAAAACCATTGCGCAAGTTACGCCACATTTTATGGCGTAAGTCGGCGAGTTGCGCCACATCCTGATGTGGCGCATCTTTCGTGAAACGCTTATTAACTTATTGCGCAAGTTACGCAATAACTTATGGCATAAGTGGACTTACGCAATTGCGTAAAGTTTCGTGAAATCGGCTGCTGATGGAACAGAGAGCCGAGGGACCGGAATTGCCTGCGTTGCGAGTAATGCGCGACAAAGTGCTTAAAGAGCATCTAGCGCATAAGGTGAGTGGGTTGAGACCGGTTGGGAAATTTGTAAGGCTTTTCGGAGCCAATGATCTAGAGATACCAGTGTGTGGGTATCTTGAGATTCATATGACCGTATTTGGCACGACAGTGGATGCCTGTTTTATAGTGAGGACTGAAAGTCCTCTGGGGATTCTGGAAATCGGAGACAAACATACCCGGTTCTCCTCGGTCGCAATATTTTAAGGAAGTTTGCTGACTTGCAAGTCACTTAAACTGATCCTGAAGGAATGAGATGGGCCGCTGCCCTTCAATGGTTTTTGAGTACACGAGATTCGCAGGATGAAGTATAGGGGTCGATGTTGCCAGCACAGGGTGTTGTTGGTTAGGTACTGCCCAGGATGAGACAGTTGCACCTTTTTCGACCAAATTTGTTTCCTGCGTGACAGATGGGGTAGGACATTTGAGTCCTATCCCTGGTAGTCTGGTTTTCCTGAGTTGAGTGCATTGTCAGCTGATGCAAACCGAGACGACTCGGGAGAGCCTCCTGGATTTTCCATAATGGAAGGGTTCACCCTGGAGAAGAGCGTTTATTGCATCTTCGGTGTCTAATCAAGGGGAATCACCGGGACGCTTCATGTTGTATAGGTGAGGCTTCGATTATCCACCAGGTGGATGAAATTAGCTTGTACGAAACTATCGAGGGTTTAGATGTTTCTGTGCAAGATGTTGTCCAGCAGTGTGGTGCTATTATAGACGTTACATCCCAGGGTTCTCTGGGGTTGCCGCGCCATTACATGCCATTACATGCACTCACGGCCGGCTACGAGCGGGAAGAAAACAGGGAAGGCGTCCTGCTGCAGCAGCCGATTTCACGAAACTTACGCAGTTGCGTAAGCCCACATGTTTTATTGCGTAAGTCGCAAAAACAATTATTTAGCGCTGATAACACGCAAGCTATGCATGGGGCTTGCGCCATTTTTCAAAAGTTGCGCAAGCTGCGCACTCTTTCGTGAAATCGGCTGCAGGATGAAGCCACAAGCGCAATAACCATCCAACAACAGAATCGGTTTTACACTCACTGCAAAGTGCTGGCATGACGTTAATTAGCATCGGGCATCGCGAGAGCCTCAAGCAATTCCACAATGCTCAGCTGGTCCTACAGAGGGTGATGGAAACTGGTCCCTGCTGGAGTTAGACCATGCCAATAGCGACTCCTAGGCCAAATGGTTTTTTAATTTATATTGTCCGTGATTTTCGGCAAATGTTTAAAGCATTTACTTTAATTTTAACAAAAAAAACATCATACATGTACTTTTTATTGTAGACATTGGCAACCCTGTGAAAAATGTCGTTTTTATATGGCCGTTTTTGCACCTTTTCAAATTATTGGCGGACCGCCAATAATTCAAAATATATAACTAAACGTTGGTCGATTTTTGTTTTGTTGACGTCTCATTTGAAAGCGAATAACTTTTACGTTTCTAGAAAAAAATATCAAGTTGAAAAAAAAAATGTTGTTCAGGTGCAGACAAATTTGCTTAATCCAAAATGTGTTAATAATCAAAATTGTATGTCAACTTGTGTTTTTAGCAAGATATATAGCAGAACACCAGTAAATGGCAGTTAGTTGCAATACACGTACACATCATATAAGATTTTCTCTGAAAACCCATTTTTATAAATCAAACAATTTGGATTAAGCAAATTTTTCAACTAAACTAAAAACAGCTTTATGAAATTGGCCCTGGAGAGTGGCAAATTCCACCAAGAGCTTTGTTACATAAATTGCAATGGCTATTATTACAGCATGTGTGTGATGTATGCAAGCTTGTTTGAAAAGTGCATGCCAAGCATCTTGCTGTATCATTTGCAAATTACATGCCGATTGTTAATTAGGGATTAAAAGTGGATTTGGATGGTCTTAAACGTAAGTTTAAAACGGGATAGGGGCCTGGACGCTGATACTGGCCGAAGGCGCAAGCCGTTATCAGCATCCAGGCCCCTATCCGGTTTTAAAGGGATTGTTTAAGACCATTCAAACCACTTTTAATCCCATTTATAAATACCTTTTTTGTGTAAATCGGTAAAACTCACCTAAATTAGCTTTTCGTTGCAATCACTTTTCGCTTCATCCTGTTGTTTGTACGTTTAAACTGCATGCTAGCTGTGCGTGAAGCGTGTTACGCGTATAATGATCGCGCGCGCGATACGCGTATAATAGACAGTTTCGGCATCTCAGTTTAATGGTACGTGTTAATTCGCAGACGTATCCGTGTGACATAACACTAATTTGGTGTAAACAAGTCGAGATTAATTTTATACGTATCGCTCCCGTGTCAAACGGCTCCCATACGTTGTCCTTACGAAAATAGCTACGTGTAGCTGATCCGCATCACGTACAGGAGACCGCATAAAGTGATGACGTCAAAGCTGAAAATGGTACGGATACGTATATATACGCGCGCAGAATTTGAGCTTGCCGAAACTGTCTAATAGGGACCATTAGAAATGATACGCGTACGGGAAACGTATGCGGCTCATAAAAATCGGGTGGTTGTATCACGATTTTGCTTGGGTGTTAATCTGAAACAACACAAGAAATAAGAATTTCACATCAATATGCTCATGTACACATGCACTCATTTCTTGAATAAACACGCAAAATTGTGATACAACCACCCGATTTTTCCGAGCCGCATACGTTTCCCGTACGCGTACCATTTCTAAAGGGGCCATTTCACTAAGGATTCATTGTTTTGGTCCTGATAGTACCCGATTCTTTTTTTTGGTCGATCGGCCGCATTTTTGCGAAAATAGTCGGGAACCTGCGCGCACTGTCGAGCACTACCCTATACCTTCAGGGGAAGATCTGGCGCGATCGCCTCAGTCCTCCGAGGGTCCGTACCAAAAAAGTGATCGGCTACTGTTTTTAAACATGTTGAAAAACAGTAGCCGATCAAAAACCGTCGGCCCGTGGTCGTCTTGGTCGTCCGAGGGTCCCCTGAAGATCCCATTGTCTCGCCCGCCCTCTGGAGCTTTCGTATAGCCTCTATCTGCCACTCTCTACCGAGGGTCGGCGGAGTGTAAGCACCCGACCCTCACCAGATCCTCGGACGACCGACCTGCATGGCTGGTCAGAAAGTGATGAAAGGCTTCGATCTGGCTCGATTTATATAGTCGGGCCCCCAAAACACCGATCTCCAGCCGATCTAGGCAAATTTGGGCGGCCGAAGAACGTCCGAAGATCGTTTAAATCGTCCGAAGACCGTTTACTTTCGGCTTTCTGCGTCAACATACGCCTACATTCGGCCACTCTCGCGCGCGCGAAGAACGGCGGAAGAACGCCGCAGGGCGGCCGAAAGCGTCCTCTCTCGAGCCGGGATCGCCCATTTTCGGCCGAACAACGCGCGAAGATCGCTCAATTGCGCGCGAGAAGCGGGTCTCTACCGGGCCTTTGCCGTGTACCTGTACCTGCGGGTACTTGCGCGTACTTTCGCATACTTGCGCCCCGGAAACGTGTCGATCGCGCGAGGAACGTCCGTGATTCGTCCCCCGCCGTGGTACATTGGTCGGGACTCAATCGGGTCACAAAAGGGGACGATTGGAGGCGATTCATGATCATGACGACAATCGGGCCGATCAAAAAAATTGATTCATCGGGGACAATCTGGTCCAGATCGGGCCGATTGGAAAAAACAGTCCTTGGTGAAATGGCCCCTTAATATGTTGTGTACGCGCACGCAGACGACCTGTCGGGAGCATGCAACGTCTATGATCATTAAAATTTACCAATGTATTCCAAAGTAAGAAAGCCAATACTTACTAACATGTATGTGGCGTCCTACAAAATATTATGACCGGCCTGCATTGTGCATGTATACACATCGTACTTTGTGCATCAAAAATCACATACACAGTACTTCTAAAACAAATCAGGCTTCTAAAACAAATTTTGCAATGACATGTGTAGATGCACAGTGGTACGGTAGGCAGTAACTAGATTTTTTGTGGGTGCCTTCATCAAATCTGAAATATATAATTAGGTGATCGGGCTCAACCCGATCACCTATTGATATCGTACGATTTCTTTGTCTTTTTTTTTTTTTTTCTTCTTTTTCCACTCAAACGTTTCCAGAGCTTTTCTTCGAAACGGTTCAAGCTATCAACTTGAAACTTGGTAGGAACATCAACCCCAATGTGAAGGTGTGCATACAAGTGTGACGTCACCGTGACGTCATCGGGTATCAAATTACAACAACAAAATGACCAAAATATGCATGTTTTAAAACGCTTCCGTCTGGAAAACCACGTGACTCATGATCTTCGTATTTGGCAGGCTTATATATCAGATCATGGCCAACAATTTTCTTTGTGTGGGCATTTTCATCTGACCCTTCCTTCTGGGGTCAATCTGAGGTCAAAGTTCAACGAAAACGAAAATCTCAATTTTTGCACTTATTGAGCAACAATGCCCATCAAACCAAGCTGAATCTTTAAGTAACTAGGTACAGGCATAGGTCCTATGGCAGACTTTCACCAGCGTGTATAATATTATGATGGCATCAAGCGTGACGTCATCGTGACGTCATCAAGTATCAAATTACACCCTCCAAAAAAACAAAATATGCATATTTTAAAATGCTTCCGTCTTGAAAACCACGTGACCCAGGATCTTCGTATTTGGCAGGTTTATAGATGACATTCCGTGCTACAATTTTCTTTGTGTGGGCATTTTCATCTGACCCTTCCTTCTGGGGTCAATTGGAGGTCAAAGTTCAACGAAACTGAGAATCTTAGTTTTTACACTTACCAGCAACAATGCCTATCAAACCAAGCTGAATCGTTAGTAAATTAGATACAGACATAGGCCCTACGGCAGACTTCCACCAGAATGCATAGTATCATGATGGCATCAAGTGTGACGTAATCATGACGTCATCAGGTGTCAAATTACAAAAATTCAAAGGTTATTATTTCAAAAATTCATATCTCAAGAACCGTAATAGATACTTGAACAATTCTTTCACAACATGATCAGTCTAAATGAACTGAACAAATCATACAATGTCATGACCCCTGTGTGACGCCTACTTCCGGTCCAAACCGGAAGTTGTTCGAAAATGTGCATTTTTGTAAGCGTTTTGAATGCAAATAGATTCAAAGTGGTAGTGAATTTGACCATATTTCTACGGAACGAAATGTTTCCACACATTTGGACTTTTTGACTATACCATTGGTGACGTCATCACATGGACGGTAGTTACGTAATGTGGTGTCAAAATACGCAAATTTGGAGCTGAATTGTTTTAAAATGCTGTATCTTGAGAACTACAGCAGATATTTGCATGATTCTTTCGCCACATTTAAGAACTTGACGTTTATCAAATTGTTGAACAATTTGTGCACAACATTGTGACGTCATGATATCGTCACAGGTGTCAAATTACAAAAATTAAATGGTTATTATTTCAAAAATTCATATCTCAAGAATCGTAATAGATACTTGAACAATTCTTTCACAGCATGATAGGTCGCAATGAACTTAACAAATCATACAATGGCATGACCCCTGTGTGACCCAAACCTGCGGTCCAAACAGGAAGAGGTTCGAAAATGTACACTTTTTTTAGCACTTTGAATGCAAATAGAGCCAAAGTGGTAGGGAATTTGACCATAGTTCTACGGAACGAAATGTTCCCTCACATGTGGACTTTATGACTACATATATACCACTGATGACGTCATCACGTGCACGGTGGTTACGTAATGTGGAGAAATTATTTGTTGGGTCCCTTGATAATTAAGCTAACTCAGTCGTTTGAGGGCGCTATACCAAGCCTCCACTAATCTGACGATTTGCGCCCATATATAGTGCTCGACTTCTAATAATAGAACTTGTATCTAGGCGCCTGTCTCGGGTCAGAGGTCATTTATGTATCTTTTTAAGGAGGATGTCTGGGCTACACGGCCAATGATATACACGTACGTGCGCGAGTAGTGAATAAGTCAGACAGACGAGACATAATAAGCAGGGCTTGATTTACAACCGAGAAAATTTGACTTTTGAAGATGTAAAACTGCTAGTTTCCGTGGCATCATCGCCAGGAAAGTTGAATAAACACTAGATAGCACAAGGACATTTACTTTTGGTGACTTAGCTGTTGTATCTTGGGTGTAATTATGTACGGCTAGCCTTAGTCGGCGGACCAGAGTAAATATGTCTTCTCCCCGAAAACTGTGAATGTGACATGCTGGAAATCGTTGCTGTGTTGGAAATAAAATAAACATGGTGGACCGCAACTCAAGTTGACTGGAGCGTCAGTTTATTCTAGATGCACACACAGCGCACAGCCCGCACCAAAATCTTACTATTTTTCATCTCAAAAATTCATCCACTTTTACCTGTCCAAATCTAACGAGCAACAGTTCATTAGAAAGCTTAGAGTTTCAGTCATTCACTAACGTACATACAACAGCCGTCGGAGGTATGACCGACAGCCCAGGCTTTTATGAATGAACTACTCTCGCCCCGACCAGCTTTTCCCGAAGCGTTGCGATCGCGAGTATTCGGCCCATAAAAATTGCCGCTCGGCTGGGCGCGCATGCACTTCGGGTGCTTTCCGCGGATCCGAATACTTGTGACGTACATGAAAATGGTTTCCCTGAATAGCTGAAGGGGTACTGTACACGTCATTGCGTCCTCGTTATCGGTAGGTGGTCTACAACCGAAGTTACGAAAAAGGGAAAAGTAAACTCAATTTCTTGAGGTGAAATCTTCATTTTGAAAGGTAGGAGGTTTCACTGAATGAATTTTACATGTCTTAACAATTATTTGTGCGAGTTTGGAATGTTAAATGTGTTTATTTTTTTACGGAGAGCGTATTTTCTATACCCTTTCAAAAGCTCTTTTGATAGAAACGAACGCCACGCTGTAGGTGTGTGTGTTGGCCTATTGAATGGGGCACTCGCCCGTGAAAGCACGGCGTGATGCATGGCGTGACCCCGATCGTTGGAATCTGGTTGTGTCAACCACTAAGTCGTAAAATCATGCTGTTTTTGTAATTTTATAACAAAATACACATCTCACATATATGCAGGATATATTTCTAGGGACGTCAGAATTACAATTAGCCGAATTTTTTAGGCCTCCTGTCCGTTAAATTTTGAATGGAAGGTATAACCCTCCCCATATTTAAAAAAAATGGTACAATCGTAGTTCGTACATAGGATGCACAATGCCTTTTTTTGGGCGATACCATTATTACTAGAGGTGTGTTTTTTTGCGCAATCCTGGAGTTGCAGATCTAAGTAATCAAAATTCAAATTGAATTTGTTTTTTTGGTTGTCGAATTGATGTTTTATTTTGTTCACTATATCAGCTGTAAATACAATTAAAACAATAAATACAAACCAAACTTTAAGTATTAAAGAGAATAGGCCTACAACTTACAAGTTTTTAAAAGTCATACTCATAGCCGCCCTAATTGTTTCAGTCAGGTCATTAAAAAAAGAAAAGGGAAAAAAAAAGAGAAAGTTAACTAAATCTTAAGTGAGGGCATGGTATAATAAACTATCCTGTTGTCTCTACTTAATAAACTATCCTGTTGTCTCTACTTCCAGTATCAAGATTAAAGACTATGGCCGAGCCAGAAGAAAACCAGGAAAACCCTCCACCTGGAGTATCACACTAGCATCCGCATCCTCCACTTCTTTAAATTGACTTTTGACCTTGAAGATGAGTAATACAATACCTCAAATAATGTTACTGGCCTTTATTTATCACTTGTTCAGCTATATCATTGCCAGTAACTGTTATTTCATCTGAAGTTTGTGGAGACGTCAAATTATATTGTTTTCTTTGGAGAAAATGTGCTTGTTTCCATGGCAACCATTAATTTTATTAAAATAAAATGCTGGTTTCCATGGCAACCATTCATTTTATTAAAATAATTTATACTTTTTCTGAAAGACCATACCACATTACCCTTATGCAGAAAGTTTTATGAGAATACTTCAATTATAGCAGAGGTTATACTGATTTATGTTACTAAAATCATTCAAATTATGTCGTTTTGGGGCCATTGTGGGGTATACGCAGTGAATGTATGGTCGGGCTTCATCGAATGATAGATATTTTAATACATATAACAGGATATCTCAAAAAGTACTTGTCCGATTTTATTCATTTAAAGAGCATTGTATTTCTGTCATCAAGACCTTTCATTTGATATATAGTTTGGGTGTTTGGGGCAAGGAATAAATTTTGGCCTGAAAACCTAGTAGTACAATTTTAGCGTTGAATAGTCAGAGTCATGTCTTGAGAATTCCAATACTTTTTCAACATCAAACAACTCAAGTTTTCAAACAATCTCAAAACTGTGTCGTCATCATCATTTCAATGTTTATGTCACCCGATCACCTTGCGTTTGTAAAAAACACAAACGCGAAGCTCTAGTTGATAAATATTTTATGTAAAAATAATATTTTTTTACAAAAAATCTTTTTTTAAAATGTGATATAAAAATGATGTAGTGAGCGGATGCAGCTTTAAAAAATATATATACTGGATATACATGTATGTCAGTATGGTTTATTTTCATGCGTATAAATTTGTACTTGAATGGCAGACAGTGTTTAAAGTTCGGCATTAATGTGCTGGATACCTTTTCACATTGTTCCACCAGGGAACACCATTATGGCAGGAAATGATGAACGTACATTTCGTTTTGGATGCTCATACTTACTTTGTTTTTATTAATGACAGTTAAACACCTTAACTTTTCTGTTCACATTTTAAGTATACTAATCATTTATAGTTTAATTATTATTTTACAACAGGCCTCTAAGGATAGCAGTTCTATACCTGTCAAAATATAATAGAAATAAGCCTAATTTTAACACTGGTATAAACAATAAACCCTTTCACGGTTATCGACGCCATCTTGTTCACGGGGCACTTCGAACACGCGTTGCCGTGTGCGTGCGCGGATCGTAACTACTGCACAGTGACCTAACAATGCATTATACGATCCGCGCACGCAGACAGCAACGCGTGTTCGAACTGTCCCGTGAACAACGTGGCGTCGATAACCGTGAAAGGGTTTATTAGAAGTTGGACTTTTGTGGAAATGTCACGCGAGTCACAATGGAATGGCTGATTTCAGGATGACGTCACAATCTCAGGTCAGTTACAAAAGGGGCGTTCGAGATGCTGACACCGGGTAACCCGTGTCTAACCTCGTTCCCATGGTCTCCCTGGCTGATCACACCTCGCACGATCATCCCCAGGTCAGGGCTGCCCCGAGGAAGCATCTCGAACGCCCCTATTGTAAGTTTCAAAACAAGTTTACAAACAAAAAGTATTAAATATATGTTTTTCCTGGACAATTTTGGAAAATGCGCATATAAATTAATTTGTAAACCTTTAATTCAATTTCGCACTGATTTGGAGAATGACGTATATACCAGTTTCATTTTCGCATTAACTAGCCCGTGCACGGGACTTTTTTAGAAAACGACCTTCGGTTGTCAATTTTCAGCATAAAATACTATTTTGAGTAGAAATAAATTCATGTGGTGTTTGTTACCATTGCTATCAACACTTTGGTGATGATAATGTACATTGTGTAGGCGCCTTGATCGGGATTTTCCCGGATAAGTGCGCAGTATAAATCCATATCATTATCACTGCACAGCTTTGTTGTAACCGGATAAATTTGTAAAACTGTGCGAAATTTTAGAATGGTAATGAGAAAAAAAGGTATGTCCAAAGCCATCTGGTCAAGCACCTTTTAAAAGTATTGCATAATGAAATTATACATGTATTACAAAATGAAATCCAGGGTTATACAAATCTAGAAATTAAAAATAAAACAATTAGCAATCGTTATAAACAAGCTAGGTAAAGACTTCAAAAAATGATCTTTTAAAACAGGTTCATAAACTGCGCTTAAAGGCCCTGTAGATGATCTGTTTTTGAGCGATTCTGCGAATAAAACCATTATAAATCAAAAGAAAGACATCAACAACCTCATCCTAAGAAATTTCAGCTTTGTCAAATGTACCACGTTTAAAAAAACCATAAAAATCCATATGCATTTTCCTGGTCTTGGCGGGGTGTTTCAAATATTCGTTCTCAGTTGATCGGGTACTATGTGGCTTGCGTCATGCACTCCGTGGCGATGCATCGCGTTGGAACACGCACACGGAGTACACAGCGCCCATGCATTTTGGACTGCGTAGATGCAAACCAAAAATAAGTAAATCGTTTGCAAACGATCTAAATAATTTCATCTTCACGGATAATTTTCTGGTAGAATTATATAATTTTGAGTGGAAACTTTTCATTGGGTAGTTGCTATTAATTCAATCTTTACTTTCAGAACTTTTCCCCTGTAAACTGACTTTTTGGGTCATTGCAAATGATCCACTGGGCCTTTAAACTTTACTGTAACAAATTATATGTGGCCTTGATGTGTGCTTCGTTGTGAAATTATACTTAGATAGGAATTTTTAAACAAGTTCAAACTCTTTTACAATGACAGTTTTAAAGATTATATGCTGACATAGGCTTATTACATGCTGACATATTACATTTGAGAAAATAGTATCTATAAAAAGTGCTGCATAATTTAATGAAATCATCCAGATCCCACAAACGTCTCGCCCATTTTGTTGGAATGTCCAGGAGCCGTTCCTTTATGAAGTTGAGACACAATGTGACATTCCTTTATTTCCACAAAATGGGAAAATAATGATGTTGCATGATTTGGTTGCTTTCCCGGTTTTGGAATAATTTTGAAATCTTCGGTCACAATTAATGCATAGTTCCGAGTTTGCCTAGTTAGCCCCGCCCCCTTGGATATTGTTGCTATGGCTCACACGCTATCGTCAAAATGGGGACACGCAACGCACAAAGCAATAGGACTTTCAACGGAAAACTCAGGTACTCATGTTTCAGGGTCGACAGTTATCTTAGAACACACCGAGTAAAGGGCCAGTAATACAGGGATGTCATATCATGACATACATGCTTTCGTACCTTTGAACAACGAAACGACCGGCCTTGAAACCAAAAATTCGGCCAGATCATCGCATACAACACTGTACAAACTGTATGGGACAGAACATCGCGTGATGTTGTTGAGAGACAGTGCACTTTGACCTATGTGGGTGATATCTGCTAGCTCTGTTGTGATTGGTCGGCGGGTTCGGTTGATTGACAGGACGGAACTATGCATCGATATGGCGGTTACAGATGGGAACATGTAAATTTAGCTCATTTACTTCGACTAAGTGCTCTTGTTAAGTCTGAAATTACTACACACTTCTCGATCTAAACAATTCTTTTGTTGTCTAATTTTGATTGAGGATTCTAACTTGAATTTTTGTGTGGTTAAAAAACCTAATTGATTGTCACACCTGCATTTGCAATTTGCAAAAAGATACACTTAGTTCAAGGTTACAAATCATGAAGGTTTTAATTTTTCAATTCAACTTATGCAGCAGCTTATTTAATGGCAGCGGTAATAATGGTAACAGCGCCTTGAGCACCCTGCAGGGTGGATATGTGCGCTATACAAATCTAATTACTATCAATGCTAGAATAGGGCGACAAATCGTGTGTAAAAAAGGTATATTAGGGCGACCTGCTCAATAGGGCGACATTTTGGTGTCGCCCTAATATTTTTGATTTTAAAAATCATTTTTGTAGGTCAAAAACCTTTTTTTTTTAGGTCGAGAACCATTTTTATCGGGACTGGAGCTGTTTCTCTTCGGTCTGCGACCATCTCTGGAAGCTTTGGGTAAAAAAATAAGGTGTCATTTTGAGTGACTCTTGCCGAAATTTTGGTGGTCCCCGGTGAGAGTCTTCCCGAAGTGTCGCCCTATTGCGGCATTCAGCGTTGTTAAAATTATTATTATTATTATTATTATTTTTCTGAGTAATATACTGACTCACGAAATTCAAGTCTCAAAATATAGGGTCAAAAAGAGTCTCATGTCTCAACTTACATGAAATGACCTCAAAAAGAGTGTTATCACAGCATTTCTACTTAGCTGCAGCAGGGTCGCGTCTGATGCAGTCACTCCTTTGGATCGCCCCGATGCGGAAGGTGGTCATTCCTGGTGGACAGGCCAGACAGAATGTACTCCCCTGTTGGGGCTGATACATGCCATGAGGACACGGCTGACAAATGTCCTGACTGTCATACCAACCAGGCTCACAGGGAACTATAGACAGATAAAAAGGTAGGATATTGCTTTTACTCAAAGTCGATTAAAAAAAATAATATTTCTCAGGATTTTTTGTTATTGCAAAGACTTGGTCAGAAATTTCACTGGCACATTAAACTAGAGGTTCAATTCTTGATTTGGGTTTTTTTTTTCTCTCAATTTAAACAAATACAAACAGTTTTGGCAAAATGTTTTGGCCTAAATCCATAAACACTACACCCCCAGACATCGGCTTCAACGTCAGCAACATTGGTCACTTCCTATTTACCAACCAGACCAACGGGTCTTTTACAGACCATTCCCAGAACGCATTCCCTGTACACGTCTGCCATAGCTGGGACGCAGCTTTTTCCAGTGCATGAAACTTTGCGTTTTGCATTGTTAGATCTAACAGCGCGCATCCATCAGGCGTGCAACGTGCTCTTCGCACACACAAATTCACACCGAGCCTCTGCGCTTGATTGCCACGCGCATCTGACTGAATTATGAAAATACTTTCTGTCCAAGCTAATTCTGTGGAAGGAATTTGGGGTGAAACAACGCACCGAAAACCACAGAATTAGCTTCGACATGTTGAACGGAAAGTCTGTCTGTTTATAATTCAGTGATTTTATCGTTTCACGCAAAAGTAGAGCTTGCAGGCCTTTTTTTAGAGTGCCCAAGTTCGAAGCATTCATTTTCACATGAATCCACACTTGGGTCATCCATTCCAAATTGGATGAAGAATATGCTAGCAGAGAAATTTATTCAGGTCACGAAATTTTAATACATTTTTATCGTTTTTAGAGATAATTATGCATGTATTATATATTGTAAAAAAACATTTTAGTTACCCGAATCACTTTCGGGTCGGTTGTATACTTAAGATTGGACAGAAAATTTATATACAAAAAACAAAATCTCGCCCGTGTTATAGGAATAGGCGTTTTAGTCGTGTTGTGCCCGGAAGCTCAGATTTGACCTTTGTCGCGAGACTTACATAGTCTATTGAGTAAGTTTCCTTTTTTTGACTGGATTTTACAACCCCCAATATACATGCAAGGATTACCTACGAAATTCTCTGAGCATGATTTGATTTCATTGCGACTCCAGCAACGAATATTAAACTTTATTTGGAACAGAAAATGAGAAGAAATTGCGGGAGCGTGTATGTCTGTAACTGATCCCCTGTGCACATTACGGGATAAACCATTCCTAGAAGGGGCCTAGCTATTTGCTTTTTGCGTGGGCCCGCTTTTGAAGGCAAAAAAAACAAAACAAAAACCACCACACTACTAACCGCATCGTGCATCGTCTGTTGCAACTTCAGATCGCACAGTGCCAGGAGAACAGATAGACACTATAAAGTTCTCTGTCCTGTTAGCGTCGATGTCATACTTGGTGTTGTGTATTTGAACTGCAAAGTAGCCCGCTGTGGACTGGTTGATGAGACGCACGGCACCTTGTCGCAGTTCGGCAGCGGCCTGCATGGTGGTGGTCTGGTTTATAACTTGTTTTTACCAAGCAAATAGAGACAATCAATTAGAAATTATCATAACAGAAACAAGTGCACATGTACCAAGTAGATGCTATTAAAGGGCCGTCCAATGTTGTCAACATTTTCATGGTTCTACACACCGTAGTATTTTTCCGAACCGAAATACTATTATCACATTTTTTGTTACTAGCGTGAAATGTCAACATTTTACAGTGCACGTAAAGTCCTACGCAGCCCTTGACCCCTCCTCCCTATGCTTTGTAGAACTGTGAAAATGTTGACAACTTTGGACGGCCCCTAAATTGTTACTAAAGTGAAAACGTCATCCTTTATGTGTTGCAAATGTTACTCATCCTCTTGCAACAGTGCCCCTTTAACGCACTCCCTAACTCCTGCGTACAGTGGCCCTGTTGAAAAAGGCCCCATTTGGCGGTGGGACTAGCGACAGAAATCCTGTCGCCTCTGCTGGACCAATCAGGACGCTTGCAGTGCATTGTAGCACGATTGCAGGCATTCAAATGTAACGCGCGCAGATTGTAAACACCGTGCATGCATGTGATACATGTACTCGGTAATGCTGGCCGTTGTCCGCGTCGGCGATTGGCTGCTATTTAAAGCATACTGGGGAATCCGTTCCATTACATTCGTCAGCATGCATCCCTGTTATTAATTTGAAAAACTGCAGAGTAAATAAGGTTCGTCGTTTGAAAGTTTGGTAGGAATGGGACAGTCATAAGGAACGGAACCCAATACAATTTCTGGAAAGTATAGAAATTGTTTCTTTTCGGCATAACATGACCGAATTGATTAAATTACATCAAAATGACTCGGGCGTGAGTTGGCTCAAGACAACAGCCGGCTCGCTCCACAGATTTGCGTGTATTTCCTCAGGGTATTGTCACGTCGCTTTGCAGAGTGGAAATTCCCTGAGATCTCAGGATGATGTTACTGGGTCTACACCGAAACCAGTGAACTGTTTACCATAGCACTGGACGTTTCAGATTACCAGCGAATGTTTATACCCAGTTACCCTGGGGCCGATTTCACAAAGCTCTAAGATTCGTCCTAGGAAGTGTAACTCGTCTTATCTTGGAACTAATCCTAGGACTGATTTCACAAAACTTAGGATGTGTTCAATTCGTCCTATTTCCCATGGCAACACGGCCCAACTCTTCCTAACTAAAGATCGATGTTTGGGTCGTCTTATCTGTACGAATGCATGGAGTAAATGCAGTGACCGAAGGCACTTATCTTCTAGATAAGTGAAGCTAGCCCGGCATACGGCAGCGCTAGCAGGCGGTCATACAGACAATTTTCCTTTGCCGCGATATGCGAAATTCTCTTGAAAAGAAGGCGTAATTTAAATCGCAGAAAAGCACTTACCGAAAAAGGTTGGGGCATTTGTATGTCCATCCACGTGAAGCCATAACTTGCTGTAGCCCCAGCTAGCTAGGTTTCTCGATGTTTACACGCGTAAAGCACGGATTTATATTTCGGCAAAATATATCCATACAATAAAAACCACGAAATATGTACATTTGTACTGTACTAGTTATACTGTTGATTGAGCACAGACTGAAAGTTACTTAGTGCGCGCGCGTGCTAGTACTAGCGCGCGATGCAATGCTCCCGAAAAAAGATACATTTATGTAAATTAGATTATACACATAGGCCTAATGTTTTTTTTCCGTCAAGCATACTGCATGCTCTGCACATAAATGCGAGTGTGCCATTTGTACAGTCGAACGATAGGCCTACATGTACATCTAGGTTCAAGTACATCGACTTGAATTTGTTCAAGTCAATGTACCCTTTCATAACTGCCGACAAAATGCGATACGCCAAGCAGACGACGCTACAAAGTCGGCCATTTTGATTTGTAATGTGCGTGCCGTTTTTTCGACGACTGTTATATTCGGTACCTTTAACAAACATGGTACAGCCGTTGATAAATGTATAATAAGCAGTTGCGACTCGTCTTGTAAAAGACGGGTTTTGTGAAATCGATCTCAGGACACGTCTTAGCAAAGACCGATCTTACTGCTCGAACTCTTCTTAAATCCTAGGATCGATCCTAAGATAGGAAGAGTTTTGTGAAATCGGCCCCTGGTCTGACATCACACTTTCTATGGAGTTTATGGGTAAATATGGATCATATAATACCCAATACCTTGGGCAGTATTGGATATCAACCCCAACCTTTATCTGATCTTACCATCTTCATTGGTCAAGTTAGGATGGTTTGGGATGTGCACATTATGCTCGAGTGTGATGGTCACCTGGATACTTTCCACTGACCGTCGGCGTCTTCGTCTGCGTGTACCGGAGCTTTGTGGGCTGCAACCCTTGACCTGTCACAAAGGAGTTATCCCAGAGAAAACTATGACGACAACCAAATAGATTGTCTTGACAGCTCTATATTAAAAAAATTAAATTAAATTTTTTTTTTTTAAACGCGTTTGCTTCTCTATTTCTTTGCTCCTTCTGGGTCCCCATTCTCTTTCTTTACTTCTTTTCTCTTATCGCTTAGCTCTAAGATCTCTTCTATGACTCACGGGTTTCTAGGAATGTCGTTGTTTCCTAAGGATCTCATTGACCAGTTCAGTTATTGCTGTATGAGGGGCATTCACACTATTGCGGAAAAATGGCTTTGCACGCGCCTGTGCCATTGGTTTGTACACGAGCTGATTTTCTGCCTGTGCACGGCCTGTCGCGACGTGCAACGTGATTTGAGCTGCGGTCAAAGTTCAAATTCCAATGCGCAGCCAATGAGCTATCAGTGGAATTTTTTATTTTTGAAAGATTGGTGATTCGTAGCTCATGCAATGCGGTAAGCGAAGCCTACAAGCATGGTTTGTCCACGATAAGCTCCGCCAATTTTGGAATTGACCAATCACAGCCTCAGGTTCAGGTAGCCAAAAAATAGATCGCCATTTTGGTTACCTGAGTACTCAACATTTTTTGCACAGAGCTACGGCGAAATGCAGCACGAGTGACGCAAAAACACCATAAACATCATTTTTATCAGCGCAGAGGACCCTAGCTGGTTTAAAACGGATTGTATAAGACTATCCAAACTTACTTTTAATCCCTTCATAAATGTGTTTTTGTATAAATCGGTAAAACTCACCAAAATGAGCTTGTCGTTTTGTTGTGCATTCACTGCGTTCTAGATGTGTGTCGAGATGTTTTTGTTCGATCGCGCGCGTTATGCGTAATGCAGGCGTGTTGTACGTGCACGTGTCAATTACCTGGTATCTCTTTTGACACGAGTTATCCTGGACACACTTGACAGTCTGCAAGTTGGATGCTGCCATGTTGGTGACCTTCTGGTAGACCTCCCTATCGTGGGCAGCGTTGATCCCATCACAGGTGAGATCACTGCCATATGCAAGGTTCATCTCCACAGCCACTTTATTTGGAGGTTTGTATGCTGAAAATGGATGGTTTGGGACATTGAGTCATGGATCATCGATGTACATGTGACCCATTTTATCAAAATAAGGCGGACATTTTGTCTGGGTAAAATCTCACAATTTTCTTCCCAAACTTAAGGAGCGTGTTCAGATTTTTCAAAAAAATGGATTTCGTTCTTAGCTAACGATCATATAAAATACCATCCATATGAAGAAAACGGGAAAATTTTTGCAATCTCCAATTTGGATGTGGAAGCAAAAAGGTTCGATCACTGCACTGCTTTATGGAACGGATAAATTAGTTTACAAAACATCAGTGGTTTTTGTACAATATCCTTGAAAATGTACAGATTGAGAGTACAAATGATCAGGGGCCAATTTCATAAAACATGTTACGCTTAATCAAAAGTTTTGATTAAGCATAGCAGGAATATTCGCTCAAGCAAGGGTGATTTCATAAAGCTTGTTGTTCTAAGCGCGCAAGGAGAGTGCGCGCGCAACGCTGTCGTCTGTTTTGTTCAAACGCGTTCATCGTCTGCTTTTATAAGTAAACGTCAATTTTCGAATACCATCATCGGTTATGTTTCCATTTTGGGATGATTATCACTACCACAGAAGACGTACCCTTGCCTGTCGCTGACTGGAATATTTCAACAACAGCTGAAAGTTGTGTATCTATTGGAAAATGTGTCTCGAATTTTGCCGAGAATGGCAAAGAAAAAAGATGGCGTTACGTTAGCAAAAAAAACGGTAGGTTAGCATGCGGTTTGGTTTGTGCTTAAACAGTTTTATGAAATGGAGAGAGTGCTGCTTAATCAAAAATCAGGTGCTAATATGTTTTATGAAATTGGGCCCTGGTATCAAAATCTCAACACCCATGGGAAAAATGGGGGCGTCAACAAATGTGATCTGGACACACTCATGTAATACATGTATCGTGCTTTAGTTTTAGTTAAACATGCATGAAAAGACATTTTCCGCACAGCTCAGATAACGGTTTTGAAAAGACTAGCGGGCACTGGCGCCGCATTTCAATCTGTGCGTGTGGCTGTGCTAGTTCTTTGCAGGTTAGTCTTTTCTTTTGTTTTACTAACGACGCTCACGAAATTGGCGCTAATCTTACAGATACATGCACATTAAATTTGCACCATTATTTTCTGTTATGCTATATTTTTGGGGACGGGCACGGTGCTGGTTATTCCATGGTACCAGATTCGTGCTAGGGCATAAAAGTCTAATTAAATCAAAACATTTTGGCTTTTGTTATCGGCCCCTCCCTATCCACGACCACCGTTTTGCAATAATTGCAAGTTTATATTTAGCATGGGCCATACAACTCCTTTTTACGGTCAAACCTTTTGGCAGCAAAAGTCATGAAATTCAAAGAGCAACTTCTTCAGTGTATTTGTTTGCAACCCACATTTAGTCCCCGAATATGGTGGGAAGGCAAGTGTAATTTCTGCAGAATTTAGGGATATTTATCAAGCAATGAATATATAGCTCAAACCCCATTGTGCAAGAGAAAAAGAAATTTCATTTAATGGAATTTATCAAGTTGTAAATAAGAAACAGCACAACAAGGTTTGTTCTAGACATTGTATGTTTTGATTGTATTTAGAATCAATCTCTGTGGAGTACCGTGGCCGAGCGGTTAAGGTCATTGACTCGCAATCATAGGTGAAAACTTGGGGTTGCAGGTTCAAACCTTCCCACGGCTACGGTACCTGTGCCCTTGGGCAAGGCACTCAACCACACTTGCTCCATCCTTCGGAAGGGATGTAAAGCCGTTGGTCCAGTGTGTTAGGTAATGGAAACGCACTCTAAAGATCCCAGAGCATTCTTTCGTGAAGAGCAAGGGGGATCATCCCCGGTGTCTCTGGCCATTTCTAATTCTAATTCTTCATGGGTTTCCTCACGCTTGCGAGTGACAGTGCAATGAGCACTATTGAGGAATCCTTGGTATGAATACCAGAAAGAAATAATAATAATAATAATAATAACCATTTAAACAACGCTGAATGCCGCAATGGGGCGACATTTCGGGAAGACTCTCACCGGAGACCACCGAAATTTCGGCAAGAGTCACTCAAAATGACACCTTATTTTTTTACCCAAAGCTTCCGGAGATGGTTCTAGACCTAAGAGAATCGGTTCTAGACCTAATAAAAATGGTTCTCGATTTTAAAAAAATGGTTTTTGACCTAAAAAAATGATTTTTAAACTCAAAAATATTAGGGCGACACCAAAATGTCGCCCTATTGAGCACGTCGCCCTAATGTACCTTTTTTACACACGATTTGTCGCCCTATCCTACAATTCATAGTTTTTTTGACTACAAATGCTCATCAACCGTTTTGCACTGTAGTCTTGGCAATATTTGAACACACCAATAGTTCCCACCAACCTGTGCACTTGGGAAAGATGTATGCTGCACTGCTGTCCTCTTCATGTGACCAACGGAAGTTAGACTCTGGCCCACAGGAGTAGATGGGTAGAATTGAACGACTGAAGGCATAACCCCAATTGCAGGAGATATTACAAACATACTCTTTGCCTTCTGTCCTGCAATCCAGGTGTCCATTCTCGGGGTCCTGTATGGGCTTACAGTCTGTTGGATAGAGCCACAGTATGTTTTAGTATTTAGTCACGAGACAAGAATCACTTGTTTGACTAATTAATGAAACGAATCTGGTAGGTCTACATGCGCGCACGTAGAATTGTGTTTTTCAGTTAATTGATTACTTCCTAATGTCTTAACCCTCGAATGTGAGATGTCATCATTTGAGTAATGAATGTAGTTTCCTATTGGCCAATTTGTATAATTTGCGCATGAGAGGGTTCAAAAACATAATCAAGCAATTGAATACTTTGTATTGAGCTCGTGCCAATGACGTAATTTTGGGAGTAAAACAATGCGTGCGCGTTGTGCGTGTAACGCGCTATGCTAAGGCTCCCATTGGTGAACTAAACCGCGTTACGCCAACCAGAGAGACACACAACAAGCACACACATTGCTTCCACAATGACTCAGCATTATTTGACTCCCAAAATGGCATATTCGCACGTGTTCGAAAGGGGTCAATAGCATGTTTCAAGTGTCACTGGTTCCAAGTTGCAAATGTACAGCACACCATCACAAACTTTCAAAATTTATTGAAGAATTTTCCTAAGAGGACTAATTAGCCCAAAGTTAATCGAGTCGATATTGGTTTGTGTATGCGTTGGCCATTCCCGGTAGTGCGCCCTCTTGCAGCACTAACATACCAGCCCTTTGTTTCGACTAGAATAGTCTTGGCAATCTCTCCCGGAAGGTTTAACTTTTTCTTTGTTTTTGCCTAGGCTTTCCTAGGGAACCAATCAGCGAGTGACCCAAATACAGCAGCGCGTCGGAATGCAGTGAGCGACCCAAATACAGCGCGTCGGATGCAGCGCGTGACCCAATTACACCGCGTGCACGCGCTTCGAATGGTTTGAAAAATATAAGGCGGCTTACAAGAATTATTGAACATGACCGTTTTATCGTTGCTAATATTTTCGGTGGCATAATTTTCTTGGCAAATGTTTGCGAATATATTTACAAACATGTTTGCAAAGGCGTATGACATCGCAAAATACATTTGTTTATAAAGATAATTGCGACATTGCAAATATTTGCAAAGATATCTGTGGTATGCCATGTCCCTTGTGTGCCATCATAAAACCCTGTGCAGCTATTTACATAAAACGGTACCGCCCCCAATCCTGAACTTCCGGGAGAGATTCCCAAGACTATTCTAGTCGAGCAAGGGGCTGGTCTGTTAGTGCTGCAAGAGGGCGCACTACCGGGAATGGCCAACGCGTGCACAAAACAATATCGACTAGAATAGTTTTGGGCCAAGACTAAGGACTAATTGAATTTCAGCTCAAGTCAAATAAATCTAGCCACTTAACTCTTTCACTGCCCAAGCATGATCTATGGTATGCATTTTTAAAGTTACGATAACATGTACGATCTCGATTGTATTCTTTTTTCGTCCAACACGGGAACCGTCGTGCATTTAAGACTTCAATTTAAAAAAATTACAAAAGATGCAAAAAGTTTGGCACTTATTTTAAGTCTCAAGTCTTTCACGGTAACTCTCAAGTATTATTTTTTTTAAAATTGGTTTAATGAACTTCAATTCGCAGCCCGTAAGCTGAATTGCATAAAACTTTAATAAGTATCTTCCACCTAAACATCGAGATACATAGGTGGGTGGCGCCATTGGCAGCCGACAGCCGGAGACACCGGGGAATCCCCTTACTCTTCACGAAAGAATGCTCTGGGATCTTTTGAGTGCATTACACAACACACTGGACCAACGGTTTTACATCCCTTCCGAAGGATGGAGCAAGTGTGTTAAAATGCCTTGCTCAAGGGCACAGGTACCACGGCCGGATATTGAACCCGCAACCCCAAGTTTTCACCCGAGTATTGCGAGTAAGTGACCCAAACCACTCAGCCACGGTACCCCACAATGTCCAATAGTATTATAGCACAAAGTCCGACTCCATTCCCGAGTCTGCTTCCTCGTACTCACATGGGCATGGTTCAGTGTTGCATAGTCTGCCCACGATGGGTTGACCCTCACACTGGCTTCCTCCATTGGCAAGGCGGGGGTTGGTGCAAGAACGACGACGAGACTGCGCACCGCCCTCACATGACTTACTACAATCATCCCACTCACTCCAGCCACTCCAGCCACCATCGACTATTAAACAAAAACATTTAGATAGCGTACATTATTGATAAACTATTAAAAGCCTATATTGAGAAAACTGCCTTGTAGAAATTTCAGCCACTAGATGCAGTAATACTTCAGAAAACCTGAAAAAACCATGCATGTTTTGTGTGTGTGAATGAATGGTGAAAAAGTTGTCTGCAGACAACATTTTTAAAAAACCCACCTTCAGTTGGCAATTCCTCCCACAATGGTACAATTTTACACGGACAAATCATGTGGTTTTTGTTACCATTACTATCAACACTTTTAGTTAAATTTTTCTTGTCAACTCGTGAAGTAAAAATTTGGGTCACTGCAAATGAAGAAGTATATCCATGAAAGATTAATTGTAAGTGACAATACTTTGATTTTAGTTCTCAATATCTTCTTGTATCTCTGTACTAGGTATGGCCACAGACATGCTAATTGATTGCTTTCTGTGACGGGAATGTTTGGTGGTCAACAATCACGAGCGTACACGCGCACGCCACTAGACGCACATGGGCATGCGTAAAATATACTCACCAGCGTACTTTCATTCGAAGATGCCGCACGCGCGCATTGTGATACGTTCAAATGCACTCGGCTTGTAAAAACAAAAGTGTTTTTACTTGATCACGATTTTTAGCCTGAAGAAAGACATGTTTTTCTTTCTCGATACAACAGCCATGGCGCAACAACATAAAGCAAGGTTAAGTAACAGAGGTAACTGTAACCAATGCGCTTTTACGGCTGGTTATCACTCGAGCCACGTGGGTCATGAAAAATGACAACCAAAATGGTGGATGGAAGGGGTGACATCACCGGAAAGCAATCAATATCTGTGGCCATTTTGAGGGTGATGAAACTGTTCGTTTTTGTTGTTTTGGTGGGGGGCAGGGGGAGGGGTTGTTGAATTTAATGAAGTACAAAGGCAGCCATATTGCTAACTAGTTCATAAAAGGCCAGTTCATAATTGCCAGTTCATAAAACGACACTAGTCCCAGTAAGCCTTTTGGAATATTAGCATCCTGTACATACAGTTGTAGTCAGAAGTTTACATACAACTGTGTTAAAACTAGTGTGCTTAAGCTTGCGTTGTCACCAGTTTTGTAACCGTCTTTACTAAAGACGTGATTTTGTGGACTTCCTCACGCGCTTGCAGTACTTAAAACATAGCTTGCACACATTTCAATGGTTCAGGTAGTCCTGTTTACCATTTCGAGTGATGATGGTAGTGGTGTACATGTATGTAAACTTCTGACTTCAACTGTATATAAGCCACACACCTTATATACGCAGCCAATTAGAAGGCAGCCATCTTTAGTTGGATAAGATGACGTTACCCTATGAGGCAGCTGACTACCGAGTATTTTGTATAAAGATTTCTAATTGGCCAAATATTTCCATTTGTAATGTAATGGCAGAAACTTGTATAGCGCATGTCTACTCTAGGGTACTCCTGGCACTGTTGCCATTAACATCACCGCTGAATTTTGTTAGAACACGGAATCAATGGAGCGTATAGCTATAGCGGGCTAAGCTGTAATTTGAAGAATAAAACTATCCTGAGCAACAAGAAACACAAACGTTTTCTCCACTTTTTGTTTGAAAAAAGCAGTCAATCTGAGAGTGGGAATTTCCAGCACACGGAAGCTTTATGCAGTCATGCATAATGAAGCTGTTATGTGAATATTTCGATGTCAGATCAGCGTTTTCCCTTAACTTTTTTCCCAACTGGCCAATAGGGCCAGTTGGCTTAAGTCTTCACTGGCCCATCGGCATTTCAAGTGGCCCGGTTAAAATTTCTGTAATAACCACATTTGAGTGAATAAATAAGGTCGTCATAAGGTTCTCTCCAGTACAAGTTTTATTTCAACTGGACAGCCGGACCATTTGGGGAGGCTTTCCAACTGGCCCGAGACAATTTCAACTGTCATTTGGCCAACGACTAGTGCTAATTCGAACGCTGTGTCTACTTAGTTACAAAAGAAATGTTCAAATTTTGATTAAACTAAACAATTTGCATTACTTTTGTTGCTTGGTATTTACCTCTTCGGAGCTCACAAGCCTGTCCTGAAAACCCCTCCGGACACTGGCAGGTGAAGCTGTCAACACCATCTACACACGAGCCGCCATTGTCGCATGGTGTGGAGCCTGTCCCACAATCATCAATGTTTATCTGGCACCACTGACCACTTAAGCCAGGTGGACATTGGCAGCGGTACTGACCGACTCCATCCACGCAGGTACTGCCAGCTGCACAGCGGTCAGAGGCACAGTCATCCACCGCTGAAAAGAACATTAACAATTGAAACAATAGACATTAACAATTGAAACAATAGACATTTACATCGCAGTTATCTTGGGCACCGCATATCATTGAAAAGGTCAAAACCATCTCGAGGCTGCAAGGTATGCTCTCTCGGTCTCGCAATGTTTTACCGCCACCTTGCATAGCCCGAGTGTACAAAGCTTGTGTGAGGAGCATTATGGAGTACGCATCACCCATTTGGAACGGCGCTCCTCAGTATGTACTTCGGTCCCTTGATACTTTGCAGAGGAAATGTCACAGGATGTTCCCTGACATCCCCTTGGTGCCTCTGCAACTCCGTCGAGACGTTGCTGGCCTGTCTATTATTCACCAAGCAGCTCATAGTAAATGCCCTACCCTTGCGAGCAAAACCATCCTCAAACACGGCTTGCATCAACCCACACGATCACTGCGTAGTTCCGTTCATGCTCATCCATGACTATAAGACAGGTGGTATCCAGAACTGTAAGTCATCAGCGATCCTTCACGCCATACTACACTCGACTCTGGAATTCTCTCCCTGAGACTATAGTGGAGATCAAGAGGCCTGAGAAATTTAGACAATCTGTGACCAGTTATCTTTTTAGTTTGGTGTGAAATTCATATTGAGTGTCACCCCAACTATCTTCTGTATCTTCTGAATATACATTAAAAAAAAGAAGAAAAAAAGACCCAATGTAAACAAAACATGGGATTGTTTGGAGTACTCTCATGTAATGGCCTATGGGTATAGCATTGGTCCATCAATTCGACGCATAGGCGCTTCGCTGAAGTAAAATGTTGTTACCAAAAATACTCCAGAGACTCTTCGGAGGTGGCTCAAGTGCCGAGGACTAACTGCAGTTAAAGAGTACAATAAAAACTACACCGAATTTGACGTACTCAATGCAAACACAATGAGCGGCAGTTCAGCGAGTACTCCATTTAAGCCCATCATGCTTTGCACGTAGAGGTATTGTTACATCATTTCGCTTTCAGGCTATTGTTTCAAGTTCCACAATCTGTGAATTATCTGTATTTTGATGAGAAGAGCGACATTGGAAATACACTCTTTTTCAACGGGCTTTGTTACACCAGTGTAAAATCCTGTTAATACATTAAGTTTGCTGTTTTATCTCACAGATGCTTTCCAAATTGTATGTTTTCTAATTTTGCTATAAAAAGCTCTGAAATTAAAGATCACTTCGTGGGAATATTTTTGGACTGCACATTTTCATGCCGCAGGCATATGCATTTTACTGAAGTGACGTGTTGAAATACATTACATCGTAGGAACCAGTGTGTATTCATTGGCATTTCCCTTTCATGACAATACATGTCAGTTTGTGAGATGAATTTTTTTTTTTAAATGGAAATTTTGATGGTTGTTGATGTTTAATGTTCAAATCACAAAGCAATTTGGACAACTGACTGATAAAATATATTTTATAAATATTAGACAGTTTACACATCCCTATTGGCCGAGAGCACGTCATGTGGCCAGTTTTAAACGGACGGCAAGTCTTAAACACTTTCTTGCCTTGCCTGGCCCGCGTTTGTGCCTGCGCCCTAGTCAGTGCGTATGAAACGTGCACATGCACACAGAAACTGCACGCGCTTAAAAGCAAAATGTACACTGTGAATTACCCCGTCATGTGCGTGCGCGTACAACACGCCTGCATTACGCGTAATGCGCGCGGTCTAACAAAAACAACTTGACGGGCAGCTAGCAGTTTGAACGAACGCGATGCATGTAGGAAAGTACAGTACATTGCAAAACAGCAAGCTTTTTTGGTGAGTTTTACTGATTTAGGTTTACACAAAAAGATATTTATGAATGGGAATAAAAGTGGGTTTGGCCAGTCTTAAACATACGTTTAAAACCAGCTAGGGGCCTGGACGAGTGATAATGGCTCGAACATCTCTCAGTCTCCTCCATTTTTTGAACCATATTTTAACAACTCACTTGGGGGGTGGGGGGAATACACAATTACTTACTGTCGCACTCTGATGGTGTCTGGATTGTGGTTTGTCCAAGTATTGCTGCGTTCAAGAAATCGGCAGCAGCGACTACGTTACCAGGGCTAGTTGAGGAGCAGGTCTCGGCATGCTCCTGAATGGTGGAACTATGAAGGACTGTATCCCACAGGTTGATGTTACTCAATGCACCAGTCAGTTGATTGGACGAAGCTTGTAATTGGCCTATTGTAACAAACACCACATGTGTAAAATGGTTTGTTGGAGACATTGCCAACTAAAGGTGCTTTTATTTATTTTTTAAAGTTGTCTGCACACAACGTTTTCACCATTTATTCATGCACAAAAACCATACATGGATTTTTTTCAGGTTTTCTGCAGTATTGCTGCATCTATGTGGCTGAAACAGCTACCAAGATATACTTTTGGGTGGAAATAATGCAGTTTTTAACAGTTCACAATCAGGTACTCTTTAAAGTGTATGAAGAGCCATACAATATAAACTTGGTAACAAAGATGATTTCAAGTCCCAATCATTTGCATATGCAGCACGATATGTGACAGAGGGTACTCCTCCCTTCATTGTTCCCAATGCATAGTTCCGAGATTGCCCAGTTAACCCCACCCCTTAGATATTGTTGCTATGTGCTTACAAGCCATCGCAAATAAATGGCGACACACAACGTACAAAGCAACGGGACTCGGCATGGAAAGCACGGATTCATTGTAGAAAACTCAAAGGTATTTATGTTTTAGGGTCGACAGTTACCGTAGCACACACTGACCGAAAGGCTAGTAATGCAGGGATGACATATATTCATGTCTTTTGAAAATGAATTTCGCGGCCTGCCTTGATATATATTAACTGAAAATTTAATGACCTTGTTGAAAGTACTTTTTTAACACTGCTACTTCGCAAAAGGTAAAGTGTACACTAGTTAAAACCCGTCGAGGCATGATTATCTCAGGTCACTTGAATTTTTGATTTGAAGATAATCACTTCATTTTTATGTTTACAAATACTGAAGACCCTTAGAAAGTACAACACCCCCGCCCCGCCCCGCGCCCCGCACACCCGCCCCGCGCCCCGCACACCCCCCCCCACCCCCGAATACTTTTAGCATTTGAATAGCCACGAGTAATTCTAAAAGCCAAACAGAGGTGCTTACCTTCAAACCATGTTTAATAGACCGATCCAGTATTAAAGTTCCGCCCATTTAGAAATTGCCCAGCAACATGCCACACGTGCGATGCACGTGTGCAGTAGAGTCGCGTGGCCGTGCCGTGCGTCAGCGCCCTTGTCAGCGCGTATTGAAACACGCACACAGAAACTGCACGCTCGAAAGCAAAATGTGCACTTAAGTATCCAGTCGTATGCGTGCACGTACAACACGCCTGCAATACGCGTAACGCGCGCCATCGAACAAAAACATCTCGACACATCTAGAACGAAGTGAATGCACAACTTAGCAAAACGACAAGCTAATTTTGGTAAGTTTTTCACGTTTACACAAAAACACATTTATGAAGAGATTAAAACTAGGTTAGGATAGTCTTATACAATCGCTTTTAAACCCACTAGGCCTCCTCTGCGCTGATAAAAATGATGTTTATGGTGTTTTTGCGTCACTCGTGCTGCATATGCTGTAGCTCTGTGCACAAAATTTTGAGGACTCGGGTAACCAAAATGGAGATCTAATTTTTGGTTACCTGAACCCGAGGCTGTGATTGGTCAATTCCAAAATGGGCGGAGCTTACTGGATCGGTCTATTGATCCACAATTCATAAATACCTTGGACAGTTTACGCATCCCTATTGGCTGAAAGCACGTCATATGGGCAGTCTTAAATTAGCGATAAAGAATAGTGATAATGCCCGGCTGGCCGTCCCGCGTTTGTGCCGTAGTCAGCGCGTATATGGAACACGCACAGCTCGCAGTTGTACGAACGCCGTGTTGACACTAGACTGTATAGGCATAGGAAACTGAATGCAAAATATGGCAAAACGACGAGCTAATTTTGGTGAATTTTACCGATTTACACGAAAAGGTATTTATGAATGGGATTAAAAGTAGGTTTGGCCAATCTTAAACAACCCGTTTAAAACCAGCTAGGGGTCCTGGGCACTGATAATGCCCTCGCCTGGCGGCTCAGGCATTATCAGTGCCCAGGACCCCTAGCTGGCTTTAAACGTGTGTTTAAGATTGGCCAAACCTACTTTTAACCCCTAATTCTGAATGCACAGAGTTTTTCACATAACTTGTATTATACAATATTTTATTCAAGTACTCAAGTACTCGAAAAAAGTACAGCACTACAACACTGGATTTAACTCACTGGGACTGTACAGGTGTCCCACACGGAGAACTCCACCACCGCCGATGTCAACTCTAGAATGGACATTTTCAAATACTGACTGCTGATTACCATCTTGATAGATCTTCAATGAACCACGAAGATCAGACCAAGTGACGGCCACGTGATGCCAGCGATTGTCGTTTACGTTGATGGACGTGGCAAACTTGAATCTAGGAAAAACAAACTTATTTTAGATAATTTGGCAAGGCACTTGATAAAAACCAAAATGAAATAATCAATTATAGGACAAAAAACATGCAATCACAATGCATAGTTCCGACCTGTCAACCAATCACAACAGAGCTAGCAGACGGCGCCCACGTAGGTCAAAGTGATGCAATCATCACACAATCACGCAATTTTCTGCCTATACAGTTTGTATGTTGTATGCGCCATCGACCGGGTGAATTTTGGTTTCAATGTCGGGCGATTCGCTGTTCAAAGGTAGAAAGCGCATTTTTTATGAATATATGTCATCCCTGCATTACTAGCCCTTCGCTCAGTGTGTGCTACAGTAACTGTCGACCCTAAAACATAAATATCTTTGAGTTTTCTCCAATGAATCCGTGCTTTCCATGCCGAGTCCCGTTGCTTTGTACGTTGTGTGTCGCCATTTTTTTGCGATGGCTTGTGAGCACATAGCAACAATATCTAAGGGGCAGGGTTAACTGGGCAATCTCGGAACTATGCATTGATGCACTGAAAGCAAGATTAGCTGATCTCTTTGAATTTCCACATGCAACGCATCGCTGTATTAAAGCCAGACAAATGCAAAGTTGAGAACAAAAACAATTACCTAAGCAAGATGCTTGATGGTGTGAATGATGGTACTAAATCCAGTTTCCCAGGTATACTGCTGATTGTACCGTGTCCTTTCCAAAATATTAAACAAATTACAAAATACTGGAGAAATTTTCTCATTTTACAAGTGTGCTTGAAATATTTCCATCTTATGCCTGATCCAGTATATGCCTGTGGGGTGTTATGGCCGAGCAGTCTAGTGCGTCGAACTTAAGTTCCTGTGCTAGTACTAGAATGTACATGTAGGTTTGATTCCGAGCCGCGACGGGTTGTGGCACCTGTGCCCTTGAGCAAGGCACTCAACCACACTTGCTCCCATTCCTGTAATTGGCGGTCCCTCCGCTGTTGGATGTGGTGAATAAATAAAAAAAATAAAAAATAAATAAAAGCTCAGATTGCAGACCATTACTTTACCTGGTGTGTCAGAGGTCTCGGGTTCAACTCCTGCTGAGAACCATATGATCTTTGGTAAACTGATTCTGTGTATGAACTTACCCTTTAATGACAATGTCAAGTGCCCTGGGTTTACTGACGGCAATCTCTGTAGTCTGGAGTGTCCATCCATTGGGCTGTGTCGAGTACGACACAATATGGCCATCTGGAGTGGCTGTTCGTATCCAGAAGGAGAGCGTAAACGCTTGCATGGGACTCTCAACGACACTATGCAATGCTACAAACTGATTGGGTTGACGGCCACGGAACACAAAGTCAAAATTGGTGGACGCAGCTGAAGGATAAAGTCAAAAGTCAAATTAATTTTGTTAGCCTGACAAAATATTCGTGATGCATCGTAAGTGCTTAAATCCTTCCTAAGTATGAATTCACGCCGAGCCTTTTTGTGCGTAAATTTCGGGAGCGCGTGTGGTCTAGTGGGTATGAAGCGGGACTCCCAGTCGTGTCTGTGTTCCTGGGCAAGGCACTTAATCCCAGTTGCCTCGTCAACCCAAGCGATATATGGGAAGCTGTTATGGGGAATGCCACAATCTAACTGCTGATAGGATTGTGCGCCTTGGCCGGGTTGCACACCTAGTTGAAGCGAAATGGTTCTGGTGATTTCCTGATGGCAGCGGTAATAATGGTAACAGCGCCTAGAGCACCCTGCAGGGTGGATATGTGCGCTATACAAATCTAATTACTATGAATGCTAGGATAGGGCGACATTTTGTGTGTAATAAAGCTATGTTAGGGCGACACGCTCTATTAGGGCGACATTTCGGTGTCGCCCTAATATTTTTGAGATTAAAAATCATTTTTTTAGGTCAAAAACCATTTTTGTTGGGACTGCAGCTGTTTCTCTTCGGTCTGCAACCATTTTCGGAAGCTTCGGGTACAAAAATAAGGTGTCATTTTGAGTGATTCTTGCCAAAATTTGTGGTCCCCGGGGAGAGTCTTCCCGAAGTGTCGCCCCATTGCGGCATTCAGAGTTGTTTAAATTATTATTATTATTATTATTACTACATTAGAACGAAATCTGGAAAAATCTGGACAAGCTCCTTTTAAGTACATACATGTATAACTTGCACAGATCTCCAAAAAGATAACAATGCTGAATGTATTAGCCAGAGCAAATAGCAGAACTGTACCTTCTCCGCACTGCAACCCAATAAATCCCGGTTTACATTTGCACTGATACTCATTAATGCCATCCATGCACTCGGCCCCATTCTGACATGGCTGACTCTCGCACTCATCGATATTCAGCTCGCATTCCAGGCCACTGGAGTGTCAAAAACATAACAAAAAACAAGGTTAAAATGTGAAGTTACATTATGTGTCAAGTGGCTCATTTCTCATGGCATGGGTGCTGGGACTGGGAACAAGGCTCTTGTCGCGCCCCCTCCCCACCCCCCAAAAGGTGATTTCCCTCTTCTGTGCCCCTCCAAATGAAACTTGAGGTTTGCACAACTATACAGTTGAAGTCAGAAGTTTACATGTGGGTCTTTCCACAGTAATGGGGTACATTTCTGTAACATTCAAGATCTTAGGTCCCTGTTCACTTCAAATGTCTTAATTTTTTCTTTAATTTATCAAGCTAAACTGAGGAAATAACTTTTTCACCAAGGAGTACGAAAAATAGTCCTACAACATACATTTGTGAAAACCCCGTGCACAAATCTTCCTATTACGCATGTAACAAAGACGTAAAGAAAATGTCACAAAATGGTCTGTCCACGTTACATACGTAATAGGAAAATTTGTACACAAGCTTTTCAAACATTTTTTTGGCAAAAGTTATCTCCTGAGAACAAAACAAAGACATTTCTTTAATTCTGAGATAAACTAAAGACATCTGAAAGGAATTATTGACTTATTTGTTAAATGTACCCCATTACTGTGGACAGACCCATATACACCACTACCATCATCACCCAAAATGGTAAACAGGACTACCCGAACCATTGTAAGGTGTGCAAGCTATGTTTTAAGTACTGCAAGCACGTAAGGAATTCCACAAAATCACGACTTTAGTAAAGACTGTTACAAAAATGGTGACAACGCAAGTTTAAGCACACCAGTTTTAACACAGTTGTATGTAAACTTCTGACTACAACTGTATGCACACCACCCTCCTAATGTGCTGTGCCACCCCTTGGCCACTCCACTTTGAAAGGTCTGGCGACACCGCTGCTCTTGTCAGTGCAGTGTTCTCCAAGCAAGCATTTAAACTTGGTAGTCCAACTTGCAAAATTTATCTCGTCAAAAAAAAACCTAACAAACAAACGAAGAAAAAAAACCAGAAAACCACCCTGATGGCTAGGGGCGGTATTTAATTCAGTACTTAAGCCAAATATTTAAGAATTTTACTTAGTTTTTGGCTAAAGTAAAATACTTAGCCAAAATCGGTATTCAATTCGCAAGTGGCTAAGTTTTTACTTTAGAAAAATACTTAGTACATTTGGTATTCAAATGGTTCATTTTGGGAAAGTATTTTACTTAACTTTGAGAAGGCAGGAAAGCACACTTAAGCAATTTTTTTACATACATCACATGCACACTGCAACCGGTTTTGTTTTGGTGCGCGTGTTGTGCGTTTTGCGTGAGAAAAACGCTTATGAGAAGGCGCGGTTAATTGCCATCCCACGCTGTATTCGATTGGCTGTTTAGGGAGTTCTGCGCTCTGCGTTCATTTGTAACGTCACAATTTATCTAAGTATTTGACTTACTAAAGTAAAATTCTTAGAAGGCTTTGAATACGAGATAGGTCATTTTCTTAGCCAAGCCAAGTAAAGTTTTTACTAAATTTAAGTATTGAATTGAATACCGCCCCAGGTTTTAAGTTACTGATAATGCCAAAATACATGCAGTCTGTAGTTCAACATAATACGAGACAAAAACTTCATCCCATATGTAATGGGCTGTGTTTATTAAACATGCATTGATAACTACCTATGGTCCAGTGATGTTACACTACAATGTCATTTGTTCCACTAGCGAGCGAACTATATAGCGAGCATGGAAAATGCGCCCTCTATTAACTGAAGTTTAACATTAACATTACGTTATGTTGGCATGCACAGCTGAGGTACAATCCACTGCACGTACAATCATTGGCACTTATCATAAAGTAATTTTCAGCAATAACATTAGTTTAATGCATTAGCTCCATACGAGAATGTCTAGATTCCCAGCTAAATGCTGCAATATGAATTGATTCATGGTACAAAGTATATATGTAGGATAGTACTACTAGGATAGTACTACTGTGGACATTTGTCCACATTTATATCGAATTCATTTACCCCGGCGGTCCCTGGGTCATAATCCCTAAACTAATAATCACTTATTCATACTTTAAATAATCCTGCGACAAGCAGTCACACTTACGTAAAACCCGACATACAGGAACATTGGTAGCCGTTGAGGTTGCTCTCACATGTGCCACCGTGCAGGCAAGGGTTAGGCTGGCAGTATTCAATGGCCACTTCACATCGCACTCCAATGAAACCTCAAGATAAAACACACATCCAAAGTGCATGGTTAATTCCCAAAGTGGTACCCTGGCCGAGTGGTTCAGGTCACTGACTCGCAACACTTGGGTGAAAACTTAAGGTTGCAGGTTCAATACCCAGCCGTGGTACCTGTGCCCTTGAGCAAGGCACTGAAACACACTTGCTCCATCCTTTGGAAGGGATGTAAAGCCGTTGGTCCAGTGTGTCTTGTAATGCACTTAAAAGATCCCAGAGCACTTTTTCGTGAAGAGCAAAGGAATTCCCCGGTGTCTCTGGCTGTTGGCTGCCAATGGCACCACCCACCTATGTATCTCGATGTTCAGGTTGAAGATACTTGTAAGCTTCATGATACCAATTAAATAAAAAATGAAATAAAAGTACAATTTTTTTAGAACCAGTGTCCTCGCCCCACTGCAGCGTTTTTAATAAACCTAACTCTTGCTGAAGAGTTATTGAGGGATTCCAAATATACTTTACAATTATTGTATGTGTACCGAAGGGTAGTCAAGTCCATCACAACTTTGGTGATGATAAAAAACCAAGTCCCAACTACAACCAACAAAAGTTGAAAAAAAAAGCCTTTTTGAAGATCAAATTCTTCAAAGTAAATTTTCATTTTGGATATTTTCTGTGACATTTTCAGAAAAGTAAATTTTGGGTTGATTTGGACAGAACTGGACCTGTCAGCACTGATGACCGCGGACCTGTGAAAAATTTAATTTTATTATTGTGTGTGCTATGTTGAAATATGAATTTGATGTGATACCTCGAAGGCATGTGCAGTGATGAGCTCTGTTACCGCTGGGCAGACAAACGCCGCCGTTTTCACACGGTTCGGCAGTGCAGATGTCCAAAGCTGTCTCACAGAACCGGCCTGTGTAGCCTGGTGGACAGCGACATGAATACCGGTTAGCCTGCAGGATAGGATAGTATTGAAATTACGATGATGAGGTGGCCGGTACCGTGTAGTACAGTCATGCAGTTAAATGGAGGGTGGTTGATCAACAGCACAGAAAACCACTGTTTGACATGGGACAGCTCGGTGGTCTGGTGTGTTTTATATCGTGAATTCAAGTCCCATCAGAATATGCTATGATGTTTTTCTGCAATATTATTATTCGGGGAAACACCGAGTATACAGTATTATATAATGCCCAAGTAGATCCCTGATTGGACGATAGCAGGTCACATGGCGTTAAATAATTTAACCATTTAATGCTACGTCACCAACCGTGCATTTTTGTTCCATACGATTTTTTCCATTGCACGGCGCGCTTGTTTACATTGCACGGTACGCACACCTTGCGTTCATTTTTACTGCAAGCGGTGTTCGTGTACGCGCGTGACATTGCACGACGCTGAAGCAGACGCGTTTGTGCAAGACGCACGTGTGGTAGAATCAGATTCGGTCATTGTGATGCGAGGGATGTCAGAGACTAGGGTCTTAAGTAATTTTTCATATTTTCAGGCTGGTGGGTGTTTTCCCAAACGAATTACAATGATCTCTTTGGGCGTTATATAAAACAAATAATGAATATTTTCCATTCGTTCGAGGCTTCGCCTCGTTGAATGGAACATTCCATCTTTCAACTCATGAAAATATTCGTATCATTGAACTCAAACATTAATTATTTGTATACTAATACATTGGGCAAAGGCAAAATAAACTGTAACATGATAAAGATGGTTTGGAATATTATGAACACATATACATGGCAATAAAAGAAATGCAACAATTTTCTCTACGTTTTGGTTGAGAAACGCAGCCAATCTGAGAGAGGAATTTTTCAGCACACAAAAGCTTCATGCGGTCATGCACAATGAAACTTTTATGTTAATATTTCAGTGTCAACTTAATTACAAAAAATATTTTCAAATTTTGATTAAATTGAAAATTTGCATTTCTTTTCTTGCTCGATATACATGTAATGCATAGTTCCGACCTGTCAATCAAGCCGAACCCGCCGACCAATCACAACAGAGCTAGCAGACGGCGCCCACATAGGTCAAAGTGATGCAATCATCACACAGTCACGCGATTTTCTGCCCATACAGTTTGTATGATGTATGCGCCAGTGACCGGGTGAATTTTGGTTTCAATGTCGGGCGATTCGCTGTTCAAAGTAGGAAAGCGCATTTTTATGAAATATATGTCATCCCTGCATTACTAGCCCTTCGCTCAGTGTGTGCTACGGTAACTGTCGACCCCAAAACATAAATACCTTTGAGTTTTCTCCAATGAATCTGTGCTTTCCATGCCGAGTCCTGTTGCGTCGCAATTTTTTTGCGATGGCTTGTGAGCACATAGCAACAATATCTAAGGGGCGGGGTTAACTGGGCAATCTCGGAACTATGCATTGGGATGATGTACATGTAACTGCAGGGACATGAACAACTTGACAGAGATTTAACAGTATGTTTGTTTACCTGATCAACGCAAGTCGCACCGTTCAAGCACCGGTTTACCACACAATCATCAACATTAGTCTGACACCATACCCCTTCAAACCCTGATGGACATTGGCACTCAAACCCCTTAGGAGTCCGAGTACAAGATCCACCGTGCTTGCAGGGGTTGGGTTGACAGTAACCTATGTTAATTTGGCATCGGTCTCCTTTCCAGCCCGTTGAGCAAGAGCATGTGTATCCGTTCACACCATCTACGCATAAGCCACGATTTCCGCAAGGATTATCCACGCATTCATTCTTGTTAACCCCGCATAAAGTACCCACAAACCCGGCAGAGCATCGGCAGGTGTACGACAGATGACCATCGATGCACTGACCGGCGTTAAGACACGGGTCGCTAGCACAGTCGTCAATGTTAATATCGCATTGTATGCCGCTCCACCCATCTGCGCAGTCACACACAAAACCATTGACAAGATCCTGGCACGCACCACCATTGGCGCATGGGTTGGATTGACACTCATTGATATTAATGTCACATCTTCGACCGGTGTAGCCCACATCGCACTGACAACGGTGCGAGTTCACGCCATCAATGCAGTTCCCTTTGACACAAGCCCCAGGAAAACAGTCATCCTTGTTGTTCTCGCAGGCTAGACCTTCGAATCCATTGGCGCACTCACATTCATACCCATTGATCTTGTCTACGCACGATCCACCATTATGACACGGAAAGGCATCGCACTCGTTAAGCTCAACATCACACAGTGCATCGGTAAAGCCTTCAAGACATAGACAAGAGAAACTGTTGATGCCGTCGATGCATACGGCATTATTGGCACACGGCTGAACGGCGCAATCATCAACATTGACCTTGCAATGCTCTCCTGGAGAAAAAAATAAAATAAAATAAAAATTGTTAACAAGAAATGCTGGTACCCATTTGTACACTTTGGTGAGGAGAGGCAAGTGAGGCAAAGTGCCTTGCCCAAGAGCACAAGATATTTGTTACATTGGGACTTGAACTCGCAATATTCAATGAGTCAATTGCTCTAGCCATTACACCACATTTCTCCCGACTGAAACATGATATTTCACTGTTAAACATAGTCCAGTTTTCTCCACTGGTCAATATTTTGTCCGGGCTCAGCGGGGGGTGGTTAGCGACTGCAGCGCACAAACCCCCAGTAGCTACGCCGCAGCCCTGGCCCTGAGCATGCAGTGCCCTCAAGAAGTGAACACTCTCGCCACTGGAGGCCGCTGTTCAAAATATTGCATGCGATTGTTATGGCGGATTTGGGTCGCCGATCCGATAGATACAATACTCAAAAAAGTTAAGGACCACTTCTTATTTTGTGTATACTTTTTTATATGAGATATTTTTACTCCAGTACAACTGTCCTGAATGACCTCAAACACACTGTAATCAATTTCACATGTGGTTGGTTTCAGTTGTTGCATATTGTCTCTTGCATCGTTGCACTTCCTGAAATGTGGGCCTTTATTAGGGGTATCAGCTGACCACATGAAATGGTACAAAAGTGGTTGCAAGAGCATTTTCTGTCATTGGTCTCAACAATCAGACAACTTTAATAGTGACAGCAGCAATGCCAAGACGTCACCTGAGTGAACCAGAGCCCTAGGAATGCTGGAAGCTAATACAAGTTAAGGAAAAAGTGGTCCTTAAAGTTGCACTCGGCCCCATTCCGACATGGCTGATTCATGCACTCATCGATATTCAGCTCGCATTCCGTGCCACTGGAGTGTCAAAAACATAACAAAAAACAAGGTCAAAATGTGATGTTGCATTATGTGTCAAGTGGCTCATTTCTCACGGCATGGGTGCTGGGACTGGGAACAAGGCTCTTGTCCCCTCCCCCACCCCCCACTCCCCACCCACCAAAAGGTGACATACCCCTCTTGTGCCCCTCCAAATGAAACTTAAGGTTTGCACAACTATACAGTTGAAGTCAGAAGTTTACATACATACACCACTACCATCATCACCCAAAATGGTAAACAGGACTACCCGAACCATTGCAAGGTGTACAAGCTATGTTTAAAGTTGCACTGCCCGTGTTTGGGCCGATTTGGGCGTACAATTTATTTTAAAAAGTTAAATAGTTATTTTTCTAGAATAGAAAAAGTTATCAGCTTTCATTTGGTACCAAGAACGTAAAAATCCGTCAAGGATTAATGCCAGTCGATTAAAAACAAGAAATGATTAAAAGGCTGGCAGGTCATTTAATCGACAGGGTTATGACGTAAATGTACATGTGCGCGTACATGTGTACATTGTACACATACTATGTACATATGAGCGTACGCGCACATGTACAACATGTGAAGCACGTTTCAAGAAAAAGGCTTGTATCTCTAATTCCCGACGTCGGAAATTTAAGTTTTTGATATTTTTCGTTACAGAGACACGTAAGCTTTCTAAATTCGTTCGCTTGTGTAAATTAATTTTTAAAATCTTTTCACCGAAACACGGGCAATTGAGTAAAAAATGTGTGGTAAGTGAACGATGATGACACCAGTGGCTAGCGAATCACATTTGGTAAATTTACACCTAATTTTGGAATGACTTGGCTGTACTTTTATAGTGTTTTTAATAGAGAAAGAATTTTTTGTTTTGTCCGGGCGGCCGAGTTTTTGTCTGGGCTGAAAATTTGTGTCCGGGCGCTAACGGTACCTGTGATGATTTTGTCTCGGCGGCACGCCCGGACAAAATCGGCAGTGGAGAACACTGTAGTCAGTTGTTATATTAACAGTTTCAGTAAAACGCTGTTGATGTGAAAGAGAAAATGAACACAGCTGTAAAGTTTATAAACTGAAAACATTTTAACATCTTTTCTCCAAAACGTTTGGAAAATTAAGTCCAATTGTAATAACTGATGCCTCTCAATATAAAACCATTGACTCCCGTTTGGTCTTGTGGGCCTTCCAAAGTTGTCAACATTTTAATGGTTCTACAAAGCGTGGGAGGAGGGGGAGGGGGGGGTGTTGGGGGTTGAGGGCTGCGTAGGGCTTTACATGCACTGTAAAATGTTGACATTTCATGGTAGTGACAACAAATGCATCCTCTTGCAACAGTGCCCCTTTAACGCACTCCCTAACTCCTGCGTACAGTGGCCCTGTTGAAACAGGCCCCATTTTGCGGTGGAACAAGCGCCAGAAATCTTGTCGCCTCTGCTGGACCAATCAGGACGCTTGGCAGTGCATTGCAGCACGAATGCAGGCATTCAAATGTAACGCGCGCAGATTGTAAACACCGTGCATGCATGTGATACATGTACTCGGTAATGCTGGCCGTTGTCCGCGTCGGCGATAGGCTGCTATTTAAAGCATACTGGGGAATCCGTTCCATTACATTCGTCAGCATGCATCCCTGTTATTAATTTGAAAAACTGCGGAGTAAATTAAGATCGTCGTTTGAAAGTTTGGTAGGAATGGGACAGTCATAAGGAACAGAACCCAATACAATTTCTGGAAAGTATAGAAATCGTTTCTTTTCGGCATAACATGACCGAATTGATTAAATTACATCAAAAATGACTCGGGCGTGAGTTGGCTCAAGACAACAGCCGGCTCACTCCACAGATTTGCGTGGATTTCCTCAGGGTATTGTTACGTCGCTTTGCAGAGTGGAAATTCTCTGAGATCTCAGGATGCAACAAATGTTGATAAGTAGTATTTCGGGGGGAGGGATGGAGCGTCTTGAAAAATACTACTCTCTGTAGAACTATGAAAATGTTGACAACCCTTACCAATAAATCCGTCTGTGCAGATGCAAAACTGGTCCTTTGAGGGCGCCACACACACACCACCATTCTTGCAAGTCTCTCCTTCACGACACACATCAACCTGTGTCTCGCAGTGTCTGCCTGAGACCCCAGCTGGGCATGCACAGTAATAGTCGTCCCCCTCATCTTCGCATGGTGCATCGTGTTGGCATGGGTTAGGGTTGCAGAGATCAGTGCGACCCTCACAGAGCGGTCCTAATTAGAGAAAAACTTTCATACTCCAATTTGAACTAATTTAAAACGAATCATTTGAAACCATAGGTCAAGTTCGGACGGTCTGTTCATGGGTAACTTGTTCTTGATAAGTGGTGTGTGATCCTGTTCAGAGTGCAGTGTTCTCGGGTCGTGTTTCCATTGTTAGGGCGCTGTCCGCATGTCAAGAACAGACTGCCCAAACTCGGCCTAGCGTTTGCCCTTAACTTTTTTCCCAACTGGCCAACAGGGCCAGTTGGCTTAAGTCTTCACTGGCCCGTCAGCATTTCAAGTGGCCCGGTTCAAATTTCCAGTTGTTCTTTTTACACACAGTCGACCTTTAATGTTTGCAATAACCACATTTGAGTGAAAAAAATAGAAAAATTTGGTTAAATTCATGAAATTTTCCCTAGTACAAGTTTTATTTCAACTGGACAGCCGGACATTTGGGGAGGCTTTCCAACTGGCCCGAGATGATTTTAACTGTCATTTGGCCAACGGACCAGTGCTAATTCGAACGCTGGAGTTAATATAGAAAACAACAGTGTAAAACTCTGGTTAGGTGCCGTGGCTTAATGCTATGAGACGAACCGGGTTTTGCCCGGGATTGATCCGTAGTGTTAAGCCAAAATGGCAGCGCCCAAATCGTCAATGGTATCCACACATTGCTGGAATAGTGAGCCCGTCCTGTAGTTTTCTATTATAGAAATATTGACTGCTTCGAGTGGTATAGTAAAACTAGCCTCCCGGGGTGACCCACGGAGCATTCTATATTTTCCCGAGGTGAAGCCGGGGGAAAATAGAATGCTCCGTGGGTCACCGAGGGAGGCTAGTTTTACTATACCACGAGATAAAGCAGTCAATATTTGTTTTATAACACCTCTCCCACAGATTCTGCTTAAAGGTACACACCGGCCTACTGTTTACATGATTTAGTGATGTAGCAGCATTAACAACACTTTTTTGATGGTCGTTGTGAAAAAAGATCATCAAAAAATCCCGTAATTTACTAAAGAAGTGCAAAATTAAAAATAACGGTCAAAAGACAGGTTATACGCTTTACCAGCCGTTGCAACTACACGCGAGCCTCACGACTTTGTCACAAACGATTCGCTCTTCTCCTACTCAGGATATCTCCAATTTTCTGCTCTTGAATTCACTGGACAGCCCGGACGACCGAATAGGAATTTCCGTTTTGAGGAGTTGGCATCATGTTTTTTCTTGACGAGCGTACACCGGAGCAACACACCCTGCGGTGTTTTTAATTTTGCACTTTTCACTTGTCATATTTTTCTCATTAACAATCTGAAATTTTGCACTCTCGATCCGAGGATATCGTCAAAAAAGAAACACCAATGTTTTATAAACTAGTTTAATGTAGTGCAGTGATTACACCAACTGTTTTGCTTCCACATCCAAATTGGAGATTGCAAATTTCCCTTTTTTCTTCATATAGTATTTTGGGGAGGTATTTTATATGACTGTTTGGTTAGAATGAGGGGGTAAAGTCCAATTGAACTGTCACCTCCTCGTGGTGCTCCCTGGGTAATGCTAACGACAGCGGTAAAGCCGTGACAGGCCTAGCAAGCCGGCGGTGGATATCAATTTGCTCAAGAAAAACGCAGAAACGCAGGTTAGAATGAAATCCATATTCTGGAAAAATTTGAACAAGCCCCTATTAAAGGCCCAGTGTATCATTTGCCAATGACCCCAAAAAGTAATCGTCGAGTTTCCATGGGAAAAGTTCTTAAAGTATAGATTGAATTAATAGCAACTATCCAATGAAAGGTTTTCGCTCAAAATTATATAATTTTACCAGAAAATAATCCGTAAAGATGAAATTATTTAGATCGTTTGCAAACGATTTACTTATGTTTGGTTCGCATCTACGCGGTCCGAAATGCATGGGCGCTGTGTACTTCGCATGCGTGTTCTAACGCGATGCATTTTTATGGACCGCGCGCACATGCAGTATGTGCGCCACAGAGTGCATGACGCAAGCCACATAGTACCCGATCAACTGAGAACGAATATTAGAAACACCCTGCCAAGACCAGGAAAATGCATATGGATTTTCATTGTTTTTTTAAACGTGGTACATTTGACAAAGCTGAAATTCCTTCGGATGAGTTTGTTGATGTCTTTCTTTTGATTTATAATGGTTTTATTCGCAGAATCGCTCAAAAACAGATCATCTACAGGGCCTTTAAGAGACATGTTTGGAATAGATTACCTGCAAAACCATCTGCACAAGTGCACACAAAATTGTTGACACCATCTACACAGGTTCCTCCATTAGAGCAGGGCTCTTTGGCACACTCATCGATGTTAACTTCGCAGTCTGGTCCGTCAAATCCCAGGGAGCACGCACACACGTAGCCACTTTTCTCTGACGTGCTCTCCGTGCAGATGCCATCATTCTTGCACGGTTGGTAGTCGCACGGTGCCATCGCGATCTCACAGTGCACCCCGCCCCATCCGTGAAAGCATGCGCACTGATAGTGGTCATCCAAATCCTGGCATGTTGCACCGTGCGCACACGGGTTGCTTGCACACAAATCATCATCCACCTCGCAATTGTCTCCGGAGAAACCGCTGATGCAGATGCAATGATACGAGTTGACACCGTCGCGGCATGTACCATTGTGCCGACACGGGTTGGACTGGCACTCATTAATGTTTGTCTCACAGTTGTCCCCAGTGAAACCTGCGAAGCACGCACACTGGTAATCACCTACTAGGTCAATGCAAAGTCCGTTCTGGCAGGGATTGTGACTGCATTCATTGACGTCATCTGTGCAAGTCAAACCTGCATACCCAGTATCACATTCGCAGATAAATCCACCAGCTTGACTCCTACACGTCCCACCATTCTCGCATGGATCATTCACACAGTAGTCAATACTGATAGAGCAATCGTCTCCTAGAAAGTCAAAAAAAGAATCGGGCACTGAAATCTTTCTTATTTTAAGTTCACATAATATTTGTACGACCAAAGTTAAAATAAACGGAAAGACCATCCCCCTCATTTTTACTGCTGCGCAGTTTAAAGAGAATCCATGGTTCTTAGTATGGTTTTAACAAATCAAAGAATTTCGTCACAGCATTTCTGATTCCAAAAGTGGTGCCCCTGAGTTTCATTCACCGCAATATTTACAGATCGATATATGGCTCTTTTAGAAAGGAAAACGGGAGAGGACCTATTGATTGCTTTCGATGACGTAGAACATCCGGGAATGTGTGGTGGTCAACAGTCACGCAGTACACACGCGCGCCAATAGACGCACATGAACACGCGTACAAAATACTCACCAGCGTATTTTCATTCAAAGATGCCGCACGCGGGTGTTGTGATACGTTTAAATTATTGAGCATGCACTCGGCTTGTAAAAACGAAAGTGCTTTTAGTTGATCGCGATGTTTAGCCTGAAGAAATACGTTTATATCTTTATCGATACAACAGCCATGGCGCAACAACATAAAGCTAGTTCAAGCAACAGAGGTAAGTGCAACCAATGCACTTTTCTTGCTCTTTTTGCCGGTTATTACTCGAGCCGCGTGGGTCATAAAAAATGCCCACCAAAATGGTGGATGGAAGGCATGACGTCACCGGAAAGCAATCAATTGTGGGAGCGTGCATTCTGAAGGGAGGCCTATTTGCTCTTTTGCAGGTCCGTGCAGACCCGCTTTTGAAGGCAAAAAAATACCTCATAACCTGCAAAATTTAGAACGCACATGGGTTCATACCAGCATACGAGTGACCTCCGCACCCATCCCACTCCCCGGGCTACCGTCTTAAGATCACATAGGAGCACTATTCTCCTCTTGAGCAGTTAATATTTGTATGTTATTATACAAATATTGACTGCTCATGAGGGTGATGGTGCAAACTACCGTCCCGAGGTGATCTTGAAACGGCAGTCCTATTTATGAAAATAGCAGGACTGCCGTTTTAAGATCACCGAGGGGCAGTAGTTTGCACCATCACCCGAATAAAAGCAGTCAATATTTGTTTTATATACCTCATACATTGATTTTTTGTGTCAAATGATTGGTATTTTCAGGACAAAATTCAGTTTTCAGAGAGCTAAGCCAAAGTACACATTGTTCGCGTGAACGCGAATACCAATGCTAGTTGCTTTACGCGAACGCGTCTCCTGCGCGCTGGCACACGTTCGCGCGATTGCGTACGTGCTATGAAATAGTACTTTTAGAAAGTACTATCCTTTGACATATTGCGCAATAGGTCAAACAATAGTACTTTTTTCAGTTGCCCACTGAAATGGTTGAACTAATCTATGTCGCGTGATCTGCGTTTAACCAATCAGTGAACGAGAATCAATGTATGAGGTATATAAATATAAATATCACAGCCACTACAACAATGTTTATAAACTGCTAAAATGCATACATCCATGAGCAGTCTGATCCAAGTCATCACTACCTTCATATCCAGTAGTACACACACAGCTGAAGCCATTACGCTTTTCCACACATGCAGCTCCATTTAAACAGGATTCCGGTCGGCAATCCACCACATCAGTCTCACAGCGTGACCCCGTCAGACCCAGTGGACAGATGCAATGGTAGGACTCCAGTTGTTCCACACATGTCCCGTCATTTAAACACGATGTCGCTGAACAGAAAGTTTGGGCTATACGTGTGGATGAAGGAAGAGTTTTATAAGTTGCATTGATCCTACTTTAAAAAGCATTGTCGATGATGATGTCCCCAAACGTAGCCTAACTTGACGTTTTTCCTTTGTTGACGCAATTAACAATCCATTACACTTCAGCGTTTGCCCTTAACTTTTTTCCCAACTGGCCAAGTTGGCTTAAGTCTTCACTGGCCCGTCGGCATTTCAAGTGGCCCGGTTCAAATTTCCGGTTGTTCATTTTACACACAGTCGACCCTTTAATGTTTGCAATAACCACATTTGAGTGAATAAATTAGGAAAATGTGGTAGTCATGAAATTTTCCCTAGTACAAGTTTTATTTCAACTGGACAGCCGGACCATTTGGGGAGGCTTTCCAACTGGCCCAAGATAATTTTAACTGTCATTTGGCCAATTCGAACGCTGCACTTACAATAAAATAAAATAAAACATTACATAATAATAAAAAAACAGTGAGTTTAAAGAAGTTTGTACAGATCACATTTTTAGCCCCCCATTTTTCCCCACGGGTGTTGAGATTTTTTTATATTATTTTTGATATCATATTTTTCTCATTCTGAAAGCTTACGCTCTCAATCTGTGTATTTTCAAAATATCGTCAAAAAATAAAAACACCGATGTTTTGTAAACTAATTTATCCGTTTCAAAAAGCAATGCAGTGATGACACCAACCTCTTTTCTTCCACATCCAAATTGGGGATTGCAAATTTTCTGTTTTCTTCCCATATTTTGGGGAGGTATTTCAAATCTATTCACTAATATAGAGGTCATTATTATATTGTTACGTTGACTAATGAATATGAATTATGTGCATGTTGTAGCGCCCTCTTCTGGTGGTCTGACTGACGTTTAGCCAATCAGTACGTGAGACGTATTTAATTTACATAACTTACAAAGAATGTATGTAAACATTGCCATATATAAGGGTATGTCGCGCGTTCTTGGGCGAGTCTATGCTATGGCATTCGTGAGTTGATGGGCACGGTCGGTACTGGTTTCTCCTGATGTCCGAGCTTTAACCACGCCGTTGCTGATGTCCTGAGAGGGAACTTCAAGGTTCGTTATGGGTAGTGTATGTACATATGCACTTCAAGTATCAAGCATTGAGCGTGACGCTCTGATGGCTCATTGTGGTTTTCAATCACGTTTGCCAAATGCTAGACAGGCATGTGTGACCAGTTCTGGCAAATCCAACTCGGGGAGCGTACACATTACAAATTTAAATACTAACTATCTGTGCATTCATAGAAAGTCAAGCATGCAGCTTGATGTCTTTCAGCAGCATGCACCCGAGTTTTTGTCGTCTGTGAACTGGAGTACAATGACAATAAAATTTGACCTTAGAAGCATCAACAGGTATTTATGTGTGGTCTTTGCCACTAGATGAGACAAGGGAAGGCCAGAATTGTAAAAAAGGACCCTGTACAATGTATAGCTAAAATAACTAAGGGACTGTCCAAAGTTGTCAACATTTTCACAGTTCTACAGAGCGTAGTATTTTTCAAGACCCTCCATCCTCCCCCCAAAATACTACTTATCAACTTTTTTTGTCACTACCATGAAATGTCAACATTTTACAGTGTATGTAAGCTCATACGCGGCCGTCGTCGTCCACCCCCTTCCTCCACCCCCTCCTTCTTGTACTCTGTATAGAACAGTGAAAATGTTGACAACCCCATTTTTTCTGTAAATGTAGCTCGCTTTGTACTCACTCTGACACATGCTTGAATCTGTAGAACCGATGCTTTGCGTTATTTGTCCAGCAGGGCATGGATAGCATGAACTTTGACCTTCCTCTGGTTGGTAGCTGTGCAGGGGGCAAAGGCTACAGGGCTGTACACCAGCCGCAGAGAATGATCCCGCAGAACACATATCTGAAATCATATTGAGGGGATATTGATGTTTCTGCTCTATAAAGAGTGGGGGGGAGGGGGGTGGGGTGGGGGGAGGGGGGTGGGGTGGGGGGAGGGGGGAGGGGGGAGGGGGAGGGGGGAGGGGGGAGGGGGGAGGGGGGAGGGGGGAGGGGGGGAGGGGGGAGGGGGGTGCAGATACTTAATACATGCAGTATGATGAAGTCTTGCAGGATGACTATGGCTGAGGAACTGGCATTCTGGTCGAGAAGTCAGGTGTGACACACTGTTTAATTCTACAGCTTGTGGGTTCCAATCCAGGCCTCGGCCATGGAGCATGAGCCCCTGAGCAAGGTATTTTGTTACAAAATTATCTCTCTACATCAAGAAGTTAAAAAAAGTACTTCCAGGGTAGCGAAGATGTGTTTTTTCAGCCCATGTGTGCCAAACAGAGCGTTTCCACTCGGTTTGTGATTTGGAGCTCATCCCGAGCTCAGTGTTCAACCTTGAGCTCGGGGCCAAGTGCAAATATGCTGTGAAAACACAGACCGTTTGATTGTGTTTATTAAAAAGAAACCCACCTATGCATGCTGTGACATCCGAAGCACCAATGCCAGCCGTTGACTGACCATAGGGACATGGGTCGCAAGACAGTGCCCCTTCAAACATTTGGTATGTTTCTGTCTCGCAATTGGAGCATGGCTCAAGTCCGGTGTTAGAGAACTGACCAATTGCGCAAAGACCTAAAAACGAACAAAGGAATCCTATTATTATGAGGGAAACAAATTGTCTGCTTAGGGACCGACGTCAACCTTGAAAATGAATTGAATTTTTTGGGGGTCAATTTTATTAGCTTTTAAATGAGATATCAAAAAAATGTATGGAAAGAAAGTGCGTGCAATCAGTGAATTTTTTTGGGATATATTGCACTTTTTTAAGGATCGTCTCTTTCAAAAGTGTCTGAAAGTGCAACCAGCCCTGGGGCCTATTTCACCAAACTCTTCGTAAGTTAATGTCCTTAATAAAACTTGCGATGGATTCTAGGGCTGCGATGGATCGTGGCTACGATGGGTGCTGCAATGGATTTAATTAAACCTATCGTAAGCGTGATACGTTCGATTATCGATTAGGGGACATTTACATATTTGCTCTAAGACTGTTTGATGTTCTGAATTATGTTTTTAATAAAACGGTCGTCGTCTACACAAGTTTAAAAAGTTTCCGTGTTCGTTGTGCGTGATGTAGCGCACGCGTTAAATGTTGCGCGCAGCTTATGGGACGCGCACCATACATTTCTATGCCGTGCAGTCAACAAGCGCGCGAGCGCTTTATGTTTTGCAGGTTTTTAATTCACGCGCGTAGGACGCGTGTAGAACAAGGTAGCATCTCAGGGAATTTCCACTCTGCGAAGCGACGTACGTTACAATACCCTGAGGAAACCGGCCCCAATTCACTGGGGAACAAGCGACAGAAATATTGTCGCCTCCTCTAGACCAATCAGGAAACTTGGCAGTGCATTACGGGGATTCAAATGTAAGGCGCGCAGATTGTAAGTACCGTGCATGCAGTGTGCTACATGTACTCGGTAATGCTGGCCGTTGTCCGCGTCGGCGATTGGCTGCTATTTAAAGCATACTGGGGAATCCGTTCTATTCACATTCGTCAGCATGCATCCCTGTTATTAATTTGAAAAGCTGCGGAGTAAATAAGATCGTCGCCGGGAATTTTGGTAGAAATGGGACAGTCGTAAGGAACAGAACCCAATACAACATGGGGACGTGACATGCGATATATTCGAGCGCAGCACCAGGGATCTCTGGTGCTTCCTGGTGCCTAAGAGTGTATTGGTGCATCGGATGGTGACATCAACTGTTCCTTACACCAAGGCATCAGGACACATGGGAGACATGCACAGTTGCGTAGGTACTTGGTACAAATTTGGCTGACACGATGTAACATTTTAAAAACAATTTAGGTTTACATTTTTATCTGTTTAGGCCAAGCTTTTTTATTAGCGGTGATACAATTTTAATGACTGTGGTGTACAAGGATTCCAGAACACTTTTGAGTGAATTGGGTTGTACATTTGCACGCACGCACATGTATGTGATGTACGTTCCCAATAAGACATCAACATTTTGATGAATAATGCATATCCAAACCTTTTCAACGATCAGCCTCAGCAGACAGTATTATTAGATATTCACTTTTTCTGCAAAAACAGTTTGATTTGTGAATAAATGAAAACTTCACAAATTACTTACCACGACAGTCTGCAATGCTTTGAGAACCCAACTGGAGAGTGGAAGTGCCAGCGGGACAAGCCTTGCATTCAAGGTGGGCTTCCTCATCCTGATAATGACCAATAGGACACTCCCCGCAAGTCTTTGAGACAGTGCCAAAATAAAGCCCTGGTGCACACCCGACTAATAAAAAAAGAAGTTACAAAAAATGGATAATTTCTCAGTTTGCTGAAGGTATTAGCTTTTAAATGACATATTGGTGAAAATATCCCACTCACTGAAAGAAAGTCGACTGTCAACCTGTTGACATCAAACTAAATTGCAGGTTTAACTCCTGACTAGGATCGTGGGGATTTTCACTCCAACGACATTACACACATGGGGGCCAGCTAGGTCCCCTTCCCCCCTGGCGGACAGCTAAGGTTATGAGTTGTTGCAACCTGCTCCAAGTTTGTGAGAATTTAGAACACGTTCAAATGTTTTGTGGGCAACAAAGTGCTACAAGTTGGTAACTCTCAGGAACTTGCCACCAAAATTGTTTGCGTTTGAACGTACTATTACCGTGGCAAGACTTGCATTGGAAGGTACCTGAGGGGGTGTTTTTTTCTGGGGGTCGATTTCACCAAGACCATTGCAACTCAACGAACCCGTTGCAAACATACAAAAGGTTCGGCGAGTTGCGATGGATTTGGGTACTTTGCTCTTTCTATAAATTAGGGGTCCAAAAGTGTGACATTTAGTGTCCCCCGTTACACCTCATATGTGTTATTTTTCGTACAAAAATCATCAAAATGGCTTTTAAACCATTTTGTAAGAATTGTACTAGATGTACTCACTCTTTGAGATGTAAAGTATTCAAAGAATGTGTCCTGAATTTACAAAAACAAGATGTAAAATGTAACGGGGGACACCGACATTGGACCCCTAATTTGTCGCGAGTCTCTGTGAAATCGACCCCTGGTCATACAATGAGTAAAGAAAATTCAAATGTAATCTATTTGAAATTTAACTTATATTTCTCATTTGCTGAAAAACTGCCCAAGCCATTAGCCTACTAAAACTGGAAAGCTGGCAAGACTAATTTCACATACCACAAGTCAAGCCGTTTGCTGCTTCATAGCCATCAGGGCAGACAGGTTCGGGATAACCCATCTCACACGTGTCTGACTGCATCTGTACGCCATCTACTTCAAGAGCTAGATTACCGTTACCAGCCATGTATTGTACAACTTTATCAAGTTCATCATAAAAATCCCAAGCCGCATTCTCATATTCAGTGTTTGTCATAGCTGAGGTGTCGGGCATCTCGAAAGTCACAATAAATGACACTGTAACCCGAAGTACTACGTCTCGTTTCCTACGTCCATGTGAACGGTCTCTTGCATGATCCAGTGATTGGTGTGAATGCAGTCCGCGACGGCGTAGGTATTCATCCTTGGCGACCGGTGGGAGTTTCCCATTGGCTCTCATTTCAGTCAGCCATTTCTGGGCACGCTTGGTCAACTTGTCCCCATCAGCGCTGTCATTTGACCATGGAACAAAACCACCGCTTAGACTGATGTGATCCTGTTGTGAATTGGTCCATTTGTCGATGACACTGCTACGCTTGCGCCGTGTCGAAGACCCGCAGGTTACAACCACGTTACCTACATTACAGCGGGAACCTGCTTCTATGCAGATCTGACGGAAATTCAAAGTCTGCAGAAAGTTCTCTTTGATTTGTTGCTGTGTGGCTGGTGAGTTACAGTTCCCACTGAAGTAATGGAGTGCAGATAGCAACGCCATACTTCCAACTCGTCTTGTTTCTTGAAAGTTAAAAAACAAAATGAAAAATAATACAGGGTGTGCCCCAAAACAAATCAGGATTTAGGCTTCCCAAGGTCCTCATAGGAAATCTTTTAACACAAAACAGTCTTTCATCAAAATCAAGACAATCATAAGTTATGGTTTGTGCAAAATCACACCCTAGTTCATAAGTTATGGTTTATGCAAAATCACACCCTAGTTCATAAGTTATGTTTTGTGCAAAATCACACCCTAGTTCATAAGTTATGTTTTATGCAAAATCACACCCTAGTTCATAAGTTATGGTTTGTGCAAAATCACACCCTAGTTCATAAGTTATATGGTTTGTGCAAAATCACACCCTAGTTCATAAGTTATGGTTTGTGCAAAATCACACCCTAGTTCATAAGTTATGGTTTGTGCAAAATCACACCCTAGTTCATAAGTTATGTTTTATGCAAAATCACACCCTAGTTCATAAGTTATGGTTTGTGCAAAATCACACCCTAGATCATAAGGTATGTTTTATGCAAAATCACACCCTAGTTCATAAGTTATGGTTTGTGCAAAATCACACTCTGGTTCATAAGTTATGGTTTGTGCAAAATCACACCCTAGTTCATAAGTTATGGTTTGTGCAAAATCACACCCTAGTTCATAAGTTATGTTTTGTGCAAAATCACACCCTAGTTCATAAGTTATGGTTTGTGCAAAATCACACCCTAGTTCATAAGTTATGGTTTATGCAAAATCACACCCTAGTTCATAAGTTATGGTATGTGCAAAATCACACCCTAGTTCATATTAAAGTTATGTTTTGTGCAAAATCACACCCTGGTTCATAAGTTATATGGTTTGTGCCAAATCACACCCTAGTTCATAAGTTATGGTTTGTGCAAAATCACACCCTAGTTCATAAGTTATGGTTTGTGCAAAATCACACCCTAGTTCATAAGTTATGGTTTGTGCAAAATCACACCCTAGTTCATAAGTTATGTTTTATGCAAAATCACACCCTAGTTCATAAGTTATGGTTTATGCAAAATCACACCCTAGTTCATAAGTTATATGGTTTGTGCAAAATCACACCCTAGTTCATAAGTTATGGTTTGTGCAAAATCACACCCTAGTTCATAAGTTACGGTTTGTGCAAAATCACACACTAGTTCATAAGTTATGGTTTGTGCAAAATCACACCCTAGTTCATAAGTTATGTTTTATGCAAAATCACACCCTAGTTCATAAGTTATGGTTTGTGCAAAATCACACCCTAGATCATAAGGTATGTTTTATGCAAAATCACACCCTAGTTCATAAGTTATGGTTTGTGCAAAATCACACTCTGGTTCATAAGTTATGGTTTGTGCAAAATCACACCCTAGTTCATAAGTTATGGTTTGTGCAAAATCACACCCTGGTTCATAAGTTATATGGTTTGTGCAAAATCACATCCTAGTTCATAAGTTATGGTTTGTGCAAAATCACACCCTAGTTCATAAGTTATGGTTTGTGCAAAATCACACCCTAGTTCATAAGTTATGGTTTGTGCAAAATCACACCCTAGTTCATAAGTTATATGGTTTGTGCAAAATCACACCCTAGTTCATAAGTTATGGTTTGTGCAAAATCACACCCTAGTTCATAAGTTATGTTTTGTGCAAAATCACACCCTAGTTCATAAGTTATGGTTTATGCAAAATCACACCCTAGTTCATAAGTTATGGTTTATGCAAAATCACACCCTAGTTCATAAGTTATGGTTTGTGCAAAATCACACCCTAGATCATAAGGTATGTTTTATGCAAAATCACACCCTAGTTCATAAGTTATGGTTTGTGCAAAATCACACTCTGGTTCATAAGTTATGGTTTGTGCAAAATCACACCCTAGTTCATAAGTTATGGTTTGTGCAAAATCACACCCTAGTTCATAAGTTATATGGTTTGTGCAAAATCACATCCTAGTTCATAAGTTATGGTTTGTGCAAAATCACACCCTAGTTCATAAGTTATATGGTTTGTGCAAAATCACACCCTAGTTCATAAGTTATGATTTGTGCAAAATCACACCCTAGTTCATAAGTTATGTTTTGTGCAAAATCACACCCTAGTTCATAAGTTATGTTTTGTGCAAAATCACACCCTAGTTCATAAGTTATGGTTTGTGCAAAATCACACCCTAGTTCATAAGTTATGTTTTGTGCAAAATCACACCCTAGTTCATAAGTTATGGTTTGTGCAAAATCACACCCTAGTTCATAAGTTATGGTTTGTGCAAAATCACACCCTAGTTCATAAGTTATGGTTTGTGCAAAATCACACCCTAGTTCATAAGTTATATGGTTTGTGCAAAATCACACCCTAGTTCATAAGTTATGGTTTGTGCAAAATCACACCCTAGTTCATAAGTTATGGTTTGTGCAAAATCACACCCTAGTTCATAAGTTTTATGGTTTGTGCAAAATCACACCCTAGTTCATAAGTTATGGTTTGTGCAAAATCACACCCTAGTTCATAAGTTATGGTTTGTGCAAAATCACACCCTAGTTCATAAGTTATGGTTTGTGCAAAATCACACCCTAGTTCATAAGTTATGGTTTGTGCAAAATCACACCCTAGTTCATAAGTTATGGTTTGTGCAAAATCACACCCTAGTTCATAAGTTATATGGTTTGTGCAAAATCACACCCTAGTTCATAAGTTATGTTTTATGCAAAATCACACCCTAGTTCATAAGTTATGGTTTGTGCAAAATCACACCCTAGTTCATAAGTTATATGGTTTGTGCAAAATCACACCCTAGTTCATAAGTTATGTTTTATGCAAAATCACACCCTAGTTCATAAGTTATGGTTTGTGCAAAATCACACCCTAGTTCATAAGTTATGGTTTGTGCAAAATCACACCCTAGTTCATAAGTTATATGGTTTGTGCAAAATCACACCCTAGTTCATAAGTTATGTTTTATGCAAAATCACACCCTAGTTCATAAGTTATATGGTTTGTGCAAAATCACATCCTAGTTCATAAGGTATGGTTTGTGCAAAATTACACCCTAGTTCATAAGTTATATGGTTTGTGCAAAATCACACCCTAGTTCATAAGTTATATGGTTTGTGCAAAATTACACCCTAGTTCATAAGTTATGTTTTATGCAAAATCACACCCTAGTTCATGAAAAACGAACTAAATCTGATTATTGAAACAAGAAATGACCACCCAGTTTAGGAATAGTTTTAAAAGCTTTAAATAAAAGTGCTTTTTCCCAAGTTTTAGCCGTTAATCTATTCATTGTGTATGCATTAGAATATTGTGCTCTCTCAATATAAGGCCGGGGTTACACGAATTACAAGATCCCAATTATATAGAAATGTCTCGTCTGCTAAATTTGTCCCGCTTTACATACGACAAATAGACAGTTTTTCAAATAATTTGTTTAAAGGGCCTGTGACATGCTAAACAATTTTGTGCCTAAGCTTTGCTTCATAATGACGGATTACTTGTTCAGCAAGACATACTATTGTTCGTTTGGATGTAAAATCAATAAAAGGTGGCCTTTTTCAACTTTAAAGATTTCACTGCAATAAATCACAGACAGAGGGCGCTGTTTTGAGTGCATCACATAAGGAAGACAGAAGGGAAAAGTTAAGAAAAAACATGAGACTTCAAGTTAGACTTGTGGCAAATTGCTGCAGTTTCTACCCCCAGTTTTGTCATGGCTTACAGCATGCAACATGTAAAACAAACTCAAACAGCCATGGATTACAAAAGTTTCAGGAAAATTGAGAAACAAGTGGAATCTTTTGTGCACAGTTGAATGTGATTTTTCTGTGTTTGCCTCTTGTGACATCGTGACCTTGGTCATGAATATGCATATTTTCATTAGCATAAAAACTAAAACCTTTGTTTTAACCCCCAAAGCAAGCTCCAAATAGGATTTTTATGACTTTAACCGAGTAGAGTGGTTTTAAAGCATAGATTTCATTGATAAAAATCCTAAATAACCCCTTCATTTGGACAGAAAAGAAATCCCTTTGAACAAATATAAAATTTGCATAACTTTACCGGAACAATCTGGAAATGTGCCTGAAGGTGACCACGTTCCACTATTGCCGCATCGCATATGTTTACTGCCTCTTAAGCGCGTGGGTATATCATAGTTGTCATTACACAACATGTCGCAGTAGGGATTGTTACCAAAAGCATCGCATGTTTTAGCTCCATTTCTTGGAGCATCCAGCTCCGGGCATCGGATTGCTGTACATGGAAACAAAATAATTCAATTCTTGAATGACAAAAAAACAAAGGCCATAATAATACCTACACCGAAACTTTCACGCAAATATCTAGCCCTACTAACGTTGCGATCGTTTAAACGTTCAAACGTTTAAACAACCAAAATAGAACTATCCGTTTAGAAAATTGCTAAACGGATATCCGAAACTAACTTTTAATAAAAAATTGATCCTTCCAAAATAAAAAAAGTATAGCAAGTGGCAGAAATTACTTTAAAGGCCCAGTGGATCATTTGCAATGACCCCAAAAAGTAATCGACTAGGTTACAGGGGAAAAGTTCTGAAAGTAAAGATTGAATTAATAGCAACTACCCAATGAAAGGTTTCCGCTCAAAATGATATAATTTTACAAGAAAATAATCCGTAAAGATGAAATTATTTAGATCATTTGCAAACGATTTACTTATTTTTGGTTCGGATCTACGCGGTCCAAAATGCATGGGCGCTGTGTACTCCGTGTGCCTGTTCCAACGCGATGCATTTTTATGGATCGCGCGCACACGCAGTAGGCCTATATGATGTGCGCCACAGAGTTCATGACGCAAGCCACATAGTACCCGATCAACTGGGAACGAATATTTGAAACACCCCGCCAAGACCAGGAAAACACATATGGATTTTCATGTTTTTTTTAAACATGGTACATTTGACAAGGCTGAAATTTTTTCGGATGAGTTTGTTGATGTCTTTCTTTCGATTTATAACGGTTTTATTCGAAGAATCGCTCAAAAACCGATCATCTACAGGGCCTTTAAACTGAAAAAGTGCACAAAGATGACTACAAATAGGGTAACTAAATCCTTCTTGTGGTAAGAGAATACAAGAGTAGAAATGTTTTTATTAGAACTAGAGTCTGGCAAGGTGATAGGGCGACATAACATCGAGTTCACGATGACGTTATCACTTTTAAAATGCATAGTTCCGACCTGTCAATCAACCGAACCCGCCGACCAATCACAACAGAGCTAGCAGATATCACCGACATAGGTCAAAGTGCACTGTCTCACAGCAACATGATCACGCGATATGTTCTGCCGGCCCCATACAATTTGTACAGTGTTGTATGCGATGATCCGGGTGAATTTTTGGTTTCAGGGCCGGTCGTTTCGTTGTTCAAAGGTACGAAAGCACGTATGTCATGATATGACATCCCTGTATTACTGGCCCTTCTGTGTGTTCTAAGATAACTGTCGACCCTGAAACATGAATGCATTTGAGTTTTCTCCAATGAATCTGTGCTTTCCGTTGAAAGTCCCATTGCTTTGTGCGTTGCGTGTCGCCATTTTGACGATAGCGTGTGAGCCATAGCAACAATATCCACGGGGGCGGGGCTAACTAGGCAAACTCGGAACTATGCATTGGTTGAAAGCTTGAGTTGGTCGATGTTGCATAAGACACATTCACATATCGATTGCCAGTATTGTATTTCTCAAGACATGACTCTTTGAAGCTAAAATTGTGTGTCTGATGACGTCATTATTGGCCCAGTCAATCTCACCATGACGTCACTATTGTGTGCACAAATTGTTCAAGGATCTACTGAAGAACATGTTCTTACGTATATGTGGTGAAAGAATCTTTTCAATATCTATTACAGTTCTCAAGATTTTGTCATTTGAGATCATATTACCAGGGGTGAGATTGGAGAAAAACGAAAATTCCGGAAGGGGCGTGGCTTCCTTAGGGGGGGAGGGGGGGAAAATGTAGAGACCATGCGCGCAAACTCCAACTTTTCATAGGATCGTTTTTAAACCACCGTACCATCGGCATCGTGCAAAATGCAATGTCAACAACATTTTAATTAGGCATCACAAGTACCAGTTTTTTCCCGAGTAATTAGGGGTCCAAAAGTGTGACATTTAGTGTCCCCTGTTACACCCGATGTGTTATTTTTAACCATTTTTTTATGAATTGTACTTTATGTACTCACTCTTTGAGATGGAAAGTATTTAAAGAATGTGTCCTGAATTTACAAAAACAGATGTAAAATGTAACGGGGGACACCAACATTGGACCCCTAATTTATAAAAAGACCCATTTACAACATGCTATCAAGTTTAATACTCGGCAAATACAAGTACCCAATGTAAATTAGTTTGTGATACGATCCAAAATAATATGCCCAAAAGAAATGGGACTCCATTTTAAATCATCAGTTTTGCAAGTTAGCAAAAAATCTTAAAAGGTTGGGAAGTTGGTCATTAAACAAAGTATCTACAAAAAATGTATAACACTGCATGGGTTTTTTCATATCTTTTGGATTGTGCGAGTTAGCTTTACAAAAAATGAAGTAATATCTGGCTTACATGTCAGGGTGACTGTAAAGTGGCACATTGTCGTCTTGCTATTGTCTAGATTGGTGGCACGACACTGGACATTGGTGCTCCCCAACAGAAACAGTGCTCCATTCGTCACAGTACAACTGATATCTAGTTCATCTCCAGTAAGTTCTATGAACACCGGCTGCAAATCAAAAAACATTCTGTAGTTCAGTATAGACCGTATCGAATGGCAGCCATTTCGTGGGGCAGTTTCTTTGTTCCTTGAGAAAAACACACAAACTTAGGATGAGAGAAAAATCGTAAGGGCCTTATCAGGATTTGAACCCGAGACCTCTGACTCACTAGGCAGATGCTCTACCAGCTGAGCTATAAGGCACAGTTGGTATTACTCCCTCAGGCTTCCCTATAGACCCAATTCTTCTCTCGGTGTTGCATGGTGGCGCAACTGGGCAAAGTAATGACATAATCAAATATTGAAACAAAATCAAATGTTGAAGTTTCTCGGATAAAAACTTTTATCCGTTTGTTGTGTTTGTTCCTTGAAGACATGCATGGTTGCACATATTGTGCTTCCATTGTTGAACGGTTTAAGGAACAAAAGGTGCCCCACGACATGGCGGCTATTCGATACGGTCTATAGTAGGACTCAAGTCCGTAATCGAGTTCACCTTTTGCTGGACTTAGGGTTGGCTCATACTCGGCTTGGAAAGACTGACACTTGCACAATGAGCAAAATAAAACTAAAAACTAAAAACAAAAAAACAAATTAGAGTGTTTATCACGTGATAAACACAGGGCTTTTTCGTTTTGTGTGTTTGTACCATTTAAAGACTGTTCTTATAATGACAGAGGAAAAAAGCAAAAATATACTATTTTAAACAATAGTCTTTTGAAATCGCGACAGTCCGTAAAGACGTACTACCCACCACACAACTTAACAATGTTATTTATGAGTATCGGTGCCGATGTGAAGCTCGGTACGTAGGACGTACGTCTCAACGACTCACGGATCGCATTAAACAGCATGTTCCCTTCTCCATCCGCAGCAACTTGCCTGCCAACAGCCGTCGCGTGTCTGCAAGAACGCTCGCAATGCTGCCACACAGCCCGAATGCACATCTGCTATAGGACAACACTTGCTCGATCACCCGGAGTGCTCGAAGCAGTTCACTGTATTGGCCAGAGCACGCAGTATCATGCATCTGCACATGCTCGAAGCCACGTACATGTGGTCTAACTGCGCTTGCACAGTAGCGTGCTCTATGCTGTTTTCAGCTGGCCAATCAGCGCGCAGCATTCTAAACACGTCATTCCCGCTCTAGCCTTATACTATGTCAATAGCGTACCCACGCCATTCTTGCGTTTTGCTCTGATGATATTGTAATATGTTCCAGAAATATTAGCAGGCAACATCTTCAAGAAAGTTTAACTTGATCACCGTTCAAAAAGCAAGTGAACTGTTCAATAAAAAAAAACAAATTATGTACCTTTTATGCCCAGCGTTTAAAGAGGCGAAAAAGATTGTGAAAAAGCCAAAAAATAAAAATCAGAATCAAAACAAAGGCTTTTCCGCCCTAGCGAAAAAGCACCCCCCAAACAAATCAGAACAAAAACAATACCCTTTTCGCAAAAAGATTGCGAAAAAGCCAATAAACCATTGGACTTGGTCGTACTATTTCTGGCAAAAAATACTGACTACAATGGATTCCAATCATGTGTGTTTCCTAGATCAGTGCAAATTGCTGATGATAAAACTGCCAGACTTTCTGCGCCATGAGCATCTTCTGCGCCATGAGCATCTTTTTTGATGGATACCGGTGCATTATAAATTTTCATTATTATTATTATTTATTATAAAGAGATTTGACAACAATACGTAGACATGTGAACATAATTCCTTTTCAAATCGTGGATGGACCGCAACGCAGTACTGCAGCATCTTTGTGACCAGTGTCGTGATAGCTACTAGACAGTTAAGGAATCATGGAAAGCCCATATCAGTATCAGCGACCAAACATTATGCAACAGATTGTGTGTTGCTGAGTAACAAGCCTGTCAGAAGATAAAACTCACATGGCGGGGGCTTTTCTAAATGAAAATTGCTCGTTAGCCGTTTCTAAAACTGAAAGTACTCACCATTTGCCAGAATACAGGCGTTTCTCTCAGCGGTGTAGTTCTCGTTATGTCACTGGGACATGAGACAAGAACTGGAGACAGGTTGTCTAAACAAACGACAAAATAAAAGTAAAAAGTAAACAATCTGTAGTCCATGTTTTTTTAGTTAAAGAGGAAGAATCCCCCTTGACGAAAATCCAGCATTTAGGCTTTTTTCGATAGTCCAAACATCCCTCTTGCCGACGTGGATTTTTATTATTTTTTAATTGTCGGTTTTAAGTGGATAAATTGCAAGCAAAAGTGCGCTTTTCGAAAATGAGATTTTCGCGATTTCTGAAACGCTCATTAGGTATTCATGATATGCGCGTGACCCCGTGACGCCATCCTGAGAAAGAGAAGTCAACACGATAGTTAGCTCCATACGTTTACACGCAAAAAACTTGGAAAACCGTCTCTTTTAGATGGGTCTTTCTATAAATTAGGGGTCCAATGTTGGTGTCCCCCGTTACATTTTACATCTTGTTTTTGTAAATTCAGGACACATTATTTAAATACTTTCCATCTCAAAGAGTGAGTACATAAAGTACAATTCATACAAAATGGTTTAAAAGCCATTTTAATGATTTTTGTACAAAAAAATAACACATATCAGGTGTAACGGGGGACACCAAATGTCACACTTTTGGACCCCTAATTTATAGAAAGACCCAGATGGTGTTTTTTGAAGAATTTTGTTGTTCCAAAAAGCCAGAGATATGCCCAGTAGCTGCGTGGTTGCATGATTTACCAGACACTATGAAAAAAAAAGAGCAGAAAGATTTTCTTTTCTATTACCAAGAGAGAGAAAAATGAGTCGCTCATTCTATAACTTGTACGGCCGATGTTCAAACACGTGGAAGCTACGCCCGCAGGGGACCGTACACAGACCGCTGTGAATGCCGTTCGTTCCGTGACAAAACCACCCGTCGCAATGCACCAGTATTTACTTCAAAAGAGCTTCACTGTGAGCCACAATTTCATCGTTTTTTCACAAAACAGGTAATAGTAGATTGCTGTCATATTACATGAAGTGTTTTTCACGTTTGTATTTTGAATTACAAGGACAAAATAGGCATGATAAACATTCACTTCGTGTATTTTCCATTCAATACTGCACAGACCGTTTTGTATGTTTCTCAGGATGACGTCAAAACCCTGTTGATAAACAAGCCAAGTGACGTCGAGCGTTTCAGAATTTGGGTGAAGAGGGTCGGAACTGCTTTACGTTTTAATAAGCAAAAGCCTGTTGATTTTTTGTGAAAAACAAGTTGTGATGGTGTTGTAGACACATACACCTCCATGATAAACAGAAAAACTTAAAAAAATGTGGAAGGGGGGATTCTAGCTGTTTAAATACAGGCCAGTACCGGTATTTACATGAAAGTAAAAGTGGAGGGATTGCACGCCAAATTTGCAAAAAAAAACTGACCTAGTTTCAACTTGTGCGAATGTTAGCCACGAAATGTGCAACACCAGATGTGTGCCACATTCATGTCTGCTTTCACATGAAGTAAGTTTGGCATATCTACACATACTATTCAAGATTATATACCTCATGCGTAGATTCCTGTCATCTGATTGGTTAAAAGTGGGGGCATTGAATCGGCTAGACCCGGCACGTATATGCCCACCGGGCAATAGTCTTTGCCGGACGCGAGCATTACATGTGTTAGCATAGCTGTGCACCAACTATGCAGCTGGGCGCTTCACGTAAACATAATGGCGGAATCTCAACGTCTGTCATAGATGATGAAGTCCTTAAGAATATAAGATAATTAAGTGGCCTACAGTGAAAACTGTGTCAGGTGAAAGTGCTACTAAAGTGCCAGGTGATTATGCCACAATGTTTGCTGTAAATATACAACTTTTCCGCCGTAGACCAGCTTCCGAAATCGAAACGCGAAGGACCACTGTCATGACTGTATGATGTATCGTTACTTTTAACCAACCAGATGACAAAAATCTACACATTCGGTATATAAAACAAATATTGACTGCTGTTTATTCGGGTCATGGTTAAGATTATAGGCCCTCGGTGACGGTGATCTCGAAGCCATGACTATGCCCCTCGGCTTCCGCCTCGGGGCATAGTCATGGCTTCGAGATCACCTTGGGCTTATAATCTTAACCATCCCCCCTTATTGCAGTCAAAATTTGTATAATATATCCTGCACTTTTGGCCTTTAACATGCCACAATATGCATTAATTTTCCTGAAATGATTTTTCTGGCAACCAGATCATCAAAGGGTATTAAAGGCTAAAACAAAACACACAAACACACAAAGTTGGTTAGACGAAAGGATACCTTGTATGAAGACGCTAAAATTGCAATATGCACGGTTTCCCGACGGATCAACGAAGAGGTAGGAGACGTCGGTGTCTCTGGTGAAGTTGTATGGAGAACCTATATCTGGAGGTGTCTTAATGACGGTCAATTCAGCTCCTGAATTATCAGTTGCCATCGGCACATCAAAGGATAGAATAACACCAAGCGTCTGGCCGGACATGGAGCCGGAAAGAGACAGGATGCATGGCTGAATTGTGGGCGCCACATTATCTGTTGGTAATTACAAAAAAAATCATTTCTTTAAATGCCCTAGAAATGTTTTTTTTTATTGTGGGAATTTTTTAAGTGAAAATAATATACAAAGACTGCAGATAATGTAAATATTTTGTACAACGGATGTGCAAACTCAACATAAATTATTATTATTATTATTATTTCTTTCTGGTATTCATACCAAGGATTCCTCAATAGTGCTCATTGCACTGTCACTCGTAAGCGTGAGGAAACCCATGAAGAATTAGAATTAGAAATGGCCAGAGACACCGGGAATGATCCCCCTTGCTCTTCAGGAAAGAATGCTCTGGGATCTTTAGAGTGCGTTTCCATTACCTAACACACTGGACCAACGGCTTTACATCCCTTCCGAAGGATGGAGCAAGTGTGGTTGAGTGCCTTGCCCAAGGGCACAGGTACTGTAGCCGTGGGGAGGTTCGAACCTGCAACCCCAAGTTTTCACCTATGATTGCGAGTCAATGACCTAAACCGCTCGGCCACGGTACCCCTACTAAATGGCACACAATTGACATAAACAGTGTCCAACCGCAGGTCAGGGTTGTACTCGAGTCCATCACAAGTCTGTGACAAGTCCCGCACAAGAAGTAAAGGATGAACACGCACAAGAAGCAAAGGATGAACACGCACAAGAAGCAAAGGATGAACACGCACAAGAAGCAAAGGATGAACACGCACAAGAAGCAAAGGATGAACACGCACAAGAAGCAAAGGATGAACACGCACAAGAAGCAAAGGATGAACACGCACAAGAAGCAAAGGATGAACACTACCGCTGGGCAAATAGAGTAAACGGTACTCGTACTCGTGACTATCATTTTTAAACTACTCGATTAATCGCTTAATTCTGGTCCCTCATGTTGGGGGGGAGGAGGACCCACAGATCCAATTTCATAGCACTGCTTAAAAGTGCTTAAGCATAAAAGGTGCTTGCCGTGCCCATGAAACCCTAGCCTTGTCCAAGGCCGTGTGCAGGTTTTTTTGCTGTACAAGGGAATATTTAGTCTAGCACATGCAAACTGCACACGGCATCAAAACGAGCCATAACGACTTCTGTAGTAAACCCATACGGCAATACATACTGCGTACTAGCTGCGTACGGCCTGGTCTAGCTCGATAGACAGCCTTGTGGAGTCTGTCACTTCCGGGTTTATTGTGTTTCTTTATATTTTCGGCCGGTTTTGGCCGGGCTTTGGATATGCGGGTATGCAAGGTATGAATATTTAACATTTGTCTTCAGCCAATCAAGAGCTTCATGAGTAGCACGTAATGCCGCGAAGCGTGCATTATGCATGTGATGGCGTCCTCATGTTACGAGAACCGTGGCATGATCGATGGACAACAAATATTCTTGGGTTCGTAGCATTTATTGTGCTTGTCTGTTTACGTATTTGATTACACTTCTGGGGGACAACGGTCGTAATATGACAGCTTTCCTGAATGATTTGTAGGAGCTCTTAATACTGCCTCGGATAGCTCCATGAATGAACAAACTGGGGATCGCAGATCATAGCGTTTTTCAAACATAGCCTGGCGTGCGTCGACCAAAGAATTCTCAGCTCACGCTGGGGTGGTTTCCCTATTACTGTAATGAGTTTTGCTGGCTGAATGCAGAGCCATCAAGGCGTTGGGTTTAGGACCGTACCGATACATGTACGCATATGTGTGCATAGTCGTAGCGCGGCGCGTTGTGAGCCAATACGTGCAACAGATTCCGTATAGCTCGTGGGTTGGGAGGGTGGGGGGTTGTGGGGTGCTGGTGGGCGGTGTCACTCTGTATGCCGGTATGAACCCATGTGCATTCTCACTCAAAAAATAGGCCCCCTTTTGCAGTCAGACATAAAATATTCCCTACCCCTATTGCGGGTGCGGGTGCCCGCTTTTGAAGGCAAAAAACACCCCCTAACCCGAACAAATTTGAATGCCCTTGCGAAAACGGCGCGGGGTAACTATTAAATCAAAAAATATTGTCACAGCATTTCCAATTCCAAAAGTGGAGCCTGCATGGAGTCTCATTCGCCACAATATTTACACTACACAGGAAAACGAGAGAGCACCTATTTGTCCTGAAGGGGAAAAAACACCCCCTAGCCTGCAAAATTTGAAACGCACATGGGTTAATAATCGGCATACAGAGCGACCCTCCGGGCATGATATATCCATAGAAAATTTGCCGTTCGGCAATACCATGAAATGGGACCCAGATTATACTAGTTCACATTGCACTTACCCTGGCATCCGACATTCACTGTGAACAGATTCTGATTCCATGTGCCATCAGGGAGACACGTGAGCACATAATAGTCTACAGGGCCCGTCAGTGTATATCCAGTCTGACAGAAGAAATGGCAAGTGGAGCCAAAGTATGGGTACATTTGGCCACGGCAGAAGGATGGGTACACGCCCCCATTGGATGGAATTATGCTAGCTGGCAACGACTCGCACCTGGTAACTGGAAGACAAATATCAGGATTTATAAATTGTGCTTTCAGTGAATTCCCTTATTTCATGTAATTTTAGTCGCCCGCTCACTGCAGGACTATCAAACAATACCTACCTGTAACTGTGTATGGTATTTACATGGTAATTACATGTTATTTAATGTTATTTAATGTTAAAATTATCGTAACTCAAAAACTGTAAGAGTGCCCATCCCAAATCTTTCTGGAAATGTTCCTTACATCTTAAGCTAACAAATAAAAAAAAATTACGCATTTTGACAAATACGCATTTTTGCAAATCAAGGGCAAAGGTTATAAATTCACATTACTTGTTTGTGGTACGAGATACAATTTTGATGTTATTTTATAAAATGAAGGCCATTTCAAGAGCTTTAAAATGATATAAAGTTTATCTCTGTAGGTTCATTACTTTTAGAGATATATTTGTCCAAACATAGCAGGTCATGCTAATTAGTCCAAAGTTCGTTGACCCGTATCTTAAAAATTAATTGACCGAATTACATAAAATTTCAGTTATCGTGGTTTCTCAATGAGTCCAATCAGCACACAAAATTTCATTTCAATCTGTGAGGGTCAGGGGCCAATTTCATGGCGTTGCTTAGCACGAAAATTTGCTTAGCACAGGATTTGTTTGCTTTATTTTGCAAAAATGGATTGCCAGCCAAAATCGTAAGTGATGTGTATTGAAAGGTATTCTCCTATTCTTGCGAAGAACACAAGTTGGTGTATAATTTTGGCTTGTAATCCATTTTATAAAGCAAACAATTCCTGTGCTAAGCAAAATTTCGTGCTAAGCAACGCCATGAAATGCATAGTTCCGACCTGTCAATTAAGCCGAACCCGCGACCAATCACAACAGAGCTAGCAGCGGGGCCCACATAGGTCAAAGTGATGCAATCATCACACGATCACGCGATTTTCTGCCCATACAGTTCGTATGTTGTATGCGCCAGTGACCGGGTGAATGTTTGTTTCAATGTCTGGTGATTCGCTGTTCAAAGGTAGGAAAGCGCATTTTTATGAATATATGTCATCCCTGCATTACTAGCCCTTCGCTCAGTGTGTGCTACGGTAACTGTCGACCTCAAAACATAGATACCTTTGAGTTTTCTCCAATGAATCTGTGCTTTCCATGCCGAGTCCTGTTGCTTTGTACGTTGTGTCGCAATTTTTTTGCGATGGCTTGTGAGCACATAGCAACAATATCTAAGGGGCGGGGTTAACTGGGCAATCTCGGAACTATGCATTGGCCCCAGGTCAAAAAGCTCGTTGAATTGACATGGAATGACCCTATTGTATGTATGTTTCTTTCTGTAATATCCTAGATTGTCAACTAAACACAAACATTTGGCACCGGCATGCTCAGTAAATGTGTGTACTCCCATCTCGTAATCGTATCACAATACATACAATAAGCACCTGCGGTAACCTTCCCCACGTGTGCGTGCATACTTTCCGCTTCACCGCCAGCCTGGCTTACTTTTCAATTTACAGAGCACCAAGTGCATGCGGCGATGTGAGGCAGCAAGCACACACATGCAACACGGGGAAAGCCACTGCAAGGGACGATGGGATGGATTACAATACGATTATGAGATGGTGTGTTTGTAATAATCCGATTACAATACGTATGTCGTATGACCCCGGTCATCGTTGGTGTACTTAGGTGTTGTTGTCGATGATAAGTTAAATTGGAATGCCAACACGGTCAGCAATTGTAAGAAAGCCAACCAGCGTCTGTATTTTTTAAGAAAATAAAAATATTTTAATGTAAGCTATACACCAATCCGGTAATAAGGTCTTCCCTGTATATCCGCCATAGCTGGGGAGCTTCCACTGAATGAACTGTATGTTTTTGTTGTTGCTGAAGCTGCATTTGTTTACTTCGAACAAGTTGCGCGTCTTTGTAGGGTTGTGTGCGCGAAGGCGGGCGCGTCGCGTGTACGCAAAGGCGGGCGCGTCGCATATACGCGAAGGAGGCTCGTTTGTGCATGTAATGGATGAGCGCTTTTCGTTCTAACAGCAACACAAAACGCACAGCCCATGCACTGGACGCCCCCCAGCTATGGCGGATATGCAGGGAGGAGATCTTAGTTACCGGATTGATGTATAGGATCCTGAAATTGTTTGATCAAAGTATGATACAGTAAATTTTAGGTTTTTTTTGGTATTTCTTGGTTTAATTCACTTTCTCAACATAACCGGGGACAACTTCAACGCATTGACAAGCAGGCGAAGAGGATCATTGGGATAGACATTCAGGGTATCAAGATATTGCAATGGGGTTGCTCAGTACAAAATTTAACGAAATTATGTCTGACAGAACACACCCTCTTCATCCATTTATTGTTGTGAACCGGTCTGAGGGAGTGAGACAACTTAATCTCAAAACAAATAGGTTTAGGTCCTCGTTTTTACCGTGGGCAATTCAGGTTTTTAACTCCAATTTTATGAGATAATATTTGTGGCCACAATGATTTGTGAGGAGCCATTTTCTTGTCATTTGTGTGGTGTGTGTGTTTAGTGACTGGTGATGGGTGATTATATTGTATTTTATTGTATTGTTTTTGTTGTTTTAAAGATGTACACTGGGAGAACAAATTTCACATTTTTAATGTGATTAATAAATAAAATTGAAATTGAATTGAAATTGAAATGTTACAATCATATAATCATATCACACACAAGTAATTTGGAGAAATTCTGTGTGACCTCGGCCTAATATTAGTTGTCATACTTTGACATGTTGGGTATTGGCTATTCCGTGACCAGAACATCATTCCCGTAATGATGTTCCTCGTGCAGGTAGCAGTGGACGCTCCTTGAAGTGTGTATCCATTCACACAGCCGACTTGACAGGTGCAGCCTTGGCAGTTGTCGCATGGTCCAACAAAGGTGCCATATATTGGGGGGTTCAGGCTTCGACATCTACGAACTGTCAAGAGTAAATAAACAGTTGGCCGTTATGCATTATTTATCAACATTGTTCAAATGGCATTTTTATAAATCAGGGATGTGATTTGTTTCCGGTTTTTCCCGGAAGTCTTTGTCAAAAACCAGTGAAACAATAACATCTTTGATAAATGGGTATGTCCATGAAGTTGGGTCACATTTTGTGACATACCATATCTCAAAAACTATGCCTCATTTCCAGCCTAGAAATGTCAGTCAATGTTCATTTCAGAAAAACACCCCACTGTAGTAAAAGTACCTACATTACGGTGTAACAAACTACAGTACAGACCCATGAAAATGTCTGTACAGTGTTAAACTTATGTGGTGTCCATGTAGCATCGGTACTACAAGAATCTCATAATTGGCGAGTGACTGCCAAATGAAAACATGAATGAATGTAGCAGAGCACTACCAAATATCCAATCCCACAACATTTTGAATGAACAAGTACATCTTCAGTATGTAATTGATACAACTTATATACCGATGCTACATGGACACCACTGTATTTTGTGCCCCAACTTCATGGACAAACCCAAATACCATCGACAGTTTAGGCATTTCTAGTGTTGGAGAGTCCATCACATGGGTGGTCTTACATGGGAAATACAAACTAGCTGGTTCGGTTTTAAACACATTCTAGTCCAGCCCGCATACGGAAAATACACACGCAATAAAAACCGCACATTTCCGAAAGCAAATTGGATGCAATGTGATAAAACCAGCGTACATGTATACACATCATGTGCATGTGTGTGCAATGCACGTGCGATCGAAGAAACAACCCGACGTACAGCACTTTGAATGAAGTTTGTGTGGTGTTAGTCTTGACGGTGTGGGTTGAAAGTGATCACGCACGCATGCAGCTATACAGCGTTCACCCTTAACTTTTTTCCCAACTGGCCAACAGGGCCAGTTGTATTAAATCTTCACTGGCTCGTTGGCATTTCAAGTGGCCCGGTTTAATACTGTTAACATTTCTGGTTGTTCTTTTTAAACACAGTCGACCATTATTATGTTTGCAAAAACCACAAATTTTGTAGTCATAAGGTTCTCCCGATTAAAAGTTTGAAAATGTGTGGTACATACATGTATGTTAGAGCTTTCTGGTGAATTTTAGAGCTATTCTGGAGTCTTGAAAGGCTCTTTTATTATAAATTCTGAAGGATGCATGTTTTTGTGCACATTAACCCCTTCGGGACAGGAAACTGCATTTGCAGTTCTACCAGTAAGTGTGAGTGTACGTACTCTTGGGGGCGGTAATACAGAATTAGCCCATGGGCAGAGATGGTCTTTTTCAACCTGTTGGCTTGGGGTCAAGTCAGTTTTGGGTTTTTGACATGTGACTTGTCCAGTCACAAATGACTTGTGACTGGACTTGGGAAATAAGATTGATTTACGACTTGAAATAAAAACTAGTCATCAAGTCTTCAGCTCCAGAGACATACTGCAAGTGCAGTCTCTCACTCCAGGGGAATAAATTGGAACCGGCCGTGGGAGTCTGAAGAAAGATCAAAGTTATTTCATCACTCCTTTAAATTTAGTACAGCGTGGGTCTGTTTTATTTCAACCGGACAGCCGGACATTTGGGGAGGCTTTCCAGCTGGCCCGAGACGATTTCAACTGTCATTTGGCCAACGGACCAGTGCTAATTCGAACGCTGAGCTATAGCTTTCTTTATAAAGTATGCATTTTTAAAATCTTCAAACTCGCTCTTTTACACGATTTATTTGTCGTAATGAACAAGATAACAGCTTTGTGGGATTAAATTGACCCAGGAAACTGAATGGAATCTGCTGCTGGAGCGCAGCACTACTGTCGGAACTTGCGGTGTGCATGCATTTTGTAATTTGTACCATGTGCAAACCATCGTGAGACTGCGTGAGATGGTATTTTTTCCCAGTCAATGGGGTTCCATTTTCCAACAATTGTTTGTAGTACCCGCAAGTATCGCTGTGTTTCTGTATTAGAGGGCTTATTGATTTTCGTCAAAATGCTTTTCACAATGTTGTGCGAATAATCCTGTCCAAGAAAATATGGTATTTATATTACTCCCGATATGCCATTTTTACAATGCAAATGTATGTTTGCATTGCAGCCTATAGTTTGCGGTACTCTGTGCGTTTGTTGCGATGATATGGAAACCAGGCTTAACTCATCTATAAAGGTCATAAAATCAAACTTATTTCAGGAGAAAACAGCAGGCCCGACCGGACACAATGTACGTTTAATTTCACAACAGCGTTCCCCCTCCCCTCCCATCCCCCCTTAAAGGAGCGCGTCCAGATCACATTTTTTGATGCCCCCTTTTTTCCACTGGGTGTTGAGATTTTGATACCATATCATTTGCAGGGCCAGATCCAGGATTTTGAAAAGGAGGTGCATGAAATTTTTAAGCATGAAATGCTGATGACAATGAAATAGCGCGAAGCCCTAACAGCTTCTAGATGGATTCTAGATGCTCTGTGGTGCGATCTGAGGCAATATTTAACCACTTTAAGCAGGAAAAGTGTGCACAAAAAGTGGAATCCGCCCCTGATTTGTCACATTTTTCTCATCACCATTCTGAAATTTCTTGCTCTTAATCCATATATTTTCAAGGATATCGTCTAAAAAAAAAAAGGCCCACTGATGTTTTGTGATCACACCAACCTTTTTGCTTCCACATCCAAATTGGAGATTGCAAATTTCCTGTTTTCTACTCATAGATAGTATTTTGAGGAGGTATTTTATATAATTGTTTAGGTTAGAACAAAATCCATTTTCTGGAAAAATATAAACTTGAACTTCTTTAAAAAGGGCATTTTACATATATTACGTACCCCTGACTTGGACTTCGAAGTTACAAGAAGCACGATTGCCTGCTCCATCCGTGGCTGTACAGCTAACTGAATGCTCTCCTACTGCAAGCAATGCTGGTTGTTCAGTGTTGCAACTTATTGTGGGTGTTTCATCCGAGTTGTCATCTGCAGTCACGTCCCATGTCACGACAGCAAGTGTGCCTGCTATGGTGTATTCTGTGAAACTCATTGGGCAAGACGTGAAATAAGGCTCTTCGTAATCTGCAATAAAAAAACGTAAAATGTCAATTTATAATTGAAGGAAGTTGCTTTCATCAGCAATACATTAGACGTATACCGTCTGTGTTGAGGGGTGATTTCACCTTAACAAATGTTTTTACAACTAAAGTCCATTGATTATAATATAATAGAAGGGGCCGATTTCACCAAACTCTTCTTAAGTTAAAGACGAAAATTCAGCATTTAGGCTTTTTTCGATAGTCCAAACATCCCTCTTGCCGACGTGGATTATTATTATTTTTTAATTGTCGGTTTTAAGTGGATAAATTGCAAGCAAAAGTGCGCTTTTCGAAAATAAGTTTTTCGCGATTTCTGAAACGCTCATTAGGTATTTATGATATGCGCGTGACCCCGTGACGCAATCCTGAGAAAGAGAAGTCAACACGATTGTTAGCTCTATACGTTTACACGCAAAAAACTTGGAAAACTTGAAGAATTTTGTTGGTCCAAAAAGCCAGAGATATGCCCAGTAGCTGCGTAGTTGTATGTTTTACCAGACACTATGAAAAAAAAGAGCAGAAAGATTTTCTTTATTATTACCAAGAGAGAGAAAAATGAGTCGCTCATTCTAAATTGTACCGGCCGATGTTCAAACACGTGGGAACTTCCCCCGCAGTGAACCGTCCCATGCTGTACAAAGACTGCTGTGAATGCCGTTCGTTCCGTGACAAAACCACCCGTCGCAATGCACCAGTATTTACTTCAAAAGAGCTTCATTGCGAGCCACAATTTCACCGTTTTTTTCACAAAACAGGTAATAGTAGATTGTTGTCATATTACATGAAGTGTTTTTCACGTTTGTATTTTGAATTACAAGGACAAAACAGGCATGATAAACATTCACTTCGTGTATTTTCCATTCAATACTGCACAGGCCGTTTTGTATGTTTCTCAGGATGACGTCAAAACACCGTTGATAAACAAACCAAGTGACCTTGAGCGTTTCAGAATTTCGGGTGAAGAGGGTCGGAACTGCTTTACGTTTTGAGCAAAAGCCTGTCAATTTTTTGTGAAAAACAAGTTGTGATGGTGTTGTAGACTCATACACCTCCATGATAAACAGAAAAACAAAAAAAATGTGGACGGGGGGATTCTAGCTGTTTAAGTACATCGTTTAGATGTCATTCTTAAAAGTAACCAACGTGAAGCCCTCAACCGCTTACAGCTGCTATGGGCAATGAACGCCAGAGGTTTGTTTCATAAAACCCTTTAAAAAACCATCGTAACAAAACTCTAGGTTGTAAAAATAAAGAAATTGTTGTCGTCTCTTTTAGTGACTTTAGATGCAAAATAGTTTTCAACTATTAAATACTTCAAAAAATTCATTACGGATATTGTGCATGGAACATGCCAACTGTCTATATACCAATATTTTGGCTGTTTCTGGCCTGGATAATGAGTCCAATACGCCAGAATTCATGCCTCAAAAATGTAAAAAGCCTGGTATTCCTGAAATGGCATCCCTGAACTGGTATCCCTAAACACCTACCGACACATGTTATTGCCGCACTGTTACGCGTCCAATCTCCGCTACCGAGGCAACGGATGGAGTCATAAGACTGAGAGTTGACCCTGTAGCCCGAGCGGGAGCATTCCAGGAAACATACTAAGTTGTAGGTTGGGTCAGTGAGACAGTCGTTGGGAGATATATTCATTCCAGTTGTTTGGATGAGAGCTGGACATCTACGCTCTAAGAGTGAAAGCAAAGTTTGAAAGTATAGGGCTTGGGAATGTGATGTCATGCAACGTCACAATGCAGTGGTTTCCGCCATGTTTGTTGCCAGTAACATGCGCGAGTACGTTCAGATATAAGCAATCGCTGCGTATCACTGTTAAACTGTTAAACTGTAGTGCAAAGACCCCAACCACCCTGACGAAGGCCTAGTAGGCCAAACATTTGGTCCACCCTCGTAAGTTGAGCACTAGTTTTATTCTTTTGCACTACAGTTTAACGATACGTTCAGCTTGTTTTGTTCCCACGCGTGCAGGATGCATGCGCCGCGCCGCGACATGTCGAATTCAACTACTAGGTCGTTGTTTGCGTGATATGGAATCGCGCGGGCGCCACACGCATCTAAAGTTGACGAGGCTGCACGCCAGTTCGCATAGCAACCACTCACTACCTTGAAGTATGGCGGCCGAGAATGACGTCAATAATGGTGTCGTGACGTCGATTCCCAAGCCCTATATCCTTTTGATCACAAGTCTACATTATAAAGGAACTTGTTCAGATTTTTTTCCATAAATGAATTTCCCCAAATACTATCAGTGGGAAGAAAACTGGAAATTTGCAATCTCCAATTTGGATTTGGAAGCAAAAAGGTTGGTGTAATCATAGCATGCACTGCTTTATGGAGATCAATTAGTTTACAAAACATCGGGGGTTTTTGACGATATCCTTGAAAATATACGGATTGAGAATGAGAAATTTCAGAATGATGAGAAAAACATGACAAACGTTGTTATCAAAATCTCAACATCCATGGGAAAATTGGGGTGTTCAAAATGTATAGATATGCTCCTTTAAGTGCACATTTTCCTGAAGGGTATTTCTTTGTCTGTCCAAATTCCTGTGACCAGAGCGGATATTTGTTCGTTCTGAGGGCTGATCTGAAAAAAATATGAACACAATACGGACAAATTTGCTACACCATTCCTCACACAGTTACTTCACAATAGTGAAACATTATCACAAAAATGTGTGGTTGACTAAACAAAAATCACCTCATTTTAAGGTAGTTTTAGGCTCCAAAAGTTTGCAGAATGTTAAAGGGCCCCTTATTTAGGATTTTTATCAATGAAATCTATGCTTTAAAACCACTCTACTCAGTTAAAGTCATAAAAATCCTATTTGGAGCTTGCTTTGGGGGTTAAAACAAAGGTTTTTAGTTTTTATGCTAATGCAAATATGCATATTCATGACCAAGGTCACGATGTCACAAGAGGCAAACACAGGAAAATCATATTCAACTGTGCACAAAAGATTCCACCTTTTTCTCAATTTTCCTGAAACTTTTGTAATCCATGGCTGTTTGAGTTTGTTTTACATGTTGCCTGCTGTAAGCCATGACAAAACTGGGGGTAGAAACTGCAGCAATTTGCCACAAGTCCAACTTGAAGTCTTATGTTTTTTCTTAACTTTTTCCTTCTGTCTTCCTTATGTGATGCACTCAAAACAGCGCCCTCTGTCTGTGATTTATTGCAGTGAAATCTTGAAAGTTGAAAAAGGCCACCTTTTATTAATTTTACATCCAAACGAACAATAGTATGTCTTGCTGAACAAGTAATTCGTCATTATGAAGCAAAGATTAGGCACAAAGTTGTTTAGCATGTCACAGGCCCTTTAAGGTGTAAACTTTGGAAAGGACATTTTGGATCTCAATATCGGACATGTGTTTTTACTTTTTTCAATGCTACGAACGAAATATGCATGATGAAGATTTATAGCCTGGTTGTAATGACAGATCACAATTACATATATATATATTACTACTAATTCATGAATAGGAAGACCGATATGGGGTAAAAAAGGAGTGTTGGGACGACCGGTCGCGTTAGGACGACCGGTCACCGGTCATCCTAACAACAATTGCTCCAAAAAGCATCTTAATTAGGTCAAAAACCATTTTTATTAGGTTTGTAACCATTTCTATTAGGGTACGCACCATTTTCGTCTAGATTGCAAAAAATGGTTTTATAGAGATTTTCAGGAGAAAATTAGTGTCCATTTACGATCTTTTTACCGAGAATTTTGTGGTTTTAGTGGTCACTGGCGGAATTCTAGCCAAAAGTGTCGTCCTATTCGGGGTTCGGCGGTTATATATATATATATATATATATATATATATATATATATATATATATATATAGACAGTGCTTAAAGGCCCTGTAGATGATCTGTTTTCGAGCGATTCTGCGAATAAAACCATTATAAATCAAAAGAAAGACATCAACAAACTCATCCGAAGAAATTTCAGCTTTGTCAAATGTACCACGTTTAAAAAAACCATGAAAATCCATATGCGTTTTCCTGGTCTTGACGAGGTGTTTCAAATATTCGTTCTCAGTGTTTCGGGTATACTATGTGGCTTGCGTCATGCACTCTGTGGCGCACATCATATACTGCGTGTGCGCGCGATCCATAAAAAATGCAACGCGTTTGAACACGCACACGCAGTACACAGCGCCCATGCATTTTGGACCGCATAGATGTGAACCAAAAATAAGTAAATCGTTTGCAAACGATCTAAATAATTTCATCTTTACGTATTATTTTCTGGTAAAATTATATCATTTTCAGCGGAAACCTTTCATTGGGTAGTTGCTATTAATTCAATCTTTACTTTCAGAACTTTTCCCCTGTAAACTTGTCGATTACTTTTTGGGGTCATTGCAAATGATCCACTGGCCTTTAATCATACCTTCACAGGTAAAGTCAACAGCATTCCAGGTTCCATCGGCAAGGCAGATTGATCGTGGTGTACCGGTGCCACCATAGCCGTACGGACAGTACCAGCTACAGGAGGTTCCTAGTAGCTCCGTAGCGGGTGGATAATAAGCACAGCCTGAACGTATGGCAGGTTGCCGCTCACTCAAGGCAGGACAAGTCACCGCTGTATATAATAATAATAATAATGATGATTAGATTGGATGCCGCAATAGGGCGACATTTCAGGATTTCGACTTTCCCCGGGGACCACCGAAATTTCGGCAAGAGTCACTCAAAATGACAACTTATTTTTTTACCCAAAGCTTCCAAAAATGGTTACAGACCAAAGAGAAACAGCTCTAGTCCGAATAAAAAAAAATTTTGACCTAAAAAAATGGTTTTTGACCTTAAAAAATGATTGTTTTAAAAAAAAATATTAGGGCGACACCAAAATGTCGCCCTATTGAGCGTGTCCGTCTAATAGAGCTTCTTTACACACAAAATGTCGCACTATCCTAGCATTAATAGTTTTTGTATAGCGCACCCTGCAGGGTGCTCAAGGCGCTGTTACCATTATTACCGCTGCCATCAGGGAATCACCACAACCATTTCGCTTCAACTAGGTGGCTGCTGGTCAGGCGCACAACCCTATCAGCAGTTAGATTGTGGCATTCCCCTTAACAGCTTCCCATATATCGCTTGGGTTGACGAGGCAACTGGGATTAAGTGCCTTGCCCAGGGACACAGACACGTTGGTCAAAGTGGGGCTCGAACCCCCAACCTCTGATTGGGAGTCCCGCTTCATACCAACTAGACCACACGCACTTTTTAAATGTAAATACTACACATAATTTATGGTTCTGAAAGAAATATATACCTTAAAGCAACAAAGAAAATGCAAACAATTTCTTCACTTTTTTATTGCAAAATAAAATCTAGGAATTTTCAGCACACAGAAGCTTCATGCAGTCATGCATAATGAAGCTGTTATGTGAATATTTTTCGATGTCAACTTAATTACAAAAGAAATATGTAAAGTTTGATTAAAATGAAAATTTGCATTTCTTCTGTTGCTCGGTATAGTCCCATCAAATTTGTGTTTTGGGGAAAATGACTCTGAACTAGTATGTAATTGCTTTTTAGTGGGCTTTTCTCCCGTATTATTACATTTCAGATATTGCAGGTTTCATAAAGTACTTTCGTGAAGTGGATACGTGGAAATAAGTTTGCTTAAAGGCTCTCAAAACCAGTGGGTCTACCCACCCATGGGTCTACCCACCCATGGGTCTACCCACCCATGGGGCAATCCACCCATGGGGCTACCCACCCATGGGGCTACCCACCCATGGGGCCACCCATGGGGCTACCCGGGAGGCGACTTGCTCAGAAACACTTGATAAATAGTTAAACACATCCTGGACAAACATTACATCAAAACAGATGAAAAAGAAAAAAAGAAAACTGCAAATACCCAACCCTTACGTGAACAGCTTGGGGTTACACCAGACCAGTCTGCTTGTTCGTTTTCAAACCCATTGGGATTGACAACACGTTCGCACGTCCTGTTGCTTGGGCCCATGAGATTGTAGCCCGTGTTGCATGCGAATCGACAGGTAGATCCAAGGATATAACTGGCACAATCCACAAGGGAGCCACTGGCTGGGGCTTGCAGGGGCCGGCAGCGGAGTACTGCAGGAAAAGAGGGGATGCCTTACAAAAAAAATCACACAGACTGTTCGCGCGTAAATGCGACGCGCTTTGAGAAAAAGCGGTTTAGAGATAATTTGGAGTGAAATGAGGCACTGAAAATCACAGAATGACAAAAACACTCTCCGCCCATGATAAATCTGTGATTTTCAGTTTCACTCCAAATTACCCTGAAACCACTTTTTCTAAAAGCAATATGCACGTCACATTATGCACAAAATTTCTCTATGTAAACCTACCCTTAGTGTAAGGGTTATTTGGTATTGTGGTTTAGTTTGTAGTGTTGGGGGTCATCCAAAGTTGTCAACATTTTTCTGCCCATACAGTTTGTATGATGTATGCGCCAGTGACCGGGTGAATTTTGGTTTCAATGTTGGGCGATTCGCTGTTCAAAGGTAAGAAAGCGCATTTTTATGAAATATATATCATCCCTGCATTACTAGCCCTTCGCTCAGTGTGTGCTACGGTAACTGTCAGCCTCAAAACATAAATACCTTTGGGTTTTCTCCAATGAATCTGTGCTTTCCATGCCGAGTCCCGTTGCTTTGTACGTAGTCTCGCCATTTTTTTGCGATGGCGTGTGAGCACATAGCAACAATATCTAAGGGGCGGGGTTAACTGGGCAATCTCGGAACTATGCATTACACCAACCTTTTTGCTTCCACATCCAAATTGGAGATTGCAAATTTCCTATTTTCTTCCCATGGATAGTATTTTATATGATTGTTAGGTTAAAACGAATTCTCTTTTCTGGAAAAATCTTAACACGCTCCTTTAAATATCGAGCAACATGGCAGAGAGGTGTGGGTGTAGTGGATTGAATCCAAATACACAGCTTGTGGGTTCAAATCCTGGTCCGTCCATCATGATAATGCATGTGCCCTTGGGCAAGGCACTTTAACAGGCAATGCCTCTCTCTGCCCAGGATTAAACTGGCACAGAGAAGTGAAAGGTGACGTAATTTTTTTTCAATCCCTGTGCGCGTATAAGGTAAATGGGGCGCATGCTCCCTGGGAATTGAGGTGGTTTAAGGAATGTTAATATTGAGCCCAATGAGCAGGGGTAATAATGTCAAGCATAATGAGACAGTGTGTGATTATTACATCTTACCTTGTACAGTAATGTAGACATCACAACGTATGCTGTTCATTGCGGAATCTGTAGCAGTGTATATCAGACGAGTCGTGACTTCTGGAAATGATGAGCCGGAAACCAGATTTGGGCGTTGGCTGACCAAAACAAAATAATAATTTACTGTCACTTGATTGTAGGGCAAGACCATTATACCCATATGGGTCTTTCTATAAATTATGGGTCCAACTTTGGTGTCCCTCGTTACATTTTACATCTTGTTTTTGTAAATTCAGGACATATTCTTTAAATACTTTCCATCATCTCAAAGAGTGAGTACATAAAAAACTATGAATTGTAGGATAGGGCGACAAATCGTGTGTAAAAAAGCTATATTAGGGCGACCTGCTCAATAGGGCGACATTTTGGTGTCGCCCTAATATTTATGAGTTTAAAAATCATTTTTTTAGGTCAAAAACCATTTTGTTTAGGTCGAGAACCATTTTTATTGGGACTGGAGCTGTTTCTCTTTGGTCTGGAAGCATCTCTGGAAGCTTTGGGTAAAAAAATAAGGTGTCATTTTGAGTGACTCTTGCCGAAATTTCGGTGGTCCCCGGGGGGAGTCTTCCGTAAATGTCGCCCCATTGCGGCATTCAGCGTTGTTTAAAGTACAATTCATACAAAATAGTTTACAGGCCATTTTAATGATTTTTTTAACGAAAAATAACACATATCAGGTGTAACGGGGGACACTAAATGTCACACTTTTGGACCCCTAATTTATAGAAAGACCCATATGGCTTTTGCCGTCCTTTTAAGAAATACACTACTCACAATAAGTTAGGGATATCGTGGGGTGTAGCATATATTTTATTGAGGGCATACATTCCGCTTGAATGATTTTGTATATTATTAGACAATTGTATCTGCATGACAAATACACCTTGTCACAGGAATAGGCGAAAAAAGTCATTTGAAAATAAAATCCAACAACATACCAAAAACTATGAATGCTAGGATAGGGCGACAATTTGTGTGTAAAAAAGCTATATTAGGGCGACATGCTCAATAGGGCGACATTTTGGTGTCGCCCTAATATTTTATTTTTTTTAAATCATTTTTTTAGGTCAAACAAACTTCTTTTTTTAGGTCAAAAACCATTTTTATTAGGACTAGAGCTGTTTCTCTTTGGTCTGGAACCATTTTTGGAAGCTTTAGGTAAAAAAATAAGGTGTCATTTTGAGTGGTTCTTGCCGAAATTTTGGTGGTCCCCGGGGAGAGTCTTCCCGAAATGTCGCCCTATTGCGGCATCCAGAGTTCTTACAATACCCCTAACTTATTGTTAGTAGTGTATTGTGAGATGATTTGGGGCAGCAGCTATTGTTTTTGCACACTGAATGACATGTTCAAAAGTTAAGGATGTTGGAAAAAATAAAAAAATAATGTTGTTCTTTGTCTAGTTCCGCAAACCTATTCTAGATAACACTTCATGCACAATGATGAAGGTATGTCATGGAGGGAAAAAAACATAGAACCATTAAAGGCCCTGTATATGATCTGTTTTTGAGCGATTCGGCGAATAAAACCATTATAAATCATAAGAAAGACATCAACAAACTCATCCGAAAAAATTTCAGCTTTGTCAAATGTACCACGTTTAAAAAAAAACATGAAAATCCATATGCATTTTCCTGGCCTTGGCGGGGCGTTTCAAATATTCGTTCTTAGTTGATCGGGTACTATATGTGGCTTGCGTCATGCACTCTGTGGCGCACATACTGCGTGTGCGCGCAATCCATAAAAATGCATCGCGTTGGAACACGCACACGCAGTACACAGCGCCCATGCAATTTGGACTGCGTAGATGCGAACCAAAAATAAGTAAATCGTTTGCAAACGATTTAAATAATTTCATCTTTACGGATTATTTTCTGGTAAAATTATATCATTTTGAGCGAAAACCTTTCATTGGGAAGTTGCTATTAATTTAATCTTTAGAACTTTTCCCCTGTAAATTTGTCGATTACTTTTTGGGGTCATTGCAAATGATCCACTGGGCCTTTAAGAATTTGCAGATTTTAAGAAAAACAAGGTGTGAAGTTTGTGATTGTCAGCCAACAGTCGGAAAACTGCTACAAAATTATATTTTATCCAATAATGACAGCACACCATGCAGTATGATCATATGAGGAATCAGACTAATATTTACTTTATAATATTTGGTCGTTCATGAACAATAAATTTGAGGAAAAAAATTGATACATTTGTTCATTTGTCAGTTATTAGCTTTCAAATGAAACTTTGATTAAGCAAATCCAAGAACAAGTGCAATTTATACAGCTATCGTTCCGTAAAACTTCCAAAATGTTTTCTTGTAGGCCTTATGCACCTACAGTTGAAGTCAGAAGTTTACATACATGTACACCACTACCATCGTCACCCAAAATGGTAAACAGGACTACCCGAACCATTGCAAGGTGTGCAAGCTATGTTTTAAGTACTGCATACACGTGAGGAATTCCACAAAAGACTGTTACAAAAATGGTGACAACGCAAATATAAGCACACCAGTTTTAACACAGTTGTATGTAAACTTCTGACTACAACTGTATGTTAATTGTTTGGGGAGGTTAATTTTTTGGTTAAAAGGTGGGGATTGTCACCTGGGGCAAAATTTAGGTGACAAAAATCCCCACCGACGGGTGCAAAACATGCACGTCTTGTATACAGATTTCCCGGCCTTTTTTTTCTTCAATGGGTCAAAATTCCCACCCTGGGGCATGACCAAACCCCCACCTAGGGGGTGGGGCAGCACAGGGGTGGGGTTGAACAATTGACATAGGTGCATCACTGTGGGTGGATTCATTTGATTGACATTTAACTTTGGTAAACTATCCATAATGTGCTACTTTTCAGCTTAAACATGTTAAAGAGGACCCAAACTAGTTTATTACAAGCAAAGCTGAACCCGCTATTCACCATCGGCATGCTCAGTGGTTGAGTGGTATCTGCCTAATATGCAGAAGGTTGTAGGTTCGAGTCCCACCCAAGCATGCTAGAGTTTTAGCGTGTTTCCAGGAAACACACTTAGTATATAGTGCATACCGCGTCGTGAATGGGCAAAATTACTTTCACTTAACATCGTTTGGACTGACGCAATCATTCCTTAAGTGGTGTTCCCATAGGACTATTTTTGGTTAAACTCCCGTGGTTGTGCGGGAGAGTAACAAAATTTAGTCCAATGGGGACGCACGGAGAATTAGCGTCCCTGTAAAGTTACCGCGACCCTGTTGTAAAACATACAGGGCCAGAGTTTTACAGGGCCCTCGAAAAGTCCAATGGGAACAGCGCCGCCCTGTAGAACTACCGCTGCAGTTGTGTAAAATGCCAAATGGATGACGTTACTTCCTGCATCGTGCAATCCCACCACACATTGCGCGAGAAAATTCTGATTATTATGTACGGGCCCTGTATGTACGTACGCACGTGTTTTTTCATGCTCTTTTCTTTGCAAATATAATGGCAAGTTTAATCGAAGTTGTTCGAAATTAGATTGGGTTTTCGTGCAGCATGCACACAATTAATAATTTCACGCCAATATGTGTATCGCATGGCATGTCAAACATCCTGTTAGGTCAAAGGTTATGTAAACCACGCCTTCAATTGACCACATATGGCCAGCCGAGTAGCTAAATTTTTTGCTCGCGTCGTGTAAAATATAGGGTAAGTGGGAACGCACGGGAGATTTACAGGAAGGAATGTTGACAGGGAGACGCGGAAAGTTCCCGCGAGGGCGCGGAAAAAGAAGTCCAATGGGAACACGCCTTTACTTTAAAGCTGAATTAGTCAATATTTTAACAAACCTTGTGATGGATACAGAATTGGAGTTATCAGTGGCCTGAGGAGTTGGGAATATGACAACGGCTTGTCTCATGTTAGGCACAGCAATCTGAGTGTGATCCATTGGACAGCTTTCAGTAAAAACTGGTGGTTGGCGATCTAAGAATGGTAAAACAAAACAGGACCCTTCATTTGTTGAGCATCTGTAACAATATAAAGACTCATTTGTTATTAATGATATTAAAAACTACATGCACATGCAACACATTTTTGTTTTGTTTTGTTTTTATTTTTAGAATTATGATTTAAATATAGTATGCATGCCAGTATTTATTTTATTTACAAGTATTATAATTTTTAATAATTGCTTAATTTTGTAAATATTTTTATTAAATGTATTTATCCTAAATGTATTATCCAATTAGTTTGGAGAGTCCCTCGATAGAAACTTGTTTCTTTTGGGTAATCCTGCGGGAGCTATTTGGGTATTGTTTTCTGTTATGTTTCCTTCTCAGTGTTTATTTGTATGTATGTGATATGTTTGTAATTTATTTGTCTGTGACTTATATATCCCGGAAAATGAAATAAATAAATAAAATAAATAAATAAATTGTAAGACCACATGTTAATGTGTACCTGTGCATGAGACAAAACGCACATCATTCCACACACCGTCTACGATGCACACAATACTGAATGGGCCGTTGAGTGCAAATCCATCATTGCAAGTGAATGTACAGCGTGTGCCGTAGGGAAGCTCAGTTGCTGTCAAGCATTCTGGTGGCTGGACGGTTCCTTGGTTAAGGCTCGGCAAACCAGTGCAGACAACAGCTGAAAGGTTGGATGAAATACAAGAGTTATATTCCCCATTTAAAGGTACACACCTGCCTACTGTTTACATGATTTAGTGATGTACCATTTAGCGAAAAAAAATCATCAAAATATCCCGTAATTTACTAAAGAAGTGCAAAAATAACGAAAACGGTCAAAAGACGGGTTATACGCTTTACCAGCCGTTGCAACTACACAAGAGCCTCACGACTTTGTCACAAACGATTCGCTCTTTTCCTGCTCAGGATATCTCCAATTTTCTGATCACGATTTCACTGGAGAGCCCGGACGACCGAATAGGAATTTCCGGGGTTTTTTTTAGGAGTTGGCATCATTTTACTTTGTTTCATACCTGTATAAATAGTCTCTCTTTTGTGAATTACTGATAAATATTGGGGGGGAATCAGAGTTGAATTTGGTGCACTTTTGCAGTAACAAACTTTTATATGGCTGGAAATACAACTAACTCACAAGACCACGTGACTTTTCGGAACCAGAATTTGGTTCCGAAAAGTCACGTGACCTAGGATTTTTCAAAAGTGCTCAAAAACGGCTAAATTTGACGGCGTCTTTTCAGGATATATCTAATTTACTCCCGAATGCGCTTCAGAATAATGTATGGGTCTATTTCGAGCCCAAAATAGCCCAACAAAGAAGGTGTGTTCCTTTAACCCGGACTCTTAATTCGGCATAATTTTGTTTCATATTGCTTGACATTGTGTGTTTAAATTGTTTTCTATGCATAGAGCGGTGTCACGGGTCACTAGACGTCTCCCGGGTTTGTCCTCCGGGTTATGGGAGCGGTGGATCACGTGTTCGTCTGCTGACAGTCATGTGCATTTCTCCGCATCGTTCTGTTGCTCTCTTCCCGTCTGGGGACGGGCACAGGAGGATCGTGACCTTTTGATAGTCGTGACCTTTTGATAGTCGTGACCTTGTGATAGCGCTCTATGCTCTCGATTTGTTTTTTATTGTATTTAATGTCTTTTAATATTTGTATACAGTAAATCATGCAATTCGGCCTGATGGCTGCGAGATTGATTTTATCCTAATAAACCATTTCAATTCAATTCAATATATCTAAAAAGAACCCTCGATTGAAATTATGCTTGCCGTTGTGCGTACACATGCTAAATGCATACATTTGATTAAGAAATGATGTCAAGGGTATACACAATTCAAGACCGCAAACTGACAAGCAACACAACGGTGCTTCATCGTTATACGATAAATGTGTCAGCAGAATAAAAACTTGATGCCTTTAAAACGAATGTAGTACTAGAATATTGATACAAATTACCAATGCTTAAAGGGCCCCTTATTTAGGATTTGTATCAATGAAATCTATGCTTTAAAACCACTCTACTCAGTTAAAGTCATAAAAATCCTATTTGGAGCTTGCTTTGGGGGTTAAAACAAAGGTTTTTAGTTTTTATGCTAATACGAATATGCATATTCATGACTAAGGTCACGATGTCACAAGAGGCAAACACAGGAAAATCACATTCAACTGTGCACAAAAGATTCCACTTTTTTCTCACTTTTCCTGAAACTTTTGTAATCCATGGCTGTTTGAATTTGTTTTACATGTTGCCTGCTGTAAGCCATGACAAAACTGGGGGTATTTTTATTGCAATGAAATCTTCAAAGTTGAAAAAGGCCACCTTTTATTGATTTTACATCCAAACGAACAATAGTATGTCTTGCTGAACAAGTAATCCGTCATTATGAAGCAAAGCTTAGGCACAAAGTTGTTTAGCATGTAACAGGCCCTTTAATAAAATATCTGCGTACACCCCACAATATCCCTATAGTTGTGTGAGTATAGTGTAGATAAAAAATTTAGAAAATGGTCAATCAAAATGACATACGTGTGCAGAAAACGTCCTGCCCAGTCCATGTTCCATCCGCACGACAGGTCCTAATGGTGCGACTTAGGGATGTCTGGTTGCTACGGTGACCGGTATTGCAAATAAAAGAACAGGACGACTGGTAGTCCACATCAAGGCCTACACATCCAGAGATGTAGCCATTGACTATAGGCGGTACTCTGCAGGTGTTTGCTGGGTTAGAGATTGGAGGACAGAAACAATGTAAACAAAACAACGACACACACATAGGATAATGGAATTGTTTGGAGTACTCTAATGAAATGGCCTATGGGGTATGTATAGTTGACGCTACTCGAGCCCTTTGGCAGGAGACGTTGTGACCAATGGACAATATAGGTTAAATTCTCGAAATTTGTCTCAGCCATCCTGCCCGATCGTGTGCAGCACGGACAGCCTGATTATGATTAAGGCCGATGGCATTGAGATCGACTACAATCTGTGAAATGTAAGTGCGGCGCAAGTTTCCGCCACGTCGGAAGGGTTCTGATGGTTGGTTGTGTGGGTTTAAGAATATGGCGAGAGGTACCTCGGGTCTCCGCAATGCATGACCGATTAAGCGAAGACAACTTCTCAGCAGAGTGGTTGTGGCAGGTGGTACGCGTGTACGAGAGTACAACTCGGCGGAGGTTAATCGTATCGGGAAGTGCACACCAAGGCAGTAGCGCATAAGAGCTCGATGACTAGCGTCAAGATGCTGCGCCATGGTCTCTGTGTTAGGGCATTGCAACTATACAGTAGCACTGACTCGACAGTTGACTTAAAGACCCTGTAGATGATCTGTTTTTGAGCGATTCTGCGAATAAAACCATTATAAATCAAAAGAAATACATCAACAAACTCATCCGAAGAAATTTCAGCTTTGTCAAATGTACCACGTTTAAAAAACCCATGAAAATCCACATGGGTTTTCCTGGTCTTGGCGGGGTGTTTCAAATATTCGTTCTCAGTTGATCGGGTATTATGTGGCTTGCGTCATGCACTCTGTGGGGCACATCATATACTGCGCGCGTCTGCGCGCGCTCCATAAAAATGCATCGCGTTGGAACACGCACGTGGAGTACACAGCGCCCATGCATTTTGGACCGCGTAGATGCGAACCAAAAATAAGTAAATCGTTTGCAAACGATCTAAATAATTTCATCTTTACGGATTATTTTCTGGTAAAATTATATAATTTTGAGCGGAAACCTTTCATTGGGTAGTTGCTATTAATTCAATCTTTACTTTCAGAACTTTTCCCCTGTAAACTCGTCGAATACTTTTTGGGGTCATTGCAAATGATACACTGGGCCTTTAAATAGCTGCATCTTGGCGCTATCGCTGGCTACTGAGTCCCACACAGGTGTGAGTTTTCGTGCTGCCACCCATGCCAGCTGTCGTCGCCGCTGAATTGCACTTTTGCTGTCCGCCACTTAGCATCCCAGGTAGCAAAAGTCATGGCAGGCTTCAAGGGGAGCGCCGGTTGTTGTACGAATGACAGTGTGCGGATTGGTATACACCAATCCGGTAACTAAGGTCTTCTATCCCTGTACATCCGCCATAGCTGGGGGGCTTCCACTGAATGAACTGTATGTATTTGCTTGTTGCTGAAGCTGCATTTGTTTACTTCGAACAAGTTGCGCGCGTTTGTATTAATGTGTGTACGCGAAGGCAGGCACATCGCTTGTACGCAAAACAAAGTAAAACCAGTGTTAAGCCTATGGGAAAAGTTTAGGCAAAGGAAACAATAGAAAGACAAAGGTTAGGAAGGGGGGAGGGGGTAACAATAGCAGTACCCCATGAAATCAGCACCAATTAAGACCATTCTTAAATTACATTTGGACAATTTTTTCCATTCTTAGGCTATATTTTTCTGATCGGCACAGGGCTGCATGGCTATCACTTGGTACCCAAATTATGCTTGGCCGCAAAAGTCTAATTAAAATTGAATTTTTGACTACATGTAACTAGGACCGCTCTAAATTAAATTTGCACCATATTTTCCGTTCTTACTTTGTGATTGGCACAGTGTTGGCTATCATTTGGTACCAGAATTATGCTTGGGTGCTAAAGTCTAATTAAGTCTAATTTTTAAGGGTTTGTCAATGTCCCCCTTCCCAAACGCACTACCCCCGTTTTGCAAGAATTGCCTTTTCACAGTTACCACGGTCCGTACAACTCATTTTAGCAGTCAAACCTTTTGGGCTCCCGGACTAAATGCAAAAGGTGTACTTACGTTGACACTCTACGGAAGGAACTTGCCAAGTACCAGTTGTTGACATCGAGCTAGCCCTTATGCATTCTGCATTGATTGAATCACCACCAGTGGAGAGGGTATAACCATCCTCACATGTTACGCTACACACCGAGCCAAATACAGCTGACATGTCGCACGAACCCTGACCTGACACCAGACCAGTTTCGCTGTACTGTGGACCATACAATGGTGGGCACCGAGCAACTGAAACAATGAGAATTTTAAAGGAGCTGGTTTAGATTTTTTCGTTCTAACCAAACAATCATATAAAATACCTCCTCAAAATACTATCCATGGGAAAAAACAGGAAATTTGCAATTTCCAATTTGGATGTGGAAGCAAAAAGGTTAATAATAATGATTAGATTTGTATAGCGCACATATCCACCCTGCAGGGTGCTCAAGGTGCTGTTACCATTATTACCGCTGCCATCAGGGAATCACTAGAACCATTTCGCTTCAACTAGGTGGCTGCTGGTCAGGCGCACAACCCTATCAGCAGTTAGATTGTGGCATTCCCCTTAACAGCTTCCCATATATCGCTTGGGTTGACGAGGCAACTGGGATTAAGTGCCTTGCCCAGGGACACATACGTTGGTCGAAGTGGGGCTCGAACCCCCAACCTCTGATTGGGAGTCTCGCTTCATACCCAATAGACCACACGCGCTCCCAGGTTGGTGTGATTACTGCACTGCTTTATGGAACAGTACATTGTTATCATAACATAGTTTACAAAACATTGATATCCTTGAAAATATACGGAAAGCGCAAAATTTCTGAACGGTAATGAAATAAATATGACAAATGATATGGTACCAAAATCTCAACACCCATGGGGAAAAATCGGGGCTCAAAAATTTATTAGCTTTGTAGACTACTATTTAGAAGATTGTGGGAAAAAGTAATGCGAAGATCTTGTGTTCTCCTGCCGATTAACTACTTATTAGACATGCAACGTCCACATTTTAAAAAAGGGGAAAATGATAAAAGTACGATACTTTTTAGTGTTTTTTAATTTTCAGTTGTAGATTCCAGAAAAATACACAGAGATTTATCTGACCTATTACGTTGACCAAGACGTCACACACTGCCGAGTAACCGCCTGGATCTGTAGCAGAGTAATCCAGTCGATATGTTTGTTCGCAGAACATGGTGCTTCGATTGGCTGGCACTGGCTGCCCGTTTATTCTAATCAGGCTCGCCATGATGTTTCCACTCGCATCCAGTGCCTGTTAATAGGTCAACAGGTGTTCCATTAAAAAACTGCAATCTCATCATGCCAGCTGTAAAAACTCCAAAATAGGGAAAAATGTCATTCATTTAGATCAACACAAAAACAATGCGTGGATTTTTAAAGAGGAAGAATTCCCCTTGACGAAAATCTAGCATTTAGGCTTTTTTTGATAGTCCAAACATCCCTCTTGCCGACGTGGATTTTTATTATTTTTTAATTGTCGGTTTTAAGTGGATAAATTGCAAGCAAAAGTGCGCTTTTTCGAAAATGAGATTTTCGCGATTTCTGAAATGCTCATTAGGTATTCATGATATGCGCGTGACCCTGTGATGCAATCCTGAGAAAGAGAAGTCAACATGATTGTTAGCTCAATACGTTTACATGCAAACAACTTGGAAAACCGTCTCTGTTAGATGGTGTTTTTTGAAGAATTTTGTTGGTCCAAAAAGCCAGAGATATGCCCAGTAGCTGCGTGGTTGTATGTTTTACCAGACACTATGAAAAAAAAAGAGCAGAAAGATTTTCTTTTCTATTACCAAGAGAGAGAAAAATGAGTCGCTCATTCTAACAGTGAACCGTCCCAATGCTGTACACAGACCGCTGTAAATGCCGTTCGTTCCGTGACAAAACCACCCGTCGCAATGCACCAGTATTTACTTCAAAAGAGCTTCGTTGTGAGCCACAATTTCACCGTTTTTTCACAAAACAGGTAATAGTAGATTGTTGTCATATTACATAAAGTGATTTTCACGTTTGTATTTTGAATTACAAGGACAAAACAGGCATGATAAAAATTTTCCATTCAATACTGCACAGGCCGTTTTGTATGTTTCTCAGGATGACGTCAAAACCCTGTTGATAAACAAAGCAAGTGACCTCGAGCGTTTCAGAATTTTGGGTGAAGAGGGTTTTTCATAGTGTCGGGTAAAACACACAACCACGCAACTTTCCAGCTTTTTGGACCAAAAAAATGCTTAAAAAAACAACATCTAAAGCGGGCCTCCCACTGTGCGATTTTGCCCACGAATAACTGTCTATAACTGACTCTGCACACAATCGTACCAAATCGTACCCAATCGTAGCAAATCGTATAAAAAAAATCGCACAGTGTAAACAAATGGAGCTAACAATCGTGTTGACTTCTCTTTCTCAGGATTGCGTCACGGGGTCACACGCATATCATTAATACCTAATGAGCGTTTCAGAAATCGCGAAAATCTCATTTTCGAAAAGCGCACTTTTGCTTGCAATTTATCCACTTAAAACCGACAATTTAAAAAAAATAAATAAATTCGACGTCGGCAAGAGGGATGTTTGGACTATCGAAAAAAGCCTAAATGCTGGATTTTCCTTCAAGGGGGATTCTAGCTCTTTAAGCAGTTTGCAACAGTTTTGTGTATTAAAGGCACAGGCTCGTCAGCAATGCGCGCGCGCCAAATTCGTGCCATGAAATACGCAGCTCCATAGCAAAGGCATGGAGCTGCGTATTTCGTGGCACGAATTTGGCGCGCGCGCATTGCTGATGAGCCTGTGCCTTTTATCATCTTGTAATTCTTCAGAATGTGACATTGAAGCTATCATCATATTTCAGCTTTTACCTCAATCGGTTCCCATGTATAGTACTTACATGTACCTCAATCGATTCCCATGTAAAGTAATTACATGTACCTCAATCGGTTCCCATGTATAGTAATTACATGTACCTCAATCGGTTCCCATGTACCTCAATCGGTTCCCATGTATAGTAATTACATGTACCTAAATCGGTTCCCATGTACAGTAATTACATGTACCTCAATCGGTTCCCATGTATAGTAATTACATGTACCTCAATCGGTTCCCATGTACCTCAATCGGTTCCCATGTATAGTAATTACATGTACCTAAATCGGTTCCCATGTACCTCAATCGGTTCCCATGTATAGTAATTACATGTACCTCAATCGGTTCCCATGTATAGTCATCCACAGCAAAGATGGTTCCTTGGCCTGCAAACAGGGTGATGTCAGGAGGGCACGTCAGAGTAGGTGGTGTTATATCTACCAATGAATAGATTAGAGGAAGAATGTTCAGCTACAAACCGTCAATCACAGACCACGCGTATACGTTTTATAAATATTTGATTACTACGCGTGTGTATTATACGTGCACATTACTTGTACATGCACAAGCGTGCACGTACCACAAGTAGAGTACATTCACAGTGAGTAATTGTGGTGTGCTAGATATGAGGTAGTCGCAATGGTCAGTGGCAAACAAAGACGAAAAACGAGGACTTTCTAAGGTCAGTAACTGAATAAAGATTGGAATCTGTGTAATCGTCCAATGTCAAAAGTGTTTAGGTGTTCTCTGATAAATCATATATCCCCTGCCTAAAAACACTGCATTGGTAGACGAGTGGCCCACCGTTAAATCGACTTGAGACAGGTCGGACCCAGACTTGAGTCCCGAAATTAAGCGGGGCTTTAATTGAAAACGCGTTGTGAATAGCACTTAACTTTTTGATTTGAATTAAGTGTAGAATTTATGCAGGACACAAATTTTCTGACTAAAGTCGTTTAGTAAATACCGTCACTTAGGCGAGGTCATCCCATGCAAACATTCAAGTCTGTGGGGTGTTATGGCCGAGCGGTCTAGTGCGTCGAACTTAAGTTCCTGTGCTAGTACTAGAATGTAGGTTCGATTCCTGGCCGTGACGGGTTGTGGCACCTGCGCCCTTGAGCAAGGCACTCAACCACACTTGCTCCCATTCCTGTAATTGGCGGTCTCTCCGCTGTTGGATGTGGTAAATAAATAAAATAAAGTTACCATTGCAGAGTAGCGGAGTGCCATTCCATTGACTTGTCTGCAGACATACACGACTCCCCAAACCACTCGCTGTAAATCCTGGATTACATGATGACACGCATACGGCATTATAGTTCTGCATCTGGACTGGGTCTGTTGGTACACCGTTCAACGTGCATGTAACAGCTGTGTAGCCTGGACCAGTGGGAACATCTAGGGGATCACATTTAACCACTATGGATAAAACAGACATTATAATTGTTACCATAAGCATACCACAAACCACTTATTAAAGGCCTTTTCACACTACCTACTTCCGACTTGGGTAACTTTCTATCCGGGTAGCTGCAAAAAAACGGGTTAAATTCAACCAAGTAGCTTATATTTTAAAAAATGTATGTGTAGAATTCTTCATGGCCACTATACAATGTATTTAGCAGGGTGGCCCATCCCGTTAGAAAATTAGACTCCCGTGTTCATATTTTGGCCGCCCTGTTAAAATGTGCCGCTGCCCCGTTAAAACATGATTTTTAAATTATAATTTTTCAACAAAAGTAACATGTGCGGTTATATAAGAGCTAATGACTGCATAAACAGTGTGAAATTTGTTTATATCTAAAGTGCCCTCTATTCAAATCTTGCCTGCTGTTGTGTACAGCATTATGCTTTGCATAAATTTGCTAAAGGAATGACGTCAAAGGTATCAAAATTCAAAGCCGATGTAACCAGTGACCTCATTCGAATTTATGCACAGCAAGATGCGTGCGCACAGCAAGATGCGTGCGCACAGCAAGATGCGTGCGCACAGCAAGATGCGTGCGCACAGCAAGATGCGTGCGCACAGCAAGATGCGTGCGCACAGCAAGATGCGTGCGCACAGCAGGATGCGTGCGCACAGCAGGATGCGTGCGCACAGCAGGATGCGTGCGCACAGCAGGATGCGTGCGCACAGCAGGATGCGTGCGCACAGCAGGATGCGTGCGCACAGCAGGATGCGTGCGCACAGCAGGATGCGTGCGCACAGCAGGATGCGTGCGCACAGCAAGATGCTTGCGCACAGCAAGATGCGTGCGCACAGCGATAGCCACACCCCCAATGTTTTGAAGCCTGCAATGACATCAGAGGTCACACCGTCTAAAATGAAGTCATCTGTATATCACAATGCCATAGCTGTACAGCCATATACCAACGTACCTTCACACGTGATGGTGTTACCATCCCAGACCCCAACACCATTGCCATTATCTGTGCATGTCACAGAAGTAGGTTGAGTCGGCATGTATCCCCGATTGCACAGCAGTATGCAGGTTGTACCAACGATCTCCTCTGCACGAGGGCAGCCATTCTTGATTCCATTTTCAGGGGCTGGCAACTCACCACTGTCACAGGTTACATCTGGGGAAAAAGAGATACATCTCATTGATGACACTACGAAGTGACACGCAGTGGCTCTTGGGTGCACGCCTCGAGTTGAAAATGACGTCGGCAATATCAGCGTTTGCCCTTAACTTTTTACCCAACTGGCCAACAGGGCCAGTTAGCTTAAAGGGCCCTGAAATGGTGTTTGTATTGTTGATGTCCCCCAACGTGGCGCGGCCCCTAACGTGGCGGGTTTTACTTTCAGTTCTTTCTTGGCGCAATAAACAATCTGTTGCACTTGGCATTAAATGGAAATAAAGTTCTCAAGTACCTTCATAAATTCCAAAACTAAAATACGGAGAAGAATCATTCAGTTACTAGAAATTCACCGGAATGTGAAGGCATCGCCGTTTGCTTCAGGTTGTCATGACACCGTACACGGAAGCCTGTAATAGGCATTTCACGTGAATAAAACCAGGCATACTGGCGTTGTGTACAGTGTCACAGTGTGTGTGTGCAAGTGGTCTTTGTGGGCCATCGTAGTAAGGCATCAAACCGTTTCAGCCAATCAGCGACGCACTCCACGTTACGGGACACTCCGGGCGATTTCGGGAAAAAAGTGTTCATCGTTTTGTCCTGATTGTTTGTGTTATTTTGTACTTGTTGATGAGTCAAAATATTAAAGTATTACTTTTTCTTGGAGCCTATGAATTATACTACAAGGTGTGTAAGTTTCAACTAATTCTGCTAGGGGGTTTTGCTATAAGGTGAGCGGATTTCCAGTGAGTTGTCGAAGTGCGCCAACTTAGGGGACATCACTATATCAATGAAATATGTGCTATGGAACTAGTCCATTAATTTACAATCATAAAAACCCTACTTGAAAGTTGTTTAGGGGGTTAAAATCAAGGTTTATGATTTTTATGCTAATGAAAATTTACATATGCATGAGCAAAGTGGTGATGTCAATTTAAGAAAACACAGGAAAATCTCATTCAACTGTGCACAAAGGTTTCCACAATTTTCTCCAACTTGCTGAAACTTTTGTAACCCATGAGGGTTTAGGTTTGTTTAACATGTTGCCTGTTGCAAACCATGAACAAAACTAAGGCTGGAAAATGCAGCATTTTTCAACAATTCTAGTTTGAAGTCTTATGTTTTTTCTTTGCTTTTCTGCTGTGTGTTCCTAAAGTGACATGCCCCAAACAGCGCCCTCTGTCTGTGAGTTTATGTGAAGAAATTTTCAAAGTTGACAAAATTACACTTTTTATTCATGGGGCATCAAAATGAACAGTAGTATTGTCTTTCTACACAAGTAATACTTCATATGCAGCAAAAACTGTGCATAAAGTTATTGAGCATTTCAGGGGCCCTTTAAGTCTTGACTGGCCCGTCAGCATTTCATATGGCCCGGTTAAAATTTCTGGTTGTTCTTTTGACACACAGTGGACCTTTAATGTTTGCAATAACCACATTTGAGTGAATAAATTAGGAAAATTTGGTAGTCCCCAGTACAAGTTTTATTTCAACTGGACAGCCGGACCATTTGGGGAGGCTTTCCAACTGGCCCGAGACGATTTCAACTGTCATTTGGCCAACGGACCAGTGCTAATTCGAACGCTGGGCATGTTTTCACAAAGTGACACGCAAGTACTGCAATATGTGTGTTCTGAACATTTTCTTTTTCACGAAGCGACACCTATCTTAAATTATTTAAATACTTTCCATCTCAAAGAGTGAGTACATAAAGTACAATTCATACAAAATGGTTTAAAAGCCATTTTAATGATTTTTGTACAAAAAATAACACATATCAGGTGTAACGGGGGACACCAAATGTCACACTTTTGGACCCCTAATTTATAGAAAGACCCTACACCTATATCGTAAATGTTGGCATCTCTGCATAGGGTAAATTAGCTGACTATTAAACATTGAAACAACCAAACTTGACTTTGCACTGCTTACTGACCTGTGCAAGATGGGAACGGTTGGATCCAATCACCATTAGATCCGCAGGTGACGTTCATTGCGCCTGTAACCACATAGCCATATTCGCAGTTATAGCTGCAGGTGGTCTGGGCCGGCACTTTTTGAGAAGCTGGACACTCGTCGCGATTGGTGATTTCACTATACCTGGGCACGTAGGGTCGACGGCAGGTTTGAACTATACCAAATAACAAAATAACAAATTTTCAATGCTATAACGATTCGAAAATCTCTTTTTATTAAGTTGACATCGAAATATTCACATAACATCTTCATTATATGCATGACTGCATAAAGCTTCTGTGTGCTGAAAATTCCCACTCTCAGATTGACTGCTTTTTCAATCCAAAAGTAGAGAAAGTTTTTGTATACATTGTGCCGGTGTTATGGGGCCTTCAATGCATTTGCAATTGTGTATCATCCGTCGTCACTAAACAAGGAAATGACTCAAAAGTATACACGAATCCGGTTGCTAAGGACTCCTTCCCTGCAAGTCCGCCATTACTGGGGGCCATCCACTGCCATGCACTGGGCGCTTTGTCTTGTTGTTAAATCGAACAGTGCACAACGCGTACGCAGGCTTCGCAAGCAAATAAACGTGCAAAATTTTTTGAAGTGACAACATAATGTAACAGCATATCATCAACACAAAACCCACAGTTCATGGCACTGGGTGGCCCCCAGCTATGGCGGACGTACACGGACCATGACTTTGCAGCTCGGATTGGTGTATAGTGTTTGTTGACAATTATGCAATGTCAAGTAATATACTGATAAAAACAAATTGAGCAGGGGTCGATATGAGCAACTAAGTACAAATCGGGAATAGCCCTACCAAGTGCATGGAAACAAAATGGTGATGACATTCTTTGCATGGGCGGCCATGACGGGGGCAGTCACATTTTCACCATGCATCATGCACGAGTAGGCACTTTTGTGGATCATCATTTAAATATGAAAACCTGCCCCCTGTCATGGCCGCCAGTGCAAATGGTCTATGGAGACCAACTGTGGAAAGGGCATGTTCTCTCAAAATCTCTGTAAACAATTTTGCATGAAGTTTAAGCATGACATCTTGATTGCCAATCATCAATGCCACTTACTGCAAGTTGCTCATGGGGACTTTCTATGCTTCATTTGGCTTGTGCTTTTTAACTTTTTGACAAAGACTACTGCATTACCAGAAATACATGAACACCCATTCTGCGCGTGCGCAAACTTACATTGACCGCGACTGGTAGAGTTTGTGGAGCGTCTTGACAACAAGACGCCACAATGCCGTAGCAAAGTTCCAAATAGTGTCAATGGAGGGCGGCATTTTAAAGCTTACATCAAGCTAAAAAAATTGCCTTTTTCCCCCCCCGAGAACTTTGACGATGTACATGTACATCGGCATGTTAAACGTACGAATCTCTACTGTAACTACTGTATACCTAGTGCAGCATCAATCGTGCATCACATAGCGCAATCAAGAGCGCTTGGCCTTCAGTTACATGTCAACATTTACTGCGCGTGCACGTTACATGGTATACAGCGCCCTCATTTGAGACGGGCAGTTTACACATTTTTGGTAATGAATAGTATTACCTTCACAGCGAGTCACAGGCCCGTCCCAGATTCCTTGGGATGCTCCCGGTTGTGTCAGGCAACGGCGTATATCAAACCCAGTCAACTGAAAACCTTGATTACATTCAAACCTGCACCATGTTCCATAGGCGGTCGAGCATTGGGTGCCCCCACTAAACTGCCCATTAGCTGGAGGAGTCAATGCTGGGCATGTCACTTCTGCAAAAATGACCAGATAGAAGAATATTTCTTTAACATAAAGCTATCCGAGTGACTTGTCTACTTGGCACCCGTCCCTTTCAAATCTGGGTTTCTTGCAGTTAATATAAATAGTTTATTTTATATACCTCATACATTAATTCTCGTTCACTGATTGGTTGAACGCAGATCACGCGACATAGATTATTTATTTATTTATTTTAATACCACATCCAACAGCGGAGAGACCGCCAATTACAGGAATGGGAGCAAGTGTGGTTGAGTGCCTTGCTCAAGGGCACAGGTGCCACAACCCGTCGCGGCCCGGAATCGAACCTACATTCTAGTACTAGCACAGGAACTTAAGTTCGACGCACTAGACTGCTCGGCCATAACACCCCACATTAGTTCAACCATTTCAGTGGGCAACTGAAAAAAGTACTATTGTTTGACCTATTGCGCAATATGTCAAAGGATAGTACTTTCTAAAAGTACTATTTCATAGCGCGTGCGCAATCGAACAATGTGCACTTTGGCTTGGCTTTCTGAAAACTGAATTTTGTCCTGAAAATACCAATCATTTAACACAAAAAATCAATGTATGAGGTATATAAAACAAATATTGACTGCTTTTATTCGGGTGATGATGCAAACTACCGCCCCTCGGTGATCTTGAAACGGCAGTCCTGCTATTTTCCCTCGGCCCGGGCCTCGGGAAAATAGCAGGACTGCCGTTTCAAGATCACCTTGGGACGATAGTTTGCACCATCACCCTCATGAGTAGTCAATATTTGTATACTGTGAACCTCCTCCAATCTATCCTGTGGAGATCACTATGATGTACATAATGTATCCATAAATCCTGAGCCACCATTTTTGGATAAGAGCCGTCTATCGTCATTGAATGTAAATGCCAAGAATTCTACAACTTTAATGACAGAATGACCCGCATTACTAGCAGTTGGATAGGATGGGCATCATGAGCAAAATCTTGCGACGATATACCATCTGCAGGGGGTTCCTTCTACATTATTTCTATACCGAAGACACGATAGACGACTGACGGATCCACTTGGAAAATTAAAGTGAGTGTCACTCATTTTGAAGAAAATATGGCCATTTTACATTTTGTTTTATATGGGGTGCGCCATCTTGTCGCTTAAAGGACAGGATCATCCTGTCTACAATTACTGCAAGTAAGAAATATATATGTGCAAGGTTGGATTTCATGCGTTGCGCGCGTAAATGTGCCATATGTGTCATCTTTTAAAAACGCTGCACGTAGGGAATTTGGAGTGAAATGACGCACTAAAAACCACAGAATTAACTTGGGCAGCAATAATTTTTGTCATATAGGCTGCGTTCGGGCGTGCAGTTCTCGTTACTCGGAAGTAATGCGTGCGCATTGCACTCGGGTCACATCACGCGAACGGCAAGTCCGCATTTCGCATGCGCGATTGGCAATCGGTGAAGATGGCCATCTTTTGCCATCACTGCACAAAAAAATGCCGTTTTACTGCTCAAAAGAAACCGAGGAAATACAGGCCGTAAGTCGTGAGAACCTTTAATGCCGTCTAAAACAAACCTTAGTGAGTTGTTTTTTCAGTTATCCAGTTGACACGTTTAGCAAATTCACCAAAAATCCAACCTATATCCCGCCATCTTCGTACTAATCACATGGCATTCGTCGGGAGTAAGAGCACACTCCCCATTTGTTGGGGAGTACCGAGAGCAAACTCTCACTGACCCAAGTGTCGTTATTCTTGCCGTTCGCGCGCGCAGGAGTATATTCGTGTTAACACGAGTACACGCCCGAACGCAGCCTCTGTGATTTCCAGAGTGTTGGTTCCCACCAAATTCCTTCTGTGTCTCATTTTCTAAAACCGATGTGTCGCAAATTTACGCGCATTACCCATGAAAAATGTTTAGTGTGAATCCAGCCAAAAATGGCAATTTGAACAGATTGTGACCTAAATTATGTCTCTGTGAATTGCATGTATTACACAAACACTGCTACACTTAACAGCATGCTGCAATGGTGTGATTAGTTACTGACCGTCACATGTTGGCTGCACTACACTCCAAGTCCCAATTGCCGAATCACCCTGACTCTGGCACTCGATGCTTGACACATCACTGCTCAATGCATAGCCTGGAAAACACTGGATCTGGCACACTGAGCCATAGTTGAACCTTGCAGAGCATCTTGTGGTCTGGCCGGGTAATACAGCCAGGCTAGGGCATTCGATAACTACAGTATATAGGGATAACAACAAATTTGCTCATGCATTAAACATGTTTGTTATACCCCGTCTTGGAATACTGCAGTTTCATTGGTCCAGAACGGTCACATATCCATGCGATAAAAACACATATCACCTGCTGCCATACGCAAATTTTAGTTCATATCGCTCTACCATGAAGCGATCTGCGTGAATGTTTTGCGCGTCCATAGCACGCGTGACGCGCTGTCCCGTTGGTTAAATAAACTGCGTGTTACGCCACAGATATCTATTAACAATATTAATATCTATTGTTAATAGATATCTGTGTGTTACGCCGACTAGAGACACGCACATTCCAGTATTCCACACGCTGTGCGCCAAAACAACAAACTCGTACGCGCGCCACTTTCGCAATGTTACACACGCACACGTGGTAGTCCAGAGACTAGCGAAGGTATAATTTAAAATTTGTGCAATTTGTTTGCAATTTAAAATAATAGAAACGATATTCTGAGACCAAGACGGGATATAACAAAACAATTGTTGACTGGTGTGGTGTGGGTTATGGGTTTTAACACCCTCGGAAGCTTATAGCACCCTCGGCTTTGCCTCGGGTGCTATGAGCTCCCTCGGGTGTTAAATCTCCATATCCCACACCTCACCAGTCAACAATTGTTTAATACAATACTCTCAATAAGTTGAGTAAATACATTTTATTGTGGGTATGCATTCCACTTGAATGATTTTATATATGATTAGACAGTTTTGTCTGTATGACAGACACACCTTGTCACAGGAATAGGTGAAAACAGTCATTTAAAAAACAAAAAATCAAAAACTGACAACATACATGTACCAATATCCCTAACTTATTGTGACGAGCAGGCTTCAATCTTTACAGCGGCCCGCTGATGCCCCAGTGAATTGCCGTGATGCCCTTTTAAAGAACATATACCTTACGGCCACATTGGCCGACGTGCCCCTTATATCGCAACACTTCAACTTTGAACACTACACTTCAAATTTGCAGCAGAAATGTCTCCCGCAAAAAACATAATTCGATCATTCTTCTGAATCGCACGGCCGGTCCGGTCCTGGTAGGATCCCGGTAGTAATCCGCATACGGCACGGCCGCTTCGCTATCGCTACACATCGCGGCATGTGCTTGCATGATGGTACTGTAGCTAGCCTTTTATAAGTTTGTTCCAATACGTTCTCTGTGCAACGTACAGCACAAGGAGCCTGCGAAAAGCAATTTATGTATGTCTCTGGGGTTGGAGACTTGATGACTAGTTTTTATTTCAAGTCGTAAATCAATCATATTTCCCAAGTCTCGTCACAAGTCATTTTCTCCAGAGTCAAGTCACAGGTCAAAAACCAAAAACTGACTTGACCCCAAGCCAACAAGTTAGAGACCAGCTCTGCCCAGGTAGTACTATGGGCTAATTCTGTATAACTGCCCCAAAGAGTACACTCGCACTTAGAACTGCATATGCAGTTCCCCGTTGCGAAGGGATTAATGTGCACAAAAACATGCATCCTTGAAAATTTCTAACAAAAGAGCCTTTCAAGACTTCAGAATAGCTCTAGAATTCACCATAAAGCTCTAAAATGTACCACACATTTTCAAACAATTAATGGGAACCTTATGACTACCAAATTTTCCTAATTTATTTACTCAAATGTGGTTATTGCAAACTTTAAAGGTCGACACTGTGTAAAAAGAACAACCAGAAATGTTAACAGTATAAAACCAGGCGGGCCACTTGAAATGCCAATGGGCCAGGGAAGATTTGGGCCAACTGGCCCTGTTGGCCAGTTGGGAAAAAAGTTAAGGGCAAACGCTGTATTATAAGTACATTTAGGATAAACTTATGTATCAATAACAAACCTTGAATAACGACAGAGAATGAGCACGTTCCGGTATTGCCAGCTTTGTCAGTGGCTTCGTATCTGATGTTGTGCGATCCTCGGCCAAAACTCGATCCCGGAGATAGGCCCATGGTCTGCACTGCTTGTATGCTTAGTTTTGAGTTGTCTAGCACTGGAGGGGGTTCCCACGTGACCGTATTGGTGGTGGTTGATGGGTCTGCATAGTCTCGGATGGTGTCAGGACACTCCAGTGTAGGACCTTGAATGTCTGCCAAGTTAAGGTTGCAACACGAATCAACAACCGTTTTGAAAGTGATTAATATTAATCGAGCTCTGGAAGTGCCATCCAACTTGTTGAAATTCCGTGATAATTTATCGCAGGATTATAATATATTCAGTGCAAAATGTCGTCATGCCGTCATGCCAGTGACATATCCAGAATGTAAGATGACAGCATCCCGAGACAATTTATCACGGGATGACAAACACCCAGAAAACAAACTTACGACATCCCGAGATAATTTACCTCACAATGACGACATCAAGAGTGTTGGATGACGACATCCCAAGATAATTTATAAAAATAAAGTCTAGTCCGTGTGCACTCAAGCCCACCGATCACTGCTCCTGGTGTGCTAAAAGACGCGATTGAATGGCAGAAGAAAACACCTAAATTTCCAATTATTTGGAAGTTAAAGGCACAGGCTCGTCAGCAATGCGTGCCCGCCAAATGTGTGCCACGCAATACGCAGCTCCACAGCAAAGGCATGGAGCTGCGTGTTTCAAGCACGAATTTGGCGGGCGCGCATTGCTGACGAGACTGTGTCTTTAAGTTCAACATTTTGCCTAATTCTTACAACCCAGGATTTACGCTGTACCTCCGTCCTTGGGAAACCTGTGAAAAGGTTTTTCTTGGATCATAGCGTGAATCACAAAGTCAACAACAGTGATAAGCGGCCATGACAATATACGCTTGTTTGCGTTTCACGGTTGTGATTGCACAATACGTGAATAGAGTCTATGGTACATCATGTACATACCTTCACAAGTTGCAGGAGTCCCTGTCCAACCCCCTTCAGCCTGACAGACCCGACTGCTACTTTGGCCAGGTGCAATTGCATAGCCTGGATTGCAGGTACGAGTGCAGATACTCCCATAGAAGTTCCCATTTGTACATGTGACATTGGTCAATTCTGGACTGCAACGGATTGCTGCAAGGCAAAATATATCCGGTGTTTGAAGACAGATTATTGAAAAACTGTGTTAAAAACAGCTCAGTAGCTTGCGGTTCCAGGAAAACAATGAAAAACTATGTCCATTGCAAGCATGCTTTCAAATTCATGTACTTGTGGGAATAGACTATGTAAGTTGACCTTGCGAACGTACGAGACCGCGCGAGACCACTGTTATTTCCGGGCACAAGACCCTATCTCTTCAACGCACGTCGCGAGCGAAATTCTTGGATTATTTTGTTTATGCAGGTTTTTGTAAACTCAGACGGCCCAAAACGTGTATCTCTAAATAAAATCTTGCATTCCAATTGATGAAGTGGGGTATATAATTAAAAATAAGCAATCGAAATGTAAAAATTCACGATCTTTTCTGAGCCGACAAGTCTTTGAAGATCGTAAACTACATGCAGCAAAAGATATGCAACACGCACAGCAGCCGACGTACGTAGGCCTACAGTGTACATATACAGACCTCGCTAGCGATAGGCGAAATGCCATCTACCAAAAGTAGAGCTTGCAGACATTTTTTTTTAGAGTGCCCAAGTTAGAAGCATTCATTTTCACATGAATCCACACTTGGGTCATCCATTCCAAATTGGATGAAGAATATGCTAGCAGAGAAATTTATTCAGGTCACGAAATTTTAATAAATTTTTATTGTTTTTAGAGATAATTATGCATGTATTATATATTGTAAAAAAACATTTTAGTTACCCGAATCACTTTCGGGTCGGTTGTATACTTAAGATTGGACCGAAAAATTTATATACAAAAAACAAAATCTCGCCCGTGACGTGTTATAGGAATAGGCGTTTTAGTCGTGCTGTGCCAGGAAGCTCAGATTTGACCTTTGCCGCGAGACTTACATAGTCTATTGTGTAAAGTCTTGTCTTATTTAAAACTTAATATTAGAGTGCACTGTATATTTAATTGTACCCGTTTGTTATTTTCCATTTCGTTTATGGCTAATCACTTTCGACAAGCCTTGAATTTAAATTAAATGCAAGTTTGGCTCGTTTGATTAATTTACATCTTTCTTCCACTGCAAGTTGTTCTATTATAGTTATGCGTTTGTCAATTCTTGTTGTGTGATGTAATCGACAATAATGTGACCCTAGATGTTTTTGACTGGAACCTTTTAGTCTTCATCAAAATATGTTGTTGTTGGCTACATTATAAAGCAGTGTGTCCAGATCACATATAGTGATACCATAACATGTCTTATTTTTCTTGATCATTACCATTCTGAAATCCCACACTCTCAATCGGTATATTTTCAAGGACATCGTCAAAAAACCACTGATGTTTTGTAAATTAACTACACCGTGTTTACACTGGTCCCGAGCTCGGGATCAAGATTGGTCCCCTGATAAGAATGCGTCAGTGTTAACCGCAATGATCCCGAGTGCTGCGTTTACATTCTGTAGTTGATCTCGAGCGCGGTGCCAGAAGTTGCAGTCAAAGGTCATGCTCTGTGTGTGCGTGTACTGATTAATGTGTGCATGGGTTGTGCATGTACAGTGTACAAGGGCTTTCCCCCGCTACGGCTGTGGAGCGGATGTGGCAGGTTGCGGTAAAGATTAATTGCTTGTCTAACCGCAAACTGATCATCGAACCCTCCGCCAACGCGAGACCAAAATCTCGGGGTCTGATCCGGGGCCAATTTGGTTCCGAGAGCGTTTACACTCGGTTGTGATCCGGGGCTGATCCCGAGCTCGGTGTTCAACCCCGAGCTCGGTGTTCGACCCCGAGCTCGGGATCAAGTGTAAACAGGGTGCTAGTTTATCCATTCCATAAAGCAGTGTGCAGTAATTACACCAACCTTTTTGCTTTCACATCCAAATTGGAGATTGCGAATTTCCTGTTTTGTTCCCATGGATAGTATTTTTGAGAGATATATTTTATAATTGTTAATTTAGAACGAAATCCATTTTCTGGAAAAATCTGGACGCACTTCTTTAACAGATTAGTATATTTTGTTAAAGTGAAGTACATGTATGTTCAATGGACATTAAGCTTTCATTCTTACGTGTACATCGAGGCACGGTGCCCGACCAACGGCTGTCTATCTGACATGTTCGTCTGGGAGACCCACTCCTGGAATAGCCACTAATACAGTTGATAGTGCATTCGGATCCATACTGATCGACATTAGTACAAGACGTCAACCCATTCAGTACCGGTGGAAGGATGCCACATCTGCGCACTGCAGTAAAAACAGAAACTTAGGTCTAAAGTTAGTGGATACTATAAAGCCGTGTCTGTGTGATGGAGAAGAAAATATAGTCCTTTAAAGGGCCCCTTATTTAGGATTTTTATCAATGAAATCTATGCTTTAAAACCACTCTACTCAGTTAAAGTCATAAAAATTCTATTTGGAGCTTGCTTTGGGGGTTAAAACAAAGGTTTGTAGTTTTTATGCTAATGCAAATATACATATTCATGACCAAGGTCACTATGTCACAAGAGGCAAACACAGGAAAATCAGATTCAACTGTGCACAAAAGATTCCACTTTTTTCTCAATTTTCCTGAAACGTTTGTAATCCATGGCTGTTTGAGTTTGTTTTACATGTTGCCTGCTGTAAGCCATGACAAAACTGGTGGTAGAAACTGCAGCAATTTGCCACAAGTCCAACTTGAAGTCTTATGTTTTTTGTTAACTTTTCCCTTCTGTCTTCCTTATGTGATGCACTCAAAACAGCGCCCTCTGTCTGTGATTTATTGCAATGAAATCTTCAAAGTTGAAAAAGGCCACCTTTTATTGATTTTACATCTAAACGAACAATAGTATGTCTTGCTGAACAAGTAATCCGTCATTATGAAGCAAAGCTTAGGCACAAAGTTGTTTAGCATGTCGCAGGCCCTTTAATATGTATAATGTTTCCCTTTTTCTAATAGGAGTTCCTCCCCCTTGTGTACTTTGTTTGTGGTCCCTCTGTTTTCTCTTGTCTGTGTCCCATCTTTTTAGGAAAATTCTGTAGTGTCCGTATCCGAACTTGCAATTTTCTTCATGTTCTATACACGTACTTTAAGTCATCAAACTCTTGTTTTTCTTTTACTATGTTATTTCAAGGTATGTTGCTTTTGTATCAAGTGTCACATCAGATAAATGTAATTAGTATTCTTAAACTGTGCAATTTATATATCTGTCTACATGTATTTGTTTTACTTTTGTATATTTTTTATATTTACCATAGGATCTATATGGGTCTTTCTATAAATTAGGGGTCCAATGTTGGTGTCCCCCGTTACATTTTACATCGTGTTTTTGTAAATTCAGGACACATTCTTTAAATACTTTCCATCTCAAAGAGTGAGTACATAAAGTACAATTCATACAAAATGGTTTAAAAGCCATTTTAATGATTTTTGTACGAAAAATAACACATATCAGGTGTAACGGGGGACACTAAATGTCACACTTTTGGACCCCTAATTTATAGAAAGACCCATATACATGTATTTACATTTATTTATTTATCTTTTTTTCTTAACTTGATGTGGGAGAGACAGGTCCTCGACCACAGTGATTTTTATTGCTTTTGTCGCTCCTATGCCCATCTTGTTTATGATGTACATTGTTGGCATGAATAAATAATAATAATAATAATAATAATATATTTTATATATGTGGGGAAATTTTTCATACAACAATGTGGTATTTATTTGTTCAATATTGTTATAAGTTATAAAAAAAATAGAGCACAATATTCTATCAAATGTAGTGTCCGTACCCCTCTGTACGTGTCTGTACCCTCATGTTATAAATCACTTCATTGTGTACAATGCATAGGATTTATTGCAGGAAAACATATCTTAAAGGGACACACCGGCTTTGTTGGGCTATTTTGGGCTCGAAATAGACCCATACATTTTTATGAAGCGCTTTCCAAAGTAAATTAGATATATACTGAAAAGACGCCGTAAAATTTGGCCGTTTTTGAGCATTTTTCAAAAATTCAAGGTCACGTGACTTTTCGGAAAAGTCATGTGGTCTTGTGAGTTAGTTGTATTTCCAGCCGTAGAAACCAGCGCGAAGTGCGAGTTGCTTTTGTCATTCGCGGTTGGTTTCTCTTCTTGTTGGGAAAATAATGTCCTACGAACACTAAGAGAATTTCGCCTGAATGATCGCCTGCCTTCTGCCGCGCGTGCCAGGCTAGCTAATGTAGCTTCGCGATCGGCAAGCAGAAGATAACCGCCATCGGTGACTGCATTTACTCCATGCATTTATACAGACATGACGCCTGTTGCTATGGGAATTAGGACGAATTGAACGCATCTTAACTTTTGTGAAATCGGTCCTTGGATTGGTTCCAAGATAAGACGAGTAACGCTTCCTAGGACAAATCTTAGCGCTTTTAGTGAAATCGGCCCATGGTGACATGACAATTAAAATTTATCAATTTCATTCTCATTTCTGTAATGAAGCGATTGACATGTGATCTTTCCACATGTTTATTTTTCATATAGGTAAGATGCAATTTTTGACTTTTTTTTTTAAATTAAGCCAGTTTATAAAATTCTAAAAGGGCTGTTACGATTGGTTGAAACACTACGTAAGAGCCACTCTTTTGTAGAATGTAAACGCCACGGGTGCTGTGCATTATTTTGATTATTTTTAATTTTCTCGTTATACTTTCCTACAGCTATGATAAAAATGATTTAAAATCTGGATCTCTTCATTATAAAAATTATGTGCGAAGGACACTTGTCAACTCATTATCAAAAATCGCGATGAATTAATCTTGTCATGTTCCCAGAGCCCCATAGGTGTGTGTGAAAATTACCAGCCTAGCTTGTTTGTCATCCAATCCCATGAGGGTGCACACAAGTAAATAGGCAAGATCTGTGCGCCGAGCTCATGAATATTTTGTATGCCCTCAAATTCTTCTTTATTAGGGAGAGTTGCGAGCTGAACGAGTGTGGTCTTGTGTGGAATATGACCATCGTCGCGATGTGGGGTATTTTTTCTTCCAACTATAAACATTTTAGACACTGTAGCTCCTAAAAGTGGCCCTATTTTGCCCAGTAGCGTATGTGCCTTTGTTCCAAAATGGATGCAGGTCTGATTAGCAAGTTTCACTGTTGTAGGCTTAGTTTCGTTTCAAGTGGAAATTAGGGAATAAAAGTGACGAATTACCCCCATAAAATTGAACAGAATTAAAAAGACGAGAAATCAGTGAGTATTCTGGTTGTTGTCCTGAGAAGCTGAGAGAGTTGTGAGTATTTTTAAATGATTTTTGAAAATTGGGCATTTAGCATTGGTTCCTATGGGAGCACTATTTACTGGTGTGCATGCAACCATGATGCCTTCAGCATGTCAATAAGATTTATTCTGTGGATCTCTCCAAATATACCATATTCCAGTACGTACCTTTCACAGTGACAGTGAATCTGCAGAATCCGTGATTCGTACTTCCATACCTATCAGATGCAGCGTATGTTATGTAGTATGGAGACCCAGAAGCATCGAAGCGGCCACCATTAGGTAAGCCAGTAGTTCGTCTGACTCTGTAAAAGACAAATAAAACATTGTTGGCGTCCCCTATAGCGTGTACACTTAAAGGAGTGTTTTAAACCCCCAATTTTTCCCATGGGTGTTGAGATTTTGATACCATTATCATTTGTCATATTTTTCTCATTACCATTCTGAAATTTCATGTTCTCAAATCGTATTTTTTTCAAGAATATCGTCGAATAACCACCAATGTTTTGTAAACTAATTTATCTGGTTCCATAATTAACAGTGCAGTAATTACACCAACCTTTTTAATTCCACGTCCAAATTGGAGATTGCAAATTTCCGGTTTTCTTCCCATGGATAGTATTTTGAGGAGTTATTTTATATGATTCTTAGGTTAAAACGAAATCCATTTTCTGGAAAAAATCTGAACACGCTCCTTTAAAGGAGCTTGTTTGGATTTTTCTAGAAAATATATTTCGTTCTAATCTAAGAGAATGAAAAAGCCGACAACAACTCACTCTGAAATAGCCAATGAAGATGCCCATATATAAATAAACTTACGACACTGGATGACATTGACTGGATGCTTGGGGTTCCTTCCAACTTACAACTGCACTCGTTGAACGGGCGTCAGCCAATTTCACGATGGATGATGGGCAGCTAACAGTCCATGGGCTTCTATTACATCTCGCTAAAATTGCAAAACGACAGAAAATAGCCTAGTTTATAATGTCGCCTCGCCACCCACCCACTGTTTCACGTCACACAGACTTAGTTAAATGTTCCCACCAGTCAGCACGTACCAATGCTTTCCACCAGTCCCTGTTTGTTAGATTTCCTCGCATCTGGGACATTCTTCCTCAAGACGTTTCAAACAGCATTCTTTATAGCTTGGTCACATTTATTCAAAACCTGAGAAATTACTACTTGGGGCATCACTAATTAATTCTCCCTTAATGTTAAATCTAAATGCTTTTTGTTTGTTTATTTGTCGGGTTGTTTGTTTGTTTGTTAAATTATGATTCATCTTGCAATTTTATTTTTTTTTACTATCTGTGTATTAATTTATCTTTCTTTTCTTTTATTTAGATATTTTTTATTATTTTGATTTGGGAGTAAGGGGGTGGGGTATAAGGAATTGGGTGTAAGAGGGAGGGGTAAAGCCCCCTTCCCCATTTGAATTTCTGAAAAGGGCATTTTCCCAAATTTTTCAACATTTTAGAGGGTTAGTGCCCCCTAAAAAAATGTGTTACCCCAGTTACCCTACACGCTTCACCCTTGTTGCGCCGCTGTAATAATATAGTGGCCGACATATGTTCCGGGTAATTTAAATGTGGCACCAAATACGTCCCACCACGTCCAGTTTTACTGTTAAAATTTCGGATTTAATGCGATTCAGTTGGACGTTGAATCTAGTTGTATTCGTACCATTGGGCCGAATTCATAAAAACTAGCAATTGCTTTTTGTAGGCTTTTGCTTACATCTTCATACATAAAAATAAGCAGTTGCTAGCAAGCAAAAGTGTCTAGTTTTAAGCAAAAGCAAAAGCTTGTTTCTTGCAAGCAAATGTCACCTTGATTAGCAATTGCCTAAATACGTATACATAACAACAACCTTTTGCTTGTGTTATTCAGCAATTGCTTGCAGTGTTACAAGATCCTTACATGGTAGCTTGATCTCTTACTTGTTCGTGATTTTACAAACAACCAGAGAAGATTTCATCATGTTTATGACTGTTAGAGATGACCGGGCTCGGCCTAAGGTGTACAAACCAAGGATTAATCGAGAAGAAATCTCCAATCCAACTTATCGTAAATTGTTTTGTTTCAACAAACAACATGCATGTTGAACGGCTACATGGCGTAAAAATTATGCCTGAGAATGGTAAGATACCCCGGATGAGGATTAAAAGCAAACCCATCCGTCTATACAAAGCCGTTACATAACATGCGTGCCTCTTGATGAATAGCGCTATTGTTCAGATCCCCCAAGCAATTGCTGAGGAAGTCTAAGAAAAAGCTCTCAGCCAAAGCAAAGGGTTAAGAATATGTTTTCAAGCAATTGCTTTTGCGTTTGCTTCTGCTTGATGAGCTTATGCTTTTGCTCGGTGCTTCTTCTTATAAGCAATGGCTAGTTTTTATGTATTCGGCCCATTGTTATTACTTTTGGAAGCTTGGACCCTTTAGCCATCAACTATACGGTATACCTTTAACTTTACTTTATTATCAACTCAAGATATGTCGATGAAAGAGATGCAGTTTTAAACTTAATTGTTAGAAAAAAGTTAAATTAACATTTACAATGCAAAATTAATAATGCAATTTTATACTCACGACTAGGTTTAGGCGGAGGTGGTCCTCGGCAAGCATCTGGAAGAAATATTAATTTAAAAAAATGAATTTCTTGACATTTATTATTTTTCTAGCTGATGACGCACTAAGTATATCACTCATTATAGCATCATATTGCAAAGAAAATTATAAAGGCAAGTGGGAAAAAATAAAATGCAGTTACCCCTGATTTTTTTTCCATGACCACACATGGTCGGTTGAAAACACGCTTTTCAAGATGAAAAGGACCCAGAAGCATATAAGTACATCTTTAAAGTTAGATTCTGCCCAGGTATCCCTGGAATTTTTCCAGTACATGACTGGTAAACTTAAAAATGACATTATTTCCACTCGTAATTAAAGGGACACACCGGCTTTGTTGGGCTATTTTGGGCTCGAAATAGACCCATACAATATTCTGAAGTGCTTTACAGAGTAAATTAGATATATCTAAAAACGCCGTTTTTGAACATTTTTTGAAAAATTCAAGGTCACATGACTTTTCGGAACCAGATTCTGGTTCCAAAAAGTCACATGGTCTTGCGAGTTATAGTTTTGTGTCCAGCCGCATAAATGTTTTCTACTGCAGAACTGCACCAAATTCATACAGGTATGAAACAAAGTTGAACATAATATAAATATTTGAACATAAATGTTTGTTTCGAGAGTCCAGAAAACGGGAGTGAGCGCATGCTATGGCAGGCTACCGTGGAGTGTAGGATCTTTGCCCCGCGCAGCACGGCAAATAGCCCGAGTCCACACACGGCCGGGTGTGTTGCTTTGGTGTACTACGTTTGTGAAGACAAAACATGATGCCAACTCCCGGCAAAAGAAAACGGAAATTCCTATTCGGTCGTCCGGGCTGTCCAGTGAAATCGTGAGCAGAAAATTGGAGATATCCTGAGCAGGAGAAGATAATTAAGAGCGAATCATTTGTGACAAAGTCGTGAGGCTCGCGCGTAGTTGCAACGTCTGGTCATGGAGTTTCTTCCTCCATGGTCTGGTAAAGCGTATAACCCGTCTTTTGACCGTTTTTGTTAACTTTGCACTTCTTTAGTTTAGTAAATTACGGGATATTTTGATGATATTTTTTCACAACGACCATCAAAAAAGTATTGTCAATGCTGCTACATCTCTAAATCATGTAAACAGTAGGCCGGTGTGTACCTTTAAAACCCTACGTCAAGAAAACTGTCTTGTACTGTAGAAATTTCAGCCACATGTTTTATACGGCCGGGGGCCTACCATGGAGGAAGTCTTTCCTTCCTCCATGGGCCTACTTAAAGTTCCGAACCGGGTTTCACATCGTCGTTGATTGCGATCTCGAGGAGACTGTTCTGAAAACAACTGTGACCCTACGAAGTGTAGCAACTTTCGCTGATTTTAACCATACCGACATTTTGTGCAAAGCTGCTCGTAAATTAGGTGAATTTGCCAACGGAACATCGGCAGTCAGTTGGCGACTTTCGAACCGATTTGTCAGTTCCGAATAGGGCGCCCTCTGCCCAGACTACTAGTACGGGGAGGTTTTTTCGCCCAACTTCATAGACACTAGATTGGTTCCCGATCCCTATAGATTGGTTCGCTTATTGCGAAAATATAGGGATCGGTAAAGGGCAGCCATGACGGGCAGAATTCTGCCCGTCACGTGGTTATTATTATTTTTATATTTTTAGTAAGTGCGCAGATTTTGAATTGACATTTGTAACTTGGCCGTGCGTGTCGAACATATCCAATTATGTAAATAAAGTACATTGCCTAAAGCAAAGGACTTGGCCAATTTTTAAATATAAAAAACACAATGCGCACGCGCAAAGACGACCAATTACAGATCAATATGAAGCGCCCTTTACCTGTCCTTATATTCTCCTGTGTGGAATATGTGGACGGGAACCAGTCTACATAGACACAGGCCTATTTGTGGCAATTAAAGGCACAGGCTCGTCAGCAATGCGCGCCCGCCAAATGTGTGCCACGCAATACGCAGCTTCATAGCAAAGGCATGGAGCTGCGTGTTTCGAGCACGAATTTGGCGGGCGCGCATTGCTGACGAGCCTGTGCCTTTAATTGTGACAAAAGCTGCACTATGAAGTGCAATGGGGGAAAGAGGGCACCACCTACACCTTTGTACAAAAAGGAGAAAAATCAAAAGCAGATAAAAATTGATATTTTATCTGCTTCAAAAATGTTTGAAAACCATTTTTTTGTCCGAGGTCAAGCTCTAGAAATAAGCCTTGTCTTGTTTTGAGTGATCATGGTGATACATGTAGCCTAGTACAAAACATAATACTGCATGTTTAGAAAGCCTCTCCAGGCGTTTTCATGCAGTATAAAAAATGTCTGAAAAAAGAACTGTTTAACTAAAAACAAACAAAAATCGTGACTTAAATTTAAGAGAGTGTTATTGCAAATGTAGCATCTTAGCAAGTTTTAATGCCGAACATTTGACAAAGCCCTCCCATCCAATCAGTTAATAAAAAAGAGCACCATTTTTATACAACAAACACAAAACAATGTAGGCCTACATGTATATATGTTTGTCTTGTTTTCATTCATAAAATGTTACTTTTATTAGCAAAACCTTTAGATAACCCCGTAGATAACGCACTAATTATGTTGTTAAATTACCAAGCATCAATCAACATAAAATAATTGTATAGGCCTATAGTAAATTTTCATGTTATTTATATTTTTTTTATAAATATTGTATTTTGGATGAAATATTATAATCTGAAATATTATGAAATAGGCTATTATGTAACATGTTCATAATTGACTGATCATCATGGAAATATAATTGCGCATATTTGTTATGAAATAGTGGGATCCCTTAAATTCAAAAGGCATATACATGTACTAGGCCTAGTATACAAATACAACATGGTTTGATGGGAGATAGTGAAAACTAACGACCCCGAGGTGTTGGATGATTGGCACTATCTCCCGAGGCGTAAGCTCTGATTTATCAAGACTGTAATAATAGTTCTTGCAGGATAGTAAAGTCGTAAGCACGCACGCCACTTGTGGGTATTATTGCTGGCCATTTTAGCCACCAGCAACACGTTTTGAAAACCAACTAGTCGAAGAAGAATGTTACAAATAAAAAATCCAATTTGTAGTTAAAAAAACCCAACCGGGCAAAATTACTGACAGGCTAGCTCATATCGTTTACGCGTTAGTCGAGTTTGGAAAGTTGGCAGTGTCTCCCCTTCAATTTTACATAAAGCGCATCTTAGTCCGTGCTGCGTTAACTGGACCGCAGTGCCATGAAAGTTGGAAAACGATAAAGCAACAGAACGTAAAAGTACTTTTAATACATTCTGCTCAGCTTCATTTGTTTTCTGCGACGTGATAAAGGGCTGTGCAGTTTAATTTATCAATGTATTTAACTTTTGACACAAGTAATTGGCGCAATCACATCTAAAGGGACTGATACCGAGTTAATACTTGAATATACTGTTAGAACACATTCATCAAAAGAAGCTGATACAAGATCTCCTATTATAGGGGGATCTTTTTTATGAATATTGTTGTACATTTATTTGTACATCATAAATGCTCTTGACTGTAACTTAACATACTACATTTCACTAAACGCTTAACACAGTTTCTCTTAATAACAATATTGAAGTTTTAAAACACGCATTAACCGAATCAGATAACATTACATCCCCTCTGGTAGAAATGGACGTTACCACGGCACGATGGACGAAATGTTATTGGCTGGTTCTATGGCAACAGCGTGATTATATATTACGCGCCATGAAGCATTAATATTGGCGCGAATACAGGTTTCTCAAGTCTCTAGACAGGTACTATTCATAACAACGACTGTTGCGTGTGGGGATTATAGGCGCCAGACGGACCAAATACGACTGTCTAGAGACTTGACCTCAAGTCTATAACGCGCTACAGTGAAGACGCTTCATCGACAGCAGCCGTACTGGGGCCAATTTCATAAAGCTGTTTAGCAAAAATATTTGCTTAATCAAAAAATGGGTTAAAAATCAAAATTGTATGTCAACTTGTGTTCTTAGCAAGAATAGCAGATATTCTTTTGAAAAACACAAGTTGACATACAATTTCGACTATTAACCCATTTTTATAAAGAAACAAATTTTTGATTAAGCAAATTTTTCTGCTAAACAGCTTTATGAAATTGGCCCCTGGTGTGACGCATCGCCTTACTACCCTTCCCGTTTTTCATCGGTGAGAATTCTCTGACTGCCGACTGCTGATTGGACGGCGCTCCCTGTATCTTTTCTTCCGACGCTCGGCAGAGGTCACGTTATAAGTTTCGGGTGGATTACGTTACAATCGTGGTGGCAGCACGTTACTATCTAGACACAATCTTGTCGGAAGCGGTGGCAATTGAGCACCGTGACACAGATTGCGTTACAGAATGAATAAATACTTTTAACATGGAGACGTTTCCCCGATTGTCACAATTAATAAACTCACCTGTTAGGTATCCGTTCAGTGTCAGAAAAAGAATCGACAGAGCCGCAAAATTTCGCCGCAGCCCCATCTTGGACGCGCGGGACAGCTGTATTGAAGCAGGGTTCAACGCAATGCTATCAAGCGAATATCGGCAAACATAAATCTTACGTCGCCAATTAAGCTCAAGTTCTCAGTGAAGAAAAAGTATGAGGGTATCGATGTTATATACTACGTCTGCCTTTCGCAATCCTTGTATGTACATGTAAACCGACACGCTTGTTCCTGTGATGATCTTCCTGTCGCAAGGCCGTGATAAAGCAATTATGGCCTCGAGAAAGGAAGATGGAAAACCCATTTAATCATAGACATAACTACAAGATTTGGATCGGAAGTCACTTCTCCTCCATGGTGCTATGGTTGTTCCTGTCTGTCTGTCGCATGAGCACCGCATGAAAGAAAAACAAAATTGTCATGCTCTGTATTTTCACAAACGTCAAGCGTTTGAATATATCAGTATTATTACACAGTATAGTCCCGCCACAATGTTCGTGTCCAAAAGTGTAACTTGCATCATTTGCCTGATGTTGCTGCAACAGTCAAATGCTCATCCTCCAGAAGAAGCCTCTAGCCCGGCCTTGTCCGTCTCGCCAGGTCATCTTCAGGCGCTGGGTTCTCATGCCACTAAACACCCAGTGTCAGCCATTGACGGTTTCCCAGCCCCTATTGAGTTCTTCCGTACCTATGTGTATCCCTCGGTGCCCGTGATCATCAAACAAGGGGCCAAGCGTTCGCCAGCATACAGCAAGTGGAGTGACGAGTACTTGAAGAGCATGCCAGAGTCTCAGGAGCTAGTTAATGTAGAGATGCACAAAGTGGAGGAGCGGCAGCTACCAAGGATGAAGATGCCGTTTGCTGAATTCATAGACAGATACCAAACCCACGATATGTATCTCGTGGGATCAGTACCAGACTTCTTAAAGTTAGTCCAAGATTTTTCAGGGTATATTCTAGCATAAGAAAGCTAATGACAGAATGGGCGTTGCTTGTATACATTTTTACTTTTTTTACGCAGACTGCGAAAATCAGCAACATTGGAGATTAATTTTGCATTTCGGGTATTGTCTTCGATTTGGGAATAAGACATTTCTTGCATAATGCAAAATTCTACAAACAGTTTGTTTTCGGTGGTCCCATTCCACTTTTTATTTTCCAAAATAATTGGTTGTGGTATTTCAAATAACTTCTGTTTTGACGCTTGTTCTGCTTAATTCCTGTGCGCACGAGGAAACAAACAAGCGGGTCAACATCAGTTGTCGCTCGCAATACAATCTCTACTATAGTGGCCCATACCGCGGGAAAGGAAAAGCATAATATAATAATAATAATAGCAATCTTATATAGCGCCAAATGCCAGGGCCTCTAGGCGCTTTACAGTATAAACCAAAGCGATAACATACATATACATGTACGTAGATAAAAAAAAGATTAAACGTTAAAATCAAAGAGCATCATCAAGAGCATCAAGTCTGGTAATACTGAACAAAAAGATGTGTCTTAAGCTGGGACTTGAAATTACTGATGGAATTAATTTGACGCATGCTGTTAGGAAGACCATTCCAGAGGTGTGCCGCTGAAAAAAACAAATGATCTATAATAATGTAACCAGGTCCATGCGACTGAAATTTTGTACCTTGTGGAGACATGGGTTCTAAAGGCAACACAAGAGTGTAAAGGTCTCCACAAGGCAATTCTAAAGGTCTCCACAAGGATGACACTAGTTAGAAGTTTGAATTGTATAGACTACTAAAGTGAAAACGTCACCCTTTGTGTGTTGCCATGGTTTTTGGGTCTACACTAAAACTGTTTCCCTGCGCTATACCAATGCACGTTTCAGATTACCAGCGAGTGTTTAGACCCAATTACCATGGCAACTGACGTCACACTTTAGTAGTCTATTAGGGGGATTTTTAAATTTTGCTGATAGTTCAATCCTCTAGATTATGAATTTGGGAAATTAGGACGAAATTTCAGCTCCCGAAAAAAATTATGCTTCAAATGGGAGTGTCATGACGAAACTTTTTAGCAAATTCAAGCCATTGTTCGGAGTTTGTGGACGAGATAACAAAGTCATGTCTCCACAATGATGTGGGAGACGGAAAGCGGCATCTCGAAAGGTTTCACTATATAATGTCACGACGTCCCTTTCGTAATTTTGTTATACATGCATCTCGAAGATTTTATTATAATAAATTTGGCAAAAAGAAAAGTCATTTTAATGAAATACATTCTCAAGCTGAAATGGATTTCAGACAAGAGTCTTATATAATTCCCCCCACCCCCAAGCTCTCTCCATCGTTTTCCAGTTTTTGGTTTAAGAAATTATTAATAATATCCTGTGTTGTGGATTTCCATTCCAGAAAAGACGTTCTTATTCCTCCCTCCATACGCTGTACAAGCATCACTGCCAATTTAGTGGACACCGTAAGTATAATGACGACGTACGTATATGGCCATGTTTTATTTTAGAAACAGCGCTGTGACACCCCCAGGTTTTACCATCTACAGAGGTGACCGGTCTCTTGAGGAAACTGGTAAATCCAGGGGAGGGGGAGTGTGCTTTCTCGTCAATAATCGGTGGTCTACCGATGTTTAGGTACTGTCTCGATCCTGTTCTGCTGATCTAGATCGGGAGACACTTTTGCCGGCCATCTTACCAACCCAGGGAATTCAGCTCTGTGATTATGACAGCCGTGTATATTCCACCACAAGCTAACTGTAACAGTGCCTTGGTTCAACTATAGCAAACATTGTTACTCAGACAGAAAATGCTCATTCTTATTGTTTGATGATTGTGGCAGGCGATTTTAATAAAGCCAATTTATGTAAAGAACTCCCAAAATATCGCCAGCAAATCACATGCTGCACAAGAGGCAATAAGACCAATTGGATCACTGCTATTTGACAATTAAAGGTGCCTATCGATCCATTCCTCATGCTGCCCTTGGGTTGTCTGATCATTCGATGGTTTACCTTGTTCCTGCTTATAGGCAAAAAGTGAAAACCGTGTATTGTTAAGCAATGGACAGATGATGCCTGCAGTTGAAACATTGCGTGGATGTTTTGACTGTACTGGGGTCGATTTCACTAACGTTTACGATCCTTCGTATCTCGAGATGCGATGGATTACCGCTCCGTAACTCGTGTTGCGTCCTAAGATCAATTTCAAGAAACTTGCGATGAGTGTACCGATGCATATCTGCCATAGCAAGGCAACGCACCGTAAGCTACGATGAGGCAATGGGTCATCGTAGCGTACTTTTTTACCAACGATGGTCGTGGTTTTTTCCGTTTTTGGAAGACGAAACGAACTCTGGTTCCCCAAAAAACTGATTGTCACTCTTGATAGAATATATGCTAAGCGATAATAAACAAGGTAACATTTTAAAATTCGATACATACGATTTTAGCAGGTGACAAAGTGTCACTTTAAAACTTAAAAACGCGAAAAACAAATTTAACGCGCGCGCTTGCACTACGCAGAACGGACACGGAGACCTTTTGAACTCGTGTAGCCGACGACCGCTTTATTAAAAACATAATTCAGCAGAGGAAACAGCCTCAGTATAAATATGCAAATATCCTTAATCGATAATCGAACGCATCACGCTTACGATAGGTTTGGCGAAATCCACCGCAACACCCATCGTAGCCGGCCACGATCCATCGCAGCCCTAGGATTCATCGCAAGCCTTATTATGGACCTTAACTTAAGCGGGCCTCCCACTGTGCGATTTTGGCCACGAATTTCCTACGAATTGGTACGATTATCGGAGACTGCCTATAGACTCTACACACAATCGTACCCAATCGTAGCTAATTCGTGGCAAAAATCGCACAGTGGGAGGCCCGCTTTATACGAAGAGTTTGGTGAAATCGACCCATGTACAGAGTGGGCGTGATTATATTGCCTTTTGTGAGAAAGTCTGTTAAAAGTTATGGCAATAATAAGCTCTCGTTTAATGCTGACACACGACACAAGTTACACGAAAAGCAGGATGCCTTTCACAGTGGTGACCAGGGACCGGACGTGAGGAAACGTGTATTCCCAGAAAGTCTGTTAAAAATTATGGCAATAATAAGCCCTGGTTTAATGCTGACACACGACAAAAGTTACACGAAAAGCAGGATGCCTTTCACAGTGGTGACCAGAGACGTGGGGAAACGTGTATTCCCAGGAAGACTGATAAAGTTATGGCAATAATAAGCCCTCGTTTAATGCTGACACACGACAAAAGTTACACAAAAAGCAGGATGCCTTTTACAGTGGTGACCAGAGACGTGAGGTGTGTATTTCCAGGAAGTATGTTAAAAGTTATGGCAATAATAAGCCCTCGTTTAATGCTGACACACGACAAAAGGTACACGAAAAGCAGGATGCCTTTCACAGTGGTGACCAGGGACGTAACTCGTGTATTTCCAGGAAGTATGTTAAAAGTTATGGCAATAATAAGCCCTCGTTTAATGCTGACACGACAAAAGTTACCTGAAAAACAGGATGCCTTTCACAGTGGTGACCATAGCAGGGACGGTATAGAAAGGCCAAGTATGACCTGCAGAAATCGATTAAGAAAGCCAGAGCAAACTATCGGCAGCGACCGGAGGATGACTTCTCTACCAATAACCCCAGAGTTGTATGGCACTGAGGTTTACAGCGCGCGTATGACCGATTTCAAGCTGCGTCCCAGGACGGCAGATTCTGATGATGCCACTTTGCCAGATACTTTATTTTAAATGAATTTTGTGCCCGGTTTGACAGGAAACATGGCACTGTGCCTTCTGAAGTGACATTTTATAACAATTGTGCACCATTCTATATTCACGATTTTGATGTCAGGTCTTCTTTTAAGCATTTGAATAGCCGGAAGGCTGCTGGACCTGATGGTATTTTGCCTTTTTTGTTGAAACTGTGTGCCGACCAACTTGCCATTGTTTTTTCAGATATTTTAAATATATCCCTTGTTCAGTGCAAGGTATACCAACATGTTTTTAAAAATATACCATTATACCAGTACCAAAGAAAGCGAAAGTACCGGTATCATGTTTAAATGACTTCAGACCAATCGCCCTGACAAGTGTTGTGATGAAGTCATTTGAGCGATTGGTCTTGCGTTTTTAAAAAACTTTGATAGATCCATTGCTTGATGTGTATCAATTTGCCTACCGGGAGAAACGTTCTGTTGAAGATGCTGTATCTCTTGGTGTTTTCCATGCGCTACAGCATCTTGAACAGCCTAATACATATGTCAGAATTCTTTTTGTTGATTATAGCTCTGCGTTTAACACTATTGTTCCAACTAGGCTGTTTGACAAATTATTGAAAATTGGCTTCCTAGAGTCTATCTGTCGGTGGGTTTTTGACTTTTTGTTAGACCGCCCTGAGGTGGTGAGGATTGGTGATCGTATCTCTGCCTCCATCTCATTGTTAATTGGTACACCTCATGGGTTGTGTCATTTCTCCAGCCCTGTATTCATTATTCACGCATGACTGCACAACTAGTTACGACAGCGTTAAGGTTATTAAGTTTGCCGACGATACAACAGTTGTGGGATTGATCACAAATGCATAGTTCCGAGATTGCCCAGTTAACTCCGCCCCTTAGATATTGTTGCTATGTGCTCACAAGCCATCGCCAAAAAATGGCGACATGTACGTACAAAGCAACGGGACTCGGCATGGAAAGCACAGATTCATTGGAGAAAACTCAAAGGTATTTATGTTTTAGGGTCGACAGTTGCCGTAGCACACACTGAGCGAAGGGCTGGTAATGCAGGGATGACATATATTTATAAAAATGCGCTTTCCTACCTTTGAACAGCGAATCGCCCGACATTGAAACCAAATTTCACCCGGTTACTGGCGCATACAACATACAAACTGTATGGGTAAAAACATTGCGTGATTGTGATCGATGATTGCATCACTTTGACCTTTGTGGGCGCCGTCTGTGATTGGTCGCGGGTTCGGCTTGATTGACAGGTCGGAACTATGCATTATGATGAAACATAGTACCGTGACCAACTGCATGGAGAAGTGGTTTGAGGAAAACAATGTTGATAATGTTGATAAAACTAAGGAAATGGTGGTGGACTTTAGGGAAAAAAAGTCCCCTTTGTCCAAGCTTGTGATTAACAATCAAGCTGTTGATTATGTTGAACAATTTAAATTTGTGGGCATACACCGTTATCTCTCACGATCTGAAATGGGCGGAGAATATGAATTGTATTATAAAGAAAGCCCAACAGAGACTCTATTTTGTGAGACGTCTTAAAGTGTTTGGTGTGAGTAAGCAGACTATGGTGAACTTCTATAGAGCAGTGATTGAGAGTGTGTTAACTTTTTCAGTCACTGTATGGTTTGGCAGTGCCTCTGCACAGGATAAAGCCAGACTTAATCGTGTGGTCAGAACCGCATCTAGAATTATAAATGCAGATTTGCCTTCACTTGAGAGCGTGTATGAGAAGTGCTTGCTTCGACGCGCCAAGCTCATTGCACAAGATTCAACACATCCAGCCAATGATCTGTTTACATTGCTCCTGTCAGGTCGTCGCTATCGCGCTCTGAAAACAAAAACAACTCGTTTTACCAATAGTTTTTACCCGCAAGCGGTTAGAGTTTTATCAAAGCTGTAATTGTATATGCAACTAATTGTTTTATTGCCAAGGTCGGTAATTTTAGGAGTTGTTGCCTACAACTGAAATGGTTTTACTTGTATCATTATTGATTACATATATTGTGGCGAGGAAAGAACCACTACGCCAACCGACCGCCCTTTACCAGACCGTAAATTTTATTAATTCTTAAAATCCCATTTATTACTTTTAATTGAGCAAAAAGTTCATACAATTTTAATCTGACACTTTTCCGTCTGTGAGATAAACTGGTAACCCTTAACCCTACACGTAATATAAAAACCACACACTCAGCCATCGCGTCGCTGCTGTTTGTAGTGGCGCGAATTTAGGACATAATACGGTGTATTATTGCCGTTTTCAAAAGTTGTTGATTCGGCTTCAGGCGGTCTTTGCGATTTCCGTCCTGATCATGTGTACTATTTGTTTGGGTTTTTGGTGGTGGTTTCATACTCTTTTATACACGTGAGCGTCCAAGTTGTCGTTCAAACTAGGTATTTGTTTAGCCACGTTAAAGGAGTGTGACCAGATCACTTTTTTTTACCCATAACTCCCCGGGACTTACCTTATGGGTCATGAGATTTTTATATCATAACATCCGTTATATTTTTCTGATTACGAAACTGAAACTCCCGCGCTTCTAGGCCGCATATTTCCGAGGATATCGTCGAAAATCCACCGATTATTTGTAAACTAATTTTCCAGTATCAACGTTTATCCACTGAAAGCCGACTCGATAGTTTTGTTCAATTTTTTACTGGAAATCGCGAATGTTTTCGGGTTTTTGGGACATGGGAGGTGTGTATGTGAGTTACTTGATAATATTGGTAAGTTACATCGAAAACTATTTTCCAGAAACTCTGGTCATGCTCCTTTAATATTTCTGAGATGCACCAAGCCTGAGCCTGCCATTCGTAAAGGTATACTTGCAAACCGGAAACGAAAGGTCAATTTTTTTATTTGTTTGTGACAAACTCGGACAACATTGTCTTCATTTTATTTAATGAATCGATAGATTTTAAGGTGCCTTTTCCATTTATTGTATACGTGTTTGGGCGCTTACAAGCGCGGTACGGTAAGGTGATAATTCAAAGAAGATCGCCACAACGTTAAATACCCCATTGCCATTCCCTGACTGGTCTCCGGAAGTGTGAACCGAAACGGCCTTACACGGTCTATACAACTTTGACGTAACCCCAATTTTCGATTCAGCATACCAAATTTACCAGTAAGAGTAGTCGCATGCTACCATGCATGTTTTACCTACCCACCCTTACCCTCGAAATACATCTTGGTATTATAACTGTCATTTTCTGGATTTAGCAGCCCCCCACAAATTAGGTGAAATTCACATGTTATACCAACTTCTACTAAAAAATGCCTCTTTCTTGTCACTTTATGAAATATCGCCTATGTATAATTCTATATGGTCTTATGTCTCTGGTTTGTCACGGGGAAACCTCTTTTGAATACATGTACATGAACCAACAAAATGATCCTGGGCCTTTTATATATGTTATTCTTTGTTTGTTTGTAGCAGATCTTGTGGTTCAGTAGCGGGAGGGACAAAAGTCTCAGGTCGCACACTGACTACATAGACAGCATTAGATTGCTTAGTTCAGGGAGCAGAAAGACTTTCTCTTTCGTCAATTACACGCAATACAGACAGCAGGTACTTACGGAGATGCTGATTTGTATTAGTGATTTGGCAGACCTTGTTTTGGAATGCGATAGTTTGTTAGACAGAGGCATCGTCAATTGCGCGCGGCTGAGGGAAAATTCGTGCCACGAAATACGCAGCTCCATAGCATATGCTGCGTATTTCGTGGCACAAATTCGGCCTCACGCGCGCTAGGTGACGAGCCTGTGCCTTTAAGTATCTTTTGGTCAATGATTTACAGTTCGAACGTGACACTATAAAAGCTTTTGATTCATTAAGAAATTCCGGGGGGGGGGGGGGGGGTCATACTTGGGGCAAGTCTATGCCTATTGAATTATTGGCAGACCGCCAATTTTTCGAGAAATTGACAGTAAATTGTTCGATAACTAAACGTTGTCGATTTTTTTTCGTTGATGTCTTATCTGAAAGCTAGTAACTTTTGTGTTTCTAGAAAATGATCAATTCGAGGTGTCCAGCACCCTAAAACGCACAGACTAATATCTTCAATAATCATTATCGTTTTGGCAGGTTGTCTTTCGACCAACACCCGAGGGATTTTTATTCCAGTCTTGACGTGGAGCGAGTTGACTTCAATAAGTACCCACCTGGATAAGAGGCGTGGAGTTTTGAGAAGCCTAACATTGGAAGCCGGGGATTGTGTTCTACATTCCGTTCAAATGTAATTTGCTGCCCAACTGCATAAACTGCATAACGAACAGTCAGGATATTTAAATCCAAAGAAAAAATGCCAGAATACAGAACTACAATGTAGCGAATATTTGCCTTAAATCAAACAACTGTATAAACGGGAGAAAACATCTTAAATTAAGAGCGCACTATATTATTATCGCTGCCCTCTAGTGAAATCATCCATCCTCTTGCAACAGTGCCCCTTTAACGCACTTCCTAACTCCTGCGTACAGTGGCCCTGTGAAAAAAGGCCCCATTTCGCGGTGGGACTAGCGACAGGAAATCTTGTCGCCTCTGCTGGACCAATCAGGGACGCTTGGCAGTAACATTACAGCATGATTGCAAGGCATTCAAATGTAACGCGCGCAGATTGTAAACACCGTGCATGCATATGATTACATGTACTCGGTAATGCTAGGCCGTTTGTCCGCGTCGACGATTGGCTTGCTATTTAAACATACTTGGGGAATCCGTTCCATTACATTCGTCAGCATGCATCCTATTATTAATTTGAAAAACTGCAGAGTAAATTAAGAATCGTCGTTTGAAAGTTGGTAGGAATAGGACAGTCATAAGGAACGGAACCCAATACAATTTCTGGAAAGTATAGAAATCGTTTCTTTTCGGCATAACATGACACGAATTGATTAAAATTACATCAAAATGACTCGGGCCGTGAGTTGGCTGCACGTGAGTTGGCCCCCCCCAGTTTGCACCCCACCCCCCCCTCCCCCCCCCCCCAAGTTTTTTTCCCGCCACGGCGCGAAATTGAGTTAATCCCAAACCATTGCAAGCCAATTTGTTACAATGTTTGTTTGCGCTGTAAATTATTAAACTCAATGTTCATTCCATCATAATTAGCTGGCACATCAAAAAAGGCCCCAATTTGACACTTTAACAAAAATACAATATAGATTTTTGTTTGCTCCCCCCCCCCTAAATTTAAGTTCCCCCTCCCCTAAATTTAAGTTTTCCCCCTATCCCCCCCCCCCCCCCCCCCCCCCCCCCACTCCCCCACAGATTAACAGGTCTGACTGCCGCCGCTGGCTGCTTATAATGGCACCTATATTGCACTAATATTATTGGACATTTTACCGTTGGCCTATAAGGAATCGGGTTTCAGATATTGCGTTCTGATATTGTAAATGAATATATGAAAAACTGTATTTCATAATTTCCATTGTCTTATAGATATAGGGATCCACAGCAGGTGAATTCGTACGGTAGCAACATCGCCGTCAATGTTTGGTGGAATCACCAAGGCCTTACATCGTCCCGAACGCCGAGGCTTGCGGCGTCCGAACGCGAGGCTTGCGGCGTGCCGAACGCAGAGCCTTGCGGCGCTAATCTGTTCACTGGCTGACGTTGCCTTCTTAGCAGCCAAGAGCATACGCAGTTTGACGCACAGATGGGAAACTTCATCCAGAACTAGGAATTGCTCCAAGATCCACAGTACGTTTGCTAGGTGCTCTTTCAGGGGCTAGCGGCCAAAATAGGAACAATTAGGCCTGTAGAGCAAAACCATGGCAATGACACGCTGCGAATGACCTGAAAGGAAATGTTTATGCACCTATCAATTGTTCCCCCCCCCCCCCCCCCCCCCGCGCTACCCCACCCCCCATAGGTGTGGGGTTTGGTCACATTTTTCATGCCCCAGGGGGTGGGCATTTGGCCCATTATCTGTGCATTTTTGTGCATTTTTGCGGCATGTTTTACACCCGAGGGGTGGGGAGTTTTTTGTCACCTAAATGTTGCCCCATGGGGCGTGGGATTTTTGTCAGAGCCAAAAAGTGACAATCCCCACTAACCTTCTTAGGTGGGGTTAGCCCGGGGGGAGGGGTGGGGGAAACAATTGATTAGGTGCATTAGTTGCAGCGTAAACGCGAACGTGAAATGCTTAGATCTTTGAGCAGATAAAAACCAACAACCCACATCTATGACTTTCGTTGCGAGATAAATTTGGTTGGGCTGGTGACCAAGATTCGAGCTGACTCTAAGTCCTCTTCGTGATATGACGCGGATGCTCAAAATAATTTTCACGTTCACGTTTTACGAGTATCTAAACCTCCCTAATATTGTGGGGAAATATATGATAGTTGTTAGTTGATTACTCGTGGTTGTATTTTAGACCAAAGTTTAGACTACATATATGAGTGAAGAGGAACTTGAAGCATTGACAGAGGAGCAGTTTCTGGAATTCTCTAGACACGGTAAGTTTGCTTATGAGTTAAATGAATCTTCGTCAATATAAGAGGCATTTTCAGATAAGGCTTTGGCTTCGAAAGCAAATTGACACCTGTAACTGTATAATGGGAAAAGGGAAGGGAAATGATGGCTTCCACAAACTATCTTCAATAGCCTGGGATACTATACAATCCCTGGCCAAAATGGTTGGGCCTACCCCTCCCCCGCTCGCGATATTTTTTTTCCGTACCACATATTCGCTATGGGGCTATGTC